>OY987299.1:15985400-18385400 GCA_963920635.1 Pseudeuparius sepicola | reverse complement strand
ACTAAAGATCCGCGACTCGCGGACCTTTATCCATATTTATTCGTCATAATTTTAGTGACATTAGTTATTTGTTTCATTATATGCATCAAAGTAGGTACATAATTGACTAACTGCTGCGATTTGCCAAAGGGCCGAAGCTATGCATCCAGAAAGCGCAGTTAATCAGCTGTGGTGTTGACCTCATAATTTTTTCGCTGCGATTGGAGTAGCAGAGAAATAGGTACTTAATTTTTAACTTTCCGAAGACAGGTTGATTATGTAATCACTTCACGCGTGTGTGTATTCCTGGTTGCATAACAACCATGAAGGGTGTTGACCACGCGTATATATTTTCTGTGGGTTCAGTAACGTTCCGCGATTGCGTTTGGAGCGCCCGAATGGATAGGGCGCGTTTTCATTAATTATTGTTACAAAAATAACAAATAACGCATTGACGGGTGATAAGTATAGCGTCCTTGAAACTGACGAATTTGTCTCCTCATGTTTATAGATTATGGCTTCATTCATGCCTGTATCTTTGGTTGCATAGTTATAATACATTATAACTACCAGGTATTTGCACAAGGGTTACCAAAGTACGCATTTTCTTTATTTGTCTATGCGCATTTTACAGACTTTAATTCTCTATTATAGACAGTAATAGCGCCAATAATAGCCTTTAGTAACGATCGACAAAAAATATGGTAGTATTATATTTTGCAACAAGTTATAAGCAATGAGGCTTATTGTATGCGAGTGCACGAGTTGTGACATCAGGCGAAGTCGAGTTTAAGTGCACCAAAATGCAATAGGTATGCAATGCTTAACGAGTTGTATCACTGTCCTTTGTGCACGACCTGCAATTTAAGTTTCATATAGATAAAAAATAAAAAATAAACCTTTTTAAAAACAAGCTTTTATTTAAGCCATGTACCTCCTAAAACAAAACGAATAAAATAAGTTTAGGTTTTCGTTAAGATAATTCAATTCCAAATTGCGACAAGTTTTTGCGAATTGAAAAGCTTGTCGCGCGAAATGTTGATGAAAGTAGATACCAATTAATTTTATCGGACAGTGATTGGTTGATAAGCAAGTACCTATTTGCGAAAGTATGCATTTTTTCTTTACAATTCGCGCGACGAGCTATTCGATTTGCAAAAACTTGTCGCAATTTGAAATCGAATTATCTTAACGAAAACCTAAACTTATTTTATTCGTTTTAGTACATGGCTTAAATAAAAGCTTGTTTTTAAAAAGGATTTTCAATTTTATTTTATGCTTTTTAGTACCTATTTGATTCCCATGTCAGGAGGGTAGTAAAGAAATTTAGTCCGCCATCTTGGGGTGGTCGCCATATTGGATTTCGTATGAAGTCATTCACCTTATTGTTTTCTACCCGTCGAGCCCTTTTATTTGATGGGTATGAAATAGGTAATCCGCCATCTTGGAGCGGCGGCCATATTGAATTTAGTGTGATGTCACAAACTTTATCGTTTTCTACTCTTCAAGCCCTTTCATTTGATACCGTTACTATAAGGGGTGTGGTGTGGTCGTTAGTGGCTTATTATAGAATAAAATACTTTTTTTGATGTTTTTTAATGTCTGACATTCGTTGTTATTTTTTGATTATTTTTTATATGCCTACTTTTACATTTTTAACAAATAAAGGTATCTACCATTATTACATGTAAATATTATATATATATATATACAGGGTTAACTATGACTTAGTACAAAAATTTTTACCACGTGCGCAGGGTGGCTTAAGAAAACATAGAAAAATATTTTTAGATTTTTTTTACGATCTTTAAAAAAACGGGTAAAGACCCCTATTTTCCCTGTAAATCGCCGCCTTTAATGACGTCATCCAATTTGGCTTCTGAAGGTACTGACAGCTGAAGTGATTTTCCGCGGTGTTGCCGTTGATTTAGGAACGGTGAAAATACCTTTTTACTCAAACAAATTTAAAAAATACATAAATAACAATCGATTTGAATCTGTACAGATGCAGCGCTATTAGATTCCCCTTACCTTAGCTCGTATCCGGACCGGTTCCTAGTCTCGCGGAAAGCTCATTACCGCGACACCACAAGCCGTCTCCCTTAATACCCCCGGAGCTCCTCTGATGAATTCTTGTCCACCATCTAACCTCTTCTGAAGCATAGATAAAGGATTTATTGTTCTGAAGCCTCGGCGGTATGAATTAAGCGACGTATCGGCCCGGTCGAGTCTATGAAACGTTTTTTCGACTGCTCCGCGTTGCCCCGTTCGTCATTTCATAACTTCCTAGCTAGGCAACTAACTGTACATACAAGGTTTGTTCCAACAGGGCCAATAACCGTGCTCAAGCACGTTCAGCGCATGCGCACTACCCCACTGGCTGTTCCAACTGAATTATGTACCTACCGACACGGGACGATACACGCACTGTTCCAGCCGATTTATGGATCATTTGTGTATCGTCCTTGTACGATAAAAACGGTGCCTGGTCTAAAGCAATAACCGCGTGTACTGACATGCGCAGTGTATGGTCGTGTGACAGAGATAAACATTAACATCATATTTTTGTTTTTACGTAGATAGGTTTAAATCGATGGCTGGGATCGTGTTTTTTATTTCTTGTTGGTTTTTGGCTTGTTGGGTAGGGCGGGGAATCGTTGAACAATTTTTCCGTTCCATCTGAAATTTTCTTTGGGATCATTTGTTCCAACTCGAATTTACGTACCGTCACAGAACTGTACATGAACTAGATGATAACCCTTAAAGAACGCATGCGCTAGTTTTGCACCGTTCATGTGCGATCCCAAAGAAAATTTCAGATGGAACGGATTGTGAATCAAATCGACCAAATCACGTTTTGTGACCGCACCTAACCTGCGTGTTTAATATGTGGCTAACCGAATGTTCGGTGGGCTAACCTCACTCTTCACTCTAAAAAATTATTGTTCAACGATTCCTCGCCCTACCCAACAAGCCAAAAACCAACAAGAAATAAAAAACACGATCCCAGCCATCGATTTAAAACCATCTACGTAAAAACAAAAATATGATGTTAATGTTTATCTCTGTCACACGACCATACACTGCGCATGTCAGTACACGCGGTTATTGCTTTAGACCAGGCACCGTTTTTATCGTACAAGGACGATACACAAATGATCCATAAATCGGCTGGAACAGTGCGTGTATCGTCCCGTGTCGGTAGGTACATAATTCAGTTGGAACAGCCAGCGGGGTAGTGCGCATGCGCTGAACGTGCTTGAGCACGGTTATTGGCCCTGTTGGAACAAACCTTTTCAAGTTTGGCTAGTAGCCGACGGAGGGCATTTGCGAATGTAACATGGCGTTATTTCCCAGTTTGGTCTTGATTTTCGCGGCAAATCGTTCAGCGTCTTTGTGAAAATGCCGGAGTATTCGAACGCCGAGTTAACGGACATGGTTATAATGTACGGGAGATGCGATGAAAGTGCACATCGAGCTGCAGCAGAATACCGTATTCGTTTTCCTAACAGGGCAAATATGCCTAACCCACGTACTTTCGTGAACATTGTACAACGTATGCGAAACACTGGTGTTTTGCAAGCTCGAAGGGGTGGGCCTGGAGGGCAAATGAACATGGACGATGTTGAGTCAGTGCTTGATTTGGTGGAAGAGCAACCTTCCATAAGCACTACAGCTATTGCAGAACAAGGCAAGTAAAATAAAACCAATAAAACTGACTTCTACCAAAGACTATCCCATGTGATGGGATTGTCTTTGCTTGCACCTAATACCTACATAAAATTTAAAATGTAACAATAAAATTATTTACAGGCATGGAGGATTCTAAGGGAAAACGGCCTTCACCCTTATCACATACAAAAGGTCCAAGCATTAGAAGCAAATGATTTTCCGGTGAGAATGACCTACTGCACTTGGCTACGTGATCGAATCGCCCAGACCCAAACTTTGTTTTCAACATTCTTTGGACAGACGAATGCTGCTTCACACGTGCTGGGGTTTACACGTATGTAAATTTTTACTTACTTATAGCTTTCTCTCTTCCATATTATCTTTTTTATTTATTATAAAATTGGCTATGTCAATCCTAACGCCTTCGCCAAAATTGTGAATATTTCTAATTTTTGTTGTTTTTTTTTAGACACAACAGCCATATTTGGTCCGATGAGAACCCACATGCTGTTCGGCGGTTTAATTTCCAACGTCGGTTTTCCATCAATGTTTGGGCAGGAGTTTATGGAGATCGATTAATTGGACCATACATTCTACCGGAAAATTTAAACGCTGAACGATACTTGTATTTTCTGACAAATGTTTTGTTTGATAATTTGCCACTACAAGTACTGCATGACATGTGGTTTATGCACGATGGTGCACCAGCCCATTTTGCGAGACCTGTTCGTGCACTTTTAGACGACCAATGCCCCAACCGTTGGATCGGAAGAGGAGGGCCAATTGCATGGCCGCCGCGATCACCAGACTTGAATCCAATGGATTTTTGTATTTGGGGATTCATGAAGGCGATTGTGTACGAGCAGGAAATCGACAACGAGCAGCAGTTACGTGAACGAATTGAAGGTGCAGCTGTTCAAATCCGGAATAATCATGGACTTTTTGCACGTATCCAGACTTCTTTAGTTAACCGAGTGAATTTGTGCATCGAAGTTAACGGCGGCCTCTTTGAACAGCTACTGTAGTGCTTTGCATGTGCATTTGTGCAATGTGTGCTAGTGCAGTTGTGATTTTTCGGTTACCCTTCGGGGTTTTCCTGGCGGATGGGGATCTACCTCGTCGTGGTCGTCAGGCTGAGTACCTCGCTTCAAACAAAAGGAATAGCAGAGGGAAACCAAGAGATCCCCAACAGATTTAAAAAATGTGAATGTTGTGTTGTGTGACTTTCAATGTAAAAAAGCAAGAAAACAGAAAATGGTGCAAACAATCCTGGAAATGTCAGTAAGGTAGGTGTTTCATAGGCATTCTACATGTTCCTTAGAAAGTAATCGTTTTTAAAAGGAAATCGAAATTTTGTGGTGAATAATCGGATAAATTGATAGACGTGGCAACGCCGCGCTATTGACATATGCGAAATTTTTAGACATGTCGCGCGGGCGTCCATAGGCGGCGTTTTTTGAGGGGTTTAATACAATTTGAAAAAAAAATTTTTTAGGCTTAAGACAAATGTTAGAAAATTTTTGAAAATTTATTTTAGCAAGTCTAATTTTTCTTTATCTGCCATAAAAATTTTTGTACTAAGTGATAGTTAACCCTGTATATGCTGGAGATACACCATAAGGGGGTTGACAAAAAATACATCATCCGCCATCTTGGAGCGGAGGCCATTTTGAAAGTATTACAATATTGAGTATTGCATATTAGATTGTCACCGGAACTAAAGGTGTATGCAAAATTTCAGCTAATCGGATGTCAGGAAGTGGTCCTAATTCAGCTTGCAAGATTCGACCTATACACTAACAGGAAAAGTTAAATAAAATCTTATAATAAGCATATCTTCGCGAGAAAAACATAACAGGGTTTAGGTTTAGGCAGGTCTTGTTTGATTTAAGCCTGACATGACGTCTTGAAAATATCCCCCCCTCCAAGTAAAGTTTCTTATGTCGGGAAAACAGATGTTTTTGGAAACCTATTCTAAGTGAAAAATGGCAAAATCCCGAAAATACGTAATTTAATAATTCCTTTCTCAATCTACGAGATCTTAGTCTTAAGCAATGCTATAGTCTTATAGCCACAAGGGGGTTAGTTCCATTTGAAATTTTAAAGTTGGGGTTGCTAGGGATTAGGGGGATGAACATATCGGGTTGGCTTGACTGTCAAAAAAGCTCCCCCCAAAAACAAAAATCGACGGGTCTTGGCGAATTTTCAAATATTGTTCGGTGACTTTTTGTTACATATTTTAAAAATATATAAGGTTTGAATTCGTATGAACTTTTTTTGTTTTGCTTCTGCTTTTTCATTTGTGACTTTTTTGTAAACTGATCGACACGTCAATAAAAACTATGTAATTTGGTCGTGTGTAGTAGACAAAAAACTTAATAGTGGCGGGCATTTGTGCAGAAATTACTACGTGTACAGTGATATTGTCAACTTTCCGTTTTTAGCCAATAATTCTGTCAAATCTCAACAGAATTCTAAAAACAATACATCACTGTATTCGCAATAAAAAGGGCTTTAAAATGATGCGCCACAAGGGGGGTAGTTCCATTTGAAATTTTAAAGTTGGGGTTGCTAGGGATTAGGGGGATGAACATATCGGGTTGGCTTGACTGTCAAAAAAGCTCCCCCCAAAAACAAAAATCGACGGGTCTCGGCGAATTTTCAAATATTGTTCGGTTTTCGAATTTTTTTTTGGGGGGGGGGTCAAGTTTTCGTTGGGATACCCTGTATAGAGAGCACGCAAAGATTGGAGCAAATTCAATAAAATCTTGTATATATGGTTGCCTCCCCTCTGATAAAAACCGCCTCGCGGAAACGACACGTTTTTGAGCCTCTTTAACGCCAATTTAAAAAAAATAATGTGACTATTGTTGCCCATCTTTGCTCGCCATTATAATATGTCGTCGATAAAATCCGTGTCCCAGACGAAGCCAACTATACATCAAAATGTTTAGCGAGGTATGTAATTGGTGGTCACGACACGGCGAGACGTTCCCCGAGCCATGGTCGAAAATCCTAAACAGTATAACAAGTGTTCGAGACAAAAGACCGCGTCGGGCCGTATATGACGGCCCATTATAAATGATCCCGATCGGTTAATGAAATGATAATGGTAATGAGACGCATTCCAGGGCTGACCTGACCTAGCTCACGCCTGAACCCGTCGCCGTCGCCTGCTTCGGTCTGCCTTGTCAGGCCTGCGACGTCCGAAGTCGGACACAAGATCAAAAGATAAATTCAAGTGCGTCTTCCCTACAACATGTCGAGTTTCATTTTAATATTTCATTAAGGCCATATAAGAATCAATTCTGAAAGGATGTATCAAACATGATACAGTATAATACCTAACAGTAATAAGTGTCAATATTCTGCCTAACCTATCGTATCTAAACTAACCTAACCACAATCTAAATCAACAGAACAACACTGCATTTTCATCTTACCAGAAGAAAAGGTAGGCGTCAACTTAGTTCTTATATTCTTCCACTTGCTTCCCTCAGGATTGAATAAGTGCGCATTTAGGGGATCATTCTCTTCATCCACAAATGCTGCGTGGCTATTATAATTTTGAAAATCCGAAATCATTGTTTGTTTGATGACTGCTGGGTCAGCTGGTATCAGAAGTGGTTTTGTCAGAAGATATGTCTCTGAGTTGTTTATACCATTCTGAAAATGTTAGAGTTATTTTTCCCAACAGCACAGGCCCGGTGTTTCCTTCTATCCATGTTGGCTCGAATTGGTAGACTCCTCGTGACGTCCAGTACTGATATATTCTTCCGGGGTGAAATACCACAAATATTGAAAATGAAATAAAACCACCTAGCATATAGTTGGTGATAGGCTTAAAATCCATTTACGCTGAAAAAATGCATCGTGATTATGTTAGAATTATCCTAAATAATATTGTTGTTGTCAACCGATTTATTTAAGAAATTAGGAATGTTTTCATAAATGTAAATAGATTTATAGGACTTTAGGTATCCCAAAATGTTGTTTTTCTTCTTCTCAACTTGGTTGTGCAGGCTCAGCTGCTGCTGCTGCTGTGGCCATTTTTCTGACCCTTCTGTGTAAGATCTAACCTTCAAACTTGTATTTATCAAAAGCAACCGCGGATAGTTAAATTTCGAATCGTGGCAAATTACTTAAAAAGGTGCATTTCATAAATTAAGTGTGCAACTTTTGGCACAATCGTGCAGAAACTGTTTATTTCTTCCTTTTATTCTAGATTCAACCACAGCCCTCCCTACTATCGGATCCACTTCCAAAGGTACAATTGTTTTTTCATTCAGTATTACTCTGTAGTTTTTCAGGATTGCTTTCAAACCAATTTTGGTCTGCATCATTCCGAATCTCAAACCTAAAAGATATTTATACTTTATACTTGATAGCCTTTAGCTTACATCTTTTTTTACGGTGTGCTCACTTAACCAGTGCATATTCTAGGACATTCGCTAAATGGTATATAGGTACGTAAAAACTAGCTTTGTTTCGAAAATCTCTCCGGATGCCTTGAACTGGAATTTGGAATTTGAATGTATATGTATATTAAAGTTTCTCAAAGATACACTTAGTTAATTTATTTAAAGTGAATAAAATTTTAATGTCTTATCTTGTACAAATTTACCCAACAGAATCATCTCTTGTATGCCTTCGTATAGGTTATTTCATCATTATATTTATTTAAAACTTTCATTTAATTTCTTAGATCATTCTGAATGTGTTGGTTTACAGATAGTTTATGCAAAGTATATGTCGTTGTCGTAGAAGATGTTTCAAAGCCGCCAAGGAAAATATGAAAGCCTGTGCTGTCATTTGCCTATAATATTCAAACCTACTTCACCAACAGATCGACCTATACCTTTAACGTCGTCCTCATCGGTAACTTTTCTTTTGCTTTTTAACTGTAGAAGTAAATGAAAAAAATCTCTTATGGCAATATTATTTATTTCTCTGTTTAATTAAGTTTAATGTTTAGTATGATATAATACATATAGTATATAGTGCATAGTTACCAGCCTATACTGTATGGTGTCTTTAGATAAAGCAGGCAGAGACCAAGCGCGCACATCTTTCTTAATTTATGCAAAAATTCACTTCAGAATCCATAAATTAACTGCATCTCTCACCGTCAAAACTCGGTCCCAATAACGAAAACATCTTGCAAATTAATTGCCTACGGTCATCTTAATAATTCATAGACTAGCAGGCAATGTTGCTAAGTTAATATGTATTAGCATAGAAGAACCTACTAGGTTCTTCTATGGTATTAGGTATTTCGTAGGTACTCGAAGTAAATCAGTAATATTTTTGGAGGATGTAGTGACAAAATGAACATGCATTAACCTTGCACCTTTGACTTTTCCCCATGAAACCAACTCAAACATTTTGATATCGATTTTCCCAGATATCGCGCCATTTTAAGAAAATAAATTCCATGGAGAGCGTTGTTGCCACATTTAATTATTCGATCTTATTGATGAAGGTCAAACCCAAGCAATGGGAAATAATACTTGCATTATCGGTGTTTTCAGTCTCGCTCTTCAAATGGAAAGCATTAGGGGAGAGGCGGGCAATATGACATAGGCGGGTAAAATGACTTTTTTCCATTACTAGAAATCTAATACCTCTATGAATCCCTGACTATAGACACTTTTTGTGTACATCGGCAACTCTGTACTAGATGTGGTTTGAGGGCGCTGCGATCGTTCCAGACGGCATTTGTGCATTTGTTGCGACCAGCGAGCATAGTGTTTCAATGTAAGTAATATTTTGTGACAATATTTAGCAATTAAATTTCCCTTTTCGGATTGTTTTCGTGATGTAAGCTTGGAACTGGGGTCGTAAACTCCACAATAGCTACGGTAGCTTTTAACTTCTTGTTTGCTTTTCCGTTTTTGCTAGCATGAATTGTAAAAAAAATACAAGACGGGCAAGATGACATACCACACTGGCGGGTAAAATGGATCCCTATGTCATCTTGCTCTTTCAGTGTACATAATTATTATTACGATGCAATTTTTCAGATGGTTTACTCATATAAAAGAAAAACCGATAGAGGAAGCTGGAGCGAGGCTGATATGGAGAGAGCTTTGGAAGCTGTCCGCAATGGACAAATGGGTTGGTCTAAAGCCAGTAAAACTTTTAATGTACCAACGGCGACCTTGCGTCGCAGAGCTCTCAATAAGAACAAGATAGCTACTAATAGTTCAGAGCATTCATTGTAGTAGATATTAATTTGAGAAAATATGAAAAAATAGATTCCACAGTCTAAGTTACTACAAATCTTCTTTATTTTGAATAAATTAGGTTACCGGTTTCGCAAAACACTGTTTGCATCATCAGAACATAAAGATTATTTTAGATCAACGAGATTTGTCAAAATCTTGTAAAGAGGGTTAAAGAGCAAAACAGAACATGGCTTGAAGCAAGATTCGAATAATTCATTCCCAACGGGTGTAGATCTTTAGCAAAATTGCAAAACCTCACACGGACGCCATTCACCATAAAAAATTTTCTACTATTTCTTTTCACATTTCACATTAAAAGATTTTTAAAAATTATTATTATAATCGAAAGACCTGACTTTTTTCATTTTTTGTACTTGTTTGGGCAGCCATTTCAAATGGCCATTTCAAATGGCCATTTCAAATGGCTGCCCAAACAAGTACAAAAAATGAAAAAAGTCAGGTTTTTCGATTATAATAATAATATATTAATAATAATAATAAACTCAAAGTGTGGGTGTGCAAAGATTCAATACAAAATATGCAGGTTATTTTTATCTGTGCCAACTCAAAATACTGATTTTTTTTGGAACTTTATACGTGCCCAAAATGCGAGCCAGTCAATAGGTCCACATGACTTAAGGTTCCTGGTGTGCCACAACAGGAAGCGCATAGAAAATGTATTATATTAGACAATGACTGTCCAATAGGGTTTAATAATTCAAATTGTTTTTATTTGTTGGTTGGCATTTTGTAAAAAACTAAACTACTTTTGTGTTTATTCATATTTTTTCAATGATTCCAGAGTATTCTAGAACCGTATAAAATTCCATACAAGGCCCAGAGAAAAATACACCGTACATTTTTGTATTGAATCACACCAACTCTTTAAGTGGTCTTGTTGACCATTGAGCTCTTTTGAGGGGATTCTATGATTTCTATGGCACACTTTACTCTCCGCGGATGCCTATTTTGCCCAAATTTACAACTTGCAGAACGGAACTCCCTGTGTATATTTTTTGTTCAAATTTGGTATATGGGGGTTTTGGGGTGTCCTGATTGTCGCTGTGGTGTCAAATTTTAAACAAAAAAAATCGCTAGATGGATTTTCTGAAAATCGGTGGTACAAAAAAATTGTATCGGGCACTAGTTTGCATTTTGAAAATATTGGGAAGGTGAAAAGAAGCCGTTTTTGAAGGCTTTTCAAATAAAAAAGTTCACAGGCGTTTATCTCCAAAAACACATATTTTATACATTTTGTATATGTTTAAAAGTAGTTACCCACTCTAGTAAACAATAAAATCTGTATTTTTGTGGATAATAAAAAAAGAAAAACAAATGAATCGTGTGGGATTTGAACATACGATGAAGATTGTTTTCATGAAGTCACTCATAATATCTGCAATTGACATTTGGTGTACAAATAATTAGTAGTTTTTAATTAATTTCTGAGAGGATACCTCGTTAGAATATTATTTCGGAAATTTTTCGCTTTCGATTGGTCCATAAATCAGGGAATTAAACTAGAGAATAAGTTCTAGATTCATCAAACAACGAATTTGAATTTTCATTTTTTTCAAAGTTTCATACCACGCGGAAAAATAACGATTCGATACTTTTTCACCAAATTTGCTACGTTATTATTTTGAGGGGTGTCTAATAATCCTAAGATCTACCTAAACACTGCTAAGATGTTATTTTCTTGATTTTAAAGTCGGTTTTTTATTATTATTATTAAAAAATGCCCAATGTATAGTTATTCGAAAAACTCACCCCTTTAAAAAATCGCAGTTCTATAGGCTTTCGTGGCAATGGCAAAACCAAACCAATATTTCGCAAACGATGACTTTCAGGGCATATTATCATGCAGTGGCGGCTCGTGAGTTAATGCACAGGGGGGGGCTACGTTTTGAAAAGAATACACTCTATGGTCATGGTCAATTAAAAGAAAATAAGTGGGTACCGAGGTGGGTACTTACTTTCGCCATGGGTTTTTCATTTTTTAAGTTTTAGTAGAAGTTACTTTTTTGCATAACTAATATAAAAGGTGCATAAAACAACAATTCCCGTTTTTTAAGAAGTTATTAATAACGCAAAACAGTGCATTTAATTTGCCCACTTGCGAGTCGCAACTTTATCCGGTTGAGATAATTGCAAATCTGGAGATGGTCTCCCAAGAGATTTCATTTCAACTTTTTCTGTCAATGAAAGTCTTAAATAGTTACCTTTCAAAATGTCCTGCACACTATTCTTCATTATGTTTACTTAGAACACGCGAGGCACCGGGAGAAGTTTCGTAAAGGACGCCATGCACTTGACTGGCTGGGACTGGGGCTAGAGAAACGAGAGCCCCATAAACGTAACTAGGTCGTATTTTTAGGGGGGGCTGTTCAGGACCGGCTCAAGGTCTTGCGGGGCCGGGTGCCGCATGAAAATGCGGGGCCCCGACAAGGAATTATTTAATCCATTAAGAAGAAATTTTTGAAAGTCGGTACGCTACTTACAAAGGTATATTTTTTACATGTCATTCTGTAAAATGGTAGGCCGGGGCTAAGAGTTTGGATCACTTCTGTGACGTATATAGGAATTAATTTCGAGTGGTGGAGGGATAATTTTTGTGCCTTTTTTTTAAACAAGGGCATTTAAAATAATTCTAAAAAATGCGCCGCAGGCGAAATTTTTTAAAAATTTGAAGAAAAATTACATGAGATTTGTCTTGGGAAATCCCAATATCTTCAAATTTACAAGCTGGAGTGAATATTTTCAAATTCCGAAATGGGTTCGGTCCCGCCCTTATAAATACGTTACTGATTGGATCACCCTGTACCACCCCTGAGGTGCCACACCCAAAAACGTTAATTTTAAGGCTTCAAAAAATAATGTATAGGTCTATCTACTGGTAATTTTGAATCATCTTTAATTCATTTAAGAAAAAACATTATGAAAAAGTAGAGGTTTCCGAGTAGAAATCAGAGAAAAAATGTTGGGAATGTCTGCTATTTTGTGATGCAAGATTATTTACATAGTACATATAATAACGAAACAACAATACACTGGATGAATAACAAAATAAAAGTCTGGAGTCTGGCACAGCAAAAGTACATTCTCCGGCGCCCGTCTCGTCTCTCTTTCTCTCGGCAGCAAGCACGGTGTGTTCGCTCTCGCTTGCGCGTTTAAATTTCAGTCGGATTTTGTGGGGGCACCAGGCGCAAGATTCCGCAAGAGCAAGCGATTCGTCGAAACTGGTGAATTTAAAAAAGCGCGTGCGGTGTTCGCCGTGTTGCGTAACGTTGCGTTGTCAGAATGTTAGATCTATTCTGTTTACGAGAAGCATGTCTTCGCACATCCTTTACATTTTAGGGAGGGCTAATAGAAATGTAGGGGGGGCTAAGCCCCCCTAGCCCCCCCCCTAGTTACGTCTATGGAAAGCCCTCTCCTATGCTGCAATCGCGTGTAGCGGAAGCAGCCGACTCGGCTTGATCGAGAATCTCGGCTCAAATATTCGTAGCCGCCATGCGACGATTTTACGTTATTATAATGTGTCCGTTTTTAGTACATTATCGGCGGCAGGCGTTGCGGCAATCTGTGATATTACTAAATTAGTATTCTAAAAATCTATTTTCAGCCGAATGAATTCCTATGATCCCGGTCAGGGCGTCTGGAGACACGACTCATCTCTAAGAAACGCCCATATCCATATTATTATTCCCGTTCCGCTGCACCACTGCAACGGATTATCATTTCATTCTCGGCGACGCGCGACGGCCCGAAAACAACAGTAACACGACGGGCGAATGATGGTGACAGGTAGTTGTAAGTCAACAACTGTACGGACAAGCACTGGAACAGCGTCGCTTCAGAAGTCGAACCACTTTAACGTCGGCCCTCACTCTTTTATATGACTGCCGGGTACCTATGTTTCTTTGGAGCGGCCTATATAAAATGGCAAAAACCCGTCCCCGGCCCGGACCGTTTCACGTGCCATTGGTTTTATTCGAAGCGTGGAATGTTTAATTTTAAGAGTGCTCTCTAAAAAGGAAAAAGTTGATTATGATTAGTTTACTTTCAACTCGAAAAATAAAGTGACGAGTGTTTTGAGTTAGGTTAGAGATATTTAAATTTCATTCTACTACCTACATAAGTTTTGAAAAAGATTTCTAGTGATATTGTGTACAAAAAAATTAAAACTCGAATCGCATAGTTCCAACAGTTTGCAAATCGTTCTCAACGCTTATCGCGTATAGGTATGTCTGAAAACAATAATTGGCTTTCTGATCAATTTATGTCTATAATTTACAATATAGGTACAGACTGAGTCATTTTCGATGGTTTTATGGGGTATCTGCGTTATTTGTATAGATAGAAAAAAACAAGGTAGGTGTTCATGAGTTAATTTTTTGAGATATTTACGATGCTCAAAACAGATCTCTGATATCTCCAATACTTTAGGAGATACAGGGCGTTTTTGAAATTTTTGCTATTTTTTACAATTATCATAGCTCATTTGTTTTTAAACCTATATATTTCGTTGAAAACGCTTTATACGCACTTTTTTACGTAGAATTCATTGGAGTAAACATTTTTTCTAAAAAATAGTTATTTTTCCTACCAAGACACTGAAGTTCAACTTAATAATTCAACTTCAGTGCCTTGGTACATAAATAACTATTTTATAGAAAAACTGTTTACTCCAATGGATTCTACGTAAAAAAGTGCGTATGAAGCGTTTTCAACGAAATATATAGGTTTAAAAACAAATGAGCTATGATAATTGCAAAAATTTCAAAAACGCGCTGTATCTCCTAAAGTATTGGAGATATCAGAGATCTGTTTTGAGGATCGTAAATATCTCAAAAAATTAACTCATGAACACCTACCTTGTTTTTTTCTATCTATACAAATAACGGAGATACCCCATAAAACCATCGAAAATGACTCAGTCGGTACATGAAATTTGAGGTCAATGAAGATAAACCTGTCTAACATCAGACTAAAATACTGCTAATAACGGTTTTCATGTTTATGTTTTTATTCGATACAAACAAATCTGTAACAGAAATAATCCGTACGCCACTCAAATAGATTTATAGTCCAGGAAATCGGGGCCAGGAAAGGGTGTTTGAAGAAAAAATCCCTTGCTTAGGTTTTGGTTTTATGACTGATCTTTATATTTTCAGGTGTGCTGAATCCGAATTTCAACTTTGCCGTGCGCTATCGTGGTGGCCTTTAGCCGAAATTTAACAATTTATTTAAATGTCATTGTTTTTTCTTGTTTATTTAATATAAATCGTAGTAAATTTTATTAAATATTGTTCGGGGCAGTAGTTTATGATTTCAGGTGGGCAATTAAAAAGTGTAGGTACCTGAACAAGGTACTTTTTTTCTTTAGAATGGAAATCGTGACGAAATTGTTTCTAAGCATGTGCTTGGATGTTGGCAATACCTAAGCAAGCAGAATATTTTTATGGAGAGAGTTTTAATTTAAAAAAAAAACGAAAAAGAGTTCTACATGTCCTTGTAAAATGTGTGTTCCTACCTCAGAGAAATAACCAAGGATAGAGGGAGTAAGAACAAAAAGTAAACAAAGCCAACATCTTTTTGAGTGATGCCGCGTACTCCATTGTTTACAGCATTTCATTTCAAAATAGAAGGGTTTAATAATGAGATTCAATGAAGGCACACCTTCCATAACGCTAAATTAACAAATGTAGTTATTAATTTCTTGTTTGTAACAGTTTTAAACTAAAACTAAATTGCAGTGTAATTATAGTATCTAGTTATCACTTTAATAAAATCGTCACAGATACCTCAAACCGCCCGACATGGCAACGCTGCTTTTGCTGCCGCGGGCGCCGCGCCCGTTAACACAGCGATATTTGTTTTGTGTATGCCCAGCATGTCAAGTTTTCCGATTGTTTACGTATGGATTTTTCCCATTTTTAATTGTTTTTCTGTTAATTTAAAGGCTATTTATTAGTATTTAGGATATAGTGACTGATTTTGTATACAATGGGACGCAGAAAGTGTGTGGTATGTGGCTAAATTGATATTTCTCAGGACATAACCTATTTCGGGTAAACGTTGTACACACGGGCCTAATGTTTGTTTACTTCGGTAAATTTGCATAAGATGTTGGTTGTATGTATTTTGAGGCTGTTGCTCCCTCTATCCTTGCTTATTTCTCTGAGGTAGGTACTAACACAGAAAATATATTCAGAACAGAGACCTCCTTAATGACAGCTGTCAAATGGACTCCAACTTTGAAGATTTTTGTCACATTTTTCCGCAAAATTTTATCAAAATTAATGAGTAGTCCTAATTATTTTTTAAATATTTTTTTTATAAAAGATGCTCAAAATGTCCCCCCTTCCATCCTTTTGCATAGTCTACATCGACGAAGGCCCTAAGGTTCGTTCATTCTGTTTTGTTGTGTTGCATTCTGTTCCATAAACTTTTTCTTTTAGATAACCCTATAAAAAGAAATCTATGTGGTTAAGATCTAGCGAACGTGGTGGCCACTGTACACTCCCCCCTCGACCCAGCCATCTTGTAGGGTATGTATTGTTAAGGAACTAGCGCACACATTGATAATACTTAGTGTGGTGGCGCACACATATTTCTGCGTACAACTAGTGGTAGGTACATACATCTTCCAACAAACTAGGCTGGGTCGAGGGGGGAGTGTACAGTGGCCACCACGTTCGCTCGATCTTAACCACATAGATTTCTTTTTATAGGGTTATTTAAAAGAAAAAGTTTATGGAACAGAATGCAACACTGAGAAAATGCTTCGGGAGAGGGTAGAAATAGCGGTTTAGGAAATAAAACAGAATGAACGAACCTTAGGGCGATGAAGGATAGAAGGAGGACATTTTGAGCATCTTTTATAAAAAATATTTAACAAATAATTAAGACATCTCATTAGTTTTGATAAGATTTTGCGAAAAAATGCGACAAAAATCTCTTAAAAGCATTAATTAGTTTACACCCTGATGTAATTACCAAAACTATTGGCCTAACCCTCAGAGAAATAACCAAGGATAGAGGGAGTAAGAACAAAAAGTAAACAAAGCCAACATCTTTTTGAGTGATGCCACGTACTCCATTGTTTACAGCATTTCATTTCAAAATAGAAGGGTTTAATAATGGGATTCTATGAAGGCACACCTCCCATAACGCTAAATTAACAAATGTAGTTATTAATTTCTTGTATGTAACAATTTTAAACTAAAACTAAATTGCTCTGTAATTATAGTATCTAATTATCAATTTAATAAAATCGTCACAGATACCTCAAACCGCCCGACATGGCAATGTCAAGTTTTCCGATTGTTTACGTATGCATTTTTCCCGTTTTTAATTGTTTTTCTGTTAATTTATAGGCTATTTATTAGGATTTAGGATATAGTGACTGATTTTGTATACAATGGGATGCAGAGAATGGGTGGTATGTGGCTAAATTGATATTTCTCAGGATATAACCTATCTCAGGTAAACGTTGTACACACGGGCCTAATGTTTGTTTACTTCGGTAAATTTGCATAAGATGTTGCTTGACTACAAACGTATGTATTTTGAAGCTGTTGCTCCCTCTATCCTTGGTTATTTCTCTGAGGTACCTACAGTTTCATATTTTTTTAAAACATTTGAGCGAAACAAATGGTTCGTTGGCACAATAATTAATTGTTTGATGGCTAGCTACTTGATAAAAAAGTAAAATTTTAATTGTGTGCTTTTTAGTATTAGAATTTAATTTATTTATTTAAGTATAAATTTAGCTGAGTTTAAATAAGTCTGTTCAGTGGCGTACGGATTATTGCTCATTTTTACCTTTTTATTTCATTTGACTGATTTTTGAAACAACATAAAATGCATTGATTTTGAAAAATACCTTTTTTTCCGTACGCCACTGAAATTGACCCTCAGTGCGTAGTTCTTTTGGATTCAAATAACTCAGGCCATAACCCAAAAATAATAGAAAAAAAACCTTTGAAAATAAAAAAAATATTACGCATTAAAAAGGGTCCCAATTTAATTTGGCCCACAGTCTACACTTGCGTGCATAGAAATTGGCCCACCGTTAAACTTTTGACTTTTAACTATATTTTTTATAAATTATCCTTCAGATAAAAAAATATATACTTATGCTAAATTATTCAGAAAATGTTTAGATTCTGTCAAAAATTGCCGTTTTTCGTCGATCTACATCGATGTTATATCAGCTTGGGGCTCTGAGGCCAACATCGTTTAAGCTTCCCCAAGGTTTCTGGTCAGGTTCAGATGCTGAACCTGACATAATATTATGTTGCAGTCCCAAACACGTGACCATCCTCAACAGCAAATATAACACTAATATCGTTGACTGAAGTATTTATCAAGACTTCTCACGGCTATAGCTTTATTGGAAAACAGATGGCTCTGATGGCTAACAATGTATCCTGCGTTGTATTTTATCTCCGGAAAGCGCATGGTGAGCCAATAATGTGCCAGACGTGACAGCCGTGAGCAGTCTTTAATTAATATATCAGTCAACGCTAATATTTGCGAACATTCCTATTGGTTATTGAAATTTTCAAAGCAAGAAAATTATTTTTAAGCTTTGGTACGAGAAAGAAAACTTTCTTATTCGAGTTTTACTGGTGTATCCACTTTTACTCTCCGAAGTACAAAAATGTATGAATGAGCTCGAGAGGTCTATGAATCTCGTGGATTATTTTCGGCTTTCTTAGTCCCGGCGGGGAATCCTCTTGGTCTTATTACTCAAAATCCAAACCGGTTTAAATCATGTAAACGTAATTTGTATACAATATAAGGCCGTCGAAAAATTCTGGCAAGTGCGCGCCACTCCGTCGCGCTCCCGCTATCGGCCCGAATCTTAATCAGATAAATACGGAACGGGCTCCAAAGTCGGATGATAAAAATGTTTAGAATAAAAAGAGGCGCGCAGAGGGCCCGACTGAATGAAACAACTGCCCATATTATATTCATTGAGACAAGTTTTCGGGACATATTTTTAAAAATACGACGGCCCGACTATGGAATGTAGCCTGGCGTCTGTAACCGCCCGGCCCATCCACTATCTAGTCAAGATCGGAAAGCATTACGGACATTATTAATAAAATAAAATGCACTGCGTCTCGGGCGCTCAGTTTCTGCCTCCAATAAAAAATTGGTCTTATTGGTTGTACGGGCGCTGCCAGGAGGCGGCCATTTAAAATAATTAGGCGGGCATTCAATTATTGTGGATCCTGTTTTCGTCCGGACGGAACATAAAATCCTCTGGTTCTTCATTTTATGAATATTATGGAAATTGGGTGTAATTAGGTTGTCATGTGTTTATACTTTCCTCCACAAATAACTGGGTATTATGTTTCTGAATAATCAGGAGCCAGTTCAGGTCGTCATTTGGAAAAAATAATAATTACCGGGAATAACAAGATCTTTGCGCGCACCAATACGAATACAATAACAAAAATACAAAGAACCGTTCCAATTACAAATTCTTGATTGTTCACTTGGATTGTAAGAGCCCCTAGATATATTATGATAGGATGGTCCCAGCCCCAAGTTCTCCTAATACTACTACAACACACAAACCTTTACAATATCCCACGAATTTAGGTGATAGACGTGAACATCGAATTATTAGATCCATGAAAGCATCAAATATCGGCAAATTAGCGGATTGCCCTTTCACGTAACCCTTGTCCATGATAATTTACCTACACTACACAACTAACAACACGATAACTACACAAACAATATAATAATAAATAACAATAACACTATAATAAATTGCACAGATATAATGTTTTAACTGAGCGGCATACGGAATGACAGCATGACGGGACTTGGGTGGGCGGGTGGCGTTGCCACATATGCATATTTCAGCATTATTGAAGAATATTTATCGCATATGTTCCATATACACATATTTTAACCAAAGTGTCACGTTACTGAATTATATAGTTTCTAGCGTGTGCTGCGTAAACAGACACCATTTTGCTATAGAGGAGTCAATACACGAAACACACTCGTAATAAAAAAGTATTTATGTGACAACATTTTTGTGTTCAGTTGCATTAGTTAAAGCCCAAAGATTACAATAAGTACATTAAATAATAGATAATCATATAGGCAAGCTGGAGACATTTGAATAGAAAAGCACAATTTGCCTTTGGCAATATTCCAATGCCTGTGAATGTGTCAAATTAAGAGACACCATAGGAAAATTTATTACAGGAAAATACAGCCCCTTCATCGGTAGCGTCGGATAATTCGACGTTACAGTTTGGAAGGAGTAAAGTATAATAAGAGGGCAGTTCGACAAAATATCTGATCGAGTGCAAAATGGCATCTGTAGGAAAACAAAGCTTGGCTCTAAAGCAGTTTGTGTGAAATGAAACACTTTGGAAGTTTCTGATTTTCACTTTAATTTGTCAACATGACAATGGACCTTTTTCACACTATTTTTTTTTTATAAATTCATTATGAACTATGCTGAAAATAGAGCCAATTTTTTTTGTGATTTTTTTTGTGACTGAAAGGGACATCATGCCCCTAAAATGCTGATTGCTTCATTTTTTGCGTTGTTGTAATGTCTTGCTACTGTATCTGGTCCTCATATTTCAAATTATGAATGAATGATAAACAATTGACTTTAATATTGGAAATGTCGATCATAATAATTCTGACAACAGGGCAAATCCAAAATTCGGCGGCAAGTTTAAATTTTGTTAAAAATTTTTTGCCCTATAAAAAATTATGTGGCATCTTCATCTTAATGAAAAGCAGGTTTTACTACATGAAGGTACTGAATATGTTCTATCTACTAATCATAAAAATTACCTAACTTCTACACCTAGTGAAAAAGGCCATATACAGTGGCTTCTTCGGATGTTTGTACCAGTGCCGGACTGGCCCATCTTGGCCCAGTGAGATTTTTTTTAATCAAGGGGCCCCCATTAGATGAATGGTGAAAATGAGCTTTGCTCAAAAACATTTTATCTCCAAAATTTTTTACATCTCTCACTCTACAATGTATAGGTAGCTACATGGAAACATGGGATTGCTTTTTGAAAAGTAAACACAATATATTTATCAAAAGTATAAAAAAATAATAAATGAACAAGAAAATTAAAATAAACTCTAGAAACAGGTACGGTACCTATACAAATGTAAATATAGTAAATATAAGTCTTTCTTTAAGCGTTTACTGAAATATTGTGAAGACCGACAACGGCTGGCTTGACATTTGACACTTTTTTAATCATTAAGCGGTTTCCAGGGGCACAAACACAATGAATTTTGCATTGTCGACTCTATTGACACCTAAAAAGCAGTGGTAGGAACTGCTGCGTAGCAAGTTTTCCAATTTTCAGTCAATGCTTTAAGTTTGAGTCTAAGCAATAAAATAAAAAAGATAAAAACAAAAAATTGGAACTAAATTTTCTACACAATATCGAATCACATCTAAGTAGTAAGTACCTAGGGGTTAGGTAAGTATATTATTTTTAAAGTCACAAAAAGAATATAGGACATAAGCTTCACGCGCAGTTTTCAAAAACATACATATTCTACAAGCAACGTAATATTTCACTTTTAAGGTTGTCGTCAAACACAACATAAAGGTTAACGCACCATATAATATTGTCAAAAGGACTCTAAAAAGCCATATCGATTATAACTATTTACGCAACACGCGAAATAAAAGAAGAAATAAAGGAGTGTGTATCCAGGGCAATAAAGGACATTCTCAAGAACGATGAATTTGTACAAAATATATCAGCGATCGTATCGGCAGCAGTGAACAATACTATAGAAAAAAGATTTGATGCCCTTGATAAAAAGATAAGTACAATAAAGAAGGATATCCTAGATCAGAAGAATAAATTGGAAGAAAGAGTGAACAAACTTGAGACAACTGTATGTGACTTGAATAAACAAATAGAGGAATTAGATAATAAGTTGGATCATCTGGAACAGATTTCAAGGAAAAATAATATACGAATTTTCAACTTTAATGAAAAGCATCATGAAGATTTGAAAGCGGAGCTTATACAGTTTTTCAATTCAAAACTTTCCATCTCTCTGCGTGAACAAGAAATTGAAACATGCTATAGAATTGGAGGAAAAGTGAGAGATAGCAAGGGGCGTGGAATATTTGCGAAAATATTTCTACAAGGCAAAGATGCGAATTTACACAAAGAAGAAACTATTGAAGGGAACTGGAGTCGTTATACGTGAAGATCTGACGAAGACAAGAGTGGATATTATGAACCTAGCAATACAGAAGACATCATCAAGGGACGTCTGGACAGACGCCGGCAGGATTCTGGTTAAAGTTAACAATGAGGTACACGTTATGAGGAACAGAGCTGATTACTACAATATCTTCGACTAATCTTTCCTGTGTTTCATACATGAGCTTCAATTGAATCTGGTTTATTTGTATTTTCACTCTTGTCTTAGTTTTCAATTTCAATTCAATATTAGGAATAAATAATGTCAACAGTTATATTAACCTAATAATATCTATATAGATAGGATATACTATTCTTATTCTCATTTTGGTATCGTATTATTATATTAATAATGGGCTCACTGTAAATTGGGAGCAAAGAAATATAACTGGTCATTCTTTATATGCTAGAAATTCTAAATGAAATTGATAATACTAAAGAAATTAATACATTAAGTTATGTTTGCATGCAGGATTTTTTAGGTAGAGACAGATCAACAGAGCAGGAGAGGAGGGAACTGGCAATTATTAACTTTAACATTCGAAGTATTAATAAAAACTTCGATCAGTTATGCGTGTATTTAGAAGATATAAAGAGCTCAATTGATGTAATAGTGCTATCTGAGGTTTGGTCTATCATAGATGTGAGTCGATTTGATATAAAGGGTTTCACTGCTTATCATAATCAGTCAACATATAATCAAAATGATGGAGTGTTAATTTATATTAGGGATGGTCTTTGTGCCAAGGTAGAGATCGTGTGATCTGCTTAGTAGAGAGGATACGAAAAATATTTTATAAATTCTATGAACTTAGAAATATAATGGATATAAATACAATTTTAACAGTCTATAACTCGCTAGTAGAATCAATATTAAGGTACTGTATAGTTGTATGGGGTGGAGCTTATAATAACGTGATACACATCCTACAAACAACACAAAATAGTCTTATCAAAATTATTTTTAAAAAGCCCAAAATAATGAATATAAGAAATCTCTATCTATATCAAATACTGGTATGGATGTTTCACAATAATTCCCGTTATAAAGGAGTAAATAAGGTGAAACAAACAAGATTCATTGCAAATTTATCGGTCGACCTACCTTTGTGCAATACGAGCCATGCCCAACGCTTCATCTTTTTCCTAGGCCCGAAAATATATAATCTATTACCTCAAAACCTAAAACAAATAAATCGACTTAAAATCTACAAGACCGCCATAAAGATATATTTGATAGAAAACTGGAAAAATATAATTGAGTCAATGAACTTATGACTCCTGAAAACGATGACGTTATTAGTACCTACTTACCAAAAGTTTTGATACTTTCTGCTTTCTTTTTCTCTTCTCCTTGCTCCCAACTCCCTAAAGTACTATAAGAACACTATCAATGTTTCTAAGATCTGCTTGCGTTATGCCTGCAAACTTATGTCATACTTGTACAAATTTATGTCTTAGGCCTGAGATTGGGGACGCATGCAGTACAAGCATAGTTTTGCTTAGGCGCGCTTCCCCCGTCTCTCACTTGAGTGGTTTTTAGTTATAGTTGTAAGCTAGTAATTAGAATCCAAGATTGTACATTTATTGTTATAGCTGTAAATAGCTGTAAATAAATAAATAAATAAATAAATATAAAATATATAAAAAAAGTATATATCCTAAGATCTGTGAAATTATGGCACACCTATCCACCGCATTTCGCTGCACAAGTGGCCAGCCGTCGAACAGTTCAGTTTGACGTGGCATGATCTTTGAGAAAGGAGGAAGATTTATTCTCCGAAAGCTGCGAATATGAAAAAATACTAAGAGATACTTTTTGTTAACTATTCTATTCGCCACTCAAAACAAATTTAAAAAATGCGATTATACAGGGTATTCATATTTTTCTGAACTAATTAATTTTAATAACACCCTGTATCTTCGCAACTGGGAGCCTCAGAAGCTTCATGTCAACCTTAATTGTGACGGCTCATCTGCTCATGTGACAGGCCAAGTTTGAAGAAAGTATCTCGTATACTTCTAGAGATACTAAGAAATATGTGTATTTTTCTCCAAACTTCTACGTTCTGTATAAAAAAACTATGCCCCTAGGAGAAAAAAATATATGAAGAAGTGCCCTTATTTTGACTCCAAGAATACGTGGTTTCATTTTTGACCATCAGTTCAGTTCCACCCTGTATATGGGTATTTCAGGGTAGGTACACTATAAAGGAGTGTTAACCCATTCAGTCGGTTTTCGCTAATATTGTTTCTAATATAAATTTTTAAAATTTTCAGTTTTGAAATTTCTGACGTGGCGGTGCACACTGTAATTATTGTGCAAAATATGTTTAGTAGGTTGTTTTGCCTAATTTACGGTTACGCGCTGCGACCGACGGAGTGTGTGCATAATAATATACGGCGGCGCGTTCTCAAATCTACTGCACAGGTTTTAATTTCCAGGAGACAAGATGAAACCAGTAACAAATTGTAGAAGTGTGATGTTCACTGCATTTTCAGATTAGGCCAGGAGTATATAATTGTTGGTATTATTAATTTTGATATTACAAATCTCGTTTATCTCGACAGCTCCGGGGGGCAATTGCCCCCTTTGCCCCCTCCCCTGTATACCACTGCCTACACTTTTGCAATCGTTGCATGTCTGGAACAAGATTCCTGGATTCTTAATTGCCCACCGATAACTCAATACTAATTATTTCTCTCGGGTAACAAGACAGCAACATTAATCTGTCTAGGTGGTACGTATTGTTGAGAGCGCGTATGTAGATTTATGGTAATAGTAGGTACCTACCACAGGAAGTACTTGATGCGTATATCTCCATACTTCACAAAGACATAAAATAAGAAAGCAATTACAATTATGCTAAAAACTCGATCGTATATTATGCCAGGCGGTCGAACTTGTATCGATAAATTACTGGGAATCGTGCTATATCGCCGAACGCATTATGCCGCTTGATTCAAATACCAAGCTCTTCCGACAGGGTACGATTGAGTGCCTTGCCATTCTGTGTTGCAGAGACTCTACAGTAGATCTCGGGAAGTAACATAGAGGTACGTAATCGCTTTTTTTTGCCTAATTTGATTTTTTCGTAGTTAATTTATTACGATAATACATCCTGAGGTCGATATCGATATCCAAATAAACTGGTTTCAGGTTTCAGTCAAACTTTAAACGCTTCAAAAAGTCACGAAGAAACTTCCCTCGTTTCGTGCTACAAAAATGCACAAGAGTAGGTAATAGAGGATGCAAGTTTGATTAGTACATAAATTTTAACTGGCGGTAGGTTTTGATTTGACCCCAACAACAAGAACCCTATGAAGTTTATGTTTTAAAAAGATTCTGTTTAAATCTCCAAAAATATGTCAAACTGGCTCTTATACTAAGAAACTTTTTTAGTGCTGCTGGTTCGCAAGCGACTGTCATGCTATGCGCGCGTCGACGTTGCCAGAATGCGCCCGTGGCGCCCTTATTAGTGTCGTGTAATAGTATATTACATAGCGAGAGTTGTAAACAGCTTATTACGTATGAGTGGAAAAGTTGCGCACGAGCCGCGCAGGGGCGAGTGCTGTAATTCCACGAGTATATAATAAGCTTACAACTCGAGTTTTGAATTATAATTTTTCCTCGACGAAAGAAAAACTATTATAATAGATAAACTATACTTCTGATTATCTGACAGGCAACAATTAGTATGTTGGTTAGTTGCTATGGTGACGCGGATGTCGCGCTAACAAGGCACCCGTGATAATTGCGTTTTAATTAAGAACAGATACGTAATTTTTTTATTACGTGCCAGTCATTACGTATCAGTGTTCGTAACAATGCACTTACTTATAACCTAAACCGTCGCTTAATAGGTATGTTAGTAGCATAGGAGTAGAAAAAAAGTGTTTACGCATTGACTGTGGTAGGTGATAAAAGATGGCCGAGAGCATATTTTTTGTTAGAACGGGTGGCAATGGCCGCGCAGAGAATGTATCACTAAGAATTTCCAGAAAGGAACACTTGAAATGTGCGAATTTTTGTTAAAATTGTCCAAAGGTTAAGAGAGTTTAGAAAATTTGGACACCAAAGGCAAGATAATGGCTGTGAACAAACCGCTCGAGTAAGATACTTAGAAACTCAAATTTTAGAGGCAATTGAACGAGCACAGGAAGATTGGCCGCTAGATTCGACATTTCGCGCACATGACTGTTTTCCACACTTTGAAAGTTCAAGGTTTTACATCCTTATCATGTACAAAAAGTTCAGGCTCTCAAAGAGGAAGATTTGCCCAGAAGAGTAGAGTTTTGTGAATGGTATAAGCAAAACTGTACTGCAAATGATAATTTTGACAAAAATGTTTTATGGGCAGATGAGGCCGCATTTACCCGAGAAGGGATTTTTAATGTGCACAAAAATAATAATCATGTCTCTGGGCAGATAAAAATCTGCATGAAGTACGAGACAGCCATTTTCCACGTTGTTGGACCACGTATTTTTGAAGGACGGCTAAACGGAACTTTGTACCTGGTCAACAGGGTGACCCAAAAGTATTTTTTTATTTAGATCTCAATAACGGCGCTACTTAAAAATTTAAAATTTGGTACCTATGTGTTATCTACTTACTGGAAGACACGTCTTAGGGTAGTTTATTCATTTACGCAGCGCCCTAAAAAAGGGTAAAAACTAACAACCCCTATTAATTTTTTTGCTCAAACTTTTTTGAGGTTATCTTTTTGGTCTTGCAGGTCCATCATTTCAGTGTATCTTTTCATTTTGCAACAAAAGTGTACTCTTGTTTCATAACGATAAAATCAACAGTTTGCGTTGAAATTGGCAAAACGTGCGCCAAAACACCTGTTAACTTCAACATTCGAAACATAACATTTTTACCTACCGCTTTCAAACGTTACAGATCGACTGTACATTCAAAATTAGGAAATTAGAATACCCATTGGAAATTGGTCAAAACAGCATTGGTTTTCTTGAGATAGGGTGTTCAAATTTTGTTAAATTCAATCCATCTCAATAACATCCCCGTAGAGTGGAGCGATAAGGTTGTCTATTTAGGGTTAACTCTAGATAAGAGATTGACGTGGCATTCTCATATAGATAGTCGGATAAGAATGGCTAAGGAAGCTATCTCAAAGTTATTTTCAATGTTGGCAAGAGACTCGAAGCTAGATGTCCAAAACAAAATTTTAATTTACACTCAGGTGTTAAGACCCTCCTTGTTGTACGCGTGCCCTGCCTGGTGTTTCGCAGCAAAATCGCAAATAAACAGAGTTCAGGTTATACAAAATAAGTGTCTCCGTATGGCCGTAGGCGCGGAATGGTATGTATCAAATAGGACTATACACAACGACTTAAACATACCGACAGTGACTCAATACATAAGGACGCACGCGAGGAAAATATACGAGACTATTATACCCAATCACCCAAACAGACTACTCACGGACGCACGTACATATGAAATCGACCATAGACTACCTCACAAAAGACCTAGACATTTTATAGAAGCTAACGACGAAGATGAATGACACTGTAAACCCACAACAACAAATTTAAGAGTAGTTTAGGTTATTTTAATATTTTAAATTTTTTAATTAATTAATTAATCCCTAATTAATTAATTAATACCCCTTATTACTATTTTAAATATTGTTAAAAAGCACACGCAAAAATTTCTGATAGGAGAATAACTCTCCAAGCACTGACCACCTACTTACATATATACTGTATATTATTACTTGGGGAACAGGGCGTTTTACACGCCGACCTTAATAGAGCAAAAGTTTCCATTTTAAAAGCTAATAAGTTTTGGTACATTGTTCATAGGAATTTTTTTCTCAGTTTAAATGGTACAGTCGACGTGTAACGTTTGAAAGCGGTAGGTAAAAATGTTATGTTTCGAATGTTGAAGTTAACAGGTGTTTTGCGGCACGTTTTGCCAATTTCAACGTAAACGGTTGATTTTATCGTTATGAAACAAGAGTACATTTTTGTTGCAAAATGAAAAGATACACTGAAATGATGGACCTGCAAGACCAAAAACATAACCTCAAAAAAGTTTGAGCAAAAAAATTAATAGGGGTTGTTAGTTTTTACCCTTTTTTAGGCCACTGTGTAAATGAATAAACTACCCTAAGGCGTCTTCAAGTAAGTAGATAATAACACATACCAAATTTAAAATTTTTAAGTAGCGCCGTTATTGAGATATAAATAAAAAAAATACTTTTGGGTCACCCAGTAGACCCGAATAACTTGACAAGGAAAGCCCAAATCGAAAAATTTTATATGAAAGACCCCCCTTAAAACCACCTGCCAAACACCGCTTTAAAGTATTTACTATACATTCTGACTCACCCTGTATAAGCGAGCGGCTTCCGCGCCACGCCTTTCACTGCGTCAGCTGACGACAACCTTTCCTCCGACACATACAGCCAGCTGACTTTTTTTTATTTAAACAAACATCTAAGAATACCAACTGACAAATTTTCAACCGAGAGGAAATCACTGAAAATTGTTTATCTTTTTTCATATTCGTATGAGCAGCTGACGTATAGTCCACCACCTTACAGCCAGCTGACCGAGCAGCTGACCTTTTTTTCTTTAATTATTACATTAACTATTATCTGACAAATTTTCTGCACTAATATTTCCGCATTATTATTATCATTATTTTATTATCATTATTATTATCATAATATACACATACTTTAACCAAAGTGTCACCTTACAGAGATGAAGGATATAGTTTCCAGCGCAGACACCATTTTGCTATATAGAGGAGTCCACACACAAAACCCATTCGTAATGAAAAAAGTATTTATGTGAAAACATATTTGCATGCAATTGCATTAGTTAAAGGTCAAAGGTTGCAATAAATTAACTAATAGATATTCATAGGCAAGCTGGAGACATTTGAATAGAAAAGTAAAATTTGCGGGCACCGGCAACATTGCAATGCCGTTCCTCCTGACAGGCACAGAGGTTGCCACGTTTGGCGTTCTAGACAATAAAACGACGAAATTGTAGATTTCAGCCTGAAGAAAATTATACAACTTCGTCTTTAATTATCATGAATAAATAATGGTTAAAAGCCGTTGTTTCACTTATTACGTGTTATGTTGGTGCATAAACTATAAACTGATTACCTACGACTTTAGACCAACTAAAAATCTTGTCAAATACTCTATTCGTCGATATATCGACTAAACTAAACTAAAGTTTCCTTTTTAAAAGTAATGTTGCACTTAACTTTTAACTTAAATTGCATCGCACACATCATCACATTAGTGAACATAAAAGCATTTATATAGCCCATAAAATAATCTAGAAACCTATCTGTATAATATACTTCCTATTACTAATTATCAGTAAAACAATTTGTTGGCATCATTTCCCCACTACTTTAATAATGACCTTCATCGCATGTATTTAGCTATTAGCCCCAGAAGCAAGAAGCAAGCGTATACTTGTGCGGGGGAGGTTTGGCAATTGCTATTATGTAGGCTTAGTTTCCATTTGCGGATATTCTTAGTAAATCAAAATATATTTTTTTCTTTTAATACTTTATTTAAAAGTTAATTACATATCACAGTAAGGTTACTTAGGCTAAATTTATAATGTAACGTATGTTTTCTAAATCAATTGAGTTGCATGTTACTTGTGGTGGGTACCTATAGTTTACCCATCACACATATAGAATCCAACAAACCAACTAGCTGTTCATGAAGCCACAGAAACCCTTAAGAATCAGCCAACGGCATCGTTGCGATACATGTTTATGAAAAAAAGGGTGTTATACAGGGTGAATTATTAATAATAGTACTTACAGATCTGAATAGCTGACGTCACAATAGAGCGATTGTGCCAATCTTATGTTTTATCCGGATCCCCTTTCTATGTACAGGGTTTTAAAGCTGAAAAATAATTTTGGTTTTTATGCAATTTTTCCGAACTATTAGGCCAATCGAGCTGAATTCAACACCACCTCTACTAAAGCCAATGAACAACAGCGTGATGTCACGCTTAAGAGGCCGAGTAAACACATCTTTTAAAACCAAGGGAAGATTTGAAAAATACATTACCAATTTTATCAGCTTTGTATATCAAATTCTAGGTATAGAGAGAAAGACATAGAAACACACATTTTAATGAACATGATGATTGAAAATACATTTTTTTTACGTGTATGGGAGGGTACCCCTGCCCAACACCAATAATGGTACCCAACTGAGCTGACGTTCACGATGCTTCGTAACATAAATGAATAAAGCATTTTACGAATTATCGGCCGAGAGGAAATGACTAACAAAAATTTGTCACTGGCTACCGGGCTAAAATTATTTTATAATTAGGGTAGTTTTATAATGCATATGTATGTATCGAATTCTCAATATGAGACACCCCAGTGTTCCTAATAGAGATATCTCATATTATTAGACTCGCATCTTCCAGTTTAGATTGCGAATAATTTGAATAGTGTGTCAAGAGTTATGTAACTAAAGACTTGTATACTATATTAATTATTAATTAACAGAAATAAAAACTGACACTTTTCTGTTACTCATTACTAACATTCCCAATTTTTTGGAAAACGGTATTTTTTAAAATAACTTTTTAACAACACCCTGTATATTAAATTTGACGTCACAATCGAATTTCTCTGAAAATTCTACACCAGTTTGGTTCTTAAACCATCAATTTATCTTTAAAATTGCCAAGCAAATCTGGTTTATCACGTTAACTGGGACACCCTGACCTAATTTTATTAGAATTAATATTACACGAATATACGTCTACGTCAGTGCCTCCTCTTGTTTTATTCATTTCAATTTCAACTCCTTACTTTTTACGTTTGCGTTGCCGTTATACGTTACGTCAGTCTATAGTCCCAGCATCCACCTTAAAAATCCATGCAGGGATCTAACCAACACCGCCTCTACTAAAGCCTAAAGCCAAACAACAACATAGTGACGTCACAGTATTAAGCTGTGGTGACGTCACGCTTAAGAAGCCGAGTAAACACATCTTTTAAACCCAATGGAAGATTTGAAAAATTGATTAAATATGTACCAAATTTATCAGCTTTGTGTATCAAATTCTATATATAGAGAGAAAGACATAGAAACACACATTTTAATGAACATGTTTAATTATAATGTTTATGATAATGTTTATTTCATGAAAATACAGAAAATGTGAAAGAAACAAAGTTTTGACCAGTTACAAAATTGAAAGAAAATTAATTACGATAAATGGAAACGAGGTTTGTCCAGAGGTGCTGTAATCACTTGTCCAGTCTTCCAGTCTACTGCACCGGTAGTATGCAAAATATCGGATTTCGAAAAATGCTTGTGACAAACCTGCAATAAAGAAAGGGAATGTTTGTGAGTATATTAGTAATAAGACAATTATAATAGGTATACCTAATGTAAAATGGGGCATGAGGTATACCTAATGTAAAATGGGGCATGAGGGCATGGCAATATTCGTCATCCCATTTTGAAATAGCAAACAAAACTCTAGTCTCTAGTCGGTAAAACCCTTGTTTATGTCTCATAAACAAGGGTAAAACAAGCCGCCGCTATACAGCTGCAAATTTCTGAACATGTCGTTTACAAATTACAAAGCATTTTCCGACTCGGTTTTTTTTTGCTGTTTAAATTAATACTGAACTATACATACCCATGTAGGTGTAGCTATTTTGATCGAAAGTATTATGAGAATAGCTAGTCGTACAGAAGCAGATATTGTTTAATATTTAAGCCTCTCGAAGAGTGAGGACAACGAAACATTCTGATTTTAGATTTATTTAGGTAAATACTCACGACAGTGTGTGATGAAACTTGAAAATTCTCCCTGTGAATAGCCTGAATCCACTGAGTACGGAAGTTATCGCACTTAGGAAACTTTAAAGTGTGTACCTTTTCACTACTACCGGGACAGCCCGGTAGGTACACACATTTGTTCACCATTTTCAGTTACACAATGCCGAGCACAATAAATGATACAATAATATGATAAACAAATAAGTTCTATCGCAAGAAGCACGACACGACTGACATTATTTGACAACTTATAACTGATAGCACAGACATATATAGCTAGCGAAGCTGGCGCACAAAAATCATGTGACCATCTTAGGCCGACGTTACATGTCATTTGTCACATAACTGAAAACGGCAGCTTGGGTTTTGAGAAGTTTTAAATGTTTAAATTGTTTTTAAACGTGTTAGTTTATATTTTAGAAACAAGTTTGTGTCTAGTGCGCGTGTGTCCTGGCGGCGGGGAACCGCCCAGGTGTTATTATGGCCTCTGGGTGGGAGTCGTGCCGTCCAAGAGTATTGGTGCCGCTCGCACCGACGCGACGCGACGCGTGAGCGCTATAAGGGGAATTCTCCCCCGAACCACAGAATAGGGAACCCGGAATGGACTATTATAGACATGGGACAGTATTGGACAGTGAAGCCTGAGACACAGAGGGGTGAACTGCTTACGGGAAATCCGCGAGTTCAGACGGTCCGGGTGGCTGGAAGCCGTTCCCGTTGACCACGTTCGGGTTTGTTTACTTATTGTATTCACCATTCACCTTGTGCGAAATAAATCAGTGTTCTAACGTACTCGAGGATTTTCGTTGTCGACCCACGCCCTGATACGGTTTCTATTCGGTCTTTCACACTGCCGATCAACTGAGACCTCGTCAATATTTACAGTATACCTACTGAGGTTAGTTTTCATTTTTATTTCTTTAAAAATAACCTAAATACCAAATATTGGGTCTGTTTATATTATATTTATACATATTACAAAAGCCAGGAAGAAAGTGTCGCCAAAACAAACATTTGTTTTGCCTCGGGATGAAAATTCCCGCCAAAAATGGATTCGTCAAATCCCAACTCAGATTTAATTTCTAAAAAACCCTAAGTATGTGTGGCTAACACATTTTCAAGAAAGTGAAACAATTAAAGTTGACAAATGTGTTGTGGGAGGAAAATATCACTTAAGCTAAAGAAAGGTGATGTCCCAACAATTTTTGAGAATGTGCCAAAATATTGTGCCGTTTAATAACTCTCTACAATTTTGAAAAAACAATTAGAGAAACCTTGGATGCTCAAAACCAATAATGTAATAGATGAAAGAAAACTTGCCAAATTGTTACGAAATTTGTTTTTTCTATTTATCTCCAAAAATGCCTTTCATTATCTAGGAGTAAGTTGGTCACGTGACTACGCGATTATGCGTTAGCGCCATGGCCTGTCTTTATCGTTGGCCTTGAGCCTCTAGGCAGTGACGTCAGCGTGACGTAGCGCTGTTGTTGTTTGGCTTTAGTAGATGTGGTGTTGATCTAACCTTATTTTCCGACATAACAAAAGACCGACCGTTTAACGCCGACAACCTACCTCCCGACACCGGGCGGAAAACCAAACAACGCCCAATCGCCGGCGTCGGCCAATATTTCTCGGCAGAACCGACGAGCGGTATAATTACGCTAATCTAATAAGTAGCCTCGTTATCGGGCCCGGCTTCCACACGCCCACGGCCCCGCCGGCCCCTGCCCGACCTGGGCCAAATTGAAACGCAACGGGGCCCATAAATAACGCGCGGAATTCCAGACAACACGATCCCATCCAACTTATTATAATAAATATGGGCCCCGTCCCGACCGGGACCCGGCCGGCAGGGACAGAGGCCGGCGACCAAGCGGCGCCGGACGGCGCGGATATTCGGGGGTACGATTTCGGATAGATCCGAGATTTAATTTTCGATTAGAGTGGCGGGATGGGGGCTACGAAGGCAATCGGAGAAGTTACGGGAATGCGTTCAAATGTATTTTTATAACCTGGATTGTTGTGGCCAGGCAACATGCAAATTTTATGGAGACTTATCTTATCATTCCTCTCAATTTTTTACTATTGTCCAAAAAGCTAAACTTTTTAGTTGGGAGATATTTAAAAAAATAAATTGAATCTTTGTGGTACAAAATTTGTGAAAATTTTTCAAATATTCAAGGTTTATATTAACGCAAAACATATTCTTATTAACTGGTGCTATTTTTTTTTGTTCACTATGACTGATAACATTTGTAGCCAAGAAGTCCTACTCAGTCTTCTTTTCTAGAACAACTGTGACCAATAGAAATTTTTAAATTTGTTTTAGTGTGAGCCCATAAAAATAATTGCTTTTTAAAGCGGCTATACAAAAGAAGCAGAAGTGTTTGGTTACTAAAATGCGTTGTAGGCGAAAATTTTTAGAAATATAAAGCACAGATAGTTTAAAAGAGGTAGGTATAGGAAATTACAAAATCATAACAGTATAATGTATTTTTCGTCTTTTTTCAATGTAAGGGGCTTGAACCCCCAAACCATATACAGCCCTGGGCTTATGTATGGGAAAAGCCAGGTCTCGTGGAATCGGTAGTTAGCTACTTGACAAAAATAAGTATATTTTTCAATAAATGTAGTTATATTCAATCAATGAATCGATGTTGTATATTCTGCGTTTAGGATATGTTAACGTAGAAATTTTTATTGTCGTCCAAAAATCCAGTGGGGGGGAGGAGTAAAATCTTCAATGTACAGATGAATAAGATGATGAATGGGAGAACGTTTCAGATGTTATGATTGCAGGCGACGATCAAAATGAAGGTGTAGCGTCGTGAGTGACATAGCAACAAAATATGATTTATTTTTAGTTATTAGACCAGCTTATACCGCCTCCTAGAATTAACCGTCGGGTGCTATTAGCGCCCTAGTACCCCCCTAAAATCGGCGCTGGGTATAAATACAGTTTAAGTAGTATAAATCATTACATTAGTGTAGTAAAATTAGATAATCTCTTCCAGGTATTCTGATGCAAATTAAAATTTGGTATATTTATTTTTAATTGGGTTTTTCGCCAACAAACTGATTAAATGACAACTTTTTCAAGTTGCCTGGAAAATTCATAAATTCTTACGACTAAATGAACGAAACCTTGAACGAGTAACTCAAAAAATAACTACAACAAATTTGTTTTCTGAGCTTTCGGAGAATAAATCTTCCTCCTTTCTCAAGCTGGACCGACACTATATTCTGGGCCGACACTATATGAAAGACCCGAGCATCACGTCATATTTCATTGTTGTTTGCGAACTGGGGTGGCGCTACACGACGAAAAAAATGGCGACTTATTATAGGTTATAACATAGGGCTATTCTGTGGTTATAGGTATATCAGTTTCTGGCATTTTGAATGTCCCATATTTTAAATATCTATTAGCTTTATTACCATTTCCGTCCTTTTTACGGTCACGAATTCTCTTTGCGGCAATATTTCGCAGTTTTATCATATTAACAGAACTTTTATAGGTAGATTTGTTTGTGATAACATGAAATTTCCATGCTCATAAGAAAATCGTATGCGCAGACCATTATGTGAATTGCAGAAGAATAATCACTATTTTGGAATTAAGGGATAATCTGTTCAACCAGTTGAAGAAGCTATTTAGAATTCTGGATATTATTACATTTTGGAAGAGTATTTTGTAACGTATGCAGAATGAAAACAAAAAAGTATATTGTTTATAGCCCCAAAGCGAACCCAAGGTCCCCTATAAGAAGAAACTAAAATATGCTTTCTATACTTACTTACACTAAAACTATAGCCATGGACTTTATTTCAAATCAAAAGGTACCAAAATACTCTTGCTTGCTTTTTAGACTGGCTTGTCAAATTAGAGGGACATAACAAACAAATATTTTATTTTAATTTGAATATTAAATTCGTTGTAACAAACAAAGTTTCCGTTTTATAAAAGATTCTGCAACAATGGTGTTTTAACATTAAACCACCCTGTAAATTTGTTTCGTCGTGTGACACCAGTGGCGATCGCTTGAAACAGCGCTATGCACAGGTCTTTAATATAGCGTTGGTCGAGCTAAAAATATATTAAAGACCCGAGCATGACGTCATATTTCATTGTTGCGAGGCCAACGATAAAGACAGGCCACGGCGCTAACGCATAATCGCGTAGTCACGTGACCAACTTAGTTCTATATAATGAAAGGCATTTTTGGAGACAAGTAGAAAAAACAAATTTCGTAACAATTTGGCAAGTTTTATTTCATCTATTACATTATTGGATTTGTGCATCCAAGCTTTCTCTAATTGTTTTTTTCAAAATTTTCAACCTGCCTCAGCTGTTAGGCTGAGAGTTAAACACAATATTTTGGCACATTCTCAAAAATTGTTGGGACAGCACCTTCCTTTAGCTTAGGTGATATTCTCTATAGGTATTTTCCTCCCACAACACATTTGTCCACTTTAATTATTGTTTCACTTTCTTGAAAATGTTAGCCACACATACTTAAGGGTTTTTTAGAAATTAAATCTCAGTTGGGATTTTACGAATCCATTTTTGGCGGAAATTTTCATCCCGAGGCAAAACAAATGTTTGTTATGGCGACACTTTCTTCCTGGCTTTTGTAATATGTATAAATATAATATAAACAGACCCAATATTTGGTATTTAGGTTATTTTTTACGAAATAAAAATGAAAACTAACCTCATAGGTATACTGTAAATATTGACGAGGTCTCAGTTGATCGGCAGCGTTAAAGACCATATCAGGGCGTAGGTCGACAACGAAAATCCTCGAGTACGTTACAACACTGATTTATTTCGCACAAGGTGAATGGTGAATGGTGAATACAATAGATACACACAAACTCGAACGTGGTCAACGGGAACGGCTTTCAGCCACCCGGACCGTCTGAACTCGCGGATTTCCCGTAAGCAGTTCACCCCTCTGTGTCTCCGGCTCCACTGTCCAATACTAATACTGCCCCATGTCCATAATAGTCCCGGGTTTCCTATTCTGTGGTTTGGGGGAGAATTCCCCTTATTACAGCACTTACTCGTCGCGTCGCGTCGGTGCGAGCGGCACCAATACTCTTGGACGGCACGACTCCCACGCAGACACCCAGAGGCCATAATAACTCCGCCAGGACACACGCGCACTAGACACAAACTTGTTTCTAAAATATAAACTAAGACGTTTAAAAACACTTTAAACATTGAACAATTCTCAAAACCCAAGCTGCCGCTTTCAGTTATGTGACAAATGACATGTAACGTCTGACTAAGATGGTCACGTGATTTTTGTGCGCCAGGGCCTGTCTTTATAGTAGGCCTTGTCATTGTTGTTTACGGACTGGGGTAGCGCCACTCGATGAAAAAAAATGGCGACTTATTATAGGTTATAGAGGGGTATTCTACAGTTTATGAAGTTTAAAATGTCCCAAATTTAAATATCCAGCTTTATTACGATTTATGTACCTTCTTTTTACGGTAACGAATTGTCTTTGCGTGCAGTATTTAGTAGTTTTATCCTTTTAACACAGCTTTTATAGATAGAGTTGTTTGGGATAACATGAAATTTCCATGCACGTGAAGAAAATGGTATGCAAAGACAATTAGATGAATTGCAGAAGAATAAACACTATTTTGGAATTATGGGATAATCTGATCAACCAGTTGAAAAGCGAAAATTCTAGATAATATTTTGGAAGAGTATATTTTGTAACGTATGCATGAATGAAAATAGAAAAATTTGTTTAATTATACCTACCCACTATTATAAAAATAAAGAATAGAGAAATAAATCAGTTTTCTATTTTCCGTCCACGGATTCGCTCTACTTATTTTATTAACTCGCTTTCTTGCCGTGTTTGTCTGTTTGTCTAATTTTGCAGTCGATTTTAAACTAATTTCTATATAGATGAGCTAGAGATTTGAAACTTTAAATTAAACATTGCTCTGAACTGGATGACAATGCAATATTAACTCGCTATATACATACAAATATATATACATTATTATTATGTCATTTCTTATTATAAAAAATATTAATATTAAATAAAAATATTTGACTAGTGGAAATTTATGAACAGATAAGCATATGCCATAAGCTGGTAGTAAATAAAACTAACCTCCAGCACCACAATAAGGTATGGCACAGAATAACCAAAATTTTGCGATTATGATAACTAAAAAGGATCTAGAATTAATTTGTTTTAATATTGAAATAAAAATCTTACGGCATTAATTTTGATTCCTTCTTTTGATTATTTTTCAGGAAAATAACAATGATATATTATTGGAAGGTAGGTATAACAATTTTCTATATCAAATATGATCAGGTGAAGGGAAATTGAAATAAATCTAAAATTTGCCACATTGTCATGTCTTTGTCATAATCTCATCAAGATGTTTAAAATCGATTGCAAAATTTCAAACACAAGACTAAAAAGCAGAAAGTAGTAAAATTTAAATAAAAAAATAATATACCACGTTTTTAAAAAGGGCTAAAAGTATAATAATAGTTATTTATGTACTAAGGCACTGAAGTTCAACTTTTTATGACTCATGTGGAATTTAGTTGCCGAGTCAAATAAACCAAATGAGTCATAAAAAGAACTTCAGTGCCGAGGTACATATTATATTTTTTTTTGAAATCGGAAAAAAATGTTTTATTAGCCAAGAAAATAATCATACGGGATCACCCGTCCATGAACCAACTGCGCGCGGCGTTGCTTGACTTTGACGATCGCTCTACTTAGGTCAAGTATGACAAGACACGGCGCCTTCGAACAGAAAAACCAAACTGCTGCTTATTGTGCAGCCTCCATAACAAATCTATTGATATTCAAACCTACTAAAATATTTATACTGAATGATTGCGCTGCTATAGGTAACAATTTTGCAATGTGTACGAAAAGTTAAATAGGCCTTTATTAGCCGGGTTTTAAATATTTGGTCACTTTTGACGGGCGATGGCTCCGCGTCTGACGTTTGATGTTTACATCTCGCCAAGGCTACTTATTGAAAAAAATCGTACTATAATGGACTACTTCAGTGCCGATTTCTGAGCTTTTAATGACGATTTTGGGACACTTCACTGCCGATTTCAAGAAAAAAATATTATTTGAAAGTAGTGATACCGTTAGCAGAGCATTAAAATTAAAGAAATGAAATACAAAAGTCGTATCGTAAATCTTCTAGTGAAAAACAAATAGAACAGAAAGATTCTCCTGGTACAAAACGCCAGCTGTTAACAAAAAACAATTACAGAAAATTACCAAGCATTTATTCCGTCGCTTATTAGATATTATGAAGATCATTATATTTAATCAATCATTAACTAATAAACCTATTAAAATTCTTAAACAAATACTTCAGACAAAAGTTGATCTTTATCGACGTCCCGATCGTCATGATTGGGACTTTTCGATGACAGCGACGACGCGGCGTTTCATCAACGAACAGCGAGCAGTCGACTCATAAGGAAGAGAGAAGTATTTACTCATCGCGGGTACCTAATAATGATAACCCGGAAATGCCAGTGGTTTATAGGTAGTACATACCTAGTATCTACTATAAAAGAAATTAAAATGAGCCTCAATTTTTTAAAAAATCCATATTTTTCTATGTTGATAAATTTTAACATTTTTTTGCTTGGCCCACGCGCCATAACATAGATGTTTGAAGACACTATGCGTTAGTGTTTGGTGTTTGAGTAGGGGTAGAGAAGGTAGGTACATCGCAAAGCATATTGGCGATAAAATGAGTGGACGCTGGCAAACATTATTACATGGTCGAAATAGGGAGATTTTGACAAATGTTATAAGAGTATAAATTAAAAAACGGGTAAGTGAAGTTGAATCATAGACTTATTCATAGGTCTATGAGTTGAACAGTTTGGAAATTTTAAAATAAAATGCAATTGTACCTTTTGTTTTGTCTAAAATGTGTCTAAAAGAGCAGGTAATGACAATAACGGATAAGATCTGAACAAATTTTAAGAATACTTTCGGAGCAATCCTAATAATTCTTTAAATGGGGCAGTTTGGAATTTGCGACTAAAAAAGCTACTATGTTTTAAAAAATTAATTAAAGGCATTTAAAGCAAAATGTCTGCGCCTGTTAGAAGTAGGAGACATGGAACAAAGACTCGAATATTGTCTGTGGGCGCGAAGGGAATACCTAAATATGATGCTAACTTTCTAAAAAATATAATATTATTCATGCATAAAGCAACTTTCAAAACAAACGGGGTTGTTCCATCCTAGTGGTAGAAAGAAAATCCTCATTTAGTTGTAAACTGGAATTTTTGAGAGGCGGATTTCAAAACGCCTTCGACAATTTACCATATGGAGCGCCTATCCATGGAACTCGAGCTGTCGTTGGGTAGGTAATAATAATAATAATATAATTTTGACAACAGGTATTGTTACACTACATGATTTTAGAGTCCTGTACTAATAAATTTTAGCACTTGCAGATGGATTGGACAAAATAGTCCAGATTTGTTCTCGATTGACTTTTATTTTTGGAGTGCGATAAAGAATAGAGTTTATGAATGAATGAAACAGTAAATGAGTTAAAACATTGTTGTTTGCAACATTAAAAAGCGTATTGCCAATTGCATAACCTTATTAGAAGGCGGTTATATTCAGAAATCCTAACTTAAAACTTAAGTATTTTACTTGTAGATACATTTTTAAATTGGATTATATTTTACATTTAGTAACATTGTTTCAAAAGCCCAAGGCAAGCTTGACCAGCATAAAATTCGAAAAATGTCGGAAATTTCAGGCGCTGTATATTTCTTCTTGCAATTTCGTCTATCAACACTTTGGGTGGTCCTGTTAATTCTTCAACTATTTTGAAATAATTCCATGACATGCTTGATTCGCCAGATGCCTTTGAAGTCCCTATTTGGCTCAACTTTAACATGGTGTAGAACCGAACACAATCTATATTTTTTGTTCAAATTTGGTATATGAGGGTTGTGGGTGTCCTGATTAACGCTATGGTAGCCGCCCCTGGATTTGCATTTTGACAAAAGTATAATTACGTTAAAATAATCGTTTTTGAGGACTTTTTGAACAAAAAAGGTTTTTGAAAATATCTCACAAAATAATTTTTTTTATCCATTTGTATACGCACTTAAAAGTAGACACACTGTATATGCTTAACTAATGTCTTGTGATTTCAAATTATTAATTAGCAACATAAGGTTATTATATGTGTTCAATTTTATATTTCAAGATAATTTTTCACAGAGAAAGTATAGTAAGCAACACATTTTACAAATTCCCTTAGGCACTCGTTCTATTGCAATAATTAACTCTTGACTCAATAACGTTTATAAAACTTATTGCATAATTGTACATAATATGTACCCACTATTATTTGTGCCTATGGATGCAACAATTTGTGCATTCTTCCCCACTATATTCCGCCATGTTAAAAAATACCGTTATGTACGTACTAGTTGATGGGTATTTATCTGAGCGTCCATCAAATCTGAAGGTACATTTCACAAAATAACAATGATAGGATATTCGATATTATGTTTACAAGAAGAGACAGGGGAAAAACTTTTAAATGCTAAATTCTGATAGACCAGATGGCAGACAAATAAACAATAGATGCGGCTGAAAATCGAATCGATATTGGAACCCACACTCGACACTATTAGACGATATAAGTTATGGTCGGTACAAGTAATGGTTGTGTTCAAATTAGAAAATTGTGTTTTTCTACTACCTAAAATATATATAATTTCCTCCCTAGGTAGGAAAGTATTTTCGTTCCTTAACTCATGTTGATCTTAGAAGGTTTTGATTTGAAACTGAATCACCCTGTACTTTTTTAAGTTTAGTTATAAATTTAAGCCGTGTAATATTATTCTTTTTTTTAAGTTTAACCAGATCCATAAGTAACGTAAACCAGATTCACTGTGTCCACAACATTTTGGAAGAAAAACAAATAAAATCCACATGCAGGCATTGGGAAAGTGCATATTGTGCAGGCGCGTCAATGAACATAATTTTTTAATTCTAGTAGTGATATCTAGGTATCAGGCAAATTAAACCCATATTATCGATAATGTTTTGGTAAAAACCAATGTCGGCTATAGATGTACACTTATTTCAAACAAATAATTATTTATATCATTAATTATGTAGCTAGCCAATAAAGGCTGTTTATTTTTTATAGAATACAGTATTATAAACAGTACTTTATATCGAAATTGTGCGAGTGAATTTTTTTATAATGTAGATATCTAGTTATAACAGGGTGTAAATGAATAAGTGCGAAAAAATTCAGGGGATGAATCTTTGAGTGATTCTAAGAGCAAAAGTCTCTATATAAACATAGGTCCGCCATTGCTTCCTTTTCAAAATACAGGGTGTCAAACATTTTTTAATAATTATTATAATAAAACAAATTTTTTTATAGCTAGCATTACCGTTTATAGCAATTTTTAAGACTAGAATAAACTATTAATATGGAAAAAATATCGGGTATACCCTAGTTTTGTTAATTGGTAGTTTTAATTTTTTATTATGTTGTCCCGGACATGCAATAAAGTGATTTTTATTTTTTTATTAAAAAACGAAGCTAGATACGAGAATAACTAAAGAGACAAAAAAGTTGTATTTTTAGTTGCTGAACGCGAAAAAAAGTTTTAAAAAAGTCAGTGACGCACATTTTTTACAAAATTACTGGTTAAGCTGCCCTCGGGACGCCACTGTACTTAATAATTTTAATCTAGTAGGGGCTAAATTAGCCTCTTTCTACCATAAATAACACTGCCAAATTTCAACAAAATCGGCTAAAGGATTATTAAGATATTTACGAAAAAGCGATTTTTTAAAGAAGAGTTTGACACCCTGCATCTTGAAAAGGAAGCATTACCAGACCTATGTTTATATAAACTTTTCGTCTTAGAATCACTCAAAGATTCACCACTTGATTTTTTCGCACTATTCATTTACACCCTGTACAAACAGGGTGGTGACAATTTCGATGCACACCATTGGTATCTCGGCTGTGGTTGATCGACATTTCCGCCTAGAAAATTTCTGAAACCGGCATCGAGTTGGCCATGACCAAGAACCTAAAACTACAAATTTTCGTTAAATTCGGGTAACCGATGTGGAAGATACAAAAATTAAAAATCTAATTTTGCCGTTTTGTGAGTATAACTCACCAACGAGATTTAATAACAGAATATTGTAGAAGGTCTGATACTGCAACTTTTGTCTAATTTGGCCGATGTTGTATCTTTCATAGTTTCCGAGATACCAATGGTGGGCATCGAAATTGTCACCACCGTGTATATTTTTTCATTATCTACAAAGAGTGTTATTAATAGACTAAGGTCATTATCGAAAAATTCCTCTTTGTAACTTTGTAAAAAAATTACATTCCTCAGCAGTCAATTTCTGAATATTTTCAGTAAATAATTAAACATCATATTTTCGAGGCATGAGCAATTTTGTTTAAATGATATTTGGTGTTTTTTCTATACTACCATTAATCATTAATTATTACAAAGTATATTAAATGGTAGTATATTAGGTAAAATAAATAAAACAAAATATATTAATATTAAAATATCAGATATATGTTACGGTTAAAATATAGAATATTAGCAAGAATAATAAAAATATATTGCCACATAAAATATAATATATTTTATTTAGACGTACAATTGCGGGTTGTTAAAATTAAATATGCATATAGTATTATAGGGTTAAATATTCCAGTATATTAGGCTTTCATAGGCTTCATTTTAAAACTAAATATAAATTGGCTTTAAAAGTTGTAACAATATATTTTAAGTTTTAATATTCATTTACATAATTTTTGTAATATAATTTTTAGTTAAGGGTAATAGAAGAAATTAAAAATGAAAGTATATTTCTTTAAAATATTTAGTATAATTGCCCCAAATATTATTTAATTTTATATTAAAAAGCATTAAGTATATATTTAAAATTAATATACTTTTTTTTCTGTTTGGTTTGGTTTGGTCTGTTTCCTTAATTTCCTTTCTAAAATAATATACTTTTTCTTGAAATCGGCATTAAAATGTCCCAAAATCGTCATTAAAAGCACAGAAATCGTACAATAATGTAGCCCATTATTGTACGATTTTTTCAATAAGTAGGCCTTGGCGAGATGTAAACATCAAACGTCAGACGGGGAGAAATCGCCCGTCAAAAGTGACCAAATATTCAAAACCCGGCCGATAAAGGCTCATTTAACTTTTAGTACGCATTGCGAAATTGTTTCCTATAGAAGCGCAATCCTTCAGTATACATATTTTAGTAAATTTTAATATCAATAGATTTGTTGTGTAGGCTGCACAAGAAGCAGCAGTTTGGTTTTTCTGTCAGAAGGTGCCGTGCCTCATCAAATTTGTTCCAGGTAGAGCGATCGTCAAAGTCAAGCAACGCCGCGCGTAGTCGGTTCATGGACGGGTGGTCCCTTAATATTATTTTCTTGCCTAATAAAACATTTTTTTTTTCGATTTAAAAAAAAATATAATATGTACCTCGGCACTGAAGTTCTTTTTATGACTCATGTGGTTTATTTGCCTCGGCCAGAGGCCTCAGCAACTAAACTCCACATGAGTCATAAAAAGTTGAACTTCAATGCCTTGGTACATAAATAACTATTTCTTGAAATCGACAGTGAAGTGTCTCATTATTGTACGATTTTTTCAAAAAGTAGGCCTTGGCGAGATGTAAACATCAAACAACGTCAGACGCGGAGCCATCGTCCGTCAAAAATGACCAAATATTCAAAAACCCGGCCAATCATGGTCCGCCAGCGGAACCGGTTCTTTTTTTAACGGATTCTTGCAGATTCGTATGTCTTTAACCATATCCGACTGATGACATGCTGGCGTCATTGAGCAATTTGATATACAGGGTATCTAATATATATATATATATATATATATATATAATATTAGACAGTAAATATTAGATAATATATGGAATTTCTACTCTAAATCTTACTATTTAGCTGTAAAATTGTTGTTATTATTATATTATTGTATAAATTAATTTCGTTACAGTTATCATTAATATACAAGGTGTTTTAAAAACATGTGTTATGAATTTAAAATATTTATGAATTTCTCTGTATTAGAACATTTCCTATCTAAGTTAAAAAACTAATAAAATTATAAAAATGGGTATGTTTAGAGATAAAGCTACATGACAGGTACAGGGCGTCTTAAATTTGATGCTCTGTCCACTCTGCAGCCAAATGAGCATTTTGTATAAACTCAAAGTTGTACATTAAATTATGTAATTTTTCCTAATTGTGTGTAATTATAGGTACACTTCGCCACCAATATGGACATTACTACAATAAAGAAATTACGATTTTTTACTTTAGTGTAATTTAACGTACCTACTTAATTTAATGGCATTCGCTACTAGGTATATTATAATATCCAGAAATGAAATGAGAATTATGGGGAAGGACTAATAGCAATTAGGCCTATGTATAAAACCCTTTTATTGGTTGTTAAATACTACTTATTTCCTGTGTTATATTACTAGTCCCTCATCCCCTTTCCAAAACTCACCTTCTCAGTTTGCGTTTACTATATTTTAATTTTAGTGCTTAAGAAGAATGCTTTTTTAATTTATTATATTTATATTAAGAAACAAAAAACCCGCTTTTTCTAAGACTCTAAGAAATTGCCTCATTGCATTGTATGTTCGTTTTTAGTTGAGAATTGTAAGTCACTGTGTATAATATCATTTTAGCAACCGGTGCGGGAATGTTATTGTGCACGGGTTGCCACAGCAAACTGTGCGGGAGTGTCATTGTGCAATGCAGATGTAAGAGAAGTAGTTGGAGGCGTTGGAAAACAGCCCGCGTCTAAAGTCTATCCAAGTTACAGCGGCAATAGATATAAACAAAGTCACATGACCGCCTTGCAATCGATTGCCAGGGTTGGACTAATATGAGATTCCAAGTGGCTTGTAATTCTGAATTAATTCTTTTAGAAGTTCTAAAATTTGTGTTTCTACCTTTCGTGGATCTTTATAAATTTCCTTAAATTAAGTAGCAAAATAAATTTACAGAATATACTGCTCGCGATTCGATCTAAAATATGCAGGAAACTCCACGCAAGGAAGAGTCGGCCCTGCCACAGAATTTCCCCTATTCTGTGGCCCTGCATTATGCTCGCCGCGTAAACACTTGATATTTTATGACGGCTAGACCAATAACAGAATAGGTCACGTGGTGGCCAACGTTTTGATCCACTGCTTCTGTAACTTGGATAGACTTTAGTTGTTTATTTAAACAGCCTTATCGTGTCTTGTGGCACAACTATAATAGGGTTGTGTTTCTCAGATACTGGAACTCCAACTGTAAAAAAGGAGCGGCATTCAGAAGTGACAAAGTTTAATTTTAGAGATCAAGGTTTGTACTGTGGACAAAAGCGCGATTTAGAAAAAATAAAAAAAATCTTCAATGATGGCCATCGTTCAGAGTCGTGGAAGACAAGAATACGAAAAAGCAATGAAGGAAGCTATTTTACAAACGTGTGGAACAAAATGATACCTGGGCTGCTGATGTTCGATTACGATGGGTTGCTGTTACAGTGAATAGTAATGAGTCACCTAAAAAACAGACACTTTGTATACCAGGGGATCCATTTAAAGGTGGTTAGTGGGTATTATTGAGAGTACAGTGTGTACAAAATTTGAGGGCGATCAGTTAAACGGTTCTGAAGTTAAGAAAAAATGCCTTCGTGGAGCCCCTTTGAGGGATCATAGCTCCACATGGGGCCGCTTCACTAAATCTTCATAATTTCTCGAGAGGAATCTGTAATCGCACCCTGTATATTAAAATGCTTATAAAAAGCATGTAGAGCAGAAAAAGTTGTCTTTCGTTTTTTATAGCTGTTTTAATAAATTAATTAAAAAATAAGAACGATACCCGCCAGGTTCACTTACGAAAAAATAAACATCAAAAGTGCAAAATTTAAAGTTTCAAGGTCGAATACTTTACAAACGCTTGAAGCAAACATATTATATGTATATACATCATTTAAACTGTGACAATGAGCATAGATTTCAAATATCTAAAAATTGGCACCGCTTTTCTGAACAACCTGTATAAAAATAAGTAAACGCTGAAAAAAGCTTGCTTTTTTTTGTATCTGAAACTTTTTTCCTAACCTCAAAAATATATAAAATAAGGGGGTGTAAAGATATACGTGATCACATGGTACCATAGACTTATAAGCAAGGGGAGAATATAACTATTTACATTTTAAAGCAATCAGAGATCCTTTTGATCTACTATTCATTTGGTTCCCCTGTAAATTCTCAGAGCGTGTGGTTGCCAGATTTTCGGTTATGTCCCCCAACCCCCTTTTCGCAGATATAAATGGGTACAGCTTATCTATTAATAATAACAGAAGAGCATATATAAGCATTGTTACCCGAAGAATAATTGTTGCAAACGCAAACGCCGTAGGCATATATTTTGTGGTAAACTTGTTAAATGCTGTTTATTAATTTATGTATAATATTTTATGGAGATTAAGCGACAACACCCCTTAATTCCCACTAGACATATTTCACTGTGACGGGTACCAAACCTGACGCCGTCATAAGATTTGTTTGCGACGTTTTTAGTATTCGGAATACTTCGATTTTCAAGCATTTTCAGGTTTTTACGTGTATTTTTTGCAAAAACGTGATATGAAAACTTAAAAAAATGGTGCGCCGGTGTCAGGTGTGCGGAAAGTTGAACTCTTTTAACTCGGAACCGTATGTTAAACCTGGAGCTGATCAAAAATTAACTGAGCGACCTACGGAATTCAGGTGAGATATAGTATGCATTTTTAAAGTAATAATAATAATAACTATAATAGAACAATAACAGAGCAATTCTGCAGGTTGCAAAACATTTCATTTGAGGAGTTGCTTACTTCGTCTGGGAGCACATCTGCTTCTAAAGATAGGTAAGTAAGCCACTTAATCACTATATCCATAAATTAATGTAGTTTCATGAACGGAAAAACTATTATCTTCAAGCAAACAAAAACGTTGCTCTTAAAAAATCTACTAATTATTGAAAAGTAATTAAGAAATGAAAATTAATTAATATTTATTTGTACAGAGAAAATCAGTAAGTAATGTATTGAACCAGGGTCTTGTAAACTCAGTTTACAAGAAAAAAGCTGTGATGTCTGATAATATTTTTTTTCTTGAAATCGTACAATAATGTAGCCCATTATTGTACGATTTTTTCAATAAGTAGGCCTTGGCGAGATGTAAACATCAAACGTCAGACGCGGAGAAATCGCCCGTCAAAAGTGACCAAATATTCAAAACCCGGCCGATAAAGGCTCATTTAACTTTTCGTACACATTGCGAAATTGTTTCCTATAGAAGCGCAATCCTTCAGTATACATATTTTAGTAAATTTGAAAATCAATAGATTTGTTGTGTCGGCTGCACAAGAAGCAGCAGTTTGGTTTTTCTGTCAGAAGGTGCCGTACATCATTATACTTGTCCTAGGTAGAGCGATCGGTAAAGTCAAGCACGCCGCGCGTAGTCGGTTCGTGGACGGGTGATCCCTTATTATTATTTTCTTGCCTAATAAAACTTTTTTTTTTCGATTCCAAGAAAAATATAATATGTACCTCGGCACTGAAGTTCTTTTTATGACTCATGTGGTTTATTTGCCTCGGCCAGAGGCCTCAGCAACTAAACTCCACATGAGTCATAAAAAGTTGAACTTCAGTGCCTTGGTACATAAATAACTATTATTTAATGTTCAAAAATAGATTAATATAGGTAAGTATAAAAATGTTAAATAAAATATAATGCATTTCATTATTTTTGACTACATCAAAAGTAGTTTTTTCAGTCACAATACCTAAGTACCTATATGACTTAGTCACTTTTGGGAACTTTCTTTAGCAGCAGGTCAAGCAACGACGTTGCTAAGAAATGCACATCAACAAATAATATAGCTCTTTGAGTGCAAGCGGAAAAAATAATTTTGAAAATCAGTTAATAAAGTAAAAAAACGGAATTGACTCGAAAAGAAACACACTGCATATGAAATAGTGTTTTTTTATATATATATATTTTCTCTGTGATATGTGGGTACCAAGTATATACAAATTTTATTTAATTATAGAGAGCTATTCAAAAAAATGGAAGCACAAGCTGAAGACGGAATACAATCCTCTTCGTCAGCTACTATTGCTGCTTCTTAAACAGAGAAAGAGATGCAGAAGCTATTGCAAATTAGTTATTTATGCAACAAGGATGGAAACACAACTATATTTTTGTACTAGAAATTGGCAATCAAGTAAAGATATATATTTGACTATATTAGGTTTAAATTTAAACTTTTTATTGCACATAGAAGACTGGCAAGTAGCGATTTTTCCACTCCGGCGAGAAGAAGGAGAAATTTAGCAGTAGTACAAGAAACTGTTGGAAAGCAAAGAAAACGAAGTCACACCCTACAAATGACTGTTAGAAGATTGAAGCTCCGAATTACATCCCTGCAATCTCTTCTGCGTTACTTAAAGAAAAAATGTCTCATATCGGAGTCATCAGAATCCACAATAAAGGTAAAAGTGTTTTTGCCCTAGCGTGTTGTCATGTAACTTAATAATTCAAATGTAGGTATCTCTCAACCAATTACACTGTACAGGGTAGCCGAAATTGGAAGCTTTTGGGTTTTTTTCTCCTATTTGCCCAAAATATAAATATTTTCATTTCATTACAGGTATCAGTTTCGGGACCTGCCGTAGACGTCTTTGAAAGATTATTAAAAGGACCTTCCACGCAAAGTATAATAATTCAAGATTCAAGTTTAAGGTCATTTGCACTGACATTGGCATTTTATTCAGCTAAGGCATATAATTTTGTGAGAAACTATTTTAACCGTTCCTTACCGCATATAGAAACCTTGTCTCAATGGTACAGATCAATCGATGGCAGTCCAGGATTCACCAACGAAACTCTTACAACGAAAAGAGTCATTCAAGTCTTTGCTATGTAATCTTGCCGGATGAGATGTCAGTAAGGCGGCAAGTTGACTGCACAGGACAGAAATTTATCGGATACGTATATATTGGTACCAATATCGATGAAAATAGGTACTCTTCCTGAGGCCAGGGAAGCATTAGTGTTTATGATCATTGCTTTAAATGGCTTTATTATCAATTTAATAATAATAATAATTCTCACCCTCACAGTACCTGTACCCCAAAAGCACATTAATGCTAGTGCAGAGGAGGGGAGCAATTACTATTATTTCGTCTTCATTGCCTTTTGCAAAAACCATAGCAGTTCTAGGGCACTGTAGGCCAATAAGTAAATCTGACAAATATGAATATAATAATTAAAAATCACAAAAAAGATATAAAATCAGAACATATTAAATTTTATGTTGAAATAATAAATTAATTTTTAGTTAAGTAAATAATATTGATAATTATAATTAATTACATGATATATTTTCACAACAGATATTTCCTGAGAACAAAATGGCAAAAAGAGACTTGCATCTAAACATTTTTTTAGATATTATCGGATATTAGATTGATACAGGAATTTGTTTTATTTCCATATCGTAAAATACTTGCTAACTAATTTCCAGTATTTTGCACAATAACATTATAAAACATTGTTATTATGATGCCAGTTAAAAAATCCTTCGTAATATATTGCTTACCTTCGTCACAGGAAAACAGCAAGCACTTGCTGTTTTTCTGTGCCTTTGTGGAACCAATGATCTGTATATAATATGTTATATTATGTTATATTCGCTGTATTTTATATCCGCAATAGTTTTTCTAAATAAACGATTGTAAAGTAACAGTAAGTGTTTCTTATTTCCTATTTTTACTGAAAAAATTAATATGTTGTAATATTAAAGTCAAAATATTATCTAAAATTTTTTTAATGATAATTCGGTTTATTTTGCGTATATTATAGGTTAATGCCTAGATATACTCCAACCAGTATAACAAAAATAATAAAAATATAATGTTTGTTCCCAACTAATTTTGTTATTTTTTAAAAATCTTTCGCCACTGGCGTATTACATATCTGGTCGGAATTGTGTCAACCACAAAATATTAGGTTAGATGTCAACCTGGGCCGCGATGCTCGGAGTCGGAATTATGAAGTTCTCTCTCTCTTTTTTCTCTCTCGCACTCATAGCAATGTTTGATTCACAACAAAAGCCTATTCAACAATGGATGGTTGAGTCTCCCTTGTTCATAAGTCTATGCATGGTACCTATTAAAAGGACACCCTGTATCTCAAATTGCTCAAGGATGACAGTTTGTCATCACTTGGATATCAAAACTAGGAGTCCTAGAGATGTCAAATCCGTTTTGAAAAAACTTCGTCCCATATTTTTGGGTTTACCCCCGTGGCTGCCGGACTAATAAAGGCCCATTTAACTATTCGTACACATTGCGAAATTGTTACCTATAGCAGCGCAATCTATCAGTATAAATATTTTAGTAGGTTTGAATGTCAATAGATTTATTATGGAGACTGCACAACAAGCAGCAATTTGGTTTTTCTGTTCGAAGGCGCCGTGTCTTATCATACTTGACCTAGGTAGAGCGATCGTCAAAGACAAGCAACGCCGCGCGTAGTCGGTTCATGGACGGGTGATCCCTTATTATTATTTTTCGCTTAATAAAACATTTTTTTACGACTTCAAAAAAAATATAATATGTACCTCGGCACTGAAGTTCTTTTTATGACTCATGTGGTTTATTTGGCTCGGCCAGAGGCCTCGGCAACTAAATTCCGTTTTGAATGTTGTGTCGTGGCGTCTAGTCATAATTTCTTGAGTAACGGTTAAATTATTGGTAATGTCTGAAGAGCCTTGTCCACACTGAGGCACTGAGGCAATGTGTCTATTAAAATTAATTAAAAATAAATCAAAAATAAAATTACAATTGTTGACGTTTGTTACTTACTAGTAATCCAATAAATATGTCAGTTTTGCAAAAAAATCCAAACAGGATGAGTTTTTCAGGGTTGCTTGGAGACTGCCTCCTGAGATCACACTCGAACTCCTGATACGAATTGAGCATAGGGGTGGTTTTCTAAAATCAAATTCTGAAGAACTTTTCCTCATAATTTTTTTTTGTAAGTATCTCTAATATTTAATGAGTGATACGACAAAAATACCGCATGACCATAATAATAGTTTTATTGGATCAAATTCTGATCAACTTTTTCTTATAATTTGTTTGGTATCTCTATATATAAATGATTTACAGGGCATTATATGATACAAAATTCGTTTATCCCAAAACTGATCTTGTAAACATTTTTTTACAAAAAAAGTGACCTTAATGAGAGTTGGAGAGGAGTATAGGTACAGTCGCGGACAGTTGGTATCGAACGACCTGAAGAGGTTTCTCGTGGCTATCGTTACAGGGCGCGCGGAGACGGCAACAGCGCGCGCCTTCGGCATCGGATGGTTCGAACGGGTGTCTTGTTCCGAGAATTCTTTGCAAGCGATTAAGCCGATGTCACCGAAAGGGTTAAAAAAAATTAAGGAATCAGTATTAAACTATTTATTAAAACAGTTCACAAGTATACAGTATGATTTTTTAAACTACCACCGCGATTTCCTCGCTTATTTTGCGCCCTACAAAAAAAACATGAGAAACAAAAAGGTGACAATTTTGGACAGCTAAGTGGCCCTGAAAAAGTAATCAACATCCATGGTCAACTTGTCGCGCAATATAAAAAAACCTCCAATTGAGCAAAATTATTAAATAGCCGTAACATACCTATTTATTTTAAGATACCGAAGAAAACTTTTATATTGAAAATTGATGGCACTGAGAAGCTTTATGCAACTGGGTGCTCAGATAGTTTCTGAAAATTACACAGGCTCTTCGGCTCTGTTGAGGCCATTGTTTTAGTTATTAAAGGCCATTGTTTTAGTTTATTAAAGTAGTTATTTGGCTCCCTACTGAAAAATCTTAAGAAACAAAAACGTGTAAATTTTAGATAGTTGGTTAATGTTAAAAAAAGAAGTCGGTATCCATGGCCAACTTTTCGCGCAATACCAAAAAAAACTTAAATCAACAAGAATCTGAAAACAATCAATTTATTTTGAAAGTCGAGGGAAAATTTTAATTGGAGATTAGCGGCAATTAGATCACGCAAGAACATTGACAAAAGAAAATTTTCATACAATTTGTACTAGTTTTCCCGCTAATTTGTTTAAAGTGTGAAGTCGAAATAGCAATTAAAAACATCAACAGTTATTCAAATTAAAGACAAATTTTCTCATATTAAAGATCTTGTTTGATCAAAAAAAAAATTAAATAAATTGATAGTTTTGTTTTCACATTTTTGTCGACTTGAGTTTTTTTTTGTATTGCGTGAAAAGTTGGTTATGGATGCCGATTTATTTTTTAACATCACCTAGCCGTCTAAAATTGCCATATTTATTATGCTTATATAAGCTTACTTACATAAAAAAAATATATTTAATGCAGTGATAGGGCCAAAGCGAAAAATGTTTTTCAAATAAATCAAAGTGTGCCAATTGTTTCTAAAATTGGTAGTATGGAGTATCCTTTACTTTTGAACAACTTTTCCTAGCAACTTATTTCCACATAAGAAATGTTAGCAAAGTTTTTATCAAGAGTAACTTTTTGCGGTAAAATTAAAGATAAGAAAGTGTTCCTATTCAACACCTCTTCTGTGGACATACTGTATATACATAGTGTATTTGGAAATGAAAGGAAGGTTTATGGCTTATTATAAATATAAATGCAAATTCTTTATCAGAGGCTCGAGAGTCCGTCATAAAATACTACATAACTCGCCCGAATATTAATTTGCGTATTTATCCTCATCAGATTTTTAGCAAAAGAGCACGCCACTGAAATGGTCGAATTTTCCTTCTCAATCAATATTTATGGCCTCCTTTCATTTCCAAATACACTAAGTATAGTTGTTAGCGGTTTTAGACATTAAGTTAATAAATATTTTGCGTTGCAACAAAAATGTATTTTTATGTTATAATAAAAAAATATGTATTAACACTAAAAATATATTTAGCTAATAACCCTAGAATTAAAAAAGTTAATTAAAAGGATTTTCATAAATTATTCTTTTCTTTGCAAAATAAGTATTTGTTCCAACATTTAGTTGTTAGGTCTCGTAGTCCTAAACATAAATGATTATAAAATAAAAGGGGTGTCCCTTTTATTTATTTTTTCTTATTTTTGAAGAAATTGGTCAGAAGTTTTAATAAATTGGTTTTCGTGGTGCTGCAATGCTCCATTGTTTCTCATAAAATGCCCTTCAACAGATAAATGAGATTAGGGGGTCACAGACATAAAATTACCCTTGTAACTTAATAGAGAGTTATTGCAGAAACTGTTTTTGGCATTAAGCAGTATTTAAGACGACCTTATTTGAATACTCTCATACGTTATTTATGATTCTGACAATAGTTATTGCAAGTCGTAATTTATGTATCCAAATTAAGGGCTTGTTTACGTTTACTTTATTGTTTTGTATTTCTACACTTTCACTAGAATATTATGTGCTTTTATAATTTTGCTCCGGAAAAAACTGGGAAAACAGCCAAATAACCACGGAACACCAAGGTGAAAGACTAATGAAAACAAACAAGGTGCAAACGCAAACAAGCAACGAACATTTTAGGTTAAGTCCTACTTTCACAGAACACTAGCGTTTTCTGACAAATCAGAATTTATTTTAAGAATTGTGACAAATAAGGTAAAAATAACGTATATTATGGTATACACAATAAACAAAAATAAAGGAAAATAACCTTATTATGGACGACCTTATGTCAAACTACGACTGCGCATGCTCAAATGTCAAAATAACGTCAAAAAAGAGCGCGACGTTATTTATTTCTGCAATAACTCTCTATTATTTAAATTGCATACCTTTATCAATAACATCAGAAGACACACAGCAGGGACACGTGTCAAGCTTTACACACCTCCCTGGACCTCAATGTGATTACCTGGATAAAATAAAATAATTTCAGGTGATTGAGGACTTCCACAAGCTGGATATAATGATTACGAAGTTTTATTAGAACCACCGACACAGGAAGAATCCGAAAAAACTATAAACCCATTAAAATCTTTATGACTATAACATAATTAAATAAAGGCAAGAAATCAAATGCATTTTCCATTATTATATTATATGTATATTAATATTTAGTATACCCACCTTGGGATAGGATGACTTTCTGAACTCTCCTGCTCATCGAATCTATGAGTTGGCAGCAGAGATCATGGGTTACGACTTCATCCCACGTTTGTTGAATCTTCTGCCAAAGTGCCTCCCTATTTTCGGGTACGAAGTTCTCCATTGTCCGCGCCATTCTGCCCCACACATTCTCAATGGGATTCAAGTCAGGACTCTTCGCCGGCCATTGCAACTTTTCTACGTTGTTTTCGGTGAACCATTCGCGAACTATTCTTGCTGTATGCACAGGAGCGTTATCATGCTGGAAAACGAAGCCATCGGGATACATTTCCGTTGCAGTAACAGTCCGCCTTCGAGTATCTCGCAATAGCGAGCTGCTGTGAAGCTTATCCAGGCCCATATGTTGACGGAAAAATGCCCACTCCTTTTCCTGGGTGACACAAATCTTTCGTCATATCTTGAACTCACCGAAGGTCTATATACTCGCACTTTGCCATTGTAATGGCTTTGAAAGATCTTTTCGTCGCTAAATATTACCTTCTCCCAATAATGTGGCGGTAAACGCTGAAACTCTCGGCATATCTGCAACCTGACTTCCTTATTAGCCTCGGTCAGCTGAATTTTGTTGCTGGCCGTGCGAGATTTCAGATTGGCTGCATCTAATCTCCTTCGGGCAGTTCTAACACTTGCTGGAAATTGTGTTGCAGATACTGCTTCAACGGCGGATTTAAACGGATTTGCAAGGCAAAAATTAGCTAGTTGCTCATCTTGTTGGTCAGACGTAATTTTCACATTTCCTCCTCTATGTATGTTTTCCACGCTGCCGGTTTACACACCAAATTCTTCGGCCAGTCGGGAAATAGCCCAACCATTTTCTAGTTTGGCGATGATACGGTGCTTGACGGATTCACTCAAACGAGGCATAACGAACACTGTTAGTTACTCTCTCGAATTAGGATACTGACTAAATAATTTTAGCCCACCCACCTTAGTATTTATACAAAGGGCTAGGAGCAGGTATAATCGATATTTTCAAAATCTACATCCAATTCAATATTACAATTATTAAGTTAATCCCCTAAATTTAGTTATATTAAGTGCAGGTAGGTATAATTAATAAATACCTATTTAAAAAGATATAAATATCTATGCTAAAATATTTCAACTCAGGTAATCCGATAATCCATTAATTTTGTGCCATACATTTTCTAATTAATATTAAGAGCCCCCATATCTACTTTTAAACATATTATACAAATCCTTGAAATCTTTAATTTTTGAGATAATCGCTTGATCTGTTTTTTGTCCGAAAGGACTTCAAAAGCCGCTTATTTTAGCAATCCTGCCATTTTCAAATTGCAAATCCAGGGCCGGCTACGATTTTTTTATTCCCCCGATTTTCACAAAAACCATTTAGCCATTTTTTTATTTAAAATCTGACACCACAGCGTCAATCAGGACAGTCGAAAACCCTTTATATACCAAATTTGAACAAAAAATATAGAGAGAGTTCTATTCTACAGGATGTCAAAATTGAGCAAAATAGGAAATTTAAAGAAACCTCTTCAGGCATCTCTGGCGAGTCAAGTCATAAAAATTCAGCATTTTCAGATGGGGCAGAGAAAAATACCCTGTATTGAATCTTTGCACACCAACACTTTGAGTGGTTCTGTTGACAATTAAACTATTTTGACGGGATTCCATGGCACACTTGACTCGCCAAATGCCTGTAAACTTCCTATTTTGCTGAACCTTGACATCCTGTAGAATAGATCTCTCTCTAAATTCTTTGTTCAAATTTGGTATATAAAGGGGTTTTAGGGGGATCCTGATTAACGCTGTATTGGTAGATTTTAAATAAAAAAACACTCAAAAATCGTAGCCGGACCTGGATTTGCCTTTTGAAAATGATAGGAAGGCTAAAAGAAGCGATTTTTGAAGGCCTTTCACACAAAGAATGTTCAGGGATTATCTCCAAAAATAAAGATTTTATTAATTTGCATATGTTTAAAAGTAGACACCCTGTATATTAAATTATTGTTTTTGAGAAATTCTTCGGAATTCTATTGTGGCTCAAATTGACTATGGATTTACCTAATTTCATATTCCTAATTAATACAGGGTGCTGGCAGCAAAGGAAGGAAACTCGAGAAAAAGCAACTTTTATTGTGGTGTTGATTCTAATCTCAGCCTTGATATTTATTATTTTTTTATTTCATTATCATAAATACTAGACGGTATAGTAACATGATAAAATAGTACGAAATATTAAATACCAACACTGGGGTTGGAATTATTACCAGCACAAAGTTGCATTTTCCTCGAATTTTGTTCCTTTGCTGTGAGAGGCTGGAGGCTGTAATTTGCATTTTATGGTTCTATTTTTAGCAGACCGGCCGGCTGCAGACTCCAGCGCGATGTTGCCGTCTCCGCGCGCCCTGTAACGATAGCCACGAGAAACCTCTTCAGGTCGTTCGATACCAACTGTCCGCGACTGTACCTAAATGCTCTACAATTTTGCTTTGTAATTCTTTTTTGATAATAAATGTTTCCGATATTTCCCGCTGCTTTTGGTGTTGCCATAATGGCCACCGTAAAAGAAAGAAAGACAATAGAAAAATAGAGTGAGATATAACCATGCCATCATTAACAAATGATTTGTCAACCACTGCAGGTGTCGCCAGAATCATTCAAGAGCACCTCAAGCGCATTCTTAGGAGCCGCATTACCATAATTATTATAATCTGAACATGTTGTGTTCGTATTTTCGTGTCCTATTGTATTGTTATTAAGCGTATTTCAATATTTACGGGCTACCAAATTCGATAAGCTGGTTTTAATACCTACAACATTTATTCATTATGTAACAGGCGCGAGGTTTCGTGTACCGATATATTAGTTCCTTCCTGCGGGGAAATACAAATAAAGGAAATTTGTATACACATTGTTAACTCGGCAGACCTCCTATAATATGCTGATAGTGAACAACAATGGGAATGGGTAAGCCTTTTAAATAGCAAAATAAAGTTATTTGACTTTTAAAGCAAACACACGATGCAGGTACACCCAATGGTAAAAACAAATTAGCGTATCTTTCACGGTGCTGTGTTTTGTCATTATTTATGATAAAGCCATTTAACATTCCGAAAAAATAAAATTAACAATTTAAAACAAGGTACTTGGTATTCACAACGTCGTTTGTTATTTGTGGCAAGTTGTGCGCTTTCAAATAAGAATTTCTGATAGTGCTAATTGAATAAGGCATATCTAAAAGCTACTTTATATTTTGTTAATAAATTATTTCAGAATAAGCTGATAAGAACGATTACATAAAGTTTACCAATTAAAGAGGGGTACAAAATAGTGGAGCAGCTAATAGCTAAGGTCTGCTAATGCGTTTTTCAATCATTTTTCGTGAAGTCAGTATACCTACAATATAGGCAAAAAATTATAAGGCACGTTTGTGTCTTTAAGTTTAGGAATCCTTCATAATACAGCAATTCTAATTTTAAATTCCCAGTTATGAAGAAGTAGGTACTTACACAAACGCCTATGCCACTTTGGTATATGATCTTAACTTATACACATAGAGCTTTTACTCCTTCCCGAGATTCTTTATTTAAAGGGCAAAAGGGACGATAATATTACCAAAGTCTAGAAAATTCTCTAGACTTTGATATTACTTTCGGTCAGTTTTTAAGCTTACCTAATATGATTCATTTTAATATATTTATGCTAGACGAAAAACATAATAATGTTGCCAAACTTTCAAGTAATTTGTACATAGTCGCATATGCCACACTGTTTTTGTGTGATTGCACTTATTTCAATCCGGAAGTTTCACACTCCCGATATAAAGGATGTCCCATTATAATAATAATTCAAAGCAATAATTGTATATATTTTGTGTCAAATATTCGATTAATAATTACCGGTCAAACTTAATGAAGTTCCTTCTTTTAAGAATTATTTAATTATGATCTTCCGCAACATAATAAAGCTGCTGAACTGAAGCGTGACACATGCTGTATTTTTGGGGGCGGAGGTGCAAATTTTATTTTTCGAATTTTGGAGTGAACCGGCGAATACATTTTGAAAATTTCAACACAAACGTTGAATTTTCGTCATTATGAAACAAGTATACACTTTTCGGAAAAAATGAAAAAGAATGGTGAACTTGCAAGACCAAAAACAAAAAATCAAAAAATTACAAGTAAAATCACGATCAGAAAACAGCGTAAGTGGCGCCCTCTGTGAGATACCTAGAAATTGACATCTTCCGCCTATTCTACATCCCCAAAAACACATCAGCGTTTCATTTCAGTTGAGCAGCTTGATTATTTTGGGAGCCATATTGAATTTCACAAAAAGAACTTCAACGCCCTGCCCTGTATGTTAGTAACATTTGACATTTGATAGTTAAGCTGAATCGTAACATTTTGCCACGAGGCCTACGATAAAGACAGGCCATGACCCACAAAAATCACATGACCATCTTAGTCCGACGTTACATGTCATTTGTCACATAACTGAAAGCGGCAGCTTGGGTTTTGAGAAGTTTTAAATGTTTAAAGTGTTTTTAAACGTCTTAGTTTATATTTTAGAAACAAGTTTGTGTCTAGTGCGTGTGTGTCCTGGCGGAGGGGAACCGCCCAGGTGTTATTATGGCCTCTGGGTGGGAGCCGTGCCGTCCAGGAGTATTGGTGCCGCTCGCACCTAAATACCAAACATTGGGTCTGTTTATATTATATTTATACAGATTAAAAAAGCCAGGAAGAAAATAACAACATTTGCTTTGCCTCGGGATGAAAATTTGCGCCGAAAATGGATTCGTTTCTACTTATCTCCAAAAATGCCTTTTATTATATAGGACTAAGTTGGTCACGTGACTACGCGATTATGCGTTAGCGCCATGGCCTGTCTTTATCGTTGGCCTCGATTTTGCCACAAAATACATGCAGTTGCTTACGCAGTTGTGCATATACCATTATTAATAGGGCAACCTGTATTGTTTAATAGATTATATACTATGGATTACTGCATTCTTCATTTACGTAGGTATTACAGTTTAATTTAAAAATGGGAGAGGTCCCAGTGAACTAGAATAGATTAATTGCCGTGTTTAAAGTTGGGCTCCATTCGACATATTGTATTCAACAAGACGATAGCGCTCTGTCTTCTTTGTGCCGGAACTAACAGAAAGTAAAGTACCTAGGTATTGTATAATATAATCTCGGAGTATCAAAACAGCGACACAAAGAATTTGCTTGGTCCACTACGTCGTAACTCGGCAGGTGTTTGAAAACCCAACATATTTGTATGCTAGTGTAGGAAGTGAGTGGACTGAGTGGAGGAGGAAAAACATTAGGTACATATTTATCACTGCGTGCAAATGAAAAAATATATCTATATGTTTGCAACTTCTGATAATCAATTATTTATTTTTTATTTCAGTTTTCTCAATTATTATTCATAGATGCTTCTTTGATCAGCGCTCAATATCGAACCCACGGCACGCAGCATCGGCCGACCAAAAAAACCGATGTTCGCTTAATTCAGAACACAAAAATAATCGAAACCTTATTCGACGCGGAGGCGCATTTGCCGGCAAAAAACAGATGATCCCGGGACAATACGAAATTTTAAATGATGTATTGTTTTCAAAGGCGGTAAGAGTGGTTCGGCCGCAGTCGACGTCAGGGTGGTCCCGTTGGCCGCCTGATTGGCAGCTGACAGTTGACAATTCCGCTGAGCGGCCGGTAGCCGGGAACCGGCTAACCCGAAATTTTCGACCCTTTTGTTGGACGCACTTCGAACGGGAGCCGGATGAGATAAGTGGGTAATTGGGTATTGGACGTATATAGGTACAAATTGGGGGTTGATATCCAAACGAGGCAGTTTTTTCTTTTGTATAGATACTACGACGACGGTATCATTTGCTATGCATGATTATAATTACCTATTTGTTATTGCCAAATGGACTAGATGTGTACCTATTGTACCAAAATCGAGTTGAGATTTATATATTATTACTTAACGAGCGGGATGTGATAGCCAATATTATTCGTTCGGGAGAATTGCAACCCGAGCCCGCAGACTGTCATCACAAGTTATCATTATAGGGGGAATTTTTTTATTAACGATTCATTTTGACGTTACCTTTTGCATAAAAAAGAAAAATAATCGTGGCCACGTGACTTTCACTATCAAAAATGATATTTTAAAAATTAAATTCTCCCTTATGATGCGAACTTTTTGGAGGACACTGTATTAAAAATATATAAGGATGACTCTTTGACCCGTACAAAAATTGTAACCAAGGGTAAAGTTGAATCCCTAGAGCATGTGTATGAAGATCCTTTAAAAAAAATACAAAAATAAAATTTTCCTTTATCTCTGAAAAAAAATCAAAAGTTTTGAGACCGCTGACTTTTCTTCTAGTTTACGAAATATACGAAATACATTTGGCATTCGACATTTTGGCAACCTTCCCTGTACGCGATGCAAACTTTCCTGTCAGTGCCTCTCAAGAGTTCTCCCTATTTTTAAAAATTGTATCTTATTTAATTTCCAGTTACACAAATAGCTCCATAGGCGTGCTCCAGGGGTTCGACTTTACCCAATAGTAGTGCAGATATTATTATATTCTTATTAACATTTTCGAATTAGGTCAAATCAAGGGTCATGTAATCGGAACCGCCACAATGACAAGGCCCGGCAGCTAAAAGCCATGAGTCATCCAAGGGAGGTGGGCTTAAGGCGCCAAATTCAAATTTCAAGATGTCAACTTGGTAAATTTGGTAAAAAAAAACACTTTAAAGTGAAGAGTGAATGTCTCATTTTCAAGGGCTTTTGGTGCATTTAGGTATCTACCGGTAAAATTTTCGTAAATGCCAATTATTTCTTATTGTCATTGCCTAGGCCTAGATACAACTAAATTCTAATGGATAAAACGTTTAATCACGTAAAATTGTTAGGTATAACACTCTTCAACAGTCCAAACCAAAACCCTGGAAGACTGTGTAGGAACAAAATCTCTTTTGATGGCCTCCACCCACTTTTCCCTTAAAATGGGGTCTTTAGGGAGGAAAAAGCGGACACTTTTAGGACCACATTTGATATGCTATTTCTGTTTTATTATTGTCCATTTCACTTCTGCACTAAATAAGAAGTAGGTACAGTCACAAAATATACATACAGTTTGTTCAGCGAATGTTCGGCCCTACATCACAACTCCCGTCCTTGTCTTACTCATGACTATACGACTCATAGATCTATCGGTCGTATATTCACCAGCACCAGCCAGACAAGGACGGGAGTTGTGACGTAGGGCCGAACATTCGCTGAACAAACTGTAGTTTCCCTTGCAGTTGGAAACGGAACACGTCCACGGCATGATTTAAATAAGTCTGAAACTATATAGACACAACCTAAAACCTATAAACTAAAATTGAATTTTAATCAATTTATTCTGAACCACTACTGTTTTACCACCTTATTAATGAAACTTCACGTGCTATATTACTAAAAAAACACAGTCCAACACACGATAAACACAACAAACGTTCTTTAAAACAGGAAAATCGCCAGACAAGTAAACGTAAACAACTAAGCTACCTCCCTGTGATGACGTAGTGACGTTTCGTGTCGCCAGCTGGCGACGGTGCCGGTGTAATATAAAGTCATCTCAGGATGATAAGATTGTCAAAATTCTGTTTTTGTGAAAACATTCTATATTTTATTTTTATGTGGGTACTTAGGTTTCCAGTTTCCACGTGATGGCATCAAAAATTGTGGTTAGCGATTGGAATTAATGTAAAAAAATTACGTGGATGTTAAAAAAGATAGTTATTTGCTCCAACCATGTTCTAAAAGGAGATTTTCTATAATCCTGCGGTAAGACTTTTAAAGAGGGGCAGTACCTAATTTGATGAACCTGTTGCTGGTTCACCGGCGGGGTATTCTCCTCGTCAGCGATACTCCGGGCACCATTACCAAGGCCAGTCCAAGCGAAAACCCTAAACCAAAAAGAAAGAAATCCATTCGACGAAAGCCAATTGAGCAAATGTAAACGTATAATTAGAATTGCGAACTTAGCCAGTAAGTATATTCATAATAAGTAACGTAAATGGACAGACATATTTATATAGATACAGCTCAATTACGATAGGTCAATACCTACAGCTGTCAACGTAAATGTCGGTTTTGTGAGGTTTTCTGTTGCTGTCTATTTTGAGGTCATTTTTTACCAAGGCAGATAAAATAAGGAATCATTCAGAAATATATATTTTTTAAATTATTCTCATTAGTAGGAATAAAACAGTTGCGCACGCCGCTGGAGATTTAAAACACACTGTTATTACCAATGAATAAAGGGGTTCTTTATTCATAGGTTATTACTGATTATTGATTTTATTTCATTTTTATTTTTTCTTATAAAAGAACCTATATAGGTATAGGTATATTATTACTTATGCATGTATATATTTTTATTTTCATACATTTTTATATTTATATCTGGCCTCTAAAACCGGCGTTGGTTTGATCTACAGGGTGCGCCGCGAAGACCGTGCATTAAAAATATTAGAGAACCAAACTGAATAAAAATTTGAAAATTTGCATACTTAGGTTATCGGTGTAAAAGTTCAAATTTTGCCCGCGCTCTATTATAGTTGGAATGTTGGTTGCTACTAAGCACATATTCACTAACGTATAACGTCAAAGATATTGCTATAGGGTAAGGTTGTATAAATCGTACCTGCATTTAAATCGTACCACCCCCTTTTTTTAAAAAGTGTGCCAATATTCTGGTCGCCTAGTGGTGTCGCAAGAAACTACATCCATAAGCGACAACATTGCCAGTTTGGGTCTTGCGTGGTCCGTTCGGCCATTAAGTTCCTATTGACGCCGCAAAAAAATGGGTGTTTCTGTTGTAAATTTCCTGGTTTATTCGTAAGCTTTTACTGTATCGGTAAGTAGTATTTTCAAACGCATTTTATGTCAGCTAGATAGTCTATGTTTGTCTAATAGATTCTTGAAGTCGTTATTAAATACCAATTTAGTCTATCAGGTTAGAATTTCCTTTTATTATTTTTTTGCCTTGTTCTCCAAATCGTAACTCAATGGAGTTTTGTAAATCGTACCGGTACGATTTGAACAACTGGATTATGTTTCTTGTGCTTTTAGTTTTTTTTTCATTTAATAATAATAACCAAATCTCTGCTGAGAAACATCAAAGAGCTGGGTCTAACTGACATCTTTACAGGTCCATGCAGAAAGCGGTACTACTTGCGCCAGCCCGAACCGTCAGGAAATTCATGGGTAATGCAGGGTCTCGTCCGAGCCAGATCCTTATGGTATCCGGGATCTGAGTGAATATTCCCCGTAGAGGGAGTGCGAATGCCTTTTGGCTAAGTCGATAATAATAATAATGATGATGAATGAAACTTTATACTGGTCATGAGTGCTCTGGAATTATTGAAAAGACAAAAGTAATTTATTTCTCTACAAAATGCCAACCAACAAATAAAAAAAAACAATTTAAATTATCGGACCATACTCAATAAAGTCACTGTCTAAGATGACACATTTTATGTGTGTTTCCTGTTGTGGCACACCAGCCTCCTTAGCACATATTATGGACTTACTGACTGGCAGGCTTCTGTATTTTTAGACTTAGTTCGTTTATAGTGGTTTTGATATACTCGATTTAAAGTTCAAAAAAATTCGGTACCTATTTTCAGATGGCACAGAGAAAGACACTGTATATTTTTGAATTAGATCTTTGCGCACCAACACTTTGAGTGGTCCTGTTGGCCATTCAACTGTTTTGAGGAGATTCCATGGCACACTTTACTTGCCAGGTACCTTTAAAATTTCTATTTTGCTCAACTTTGACAACACGCAGAATGGAACTCCCTGTATATTTTTTATTCAAATTTGGTATGTGGGGGTTTTAGAGTTTCCTGATTAATGCTGTGGTGCCAGATTTTAAATAAAAAAATCGCTATATGATTTTCGTCATTTTTTACTCGAAAAAAATTCGTAATAGGCCTTGAAAATTGAGAGTAAGACCTGAAATTTTGCACCAAAGTAGAATTTTTTGTGACCTATCTTTAGAAAAAAACCCGGCTAAAGTCGGATGAAAAATTTTACAGGGGTGGCCCCATTCCAAATGGGCCACACTGTATATGCGACTTATGCACTTTGATTAGATTGTTGATTTTTTAAAATACATTTTATTTGTCATGACTACGAGTTTTATTTAAAAAGACAGTACCATTTAGAAAAAAAAGGTATGATTTAAAAAACCGTAGGTACGATTTACAAAACATGCCTTTAAAATCGTACCACTTGAAAAAGTTTTAAAAAATGACAATACTTTAACGAAATTCGACAAATTAAACATTGACAAAATTAGGGTAGGTGTCCAAAATGCTGTTTTATGATCTAGGTATTAAATTTTGACATATGGTCAATTAGTTTTTCAAGAAAAAAATTATAAACTAAAAAGGGTACGATTTATACAACCTTACCCTATTTTTGTTGGGACATGTCCCGACATGCTGCAGGCACAATCGAAAACCAATGGTGTAGTTCAATGCCGGTAGGGGTATTAGCCCCCGGAGTGGTTAATTCCGTTGGTTCTATCTTTTGGTATCTAGAGTTTTTGAGTAATCGCTATTTTGAATATTCGGTATGTTGTGAAAGAGATCTTTTCTTCGTGAGTGTAAATAAAAATGTATTTACCAAAACATTCGTTATTTAATTTCCAAGGCACTCTATGGATATGCTCCAGCCAAGAATAATGAATAATTGGAAAAAATGCAAATAGAGGCAAAACTATTGATTTTAGGTAGATATATGTATGTACCTAGTTGTTTATAGACATCTAATGGTGAAAAATCTAGACACCCCGATAATATTCCATTCAAACTGATTTGCAGGCTTTATCACAAACAGTAATCACTAGGTAGTAGTTATATATGAGGTTCGTGTCCATAAAGCCGTTTAGTCGCAGATGTATACCATAATCTGCGATAGTTTTATTTCTGGCCAATTCAGAGGAATCAAATTATCATACAATACGAAGATCACGAACGCGATAGTGTCGCAGACACACAGACGACTTTATAAATACCAGAAAATTCCGAGAAGGAATTCTTGAAGTTCTTAAACGTTCGCTGTGTGTAAGCTTCGCTGATGGGAATACATTCCTGGTATTTTGCTGTGGTTTATATAGGATCGGTGCTATATGCATCTACAAGAAACTCGTACTTCACGGTTAAAAATTGTGTAATATCTACCTGTTGAGTACTGAAACCTTGAACTGACTTGTCAGTTAATTAGTTAATTAATCTAAGGAACTTACCTGAAGTTCGACCGTAATAATAATTATTATGGTCGAACTTTCATACAATTATTGTGTCCCAATCTGGCACACACAAAAAAAAGAAAAATAAAGTTTATTTAGGATATTATACGATATCCCATTTCTTTATTTCAAGCTAAAGTCCTTAATTTTTTTGTTCGAAGTTTACGACATTGTTTTTTTTGTCGAGAAAAATAATAATTTAAATAATTATACAGTTTTCCTACATTTATACCCGATCGATAATTGGGAGTGAATATATCGGTTTCTATATAATGTATTGTATTTTAGTAATGGATTTTTCCACGGCTGTTAAAAAATACACTCTAAATGCATTTAAGTAAGATGTGTAAACACCAATACGATGTTAGAACCAATAACATCTGTCACATTCTTTTGATTTTATAATAATTATTGCTTCTGAAAATGATTACATAAAAAGAAACGTACTTGAAATTATTAATATAAGAAACCAACCAAACAGTATTAATTTTAGAACATAAATAACCCTTGATTGGACAGACAAGGAAATAATTAAATTTATAATAATTTAATCTAAATTCTAATTTTCAACCAAATTCCTTATATAACAAAAACAAAAATAAAATCATCTCTGTTATTAATTATTGTTACCTTGGTGTTATAATATACAGGGTGTAACTTTGATAAGTACAGACATTTTAAGGGCAGGTCGGGAAAAATGCACTTGTTACGCCTATGCAATTAAAATTTTTCTAAAGTGCATATTAACGTCAGAAATAATTTTTTTTAAAACGCTATTAAAACCCCTTTTTCCGACGCTACGGCCATGGGTCCTTGACCTTGCCGGGACCAGCTGGAACTGAGGCCGGTTCCGCCGGATCCCCCCCAATTCCGCCGTGCAGCGTTGTCAGACGTATAGCTCTTTCACAGTATTTCAGGAATAGTCTTTCAACTAATTTTTGAACAAATCTTTAATGGTTCTTTTAGCGAATAGCATGCAAAAAAACTACCTTTCGGATGCCTGGATGATTTTCCTTGCGGGTGTCGTACTCCTTTCTTATGTTATCCAAAAATCCTCGCGAAAATCACAAGAAGCACTAGGTAACTGGTTGCCAGTCGAATCGCTTTTTCCGAGGCTTTTTCGCAGTATTTGAAGAATATTGACGCAACCATGTATCATTTGGTGTATGTGGAGATTAAATAAATAAATAAATAATTTTTGGACAACTCCTGAAAGGTTCTTTTAGCGAATAGCTCGACGAATAGCATGAAAAAGTCTACCTTTGAGATGCATCGATTATTTTTACTATTTTCTTGTGTTTAGATACTATCCAAAAATCTTCACAAAATCACATAAAGCACTAAGTACCTACCTAACTAGTGGCACTGTTTTTATACGATGGTCGCGAAGGTATAACACTTCGTAGTCTCTTTTTACGGAAATACGAACAAAACACTTGTTTTTTTTTCACTGCACACTTAAAGCGGCGCGATGCCAATTATTAGGGACGTCTCGGTTTCCCTCAGCTGATTTATTCCAACGGGGACTCGACTAGGTGGATTGTACAATTAGATCCATACCGTATGCGTCTAATAAAACCCGAATTTTCGCGAACCCTTGAAGCTGCTTCTTTTATCCTCGCGCGTAATTGGGGTACCTAGTAGGAACCTATCTAGCACTGTTTTCATACGAAGGCCGCGAACGTTTAACACTGCATTTCTTAACGGAAATATGAAAAAATCACTTGTTATTTCACTGCAAATTCGTAGCGGCAATTGCAACAGGTTTAGACATCACTGCTGGTCCAAAAAATGGCGAACGGATCTGGAAAAATGTACAGAAGCAGGTTCACTTCCGACGAAGCAACGGAACAATATCGGTTAGCAAGACGCGACGTTTGCATACGCGTCCACGTTTTGGAAACAGAATTGTTATACCACAGAATAGCCACACGTAAGGCATTCTGTATAATAATAAATTGCTTGTTGAAGCTGGCGCTCCCAAAAATTACAGGCGGACGCGGATCGATATCAATCAGTTGTTAAATCCCATAGTGATGGGCGAATTCGAATTAAAATACTCGGTGAATCCGAGTATCGCAAATATTCGAGTAATCCGAGTATTCATTGAATTCGGATTCGGATTAAATCGGAATAATTTTTAATTCACATTTCACATCAAACAATATATGAAATACAGGCAATCATAAAACATAAAAACATCGCGGAATACGGATACGGAATACGACATATAATCGGAATGCCGAAGAGCGGGGATTATAGAATAGACATACTATAGGACATAGGCTCTTGGTCATGGCGCAGGGCAGGGGCGTATTTGGGTACTTTAATTTGAATTTTGAATGTAAGAGGATTAAGAATGTTTAATAATATTATAAAGAACAAAACATAACTATATTACATATTTTCTTTAACAAAACCGTTAACATTCTGGCAAAAAATAAAACTCTTTTCTATAATTCAAAAATAAACCCAAAAATAACAAAAAGATATACAATTATTAAAAATGACTATTTAAAAATAAAATTATATCTAAATTCTTTGGTAATAGTCTGTTACGTCTTGTATTTGTTATTTGACCGGCCTTAGAAAAAAGTCGTTCGCTAGGAACTGAACTTGCAGGAATACCTAAATATTTTAAATGTAGCTTGTACAATTCAGGCATCTTATATTTATGTTTCTCCCAAAATTCTAAAGGGTTGCTTAATCGATCACAATGCGGTAGTTCTAAGTATTGTCTCAAATAGAGCATCGCATTCGTGGTTGGATGGGTCTTAGTTGTTTTACTTTGAGCCAATTTTAGTTCAAAATGCTCCCAAAGTGAATGTTGGTTCAAAGAAGACGAGGTAGCTGTAGACGTAGATGTAGATGGGGTTTCGTCTTCTGTGACTCCACTTTGTTCAGTATTTTGAGTGCGAGCAATCATGGCAATTATTTCTTCTGATATCCATTTTTCAGCATTTTTTGCGTTTTCTTCAAGGCCAAATGCTACCTTTTTAAATCGAGGATCCAGGAATGTACTCTTTGCCGCTATTTTGTCTTTTTCAAGGGTTGCCAGGCGCCTTGAAATTACGTCTGAAAGATTTTGTTGTAGCAATAAACCCGTAGCAGATGTGGGTTGTAGGTTTCGTAGATGGTGCTGAAGTCCTCTAATAAGGGGAATTATGCTTGATATTGTTACATATTTTTCGCCTGAAAATTCTTCAGTTAGAATTTCCAGAGGCTTTAAAATGGGCACGCATTCCGCTGTAAGGGCCCATTCCGTAGCATCTAACGGTTCAGGTGCAGCAGACAAATTGGTAAGAGCCAATGTCAATGGATCTTTAATTTCCAATAGCCTTTCCAGCATTATAAGAATAGAATTCCACCTTGTATCAACTGCTTGTTTAACCTGAAATATAATATTAAATAAATTAAGAGTCGTATAAATACCATAATAATTTCACCTTTAAGTTTTGAAGTCCCATCTGATTTTGGCATTTTCTTAGAGCACCTGTAGCGAGGGCACTATGTTTAAAATGTGCAACTAAACTTTTACATTTCAAAATGAGCTTCTGGAGCACATCATTTCTATTTAATGATTCTTTCATGCTCAAGTTCAATGTGTGGGCGACGCAAGGATGGTGATATAAATGCAAATGTTCAATTATTGCATTTTTAATATTAGCTCCATTGTCTGAGACCACTGTAACAATTTTGTTTTTTAAACCCCAGTAATCAATTAATGTAGTCAAATCCTCTGCTATATTTTTTCCAGTGTGATGTTGATGAGACAGTTCTTTTGTCCCTATCACTTTTGAATGCATTTGAGCATTGTGTATAAAATGGCATGTTAGGGATAAATAGGACTTGTTGCTATCAGACTGCCAGATATCTGTTGTGAGTGATACATATTCAACTACATTTAGAATGTTTTTTAAGTCTGCAACAGCTTTCTCATATGTACTTGGTATCAAGTCATTTGCCAATGTCTTTCTGTTAGGGATTTTATATAACGGATTCAGCTTTCTTGTATATTCGACAAACCCGATATTTTCTACCACTGATATTGGCTGAAAATCTTTGGCTATCATTTTTTATCAAACTTAAATCTACATCAGCCTTTTGGGATTCCGTCAGTTCATTAATATTTTTCTCACCATAAAGTTTTAATTGCTTTCTGGGTTTTTTCACAGCCACAGGAGGGATCAATTCTAAAGTTACATGAGGTATCTGTTTTTCTACTACTTTTCCGTCTTCAATATTTTTTTTTTGCTGAAAAACGTGAAAGACTGGTGCAGTTCTTGTTATTTTCTCATTTCCCGATGTTGAAGGTTGATTTTCCATTATGGTTTGTGGTTGGGAGGATATATCATCATCGACATTTTTCTGATTCGAGCCAGAAGCAAAACTCGCCAAAGGAACATTATCATCTCCTTCACCTCCTAAATCACTTCGATTTTTTACTTCTGTGTTATACTGCACACTGTGTTTCCGAATAAGATGTTGTTTTAAATTACTGGTACTAACAAAATATTTCAACTTTTGACTACATAAACTACATACAGCAAATTTACTGTCTATGGTCTTCTTGAAAAATGTCCAGACAATAGACCTTGACGCGGGAGCCATTTTAAATTTAGTTAAGTCCTGGCCTGCACCTGAAGTTTCACAGGGAATTGCTGCACACTGTACCTACTTGTACTTGACGAACTTAACAGTTTTTGTTGCAACGAAACTGCGGAGACTGTAGTACTAATACTAATACTACTAATCATAGACTTGGATAGAACATGAAGCATGAAGTTAGCACGATACACAGAAAACGGTATGCCCGCGCGCAGGTACTGTGATGTAAACGGTGACGCTTATTCGACAAAATCATGGCTTTGACTCGTTTTATAGTAAGTTAGGCAAACACATATACACCAAAGTGTCTCAAGGTGCCTACGCCTACATTCTATCTTTGGATATAACTTGCCGCGAAATTGATAACTGACTAATTTCAGGACTATTTTTTTATAAGTTGGCCGCGCTTTTGTCAAAGTGACGTAGATGCGCAGAAGAGTTTAATTTTCTATTTGAAAACGACAGAATAATGCAAAATACAAGTGAACTCTACGCTTTGTGCCAGAACGTGGCATCGGAAGTATGCTGAATTGTTAATAAATTGACAATGGACTATTTAAGCTAAACCAAAAACATGGCCATCGGCCGCAGTCACGTCGTAGACGTCGTATAGACACAACAAACAACTTTATTATAGCATAATAATAAGATGCTTGTGTGATTACATCTGAGATGTGGGGGTTAGTCCCAAATCCTTCGCCATTTTTTTTTTAAAAATTCGGATATTCGGAATCTGATGATTCATCCGAATATCAAAGTCATCCGATTCTAAATATTCGAGTATCCAAATAATCCGAATATGCCCAACACTAAAATCCCAAATCCCATAATAATCGGACGGACGATCTTCGACTAGCGCGTCGGCTACGGCGCGGCGGTACGGTGACGGAGACTGCGTGCGTGCGCACAAGCTTTCCCCCATACCATCCAATACCACTATTCGGTGTTGCCGTTTATGCCGACATGTCCCCAAACTGACTTAAAGTCCCTTAAATCCGATTTTTGATTTTCGCGGATTTATACGGGGTTTCATTCGTTATAAGTTCATCTACTATCTCGTATAATTATTACGCACAAAAACGGGTAAATCCATGTAAAAATCCACTACACAATTAAATTTATACGGAATTAAATTACTAAATCAGGTAAATTTTCAGCACACTTGGCAACATAGTAGCGCCGCCCCGAGAGAAGTAGGGCCGCGAGCCGCGATTGGCTAATATCGCGTACAAGTTATGAATGGTGGGAATCACCTGTGGTGTCGATGTTTGAAGTGGGTAGCCGGCGCCCCGCACCCGCGCCCCTCGCCCCGCTGTGCTGAAATTTAGTAGATCGGCCACGCGGCGTGGAATTGGAGCAAAATCGAGTGAATCCGTGAATTTATTCGTAATTATTGCGCGATTCGGCCCGGCGTCGTTCTCGTGGTGTGCAAAAAGCGACGCAAAAAGTGTTTTAAGTTTTTAGTGTTGTGGTAGGTGATAATAGTGATAAAAGATGGCATTTTATTCCAATGCAGAAATGGTAGATATGATGAGAGCATATTTTTTGTCAGGAGAGGTAGCAATGGCCGCACAAAGAATGTATCGTGAAGAATTTCCACAAAGGAATACTACGAATGCGCGAACTTTTGTTAGAATTGTCCAAAGGTTAAGAGATTTTGGAAACTTTGGACACCAAAGGCAAGATATTGGCCGTGAGCAAACCGCCCGAGTAAGAGAGTTAGAACCTCAAATTTTAGATGCAATTGAAGAAACTCCTGGAACGAGTACAAGAAGATTGGCCGCTAGATTCAACATTTCGCACATGACTGTTTTTCGCACATTGAAAGTTCAAGGTTTACATCCTTATCACGTACAAAAAGTGCAAGCTCTCAAGGAGGAAGATTTGCCAAGAAGAGTAGCGTTTTGTGAATGGTACAGGCAAAAGAGCACTGAAAATGATAATTTTGGGAAACATGTCTTATGGACAGATGAGGCCGCCTTTACCCGAGAGGGAATTTTTAATGTGCACAATACTCATGTCTGGGCAGATGAAAATCCGCATGAAGTACGGGAAAGCCATTTTCAAGAAAGATTTTCTTTAAATGTGTGGGCAGGAATTGTTAATGACAATCTTGTTGGACCACATATTTTTGAAGGGCGGCTAAACGGAGCTATGTACTTGGACTTTCTGAGGAATAATTTGGAAAATTTTTTGGACGATTTGCCATTAGATTTGATCAGAAATTTGTGGATACAGCACGATGGTGCCCCGCCCCACCGGGCAAGAATAGTACGAGAATGGCTAGATAATAATTTTCACGATCAATGGATCGGTCAAGGAGGGCCTGTTGCCTGGCCACCGAGGTCACCGGACTTAAATCCATGTGATTTTTTCTTGTGGGGTCACATGAAACAAATCGTTTACTCCACTCCTGCAAATACATTAGAAGAGCTACGAGCTCGTGTAGAAGCCGCTGCAAATGATATAAAAAATAGCCACGATACATTAGACAAAATAAAAGAATCTATGCAGCGAAGAGTTGACGCTTGTATCAGGAATGGAGGACGACATTTCAAACAACTTCTGTGAAAAGACATTGATTAAATTCTATGGAAAAAGCTCGGGAAAAAGTTAGGTAGGTACCTACGTCGCGTCGTGAGTGAGAAGTGGTGAGCTGTGTAGTGAACTTAATATTGTGAAAAGTGAAACAAGTTGTAGTTAAGTGGTAAATGTGATTATTACTAAGTTACCTACGATGAGTGCTTCTGTGCTAGGTGAGTTTGATATTATTTTCGGTAATTATTTAGCATAGTGCGCCCCCCCCCCAATTTTCTTGAAATTTTGGCTACCCTCAGTTTTCGAAGTCCTTGAACACGAATCGCTTGCCTTGGTTTTTGGTGCTAGGGCGTAGTTTCCGAGAAAATGAATTTGAATTTTCAACTTTGTGAAAATGTGAAAACTCATTTTCTCGGAAACTACTCCGGAGCACCAAAAGCTAAGGTCAGATTCGTGTTCAGGGGGGAACTCAGGAATAGGGGGTAGCCAAAATTTCAAGAAAATCAGCGGGTGCCTGCACTAAATAATTACCAATTTTTCTTTACGCGGGATGATAGGGCTACAGGCGAACACCCGCTAAAAAAAGTAACGCGCCGCTGCTCTACCCCATGGGTGGTGTGGAAATTTGCATATGTTTACAGATAATTTGTATTTTAAAACGATACTTTATTCAGTTGATTGTTGATCAGAAATTTATTGTCCCAAGGTGTCCCAAGAGATGGCTAATTATTATGATAAAAAATTGCGGCCTGAAAATCAGTTGTAAAGTAGATAGGATAGGTACTCCACAAAAGACTTGTCAAATAATTATGAGCGTGAAAGCAGCAACGAGTTTTGTAGCAATGACTTCTCCGGGCGGCGCTCGGATACATTTCTGCTGCCTAGGTACTTAAAATATCGGTAAAGTGATAAAAAGTGACGTGTTTGTTAAATTATTGTATGCGCGCGTGAAGAAGCAATAAATAACGCGTGAAGAAGCAATAAAAAACGTGGAAACCTACCAACAGGAATTTTCAAAGGTAGCTAGGTACCTAATTCTGCAAGCAGATTTATTCCACTCTGACATGCGGCAACGTCGCGGTATTGCCCCTCCTAATCTAATGTTATTCCCCTCCATCTCCTAGGAAGAGGTGAGACCTCCCCTCTAAGCGCTTCTAGTGACGATCCAGAGGCGTGCATTGAGCACGGATAAAGATTGATTTGCCCCATTTTCTAAACATCGAGTAAAAAAATTTTTTTTTTCATTTTTCGGTTTTATGAACGTCCCCGATTACGTGGTTAAAATTTCTGTACCTATCAAAGATACACCCGTATAACTTGGTTTATATAATTTGTTTTAACAGTAGCTCTTATTATTATGATTATTATCTCTTGGCGCCGATTCAACTTATTGCGTTTATTACTAAGTTTTTTATAATAAGCTCAAAAGAGATTTTTTGTTCACTGGAACTGATAATACGAGTTCACACTCCTTTGCTGCCCATTGTATGAATAACATTAAAGTGTAGAATTTTTTAAAATGTTTGAACAGTACATTATTTATTAATGTCGTTATGTTGAAAAGTCTTGAAATTATTTCAAGTTCCTAGAATTTTTCTGTACCCAACATATAAAAAAAAACAGAAAAAGTCTTTTTCCTTGAATTGAAAATGTTTTCCACATTTTTTTCTTTTTTAATTGTTTTTAGGTCTAGGTTAGAACTTGTTGACATTTCATTTTTAACTCGTATCTAGTTTTCTTTTTAACAAATACCTAAACGTACGTAAATATTTTCTAAAATTTATTTGTGGCGTAAACAGATCCATTGAATTTTAATTGGGTTTTTCGCCGTCAAACTGGCTAAAAGACAACGTTTTCAAGTTGCCTGGAAAATTAATAAATTCTTAACAGTAAATGAACTAAACTTTGAACTTGTAAGTCAAAAAATATCTTCAACAAATTTGTTTCCTGAGCTTTCGGAGAATAAATCTTCCTCCTTTCTCAAAGATCATGTCACGTCAAAGTTAAATGACAGATTAATAAATTTCAGGTTAAAATGCCATGACAACAGAAACAATAGCCTAGCCACTTGCCTGATATTGTACCCTGTGTTCTATCTAATTGTTTATACTAACTTCTCTTTGAATCAGTGGCAATAATATTTTACTGAATTCCACTGAACATTCAGTAACACAGTTGTCTGTATTTAAATTTACTGGTCGGTCCACCGGATTTATTTCTCTAATTCTATTATCATTGTTATTTTGTTGGCAATCCTGAAAAACTTGCTCAATAAATTCAGTAGAATAACTATTCTTCTTGAGAAGAATGGAAACAGATCTTCTTGAGAAGAATAGTTATTCTACTGAATTTATTGAGCAAGTTTTTCAGGATTGCCAACAAAATAACAATGATAATAGAATTAGAGAAATAAATCTGGTTGACCCACCAGTAAGTTTAATTATTCCTTATACTCCTGGACCATCAGATAAGCTAAAACGCATAGGCAATGGTTTTAATATCAGAACAGTATTAAACAAAAAATTGCATTTATAAAATTCCTTGCGAATGTGGAAAGTTCTATGTTGGGGAGACTTGTAGGCCATTCAACGTTCGTTTAAAAGAACATAAAAATTATATCAGGCAAAATCAAATTTCGAAGTCGAAAATATGTGAACCCTCTTTTAATAACAATCATAGGATTTTGTGGGATAGGTCCAAACCAATTCTCAAAGAAGAGGTAGGAAATAGACGAAAAATTAAAGAATCAGCATGTATTCTATGAAATACAAACAACTGTGTTGCTGAATGTTCAGTGGAATTCAGTAAAATATTATTGCCACTGATTCAAAGAGAAGTTAGTATAAACAATTAGGTAGAACACAGGGTACAATATCAGGCAGGTGGCTAGGCTATTGTTTCTGTTGTCATGACATTTTAACCTGAAATTTATTAATCTGTCATTTCACTTTGACGTGACATGATCTTTGAGAAAGGAGGAAGATTTATTCTCCGAAAGCTCAGGAAACAAATTTGTTGAAGATATTTTTTGAGTTACAAGTTCAAAGTTTAGTTCATTTACTGTTAAGAATTTATTAATTTTCCAGACAACTTGAAAACGTTGTCTTTTAGCAGTCACTATTCTATAGTCACTGCTTTTAGCCAGTTTGATGGCGAAAAACCCAATTAAAATTAGATGGATCGTACGTAAATATTGTTGTTTTCCTTTTTTTTAATATTGGTCGAATAACCAGGAATCCCGCAAATATCTAAATAAGTATATTATTATCATTATTTATTAGCGAACTGATAACAATAATTATTGCCCCTGGTAGCAGTTCGGAGCCAAAAGTGTGTATGAACTCATTACTACACACGTTTCACGAGTCTGCATTTTCGTAACTCAATAGTTCAAGCTAAATTTTCGTTACGAAAAGTGGGCTATGGGTTAGGGTTGCTATGGACGACGTTTCGATGCTCGATAGAACGCAAACTGACGACTCTGTCAATTTGTGATTTAGTTGTAGAAAAATGAGGTCAGAATAGTTATTCGGAATGATTTTAGATGATAGTGAAAATGAAGGCAACATTTGTACACATCCTGAAAAATATTGAAAGTGTCAGAACCAAATACATATTTATAAATTTCTTGTCGGAGTGGTCTAAAAAATACGAACATAGATAAGTAGATACAGAACATTCTAGAGCGGTTCATTGGAATACCTAGATTTTTTTATTTAAATGTATGAACAAATCTAATAGTGAAAAAAGCATATAGTACTTAATCGCAATCGCGAGTTGTGCTCATTACTCGTTCGAGAGAATTGCAAGGCAGCAAGGTAATGAATGACTGTCGAGTTTTCTTGAATTTTTGCGAGGTGGATATGCAAAAATAAATATGAATGAAAAAAAGCGACCGCCAAATAATAGAAAGGAATGCAGGACTGAACCGGAGATTATCTACAGGGTGTCCAACTTTATTACTGTACAAATCAGTAAAATCTTCATTTTTAAAGATAATCGCCTAAACTTTTTTTGTTTGAAAGGGCTTCAAAAACTGCTTCTTTTGACGTGCCCGTTTTATTATTTAAAATCTGACCCAATAGCGTTAATCAGAACACACCAAAACCCCCATACACCAAATCTGAACAAAAAATATACAGAGAGTTCCGTTCTGTAGGGTCTCAAAGTTGAGCAAAATAGAAAATTTAAAGACATCTGGCGAGTCAAATGTGCCATGGAATCCCTTCAAATCAGTTAAATGGTCAACAGGACCACTAAAAATGTTAATGTGACAAGATTTACTACAAAAATATAAAGGGTATTTTTCTCCGAGCCGTCTCAAAATTCTGAAATTTTATCAGGAGTGCTCTGGAATCATTGAAAAAATATTAATAAACACAACAGTAATTTATTTCTTTACAAAATGCCAACCAACAAATACAAATAATTTAAATTATTGGACCTTTCTCAACAAAGTCACTGTCTAAGATGATAGATTTTCTGTGCGTTTCCTATTATGGCACACCAGCTACCTTAACTGATATGGACTTACTGACTGGCAGGCTTCTGCATTTTTTAGATTTAGGTCGTTTATAGTGTGTGGAGCGGTTTTGTTATAAATGATTTTTTACCCCTACAAAGTTAAAAAAATGCAGTAATTTGAGATGGCACAGAAAAGAACACTCTGTATATTTTGTATTGGACCTATGCACACCAACACCTTGAGTGGTCCTATTGACCATTCACCTGTTTGACTTGGCAGATGCCTTTAAAATTCCTAATTTGCTCAACTTTGACACCCTGCAGAGTGGAACTCCCTGTATATTTTTTATTCAAATTTGGTATAAAAGGGTTTTGGGATGTTCTGATTAACGCTGTGTGGTCAGATTTTAAATAAAAAAAATCGCTAAATGGTTTTCGTGAAAATCGTGGGTATAAAAAAATCGCAGCCGGCTCTGTATTTGCATTTTGAAAATGGCAGAAACGTCAAAAGAAGCGGTTTTTGAAGGCCTTTGAAACAAAAAAAAATTTCAGGCGATTATCTCCAAAAATTAAGATTTTTACTGATTTGTATACAGTAATAAAGTTGGACACCCTGTATGTATTATCTCTAGAACAGCGATGTTATAAACGTCATGTCTGCGCAAGCAATTTGATAAGGGTGCTCAATTTTTTGGCTGGGCCATCAGTTCACGTTGCCCATGTTGGAAGGAAATACAGACAATGTAGACTAGGAAAAGAGGAGTCTATTGCCTGGTATACAAATTTTATTTCCTTATGAATCGAAAAAGTTTAGGTACAGAGGCCCATTCAAAATTGTGGGCAAACGAAAACAGAAAATAAATATCTGTCTCTGGGGTTCTGAATGGGACCGGGAGATAGTGCTAGATTTTTGGACGTGATTTTACTCAGTATGCCTATCAAAGGGCATTATGTTGCGTATATTCTCACAATAACAAGGTATGAATCAGAGAGTCATCCTGGGTTCTTCATATGAAAAATTGAGTTTTTATTTCTTCGAAAAATATGGGTTTTGATATGATTTTAGTCAGGCTGCCATGTGTTTTATAATGAAGTTCAAAATAGAAAATTCCTCGGAAACCCATAGGCATACCGTTAGCGTGGGCCCAAAGGGATATTATTAATGAGAAGTACTTATGCAAGTTCTTGTTGTGAAATTGCTGAAAAAAGGACGGCATACCGTTTGCGCATGTCCAAGTACAGTTTAAATTAAATTGAATGTTATTTAATCATTTAAATGATTAATGCCATGTAAAGTGTACTTAGACATGCGCAAACGGTATGCCATCTTTTCTTTAGCAGTTTTATGACAAGAACTTACATAGGTAGGTACTTATCATTGGCAGCCTGTTTAGAAACGTTGAACACTTAATCAAAATACAAATTCAGGTGACAATAATAATAGCCCTTTGGGTCCACGCTAACGGTATGCATATGGGTTTCCGAGGAATTTTCTATTTTGAACTTCATTATAAAACACATGGCAGCCTGACTAAAATCATATCAAAACGCATATTTTTCGAATAAATGAAAACTCAGTTTTCCATAGGAAGAACCCAGGATGACTATTTGATTCATACCTTTATTATTGTACGAATATACGCAACATAATGCCCTTTAAAAGGCATGCTGAGTAAAATCACGTCCAAAAATCTGTTACTATCTCCCGGTCTAAAGACTGTAGAGATAGTAGACAAAATTGAAATTTTTTGACATAAACGATGTTCGGCGTCGTGATGTCGGTAATTTATTTCTTTTATTTCTTTCATATTAGCCCTGTACAGGGTGTCAAGATTTGGTTGTAAATGCGGGGTATCTCGATTATTTTTAGAGCCTAATATAGATAATAACTACATAATGTTATATATTTTTGTAAAGCTTACGACATTCTGAATATAACTAGTAGAAAATATACAGGGTGTTCTATTTAAAAAACCTAAGTTTGGTCCATATATCGAACACTATCAATTTTAGTAAAAAACTGAATACGGATCTGAATTCTACGTAAAAATGTCTATAAGATACAGTTTCTGCCATTTCAATATCATTAACTGTTCCCAAGATACGAGGTATGCCTTAAAAGCGCAAATTTTTAATTTCGCCCTGTATCTTAAAAACGAAGGTGGCTATGAAAAATCTCTTTACGGTATCTTTCGTTTCACAAAAAAAGTAGCAACGGTTCGCGAAAACCGCAACTCTCTATCTCTAAAAATAACCGAGATACCCCGCATTTACAACCAAATCTGGACACCCTGTACAGATCTATTTTTATTCACACATTTTCTTATTTCTTGGGTTTGTCAAATTTTGTTTCAAATTAAGGTACGTAGGTAATAAAAAATATTCTATAGGTAATAAAAAAATTGAGCAGGTTCGAATTAGACTTTGTCGATGGGGGGAAGGCTTACAAATAAAAAAAAATGAAATTTAATTTTTGAGCCTAAAATTGCGCCGCAGGCCACACACTATAAAAACATTCAATGTTACCTAATATGAATATGATCAAAAAATATTACTTAGGTCAACTGATGGCAATTTTTTTTCCTTTGTTAACTGTGGGCCCACAATTATATGTGCAGTAACCATAAGAAGTATACCTACTCTTTATCTTTTATAGAAAAGACAAAAGTGTTAACAAAGCTTTTTCATTATTGAATTTTAACTGACAATAATTACAGTTATCAATAACACTCATTAGCCTCACTGATAAGTAAAAATATAAGTGCCTATAAAAATTTTTGGACACCCTATAAATTATCATGTCCATTCAAAGGGCCACACGTTTTGGAACAGCATAAAAACATTTGATTTTATACGGGTGATTTCTGGTGATGAGTCTGGTATTTTTACCAGTAGCAGAGCGTGGTAAATGCTATGAAATAGATCGCGCCCCGTATATCACTGTGTACCAAGTGAGTTCATTTATATTTTACCAAGGCATTAGCTCGAGAACAGGCGTCTCGGCAATAAAATACGAGACAAAACAGTTTTTTAACCATATTAAACTACACCTGGTATTAGTACTAAAAAGAGATGAAGGAGACAGAGTCGATAGATATTGTAGTAACAACAAGTGACTGCATGCTCGCCTAATATTATATCACCGATACTTGCATGAGTTACACCTTGTTCTCTGGTTACACTCTTCGACGACTGGCCACTTATGCAGCGAAATGCGGTGATAGTCTTGCCATAATTTCACAGATCTTAGGATATACTTGCGTAAATAGTTATAATCGATATGGCTTTTTAGAGACCTTTTGACAATATTATATGGTGAATTAACCTTTACGTTGTGTTTGTGTTTGACGACAACCTTAAAAAAATCTTAAAAGAGAAATATTATGTTGCTTGTAGAATATGTATATTTTTGAAAACTGCGTGACGCTTATTATGTCCTATATTCTTTTTGTGACGCCAATTAGAGTTTTTATGCTGTTTTATGTGACTTTAGAAATACTATGTAGGCGTATGCTCGGCGTATGATGTATTTTTTCTCTATTTTTTCCTCAATGGGGGGGGGGCTAAACTCCCAAAACCCCGCTTTTTCTACGCCCCTGCATATGCGCTAAGTACCATATTTCCTGAGTTTCATGGTGTGATGGTGTGATGATACTTAGTATAGTGCAAAAAAGAAAACTAGTGCAAAAGACAAGATCACAAAGGATGCAATTAATTTTCTTTTATCCAGTATCTGCTTCAATTGAGTTATGAAATGTTTTTGTACGATCGCTGGCAGCGACGGAAGTTCCTCCTCGTTCCGTTCCCTTTGCAAGACGCAACCCCCCAATCAAGGCCCATCGACATAACCGATATTTCATTCACACACGCTGGGCACGTGGTAAATCAAACATACGCAATAAATTAACTCCGAAACTTGGAGAGAGACAGAATGAAACGCTCGCCGAATAAACGGGAGTTGTTATTTATTTTCCACTCTTCTGCTCTGGCTGTCGGCGCAGAGGCGTCGTCGCTGTATTATCATTCTGAAATCTGATTTTGACTATTTTCATTTCTGTGGGTTTATAGTTTTCCTTATGATTTATAATATAGACATCGACATGTGGAATTTAAAGCAGTCTACGTCTGTTCTCATTGATAATTTTTGTAATCGGAAATGTAAAATGTAAAAAATATTATGCATCGTTATTAACTTAGCTTTGTGGCGTTGACATTCAACGTTTATCGAAGATTTCCGTAATAACTAGTTTCATTTCCCTGTTGATTTCCAATTTATATGAGACCTCCTTTAGCACTACAATATAGAGTCTTTGGAAAATTTATATACATACCTACACTTTACACAGGATGAATCAGCCATAATGTATAAAATTTTAACCACAGATAAAAAAATAGCTTACTGCGAATCCGAAATTAAAAAGTGAACAATGTTTTTCAGAAGTATATTAAAGTATATCAACGGCGCTTTACTTATCAATTGGAAAGCTCGCGCGCGTAAATTTACTTATTTATTTATTTACTTATTTTTACTTTATTCTAAAAAATATGATAAAGTTCAATAAATTTTCTGGAGCTTTGAATATTTTCGAATTGTGTTTGTTACTAATTTGTTTGCTTTATTGTCTGTTACAAAAAAAAACATATTCCAGTTGAATAAATTTAAGGGTGCGCAAGGCACCCTAACATACCTACTCTTCAATAATTTCTGACTATCAATAATTGATTGACTATCAAATGATTAGAAATTTTTTTATGTTTTTCTACATATTAGACCCTGTAAATTTTGAACAATAAAAGATACAGAAAATCTTTTCCTACAAAAGTTGTTGCGAATTATAAGGACTTTCAATATATAGGGGGAAAATGGTATGTTTCTGGGAAAATAATGTCGATGACGTCACGGCGGCCATTTTACCAAGCATCAAAAAAGCTAATTTTCGGTCATAATTGGACCTTAGTATGTCCCATTTAAGAACCCCTTTTCGAAATTTTATTTTGAGTTTTCGTGTTCTCGCTGTAGGCCTGGGACGTCGAGTTTCGCTCACCCTGTACAATGAAATATGACAACGGTGCTCTTCTTTCAACCATGACCGTCGATTTACTTGGGCGATAAGGTTGATTTGCCCCACGTTTTAAACTTCGCCAATTTTTTGCGCATTTTCCTTTTTAGTGGGTCTCCCCCACGTGTGGCTAAAATTGTTTACGTCACGACTGAACTACAAGAGGCCAACGATAAAGACAGGCCATGGCGCTAACGCATAATCGCATAGTCACCTGACCAACTTAGTCCTATATAATAAAAGGCATTTTTGGAGATACCTAAGTAGCAAAAACAAATTTCGTAACAATTTGGCGAGTTTTCTTTCATCTATTATATTATTGGTTTTATGCATCCAGGCTTTCTCTAATTGTTTTTTTCAAAATTTTCAACCTTCCTCAGCTGTTTTGGGCTGAGAATTAAACGGCACTGCACTCAAATATTTTGGCACATTCTCACAAATTGTTGGGACAGCACCTTCCTGTAGCTTAGGTGATATTCTCTAAAGGTATTTTCCTCTCACAACACATTTATCCACTTTGTTTCACTTTCACACATACTTGAGGGTTTTTTAGAAATTTAATCTCAGTTGGAATTTGACGAATCCATTTTTGGCGCAAATTTTCATCCCGAGGCAAAGCAAATGTTGTTATGGTGACATTTTCTTCCTGGCTTTTGTAATATGTATAAATATAATATAAACAGACCCAATATTTGGTATTTAGGTTATTTTTTACGAAATAAAAATGAAAACTCACTCAGTATACTGTAAATATTGATTAGGTCCCAGTTGATCGGCATCGTGAAAGGCCGAATAGAAACCGTATTAGGGCGTGGGTCGACAACGAAAATCCTCGAGTACGTTACAACACTGATTTATTTCGCACAAGTTGAATGGTGAATACAAAATACACAAACCCGAACGTGGTCAACGGGAACGGCTTCCAGCCACCCGGACCGTCTGAACTCGCGGATCTCCCTTAAGCAGTTCACCCTGAGGCTCCACTGTCCATTGAGTCCATTCCGCGGGGGGGGGGGAGAATTCCCCTTACAGCGCCCACGCGTCGGCGCGAGCGGCACCAATACTCCTGGACGGCACGGCTCCCACCCAGAGTCCATAATAACACCTGGGCGGTTCCCCTCCGCCAGGACACACGCGCACCAGACACAAACTTGTTTCTAAAATATAAACTAAGACGTATGAAAACACTTTAAACATTTAAAACTTCTCAAAACCCAAGCTGCCGCTTTCAGTTATGTGACAAATTACATGTAACGTCGGACTAAGATGGTCACGTGATTTTTATGCGCCATGGCCTGTCTTCATCGTAGGCCTCGTGAACTACCCTGTACCCTGTATACAGGGTACCTATATCTTAGGATTAGTTTAAAAAACACAAAAGTAAACTGTCATTGCCTCCGTCCGCCCGGCACTGTCGGTTATGGCCGCGGCAGAGCGGGCCACCCCCGTGTAATCTCCCCCAGCGGCTCTCAGCGGGCACTAAGTGTGTTTCGAGATCAAAGCACTAGAACATGTACCCCGCTTATGAAAAGTGTATATACGCCTCCCGCTTAATTTACTTGTGCTGAACGACCACTTTACCGCTCGGATTTATGGCAGAAAAAGGCCAATTCCTGAGGCTCGAAAGTAATAACGGGTTTTATTGCGCATAAAATCGGCCCCGGCGATTTATTAATTGAGTTGGAAGAGAAATACTTACGTTTCAAATTCGAATTTAAATTGCTGCACCTACACTGTAATTTACTGTAGAAAATTAATCTAGGAATATGAGAGAACATGAAAAGAAAACCGTAAAGGACGCCTGGGTCTGAAATGGTAAATTTACTCGTATATTGAACTAACAAAACTTATTAGCTACATATTTAAAATAGCACTTTTTTCCGGGTAACTGCTTTCTACGATCTGCTAAACTCTATTCAAACTAAACGCAAGTGAAACATAAACATAAGTTGTTGCATGGCTAGAGCATGATACGCACGTGATCGGCTTGCTATTGGCTAGTCGGCAATAAAATCTGACCGGCGGACGAGTGCAGCGAGTCGGTGTTTCTTACAGAGGGGTACTGAATTGCAAGTGGACCTTTATTTTTTTTTAGTAGAAATTTGCAGGTAAGTGAATGACTAGGTGTGGCATAAAAGTTTGTTTTTAAACTTCTTAATACTGGGGCATATTATTTTAATATTTTATATTATAAAATTCATAGAGATCGTCCTTAATGCGGCCCTGCCTCGTATTAGCCCTCAGAATTGTTCACGTGCTTCCATCGTGTAAATGTTTACGGGCCACTTGCATTTAGTTTGAATAGAGTACAAATTAATTTTTAACCTCACAGAAACAATAATTAGGCAAATGCATCTTCGGGGAGAGGTGGCATTTTATATTCATTAGATATTGTATTTAAGTTAATCTTCATTTTGTTCGACACTTCAGTATTTAAATGTTCTATTTCAAGGAATTATTTCTTTACTCAATGCTATCATTGAATAAAGTATTTTATAGTCTATCCAAGTTACAGCGGCAGTAGATATAAACAAAATCACATGAACGATTACCAGGGTTGGACAAATATAAGATTCTTCTACAAGTCTGTTCGCGATCCGACCTATAGATATACAGGAAACTCGACTGAGGGAAGAGCCGGCCCTGCATTCCGCTCGCCCCCTAAACACTTGAGATTTTACGACGGCCAGACCAATAAGCGAATAGGTCACATGGCGACCACGTGGTGGCCAATGTTTTGATTCACTGCCTCTGTAACTTAGATCTTCGAATATCATGATCTTTGGTTATAGTATAATCAATGATGTTATATACGATTTTTCTGCAAATGCGTTGACAATAATTGCATGGATCAGATTCTTCACTACGTATGGTTATCTCGTGGCGAAAACTACTCTATCACTTTATTAACTTTTTATTAAACCCTTAAAATGCTGTTACGTTTGATAGTTTCACGCATTTAGTATCATATGTATAAATTTATTTAAATACCTACATAAATTTTCCAGAACTAAATTGATGCAAAAATAATACTAAATTAAATATATCATCAAACTCTTTCATGTACCTATCTAACCAAAATTCAAGACTTTTTACGGAACAATTTACCCATCATCTTAATTATTGAATTTTACCCGTAAAAACTGGTGAATTTTGGTTAAATACGTGAAATATTTCGATGATATTTTGATTTATTATTGTTTTGGCATAAATTTTGTACCTACTGAAAAATTTAATGTAATATCCTACATCCTACATTCTTGACGGACGTACATTAACTGAGCATCAAACAAATCAAAATTTTAAAGCGTTAATATCATTTTCTTTTGAAGAAGACATATTCTTATCGATATTTGGTAATAAAAAGTAGCTAAAACGATAAAGCTAGTAATTTAAAACAGTTTTTATGAATTTGCAATTTTTTAAAATTTTCAGAAACCTTATAAATATTAACAAATGGCACAAAACTAAATCTTTGAAGGGAGTCTACAGTCGACTTTGGTGCATTTATGTGCAATTGAGAAAAGAATAACTTTTTCAAGTAGAAATTTTCGAAATTTTAAGAACTAAGCTCCTTTTTAGCGCTTTATTTTTTACTTATATGCAATTTTTGACATATAGAGAAAGTCAAGTGATCACATCTGAGTGGGTATTTTTTCATCTTTCAAAGCAAAAGGTAACCCAAAGATAAAATACAAAAATTATTAATAAAAAAGTCAACAAAGTAAGAAAATCTTTCTCTATTTAATTTAATAAAAAAAGCATATTATTGTCATGTTAGATTTAGTATATATTATTTCAATAATGCTACGTCCCTAATCACGGCAAACCAGGTTCTGACAATAGGGTACCTATTAGTTATTAAAAACAAAAAAATATATAGTCGGTCTCCGCACGTAGTGGCGTAACTATCTTTCTGATAATTTTACGGTAGAGCTAAAAAACCAAAAATAGCATGAAATAATCAGTCATAATATATCTGGTAAAAATTTTACTAAATCTAACGAAACTTTTTTCAAAGATGCCGGTGATATGAAGCTTAAACATGACAATATTAAACGACTTGCGGTTTTTTTTTTTAATTTTTGAGAAAAAAAATATTTTGAGCAGTACACCACTTTGTGAAATCTGTAAATTTTTTGTCGTTTAGTTACGCCAAATTAAAGGCTATTTAATATTATATTACATAGCGAGAGTTGTAAACAGCTTATTACGTATGAGTGGAAAAGTTGCGCACGAGCCGCTCAGCGGCGATTGCTGTAATTCCACGAGTATGAAATAAGCTTACAACTCGAGATTTGTATTATAATTTTTCCTCGACGAAAGAAAAACTATTATAATAGATAAACTATACTTCTGATTATCTGACAGGCAACAATTAGTATGTTGGATGCCGGATGCCGCGCTAACAAGGCACCCGTGATACCTAATTGTGTTTTAATTAAGAACAGATATGTAATTTTTTTTATTACGTGTCAGTCATTACGTGTCGGTTATTACGTGTCAGTGTTCGTAACAATGGACTTACTTGTAACCTAAACCGTTACTATATTACTAGTATAGGAGTAGAAAAAGTATATAATACGCCTCTGCGTGAGACACACTCTTTTAATAGTTACGCCAATTTAAGAATTAATTATCCCGACGTAAGTACTGACTGGAGATACATTTACGCCACTACGTGCGGAGACCGACGATATATTTTGTCCTACTTTTACGATACGCCCTGTGTAATCCACAAGCCTACCTTTCTAAGGTCCGATGGTTGCCGTATGACTTTTATATAAAACTTTTTCTCTATCTGGACAAATTATAGAAATAATCGGGGGTCGAAGTTTTCGCATGAAGACACATTGTACCTACTTTTACATACCTACCACTATTACTTCTGTGTGCTTTCAAGAGCCGTTTCGTTTCGGGTGTTTCACGGTCCCTAACAAAGACCTTATAGACGAGTAAATAGTCCCATAAGAAGAGTAGAAAACATGTTTTTGGGCTTTGTTCTCTTCAAAGTTAATAAAAGGGAAGGTGAGGACCACTGGACCATGCAGTTAGGTTGGTAACAATCTTGGTCCAAAGTCAATGTATTTTTAGTAACCCTTTTACGAAATCGAAAATGACCAGATTATTGAATCGCAAACAGCAGATAGGGAAATGAATGGGGGACCAGTTAATTATGGAGGCATAAAGATGGCGTATGTCTAAACCTTGGTTCTACGGCCGCATATTTTTAATTTTCTCTTGGTGGGCAAAACGTCGAGAGACTTCCCCGCACTCTTAACTTGAGACCATGCCCCGAAACCCGCGAGAGCCTCCCCCAGTTCGCGCGCTTCCTTCCGAAACTTATATAGGGCCGCAGCCGCCGCCCTGCCCCACCCCACCCCCGCCCGTCACCGCCAGAAGCGCACAAAGAGATGGGCTTCTTTCAGCCTGTAATTATTGCCGTCCGCGTTCGGGGGCGCGCGTCCTGCTGCTCCTGATGTGCGCCTTTGCGACTTTTCCACGGGATGTTGCCGCGCGCGGCGGTCAGCCTTTATGGCCGACGGGGGATTTCTTTGATCAGAAGGCGGGCGGCCGGCGGGGGATTGTCTTGGGGAGATTGCCGAGTTTTCGGTTGCCGAACAAAAGATGAAGCGGGACGACGAAGTTTTACGCGGAAGTAAAGGGCAGGTGCAAACCAGCGCGGTGGCGGGCGCGGTGCCGGGCAAGCAGCAAAGTTGGTAGAGATAATATAGGTGGCATGGTAACTCTGAGGGGGGCCCGACGCAAGGGGGGGGGGGTGGGCATACCGAGGCCAACGATCAAGACAGGCCATGGCGCTAACGCAGAATCGCGCAGTCACGTGACCAACTTAGTCCGTCATAATAAACGGCATTTTTGGAGATAAGTAATAATAAGTAATAATATATAATAATAAATAATTTCGTAATAATTTGGCGAGTTTTCTTTCGTCTAGTATATTATTGGTTTTGTGCATCCAGGCTTTCCCTAATTGCTTTTTAAAAATTTTCAACCTGCCTCAGATCTTTGGCTGAGAGTTAAACGGCACTGCAGTCAAATATTTTGTCACATTCTCAAAAATTGTTGAGACACCACCGTCTTATTAGCTTAGGTTATATTCCCTGTATTTTCCTCCCATAACACATTTGCCCACTTTCTTGAAAGTCACACATACTGGAAATTAAATCTCAGTTGGAATTTGACGAATCCATTTTTGGCGCCAATTTTCATCCCGATGCTAAGCAAATTGTTATGGTGACATTTTCTTCCTGGCTTTTGTAATATGTTTTACATACTACAACACTACAGTATCGTGGCATTTTAATAGTCCCAAAAATGATATTTATAATTTAAATAGTTATTTACATTGCAAGATGCGTATAAGTCCACTTTTTTGGCCGAGGAGGTTGTTTAAGGACCGAGGCAACGCCCGCGTTGCCTCGGTCCTTAAAAACCTCCGAGGCCAAAAAAGAGCTTACACATCGTGCAATGTATTATATTTTTCCTGCTTCCTACAAGTTCCTATTAAGTAGGTATAATAGGTAATTTTAATTAAACGCTATAGATAGAGTGGATTGTGAGTAATAATACATAATATCCAAAATAACCATTGCTCAATTACTAAAAATTAAAATCAATAATAAATATAAGAAGTACAATGCTACGATAATAAAAAAATTAAAATTACTTGAGTTTTGTGTGGGAATCGAACCCGTGATTTACGGTTTACTATCCAGACGCTTTTAACCCAGCGCTATCACGTCCATCCCTGCTTGAATTTGCTAGCAGCCATATTATTTGACACTGAATATATATCCTTATTCTTAATTTTTCTTTGGCATAATTGGTATTCTTTTTGATCAAAACCAGTTTATAAAACAATTAATTGATGTGAATTATATGAAATTTGACGCCAGTTTCAAGTTGCTACATATATTTTAAGGTCCTTGCTGCATAATAGTTGCATCGTTGCCCGGCAATACTTTTTGTACGTAGCAATAACCACTTTTTGTACCTAGCTAGCAACAGTGCACCTCGAACATTTCACTTTGGCTTTCGGACCTGTTGGCGAGCATGTAAAGTGAACTTACGGAGAAGGGAGCAGGAAAAACAATTTATTCAATGATAAAATGTTTATGCAAAATTGTGTAAAAGCAAGTTAAAGATGCAGACAAAACTAGCAAATATTCAAGGATACGAGCGAGCTATTTTTCTTAAGTGTTAGAGTAAGTATTAAAAAATCAAAGATAGAAATTAAACAACATATATACCTAGTTGCATGATTAATTTAACTATTTTGAATTGGATATCAGCATATTGATAGCACAATAGGTATATATTAGAAATACATTACGGAACAAATCAAATACCTATAATGTAGACAGACCCAATATTTGGTATATAGGTTGTTTTTTTACGAAATAAAAATGAAAACTCACCTCGGTATAGTGTAAATAGGCGCACTAAGGATAAAATTGTTTCTAAAATATTAACTATGACGTTTAATAACACTTTAAACACTTAAAACTTCTCAAAACACAAGCTGCCGCTTTCAGCTATCTGACAAATGACATGTAACGTCGGACTAAGATGGTCACGTGATTTTCGAGCGCCATGGCCTGTCTTTATAGTAGGCCTTGGGGCATACTGGGTGACGTCAGACGGGCTTGATACATTTAAACGGGCATATTCGCTGACGGCATTCCCACGGGGTGCGCGGATTGGTTCAAGAGTTACCACGATTCTACTCACCTTGGGGAGATATTTCGGAGCAGCGCACACCAAAAGCGATCTGGAGCGCGTCGTACCTACGCTTTATTTAAGAAACTTTTTCTCTCTATTTTTTTTCTCGAAAACATGATATTTTTCAAACAAAAAAATAATTTCATGCCAAATACCATTCCCCTGACTGTTCCAGAAAATTACGTAAAAATTCATAGTAGGCGGGCGTCAAACAATATAATTATTTTTATTGAACATTAAGACGACAAAAATGTCAGGTAACAACAATTCAGCTTCAGGATAAAAAAAAAGATGTTACAGTAGATGGTCACCCTGTAGACCCGAATAACTTGGCAAGGAAAGCCCAAATCGAAAAATTTTATATGAAAGACCACCTGCCGAACACACCTTTAAAGTATTTACTATACATTCTGACTCATCCTGTATATTTGTTGTTCCAAATTCAACCTACTTTATGATCAAAGAGAAGTGTCATTGCCGTTTTTTATAATTATCTCTCATATTTTAGATTTCCTATTAACTTTCCACCGGAAGGTGGAATACTTTCTTCCATTCTTCAATAATTGCCCCAATAAGTGTATGTACTATTGCGTACGTAATTGTAATTATATTTTCTATAGTTTTTCATCAGATTTTCTCAAAAACTGCTTAAATATTTTTACAATATTTTTGCTGCATTTATTTGCCATTCAGAATATCTACAGGGTGAGTTTTTTTCGATGCCCATTATGGGGATCTCGGAAACTAGCAGAGCTAGAACAAAGGTTAAATAGGGAAAGAATTGCAATTTTGAATGCTCAATCTAATGCCCCTTTTGGATTTTTAAAAAAGTTCATGGCTCACTAGATATTTTGAAAAGAGTGATTTTTTGCTATTTCATCAGATCTCTGTAGCCCCGTTATTTCTGATTATACAGAAAAACTGTAGAGACAAAAATTGTAGATAATTTTGGGCTTAATAAGATAATCTAATTCAATTTTTTTATGTTGTTTGTGATTTTTGAGATATGACATAAACTTGTGATTTTTAAATGTAAATCATAGTTGGCTGTGGCCTTATAAAATCGGCCATTCTTTGAGCTTTCCAAAGATATAATACTCGGCATAGTTATTATAAAAAATAAAAGAGCTATGGCTAATTTTCTGTTTTTTTTTTGTAATTTTCACATAGTCAGCCATGGAATTTTTTCATAATTACGTTATATTTTATAATTATTCATACTTTAAACTTTCTATATTATTTCGTTTTTAGCTGGTAACAAAATGTAACAATCCGTGTTCTGCGGGTCAATTTACGTCGGATAGGCTAGTTTTGGAGTCGTCCCGAGCACGTTTAAAAAGTGTCCGTTTTAGGAAATTTAGGCGATTTTCAGAAAAGTGCGCTGGCCAGGCATTTAGGAGCTTCCAACTTCAATTTCGACCAGATTTTCGGTTTCTACAGGCCAAACTGCGTCGGATAAGCCTGTTTCCGGCCAATTTTATTTTTTTTTGCGAAATGGTCAAATTTCAGTTTTTAAAGGGGTTGACCCCCCGAAAATGTCGGACGAATATTCGCCACGCGCGCAGTTAATTTTTCAGGGTTCTGATTTTTCCGTTACTCATACATCTCGAGCCGCTGCGTCGATTGGCGCAAGGTAGGATGTTGTAGCTCTATAACCGTTTCGGCGCAAATGGCTTCCAAAATCAAATCGAGAATGAAAACTCGATGTTCTCTCCCGCCCATCCAGCTACTCCTTAAAGGCGTGGGCTTTCGGGATCAGCGCCGTAGGTACCTACCAGGGTTGAGATGATTTATATCAGTTGATTAAAATCATGATTTTAATCAAAGCGATTTTTTTAATAAAATCATTATTAAAATTAGAATACTTAAAAATATATCTAGTCAAAGAAAGAAAACCTTAAAATCGTTTTGGATGCAAAAATAAAACTGACAACTTTTTACAATAATATTTATTATAAAACTTGAAAATAAATTTAGCACCTTTTCACAAAAATGAAACTTTCAAAAAATCTTCTAAAAAAACAGTGGACCTAATCTGAAAATAAAAACTGAATATTGTTTATAACTTTATTGTGGTTTATTGTGGGTAAAATGACTTGTGAAGTGTATAAGAAATAAGAAGTACTTTACTGATCTGAGTATTATTATTCATGCTTGAAAATATTTTTCCGTTTGACGAAACAAGATATAAACAGTTAAAGAATATGCGCATGTTAATAAAAACTAGCCAACCTTAATTAAAAAAAAAAAACAAAAAATCCTCATGTTTTTAAAAAATCGTTTTTTCGATTAAAAAAATAAAGATTTTTATCAACCCTTGACCTACGTATTCAGATGCCGATAGATCAAATAAGTTATAAAAATTACGACGTTCAGATAGGTTCTTTACATAATTTTTTGTATTATTTTCTATTAATGTGGGGGGCCGTCGATCAAGCACCAAAAATTTTTTTTTCGATTTTTTCGGCAGGGAAATGCCTAAAAAATATTAATGAATTCCCTATAGGGCCGTGACGTCACGTCCCCAGAACAGTGATTGGCAGAAATATTGCGGAGTTGTATAGTGTTTCTGCAGGCTGTATTGATTTGGTTTTAACGTTTAAAATGAGAGCCAACAATTTTGGAGAAAACGCCAGTATTATTGAGTTGTATTTTGAATTCTCCGCCTAAAAGAACGCACATTATGCTTACTGCGTTAGGGTAAGCTGTGATATCTGCGTATGGCCGATAGAGAAATCGCGGCAACAAGGACTATTCTCATTGCATACAAAAATTTTAATATTGAAATTGTTTCTTTTTCCAAAAACAATAGTCGTTTCTTAAATTACGGGATGTGTATTTCTTTTTTATTAATAAAACCATGAAAGCCGTACCAACACTTCTGAGAATACAACGAACCGATCTAGGACCTAAAACAGTTTGAAATGATCGTTGCCGTATTGAAATTCGACACGTACCCGTTTGTAAATAAACGACAATTTATAAAACGAGTCAATAATACACGGTTTTTCGACGGGATCCATTAAATTGATCGACGGGCGGCGGGGCGCGTCTAAAAAGCCGCCGTTTGTATCTGTAACGGACCATCGAAATGAGCGCGCCTTTTTCCGCAGCGCGAGGCGCAAGTTATTTTCTTTTAATGGGGCCACTTTATGAAATATTAAACAACCGGGGTGTCTAAAAAGTAATACTATTAAGTGTTTTACAATGTCGACGACGCCGTCGCGTCGGCCGGCCAACAAATTCAATTTTACAGCCGCTTTAAGTCATCCTGAAAAAGCGCGAGCCCGCGTCCCGTAGAAGGGCAAAACCGTGTCGGTTTTTTGTCTATATCGCCGCCGCCGAATGTGGGAAACGGCCGCGTCTAAACGGCCGATATTATAAATTTAAAATGCTGTTTAACGCGCTGTTCGGCGAATCGGCCGCGTAGAACGCGCGTGTATATCGAGCAGTGGCGGCCCGTGGGTTTTGGCAGCGGGTGGGCAAGGTGACACCCCCCCCCGCAAAAAATAGGGAAATAGGGACATGTTACTCTAGTTAGTCAATTTACTTTTGGAATCGGAAACTCGTTAAGTACGCCGTAAACTGACTTAGGTAGGTACCTATCTATCGCAAACTTTCCAAAAATAAACAGTTCAGCAAGAACCAACGAGAAGGTCAGAGTGTTTTCACATATTAAAGCGCCGATTTAACAAAAAATTTACTATATCACCTGTACCTGTGATACCTGTACTGTTATTGTTGTTATTACTGCTTACCAGCAGCCCCTGCACCTGCAGAATAGTTGCCTCGACTGCTTGGTCTTGGTCGCACCCCCGGCACTCCATTATCTCGATCGCGAAAAAATAGTAGCACCTACGAAAACGACTCCGTAAAACTGAATTAGAATTAAGTTATCATTAGCACGCGGCCACGCGGCCTGGAGCCCGAAGAGAGAGAGATAGCAATAACAACAAGTGCATGCATCGCATCATCTGCATGACAAGGAAGTCGAAGTCGGACGTTCCTCCCCCAGCGTTCAAAAAATGGGCTCGCCGGCGCGCCCGAGCCTCCTTGCCCAACTTCCCTATGCCTGACTGCCTGGCTCAGCGGCGCCTATCCCGGCCGGAAAATCAAAAATTCAGTTTGCTGTTTGTTTTGTAATGTACCTAATAAACTAATAAGATTTGAGATTTGAAAAAAAAAACAAAGGAACGTACGTTACTAGTTACTAAGTACTTTCGGATTTGATTGATAAATGATAAATGGTAAGTATAAAGTAGGTATAAGTATAACTTTTTTGCAATTCGAATGTAGATCTAAATCGGTTTTCGTTTTCTCTTTGCCCTTTACATTCATTCTAATTCTAATTTATTGAAAATTGGACCGATTATGCGATTGTGATTAATTAACTGAACGTGAACGTGAATATACACGTATACTTTACATACCTTACCGAAATAAAAACGTAGTTAGCAACTGACTGTTAGTTACTAATAGTAATAGTTACACACTTACATAGACATGGATTCATTTTTCCTGAATTTTCGCGACTTAATTTACCTATGTAAATGCGTTTTGACTCTGCAGACAAACGGCAGCGTTCGGTCGCCGCTTCCGGCCGCTTGCCGCTGAGTCGGCTCGTCTGGTGGGCCGGCTGGAGTCCCGCCCACCCAAATAACATTTAAATGCAGAGTATGCGTAACCTACGTTTATATCTTCGCGCAGCTCGGGCGCGTAGCTCTCGTCGCAGACGTGTATAGCTTGGCTAATAAGGCTAAGATTCGCCCGGTACGGGCTGGCCCATCGGCATCTGCATCGGCTGGGAGAGCCGCGCACCGCAGTTTGGGAAATTCCATCGCGCCCTCCCATAATAATTACCAAATTCAAACATTTTGAAGCTATAGCTATATGTCGCAGGCTTATTGTAAAATCAGTCTTATTATATATTATAATACGCCTAGGCTTTTTTAGTACGACTAGGCGCATTGTAATACTACTCAAATAATTAAGAATCTCACAATTTGACTGACAATTTTAGGCGTATTATAATACGCCTGCCGCTTCTTACGTTGGGTGGGCACTGCCCACCCTGCCCATTGCCACGAGCCGCCATCGAGAAAGGAGCGAAATCGTTTCAATACGAGCCGCACGGCCGATAGCCGTGGTATAGCGGCAAAAGGCGGCGTAATGGCGTAAATAACTCGATCTGAATCGGAAAACGTTGTTCGCGCACCGTAAAACCAGCATCGAAAGCAATATTTGAAGATCTGTAGATTTAAATGCATTTCCGCTTCTGCTACAATAAAAGTACCGCTTACCACAATACTATGTGCATGGTTTGAAAGTTATAAAGAGGAAATATATACCGGGAAGGCCAAAAAAATTGTTAAAAAAAGTATACCTAGTGTTATATATTTTTAAAATCTGGAAATTAAGAAACTTTAAAAGTTACGCGATTTCATTTAGATTATGTTGTGAAACGTGGCGTCTACACTCTACTACAGCCCACTAGTTGTCGGCTAATATCATCCACATTTTTTTATTTTGGTAAATACAGATAAAACATGTATTACCGCATGGTGAACATAATGTATGACGTGTAATTGATGTCATTACGTGGGCTGCCATCGATAAACCCGATTGGAGGCACAAATGTAGATTCGACCCATGGGTCACTAAATCATGTTGGGCAGAAAAGCGGTAAAAATCCAACTGGGAAATATTACGTCCATTTTGACCAAATAACAAACATTAGAGACATATATACGACTCCTTTCGAAAATCGGCGTTCTATCCTATCCGAAAGTATGCATTTACCTCCCTAGGAAGGGAAGTATTTTCCTCCCTGTTGTCATAGTAACTATAAGCTACCTTGATATTTCTTTTGAAATAGAATCACATGGTTTTGATTTGGATTGTTATGTTTTATTAGAGTGACAAGTAATTTTAATTCCATTTCATTTGTATATTATTTTCAAAAGGTGTCGTAGAAATAATGACATACAGCGTGTAAATTGCATTAATAGGTAATATTTTAACAAAATGCATTCGTGCAGGTGCAAAAATCCTGGTCTTCGACTCGGATTTTTGTTGTCACCAGCATTCATGCTTTCACGATTATTTCACGAATACGATGTCATAATTTCTGTATTAATTTTTTCTATGTTTACATTTCCAAAACGAATCATTTTGAACCAGTTTATTTACAGCTTCGACTGTAGCGTCATTAGAGTAAACAAAGATGACGCTTGGATATCCAAGGCAAATGCGACTACACCTACACCCTGCTAGCGTTGGTTTATTTTCTGAATGTGTGTCATAAATTTAAACGAAGACGGAGGCACAGCTTACCTTAAACATGGTAAGCTGTGACGGAGGTCTAATAACAAGCACAGACCTCGGAGCGCCACCAACTTGAGGAGTGAGTGCCCAGTTGTGGCCGTGCTGAAATCACGGCAGACTTACAAGCGCCTACGCATAATACTCCATTTATTGAAGCCTGTTTGACAAATAACAATTTTCGCCCAACAAATCCCCCAATATATATTACAATTTATTTTTCCGAGGACTTCATTTGAAATAAATGATTGCTTTTTTGATAGGGTAACTTTGTGCAACATTTGAGATCCATGGCCTACTTTCAAAGATATTTTTAAAAAACCAGAAAACTGCCAGAATTTCTTCGGTTTGTAACTTTTTTGTTTCAAGAGTTACCGAAAAATTTTCTCAAATGACATTTGCAGGCAAAACTAATTACTTTAAGCCTACTTTATTAGAATTTAAAACTATGCCACGTTTTAATGGATGCTATCTCAGTATACCTACCAAAAATGTGACCATTTTATTGTAGCGAGCCGTGGCCTCAAATCCTGTACCTTCATGTTTTATGTATTTTTTCCCAAGATACTATATTGGAAATCTTGAAAATTTCTTGCGAGGTATCGGTATCTTGCCCATTTTCACATTTTTAAAATTTTCTAGTAGGTACCTATGCATGACAGTTATAAATAAAAAAATTATAAGTGTTAAAAGAGCACACAACAAACCATGTTTTTTTCCAAATTCTGATAAACTAGGTTTAAAGCAATCAGTTTTGCCCACAAATTTCATTAAGAATTTTTTTCGGTAACCCTTGAAACAAAAACATTGCATGCCGAAGAAATTTCGGCGATTTTCGGGATTTTGAAAAATATCTCGGAAAGTAGGCCATGGATCTCAAGTGCGTTTTTACGCAACGTTAGCTCATAAAAAGCATTTTTCAAACAAAGTTCTCAGAAAAATGAATATTTGTCAAGATTTTCTCGAGTGGCCCTTCTTAAATAGACACCCTGTATTTTTGTTCTTAACTTTTTGAGAACACCCTGTATATCAATTCTGAAGCTATATTCGGATTCTCCAGAAAAAACTGCATCATCCTAGTTTTAAGCTAGTCTTTATATTTAAAAAACTAACGATATAATCGGGCTTTATTTGAGAACCTAATATAGGTACAAGTACATACCCTGAAAAATGTCTCTTTTGCAATGCGAAAAACACAATTCTATTATAGGTACTATTTGTGTAACTGTATAGTGCAAAAAGTGCATATTTGTTGCACAAGGCATGAAGTTTTCAGCTCGAGACGCAGTCGAGGTAACTGATGGACAAACTTCATTTCCATAGTAATTTTTTAAATTTTGTTTTCTTCATTGCCTGTGAAGGTCTCAGGTTTTTCACTTAAAGCTCTTTTTAGAATTATTGTTGTAAAGTTTCCGGTACTCGTACTTGGTTCATCTTCCAGAATTTGAGCACCTATTTCAGTTTTTTTTACAAATTAACTCCCCAAAATATAGCCCTTAGCTACAGTTGAAGATTTCCATCCTCCATGGCGTTTTAATAACTAATGTTAACAGGTCTGCCCCGGATTCCACAAGCAATGTTGCAGAAGATCTGGGTTTTCAATCCCTAAGTATTTTGCAATATCACTTGGAATTTTACTAAATGTATTTACACCAACAGGTTGACGGAGCATTTTCCGTTATACCTAATATCTCATAAAAAATCTAGTGTGACTGGTAGACTGGGGACGAAGGGATGCATATTTGCGATACATTTCAACAAAATTAAAACTTCTAATTTTTCCGCTTATTACAAATGATCGAGGTTTGTTTACCTTGCTATCGGCAATTTTTACAGTTATGATAGAATCCATGTCGTTAATATTATTTAATGGTAATTTCTGTAACTCGTATCTGCGGCATGCTCCTGCAATGCCAAATACTGCAACTATCTATAACAATACACAAGCAGTGACTATAGAAAGATAGTCACTGACACAAGTGAGTAAGTGAGTACCATACAGTTAAAAATCGGCCAAGTGCGAGTTGAACTCGCACACGAAGGGTTCCGGACACCGTACAATATTTAACACTACCTATTTTTTAAAAATACTTTAGTAAAAAATAAAATAAAAATAATAAAAAAACTCGTTCCAGAGCGTGGTTTCGAACCCCCGGATCTTCGTGCTATGAGCCCAGCACGCTGCCACTGCGCCACAAATGCTTGATACGAACCGTACAGCTCTATAAGGATATAAATATGGTCTCGCGTAGCGTTTCCTATAATATTCGAGATTTTACATAAAAATACAGCGCGCCCGTACCTGAAAAAGTCACATATGGAATAACAGATGGGCCTCTGCGAACCCCCAAAATCCGAAATCGGTACGAAATTTGGAAATTCATCAAAATAATACCAAATGTCATTGTACGAATACGTATCGATCGGGGGGCGGGGCGTCGCCTTGCCTCGACCACGATGTAAGTATACAGTATGATACCGCGGACCCCGTCAAATCGCGAAAAAAAAGCGGCCCAAAAGGAGCCCAAACGGCCGAACGGCTTTTTCGATCGGGGGGGCTCTTTGGTAGGCGGGAGGCCCATATCCCTCCGCGGCCCCACGCGAAAATTGAACTCGACCGGCGCTTTCAGTTCGAATCCCTAGCCATATTAGCCGAAAAAATCGAAAAAAATGGCAAACAAAAATTCCGGGGGCCGAACGGCTCTTCCGATTCGAACGCCCATCAAAAGGCTTCTTGCCCATCAGCTCGGTCGACCGTACGCCAAATTTGGGCTCGAAAAATCGAAAAATGCGACCTGTAGACGATAAAGTATGTACACCTATTACTACTCAGCATCAGGAGCCATAACAAGGCCTATGGTCCGGCAGGGCCGGTAGGTGCTTGTTAACAAGAATTTAGCAATGTAAAAGTTATATAAATTCATTGATCCAATGCTTAATAATACCGCAACATAATTTATAAGCTGCATAATAATTTAGAACAGTGTTGTAAAACACACCAATTTTAAGAAGTACCTACGTGTTTGTATCCAACAGATTCGCGGTTGCTAAGCAACGAAGTGATAATTGCACAAGTGGTATTACCGCCTTGCTTTCGCACAAGTGCAATTATCGCTAGTAGAGGCATATGATTGGTTGAATTTTTATGGAAGGAGCTACCTTATTGGATGCAAGCAGTATGAGGGAAATAATCGCTGAAATCGTCACCTGCGATTGGTTAATATTTCAAAAATCATGTCATTTAATTGGTTCATATTGGCAGGCGTTGAATACTCCAAGTAACATCTATAGGTGTATCTTAGACCTAGTATAAGAACAAATTATTCATTTTGAAAAGCTGAAGTTATTATGGACGCGATCATTTTCTTTAGAGTCTGTCTCTGTGTCTCTGCCTTGGAATTTTGGTCTGTGTCGGCCGCCAGAGTGCCCGAATAATTCAAATAAGACGAATGCCTTATTTGCTTTTAATTTAGTCGCATCCCTAACAAATATGAATTCGTAGGCGATACCGGCTCCATAAATTATTTCAGGTGATTCACAGGTTTAAAATTATAGTTAGGATTGGGCAGCTCATTAACTGCGGGTCTAGAGGTCAGGTTAGTTGTCATCGCATTTTAAGAGTACCTACCTATAGCCGTTGATTGAGTGAGTTCATTCAACGCTATAGCCTATTGGCTATAGTGATTGGTATACAAATCATCTTGTGTCGCCCCCTCTGATTATTTAGTTTTTCGCGATAAGTTTCTAACCAACAAAAATACCTAGTAACGAGCGTTCATTCGGCACCGTCGCAATAATAAAGGTCTGCCAGCTGGCGACGCGAAACGTCACTACGTCATCAGGGAGGTAGCTGTTTGTAGTTGTTTACGTTTAGGTACTTGTCTGGCGATTTTCCTGTTTTAAAGACCGTTTGTTGTGTTTCTTGCGTGTTAGACTGTGTTTTTTTAGTAATATAGGACGTGGAGTTTTATTAATGAGGTGGTAAAACAGCATTGATTCAGAATAAAGAGATTAAAATTCAATTTTAGTTTGTAGGTTTTAGGTTGTGTCTATAGTTTCGGACTTATTTAAATCATGCCGAGGACGTGTTCCGTTCCCAACTGCAAGGGAAACTACAAAGGCGGTCCTAAAGTGTCCGCTTTTTTCCTCCCTTCAAAGACCCCATTTTAAGGGAAAAGCGGGTTAAAGCCATCAAAAGAGATTTTGTTCCTACACAGTGAAGTCTTCCAGTGTAAAAGTGGTTTTGGTTTGGACTGTTTGGAGAGTGTTATACCTAACAATTTTACACAATTTTACATGATTAAACTAACCACCTTGAAATCAGAAAGTTTTATGGTTTTATTCATTCGAATTTAGTTATATCTAGGCACGCAAATAAGGGATAATTGGCATTTACGAAAATTTTACCGGTAGATATCTAAATGCACCAAAACCCCTTGAAAATGTGACTTTCGCTCTCGTAGATTATTATTCGTGTTGTAAAACCATGAGCTATATAATATGTAAAAAATCATTTTAAAGTGTTTTTTTACCAAATTTACCAAGTTTACATCTTGAAATTTGAATTTGGCGCCTTAGGCCCACCTCCCTTGGATGACTCATCGCTTTCAGCTGCCGGGCCATGTCGTTGCGACGGTGCCGGTTCATTACAATTCGACCTCAAGTTGGCGCTGGAAATTCAAACGTATGTCTTTGATGATTTGCGATGTATCCTTTTAGTAAATATTATTATAAGCAAATATTGATGTAAGGTACGTGTATTGAAGCGAAATTCGGTGTGATATGTAATGCTGAGCAATAATAGTATACAAGGAGAGATTGGGTCATATAGGTCGAGATGAAGCTACAGCCCTCATCGTCTGCCTCTATGGGCTCTATGGTCTATGGTCTGGTAGTCTGGGAACGCGCAGGACAGCATCGCCATACATCAAGGCGGCCATGCTGGCCGTAAATAATCACGCACGACCGCTCATCGGACGCCGGTCCAGGCCCCGGTGGTTTATGGAGGCAGTTGTGCCGCTGGGACCGCTCTGCCGACGGCGAAGGCCGAAGCCGCACCACGACATCTTGAAAGTTACGCGCAATTTGCGATAGAGAATCAAGTGCCAAGTTATCATTCGAAATAATATAATATGTAATAGGGGGCAATTTCTATTATTATTTCGTCTTCGTTGCCATTTGCGGCTAGGGCCGGCTTTTCCCGGTAGATCTAGGATAGCATTCTCTCAAGTATACCTACTCTCAAGTAATTAGTAGGTATACATTTTTGCTCAGCGCTCTTGGCCATCAGCCGTGTTTTGAACAGTCTATCTTGACCTCGATTCGAACCAAGGTCGATCAAAGGCGGAAACCACAAAGAAATAACCAAGGACAGAGGGAGTAAAACCAAAAAGTAAACAAAGCCAACATCTTTTGAGTGATGCCACATACTCCATTGTTTACAGCATTTCATTTTCAAAATAGACGGGTTTAATAATGGGATTAAGTGAAGAAACACCTCCCAATGACACTAAATTAACAAGCTATTAGTTCCTTATACAGTATGTCCACGGATAGAGTTCACGTAAGGTGTAAATGACAAAAAAAATTCGAGTTGAAATTTGAGCTTCTGGGGATCAGCCCTGCTTGGTTTTAAACTAATTTGTGACATACTTTTACTTTCGAAAAATCACGTATGCCTTGGGAATTTTGAAAAAACTAATTTTCCACATCAGTAAAGTGACCTTTCTGTAGGTTTTACGACAAAATGTTATTAAGAAAACTTGTTCACAATGAAAAACTGGATAGGTGTGAAAGAATTTCAAAAGCCTAGGTCTACTTTGATTTTTATGCGTTTTAAATTTTTTAACACCTGCGGTTCGTGCGCGCAATCCCATGAATGAAAAAAAGACACTTTATGCATGAGTTTCATACATTATTTTTTATACGATCGTGCTTAAACATTGAAATATTTGGGATGGGATTTTTGTGATACTAAAGGGCAGTTTAGAGTGAAAAAAAGTTAACTTTTTTCACTCTAAACTGCTCAGAGTGAAAAAAAGTAAGTTTTTTTAACTTGTTAAAAAAAGATATACTTTAGGCATTTAAAAAGGTTAAAAAAAGTAAAGTTTTTATAACGATCGTATAAAAAAAATATTATTAAATAGCCCTTAAGAGGGGGTTGTCGACATCGAAAGTGACGTTAGATTTCGTATTTTTTTAAGTTGTATCGCATAAAATCTAATAACATTTTAAAAATTGCAAAAATTTAGTACAGACATCTTTGTCTTCATTTTAATCATAAGAGCTTAAAAGCATATGCAATGGAATTATTATTTTTCCAAAAGTTTTCATAACCTATAAAACAAAACACTGCTTGTAAGATCTTATGATTAAAATGAAGACAGAGATGTTTGTACTAAATTTTTGCCAGGTAAAATGTTATTAGATTTTATGCTAAAAATACTAACTTTGTCATATGATTGCGTTATTTCATTTTCCATGGCCCCCTATAATGTGACGCTCCTTGAGAAATGGCATCTTTGTTGATACAGAGCAGAAAAAATACGTATTGTGCGTAATAACGAAGCAACCGCTTTATTTAGACATATAGTGTGTTATATCTTTTTGAAATATTTTTCACAAGCATTTCAATGGTGAAATAAAAAAATATGGGTTCCATTTGAAAAAATTAGATTTTTCAATTTTTTGAAATGGCATACAGACCATTTAATAAAGTTGACTTTCGCCTACGATAGCCCAAAATTTCAGTTTTCCAGATTCATAAATTTCAAAGTTATCATCACTATGGTCGATGGCTGCAACACTCGAAAAAATCAAAAATTTGCGAATATCTCGAAAAGGGTTAGGAATAGGGTACACATTATATTCAGAAAAAAGATTTGGAATTTAATAGGGAACAAAATGGTGTAATAATATAAAGGGTGTTCTATTTGAAATAACAAAGTTGCTATCGACTTCCGATATGATAATGTTTTTGAAAGAAAGTTTACAACCTGTTTTCTACTCCTTCCCCGTAAACTTCTAATGAACCACTTACGTGAATCACCCTGTATATAGATTTTAATTAAAAATAAATGTGTGTCCAGTTAAAAAGTAATCGTGCGTTTTATTTGAGACAAAGATATTTAAAAAAATATTGCCACCCTGTACAAACCACAAGAATATTATTACGTGATCGACGTGTTTACAAGCTCATAAGTTTACCTCTGCCTTTATCGGAAAAGCAAATCGCGGGCGGCTATACCTTTTGCGTAAGTTTCTCTTTCAAAGTTTCCTTCAAGATTCTTTTGGAAACTTTTTGAACCTCATTTCGCCCTCAACCATAACTCCTCGTCCCCGAACATGGAAACATCAATAACGGGCGGGGAAAATAAAGCGAAGCGGGGCTCACGGCTCACATATACGGTACGTAATAAATGGCGTATATCTCAGCCGAAAATTAGGCCCTCCATCTTTATTGGCTGCCAGCCGGCCGGATAAAAAACCGATATGAGTTCGAGGGCGCATTGTCCGGACGCGGCGCCCGCTGCGCGGAGATGTTGCCGCCGAGGCCACCGCGATTCATGGCGGCGAGAGGCCTCAAGATTCCGGCCGAACTGTGTTTTAACACGAGAAAATAGTGGGGTTCCAAAAAACTCCAACCAACTTGAAATATGACGAGACTGGGATCGATTTCTGAAGCATCCAACTGGCAACAACTGCGAACCTGACTATGCGTCCTTGTTCTTCGAACATGTTGTTTAATGATATACAGTGCCCGCCAAAAAGTTGGAACCATTTGGGATTTTTTTTTATTTTTGGGCACGATGAAACTACTCTGGGGCGGTCATTTCTGCTTCCAAAAAGATTCGAAATGAGATCATTAAACGCCGTGGCGTCATTTCACATAGGTACCTGTCAAAAATGACATTTAATTAAATAAATGGCCAAAATACGCTTTATTTGTGATTTTATCGAAAAAAGTTATTTGAAAAAGTTACTTGGAATTTTATTTTACAATTATGTGCAAATTTTCAGACAAAAATTCTGACAATGATAAATTTTTGATATTTTGGAAAATAAAAAAAAAGTAAATTTCATTTTTTTGGTGTGCCATATTTGACTTTAGAATTGTTTGCCTATCATCTAAACGTGATATTTTTTAGTTATGGACCCTTTTTGGGTCTTAATCGGCTAGTTTCAAGAAAGACTCATCTAACAAGGTGCAATTTTTATATTTTTTCAATAAATCAAAAATTTATCATTGCCATAATTTTTGTCTGAAAATTGGCAAATATAGGTAAAATAAAATTCCAATAAACTATTTCAAATAACTTCTTTCAATAAAATCACAAATAAAGCGCATTTTGGCTATTTATTTGATTAAATGTCATTTTTAACAGGTATGTTAAATGACGTTGATCTCATTTCATATTAGCCCAAAAATAAAAAAAATTCCCATATGGTTCCAACTTTTTGGCGGGCACTATGTATACAATGTGTCCAGGATAAGAATGAACAGCAAAGGGAATCTTCCAAACGGTGAGAGATAGAATAACGGTTAAATGGGGAAAAAGTTGAGTAATTTTGAGGTCAATCAAATGGTACAAACAGTTTTTTAATATCTTTTTTCGTTTTTGAGTTATTTTGAAAAAAGTGAAATTTTGCGTTTTCGATTTTATTTTTTTCTGAAGTTGTTATCACAGATAGGAAAAAAGAAAAACACTTTCTTATGGCACTTTTTAACAGGCTTTAAGATGGCGTTTTTAGATTTGTTCTACAACATTTCGATTTTGAGAAACCATCTTCAACTTAATTTTGTTTAATACGGACCTGGATTTTTTTGCAGATTTTGAAAACACACTGTAACACGAAATATTTTTAAAATGTTTTGAGACAATTATACTGAAAAATCCTTTTTCTTGAAGTCGGCAGTGAAGTGTCCCAAAATCGTCATTAAAAGTTCAGAAATGGGCACTTAAGTAGCCCATTATTGTACGATTTTTTCAATAATTAGGCCTTGTCGAGATGTAAACATCAAACGTCAAACGCGGAGCCATCGCCCGTCAGAAGTCAAAAGTGACCAAATATTCAAAACCCGGCCAATAAAGGCCCATTTAACTTTTCGTAGGTACACATTGTGAAATTGTTACCTATAGCACCGCAATCTTTCAGTATCTACTAAAATATAGTAGGTTTGAATATCAATAGATATGTTATGAAGGCAGCACAATAGGCAGCAGTTTGGATTTTCTGTCAGAAAGTGCCGTGTCTCGTCATACTTGTGACCTAGGTGGTGCGATCGTCAAAGTCAAGCAACGCGCCACGCGTAGTCGGTTCATGGACGGGTGATCCCTTATGATTATTTTTCCGCCTAATAAAACATTTTTTTTTCCGATTTCAAAGAAAATATAATATGTACCTCGGCACTGAAGTTCTTTTTATGACTCATGGGGTTTATTTGTCTCGGCCAGGGGCCTCGGCAACTAAATTCCACATGAATCATAAAAATTTGAACTTCCGTGCCTTGGTACATAAATATCTATTTTTACATTCATTTTTTTCTATTGCGGCCCTGTATTTAATAATAAGAAGTCTAAATATTAACCAGTATTGTCAACAATTTAACTTACAACTTATCTTTCAATCGGAGAACCCTAGTCATTTGTCATAACTTCCAACTCCCACTGTATCATTTAGTTAATAATTTGTATTATTAGCGACACTGTTTGCTGTACAACAGCTGTACACTAACCAGACAGGGTCGTATTTAAAAATATTAAGTTTTCGAAGTAAAAATAAACTGTAAGTTAAATTGTTGACAATACTGATTAATATTTAGACTTCTTATTATTAAATACAGGGCCGCAATAGAAAAAAAACATGAATGGAAAAAAGGAATTTTCAGTATAATTGTCTCAAAACATTTTAAAAATATTTCGTGTCATACATTTGCAATAAAAAGTGCTTTTAAAATCTGCAAAAAAATCCAGGTCCGTATTTAAATAAATAAAGTTGAAGATGGTTTCTCAAAAACGAAATATCGTAGAACAAATCTAAAAACGCCAACTTAAAGTAAGTTAAAAAGTTCCATAAGAAAGTGTTTTTCTTTTTTCCTATCTGTGATAACAACTTCAGAAAAAAATAAAATCGAAAACGCAAAATTTCACTTTTTTCAAAATAACTCAAAAACGAAAAAAGATATTAAAAATCTGTTTGTACCATTTTATTGACCACAAAATTGCGCAACTTTTTCCCCATTTAACCTTTGTTCTATCTCTCACCATTTGCAAGATCCCCATGCTGTTCTTTCTTATCCGGGACAAATTGTATATCGGATTTGTGAACATTTCTAAAAAAATTATGATTGCATGAACTTATGATCAATTGCTTCTTAAAACTAACTTTGACTCCGAATAGTAGTTTGTAGTTTTCTCCTATGTTAAATTAGGCAGGTACTTAATTAATTTACTTGCTCTAAAATCAACTGCTGCATAGAATCAACCACAAAAAATATATGCTACGCGCAATCGACATTTTTTTACGATTACAGTGTGTCGGCGTGTGCTTGTGAGCACTCCAGAAATCTATGAAGAGCTGATGAATGACGAATTCTCAGAATACCATAAAAGGGATTTTTTATTAAAAACCTGACCCCATAGCGTCATTTGGCATTACGTCAAAGACCTGTACAACAAATTTCACGAAGAAAAAAAAACGACCGCTGCTTTTTTTAATAAAGATTTCATTACAAATGCCGCCTTAGCCAAGCCCTCTATCGCATCAGATGCCAAGCGTCAAATATGATGATGTAAAAAAAATTTACCACAGGTGGAAAAAAATAGCTTAATACGAATATGAAATTTTAAAAATTCTAAAGTCAACAAAAAAAATTTTCCGAAGTGCTTTAAAACCCTTACCTAAACGGCGCTAGCCTCGTCATCTAGCAAGCTCGTCAAGACTGGTGCGCAGTTGCCAGTTGCACAACATATGGCAAATGTAGGTTTTTACTTCTTCACAGAAATCTCAAAAAATGTCGTATAATATTCTGCTGTGACGATAAAAACAAACATCATGGTTCAAGTTAATTTATTATACCTTTTGACTGATGGCTTTTTGATTTTCAGTGTCAATCCTTTTCTTATTTTGTAAATATCAATGTAGCTATCGCCCAAAAATTAATCAATTAAAACTGTGCACAAAACGTACAACGCACTCCCTGTATTTCCATTTACCGGTAGTAATTTTCTCGTGCAGCAAACCAATTGCTGAAAGCCATTGTAGCTAAGTATTCACACAACCTTCCTATATAGTTATCATATTTGTAAAATGTCGATTTTTTTTAGAAATCGTACCTATAATTTCGACATTCAACTTCAAATTTAAACATTTGAAGTCTTTTTTATTATGTATTATCATAGAAGAATCTACTACGACCTAGATCCTTCTATGGTATTATACGTCCCAATCGAACCAGTAACGTCTCGGAGATATCTTCTCTTATAGGGCAATCTACTCGTATATAGGTGTGTATTGTGATTTAATTAAGATATTCAAATCATATCCCCTAGAGTAGGTATGGTACATGTGAAAATAAATTAATGAACTGCAATCTATCATAGTAAGAGTGTAGAACAAAATAATTAATTCTCTTTCTACCACGATTCTTAGGTATTTTCTGCACAGTTTATAACAACTAACAACAGCAATTTGTGCCACATTCAACCCACTTTTAATTAAAAGGCATTTCAGTCCCGTGATACATATAGGTATATACATCTACGCTATTTTTTGCACCACAGGGACTAAAACTTGAGTAAAAATTGATCAACATTATCCACCAGTTGTATGAAATTCATCTTATTCGTCAGTTACATAAATCTAATTTACAAATATTAATCTTCTATCCTTTGGGGGAAAATGTTTGGAATATTTCTGTAGCAACGTAAATCAAGAGTATATTTTAGGGTAAAAAGATAGTCAATCTCATCAGCTAACATCACGCAACACCGTCTCTAATACAGACGGTGTTGCATCACGACATTTCAAAAAATAAACATGCCAAATTTTGCAGATTAAAATTAATACCAGCACCTTCACCAAAAGTCTAAAATATCAAATAAATCATTTCAAATTTAAACAACCACTTATTTTTTCTAACATTTATTTGTGGCGCAAACAGATCCGTTTAATTTTTTGAATTGGGTTTTTTGCCACCAAACTGACACACAACTTTTTCAAGTTGCCTAGAAAATTCATAAATTCTTAACAGTAAATGAACGAAACTTTGAAGGTGTAACTCAAAAAATAACTTTAACACATTTGTTTTCTGAATAGATCGATGCTAGTTAAAAAGAAACTATTGAATGAGGTACAAAGTTCAAAAAATGCATTTATAAAATTCTTGCATATTTTGTATTGCATCTTTGCACACCAACATTTTTGTTCTGTTGACCATTCAACTTATTTTGCTCAACTTTGACAACCTGCAGAATGGAACTCCTTGTATATTTTTTGTTCAAAGTTGGTCTATTGGGGGTGTGGGGTGTCCTGAATAACGCTGTGATGTAAGATTTTAAATAAAAAAAATCTTAAATGGTTTTCGTGAAAATCGTGATTTGAATTTTGCAAATGGTATTAAGGTCAAAAGATTGAAAAGAAGCGGTTTTTGAAGGCTTTTCAATAAAAAAAGGTCAGAAGATTAACTCCAAAAATAAAGAATGTATGGATTTGTAGAGTATAGACACTCTGTATAGGTAAGTGGATCACTCAAATTATCTCTGCTATTTTTCCACAGAAAAAATCGATATCTTTTTGATGATTGCCTTCTTTTCTCATAATGAAAGTTGATGTCCATGGCCACCTATATGAACAAAAAATCGAAGAAGTTCAAAATTTTTGAACCGCTATAACTGTTTTATTTTTTGACATTCGGAAAAAGTTTAACATAAAAATTGTTTGCAAGAACGGACAGATTTATGTATGATATTAGTTTCGTTGTATGGATTACCCTCTTGGACTCGAAAATTAAATTATCTCTAAAAATATTTCATTATGCGTGTTTTGTAAAGCAATTTGATTTGTCATACTTGCCGTTTGTTTTTATTTTAAAAAATTTTAAGAAAAAATATTTGTAATATTTGGGGTTGACGTAAGATCTTATAAGTTACCCATAAAAATAAATGTGCAGTGATAGTGATAGGATTATGGCCGTCACGCTAGTAATGACATCCCCACTAGAAATTTTCTAAACAGGAAAGTTTAATCAATAGTTCCGCACAATGTGTACCTAACAAAAAAAAAAGAGATTAGTCCTACTTGAAGAATGAACCTGACAACCTGACAAAATGAAGTGTTGAAGAATGCGGTGTTGTTTTTTGTGAAAAGTAGGTGTAAATACTAGGTAAAATAATATCTAGATTAGCTAATCTATAGTAAAATCAAGTAACTCTGACGCCTGATGTAAACAAGAGCATGTGCGTTGAGATATTCGCCAGAGCCGCACTGAGGCACGACCTTTATTTAATTTCACTTTTACAATTATTGTTTTCGTCAAAATATTCCGGAAAATAATTATTGGCTTAATTAAAATGGTTCAAAACATCAATAAAATTATTTGTGGCAGCGTCTAAATAGCTGAAAACGACAAGATAAAACCTCATAAATACACTTTTGCGATCGAGTACATCCCTGTTGCCAGGCACGCTGATATTTTATGGCCTATTGTCATCGAACACGTGCTTTTATTTACGCCAGGCGTCAGGGTTATTCGATTGCAAACCACTTTATTTTCAAATGTTTAAAGCCTTCTATGTCTACTTTAATTTAATGTCACAATGGATTTATTTATTTACATGGGGAAATTAGATCTTATGGCAATCACAAATAATTTTATATTATATACAGAACAAACTGGTAAGTGTGACATATCAAAATTGTGCTTTATAAAAAATGTATCATTAAAATTTTTTTTACATAATTTAATTTTTGATACCAAGAGAGCCTAAATTTAGTTACCTATATCTAATCCAATATTTCAAAAATTATACATTATTTGAATTTTAACAGTTCTCGCAAACAATTCTGTTAAATTTTTTTACGTCTAGAAATAAAAGAGGTAAATTTTGAATTTTTTAGATTTTTGGCCATAGTTTTCGTAGATTGCCATGGACTCCAACATCATGACAAAAAAGGCGGCCCGGAAGAGCTAAGAGCACCCGCCGCCGATTTTTTCTGTCAAAAAATAGCCGAGATATTTTGAGTGAGCCGCTTATACAGGGTGAGTCATTAATAATGGCACATAGTGAAACCGCATATATTTTAGGCCAACATATTACGATTGAGGCTAATATATGTCTTATAGAAATATTGTTTGTTTAAAAGATACAGGGCGTTGAAGTTTGTTTTTTGAAATTGCATTTTGACTACATCTCCCAAAATAATCAAGCTGCTGAACTGAAATTTGGCACAGCTACGTTTTTAGAGATGGAGAATAAGCTGAAAATGTCAATTCTACGTATCTCACAGAGGAGCCACTTGCGCTGTGTTCGGATCATGCTTTTATACTCGTAACTTTTCTCAGGTTATCTTTATGGTTCTGCGGGTATATCATTTTAGTGCATCTTTTCATTCTGCAACAAATAGGTACTCTTGTTTCATAACGATCAAATCAACCGTTTGCGTTGAAATTGCCAAAACGTACCGCAAAACACCTGTTGACTTCAACATTCGAAAAATAAAATGTTGACCTATACTGCTTTCAAATCTTACAGATTAACTGTACATTGAAAATGAAGAAAAAAATGCTAAATGAACATTGGACGAAACGCATTCGTTTTCATGAAATAGGGTGTCCAAATTTTGTCGAGTTTTAATCCGTTCCATTTTGAAAGTGAACATTTTTTGGGGCATTGTTCATATGGGTTTTTCTCGCTTTAAATGATACTTACAGTCGTTGTGCAATATTTGAAAGCAGTCGGTGAAAATTGTATTTTTCGAATGTTGCGAAGTCAGTAGGTGTTTTGGGGCACGTTTTGGCAATTTCAGCGCAAACGGTTGATTTGATCGTTATCAAACAAGAGTACCTCTTTGTTGCAGAATGAAAAGATGCACTGAAATTATGGACCTGCAGGACCAAAAAGAGAACCTCAAAAAAGTTACGAATAAAAGCACGATCCAAAAGCAGCGCAAGTGCGGCTCCCTCTGTGAGATACGTCGAAATTTACGTTTTCAGTTTATTCTCCATCCCCAAAAACATAGCAGTGCCAAATTTCAGTTCAGTAGCTTGATTATGTTGGGAGATGTAGCCAAAATGCAATTTCAAAAAACAAACTTCAACGCCCTGTATCTCTTAAAACAACATTTCTATAAGGTATATTAGCCTCAATCGTAATATTTTGGCCTAAAATATGCGGTTTCAATATACAGTGTGGATATAAATTGTGGAATATTGCTTATATTTCTTAAAATATTCCTCATATCAAAAACATGTTTTAATAAAAGTATTAGGGGAAATTATTTCCCGTTTAGTGATATCAAGCAATCTTTCGTAGCACAAAAAATGTGGTTGCCATGGTAACCGATTTAATTTTTTTAAATGGCACCATATACTTTTTTTGGTGATACATTGGAACTTTCTGAATATGATACAATACAATTTTAATAGGGTCGCATAAGAAAAAAAATACAAAAAATTAAGTTTTCTAGGTATTATGCTATTGACAATGTTTATCAAAATAATTATTAACATCAAGTTAGCCATGCCAAAATCAGAACAATGCGAAACTGTCACTAGCTGTGTAACTGTGTACATTGTTACACAAAACGTACTTTTTTACTCAATTTTCTGTGTACTTAAGTACCTACTTAGTATGTTAACCTGTATTCTTTCCGTTTCACTTAATTCAAGCGCCATTATAACTTACTAAGTACTACTTAAGTACACAGAAAATTGAGTTAAAAAGTACGTTTACTGCAACAATGCACACAATTACAAGCAACTGACAGCTAATGACAGTTTCCCATTGTTCTGATTTTGGCATGGCTAACTTGATGTTAATAATTATTTTGTTAAACATTGTCAATAGCATAATAGAAAACTTTTTTTGTATTTTTTCTTATGCGACCCCATTAAAATTGTACTGTATCGTATTCAGAAAGTTCCTATGTATCAATTTTCACCAAGAAACGTATATGGTGCCATTTAAAAAAATCGAGTCGGTTACCATGGCAACCACATTTTTTGTGCTACGAAAGATTGCTTGATATCACTAAACGGGAAATAATTTCCCCTAACACTTTTATTAAAACAAGTTTTTCATAGTATTTTAAGAAATATAAGCAATATTCCACAATTTCTATCCACACCGTATGTGCCATTATTAATGACTCACCCTCTATAAGCCACTGTCCTTCACCGTTGCCCAAAATTAGAGATGACGAAATACGCCGGGTTCATTAACGTCCAATAGCCGAACGTTGATTTATTCAATTGTTTGCAGTGCGAATTAATTATTACTTGGGGAGCTGGCGCGGCGGGCCAGCCAGCGACGCGACGTCTTCATGGGCCCGTCAGGGGCCGCCGCGCCGCCCGGTGCTGCTGGCCGGCTGGAGCGGGACGTAAAAATTAATCATTCAATAACTCGCGGCGACGCCGATAATAAACCGCTTAACGTTTAGTAATACAACGTATTAAGGGGGGGCATAAAAGGAGAGGGCCCGCGTTCCGCGGCGGCATTCTTCGCATTTTTTATAGGCGTCCCCCTCGGCGGATACGGCCTGTATTAATTTGATTTTATTTTACTGCGACGCGCCTCGATAAATATCGCCCGGGATCCGTAAAAAAGGAAGGAGGCGGTGGCGCCGCGGCCGCAGTCTGGCGCCAATCAAAACCCTCGATTTACTCCGTTTTGTTTTTTTTTCCTCCATCCCGCCCGTAATTATCGTCGAACATGGCGCGCCAGGTAAATGCCCGCGATTATATTGTTGCTATAAACTAGTTTGGTCGATGGTGAGCGGCCGGCGCGACCGCTCGCTCTCCCGAACTGTTAATAAACATTTTATATTTTGCGCGGATATTTCGCCCGGCTGATAAATTTAACGAGCGCCCAGGCTATTTGTTTTCGGTCCTTAAGGATGCTGCAAGAAATAATGAATTAAGTTTTACGATTGCATATACGTGGAAGTTTTACTGCCAATTAGTAACTGTAAATAAAATTATCGGAGGCGCTCAAAAATCCTATTCGTTCGGTGTAAAGGCAGGCCGGACAGTCCGCCTGAGCGTGTGTAGGGCCCTTAACGTGGAACCACAGACCAGGCAGGAAATAGGTCTGAAAAGTACGAAAGCGTAGAAGGGCGAAGGGCCACCTAAAACAGAAAAAAATGCGCCAGTAAACATTTTTAATATTTTAAAATTTGTTGTAAAATTTCGAGTTAGTTACTAGAAATTTTGCGACAAATTTTGAATTATTATTAAAAAAATTTACTGGCGGATTTTGTATTTATTTTAGGTGGCCCTTCTACGCTTTTGTAGAAAGTATGAGAAAGCCTATAAGTTTTATATTATATGTATGTATATTCTCTTTTATTCTGTGAATTTTACAGGTCGTGTTGGGTATATATATATATATATATATATATATATATATATATATATATATGTTTTTCGGGCTATACAGGGTGGCCCACCACGAACTGCATCGATCTATATATGGAAAACTAAAAGTAGGAAAATTCTGAAAATTTGGCACCTCACCAATGCCGATGGGCGCTGCTCAACTAAAATATTTTGGTGAATCTGGCACTTCCGGTTATACCGGAAGTCGATATCAACTTTCTTATTTCAAATAGAACATCCTGTATATTATTGCATTTTTGGATTTTAGGCATTATTTTGGAACAAAAACATGCAACATATCCTATGTCTAAATCCAACCGTTTTTTAGATATTTGCATTTTTCCGAAAAAAATGACAGGTGCAGACCTAAAGTCAATTATCAATTTATACGAGGAAACCGCGAAATTTCAAAACGAACTTTTGGCATCGTGTAACAGAAGCCCTGACCTAGTGATCTCTGCTGAGAAATAAATCCGTTCTTATACAGGGTGTTCACAAAATATTAATAAAAATTACATTCAAAATGTGCTTAAATCTCGAAATTTTCAAATGGAAACCCCCATTTTTTTTAATGCGATCTTATTCACCACTAAAAATAATGACAACTTTGTGTAAGGTTTCCTATACCTAAATACAGTAATTTTCGATTAATTTACGAAAAACCCACTTTTCGTCCATAAAATGGGGGGTTTGTTTATCGCTTGGAAAATCATATTAGCCATGGTCGTTGAAAAGACAATCGCGGCTGAGGAAATGTCACTTGTCACTTGGTTTATAAATTATTGTCAACAATAATGCCGGCGCGCTTAAATTACACAAACGAAGATTATTTAAATTTGTTTATTATCTACGGAGAATGCAACAAAGTAATATCAAGAAAGTGCGATACATTTGGGGCTCGCTATCCACAGTTCTTGACCACTTTATTTGGGGCACAATAAAGAATCAAGTTTACAGTACTCCATTAATAACAATGGAAGATTGCATGGACAGAGTGCGACATGCGTTTGCCAATTTAAATCCACTCTCTATTAGAAGGGCTACGCATGAAGAACTACTTCGGAGATGTGAAAAGTGTTTAGATGTTCAAGGAAGACAATTTGAACATTTATTAAATTAACACGAACAAGAGGAAGGTTTCTTCTCTAGTCTCTGCTTGCCTTTAACACTGTATTTTCGCTTTGATACATCCTTACTGTTTAAAATTTTGTTATTTCTTTAACTATTAGTCTCTTAGTGTTTTAATGTAGTGTAATTTAGGCCAGTAACAATAGGCTTATTTTTAAGTGATTTTTCTCTGACACGTCCATACAGTTTAAAATTGTGTACTTGTGTTTGGTGTTGTTTTTTTTTTGGTGCAGAGCAAGCCCCAAATGTATCGCACGTTCTTGATATTACTTTATGTTGCATTCTCCGTAGATAATAAACAAATTAAAATATTCTTCGTTTGTGTAGGTAATTTAAGCGCGCCGGCATTATTGTCGACAATAATTTATAAACCAAGTGACATTTTCTCAGCCGCGATTGTCTTTTCAACGCCCACGGCTAATATGATTTTCTTAGCGTTAAACAAACCCCCCATTTTATATGGACGAAAAGTGGGTTTTTCGTAAATTAATCGAAAATTACTGCATTTAGGTATAGGAAACCTTACACAAAGTTGTCATTATTTTTAGTGGTGATTAAGATGGCATTAAAAAAAATGGGGGTTTCCATTTGAAAATTTCGAGATTTAAGCACATTTTGAATGTAATATTTATTTATATTTTTTGAACACCCCGTATAAGAACGGATTTATTTCTCAGCAGAGATCACTAGGTCAGGGCTTCTGTTACACGATTCCAAAAATTCGTTTTGAAATTTCGCGGTTTTCTCGTATAAATTGCTAATTGACTTTAGGTCTGCACCTGTCATTTTTTTCGGAAAAATGCAAATATCTCAAAATCGGTTGGATTTAGACATAGGACATGTTGCATGTTTTTGTTCCAAAATGATGCCTAGAATCAAAAAATGCAATAATATACAGGGTGTTCCATTTGAAATAAGAAAGTTGATATCGACTTCCGGTATAATCGGAAGTGCCAGATTCACCAAAATATTTTAGTTGAGCAGCGCCCATCGGCATTGGTGAGGTGCCAAATTTTCAGAACTTTCCTGCTTTTAGTTTTCCATATATAGATCGATGCAGTTCGTGGTGGGCCACCCTGTATACTTACAGCTTGTCCCGCTTTGATGTCCGGAAGAGGAAAAAATTTTTTATTCGTGGGTTTACGACAAAAAGTCACTCTTTATAAAAACTCCTGCAATATCGAAAAATATTATCAAGGATGTCATTTAGAATCCACAGGGGGTTACAAATTTGAGGTTTCAGCAATGTATGTTAATTTTTTTTAACGAGGCGGGCAGGTAATTAATTTGTGCCCCTTTATTTGATATTTGCAGAATTTATACAATAATCAATTTATTCAATGCTATTACGTCAATTTATTGCTAACAATATGGAAAATTTTTTAAGCAAGCAATAATGTTACCTATTAAAATTTACAAAAATAAATTTCACTCAAATTTATTACCTCCAACTTCTGCACAAATTTCAACTCTTCTAATAAATTCTCTATACACATTTTGTATTTCGTGTACAGGAATATTTGCAATTTTATCCTTTATTCTGTTTTTTAAAGTGTCCACATTATTATCAAGGTTCAGCATATTGTTTTTGTTTCAGGCCTTGTTAAAAAATTCAACATAAATTGCTGAAACCTCAAATTTGTAACCCCCTGTGGATTCTTAATGACATCCTTGATAATATTGTTTTTATGTTTTTTATGAATAATAAAATTTTTCTAAATTTTTCGAATTACTGAACACCCTGTATAAAAAATCTAAAATATTTTAACAGTTTTGGGCGTTTTGGAACAAATAGGAGTCTTTATATAAAAAGAGTGGCTTTTTGTCGTAAACCCACGAATAACAAACTTTTCCCTCTTCCGGACATCAGAGCGTGACACGCTGAATAATAGAGAGGGCGTAGAAATATATTTTTATAGACAGTATGATTTTTTTAAGACTATCGCCGCAAAATCCTTCTTTATTTTGCGCCCTACAAAAAAACCTAGCAATTTTGGCCAGCTATACAGGGTGGCTTATATGTATAAGTGGCTCATACTCAAAATATCTAGGCTATTGTTTAACAGAAAAGATCGGTGGCGGGTGCGATCGATAGCTGTTCCGGGTGACCTTCTTTTGTTATGATGAAAGTTGCTAAACATCGCCACCTACGAAAACTATAGCCAAAAATCTAAAAAAAAATTAAACTTCTGTAACTTTTTTATTATATTGTATACGTTAACATGGAAATTGTTTGCAAGAACTGGAATTTATGTGTGACGTGTTACATTAGTTTTGCTGTATGGATTACCTTGTGGGCTCGAAAATTAAGTTATCTGCAAGGTTAGTTTATAAACTAACATTGGTTATCTGTAAAAATCTTTAGTTATGTGTGTTTTGTAAGGCAAAATGTCCCATTCAGTTTGATGTGTCACAGGTCATAGCTGCCTGTTTGTTCTGTATTTACGACAAAAATTTAAGAAAAAATATTGGTAATATTTATGTAGTTGACACATAAGACCAAATTACCCATGGAAACAATATTATGCAATGATAAACGAAAAAAATCGGTGTAAATCCTCTTCGTGTAAGTGGTGAAAGAAATGAAGGGTACTTAAACTAAGCAACACGTGAAATACTGAAGGGGAAAAATGAAATGTTGAAAAATGCAGTATTGCAGATCAAAGTTTCCTCCTTCTTTCAATCGTTAGACTCACGGGAAAATTTCCTACAATTTTGTGTTTCCTATAGTTTTTAGATAAGTCGAAAAATAACAAAGTCAAGGCGGTCTGAAATCTTCGTGAATATGTCTGTACAGGGTGGTCAGATAAGAATGCAAAGTGCTGTATCTCGGAAACTATTCGTCGTAGAGACTTGCGGTAAAAAATTTTTAGAATAAAGTGGCCAAGAGAAAAACCTGGAAATTATTTTCAGATTTCCAAGATAGTCACCAGGGGGCGTAACCGCCATCTTAAACATTTAAAGTGATTTTTCACTGAAATCCACCTAGTAATGTTACCAAAATAATATATTCTTTTTAAAGGCAAGCTTTATTCAAGTAATTTTTGTTTAACACTTTTTTACATATCTATTAAAATAAAGTGGTGGGGAGTGATTCAATGTTTTTTTTTTTAAATAAACAGCTGTAACTAATAAATGACTGAACGGATTTTAACAAACTTGGTCTCGTTGATGCCTCTAGAGCGCGTTTTTTTATATAATAACAGAAAATTGCAAAATTCTCGAAAGTATTAAATGCAATAATATTACTTTTTTTCATAAAAATGTAGTGAAATGATACCTAAATAGGCTAGTGAAAATCGTATCTCAATATCCCATTCCTAGCTGAAAATATTAAAGAAAGAAAATTTAGTTTTATCATAAAATTTTAAAAATACTCTGTTACTCCGGTATTTATTCTTATTTGTCTTTTTTAAGATTTAATGATAAACTTTCAAAATTTTATCATTTTTTAATTATAAAAGTATACTTAGTTCAAAAAATTAAAAAAAAAACGTGTAGGGGCATAATAATCATTGCATTTAATATGCAAGTGCAAGGTAGGCAAAATATGAAGAGTAGGCCATGGATGAAAAACAAATGCCTAAAATCAACTTGTCAACAATGCATTGACGGTGATGGAAGATAGTTCGGTCATTTAAGGAAGCATTAGTTTTATTTAAAAAAAGCATGTTCAGTTAGGAATAGGATTTTAATATTTGTTGACAAGTTGATTTTAGGCATTTGTTTTTCCTCCATGGCCTACTCTTCGCTTTTTGCCTACCTTGCATTTACATATTACATGCATTGATTATTATGCCCCTACACGTTTTTTTAAATTTTTTGAACTAAGTATACTTTTATAATTAAAAAATGATACAATTATGAAAGTTTTTCATTAAATCTTAAAAAAAGACAAATAAAAATAAATACAGGTGTACAGCGTCTTTTTAAAATTTTATGATAAAACTAAATTTTCTTTCTTTGATATTTTCAGCTAGGAATAAGATATCGAGATACGGTTTTCACTAGCCTATTTAGGTATAATTTCACTACATTTTTGTGAAAAAAAGGTAATATTATTACATTTAATTTTTTCGAGAATTTTGCAATTTTCTGTTATTATATCAAAAAACGCGCTCTAGCGGCATCACTGAGACTTAGACATATCACGGATAAGGTGGGTTTGATCGACCAATAAATGCTTTTTCCAACGAGACCAAGTTTGTTAAAATCCGTTCAGTCATTTAGGAGTTACAGCTGTTTATTTAAAAAACATTGATCACTCCCCACCACTTTATTTTAATAGATATGTCAAAAAGTGTTGAACAAAAATTACTCGAATAAAGCTTAACCTTTAAAAAGCATATATTATTTCGGTAACATTACTAGGTGGATTTCAGTGAAAAATCACTTTAAAAGTTTAAGATGGCGGTTACGCCCCCTGGTGACTATCTTGGAAATCTGAAAATAATTTCCAGGTTTTCCTCTTGGCCACTTTATTCTAAACATTTTTTACCGCAAGTCTCTACGACGAATAGTTTCCGAGATACAGCACTTTGCAATCTTATCTGACCACCCTGTACACATAGACGATTTACGAAAACAATAAACGAATGAAGTATCTAATGACTCCATTGGCAGCGGTTTTTGCTGTCTGTTGCCACAAAGAGATATCTTGTGAGTGGGCCACTCGAAACAGGCACACCGTATGCGCCGTATCACAGAGCGAAGCTATATATGTCTGTGGCCGTATGTGGCACGGGCCACGCTCCTCGCGGTATCTGGCTGGCGGATCGGCTGACGGTGACGATCCTGCTGGATGCATAAATCCCGATCCGGACTTTCGTCCGCCGACAAGCCGGCGTTATCTGGCATCGACGGCCGGGATTCCGGGACCCGAGGTCTCCGCTATGCCCGCCCTCGTCCAGTGGCGCGCACTCATGGCTTCAATTTCAACCGAGGACACAGAAATAGGATGTCACTACATGTTTTAAGGCGGTACAGAGTAACAGAAATGCCCCACAGCCTTAAATGGAATCTTACACTTCAAACGCAAAGAAGGTATTTTCTGCAGGTCTCCCAAGAGTGATCCAAACCAAAGGAGTAGATATTGTTTTAATCATATGCAGATAACAAGCCTTGTAATAACAAACAGATACTGTGGAGAAGACCGCAGGCAAAAAATATAACTGGACAAATTTTTCCTAGCCTGGTTCTGACGATGCGACAATATATTACCTATGCCACTTCGTTGTTGCAACTTTTTGACTCTGCAACTATGTTGCATATGTGTTCACACACAGTTGCATTAATTACAGCAATTTTCTAGTAACAAACCCGATCATTATCAACCTGATTCTTAAGTTACTAGAATTTGACATACTATTATCGATACGTTTTCCGATATTTTTAACAGAAAAAAATATATAATAAGTAATTTTAGCCTACCAAATAGTAATTTATTATTAATTATTAGTGCTAACCTCAAAAATGCAGTGACGACCAATGTGTCAAATCAAAAATTTAAGTTGGCTTGGGAAAATCCCTAAAAAAGTGACTAAGTTGCTGCAACTTAGTTACACAAAAATAGAGCAGTCTCTATTCGCATATAACAAAATTGTAGTTATACTAATTGCAAAGTGTGAAAGGTTAATTTCATACAATTTTCGTAATTGCTGCAACAAAATTGCATTGTCAGGACCGGGCGTTTAGGAAATAAATTGTGAAATATATAAATTATACTATTTACGAGATATCCCATAAATTATATTGAAATTTATTTGAATAATAAAAATATAGATTATAAATGTGCCGCCATTTATATATCTACTTTATATAATATTATTGTACAGTCAACTGTTTCATGTTGAATTTTATAGGGGTGATTTCTGCTGATAAGTCTGGTATTGTTAACAGTAGCAGAGCGTGGTAAATGCTATGAAATAGATGGCGCCCCGTATATCACTGTGTTCCAAGTGAGTTCATTTATATTTTACCAAGGTAGCTCGAGAACAGGCGCCTCGCTGCAATAAAATACGAGACAAAACGACAAAACACTTTTTTAACCATATTAAACCGCACCTGGTATTAGTAGTGAAAAGAGATGAAGGAGACAGAGAAGATAGATATTGTAGTAAAAACAAGTGACTGCATGCTCGCTTAATATAATATCATCAATACTTGCATGGGTTACACTGTTCGACGGCTGGCCACTTGTGCAGCGAAATGCGGTGGATAAGTGTGCCATAATTATTTCAAAGATCTTAGGATACACTTGCGTAAATAGTTATAATCGATACGGCTTTTTAGACCCCTTTTAACAATATTATATGGTGCATTAACCTTTACCTTTAGAATATGTATATTTTAGAAAACTGCGTGACGCTTATGTCCTATTTTCTTTTTGTGGGCCAATTAGAGTTTTTTGTAATGTTCCAAGTGACTTTAGAAATATTATACTCTTAGTGAAATAATTTCGAACCCCTTAGCATAATATGAATCAGCCTGTGCACTTAGACAAATACTTGTTCCAAACTCACAATTACATATAAAATAATATAAATACCTAAACTATACAACTACCTGTATAGTTGTTGTTCAGATAAATAATAAACATATTATACTAACCTAAAGGCTGCATTGTAATCAGCCATCATAAAAAATGCCTACTCAAAACAAAAACAACAAATTAGACACTTATAAGCCTGCATCATATGATAACACTTTTCTCTTCCCATCGTTCTTAAAACTACACTAATTTACTAATTATCAACTTAACTTAAATTGCTTATTCTGGCTATCGTGGCAACGTTGCACAAGCTCTTTGTGATTGATGTACATTTGCATTATTATGCCCCAACAGCTGATCCAGAGTTCGTTGAGATTTCGCCGGTTTGTGTTGATGTGTTTCGAGTGTTCACTTTTGCGTTATTCTTGTTTTTTTTTGTGAGATAACAAAATACTTTTTTTCAATAACCCCAAAATCTCATCAAAAAAACAAGAATGACGCAAAAGTGAACACTCGAAACACATCAACACAAACCGGCGAAATCTCAACGAACTCTGGATCAGCTCTTGGGGCATAATAAAGCAAATGCGCATCGATCACAAAGAACTCGTGCAACGTTGCCACGATAGCCAGAAAAAGCAATTTATTAAGGATATTATTTATAGACCAAGTAGGATCAGTAAATTCACAAAATCAGTAAAAACTTATTGTTAAAAATGATAACTGTCCAAATTTTTACTACATATTATCAGTGACTATATTCACTGATATTATCAGTGACTATTTCTTTCTGTAGTCACTGATATTATGTAGATTGTAGATATCAACTAATTTGTTCCAAATAAATGTTTTTTAACGTTGGTTATACATTTATTTCGTAAGTACAAGATATATTATTTATAAAAAAAATGGTTGGCAATGGTGCAATCATTGCATAATTTTGTTTTAGATTTCTGTAATATTTATACTAACACTAACTCAGACAAATAATGTTTCTAAATATTTTCTATCTTGGCAGGGTCGTGATTGAATAATTAAATTATTAGTTTATGTTTATTATTTGTCCGAGGTTTTAGTTAACTTAGGCTTGTATTTACAGCTTACAGGTAATAAGTATTTAGGAAATCTTATGTTATCTACTGCGATTAGACGTCCGTAAACCTTCTTAAATTCTAAATCGTATGCGTATATTTTTACTAAAAGAGAAATCCTTCCTAAAATGCCCCTAACAAATGATTCCCCAGTAAACGCGGCACAAAAGGGCGATAATCGGGAATATTTCACTGTCTTTCAGAGGCAGAACCTTTTTTCGATCGGCAGTAAAAAAACCTAGATTAATATTTATGGCATCGGAAACGCTGCTGAAGCAGTGGATGAAAGGAGATATGGTTGTTTTCCATGCGATTTTTATTTTTATTGTGTAGAAATCACAGATGTAATGGCAACCCCAAACATTATTTAATGGCTCAAATTTGAAGATATATTATGTATATGAATAGATGACTCACGCTAATACAAATAACACGGGTTTTGTTTTGCTTCTACATTAGCGGGTCGGGGGGGGGGGGGGGGGGCAGAAGACGAGGTAATTTGCTTACATTTCTTAAATTCAGTCTTTCCTATTTTGTAATGCATAGTAAATAGTTTTTTGATTTTATAGACTTTTATATCGTATACAGGGTGTTCGAAAAATAGACGGAGATATTTTAGAGGGTGATTCCCTGTTAAGAAATATGAAAAAAAGTTTCTATAAACATGGGTCCGGAAATGCAGAGTTTTCAAGATACAGGATGTTAAATAAAAAAAAATAAAACATGAAATTATTAATGTCTTAAAAATTATTTACTCGATTCTGTTGAAATTTGGCAATGTTATTTGTTGTATTAAGAGGCTAATTTCGCCCTAACTAGATTAAATTTATTAAGTCCAGTGGCGTCCCGGGGGGCACCTTAGCGAATATTATTATCAAAAAAATCTACGCCACTACCTTTTTTGTAACCTTAATATTTTTTGTTTGATTAAGCATCTAAAAATACAACTTCTTTCCCTCTTGTATTGTTTTCCTATCTCACTTCGTTTTCGAGAAAAAAAAATAAAAACCGTTTTATTGCATGTCACTGGACAAAATTGATTGTAGTGTACTTTATGTTATGATATTGCAAAAGTTGCAATAACACTCTTTCCTAGAAATGCTTTTGATTATTTGTTTTCCAAGGCACTTGTGATTTTTTTTGCAAAAATTGATAAACCAATTTTGTCCAGTGACATGCAATATATTTAACATCCTGTATCTTGAAAACTCTGCATTTCCGGACCCATGTTTATAGAAACTTTTTTTCATATTTCTTAACAGGGAATCACCCTCTAAAATATCTCCGTCTATTTTTCGAACACCCTGTATATGCTTTGAGATACTTATATTTACAAAATAACCTAAATCATTTTAGAAAACTAGAAATCTTGAATGTGCAAACAATAACATCTTTTTTAATATCACGAAACAAAACAAGTTGCCTTTGGTAATGTATAATAGGTATTCCTATGTGTGTCGTTGTTCTCTACAAATAAACTTACTATGGCTAGGTAGTATTAAAATGAGGTTACTCTTCAACAAAATTCTAGATACGTAAGTTAGGACTCGGTGGAAACTTTGACTAAGTTGGCTGAAATATCTTTATCTCATGCAGGTTGAAAAGAATTATGCTAGTGTAAATTCGATTGGGACGTCCCTAGATAACCTCCGAGAGAAGAATTTGAGAGAGTCAAATCGCCCGATATATATTGCAATTTTGTATTAACAAAACTTATGCTTATGACCAACCCGAAGATATCGCGAGAATGCACTGTGATATATGAAACGATAAATTAAAAATTTGAAATGCGCCAAAGTAATTTATCGCTTCGCCATAGCCACAAGAGTTTAATGAGATATTTAATAAATATGAAGACGACGAATCGTGAAGAAATCGTGGAGAATGTGGGTATAACAGATCTTCATTCCCATATTTCATGAGCGCGTATACATTTTTCAGCTGATCTAAATTATCACCGCCGTTTAAGTTACGGCAGTGTGCTATGAAATTATGGAAATAAGAAGTCATTATTAATGGTGTTGAGTGCAGCTATGACTTCTATTCGAATAGCACGAAGTGCAGACTGATTAATTGTTGTAACTTCGTTTAATTAAAACCAACGAAAATAAAAACTAAGTTCAAACTACTTTAACCTTCACCGTAGCAAGTGGATATAATCGTAGGTATTCCATCATAGAAGGCTCTAATGTGCTCACTTTTAGCCTTTTTTGTAAGGACTACAAAGAAAGTTGATAATATTTTCTCTAGTGAAACTGAGAGTGAGAGAGATCTTTATGTGGATATTGCAGGTGATTATTATATTATGATTCATTTTGTCTCTTTAGAGATAACCTTAAAATTCATATTCACTTCTTCAAGTTTGACTTTCCCTACAAACTTATCTGGTAAAATTTCAAGAAAGCATTTCACAGGACTGAGTAGAAATTTTAAAAACCGAAACCTTCTCTGTATCGTAGGCAAAGAATGGAATATTTGTAATTTCCTTTGTGCCCTACTAACTTTATTAATAAATTTTTAAACTTTCAAGTCTGCCAGAGCCCAAACCACATTAAATTTCTATAAAAGTCGTGGCGCAACTAAAACTTTGTCTTAGCTTGTTGGAAAATAATTTATCAAAATGCCAAGGGAAAATTATTGATAGTTCCAATAATTCTTCGAGATCGCCGTTTAGAAATGACGTTCGCATTCCTGAGATTCTACACTCGGATCTCCAACGTAGAAGGGTACCTATGCCCGAATACCCATGTACCCAAACTAAGACAGGTAAGTGGACGAAAACGAAAACAGAAAACGAGCCCCTTAATAAATATTCAAATTTGACCCACAATAAATTTCGAGGTAAAATTATGGACCTATTAAAAAAGACAACATATTAATTCGACAAATATATTTTTAATATCTCGTATGAAAACATCCAGCAGTTTACAAGAATAGGAGGGAGTGAAATATGGATTTTATATTTTAATTCTTTTACAGGTTTATGAGCATACGCCTGAATAATAAATGGGCTAGCTGGTTTTTGTTTGTTTAACTCACCTACACGGTGCCTTTAAAATATGTCTGAAGAGCTCTTTTCGAGCACAATGGGCCTTTTCGGAGGAGGAATTGTCGGATTTTATTGCTGTTGTTTAGAATTGTTCACAAAAGATGAAAGGAGCTTATTTTTTTACAGGTAGGTATACCTACATCTAATTCGACGACTTTGTGGTTAGAGGTTAGATACCTAGATATAGGCTTCAATAATTGTGAAATTAGTGTACTCAACTTTGTATGGGTACCTTATATGTTACAATGAAATCATAAAGTAATAATTCATTTATAAATTGTAAATTAATATATTATTATGTAAAACTTCACATTTTTCATTTTCTAAATTTTGTTCAATTAGAAATGTATGAACTGTAAAACGCGGATAATAGGACCAATTTCTAAAAAAAACCGATCGGTTATCTTTTTGTAAAGGTTTCATTTCATTAAAACAGAAACTGTCGCCCAAGTCAAGCAGTTTACCTACCGCATAAGATCAAGGTGCCTTGAAACGTGAAATATATAATAATATAATAATTTCTACCTTTTCCGTCTTTCGTTCATTTTTTTACGTTTATTACCACTAAATCTACTTAAATTTCTTCGTGTTTCCAAATATTTTGCCGTGCCCTCCGCGATTTCCGCTGTAATTTTTGTTACAAAAGAGACTTAGATAAATCAATCGAATCTTGAAATTTTCAGCGTGTTTTCATTTCTTTTCACCATGTTTCAAGCCACACTTGATATTTCTGATGCCATATAAACTGTTTGACTTGGGCCGCAATTTCTGTTGTAATGAAACTTTTACAATCGGTTTTTTTTTCCTAAAATTTGGTATATAGAGGTTTGACTTAACTCCAAATCAATCGGAAGAAAAGGCTTGTATGCACATGTTAATACAGAAAGAACGAAACTGTTGGTATATTTTACGTACATATATTTTAACTTAGAATCCGAGCCGGCTTTCGCCTTGCGGCATCATCAGGGGTTCATTGTCAAAAAGACAGAGAAAAATACACAAAAATCGTGCATACTATTCGACAGCAGATAAACAAAACGCCATTTAACTCCAAACTCCAAATGATGCCATAGAAACAGATTTTTAATAAAAAAATCCCTAATATGGTATTCTGAAAACTGGCGGCTATAGCCTTAAAATAATCATACCAAATCGAAATCGTAGTGTCTGTGAGTCTGTGAGATATCTTCCCTTGGGTCAATCTAGTCGTAAAAAATATATACCTATAGGTAATGCTGAATTTTCTGGGCTCTTTCATTGATTTCGCGGACACACTGTATACTAGATAGTCAGAAGCGTCCGCAAAAAATTCTTACACAACAACTTTCAAACTTTAATTCTAGAACGAAAACAAATCAGATCAGGTATTTTAATTTAGTTATTAGTTTTCATAATAAAATGTTATGCAAAATATTTGCGTATGCCCCACGGAAATAACTACACCTGATTCTGGCAGTCTATGTGTAGGTATATCTATGTTTGAAGGTATACAGAAAATTAATCAGGCTGCTTTCTCCAGGACCAATGCCTTTGTTAAAATTACCTACATTTGCATACTTGGAACTTGGAACACTATCACATTAGGTATTTGGAAATAAGCAGGCAAAATGAAACAATGATATATTTGAAAGACAATTTGATTTTTTATTAAATTTTTCATAGGTATTAAATTTATTTGGATTTAGATTTATAGATACACAGAGATCCCTGAATAAGTCATTATTTACAATAATTTCATTTATACAACAATATAAATTTATAGATAATATTATACAGGTATGTACAGAGCACAAAATTACAAGATATAAGAATACTTACACTATGTACAATTGCTTGCGTATCAAGCAGTTGGAAAGTTTAGAAATTGCACAGTTAAACCAATTATACTAATTAAACATATAAATATTCACAGTCAAATTTCAATGATTTTACAGCAATATTTACCTAAAACTAATTCCGAATCAGAACTTTGTCGAGCCTAACAGCACATCGTTGGCAAGTATTCCGAGCTTGTTAATGCCACATACATGATTTATTATCGAATTTACTTCGAATACTAGAGTATAATAAAAGACAGTAAGTGGGCGTTTAACAATTTTTCCATATTATACTAAATTAAAAGTGACTGTCTGTCATGGCAGTTTTCAAATATCATTATAATATACCCTCGGACCAAAAATTCATAAAGTAAATGATACCAAACGTGTTTCCCAATATTACGAGTATATTCCATTTGTATTGAAAGCACTGATCATATTTGTTTATTTGGGAGTGCTCAAACGCTTCAGAATTGCCGATTTTAATTCGGCAGCAAAACAGTTAGGGATTTTGTTCCTGTTGAGGCGTTTTAATGGCGGTTCGGCGGCTGTTGTTATTTTGTATTTGTTAATATTTTTTTGTGAAAGCGAACTATTTTGCGTTAAATTAATTTAAAAATGGGTAGGAAGTGTGCGGTGTGCAAAAAGCTGCAGAACCCAAACAAAGGTGTATTTTATCTATGACCGCATAGAGCTGGTGGGGGCGGTTGCATAATAAATTTGATTGTTGTCATACAACATATGCACATTTTTTACCTGGTGCCATTACCAACTTAAATTCAAATTAATTTTGGATTGCGAATTTTTGTTTATACAAACTAATGTCCAAAATTCCTAGAATCTACAAAAAAATGTTTGGGCTTGGCTTTATAGTGAAAAGTTGTAATGAAAAGTTATTTATTTTAATTTTTTGAAAAGACACGAATAATAAATTTGAAACTAACCAATAAATAGAATATTTTTGGGGATGTTTTTTTGGCAAATTTTATTTTAATGATAACTCATTTTACCATTGACTTTAATGCAGACCAAAATTTAAGGCAAAAATGTATCGGAATTTTGGAATACTACCAGCTATAAAGAAAAACAATATGTTCGGATCATCTCGCAGCAAACGATGTAAGTATGCATAAAACCAAGGGGAAATTAAATTTATGTGAAAGAAATTTTTTCAAGCACCTAAACAGAAAATTGCTGTTTATCAATAAGAAATTGAAGTTCGTTTTTTTTTGTTATTCTTCATAGCAAACAATTCTACTGTAGGAAGAAAGGACATTACTTATCTGCTGGATTTTTGCTCCGAGAATATACCAGTTTATACAAAATTACCAACGTGGTTGATAGTGTGAATTAAAATGTAATTATGTTGCATGCAAATGAAATTAATACAGAGAAAATGACTATGATAATGAGAATAAACATAATACTCTATTATAATAATATAGGGGAGAGGTGTACAAAATGACATGGTTGGGTAAAACGACACACTATACTATAACAAGTAAAATTATAACAAGCAATTACTTAGACGTTACTGGCACTAACTCTTTGAACCCCAGATTGTTTAAAAGCTTAATTGTTTATTCGTATTAATGCGTCATTAATGTCCTGTTTGTTGTTATTTTCAGAATTACCCCGAAATAATACGAGAAAATAAAATTTGCTATGAAACCATGACACATATGAAAAAATGCTAAGAGAACGTTTTTGTTTACAACAAAAATATACATAAGAATTTGAATACATTTTATTGCTATACAAGGTGGTTCTATTTTTTTTTCTAAAATAAATTATACTAATTACCCATTTCTACGCCACTGGTTGTTCAAGATGTTTGATATTAACAGGTTTTATGCTAACCCATGCCGTTATAACGTGTACCAAATATGACTTAAATATCTCAACTAGTTTGTAAAATATTCAATAAATTCCACATATTTCTTGCAACTTTAACACCCTGTAACTTTTTATAAGACCTTAAAATGATATAGTTTATAGAAGAAAGTGCGGTTATTTTTTGGTTTTCTATCACCTGTTGAAGTGTTGCAGATTAAAACTGAATCACCCTGTATTATAAAATACGTGAGACAGAAATCGCCCTGACTAGTATCCCAGCTTTGGCACAATATTTTGATATCTGACGCGATGATAGGTGTCAGTATGTACTTTTTCGAGTTATTGTATGCTTAGCTGTGCAGATGTGGCGCTTTCCTGACCGCCAAAACTAAAGTGTTTGAGGATAATAATCCATCGGTAAGTAATTTTGTAATTTAAATTAACATTTGGGGCCATGCACCAAAGTGGCATAGGCGTTTGTGTAAGTAGGTACTTCTTCATAATTGGAAATTTAAAAGTCGAATTGCTGTATTATCAAGTATTCCTAAACTGTCTTATAATGTTTTGCCTGTATTGTAGGTACTTACTGATTTCACAAAAAATGAGGATTTCTTCCTTTAGTTTGTCGAAACAACTTAAAGGTGCGCGCCACTGTAAAAACGGAAATGGCATCCCGCCATATGCTGAGACTGTCCCGGTCGAGCGTTAAGCCCAAATTTGCTCCTTCTTTTTTTATCATTTATCATTTATTAGGCAAAAAGTGAAAACCAGTAACCAAAACAATTGAGGGCTCCAATACAGGGATTGGCTGGATTGCGAGAATTTTATTTGTGATTGTGACATATGTTTAAAATGTACCTTGCAAGGAGATATGTCGTTTTACTCACACCGGTGGGGTAAAATGAATTTTGAATTTTTATTTAAATTTGTTCTGTATTATCAAGGGTTATTATGTTTTCAACTGTTTGACCATAAATACACATTGTCTAATGTTACACAAGTGTTTGTGTTGCTATAACTTCCTCAATAACTCCTGAAGAAAGTAACCTTTTAAAGGCCGTTTCGAAAGGGTAAAGCCTGTTTTACATTTGACAATTTCTTCATGAATTAATTCATGAAGTCACTTCAAGTACAAATTAATATAAAAAATCGTGTAATACACTATCAATTTCTTTATGAATTAATTCATGAAGTTACTTCACGAATTTGAGCACGTTCTATTTTCCGTCAAGTTTTGTGTGAACTTCAGGAGTACTAACATTGAAAGTTTGAACACAAGGAAGGTTATATTTTGATACTGGTTTGTTTGTATATGTATAATTTTAATGATAATATTTTTAGATAAAAAGGTGTGTAATGTTCACAATTTTCACGAAATAATCACAAAACCCCTCGGGCAGCAATGCAAGCATGTGTGGTTCTTCCTTCTTGGTGAGAAAATCCAAATTGAAATATACGGTGTGGTCATTTAAGTGTGCAACATATGGGATTTTTTTATTAATTGCACAATGAAAATACAAATATTCCCGAAAGTTGATGCTTGTTCGATATTATTATTAGGCGCACTTAGAATCAAGGTTGGCATGATATATATCAAAAGATAAAGATATATATCTTGATACATATCAAGATATTTATTCTTTGATATTTATCAAGATATATATCAAGATTTAAAATGCAAGTACTTAGTGCTTATGCCTGAGTGCTTACTATTATCAAGACTGATGTAATTATAATAATTACCTAATAAGTAGGAATAGCCTATTTTTGATACCATTACTTCTTACCGACAATTATTTTATAGGAGTTTTTTTTATATAGGTACCTATACAATCTAATGTTTTGTTTTTTGCTTTGGACCGGGAGATAGTGACAGATTTTTGGACGTGATTTTACCCAGTATGCCTTGCAAAGGGCATTATGTGGCACATATTCTCACAATAATAAGGTATGTATCAGAGAGTCATCCTGGGTTCTTCATGTGAAAAACTGAGTTTTCAATTATTCGAAAAATATGCGTTTTGTTATGATTTTATACAGGCTGCCATGTATTTTATAATGAAGTTCAAATAGAAAATTCCTCGGAAAACCATAGGCATACCGTTAGGGTGGGTCCAAAGGGCTATTATTGCCACGTGATCTTGTATTTTAATAATTAATTTTTCCACGTTTCTGAACAGGCTGCCAATGAGAAGTATGCAAGTTCTTTTTATGAAAATGCTGAAAAAAGGAAGGCATACCTTTCGCGCATGTCCAAGTACTGTTTAAATTGAATGTTATTAAATCATTTACACGAGTTATTCGATGTAAAGTGTACTTGGACATGCGTAAACGGTATGCCATCTTTTCTTCAGCATTTTCATAATAAGAACTTGCATACTTCTCATTGGAAGCCTGTTCAGAAACGTGGAAAAATTAATTATTAAAATACAAGATCACGTGGCAATAATAGCCCTTTGGACCCACCCTAACGGTATGCCTATGGTTTCCGAGGAATTTTCTATTTGAACTTCATTATAAAACACATGGCAGCCTGTATAAAATCATATCAAAACGCATATTTTTGCGAATAATTGAAAACTCAGTTTTTCACATGAAGACCCCAGGATGACTCTCTGATTCATACCTTATTATTGTGAGAATATGTGCCACATAACGCCCTTTGCCAGGCATACTGATTAAAATCACGTCCAAAAATCTGTCACTATCTCCAGGTCTATTTATGAAGTTTAGTATTTATGTGTTATTTGAGAATCATTTTTTGTTTTTATTTTTGAATTTTATTTATAGGAAAGTACAAATAAAAAACGCTGGAGTTTTTTTACAATATTTATACCTTAGATATACAAAATTCAATTTTTTAAAAATAAATATCAAGATTTGGATATATATCAGATATATATAAATAAATAGCCGATATTTTGATATTTATATAAATATGATATTTGCCAACCTTGCTTAGAATGGTTGCAAGTCAAACAGCATACAGGGTAGGTCAAAAAATATAAAAATTGTACAAGAGTAAAGTACTCTTATTTCAGAAAATTCAGCAAAATGTTATTAAGAAAAGTTGTCTAGAATTAAAAGTTATGCCCAAGTATCAAAACATGTCCTCCTAAGAAAAATAAATATATATTTTTTCAAAACATTAATAATTTCCTAAAAAAATTGTTTTAATATTCACCCTAAACAATTTCATTAATCAATCAAAATTATATCAATTTCGCATAACTTTGTTCAAATTCAAGCATATTTGTAAAATTAACTTAGATTTTTAATTTTATAGGGAATCAACTTCATGTTTGTTGCAACGATATTAAACAAAACTTTAAAATTTCGCAAAAATTCTTCTGAACAAGGTAAAACATTAGTAATTATAATGTATGTAATTAAAAAACTCTCATTTAAGGTGTAAAATTTTTATTTTAAATGTTCATTAAGAAACTGGAAATAAATTGAGGAAAAATTTTTTTCTTAGGAGGCTATGTTTTGGTATTTGGGCAAAGCTTTTAATTATAAACAACTTTTCTTAATATCCTTTTGCTGAATTTTTTGAAATAGGGGTACCTCTTGTGCAATTTTTATATTTTTTGATTGATGATTATTGAACATGCATCAACTTCCGGCAATGTCTGTGTTTTGGTTGTGCAATTATTAAAAAAAAGTCCCATATGTTGCACACTTAAATGACCATACTGTATAGTCTTCATCAAGCTCTTCTGGGATAGTACTAGGACAACTGTAGTTTTTCGGTAATATTTCGAAATGGATATGGTTTTAAAATATGTTCTGATAGGGGAAACGTAGCACAAAACAATATTTTTATTTATTCTCTTGTGTTGGTATTCGCTAGAATCTGACATAACGTGACAAAAACAAATTCATAAATTTCTTCCTAAGTGTAAAATAGAACTTGTCGTGAAGTAATTCATGAATTTATTTATAGTATGTAATATCACAAGTGTCGGAAATTTTATCGATAATTTTTTCGAAAGCGCTATTTTGCCTAGAAAGATCACGAATATAAATTGGTCTTTTATTTTCTGATAAAATCCCGAGAGTGAAGCTCGATTTGTCCAATTTGTACGAGTGGTTTTGCTAATGGGCAAAATAGCGCTTGAGAATAAAATTATTTAGAAAAATTTCCGGCACGAGTGGTATTTGTCGAGATTATTTCACGAATACGATTTAATAATTTCTGTATTAATTTTTTCTGTTTACATTTCCAAAACGACTTATTTTGAACGAGTTTATTGACAGCTTCGACTGTAGTGTTCGAGTAAACAAACATGACGCTTGGATATCCAAAAAATACGATTAGGTATACCTACACCCTGTTAGCGTTGGTTTATTTTATGAATGTGTGTCATAAATTTAAACGGAGACGGAGGTCTAATAACAACAATTTAGCAATGTAAAAGTTATATAAATTCATTTATATAATTGCGCTTTTGCACAAGTGCAATTATTATAGCTAGCAGAGGCATATGATTGGTTGGATTTTTATGTCAGGCTTATGTCATTTTGTACACTTCTCCCCTAATCTTTTGCCATACTCAAAAAAGTATTTAGAATAAGAAAAATATCCGTTGAACGATGATTCAATAGGAAAGAAAACACTGTAGGCTGACGGTCCGAACTCAAACCTTCTCCGAAAGTGCCGATTCTTCATCATTCCCTTCCGCGTCCTTCCGCATAGTCTCCGGCGAACATTGCTGCTGCGGCGGCCGCGCCGCGCCCCGACGACGACACCTAAAAAACGTTCACAGCCCCGTTGTTGCCCGCGGCCCGGCCGCCCCCTAGTACGCGGTCGCCGCCCCGCTGTGGTGGTGCAGGCCGGCGAAGGGCCCCAGCCCGGCCAGGTGGTCCGCGCCCGGCGCCGCCGCCGACGGCTGGCAGCCCGCCGCCGCGTACCAGTCGCCGAGGGAGGGCGGCTGCGCCGCCGCCGCCACCGACGCCGCCGCGACGCCCACGTGCGGCGACGCCGCCACCGAGATGCTGCCCGCCGACGACGTGTTGGACTCGTCGCCGTCGCTGTCGTAGTGCGGCGGCGACCGGCCCGACATGCCGTGCACCTTCATGTGCTTGCGCAGCGACGACGGGTGCGTGTACGACTTGTCGCAGCCGGACACGCGGCAGTTGTACGGCTTGTCGGACGTGTGGACGTGCGAGTGCTTCTTGCGGTCGGAGGAGTTGGCGAAGCGCCGGTCGCAGCCCTCGAACTCGCACTTGAACGGTTTCTCGCCTGGAACGATAACAAGGGGGGGGCGATGTTAGAGCGGGGCTTTAATAACGGCAATTAACGAGTTGGTTGGGTTTAGTTAGATTAGAAGGCGTGTTGGACAACATACAAGTAACACAGCGTTACGTTCATTTAGAACTCCAAGACAATGAATCAAAATGCTCTCATTATTTTTAACCGACTTCAAAAAAGGAGGAGGTTATCAATTCGATTGTATGTTTTTTATGTTTGTTACCTCAGAACTCCGTCATTTATAAACCGATTTGGACAATTCTTTTTTTATTTAAAAGGATATACCTACAGAATGGTCCCATTTAAATTTGAAGAAAAAATTCCACTCCTATAAGGGTGGAAAATAGGGGATGAAATTTCATATTGGACCGATTTTGATGATTCTTTCTTTATTGGAAAGGGGGTACCTTAGGTGTGGTTCCATTTAAATTTAAAGAAAAAATTCCACCCCTAAGGGTAGATAAATAGGGGATGAAAGTTCATATTGGACCAATTTGGATGATTCTTATTTTATTAGAAAGGGGTTACCTTAGGGGTGGTCACATTTAAATTTGAAGAGAAAAATTTCAATCCTAAGGGTGGACAAATAGGGGATGGAATTTAATATTGGACCGATTTCGATAATTATTTATAATTCACTTAAAAATAGGAAATAAAAACAAAAAAATTTGCCCGTATGAACACTCCACTAAAAATTTTAAAAATAAAAAAATATATCACCGACTTCACAAATTTGCCCGTACCTATGCACATTTCAACTAAAATTTTAGAAATATGTTTCTCTTTCTAAATTGAGTTATCTTTGGAGTCGGTGACATATATGATGTATGTAGGATTATGATGTATTCATATCTAAATAGATTTAAATTCCTTGCCTTGACTGTCACCAAATCCAAAGATAACTCAATTTAGAAAGAGAAAAGTCGGTGGTTTTTTTTGTTATTATTTTTTTTTATTTTTAGTGGAGTGTGCTTACGGGCTTGCATTTAACCACAACCAGTGACGGCTCGTGGGTTAGTGCACAGGGGGCGCTACTTTTTCAAAAGAACACACTCTATGGTCAATTTAAAAAAAATAGGTGGGTACCTACTTTTGGAATGGGCTTTTTTATTTTGTACTTTTAGTAAAAATTACGTATTTTTGGATAATTAATATTATAAAAAGTGCATATAGCAATAATTCCCGTTGAACGAATGCTATCCTATGGTTCTATCGGGAAAAAGTCGGCTCTAGCGGCAAATGACAACGAAGACAAAATAACAGTAATTGCGCCCTCCCCCACACAAACATTCAGTTGCTTCTGGGATACTTCTAGTTTGGAGTATTGCGAAGGTGTGAATTATTATTATTATAATAAAGCGGGGTATGAATCATTTCAATACAATTCAATTGAAATCGCTCAAGTACCGAATACCTCCTCGATTATCAAAATCAGTCGGCTCGTGGTAATTTAAAATGGCCGTATACGATATTAATACCTCGATTAATACAGTGCGAGAAAGAAACTTTTTTTTAATGTCTGTGGCTGTCATTGGCACTATATGTGATGCAAGTTTCGAAAATTTCCGAAAACGTTCGGGAATTTGGCACTTTATATCTTAAAATAATAACAAGTTTCTGGCAGATATAGAAATAACAGTAATTTCATTACACTAAATCACTACAAACTGTGCTTCTGAAACCTGTTTTTATATCTTCTTGAGAAACTGTTAAAATAGCATCTAATATACCATTTTGAACCGATTTAAACAGTATTTCCTTGCAAATGTTGTTTCATAGCCATATCGATTTCTGATACAAAATCAATAAGCCCCATGTATATTACTGGATTTAAACTCTCCGATGACTCGTTATTATCCTCGCAATGCTAGCTCGAATACGCCACAAAATTTTACACAATCAATAAAATAAGACGGGACAAGATGCAACGATTTGTTTACTTATTATCGCGGCTGCGAGCGTTGCGGTAATTTAATTAGTAACGAACGAGTAGTAAAATATACGTCGCGGAACTAAATTATTTTTTCTCATTTTCTACCGAGGTTCTACTGCCAACCACAATAACTATACAGCCCGAATTAGAAACTTAGGATTTTATTCACTACTGCAAAGTAATTCAAATCAAATTAAGTACGTACACAGTGAATATATTTATAACATTAAGATGATATAAAAGTATGCACATCGCACACAGCCGGATGAACAAGTCTCGTTCGCAAATCAAGAACCGTGCGGCGGCGGTGGCGGGCCCGCGACCGCAGTGAATGATGCCCATGAGAGTCGGGAATTTCACATGGGATTTTCGGCGGGCCGCGGGGCCCGCTCAGCATTCCTGCGGTCCGCCCGATCTGTTGGCCGGTCGGCCCGCGAACCTGCCGTGACCCGCCGCCACGTTCGAGGCCGTATATACTGGTATAGATGAACAGAAGATAATATTTTAATAATTTCTGCAACCATCAGTAGTATGGGACGTTATTTTCCATATTTAGCACTAATACTAGACGTGGCAGTTTCCCCTGCCGCGCGAGCACCTTTTTTGACTCTCAAAATTTACGTTCCAATTTTCCTAACAAGTGCGAAACGTATCAGAGTTCGGTGCGAACGGACAAATTTTTAGGTACAAATTCGTTCTCATTAAGGGGGGCTCGCCATTGTATGTTTGGTTGCCTGTATCAATGTATTTTTATTTCCAACTAGCTGGAAAAAGTAGCGAATTTCAAAGGATTACAAAAAACACGGGTATTTTTAAAATATCCATAGATACTAATGACACTAGTTTAAAAGTTATGGGCGAGATTTTTTTTTGAATTTCAAATTTTATGCCGGCATAAATTCGTCTATTTTGTCTCTTGAGCCGGAATTTTACCTTCGTTAAGATTGGCATAGGTTTCGGAATATGCTCGGAACGAAAACACGGTAATAAACATTGGAATTATCCAGTCTTGTTGTAAATAAAAAACATAGGCAAAATACCCCTTAAATTATGCAACGGGATGCAAAAGTGTGGCTATTATTTATCAGATGGCGCGAAAAACAGACGATCGATGAACGGTTGACGCTGTTGTTACAGGTCCAGTTTAATAATTACATATATTATGTTCATATGATCAATTTTACGTTTTGGCGATATAATATTTAAGCAACTAAGCTGTCTGATTACTTTTTTATGTTTTTGTATTACTTCCATATTATTATATACTATGAATTGCGAATTTTTAATATTAAAATAATATAAAACTTCAAAATGTATATTCGGGAGACCCTCGTAGCTCAAAGACTCCTATCTGTGATTTTAACCCCTCTCTTTTTAGCAATGGTTCATTGATTTTTAGCTTGAAAGGTACACGGCGGCACTAAAAACTGCTTTAGTTGACTTTGCATTATTTATACGTGTGGGTTGGGTACTATTGTTCTTATAGTTATGTCGCCGTTATGTATTTTTCGTGAGGAAAACACAATCGTTAGCATATAAACTGACATTAGGGGAGGATTCATGTCTATGTCTCTATATGTATAGGTATGTCGAAAATTCTCTATACCGGGTGTTCCATTTTAATAAATGCAGCTATTATAAATATCTCAAAAACGAAAATCACATAAAAGTTGAAGCATATTATGAGGTGTAATGTAAGACGCACGTCTTCACTTGTAGGCAGACGACGTTTTCAAGGTCACTTGAATGTCTACTGTGTTTTTTTACTGTTAAAGGCATATCTTTAGTTAAAGAATGTGATTCGGCACGTTTTCTGTAGGTATAGTGTATTGCTGGCTTAAAAGTTCCGCAAAATTATGTTTAGTTTTTTCAATGAAATGAAACATGGTCTTTTATGTGTACATAAGGTGTTTCTTCGTTTGCATTAACAATACATTCAAACACACATTTTAGGTAACGCAATAATTAAGATAAATACATATCTCGAAAATAAAAAATGAAAAAAGAAAACGATGTATTGATGCGAAAGAACATCTTCTGTATTTTTTGAGGCAAATTAATGATTTAAAAACCAGTTTGTTGCAGTTTTTTTCCAAACAATGTAATGTCGTTTGGAAAAAAACAATCGAACGTCAAACAAAAGTTATAACCAAAAAACCTTTTTGGAAAAAATGAAGATGGTGCAAAATGTATCTTTTTATTAATTTAAACATATTTTTTTATTAACGGATAATAATAGAACACATATGCAGTTAACTTTGGGGTTACCTTTCGATTAAAAACAAGGAAAAATAACCGACTCAAACGTGGTCACGTGACTTTCGCTATCTGTCAAAAATTATATTTAAAAAATACAATCCCTAAAAATTGGCTTATTTGTTACAATTTCAAAACGTTTAACTTGAAAAAGTCGTTTCTATTTTAATGTTACATAAGCGCCTATTTCCTATTTATAAAATTTCTTAAAATTTTAAAAAGTCATTACTTCGTAAAAACTATTTTATATCACTAGCTATACAACATAATATACGAGTATCATTCTATAATTTTATTAACTTTTTATTATTACTAAAAAATATTGATAAGAATATGTCTTTTTCAAAAGAAAATTATATTAACGCTTTAAAATTCTATTATGTTTGACACAAAGTTGATGTACCGGCAAGCATTTAGGTAGTACCATAGAAGAATCTACTACGTAAATTCTTCTATGGTAGTACCTATATAGTATATTTCCTAACAAGTGCGGAAAGTGCCACTTTTCCGCACGCGATTGCAGTTGGCTGAACGACGCGTAGCGGAGTTCAGCCAAGAAATCGAGTGTGGAAAAGACACTTTCCGCAAGAGTTAGGAACACTATTTTTTCTACAAGCGTGCGGAAAAGTAAGACCCTTTTCCGCACGCATTTACTTTTCCGCACGCATTTTAGTTTAGAAAGTGTCACTTTTCCGCACTAGTGCGGAAAAGTAGTGCGGAAAAGTGACACTTTCTAAACTAAAATGCGTGCGGAAAAGTAAATGCGTGCGGAAAAGGGTCTTACTTTTCCGCACGCTTGTAGAAAAAATAGTGTTCCTAACTCTTGCGGAAAGTGTCTTTTCCACACTCGATTTCTTGGCTGAACTCCGCTACGCGTCGTTCAGCCAACTGCAATCGCGTGCGGAAAAGTGGCACTTTCCGCACTTGTTAGGAAATATACTATATAGGTACTACCATAGAAGAATTTACGTAGTAGATTCTTCTATGGTACTACCTAAATGCTTGCCGGTACATCAACTTTGTGTCAAACATAATAGAATTTTAAAGCGTTAATATAATTTTCTTTTGAAAAAGACATATTCTTATCAATATTTTTTAGTAATAATAAAAAGTTAATAAAATTATAGAATGATACTCGTATATTATGTTGTATAGCTAGTGATATAAAATAGTTTTTACGAAGTAATGACTTTTTAAAATTTTAAGAAATTTTATAAATAGGAAATAGGCGCTTATGTAACATTAAAATAGAAACGACTTTTTCAAGTTAAACGTTTTGAAATTGTAACAAATAAGCCAATTTTTAGGGATTGTATTTTTAGCATTTAGGTAGTACCATAGAAGAATCTACTACGTAAATTCTTCTATGGTAGTACCTATATAGTATATTTCCTAACAAGTGCGGAAAGTGCCACTTTTCCGCACGCGATTGCAGTTGGCTGAACGACGCGTAGCGGAGTTCAGCCAAGAAATCGAGTGTGGAAAAGACACTTTCCGCAAGAGTTAGGAACACTATTTTTTCTACAAGCGTGCGGAAAAGTAAGACCCTTTTCCGCACGCATTTACTTTTCCGCACGCATTTTAGTTTAGAAAGTGTCACTTTTCCGCACTAGTGCGGAAAAGTAGTGCGGAAAAGTGACACTTTCTAAACTAAAATGCGTACGGAAAAGTGTACTTTTCCGCACGCTTGTAGAAAAAATTTATTTACATTACATTTTCCATTACTCTAAATGTATGCCAAAATAATACATATATTAAGATATCAGCAAATAGTAGGTATTTCACGTATCTAACAAAATTCACAACTTTACGTCAACTTTGGATCAAATACAACAGAATTTTAATTTCTTTCGGTTTATCAATATTAAGTACTTAATGAAAAGTTAATAGAATGATAAAAGATAAAACTATAGTGACATAAATTCTAAATGTCAGTTAGGGTAAGTATTGTGATCATTCATGGGGTTTTGAGGGAGAATTATTATGTCATGACAGTAGATTTGACAGCCGGTAGGTAGTCTATTTTACTCAACAATATTCTTAATAACTAAGACAAAATATAGAAAAATAAAGGAGCGTAAATATTCATATTATTATTTTGTGTTTAACAATTCACAGTTTCAATGCCAAAATACGCCAGGATGGGAGCGATGTGCTGTTATTTGTATAAAAAAGGGGGTCGGTCCACCTGCCTCCCCCTAGACCCCTGGTTCCGACCAACGACCTTGCTTGCCGGGCAACAAAACAACTTATAAGGAACTGAAACTTATTTTAGCGCGAAACATTACTTTTTATTCTCGCTCTGTACCAATGACCGCTCTCCAACTCCAGCGCCATCTTACAGACACTTGCGGAATTTTTGCACTCCAGTAAACAATTTCTGTTTTAGCAACATTTATCCTAGTTAGGAACACGGTCAAATGAAGGTCGTCGCGAGGTGATGACGTTTTATTTCCGTCCTTAAAGCAACCACTTCCAATTTCTTGAAGTATAAGAAAAGTAAAAAGGACAATAATTATTCAAATAAAAAGGCAATACGGCTAAAAAGATTAGTACAAATTATCGACATTCGTCTTAAGTAGATTCGCATGTGAAAACCGCGCGGGAAAGTTAATTTCCCAAGTTTATGCGTATAGATTAAGAATCACTCTATATAATAGAACGTCATCCGGATTGTCTTTAGGCAAAATAGTCCATCAATAGGAAGGGGAACAAATTTAGCAAATGAAATCGTTCTTTATATTTACAATAGTTTTTAAACGGTAGTTTTTAGCGAAGTAAATTAATACTCCAACATTTCGTAAAGCGCACAAAATGTCTTAATTTCCACTATCATTTGAAATAATTTCGAATACCTATTCTAAAACCTTTTCAACTCAAGCCGTCATTACAGCAATCACAGCTCAGCTCATATAACCACTTTTCGTAACGAACATTTATCTCGAACTGAATTATGAAAATGAAGGTTCTTGATTCTTGATTGGCCAAAAGGTGTATATGGTTATGGGCCTACACACTTTTGACTTCTACGGTAATAGATTCAATGGGCTAAAATACACCACTTTTCTTTAGTTATTTATGCGAATGCATGGAGGTATTTAAAAAAATCGTCGACCGGGATTTACCTAAAAAATATATGAAAATTCAAACATTTCCGTTACTATCGGGTAAAACATGGCAACGCTGCGCGTTTTTCATATATTATGCTCCAAGGCATGATACACTTACCCACGGTATGTCATTGCGCATCTTGTGACGTCAGTTGCGAATCAGAATTTAAATTGCTCCATATGTTTTACACAGCAATAGATACTTTTTTATGGGTTTTTGCTTATTTACTTATTTTAAACGTTTTCTTTTAAATAAATGGAAGTCTATAGTACTTAATTTCCGTTCCCTTACTGTTTCTGTTATTATTTGGACAAACCTCCGACGGACAAACGCTGACTGCACATCCCGGCATTTCTGACCTATTTTAAGGTACTGTCGAGCTGGCCTGACGATCTGTCAGTTGTTTACACTTTTTTCTTGACACATTAAACTGTAAACTATAAAAAATCGTAAAACACAACCGCAGCCGCCTATTATTTTGAATTCGTGATTCGCAACTGACGTAGATGCGCAGATTTGCCTTGTTTTCGGATTCGTTAGTGACATACCGTGGGTAAGTGTATCGTGCTCCAAGGTATGTCAAATACCAAATTTCAGAATTTTATCTTTGCTCGTTCTGGAAATATTTAGAAAAAGAACTGTTTGCCGAGTCCATTTCGGGAGCTATAGCCCTCTTAGAGGGGTCATTTTTGAGGCCATGTTTATAGAAACTTTTTGCATTTTTTTGTATAAAAAAACGTGTTGGTAAATTATGGCAGGCTAATTTCTAATAGGCATTTTCATGGCACTATGCAAAAAATTTTCAAAACGAGTTTACTCGAAAACGGTGCATGCTATCGAAGTTCAACAAGAGCACCATTTTTTGGTAGAATACCCTCAAATTTCATAATTTCCCAAGAAATGTGGGGAAAAAGAACACACACAAAATTTTGGGTATTTTTAATCTCTTAATTCCACCATTTAGGACGCATATGATTAAGAATGTCTAACTATCTCTACCCAGAGAAATGGAGTAGGGAGAATACGCTACAAGCTAGGCGAACTGCCTAATAAAAGTGGGGGCCGTATTAAACCAACTTCATCCATACGGGCGTATCATTTAAAGCTCAATGTACAGCACGTATGTGGTGATTCAACATTTTGACCCATAAAATGGCTTTTTTCGATCTGTAGCGAGTAACAGGCATAATTTTAAACTTTTGGTCAATACAAATTTTAATCTAAGTAATTGCTCACATTTTGAGACTAAAATTAATTAAAAATATTTATCACAGTGGCCGTTATTAGGCTTTTTGCGTAAATGCTAATAACGGCCATTGTGATAAATATTTTTAAATAATGTTTGTCTCAAAATGTGAGTAATTACTTAGATTAAAATTTGTATTGATCAAAAGTTTAAAATTATGTGTGTTGCCCGCTACAGATCGAAAAAAGCCATTTTATGGGTCAAAATGTTGAATCACCACGAACGTGGTGTACATTCAGTCTTGGCACTGCAGACTGCTTTAGAGGTCTACGTCCTCGTTCGCCACGATGCACAGTAAAGGCATCAGCAGCAAAATGTTTTGAACAAACAAATTTATTTGGACTCAAAGTCCAATCAGTTCCCAAGTTAAGAATTTTTAACCACATATTCAACCATTAAAATTATACAGATGCACGCCTATGGTGCCCAAAATTTCGGCGATTGTTTTTACTAAACTTCCCGAAAAAATGATACTCCCGTAGGTCTCCTAGACTTATAATGCTTACAGCTTGGTACTGCACACGACATTTTCCAAAAACACTGACCATTTCTCTGCTGAAAATACAACAACTACCGCTGAGGCTGAGAACAAACTGCAAACGTTGAAGTGAGGACAATCTGGCGGCCATTAAATTTGCCTGGAAATAGGATGCGCAGTAGCTCAAAGCGCGTTCTACCTACTCCATTTCTCTGTCTCTACCTCGGTAAATGTCAAATCTCACAGGTATAGAGGAAGAGACCCAAATTTGAGATAGGTGCCTAATTTGAGATAGCTCTTTATATTAAAGGATATGTAACACCATCTAACAGAAATAGCCTAGACTAATTAAAATAAACTGGGGTGTAGTGTTAAAGTGGTAGTTGAGCGCTTCAGTTCGTTTGTTTCTGTACAAAAGCACGTTTGGTGTGATTTGACTGCTAAAATTTTTTTGATAGTGTAAATAAACTGGTATTTACAGTCAAGGTGAAGTGTAAAAAAATTATGTGTAGTAGTAGTTAGTATAGGAGGTGTTGCTTAATGATATTTTATTGAAATCTGGCACTATTTTTTTATAACTAACGTAAAATACTGTTGTCAATTTTTTAAACTGAAAGTTCCTAATTTGAGATACCAAATGGGTTCTGTTAAATGAGACTATCTCAAATTAGGCACCCAAACAATATTTTCATTTTTTTGATTACAGATGCCAAAAAATACAAGAAATGGGACTCTCATGCTATGGTAGACGATGTAAAGGAAGTGCGTAATTGGGATGTCCGTATGTCTCAAATTAGTCACCCTGTCTCAAATTAGGCAACCTTTTATTTTATGGGGCAATTGACAAAAACAAAGTTTAAGTTGAATAATTTGTCTAGATCGCTATTTTAATTCATAATTCATCACTGTTTTGTCAATACACTAAGCAAGTATTCCAATACAATTTTAATTAAAATCAAATTAACGGTGAATTTTATTTCGAATTTATAAAAAAAAGTGTCTCAAATTTGGGTCTCTTCCTCTACATCAAATACCAAATTTCGGAATTTTATCTTTGTTCGTTCTGGAAATATTTAGAAAAAAACCGTTTGCCAAAATGCCCATTTTAGGGGCCATTTTTGAAGCCATGTTTATAGGAACTTTTTTTTGATTTTTTTGAGTCGCGCAGAACACCTTGGTAAATTATGGCAGGCTAATTTCGGGACACCCTGTATAAAACGTATTTTCTAATACTTAGCCGTGGAACGATTACCAATTAGTATTTTTCATAACTAAAAATCGTCGACACCTCTAGTGTCTGGCCCTTTATACGCACAGCATTCTAATCATAAAGAAGGGCGGTCGTTTATCACCTTTTTCTCGCATGGCTGGCCCCCATTCCCAAATTCCTGAATAATGGGCCCGACTCCGCCGCGGTCCTCCGACAACAAAACGATAATAAAAAGAAAATTTACTACAGTTTTTTTTCTTCATCCGAAGTGGGCATCGACTTGACATCTGAAGACCAAGCCAACTGTTTAATATGTCGGTTTACCTGGGCCTCACTCTCGCTCTCACGTCATGGGGCGACGTTTAGGGCACCCGAAGTGATTCGTTGTTTTACACGTTTTACATTTTGTTTATGGGTCGGTTGGTTGGTTGGACGGTTCGTTGTTTGTTGCGTGCGAGCCGCTAGATGAGTGATCATGGCCCGTTTGGTTTGTGGCGTGTCGGTCGGTGCCATGGTCGCAGGGCCGTAGATTGACTTTGACACAAATTTTAAAAAAATAACAATGATCTAGTATTATAGATATCACCTTAAAATATAGATAAAACCTTAGACAAGGAAAGAGAGAGGACACCGCGCCTGCCTACCCTGCCGTGTATAGATTTTGTTACGTTGTTTTGAACAGCGGCCATTTTATATGTGGCAGACAAAGCGAGTACGTTGTGAGTTAATTTAGAGAATTTGTGAATTAAAAGTAAACAGTGATTAAGGGGAAAATATAATCGTGAATTGGTGAATTGTTCAGCATTTGTTTGCAAAAGCAAAAGTGAAAAGCAGGAGAACGGGATTTTGTTTCACAGGTAAATTTTAACAAGCTACCTTTGAAATATGCCCTAAAACTTTATTTTTTCACAATATAACTTCTTCAAATTCCTTCTACCTTTTAGTATGATAAAGTGCATTGTTTTATTTGTAAATAGGACCAATATAATTATTTTTTAACATCGTTTTTGTTGAAAATTTCTTAATTGAATATGATAGTTTCATAAACTATGGGCTGGTTTCCATGGGCGTGCATTATTTATTTTATTTTGATTGATTCTAAATCGCCGCAAATAAATATATTTCAGCATTTGAAACTAGCTTTACATTTTGGAAATTATCTGCAAATTACCAATATTTCAAATTACATGTAACTCTAAATTAACTACTTTTTCATTTTTAACATTTTTGTGATATTGGCTAAGAAATGTGGTGGGACATTTAAATATTGTAACAACCAGTTTCGACCAATAAAAAAATTTGTTGTTTTATCCCTTAACTATTTTAGGGACTAAGCTTACACCAAAAAAGTAAGTACTTACCTAGGCTATGTAAACAGGCCATAGATATAAATATTTTTTAAGCTATTTACATGGCAAATACAGAAAGTTTTACAACAAATAATCGCTGAAACTAAAACAACTTTGTATCATGAAATAAGATTTATTTAAAACGGCAATTAGCAATTCCACATAAGTTTTATAAGATTTATCATTGTTAAAAGTAGGTTTAGTCGAAACAATTTACGAAAAAAAAAACATAAATTTATTTTCTCGGGTTCTAAAGGTTCATTTGCCCCCCATGTTTTAGACTTTGGCAAAACAATTTTTCACATTTTGATTTTTAGTAGGCCTCCCCCACTGTGTGATTACAATTTTTTACACCATGACTACTGAATCACCCTGAATGTGGGCATAAATTAAAAAAAAACAACAACTTCTTACTTTAGCGGAAATTTTTGGGAAATAAAGCAGTTTTTCTACACTTTTTTGAAAAAAAAAAGTAAAATTTGACAATAATTATAGGAAACTATCTGTTTGCTTTTTCTGCGCCTTATCTGGCATCTTGGGCGAGTTTTTAAAGTCAACAAAAATATGTGACGGAATCCATCAATCCAATCACAAGTGCAGAAATTTTTGAACCGGCCAATCACATTGCATTGGTGGATTCCATCACATAGGTATTTGTGTTGACTTTAAAAACTCGCCCCTTATTTATTTTGCAAGGTTAAATTTATATGAAGAATAAATTCTTCTCAAAAAATTAAATATACTTCCGTTGAAAATGTAATAAATAAAACTGATGGAAAAATATAATTTTAAGCGAAAAAGTTCATATGAGTACGAGTCGTATATAACGCTTAATAAAATAAGTACAGGTCGTTAAAAATGGACCAAAGAACATATGTTTTTTTTTGTATACTTATCAGTATCACATAGATTTAATTTGGACGCTATTTACTGCCTTTTTATGTCGTTTAGCAGAATTCTTTTTCTTGTGGTCATTATTACTAGCACAGAATATACAATATATGTATAGCCAATAAATAGCACGTAGCACTATTTATTCTGTGTTACTAGTGATGTACCCAAAACCAACTGAAAACCAAAATGGAGATGTTTGTATACTGTGTGTATCAAAATCAGGTAACCGATACTAACATAAGGGATAAGGGCCATATCAGCACACCATATCTAGTGTCCCCCGCCTCCGTATTCAGTTCAGAGCGCAGCCCCCCGATTTATAAGGCCATTTATCAGCTATTCACGCGTGACAAGTTTTATATTTTATTTAAGCTGGCTCTTTGTCACGCACAATCCTCGTCGCCACCTTTATACAATTGCCATCTCGAATTGGCAGAACTGTAAATATAAATAAATGGCCATCAGCATTTTGGCGTTCGAAAGTTTTGGATTACTTTTACGGCCCGTCCGGCCCCCGAAACCGGTTGCCGGCCATGCCGGCGGATTTTTACCGATTCTTGGTCACTGTCCAAAAATATTCCTCCTTTTGAATTTGATTTATTGCAGTCGAGTCGCCCCGCTGATTTATTGAAATTTACTGGCGCTATAAATTTCTCTCTTCCATAGGGGCCAACGTTAAATAATCGTTGCTGTTTTTACTTTACGGTTTAACAAGATTTGTGAAGTCAATTGATTTATTGGGCCATAGGCAGAGATCCATTTTTCTATATGGGCCGCACAGAAAGGTTGAGGAGGTTTATGATCAATATACGAATAATTTCCAGGCCTCATTATGTCTCGTAATTCTGTACAGCTAAAATACAAATACAACACATCTGGCGACACAACATATGAACCTGACGGTCCATATATTTAGTATATACAGGGTGTTCCAATGGAAACATAACAGGCTCTATAACGGGCGGGAAATATTTTTTTTGGTAAAACGCAAAAAGCGGTCAATTTTGTTTGGCAGGGGGACATCTATTGTCATGAAATTGATAAATCAATCTGCAACTCCCTGAGCAGGGGTTGAACCCCTTCAAAAAATTGAAATGGGAAGGGGGTTCATGTCGCACACCTTTGGAAATGTCTCTCAATTCTCTATACCTAGGGTTAGGTCACCTAAGAGTACGCAGCCCCTAAGAGTACGCACTGGCATTTTTTATTAGTTCCAATGCTATTCGGATAGAGGTCGCTATTCAGTGTAGACGCCTTCAATTGACAACAAGTTTTGATTATAGTCGCGTGGTGCTCCGTCAACGATTCGACGAATTACAGGCATTTAACCAATTTTATACATATTTTTATAATTTTTTGGCATCTTTGCTATAAGGAGTATCTTACCCTGTGAATGCTTAACTATATTGTTCGACTGTGCATCTTAAAAAGGCTTTAGATAGGCATGTTTCGCACAGCTTACGATGTGTATAATTATGGTTGCCTGTTTTAATTAAATAGATTATTCAATCATCGTTGACATGTCCGCAAGAGTACGCATGCAAAGAGTACGCGCGCACAAACAGGTCTATTAAAAAAGGAATTAAAAAGGGGCTGCCACTTGTTGAAAAAGTGTGATTCATGAGGTGCATGGTGGCACGAAGACTGTACCCAAAGTCTATAGACTTTGGACTGTACCAACTATCTCGGACACGGCGTCTTTCAAATATGTGACTTATGTCAAGAATAATATATTGTTGTTATTTTAATTTTTTTAGCACATACTCTTAAATCCAGCACTGCGTACTCTTTCGAGCTCTCGTTCCTAAGAGTACGCAAACTGTTTTTTTTTATTAAAGATGTAATATCTCTCATGTCGATAATTATAAAAAAAAATATTTCTTTGCATTACATATTCTTAAATGTAATAAGGAATTTATAGTGTGTCGAATAAATCTCTATTACTTATTGTTCTCGATTGCGTACTCTTGGGTGACCTTACCCTACACCTGCATCAGATTTTCGAAAATCTGATTGACTTTTCAAAAAGATACACCGAGTAAAATGCAAAACATTCATTTTTAATTATTGCCTGGTATTGTAAAACGATTAAGCCGAAAGTGGTGTTCAGGGGCCGCAAGTGATAGAAAGCAGGTTCAGCAACATTATTTTGACGAAAATTTGATAAACGGGAGGAAAGTGAAACTTTATTGTAATAAATGCTCAAAATGTTGCCCATTCACTTGCATGCAATAATAAAGATTTTGTTCAAAACGCTGCCGAACATTGTGCAACATTTCAGGGGTAATTTGTCGACATTCGTTTATAATACGGAGATTTAACAATACCAATAATTGAAAATGAATGTTTTGCATTTTACCGCTGTATCTTTCTGAAAAGTCGATCGATTTTCGAAAATCTGATGCAGGTGTATAGAGAACTGAGAGACGTTTCCAAAGGTGTGCAACATGAACCCCCTTCCATTTTAAGGGGTTCAACCCCTGCTCAGGGGGTTGCAGATAGATCTATCAATTTTATGCCAAAAGATGTCCCCCTGCCAAACAAAATTGACATATTTTTGCGTTTTTCAAAAAAAAATCCCGGCCTGTTACGTTTCCGCTGGAACACCCTGTATACAGGGTGGCTGTTCTAAAATTGTCTATATACCTCATATACCTATCTTTTTTGCATTTTAGGTATACCTTACCTAGTCTGTTATATCTTAACATTTTTTCGTTTCGATTCAAAAATACAAACATTAAAAAATTTCAGAAGGTTAAAATTAAACACTATCTGTATGTATGGCCAGTATCTAATAAGATGTTGTTAATTTTTTCCATAGAGCAAATTTTTCATATTCACTTCACAAAAATGTCAAACATTAAGTGAGTTTTATTCATAGCATGTCTTTAATCTTATATTGCTGAGTTACACAGTGCCGGTTGGTGTGAAAAGTAAACTTTTATACAAACAACCACTCCTTTTTTTATAAAATATTTTACTGTTTTTGGACTAAAATACAAAAACAAAACAATAGAAAGTATGACCAAATATGTACTTTATTCAATAACATTAATTAAATGAACAGTAACGGAACACAGCAGATAAAGTGCAATAAAAATAAATTCAGAGTGAACTATTTTTGCATGTACATACCACGAAAGTGTGGTGACAAATGATATGATTTTTAAATGGTACACCGTGTATATTATTACATTTTAGGATTCCATGGAAAATTTTAAACACATCTGAATTATGTCATTTTTAAAAATTAGTGATTCTGAGCTACGAAGAGTTGAAAATAGGAATTTTCACTACTTTGCACCGTTGAAGCGACAAAACTGGTTGAGATAGAACAAAATGGATTTCACATTCCTATCTTAATTTTTCAAGAGCTATCCGGTGGTATAGCTGATGGTTGGTACCAAGGTACCAACTTTTGGAACCAATTTTGGCATCATGGTACAGGTTAAAATCGTCATTCAAAAAATTATATTGTAGTAAAAATTAAGGGGAATTCGATGGTGTACTCGGATTTTATTACGTTGGTCGGTAAAAAAGTTATCGCGAAAAATCTTTTTTGCAAAATAAAAAAAATATTTTTTACCTACGCAACCATTATTATTCCTGAATGTTTAGTTTTTTGAAATAACTTCTGGTTATAGCGGAAATGAAAGTGATTTTCTCTATTTTACAATTTACACATTCCAATTAACCATTATAGGATTCCTTTTTTAATTCTGATTCCAACGATATATAATTTGACCTATTTATCTCCAACCGTTTCCGAGATACTTATCAGAGAACCTTCATTAAACTAGATACATGGTCTCATGGTCAGTGTCTGATGTTTTATCCGAGTATGCCAAACAATAAAACCAAATTTATGACAATCAAGTCAGCCATGATAATAAAACTGTTTTTTTTTACTGAAGCTGTTACTATAGTCTATCCAAGATACAGCGGCAGTAGATATAAACAAAGTCACATGACCGCCTTGCGATCGATTACCAGAGTTGGACTAAATATGAGATTCCAAGTGGCATGTAATTATCAAATTTGTGTTTCTGACTTTCGTGGATCTTTATAAATTTCCTTAAATTAAGTAGCAAAATAAATTTACAGAATATACTGCTCGATATCCGATCTAAAATATGCAGAAAACTCGACTGAGGGAAGAGCCGGCCCTGCATTCTGCTCGCCGCGTAAACACTTGACATTTTATGACGGCCAGACCAATAAGAGAATAGGTCACGTGGTGGCCAATGTTTTGATCCACTGCCGCTGTATCTTGGATAGACTTTAGTTACAGTTTTAAAAAATGTTTTTGAAAGAAGAATGCTGTGATATTTTAAAGATCTTTATCAAAAATGATAAGAGACACGTAGAAACTTTGAGGGAGAGTATTCTCGCAAATATCCAAATAGAAATGTTCCGAATATGGAGATCAGAAGGTTACGATTGACTGCAACAGCAAGAGATACCTACGCGTGGTTTCACACGATTATTAAGAACTTTATAGATTCCAAAAAATCGACAACGAATTTAGTTCTGAGCTTATTACCAAAAAAATTCACACTCAAAGATTCTGATAGCTCTATAGGGTATTTTGATTTTTTTTTAGCATCTAACAAACTGATATGAAATTGACAGTTTTACTAATTCTAAAGAACAAAGAACTACATGAAACAAGCTGTGAATATATGCTAACGAAGTAACTCTGATGTATTACTAACAAAAAATGTATTTTTAGTGCAACTCAATATCGTTGTAAAGTTTGGTCCCTGCTTAGGAAAACATGAAACTTGCATTTTTACGACTTAAACTCGACTTAAACTTTAAAGGAACCAACTTGCGATTTTAAAAACGTATTAGGGTAGGTTCCCAGAACCACCCTCGCTTAATGCACCATAAAATTAAATTAAATCCACCTATTCGAAACTTATTGAGACGCCCTTTTCGGGAATTAACTCGTAATGCCCGGGCCGCAAACCTCGAAAGGCGGACCTTTAGCAACGCTATTACCGAAATCTTCTTAGTCACCTCCGGGCGATTAATAACACGGGATTCCTTGGAGAATTTGAATAAATTCGATTTCTGGCCGGGCCCGTTGCAGAAAATCGGCCGGGCCACATAAATCATGGGCGGCGGCCGGGCTCTTGACACCCGAAGGTGGGGGAGGGCAGGTGTTGGGTTTCAGTTAAACTGCAATGATAGCGCATTGTCCGGCACCGGGCCCAACCGCGGCAGGGCCCACTGCGCGCGGCTGGTATCTACACCCACATATATACACGGACAGTTGGAAACGATTGTATCAAGACTTAGTCGTTCGTTAATTCTTTGAAATGAGATAATTGCGTGCTTCCAAATAATGTGATCCCAACGAGTAATCACTCTTTGGATAATCTCACGGATATTGTGGATTCATTTGCCAACTATTTAGAGACAGCTTCAACACCGTCCCCCTCTTCCGGTAATAGCAAAGTACGTCCTCCTGTAACACAGTCATCTGACTTCGTCATTGTATTATTTACATGTGATCAGATTACTACGGCAGTCAAAAGAATTAAACCCGAAATGACGACTGCTCCTGATATGATACCAGTCAGTGGCGTATTCAGAGGGGGCAAAGGGGGCAATTGCCCCACCCCAGGGCTGTCGAGATAAACGAGATTTGTAGGTATATAATATCAAAATTAATAATACCAAAAATTATATCCTCCTGGCCTAATCTGAAAATGCAGTGAACATCAAACATCTACAATTTGCTATTTGTTTCATCTTGTCTTCTCGAAATTAAAACCGGTGCAGTCGATTTGAGACCGCGCCGCCGTAAAGGCAAAACAACCTACTAAACATATTTTGCACAATTACAGTGTGCACCGGCCTAAGCACCGCCACGCCAAAAAGAACATTTACTATAAAACCGACTGAATGGTTTAACACTCCTTCATGACATGTGTACCCTGAAATACCCATATCTCCCAATACTTGATTTTGTGATATAGATTTTACTGGTTCGAAGAAGAATTATTTGTATGTTATACAGGGTGTCCCGTAATAAATTAAAAAATTAAAAAGAAAAATGGAAAATATGGCGAAAGGTTCATATGAACATCCGCAGATGTTTGGTTTTCAAGATGTAGGGTAACTTTTTGAGACGACAAAACTTTCTTGCAAGAAAAACAACAAGTTAATTAAACTGTCAAAAAGTAAATGTGCTTGTTTATTTGAATTTTATTTTGAATTTAATTGCATACGAGTGTTGATATGCACCTGCATCGATGCAGAAATTTGCAAATTTCTCGAAAACGGTCACCTTTGGCGTTATTCACCAAATATACCTTTTTTGCCTAGAAAACGTGTGGTAAGAGGATACATTCACAAAATATCGTTTACTGCCAAAAAATTAGGGCAAATTAAATTCAATAATGATAGCGTACGCAGCGCCCTCTACCGGACTGAACCAAAAATAATACCAAATTATGACTTCTCTTCCAAAAAAAACCCGGCTACCAAATTTTGCAAGAAAATTCTGTCTTCTCAAAAAGTTACTTAAAAAAATCGAAAATAAAATTTCAATTTCAACACCCTGCATCTCGAAAACCAAACATCTGCAGACCCAAGTTCATATGTACTTTTCGTCATATTTTCCATTTTTCTTTTTAATTTTTCAAGTTGGTGCATTTATTTCTGGACACCCCGTATTTATTTATTTAAGAAAATATGTTTTTATTCTGTTTTTATTCATTAAAATTAACAGAATTTTGTTATTAATCCTGGATACGCCACTGATACCAGTATTTCTTATTCATGATTGTGCAACTGTTTTGCCCTCACCAATCCAAATATTGTTTAATTTATGCTTAACTTCTAAGAACTGTCCCATCTCTTTGGAAAACTTCTAAAATTAGACTGGTGCACAAGAAAAATGATAAACGCAATATCGATACATGCATGCAAAAACATTGTAACTGACAAAAGTCTAGTTCTCGGGAGAGAGGTTTGAAAATTTTGGCTATTAAAAATGCTAATATATTTTTAACTAATGGACTTCTTGTTGTACTTTTTTCAATAGAAGGCTTTTAGATGAGTGGGTAGTTTTACGGTAAAAACATTGCAGTCTTTTACAATGATTTTCTATGGTACAATTTTAAATATTAGAAGTTACAATGTGAATGTACTTGATTTTAAACAATTTCCGTGCAAAAACATTGTAACACCATATAGAATGATTCGCTTTCTTAAAACAGACATAATATCCTAACCTACACACGAAAAAATTAAATGGCAACAGGTAAAAATAGAAAAATGAACTTATTTTAGACCATAATAAGTATTCACTTTCCAATTGTAAATGTATCGTGTCTCAATAAAACTTCGTGTAAGAACATGCTACTACCTTTATAAAAACTTGTGATTTTTCAGGCAAAAATATTGTAAGTAGCGTTACAATGTTTTACCAGTCGAACTAATGGAATCCCAAAATTGTAACTGTCTTTATAACGTAAATTATAAAAACTATTGGAATTGTAATTAACTTTACTACGTTTTTACCGCTGAAAACGTCCATTTTGTCAGATACAATGGGATGACACATCAAACATTTTGGGGAAATAATGCGAAATTGAATGGTTTTGTATTTTTATCCAAAAAATATCCCGTAAATATAGACCCCTGAAATGTGAAAAAGTTAAAATCTCAAAAATTTAACTTGCAATGTTCTTGCATGCCTGTATCAAATTTTAGTAACTACACACTTGACAGTTTGTTCGTTGTTGTATGCTGATGATTTGATTTGATACTCCCGGGGATTTGGTAGATTCATTGATGGACTCATTCTCAATATAGATAGGTGTAATGTGTGTCATACACACTTAAAAAGAAGCCCGTTTTTTTTCTTGAAGGACAATCACCCTCCATACCAGAGTTTGTGAGAATGTCAGTCAAGCTCCCAAAAATTTTTTTTAAAGAGTGGACCTAAATTTCTCTGAGACATTGAAGAGCTTATTTTTCTCTCTTATTATAAGCCCATGTTGGAGTGCGCTTCCATTGTTTGGAACCCGGGATATAGTACACAATCGATGCATATCTTAAGTAAGTCTGTCCCAGTGTCGGTTTCTAAAATATTTATTTTTTAGAAAAAAGGATTCTATCCTCCAGAGGGTTTTCAAATGTTTAATGTTGCTTCTCTTGTGGATAGAAGGAAATGCTTATCTCAATGTATAACATAATTTATTAACGCCCTGATTGTCCAAAGTTCTTGTCTCCATTATTAAGGTTCAATGTACCCGGTGCTTGTGCTCGATAGTCTGCCTGCGCCTGCGCTTAGGACATATAGGTATATTTGAAAATTCTCGCCTTTATATTCTATGAGTAATGATAGTAACAATTTAGAAAGCAAGATATTTTTAATACTACTTTATCTAGAATTAGGAATGACCATTTCTTGTGTTATTGTTTTAATCGTAATGTATTTTTTTCTTACTTTGTGTCTTGTAGGTAGGTACCTACTTTCCCCTGCCCTATTAATGGATACACCTGTTGGGCAGTGTATTTATTAAATAGTCAGAGGTCACAGGCCTTGTTGAAACCCCAGGCAAAATACATGGTGATTCAGTAATAATGCAGGTAAAAAAATTTAACCACAGACATTGAGTAAAGGATAATTATTCCTTTACTCAATGCCACAGATCGAAAAAAATACGAATCTGAAATTTAAAAAAATCTAAGGTCAACCAAAACAAAATTGTATCAAAACCCCTTATCCTAGTCAGCTGGTAAGCTCGCGCGTGAAGGGTTAGCAGTTGTCAGTTGCATAACTGTACCTACCTAAATAAATACCTACTGTGTTTTTTATGTTTCCTCAGAAATCTCAAAAAATGTAGAAATATTGACAAAATCCTAAAAAAAATTTTGTGGTTTTAAATTGTCATATCTTTGTCCAGGTAGGCGACAATAAATACGTTAAAAATGTTATGTGGCTTGTTTCCTAATAGGCACTCTATGCAAAAACGATTAGTTTGACATTACGGCAAGAAAAACAAAGTAAAGCATAATGTGTCACATGCCATTTTAATCAGAAATAGTACATTGTGTACCTAGTAGGAAAAGCTGAACATTCCCGGACGACCGTAAAGATTGCCTGTCGAGGCGTAAGCCGAGACTGGCAATACGGAGTCGGGGAATGTGGCTTTTCCTACGAGGTATACATACTATTTTTCCGAAAATCGAAAATTACTCAAAGAACATAAATTATTACAATCAACTTGTTTTTAGTTTATAAATAACTGTAAGGAAATAATATTTCCTTACAGTACAAAAATAAATATTTCCTAACAGTTACTTTCCGTTGCCTGGCAACGACTAAGTGCAAGGAAATATTGACTTTTTCTTTCAAAAATGTTATCAAAAATGTCAATATTTCTGATTGATTTTCGGAAAAAAATATTCTTTTATAAATGCAAAAATCCAATATGGCGCCCATAGGGAAAAGAAAAGTTGATTGTCATATTATATCGAGGTGCAACAAAAAAGTTTGAGGCCATATATAGATTCCTTGTTAATAATGTTTAACTTAGAAATGTCCAGCCTCCTTGGTTTCGTTTAAGAAAATAACAACGAAAAGGACAATTTTCAGATTTTTTGCATTATTTTCAAAACGAGAAGGGCCAGCCAATTTTTTTTACCACGTTACTCGGCATCAATAAATTCCGCAACTTTGTTCCAATTTAACCGACCTCGTATCTCTTAAGATAACGAAGATCTCCTTGCACAGGCTCGCAATACGGTCACCCGGAATGTTGGAACAAAGCTAATATTTAAAAACTGACCGAGTAATACACTGTGGGCCAAATTAAATTGGAACCCTTTTTAATGCGTAATATATTTTTCTTCTTTTCAAAGTTTTTTTTATCATTTTTGGATATGTTATAGCTTTATAGCCTAAGTTATTTGAATCAAAAAGAACTATGCAAAACGGGTCGATTTCAGTGGCGTACGGAAAAGAGGGTATCTTTCAGAACCAATGTATTTTATGTTGTTGCAAAGATCAGCCAAATGAGATACTTAAAAATGTAACAATGGGCAATAATCAGTACGCCACTGAAATAGACTTATTTAAACGAGATAAACTTATACTTAAATTAATAAAACAATTTCTAATACTAAAAAGCACTCCGTTAAAGTTTTACTTTTTTATCAAGTAGCTAGCCATGTTTTAAATGTTTTAAAGAATGTTTTAAAAAACATGAAACTATACTAACATTCCAGCTTCGGTTAGGAAACATTTAAATTAAAATAAAAAAATACGCAGCCTGTTATAATTGTTGCACATAGTAAAGACGGGAGACTTGAGAAATAAATTAGTGCTAGCTCTGTCACAGTAGAACGTCAAGCCACCTCTACTTCTCAGAGAAGGGACAGAAAAATTGAGCTGAAAGTAAATCAATAGCGTCTATTTGGTTATGTAATAATTTGTATAGAAATATAATTGACGCACATTTTCTCCTTGAATCAAGAGACAGTATCTGAAATCTGTTCAAAAACTCAGTGTAGGGAGTCCCTTGCTCAGGATACACTCCGTCCAATTTGAATGACAAAAACTTAAGAAATTTGCGCTGAACTTTCTCTAGTGCCTCCTTGTAGCAGTTATAAAAAGGGTACCATATCAGTGATGCGTACTCAAGTTTGGATCTTACATATGACGAGTAAAGGATTAAAAGTGCATCCAAATTGGTAAATTGCAGTCAATTGCAGTTCCTCACAATAAAACCGTACGCTTTAGAAGCCTCATTTATCTTCTGAGTGATATGGCAGGCAAAGGTGAGTCTCGAGTCAAATAGATCCTTCGTTGTCTCCAAACGCGCAATCGCAGTCCCTGCCACGATATAGTCATACTCAAGAATGTTTTTTTTACGCGAGAAACTAACCACTTTACATTTAGCTGCATTTAATTGTAATCTATTCATATCACACCAAGCCTGAAGCCTGTCAATATCCCGCTGCAATGCAACACAGTCCTCCAATGAGGCAACACTGCAATAGATTTTGAGGTCATCCGCAAACAAGAGCTTATTACATTTTACACTAGTAGTAATATCATCAATAAATAAGAGAAACAGCAATGGACCAAGATTAGACCCCTGTGGCACTCCAGATCTTGCCAAGTAGTTGAAAGAGTTAAATCCGTTGTAAGATACAAATTGCTTTCTTTGTGATAAATAACTTTGGAGAAGCCATAAAGCAGAAGAATGGAGACCAAATAGAGAAAGCTTCTTTAAGAGGATATGGTGGTCTATTTTATCAAAAGCTTTGGCAAAATCAGTATAAACAACGTCGATCTGACCCTGCTTGTCAACGTATTCAGAGGCAAACTGAGTAATAATAAATAATATACGTGTTCTATTAAAAAAAAAGTTTAGTTTGTCACACTTAAGTGGAATGCCGCGTATAATTTTTCACACAATGGTTAAAGTACACGTTTCTATCTTCAACTTTTTTATTTAATTTTTTTTACCTAGGTCAAAAAGTAAAAAAGTTAAAGGGGGTAAAAAATAACTCGATTATAATGATATAACCTCTCGGATTACCTACTTTTCCGCTCTACTTTTCCGCACTAGTGTGGAAAAGTGACACTTTCTAAACTAAAATGCGTGCGGATTGGTGTACTTTTAATTTCTTTGCTTTTCCGCACGCTTGTAGAAAAAATAGTGTTCCTAACTCTTGCGGAAAGTATCTTTTCCACACTCGATTTCTTGGCTGAACTCCGCTACTGCAATCGCGTGCGGAAAAGTGGCACTTTAGGCACTTATTAGGAAATATACTATTACCCGGTTGCCACCAATCTTTCGTTGCGCAACAAGGCCCCCGACAGATTTTAAAGGCGGAAGGACGAACGAACACCGAGCGTAAATAAACGCCAGCTAAATTCCTAAACGGCCCCCCTTCGCCGCCGATAGGCCCTTTGAGTGCGGAAAACCGATCGATCACGCCGGCCCAGTTTACACCAGGTTCGCAAATTCGAGAGCGGCGGCGGAGGAGAGAGCGGAGCGGAGCGGAGGAACATAAAAAACCGGGACGGAGGCTCCCACAATAATGATCGTGACAAATGACCGGCCAGACACCCGGGATAATGGGGGAGACGCATGGGAATAATGAGGCCATTGTGAGCGGGGCACACGTTAAATTGATGAACCTTTATTATGATCCGAGGAGAATTTTATTCTTAGGAATCGGAAATGTAAAATATATTATCGCGAGGAGAGCGCTTCTTGTGAAGGGGAGTGTGAGGGGGACGGCGCGGTGGCCGGTATAATTAATATTTTGCGGATGCGTCGGAACACCAGCTGTTCCTTTTTAAAAAGGGCAAGCAAGCAATCTGCCGCAGAACAGGAACCGTGAGATTTTTTTATTGTGAGTTGAAAGAACATCATTGCCAGACAAGAAGAATAGTACCGCAACCGCAGAACTACAGAACTTAAAGAGTCAATAGGGGACAACACTGTCCGCAGCGTGATCACCTCCTCGTCAGCGACGAACTGCGCTCCTATTGGTCAGGCGGTCGTAAACTCGCGGTAGACGCTACGCGATTTAACACAGGGATGTACGCGGTTGTTCATTTATTCTGAACTATGCCTATGCCGTGGATAAATTATAAAATTTCAAGTTGTGCAATAGGTCCTTTTAATTATTTGTTTTCAATATGGGGTGGTTAAGCCCAGGGGCCCGGTCCGGGTCTGCACATTTATACACGTATGCAAAAACAATGTAACTGACAAAAGTCTAGTTTTCAGGAGAGAGGTTTGAAAATTTTGACTATTTTAAAAATGCTAATATGTTTTTAACTAATGGACATTTTTTTGTACTTTTTCAATAGAAGGCTTTAGATGAGTGGGTAGTTACTTTTTCGAATAAGCGAGTTTTTCTTCCTTTTATGTACTTGCAATTCCAAAAATTTCATCATTTTTACGTTAAAAACATTGAAGAGTCCTTTACAATGTATTTCCATGGTACAATTTTAAATATTAGAACTTACAATGTAAACTCCTGGACAAAATTAACGCAACATCATAAATTTGCCACTTATTTGATGCTATTTTTTTTTCTGAAATTATGATCTGATTTGAATGATTTTTTTTTCCATTGTAGGTTGGTTCCTTGACAGTGTCATAGTTTTCGCTGTTTATGATAAAAAGTTCATTTTCGATTTATACCGGGTGTAACTAAAATGTTATCTTTTTTTCCGAAAATTCGTATCACCTTGTGGAGTATACTAGCAACCGAAACATATAGCAGTTGACATTAGACGGTAGGTCCATCTTTCTTCAACATTTTCTTTTTTGGTTTACTTCATTATCTCTGTTATTAAAGGAGTTACACTGTTTTACATCGTAACATGTTTTTTATAGACTTTATTATTCAACACAGTCATTGTTAAATGTTTTCAAGTAGTCTATGGAACTTTTCTGATATTTCAAGCGATGTGTCAACAGATGTTGTGTTTTAAAGTTACAAAGGTCAAATAAAATTCGCCATACCGATAAAAACTTTTCGGAAACTGCTTATTAAACGTTCGTTTCATATGCCCGACGAGTATTTCAAAATTGAAAAATGAATCGACCAAAAAATTTATCGGCAGAAGAAGCAGTAAGAGCTTTAACTTTGGTGGATGAAGGCTATTCGATGTGTCATGTTGCTAATGTGATAGGAAGACATCGTTCGACTATAAGTCGTATGGTTAAACGATTTAACGAGACAGGATTTTACTCTCGAAGGTCAGGCCAAGGGCGAAACCGATGTACCGATCCAAGGGATGATCGTTTTATTAGGCAAACTGCTCTAAGAAACAGGAATATCACTAGTATTAGGCTAAAAAGTGAGCTTAGAACTGCTCGCCATCATACAATATCGTCTCGAACAATCAGAAGACGATTAAATGAGGCTGGTTTAAACGACAGAATAGTCGGGCAACTGGGCATATGAAACGAACGTTTAATAAGCAGTTTCTGAGCAGTTTTTATCGGTATGACCTTTGTAACTTTAAAACACAACATCTGTTGATACATCGCTTGAAATGTCAGAAAAGTTCCATAGCCTACTTGAAAACATTCAACAATGACTGTGTTGAATAATAAAGTCTATAAAAACATGTTACGATATAAAACAGTGTATCTACTTTAATAACAGAGATAATGAAGTAAACCAAAAAAGAAAATGTTGGTGAAAGATGGACCTACCGTCTAATGTCAACTGCTATATGTTTCGGTTGCTAGTATACTCCACAGGGTGATACGAATTTTCGGAAAAAAAACATAACATTTTTGTTACACCCGGTATAAATCCAAAATGAACTTTTTATCATAAACAGCGAAAACTATGACATTATGTCAAGAAACCAACCTACCATGCAAAAAAAATCATTCAAATCGGATCATAAATTCAGAAAAAAATAGCATGAAATAAGTGGCACATTTATGATGTTGCGTTAATTTTGTCCATATATTTAATTTTAAACAATTTCCGTGCAAAAACATTGTAATCCCTTATTAAAATGTATGGCTTTCTTAAAACAGATAATATTCGTTTGATCTAACATATACATAATAAGTAATAGATACCTAAGTATTCACTTTCTAATAATTATAAACGTATCATGTCTCAATAAAACTTCGTGTGAGAACATTGTAAATGCCATTATACTTTTAAAAAACTTGATTTTTCCAGGCAAAAATTAATATTGTATGTACGTATAGCGTCACAATGCTTTAACAATGGACCTAATGGAAAACTAAAATTGAAACTGTCTTTACAACGTAAATTATAAAAACTATTGGAATTGTAATTAACCAGGGACCCTTTAATAGAGTCCCTGTAATTAACTTACTATGTTTTTACCGCTGAAAACGTCTGTTTTGTCGGATACAATGGGATGACACATAAAAAATTTCTGGAAAATAGATAATGAAAATTAATAATTTTGTATACCCCAGAAATTCAAAAAAGTGAAAATCTCCTAAATGTCAATTGCAATGTTCTTCTACATATCTATCGATATGTAGAATTTATAAATCAAGAATGATGTCAACAAATATAAAAATATCCACTGCGAAAATAAACACAATGCAGTTTTGCGAAAATAATCTGCATGCGCATTTATGTTTTTATTTTCTATTTCGTAAGAAAAATTTAAACTTGAAATTTTGTTTCATTTGTAAAAAAAGGCCGAAGATTGGCTAAACCGGCACTGCGTCATGGCCCTAGAGCTAGCATACAAATTCGATACAAATTTCTCGATATATTTGATAATGTACGAGCATATTTACTGCAAAAAGTTTAATTAACAAAAAACTAAAATTGTTTTTTAAACAATACTGCTTTCTTGGATGTGTATAAGTATAATGGAACAGCATAAAAACGCTTGGGCGGCGTTTGCTTTGTAAAACAATACCGAGTCATAGGCGGCGTGCGGCTCTTAATAGTATTATACAAATTTTATTTAAATGCTCTAAAAAAGAATAAAATACCTACACTTTGAAATACACACAAAACAACACCACACAAAAATCTATATCTACACAAAACCAAAATTCGTGAAATAAAGTGCAATCCTTATTTCCTTGCACGGCACTGGTTATACTGGCCTAACTGACCCACGTCGACACCTGCTCCGTGGATCTCCGAAACGCCGACCAATCAAATCGCTACGCTCGCTTTCTTATCGGCTGCCTCCTTGACTAGGACGACGTCGACCGCATAAAAACCTTTGAATTTTATACGGGTGATTTCTGCTGATAAGTCTGATATTTTTACCAGCAGCAGAGCATGGTAAGTGCTATGAAATAGATCGCGCCCCGTATTTCCTAATCAACATATTGAAATTACTAATTCCTATTTACCACTACAGATTCCACCCAAACAGCTTCTAAAAATGTTAGGTGTCAGGTAGGTAAGATGGCTGGTTCCGATTGCGTACGTCTGCCCCATAAGGCAATTTGTAAAGAAAGGAAAGGGGCCTTAATCTTCTGTGTATATTTTTTGTGTGCGCGGAGATTGTTGCCCTGATATATATCTTTATTAAGTCAACCGACGGCTTAAATATAAACTGGACGAGTAGGAAAAAGTGATTGTGTTACACGAAAGGGATAATCCCGTTCGAAAGCCATATATCACTGTGTAAAGCTGATCGTTCGGGCCGTCAGGATCTGGCGAGAGAGTCATACGGGCATGCTGCACGTTTCTGATGCAGATGGTGGAGCACTCATCTAGTTGAACCTCATTGCTATTTGTCAAAGATGCAAAGTTATACAAACAAGATAAAGAGGTTCCTTCAAGATATATCTTTAATTTAATGTGTATTAAATAGGGGTAACGAATATGGTAATAAATCAAAAGGAAGTTCAAAAACTTGCTAAAATGAAGAAACTGCCAAGAAAAACCCACGGGTTTAATAAGCGTTCTTGATAGTGTACTTATTTAGTTGCGTTTATTTTCATGGCCTCCTACTAGTTCACTCAACGTACTTGCGGACCAGTGCACTATATCAGTCCGCACGGGTTGCTCAATGATATTCCTGCACCGGTAGCTAAAAAGCGTGTACAATGTAGTACCAGTAGTACACACAGTTCCCAGTTCAAAACGGCAATACAATGGGGCAATTTCTTTAATAAGAATTCCTAAAATACTTCATGTTATAATTTCCTAATTAGGGCTGTTTATTTCCCATTCCGAGTTAGACATTCACCGATACCCCAATCGATTACATCTCCAAGGAATGGTAGTAAAATTAAATCCGCCCACGGGAACACATCTTGCACGCAATCTCGGCGTCTCATCTACCGGGGACAACCGTTTATACGTGTTTGATATAGATATATATGTGTGTGTTTGGGATGGGAGATTGGAGCCAGGTAAAGTTTAAGTTTCACTGACACCCGATATCTCCAGCTACTTGTATAGCAAGAATGCCAGACTCAGACTAATAAAGAAAGGGACCCCGGAATCTGAATGCTTTGTATCAGTTACCTGCAATGCTCGGGCTGGATCATTTTTTGCGGTTTAAAGTTCGGGGTGTTTATTATATTACAAACATTTGCGCATTATATGAGTAGACAAAAAAAATCAGATCATGTTGTAGGTAGAGTTCCTAGATTGGGAGAGTTATAAGCTATGGTTTGTTAGAACTGTCGGCGGCGCACAGTGACAGCGACAGCGTTCGCGTCGACAATAACGCCGCGCCTGACGTCGAGCCGGGATGGTTTGTTAAGGGGCATACACACGCTCAGGCGGACTGTCCGGCCGGCCTGCACAGGCTAAGTCTGCGCAGGCGGACCTTTGTGTGTGTATGCACGGCAGACGGACTGTACAGGCTGCCAGAAATACGGCGGCCTGACCGGAATAACTTCTGAACCCAACAGAAATTTGCCTGCACAGACCTGTCGGAACAGAGCTTGTGGACAATCGTCAGGCCGCCTCTTCAGTCAAAAACATGGAGAGCAATAGAAAGGATGCGTTTTTGGAGGAGTTTATCGAAATTTATTCGTTCCTCCATCATGTTATTGAGCACCACAGCAGCTCCAATCAACAATAACTCGTTAGAATTCATAATATCTCTCATATGCAAACAATGTTATTGGAAAGCCGAAACGAAACTGATCATAATCCTAGCGTTGGCCTGTATCGTGTAGATGAAAGAGATTGTGTCAGTCCGCCTGCGCAGATTTGGCCTGTGCAGGCCGGCCGGACAGTCCGCCTGAGCGTGTGTAGGCCCCTTTAGAAATTTTATTCCGCGTTCAACAGTCAGTGCGTTCGCTCGTTGTTCCTTAAATATATACCTATAAAATGATCAATAATAAGTTAAGAATAGCATCTGGTTTATTATTGATGAATTATGAGGAAGAAAAATAAATTATGAATACAATTTTCGACCATCCAACAAAAAAAAACCTTGTAAAATATTCGTTAGTTGAAGAACCGAAGGATCTTATAAAGTATCTGTTGAAAGGACGCTATATTATTTGCTACAATTCATTTTTATCATATTATGAATCCCAAGAAACAGCCGTGGGGCGGGCGCTCCGCCGAAGTTTCCGTTGTAATCAAACTCAAACAGATTACGACCAGTGACTATTCTATAGTCACTGTTACGACGCACACGGTGACGGACGCTCAGGCTGACACTCGGGCGGTCTGCAGTCGGCCCGGCTGAACGGAATCTAACAAACCATCCTGAGCGTTTTCATTGTTTTGATTACGGCTGACGTCCGCAGCGTTCGGCGGCGTTCGACGGAATGTTCTAACAAACCGTAGCTTTAGGACGATGATGTTACTTTTGAACGGAAAAAATAATTTTTCAAAAGTCCCACCAATTTTGTGAATGAAAAATAATTTGGGATAGATTCCATGGGCGTAGCAAACTTCTGACTACAGGACTCTATGTATTAAAGTTGGTCCTTGATACACGCCCATAAATGGCGGGTTATTGAAAAGCTCCTCCTATATTCATTTAATTACTGATATTAGCGTCAATTTTAAGTATGTATCAAACATCGAATTGACAATAATTGACAAGTACACCATGGGACAAATTAACTAGTGATAACTATTCATCAAATTTGTTCACTTTTAAGTATGTTTGTCGTATATAATATCACAAGTGCCGGAAATGTTATCGATAATTTTTTCGAAAGCGCTATTTTGCCTAGAAAGATCAAGAGTATAAATTGGTCTTTTATTTTCTGATAAAATCCCTCGAGCTTCGCTCTCGGGATTTTATCTCTGAAAATAAAAGCCCAATTTGTACGAGTGGTTTTGCTAATGGGCAAAATAGGGCTTGAGAATAAAATTATCTAGAAAAATTTCCGGCACGAGTGGTAGGTATTTGTCGAGATTATTTCTCGAATACGACTTAATAATTTCTGTATTAATTTTTTCTATGTTTACATTTCCAAAACGATTCATTTTGAACGAGTGACTGTAGCGTTCGAGTAAACAAACATGACGCTTGGATATCCAAGACAAATGCGATTATACCTACATCCTGTCAGCGTTGGTTTATTTTCTGAATGTGTCATAATTTTAAATGGAGACGGAGGTCTAATAACAAAAATTTAGGAATGTAAAAGTTATATAAATTCATTGAGACAATGCTTAATAGCGCAACATAATTTATAAGCTGCATAATTTAGAACAGTGTGAAACACACAAACTTTAAGAAGTAGGTACGTGTTTGTATCCAACAAATTCGCGGTTGCTAAGCAACGAAGTGATAATTTGCACAAGTGCAATTACCGCGATAATTTGCACAAGTGCAATTATCGCTAGCAGAGGCATATGATTGGTTGGATTTTTATGGAAGGAGCTACCTTATTGGATTCAAGCAGTATGAGGGAAATAATCATTCTAAAATAACTTTGGACAACATTTCTCAGTTGGAAATGGATTGGAGATCATAATATATGCAACACCGTTGATAAAGGAACATTTTCGCTATCTGCTATAAAAAAACACTAATTTAGTCATTGCCACTTTTGCACGCTCGCACAAAAAATTATGTTTACAATTTCTAACGAAACTACCTCGAAAACAACCTGCAACTTAGTGCTGCTAAAAATAAATTACTTGAAACCCTATATTAGTATATTAGATCTGAAACGGGATCCGATTGTAGGCGTGCTAGCTGCCTCAATATGTTGTACAAATAAATGTATAAAATTACCAAAATATACAATAGTAAACATGCCGTGTTCGAAAATAAATAAACGCCATGCCCTGTCTATAAAGTTGTCTCGGGAGATACTATCTGATGTGCCTCCTGTTTTATGTGGACTTGGGAATTTCAGATTGTTTACAGTAGTAGTCTTTTATTTGGGTTATCTGCGTACCGTCAAGAACGATCTTCAGGTATTAAAAACAATCCAGAATGCATTTTTCGAATACTTACAGATGAGGAAATATTTAAAGTTTGCTGTTACCGTGAACAGTTTCAATAATTTAAATTAGGAAGGTATAGTATTTCTAAAGTCACTTGAAACAGCATGAAAATCACTAATTGGCGTCACAAAAAGAATATAGGACATAAGCGTCACGCAGTTTTCAAAAATATACATATTCTACAAGTAACATAATATTCCACTTTTTCCAAGATTTTTTAAGGTTGTCGTCAAACACAACGTAAAGGTTAATGCACCATAGAATATTGTCAAAAGGTCTCTAAAAAGCCATATCGATTATAACTATTTACGCAAGTATATCCTAAGATCTGTGAAATTATGGCAAGACTATCCATCGCATTTGTGTAGCCAACGGCCGAACAGTGTAACCCATGCAAGTATTGGTGATATTATACATGCCGTCACTTGTTTTACTACAATATATATATCTTCTGTCTCCTTCATCTCTTTTCACTACTAATACCAGGTGCGGTTTAATATGATGGTTAAAAAAGTGTTTTGTCTCGTATTTTATTGCCGAAGCGCCTGTTCTCGAGCTACCCTGGTAAAATATAAATGAACTCACTTGGAACACAGTGATATATACGGGGCGCGATCTATTTCATAGCATTTACCATGCTCTGCTACTGGTAAAAATATCACATTTATCAGCAGAAATCAGCAGGTTTTTATGCTGTTCCAAGTGACTGCATTTATATCATACTTATAAACATTCTCATTCGAGTTTATTAGTGTTATATTGTGTTTTTGAAAGTATATCTAATAGGTTTTGTAATTCCAGCAATGTCTTTATTTGTTTGTATATTTGTCATCCGATTTTGATCGTGTTTTTTAAATGATAGGTCGTTAAAAACTGTATTTTTTACTACTAACCTGAGAAATCACCATTATTTACCTCATTCCTCTAATGAGAAGTAATATTTCTCACCCTAGGTAAATAATGATAATAAAAAAATACCTATGTAAATAATGAAAATTTTTCTGTATGACATTTAAAGATTGTGTCATTTTATCAGCTTGACAACTGAACTCCCAGGCTAGTTGATATTTCGAAGCATTTGAAAATAGCGAGAAATGACCAAAATAAACTAAAATATGGCAATATTTCAATGTTAGTAGTAAAAAAAATTCTATATACACTTCGGTTGAGAAGGCCATTATTTACCTCGCATATTATATCCTTCGGCGCTACGCGCCTCAGTATTTAAAAAGCTCGGTATATAATGGCTCACTTCTCAACCTAAGTCTATAATACACTATTTAGAGCTAAACGGCACATATTGTTTTAAAAAACCAAAGCCAACTACGTCAAAATTGGAGAAATTAATTAAATAAATACTAATTGTAGGGAGGTGTTACTATTACTATAAAGTTATTAAGGGACAATACCGTGAATCCACAATTTGTACAGCCCTCTGGCCATCAGCGCTGTATTTTCTATAAAGACACATGTGCATGCATCTGTCTCGACCTCGATTCGAAACAAGGTCGATCGAAGGCAGAAACGGCTACGAACATCGTCACCGCGGCCCCCAAATGAAAACAAAATTTAAAATTTGTTTTGCACAATTTTAAACTTTTTGGGCTTAAAATAACACCATTGCGCATTTACTTCGCACTTGCTAGGAAACAATATAACATTTAGATACACATTTGCACCTAGTTAAATAGAAGCATAATGAAATGGCTGTTCGCGCAGTCGCGGCGTTGCCGGATAATGTGATCGTCTGGGAAAATCAATATTTTACGAATTTCAAATAATGTCGGGTCATTAACAATCTATATTTTTATTATTCAAATAAAAATGCGACAAAATATATTGTATACCTCCTGAATAGTATAATTTAGGTGTGCAGTGGCAATCCCGTCAAATTTACCAAACAGTAAACCGGTTGATGTATTCCACGATTTACCTATTTCGTAAGAAAAATGTGTCTAAAATCAAATAACCCTGACGCCTGGCGTAAATAAAAGCACGTGTTCGATGACATTCCGCGAAATAAGGCGATTAGTCAATAGGCCATAAAATACCAGCGCGTCAGGCAACAGGTATGTACTCGATCGGGAAAGTGTATTTATGCGGTTTTATCTTCTTTGTTTTCAGCTATTTAGACACTGCCACAAATAATTTTATCGATGTTGTGAACCATTTTAATTAAGCCAATATTTTTTTTTTCCGAAATATTTTGACGTAAACAATTGTAAAAGTAAAATTCAATAAAGGTCGTGCCTCAGTGCGGCACTATCGAATATCTCAACGCACATGCTCTTGTTCACATCAGGCGTCAGAGTTACTTGATTTTACTATAGTTGTATTTTTTGCCTGCTAAATTGTGTCTTCGCATTGTTGAATCAACCAGATATAGGTATATACCTCAGACTAATGAATAAAGGGGACACCGCATTATAACGTCTTTATCCAGATGTAAACAGTAAGCTGAACCCTCTCACTTTTTATTATTAGTATTAGTAGTATTTACAAATATGGAACAAAATATTCTATTTTTTTCACTTTAGAGGAAACATACTTGCACTTTATGCACCTTTTTACCATTTTTTAATATTTTAAACTTGGAACCGCACGAAAAACTCGACTTTAGCGTTTGTTCTCTGGTAAAACTAAGCAAATACCGAAGAACACACCAAAACAAACAAAATGGAAAACAAACAAGTTGAGTAAGCCCTAACTTTGGTCCCTGTCAAACTGCCGCAACGTTGCCGATTAGTGCGAAGAGTAATGGCTGTTCTCTACTATAACCGCATTTGGTCAATAAAAAAAAATAAAACACCTACATAATCTTTCTTGAACACGAAAAGGTTGTTTTAATTTACTGTTCCGTCTGAATTTTATAAGTATGGGGGCAATTTTACGTTCAATGCATCTACTAAAGAAATTGCCTGTTTTATTTATGATATTCCTGGTTATTGTTATTCTTAAATGTGACAACATGTTTGGGGCAGGTCAGTAAAGGACCAATATTTGTAAACATGGGGATAGTAATAAATAACTCCTGTCAACAATTCACTTAAATTTGTAAACAAATTCGTCCCCTTTATTCATTAGTCTGAGGTATATACCCTATTTAGTTGTTCAATTTGCTGATGGTTTCTCCAAGTTATTCTAAACGTGTTTATTCGATGTCGAAGGTTTTGATTGAAGTCTGAACACGTAGGTAGGCCACTCAAATTTATATTTCTATAAAGGAGCAGTATACCGAACGCGTACGTATCAATATATAAATAACGTCTATAAAACCGTATGACTTGAGCTGGCCGAATTTATTATCGACAAAAAGGATATATATTTGTAAGATGTCGCAAAAGGACAAACTTGTCCGTGGCTGAGATCGATCCCTGCGATAATCCGTTATTTATAAGTGGCATACTTTATTTATAAACTTAAAAATGCCGCCGAGGTAGATCGATAAAAATTCGCGATGGTTTCGAGAAGATTGCGTCGAATGCTTTTTGATAAATGCCCGTTTATGTAGATTGAGATTGGTGTGTAAGAGCACGCCGATTCACAGAGTGTGCGCTATAGGTACCTTTGAAACTGCAAAAATTCAATTAGTTTCCCTATAATTTAATTGTTTAAAGAGCAGGCTTTAACCAGACTTTAAACATCTCTGACGTTACTGGTTACCATGCGACAAAAATGAATTACTGTACATAGTTCATGAATATGTCATCACTATCTGTTAAATAATAAATGGTTTACTTTTAGAATATATTACCATCATCTTTGTCATTGTAAGATAACCTTGTTTAAAATTTAGACTGATTAAGTTGCCAAATGTACTATATATGTATTTCCAAATCAGAGACGTTACCGGTGTTTTAAATGGGATTAAGAATAAAAACCTAAAATTTAAGAATAGGTAATACTGTAATACAGTAAATACAGTAACATCCGCCGTCCCAGAAAACATAAAAGTACCAATTTTCAACTCGATAGCATAAATGGAACCGAAAATACTAATTTTTTCTGTTTTTAAAAGAAAACTTTGACGCCCTGTATGTCGAAAACGAAGCGTTATTGGACAAATGTTATATGAAGAACCCCATTTATTTTTAAAAATACTACTCAAATTTTGAGTATGGCGGTTTAACTTCGACTCACCCTGTATACAAGGCATAGCTGGCAAGGAGATGGCTCCGAGCCAGACAAACTCCTGCCAGCGCAAAGAAGGGGGATGAAACAAGCCTCGGCTCTGGGTTAATGGCCACCGATGTCTAGCCCATAAAAAAAACAGCTGCTTTTAATTCAACAATTGTCTCATACTTTATTGTATTACTGTTCCCCACAAAAAGGAATCCAAATCCAAAACAGACAAATCGGGGGATCGGGGCGGCCAGGAAATAGGTCTATTTCTCCCTATCCAACTATTTCGATAGAGCTGATCTAGGTAATATCTTACGGGCAAATAATTAGGTATGTGGTGGAGCTCCATATGATAATTTTTGTTTTATTTTGTTACATTTTGTTACCAGCCAAAAATAAAATATTTGAAAGTTAGAAGTATGAAAAAATGGCTGATTTGATAAGGCCACAGCCAACTATGATTTACATTTAAAAAAACACAAGTTTATGCCATATCTCAAAAACCACAAACAACATAAAAAATTGATTAGATTATCTTATTAAGCCCACAATTATCTACAATTTTTGTCTCTACAGTTTTTCTGTATAATCGGAAATAACGGAGCTACAGAGATCTGACGAAATAGCAAAAAATCACTCTTTTCAAAATATCTAGTGAGCCATGAACTTTTTTGAAAATCCGAAAGGGGCATTAGATTAAGCACTCAAAACCGCAATTATTTTCCCTTTTAACCTTTGTTCTAGCTCTACTAGTTTCCGAGATCCCCATAGTGGTAATCGAAAAAAACTCGCCCTGTATAGCTAAAACTTGTTTTTCGTTTCCGAAAATATTTAATAATATCTACCTAATTTCTAAACAAATTTCATCCGGGAATTTCAAATTCGTTGCTACAACTTTTATCGTAACCAACAATAAAAATGTTATGACTTGTCCCCGTGGTACTTAGGTAAAATATAAATTTTGCTTTCCTCAGTTATTATTACTTTTCTAACCTTCTCAAAGTATAGAGTTCTGTTATTGGCATTAAAAATAAAACACACTATGAGCAAATAGATTCTGAAAAAATATATGTAGGTACTTAATACAGTGTGTCCCCAGATGGGGTACCGCACTCTTGTAAAGTTTCTTATACTTGATTTTTCGAGAAAAAGTCATTCTTGATAAAAAGTTTTGCTTGTTCTTAAAATAAGATTGGCATAGAAGAAGTTAACATTACTTATACTGGGTGACCAGAAAATTGAAAAAATGTTAATTAACATAAGAATAAACTGCCTCTATTTGTAGAGATACTGAAAAAAGTTATAAGGAAAATTTGCTCAGCGTGATAAGTTAGCTAGGTGTACAAAATTTCAAAGTGTAAGGCCTACTTTGATTTTTTGATTTTTTTTCTTGTTTTTCTTCGATTAAATGTTTTTTCTGTAAATAGTATGACAAAACTGTATTAACAAAAGTTACTCAGAGTAGGAAACTATGTAGGTACGATGAAAATTTGATAATCCTGGCCTACTTTGAGTTTCTTCCAATATTTTCCAAAATACAAAGTAGGCCTAGAATTGTTAAATTTTGTCAACAGGCGCAGTTTTCCATTCTGAGTAACGTTTGTTAATACAGTTTTGTCATACTATTTACAGAAAACCAATCAAAGAAAAACAAGAAAAAATCAAAAAATCAAAGTAGGCCTAACTCTTTGAAATTTTGTACACGTAAGTAAGTACTACGCTGAACAAATTTTCTTTATAACTTTTTTCACTATCTCTACAAATAGAGGCAGTTTACTCTTAAGATAATTAACGGTTTTTCAATTTTCCGGTCACCCAGTGTAAGTAATGTTAACTTTTTCCATGCCAATCTTATTTTAAGAACAAACAAAACTTTTATCAAGAACGACTTTTTCTCGAAAAATCAAATATAAGAAACTTTACAAGAGTGTGGTACCTCTTCTGGGGACACACTGTATTGTACTTAAACTTATTTTTCATCGAAATTGAACAGAATCATTAATAATTGTCAAGGACCTTTTAAACAAAAAAAAGGCCATTTGTTTCGCGTCCTTTTTCTACAAATTATATAACAAGAGCATCTTGCTAATCTTGCTAACAAGTTTCATAGGCGTAGCTAGCCTTTTTTCTCCGGGGGGCTTAAGCCCCTGAAGGAGATGAGATTCAGTAACCCGCAAAAGCTCAAAAAATGGCCGATTTTATAAGGCTACAGCCAACTATGATTTACATTTAAAAAAACACAAGTTTATGTCATATCTAAAAAATCACAAACAAATAAAACATTGGATTAGATTATCTTGTTAAGTCCAAAATTATCCAATTTTTGTCTCTACAGTTTTTTTGTATAATCAGAAATAACGGAGCTACAGAGATCAGATGAAATAGCAAAAAATCACTCTTTTCAAAGTATCTAGTGAGCCGTGAACTTTTTTAAAAATCCAAAAGGGGCATTAGATTGAGCATTCAAAACTGCAATTCTTTCCCCATTTAACCTTTGTTCTAGCTCTGCTAGTTTCCGAGATCCCCATAGTGGGCATACTGCATAAGTAAAAATATAGATGTACATTGGCGTCTTCGCAGTATTACATATCAATCACAGTAAGCAGTCACGTCCAGCCGTCCAGGTTCGCAGTGATGCCAGGGACTCTTTAAAGTAAGGGGACCCAGCATTATACTTTCCAAAGTGAGGCCTATTCTTTCCACATTCTAATGGTATCAGTGATGCGAAGTATGCCATTTGATTGGAGAATCTATTAATTAAACAGGTACTTTGATTGTTAGTAAAAATTAATAATGGCTTCCATGATTTCTAAAAATTGGAGTTGGCAATGTTGTGTCTACAAATACAGAATATATGGCAACTGTCAAATGAAACAAATTTATTGTATAGTTGAAATTCTTTAATTGTCACATCTGAGTATCTGGAAGTTAGAAAACTTAAAAATTGTGAATTATGATGAGAAACTTTTTGCCTCCTTTAGAATCTATGGCACTATCTTATCACATAAAACCTGATGGCAGTTGGACACACTGACATATTTATAACATAACTTTGTACCAGCCCACTTATGTGGTTTCCTTGGAGTCTACAGAAAACAAACTTCCCCTCAAGGCTTCACTTTTCCTATGTGATAGACTGTGAAATGCTGTGTCCCCTTATTTTAAAGAGTCCCTGAGTGATGCTAAGTCTGTGAGTGTGGCGTGTGGCGGACTGACGGGGTCGGGTGCGGGGTGAGTGCGAGACGGCAGTGTTGCCGCTGTTTAGTTTGTTTTATTTTGTCATTAGTGTTTTAGTCAGTGTCTATTACTATACGCAATAACACGAACACGCAACAAGATTAAATTAGCTTAGTAAGGTTTTTAATGTAAACCTATAATGTCAAAAAATTGTAAAAATAAACGGCAGAATTTGTCGGGGGGGCTATTTTTACACCAGGGGGGACTTAGCCCCCACAGCCCCCCCTTAGCTACGCCAATGACAAGTTTGTTCTGAACCAAACTGCGGAAAAAATAGGGGGCAGCTTTGGCTGGTACTGCGGTTCGTCTTCGTTGCCTAATTGCAATGGTTTTGCGACAATATTATCTTAGGGTCAGGTTACTCGTAATATTACCCAGAAATCGTGGTAGATTGACAGCTGCCAATCTTCTAATAATAAGCACAGTGAGCACCCACAAATATATCGATTTCGTTTAGGCACTAGGAGACCACAGAGAGGTCTATGAAAACGATGCCATGAAACGGACCGTGATAATTTTTGTGTAGTTTTTGGTTAATCGTTTGAACAGAACAAATACAAGTTGTTAACCAATGAATTAGATTACAAAACTTTATAACATCTAAAAGAACGTGGCGATGAAATTTACATACTACTTGCTTCTGCATTTTATATTGATTACCTGCCACAAATTATGCAATGTAAATTTACCACGCACAATTTGATCGTCTGATGATTTTACCAAAATGTATGGAATACTACCTTAGACTTTGACAAAGCTACACATAGACTGTCACAACCATTGTTGTAATTTTCGCGAAGATTACCATATGTTTTGTAGAAAATTATATATAAAAACTAAATTAAAATACCTGTGCCTCGTATTGTCTGGACGCTGGTATTAGTATCGACTCCTAAGGATTGTAAACCAGTACAATTTATCTGTTTCAATTTGTTTTCGTTCCAAAATTCAAGTTTGAAAGTTGGTGTCCCAGAATTTTTTGCGGACGGTTTCAACAATGCTTCTAACTTTCTAACCATTCCCTCTTTAGTAATTCAGATATGGAAATATTACATCCAAAGTCAACATTGATAGGATATAAGAAGAAATATAAAACCAGCAGATATATTACTTAAGTTATTCCAGGTGCAAAGGTCAAGCTTATACATGTAATAGACGAGGAGAAGATTGGACATGAACTGTTATTATTTTCAATAACTCAGAAAACTTACAAAACAACCCACACAAGAAATGTGTCCTGTAAATGCTGTAAACTTAAAAATCAAAATGATGCAGTAGTATAGGACACCCCTGTATCTTATTATAGCTGGTGGTGAAGTCACAATGTTAACTGTTTTTGTTTTAGATGGACCAACACTATATGAAAGACACGTGCATAGCGCTGTTTCAAGTAATCGCCACTGACGCCACGCGCCACACGAAGAAAAAAATCGACAGGGTCGTTTAAAAACATTGTTAAAACACCATTGTTGCAGAATCTTTTAGAAAATAAAAACATGCAAATATGTCTGTTATAACGAACTTAATATCCAAAATAAAATAAAATGATTGTTTGTTATGTCCCTTTAGTATGACAAATTAACATAACATATTTCCTTAGATTTCTTAAGAAAAACGAGTCTAAAAAGCAATCAAGAATATTATGGTACCTTCTGGTTTGAAATGAGGTCTATGGCTAGCTGTAGTGTAAGTAGAACGCATTAGATTTTTCAGTTTCTTCTTTATATATAGTGGACCATTGGTTACAAAATACTCTTCCGAAATATAATATCCAGAATTCTCGCTTCTTCAACTGATTGAATTTACGTAATTCCATAATAGTGTTTATTCTTCCAATTCTTCCGCAATTCACGGAATGGTCTATGCCATTGAATTGATCAATTCGATGGTCTATGCGCATACGATTTTCTTCATTACCATGGAAATTTCATGTTATCACAAACATATCTACCTATATAAAAACTCTGTTAATATGACAAAACTCCAACATATATACTGGAAAGGGAATTCGATACCGTAAAAGAATGTAAATGGTACTAAAGCAGGATATTTAAAATATGGGACATTCTAAATGAATGCGTCCCCATATAATCTATAATAAGTCGCCATTTTTTTCGTCGTGTAGCGCCACCCCAGTTCGCAAACAAAAATGAAATATGACGTCATGCTCGGGACTTTAATATAGTATTGGTCCAGGTTAAACCTATTGCCAGTGTTGCGTCCGGCTATGCTATTGCTGAACTTTTGTTCAAGTCGGCAAAGAATGTTGAACTAGAGACTGTACATTCTCTAAAATCTATTAGGACAACAGCAAACAACAAAAAAGTTCATATTGCAAATAAGTTACTGGCAAATGCGCGGCATTATTGTTATTCATTTTGCCACTTTAAACAAAACCTCTATAAGAATTCTCACTGGACCATACAAACACGATGAAATTCCGGGGAGGGGGAGTTTAAGAGCACTCTATAAAAAAATATTATATACAATGACTTCAATAATTGTGGTTCCGAAGTTTAATTTATTAGAAAAAAGAAACTAAGCCAAAGTGTCGAACAGTTCGTCAAATAGGTATTTAAAGTCTAATATTTCGATATCGATATTTTCCACGTGTAGGTAGGTATTGATATATTTTCTCATAATACTCGCAAGCCCGGAGATCAAGCCACTGTCTGGTAACCCGATACATTGAGAACCGCGGTTTGCGTCCGCCTCCTCCTTGAATTCCCCCATTCAGTTTCAACAATGCCTCGGTTTTTTTATGAAAACAGTATCTTCCCCGCATTCTCTCAGAAATCGCCAGCATCCGCTAGATTCCTTTTTTTTACGGATACGTACCCTCGATTGTCATCAACTGTTCTGAACCTGGATTAAGTGTAGCGCTCTCTATATCGCATTATATGGTCGGAAGGGTGGTGTATACCCTGACAAAGGTAGATTAAGTCCTCTGTCGCATAATCGCTTTATTTTAAATGAAGTAAAAACGATCTCGCATCTATTAAGACCTTGGGCCAGCTGGCCGGATCGGCGCCATGCTATTTTTCGGGCCAATGGCGTTCGAGGGTTTATAGGGCGATTAGGGATTACGATTACGTGCAGATGAATCCCCTGCTTTGAAACTACGAGCTATCCTTCATAGTCACGCATATGACGTATTGGTCTAAGTCATGGAAGGAGGGGGAAGAAATGCTAAGTAATTGCCCCGTGCGGTGATTTTTAATGGTAGGTAAATATGTAAAAAGCTCTGTAGGCATAACGTAACCACAGACTAACGAGAAACCACCGAAAAATTTTTTTTTATTATTTTTTTCGAGAATTTTTTAAGCTATTTTTCTGTGGATTAACGTAGATTTCAAACCTATAACCGTATACCGCAGTTTCCTAAAGACTAACCTGTGACATTTACTCCCCTGGGACTAAAATAGTTTAGTACTAAGGGAGTAAAAATTTTTAGTCCCTTATACATATACGAGGTGAGTTATTGATGACACTATGGGGATCTCGGAAACTAGCAGAGCTAGAACAAAGGTTAAATGGGGAAAGAATTGCGGTTTTGAATGCTCAATCTACTGCCCCTTTTGGATTTTTAAAAAAGTTCATGGCTCACTAGATATTTTGAAAAGAGTGATTTTTTGCTATTTCATCAGATCTCTGTAGCTCCGTTTTTTCTGATTATATAGAGAAAACTGTAGAGACAAAAATTTTAGATAATTTTGGGCTTAATAAGACAATCTAATCAAATTTTTTTATGTTGTTTGTGATTTTTGAGATATGACATGAACTTGTGTTTTTTTTAATGTAAATCATAGTTGTCTGTGGCCTTATCAAATTGGCCATTTTTTGAGCTTTCCAAAGATATAATACTCGGGATACTTATTATATTATAAAAAATAAAAGAGCTATGGCTAATTTTCTGATTTTTTTTTAAATTTTCACATATTCGGCCATCGAACATTTTCATAATTACGTTCTATTTTATAACACATCTGAAGAATATTTTCTAAAATTTATTTGTGGCGCAAACAGATCCACTTAATTTTTTTAATTGGGTTTTTCGTTTTTCGCTACCAAACTGATTAAAAGACAACTTTTTCAAGTTGCCTGGAAAATTCATAAATTCTTAATTATAAATAAACGAAACTTTGAACGTGCGTAACTGAAGAAATAACTTCAACAAATTTGTTTTCTAAGCTTTCGGAGAATAAATCTTCCTCAACGTCAATAACAGATTTATTAATTTTAAATAACAAATTTATTAATTTTAAATTAATATACAGTGTCCGCCAAAAAGTCTGCACCATATGGGAAAAATTTTTAGTAAATAACTTTTATATGTCAAATTTGACATTAATGAAAAAAACGTCAAAAAATGGGCTTATTTAACCGAATTCCGAAAAAAGTCATAAGAAAAATATGTTTCTTTCGCAATTGTATACCCCTATGCAAAATTTCAAGAGCCTACTACGATTTTCATATTTTGCCCTTTGTTGGATATTATTGGACATATTTTAAATTTTCTAGATATTTCTGATCAGATCAGCATGACAGAAATATTTGTGTGTTTTTACAACCATTTACTATAGAAAGAAGTTTGTAAATCGAATTTATGTGTTTATCTGTAAAAATCAGATCAGTTTTGCACCAAGCGTGCTTCTTCAACAAGCCCTCATTTTAATTTTTTTGCAAAAAAAAAGGAAAAGAAGGATATTTAGACCGTAAACTAAGTCTTGTGCAGTATGTATTCAGTCAATGAGTGTTTTAAATTACATAGGATCGACTTTTATGGACTAACAAATACGGAAAAGGGCAACAAAGGGCAAAATATGAAAATCGTAGTAGGCTCTTGAAAATTGCGAAAGAAACATATTTTTCTTATGACTTTTTTCGAAATTCGGTTAAATAAGCCCATTTTCCGGACATTTTTTTCAATAATGTCAAATTTGACATATAAAAAAGACTACGTCACAACATTTGATTATGTCAATTTTGGTTCTAGAGCAAGCAAAACCTGATGCCGCAAACAAATTTTCCGTAAAATATTTACTAAAAAATTTTCCCATATGGTGCAGACTTTTTGGCGGGCACTGTATAACAAATTTATTAATTTTAAATTTTAGTTCCTGCAGTGCAAAAAGTAGCGTAAGTATATACCACGGGACTAAAGTGACTCATAATTCCTCGAGTGATTGTTGCCCTCGCTTACGCTCGAGCAACAATCTTCACTTTCGGGATTAAAAGACGCACTTTAGTCCCTAGGTACATGATATACTATTTGGGGCAGGTTTCAAGTTTGGCGATTGTTTACCTGATTGTCAACTAAAAATCTTAAAAATACAAAAATTTGATTACCTACTATCTACTTTTTCACACCGACAAGTGTGTTAGATGATTTCTAGATTGACTCATGTTGACGTTACCTCATGCGTCTAAAGACATTCTTTGTCGATGAGAAATAGTTGTTCTTAAAAATGTGGTAAATTTAATAGCTATAAGGCAAAACTACAATGATGAATGGCCTACCGCTTGGTGTGTTTTTTCAATTTATCATTCTGGTGGCAATCTTCATTACGTATTCCAACACAAACACATTTCCAGGTGCTATTTTTCGACTTCCCTCTCTTAAGCGGCCAAATTAACTACCGTACCTCGAATATTTTTGTGAAAATTACCATATTTATAAGATTCTATGCAAGTAGCAATAATTTCCTCAGTGTAGACAGTAACTTGTGCTGTTTTGAATAAAGGTGTGTGCTGAAAAAACTTTACTGGGTTTTCAGCTGTTCTTGAGCAATAGGTCCTTTTCATAACACATTTTCTATTAATAAAAAAGAAATAAACATCCGCGACTATTATTTTGAAAAAAGAAACCATTTGAAACCAATGAAAACAATTTTTGTTGCCACGATATATCGATCTGCATAATATATCGGCGCAAATCCAATAATACAAGCGCATTCGCCAAAATTGTCGGCTTGTTCTTTTGTTAGTCAATCAATCTTATCCCATGTAAACAAAAGCAGTAACGAAAATAGTGGTCTTCTAAGCGTCCGAAGTTTTATATAATTTATACAGATTATTATATGAAAATATGTTTTTTTTATGAATTTCATTAAAAGTCCTAGATTTTATAAAGGGGTCATCGGAATTTTTTTGAATGCTTGAAAGTGCTAGATAATTGATTATTTGCAAAACAACCCCACAAAAATATAAGCTGAACCGCGCATGACACTACTTGTCAAAAATCAAAATGCCAAAGATCATAAAACACTAAAGCCAAGTCAATATTTTCAGTATACAGATTGTAGAAAAACGGCAACTCCGCAATATTTCAGCCAATCACTGCTCTAGAGCCGTGACGTCACGGCCCTAGCGGGAATAATTAACTGTTTTATCATGTCCTTAGTCCTTATAATGCAGTGTCTGTATAAGGAAGCATAATATTGCGAAAATAATACTCCCTGGACCATCTCGTGTAATAAATTATATTATACTTTTCCAACGAATTAATTCTTGAGGAATTGGTATAAGCTATCAAGATGTAGGCACCGTACACGGCTCGGAGTTGAACATCGCCTCACTACCTCCGTGGCACAAAGAACAAAACCAAAGAAAAGCGGGCCGTTTTTACGTTCTCGACATCCTGACAGGCTGACACGACAATAAATATTCGATCATCCATCTCCTCTTCGTCATTACAGACAAATCGTGGCAAGCTAGATTAATCGTAGTTCGTTATTCATTCTGTTTTATGATTCTGTATTAATATGCCGGGCGGACGTGTTCCTTTCTTTGCCTTTAATTAAATAAAATACATCCAGTGGAATCTATGGTGGTTGCGACTGGACCCATGGAAACTAATAAAATAAATAAGTAGTATATGCGAAATGTGTGGTAGGGCCAAGGTTGTTGGAAACTCCAACAACCTTGTGGTAGGGCAAAGTGGCAAAGGCGCAGTTTGCCTGTCCTGCTAAAACTAGGTAATTTTGGCTGTTTAAAAATATAAAAGATAAAAAAGTTTAATTTTCATTTTAAATGACTCAAAATCTTGTATAAATTATGAATGTTTTAATTAGATACTTTTGAAGATGAAAAATAAACCAAAAACCATTAGGTATGATCCGTGCAAAGCACATGTCGTTCCGAACACAAGAATATCACACTTTTGATAATTAATAAATAAATAAAAATGATGATATTAAGTATTACCTATCTAGAAATCCAGGTAGGAAAACTGAAATTTACCCTTCAAAAACCATCCTCCAAACGTCATATTTGTGCCTTTGTGGTAAATTACTTTTTCTAGAAAATGTATTTCTTCACAATTCCTTTTGCTTTTTAAGTATGATTCATGTTGAGATACTTTGTCATTGTTGAACAAGGTGCGCAAAAATATGTAAATGTATAGATTCGCAAAATAAAAAAAAAATAAATACTTTTTTCCTGCTCCCTCCACCGTAAGTTCACTTTACATGCTCGCCAACAGGTCCGAAAGCGAAAGTGAAATGTTCGAGGTGCACCGTTGCTAGGTAACTACAAAAAGTGGTTGCTATGTACAAAAAGTATTGCCTAGCAACGATGCAACGATTATGCAGCAAGGACCTTAAAACCATTATAAGAATATGCGAATTATGGCAAAAAATAAGAATATGGATATATTTTCCAGTATCAAATAATATGGCTAATCTCAAAGTCAAGCAGGAAGTGAACGCAGCGCTTGGTTAAAAGCGTCCGTATAGTAAAACTTAGACACGGGTTCGAGTCCCACACAAAACCCAAGTTTAGATACTGATTTTAATTTTTAGTAGGTAATTGAGCAATGGTTATTTGTTATTTTGTATTAGCTACTCACAATCTACTCCATTGCGTTTAATTAAAATTACCTATACCCTATACCTAATAGGAACTTGTCGGAAGCAGGAAAAATATAATACATTTCACGATGCGTATAAGCTCTTTTTTGGCCTCGGTCCCCTCGGCGAAAATAGTGGACTTATGCATATTTCAAAACTCCAAGTATATTTTCGGTTCAAATTTGGTATATGGGGGTTTTTGGGTATGGTGATTAACGCCGTGTCCGATTTTAAATTAAAAAAAAACGCTAAATAGTTTTCGTGAATATTGGGGGTATAAAAAATTCATAGCCGGCCCTGGATTTGCATTTTGAAAATGGTAGGAAGGTCAAAAGAAGCGGTTTAAGTTCAGGCGATTATCTCCAAAAATAAATATTTTATGGATTTGGATAGGTGTAAAAGTAGACCCCCACCCTGTATACAAAATCACTAAGTGACTGATAATTTTATAAATAGATTTTTCGAAAGCGCTGTTCTGTCCAGGAAGATTACGAATATAAATAATTGGCCTCGTAAGCTTCCTTAAGGCAAAATAGCACGTAAGAATAAATTTATTAAGAAAAAGTTACGTCACGTATGGTTATTACGATTTCTTGTATATTATTTATATCTCCAAAACTTCAAAAAAGGAGGAGGTTATCGATTCGGTTGTATGTTTTTTATGTTTGTTACCTCAGAACTCCGTCATTTATAAACCGATTTGGACAATTCTTTTTTATTTGAAAGGGTATACTTACAGAATGGTCCCATTTAAATTTAAAGAAAAAATTCCATCCGGACAAATAGGGGGTGAAATTTCATAGTGAACCGATTTCGATGATTCTCATTTTATTAGAAAGGAATTACTTTAAAAGTGGCCCCATTTAAATTTGAAGAAAAAATTCTACCCGTAAGAGTGGAAAATAGGGGATGAAATTTCATATTGGACCGATTTCGATGATTCTTTCTTTATTGGAAAGGGGGTACCTTAGGTGTGGTCCCATTGAAATTTAAAGAAAAAATTCCACCCCTAAGGGTAGATTAATAGGGGATGAAAGTTGATATTGGACCGATTTGGATGATTCTTATTTTATTACAAAGGGGTTACCTTAGGGGTGGTCATATTTAAATTTGAAGAGAAATTAAATTTGAAGAGAAAATTTTCAATCCTAAGGGTGGATAAGTAGGGGATGGAATTTAATATTGGACCAAATTCTTAATAATTCATTAAAAAATAAGAAACAAAAAAATTTTAACAAAAAAATTAAATCCGACTTCAAAAATTTGCCCGTATGCACACTCCATTAAAAATTTAAAAAAAAAAATAACAAAAAATAACACCGACTTCACAAATTTGCCTTTTAGAATGTTCGAAATATTTTCCTCATTCTACTTTGGAGTCGGTGACAGTAAGTTATGATGTATGTAGGTTATGATGTACCTAATCATATCTAAATAGATTTAAATTTCTTGCCTTGACTGTCACCAAATCCAAAGATAACTCAATTTAGAAAGAGAAAAATGTTTCGGTTTTAATTTAATTTTTTTGTTAATTTTTTTAACACTATGGTTTATTTTGAATGAGTGTCACAAATTTAAACAGAGCACGAAATGAACAGGTGAGCAACGCAAAAATTATGCAAATTACCTGATAATACCGCAATATAATAATTTAATAGAATATAATAAATATAATATAATTTTCAGCTGCAGAACAGACAAATTTTGACATGTTGGTTTCATGTGCATGTGCGTGTATCGAGCAGATACACGGTTGAGGTTGCCAAGCAACGAAGTGATAAATGTTCTTGGAATTTATCGCTTTAACAATTGGATACTACAACTAGTATGAAGGAATAATCAGTACAAACATGATCAACACCACATCATCCCGTGAGACACTAACCGCTTTGTGATCACACCAAGACAAATTCGGGCGAGATTAAAAAAGGGGCCACTCCGCCGCCGGCCGCCCCGCACCCGCTCACTGCCCCCCCCCCTCCCCCCCCGGGGTGCGCATCGATCGTCACATGTCTCCTTCGGTTCTGGCAAAATGGCGGGCGGCCGCGATTGTGCAAGGGGGTTGCCTGGCTACGTCACACGGCCGACGTCTTGCCAGTGTAATCGAAGCTTGGAGTTCAAAGAGGAAGGCTCGGGACTGGGGTATAGAGCAGCGTGCGGAAGCCTATTATACCGCCTAAAAAACACATTCTTAACTTCGCTAATAAAAAAGTTGTATGTTTTTCGTTCTTTCTATTGTTCACGTAGGTACAGTAGGTACCTACTATACAGTGTCTGGCAGAAAGTACACACCATATGAGATTTCTTTTTATTTTGCATTTATGAGAAAATGTTCTTATTGTTCGATGTTTGTGCATTCCTGGAAATTTAAAAAGCAGTTTTCAAAATTTGAATAGCTCATGTTATTTTGTATAAGGGGTAGGTTCGAAATTATGAAAAGGGCACAAGAGTAAAGCACCATTATTTTTAATTTTATGTATTATGAAAAGTTGTTTATAGAGTTAAAAGAGAAGCCCAACAATGAAGTTTCAAGTTTCTTTTCCATTAAAAACGTGAGTGCCAGAAAAATTACTTTAAACAGTAGATAGTTATGGCTCCTGCAAAATAAAAATGAAAACAACCAATAAAATTTTTGGTGCAAACTTTCTGCCGGTCACTGTATGTTGTGTATATTATCGCATTAGAAACCAAATTTGATCTCGGGCCTAACAAAAAATTATTTTGAGAAAACTAAAATGCTATACCTATAGTTCTGTTTCTTCTAATAAAAATGTATTAACTTTATTTTAATTAACATTTTTTTGTCAACTTCTCTTTTGCGTCTGTTGTTAATGCAAGTTATGTTTGTTTTCAGCGGGCAGGTGGATATATGGAAATATTTTTTATTGTCTTTAATACTTTCATGATTTTCAGACCAAAACACAACAAACTTCGAACATGAACATCTAACGCCAAAAAATATCTCTGTTCTGAAAAAGTGAAGTAAAAAATTTCGTCAAAAACGAAAATACAAAAAAAAAACCAATTCGTGACATAATTTTAGTTGACAAAATTATATTAAGGAAACTTGTACAGAATGAAAAACTTATATAGATGTGACCAATTTCAAAAGCCTATAGGACTACTTTGATTTGTTCTGCTAAATAATTTAAAATACAGAGATCAAAGTACGAATAAGGGTTCTTAATAACAATTTGACGTGAAAACTACAGAAAGGTCACTTAAAAAAAGATCAAGTCTGTTTTAATGCGCACATAGATCAGTAGAATATCTACCGAAAAATATTGCCAGTATATTCTATAACCCTTTTGATTTGGAGGCCTTATAAAGAAAGATACAAAATATTAAAGTTCTAAAGAGTATAACTAAGTTTTAAGAAATATAACACTCTTCTTATATCTTTCTTATAAGACCACCAAATAAAAAAGTTTATACCTATACACCGCACAGTTTTTATCCATTTTTAAATAGTCCACAAGCCTAAAATTCACTTTCACAGCACCGCCAAAAAATATTAACAAATACAAAATCACATAACAGCCGCCATTAAAATTCGTAAACGGATCTTCGAAGTAGTGCTGCCAACGGAACAGTGTTGATTATCCTTACAAAGTCCCTAATTGTTTTGACGTCTATTTAAAATCGTCAATTTTGATTGGCTGAAGCGCTTGAGCACTCCAAAAGTACCAAATAAACAAACGATCGCTGTTTTCAAAACAAATGGAATAATGTTGGGAAACACTTTTGGTGTTATTTACTTTATCTATGGTCGGTTGCTCCGCCGCTGGCGCCCGCGTATACGTTCGGGAAAGCGCCGCCGTCGCGACGTCCATGACGGCGGCGCTGCCGGGCGCACCGAGCCGCCGAAACTGAATAAGTTCATTTGGTGGGGCGCCTCGTAATTACTGTTTGCCGGATTTGTTGTACCAACATCGTTATTTACTGCGCCCGCCTTTATCAAGGGTGAGTTGTTATTTCGATGCGGCCGCATTCATAGCCGCCCCGATTTTCTGCTTAATTGCGTAACGACAACTCAATCGCTTAATCAATGGCGGAAGGCGCCCGCGCCGCACCACACGAGGCCCGAGCCAAACAAGATTTTGTTTTGGGGGCGTATTTTAATAGACCCCCGCGCTTCGACTAACTTCGACTCTGCTGGCTCTCAGTTCGCATATAGAGGGTTCTACTTCGCAATAGTTTGTTGGGGTGGGTCGTCTCGTACAGAGATAAAAAGTTCATTCAAAGATACCTATATTATAAAAAAAAGTGTTGTATCTGTATCGTCATGTTAAGGGTAACTCCTTTTTTATTATACTAACACCTTATTTTCATCTGTTTTAGCAATAATGAAAGATGGGGTTTTTCGGGCTAGCGCACGGGAACACCGCATGGAAAAACTTTCCATGCGCTGAATAAAAATACCGAATATATGGCTTTAAAATAGAAATATACAGCAAAGTAAACTAAATTTAAGAAACTCTATATGCTCTCTGATATTTAACATGTACCTATTTTGTATTTTAATTCGTAAGTGTCTCAATATTTAGTACATTTCTGTAATATTTTTGACGTTTTATTCACTTTATCTGACAATAACTAATTTACAACAAAGCACCTTTGAAATAATTTGAGAGTAACCATGGAAACGCATCATACATACCAAACACTATATTGTCTGCATTGTTTATTTTTTGTCAATTAAATTTATTATAATATGCCGATAAAATGTTTTAAGTTTCCGTTTTCAAAGAAGTATAATAAAAAATTATCGTTCATTACACGTCCACGTCACACGGGAATTTGTCACGCGCGCACGGAAAAATCTTTATTTCCAGACTCGTAATGAAATATACCTACTATTACAGGTCACAAATCTAGATGTTATTTAGAGCAGACCCCTTATTAAAATTTTTGAACCAAGTCTTTGTTTAAGTAATTTTTACTTAGGGTAACATCCTATACAATTTCTTTTCATTAGATTGTATTACATTATATGTCTTATACAGTGTGTCTTAATTTGATACTGGATATATATAGGTATCTCAGGAATATTGTCACGACTGGAATCGTGACCGGGGGTGAGCATCAGAAGTAGAATCAATAATTGAGACGTATTTAAAAAACTAAAAATATTTATTTAATTTTGTACGGACAAAGAATCATTTCCCACAAGGGAGAAATATGAAACACTTACATTATAGGATATTGCTTGTATCTGGTGGGTCCAACATCTCGCTCGCCGACCAGGAGGAAGTCACCGGCTGTCAACCAGAGTATCTCGTCGTCATCCCGAAGAGTATTCTATCGTCCTTCCGTAGGGTTGAGTAGAGTTGAAGTGTTGAGGTGTACGTTGAGTAGTGTAGCACGAACCGGGGCGCCTGGAACCAATCGTCGATCACTGATCCCCCGAAATGCGGACCACCGGTATTTAAACCTTTAGTGGAAACCGAGTCAGCACTTCGCGGACAATCGCCCGATATGGTTCGATTTGCCATTAACGGAAAAGTTGGATTTGCAATTTAACAATTTAGCAATAATTTTGAGGTTTATGAACTTTCCGAATTTGTCTAAAAATATGTTAGGACCCGATCTTATTTTCTCTGGTTGACAATATATAAAGGGCAAGGAAACAAATGGTATCTTTTTTACTGGTAGTCCCAAGGGAGAGTATCTCCTCTAGGCGTTGGTATTTGGATGGGGTAATAATTATTTCATGGCCTCTTATAAAATAGCGAATTTTCGAGAAACCCTATTAGCGAAAAATCTTACTTTACAGCGTGATGCAGCACCGTTCAAAACCCCCGTATACCAAATTTGGCAAAAAATGTCTGAAAGGCGTTCTCTTTATACTCTATTCAAACTAAACGCAAGTGAAACATAAACATAAACACAAGTTGTTGCATGGCTACAGCGTGATACGCACGTGATCGGCTTGCTATTGGCTAGTCGGCAATAAAGTCTGTCCGGCGGGCGAATGCAGCGAGTCGGTGTTTCTTACAGAGGTGTATTGAGTTGAATCATTGAGTAAATTTATTCGTTTACTCAATGGTTGAATGTGGACCTTTATTTTTTGCTGATATAATTCTTTCGCTGTTCATTAATTGTTGGAGCTACGATTAGTATTAATAGTAGAAATTTGCAGTGAATGACTAGGTATGTCATAAAAGTTTGTTTTTAAAGTTCTTAATACTGGGGCATATTATTTTAATATTTTATATTGCAAAATTCATAGAGAAACCTCAGAATTGTTCACGTGCTTCCATCGTGTAAATGTTTACGCGGCACTTGCATTTAATTTGAGTAGATAGAGTGTACATGCATTTTGTTCCCACAGTAACAAAGACCCAAAATAGCAACAATTGCATCAAGCATGCCTTGGATTAGTATTAAAACAAATAAGTTCGGACTAGAAATATAGGTAATCAATTTATTTTAGTTACTTAATCTAACAAATACGCTTTAGAATAGTTGTTAGGCAACAATTATTTTAAAATTAAATTATAAACCCGACTTCTATTTCTATTGATTTTTTAGACATGCTTGATGCGATTGTTGCTATTTTGTTATACCTGCCATGATAATAAAACGTATGTAAAAATAACACCTTTCAGTTATTTTTTGTCAAATTTGGCATACACGGTTATTTTGAAGGATGCTGTTCACACTAAGTCAGATTTTTTTTTGTAAAAAATCGCTAATATGGTTTGTTGGAAATTCGCTATTTACTTAGCTCCGATGAAATATCTATTGATCGGAGCTATTTAGTATCAAATTGGGACACAGTGTATACAGGGTGTCCAACTTTAAAACTGTACAAATCCGTAAAATCTTCATTTTTGGAGATAATCGCCTAAACTTTTTTTTTTGTTTGAAAGGCCTTCAAAAACCGCTTCTTTTGACCTTTCTGTCATTTTCAAAATGCAAATCCAGGGCCTGCTGCGATTTTTTTATACCCCGATTTTTACGAAAATCATTTAGCGATTTTTTTTATTTAAAATATGACCATACACAGCGTTAATCAGAACACCCAAAAACTCTATATACCAAATTTTAATAAAAAAATATACAGGGAGTTCCATTCTGCAGGGTGTCAAAGTTGAGCAAAATAGGAATTTTAAAGGCATCTGCCAAGTCAAGAGTGCCATGGAATCCCCTCAAAACAGTTGAATGGTCAATAGGACCACTCAAGGTGTTGGTGTGCAAAGGTCCAATACAAAATGTACAGAGTGTTCTTATCTGTGCCATCTCAAATTACTGAATTTTTGGAACTAAATCCTAACTTTAATGTTTTATGGGTAATAACCTCGGTCTTTGTCTACCTACTAACGAAAGTTATTCTACCACTGGTTAGTATGGGGAGTTCAGGTACAGGTGGCGCTGTCAGCCAGATATGTTTGGTTGACTATTTTCTATTCAAGTCTCCATACTGGCCAACCATTAATGCATTAGAAGGTAGACAGCGCCACCTGTCTCCGAACTCCCCGTACTAACCAGTTGTTAACTAACTTTCGTTGGTATAGATAGACAAGGACGAAGGACAAGATGTTTTGTGGTGAGAAGTGGCAAATGACAAATGTTAGATGTTTTGTGGTGACAAGATAGGCTTTAATTTTATAAAATTAGATAATATATATCTACATTCATAGAAAACGTATAGTACAAATTCCTCTAGGCTCTCGCTCCGCTATACGCTATAAAGCAGCAACGAAAAATGAAAAAAAAAACACAAATATCAAAGTATACGCCTATTAGGTATTACAAAATTGGATGGGTGAGCCATTAATAACTAAAAATCTATTGGAAAACCGTTCCAAAGCGATGATCATTTTACAAACTAAAATCGGATACGATATAATAGGCTGTTTTACACTCCGAGGTAAAGCGGAGGGCTGGGCGTTATTATTCCCCAACACAAAGGGATAAAATGCCGGTCCATCTGCTGGTTGTCTTTAACTCCCTCTTTTCATGCGTTTAGGCCCTATGGCCGTCTCTCTCTCCGTTCGCTACCCCTGCCTCTGCTATTCTACTAACGCTCCCGGTTTGAATAATCGCCATAGTGTCTGGCGTGAATCACATTTTCACAGCGGTCTGTGCACCCTCTGAACATAAAAAACTGACGATGGTTTTCTCCCATTTTGCGAATAAGTACATCTTTCATTCCTTTTCTTCGCTATTTAAAGTCGGTATATCTAGGTACCTATACAGTTGTCGGTTTCCGTATTTTTGTGGAAATACACAGGACAGGAGAGACTAGAAAATTTTAATAATTAATAAAACAATTGGCGTTGACTGACGTATTAAGTCAGTCAACGCAATTAGTACTTAAATAAAATTTCACATTTTTTTATGACCAGCAGATTGTCAGTAGGTATCATGACAAGTTGGCAGGTCAGAGTTTCAAAATATTCAGATATTTTTTTTATTTTCTTTTATTCTAATCATCAGATGTGGCGATCCACTCCGCTCAATCTACTATAACTGCCTGATATTTCTTTACATTTTTAAGATGGAAAAGTTTTGAAAAAATCAAACTTATATTTTTTAAATGTATAGAACTTCCTCTATATTTTTACATTTTGATATGTAACACAGTAGGTATTCACTTAACTTTATACTTTATACCTTTACATTTTGCTGGTTTTGAAATTAAATTTAAATATTTAATAATTACTAAATTTTAACTTTAATTTGCAAGTCTTGTGATAAGTCTTTTTATAATATATCCTATACATACTTACACCTTATACCTACAACTTTCTTAAACTCTCTACCAATACTAAGGTACTATACCTACCACAGTATACAGAGTATATGCATTAAGTACTTTAAAATTTCGCAAAAATTATTCTGAACAAGGTAAAACATTAGTAATGAAAATGTGTATTTAAAAACATTTAAGGTGCAAAATTTTTATTTTAAATGTTTATTAAGAAACTGTGGAAATTAATTGACGAAAATTTTTTTTCTTAGGAGGCTATGTTTTGGTATTTAGGCATAGATTTTAATTCTAAACAACTTTTTTTAACAACCTTTTGCTGATTTTTTTGAAATAAGGATATTTTACTTTTGTACAATTTTTATATTTTTTGACCTACCCTGTATGCTGTTTAATTTGCAACCATTCTAAGTGCACCTAATATGATTATTGAACATGCATCAACTTTCGGCAATATCTGTATTTTGGTTGTGCAATTAATAAAAAATTCCCATAATATGTGGCACACTTAAATGACCACACTGTATATTATACCACAGAATATATAGCAGCGCTTTTTATTATACCGTGATTATACCGGGTAGGTGGCCACGGGATGGGCTCACCCCCAATTTTTCTTTTATTTTTTAAGATGAAAATTTTAAATATGGGATACAAGTACTTCGTATAAAAGATTTTATAAGTACCAACTTTTCTACTCCCGGTTTTACCATACATACATACATACATATATTCGGATTCAGCATAAAATTCTATATACACCACAACATTTCTGTCAAATTTGGCCGTAAATATTTATTTAATTTTTTTTTTTTCATCTAGAAGGCCGTAAACTTGCCGATATGAAATTTTAACAAATAAAAAATTTTGGCATTTTTACAAGTCGTCTTAAATGTAGAGATAAAATTTTTGCAAAACACTCACATTTTTCGAATAGGAACACTGTTCATCGAAGAGTATTTTGTACAAATTCAAATAGTCACTTTCTTGAAAAGTCGATTAAAAAATAGTATCTACTGGGGTTGCATTTGTGGGTTGAATTTAGAAATAGACCCACCAAATTAAAAACAACAAAATACTCTTTGATGAACACATTAGGAGCCACAATGACACTATTCGAAAAAAATGAATATTTTGCAAACATTTAATCTCTATGCAAGATGACTTGTAACAATGTAATTTTTTTGTGGTTCCGGAAGGCAAATTAAGCATATTATTTAGCAAGTTCATGGCCTTCAGGATGCAAAAATAAAATCTTAAATAAAAATTTACAGAGTTGTCAAAACTTGCCAGAAATATTGTGTGGTACACATAATTTTATGCTGAATCCAAATATGTAAAATTATACAGGGCATTCTATTTACAAATCCAAAGTTGAAGTTATTTCCGGTAAAAGCGGAAGTAGAATAAATGTTACTATATATACATAAAACCTTTTTATATGAAATACTTCCGCTCCAAATTTCAAATTTTTCTCTCAAAATATAAAAGAAAAATTGGGGGTGAGCCACATTCCGTGGCTCCCGGTATACTATGATATTGATATTGATATTTCACAAAAATACATAATTTAGCATATTAGGTACTTTATTGCAATAAAATACTTTCATCGCTCTGTGAATTATCTTCTTTTTTAATGTTTGGCAACATACAGAAAAATCACGAATGGATTTTTGCTCACCAAAATTGCTACATGATTTTTTTAAAGGGGTGCCGAATAATTCTATGGTGTTATGTTTTTATTAAAAAATGTCTAATATGGTTTTTCGCGGACCATAGGGTTTCACGGCAATTCCAAATCAATACTTCGACCTTTCAAGGATATATCTATAATAATAGTTACCTACTTGTGTACCAAGGCAGTGAAGGTCAACTTTTTATAACGAATGTGGAACTTAGATGCCGAGGCTTTTAAGGACGAGGCAAATAAACCACATGAGTATCCTGTGGACGTTCTCTTGCAGTCTATATAGGAATATTTTTGTTCAAATTGACCAAAATACTGAGATTGTACTTTATTGGCCGGGTTTTGAATATCTGGCCACGTTTGACGAGCGACGGGCCCGTTTGACGTTTGATTTTCACTTCACATCTCGCCAAGGCTAACTAAAACGTACAATAACTTTGAATGAAAACCCCCAGAAAGGAGCAAATTTGGGATTAAGGCTCGAACGGGACAGCGTCTGCATATGGCGGGATGCCGTTTCCGTTTTTACAGTGGCGCGCACCATTTAGTAGCTACCTACACAAACGCCTATGCCACTTTGGTGCATGGCCTCAAAAATAAATTTAAATTACAAAATTATTTACCGATGGATTATTATCCTCAAACATTTTAGTTTTGGTGGTCAGGGAAGTGTCACAAACCGCACAGCTAAGCATAATAACTCGAAAAATTACCGTGTCAGATATCAAAATATTGTCCCAAAACTTGGTTACTACTCAGGGTGATTTCCGTTGCACGTATTTTATAATTTACCTACATAGAGCCTTGACTCCTTCCTGAGGTTCTTTATTCAAAGTACAAAAATGACTTACTTAATGTTAACGCGAAAAAAATAGACATAGCAAGCAGACTCATAAGCAGGAAGACATAGTAAAGACTGAAATTCGGAACATAAGATATATCTTCTTTATAAACTGACCACATCGCTTCTAATTCTTATGATCTATAGCGTCTATAGTGAGGAAGCAATTCCAGCAGTTTGGTAACGAAAAACCAGGAGAAAACTTTTAAACGTACTTTTCAATAGTAAACATCTCGAACAAAATAAAAAGCAGGTAGGCACGCCTTACGATATTCGTTACTAAATATCCAAAAGTAGTCATAAAGGGACTTGTTCATCTGCTGCGTCCAGAATTCCAAAAACTTCGGTTGCAAAGCGCCTTTATCAATGAATACTCGACTTAACAGCATTCGCAACTCGAATGCATCCTACTACAAGGTGTAAAAACTACAAAACAGCGGCAAGAACTTTTGGGCCAGGCAGCGGCACGCTGGTTAACTCGGTAAGTGCACTAAGCCGGGATAATCTAGCGGGCTTAGGGCCCCATTCATCTCCAGGTAAATATTTGGCGCAGTAGGCCGTGCTTTCGAGTGCGTTTTGTCGGGCGCGGCCGCGCCGCCGCCGGCCGGCACGGCCAACTCCGATGAAAGCCTTCATTATGCGCGAGTTTCGTGGCGGAAATAAAAATCTATTCAAATATCGCATCTTTCTCGGAGGGGTGGGAATTGCGGCCGAGGGGCGGTTTCGAGGGTCCTCTCGAACCGTTTGTGTGGAAAACCGTACACGAAAACATTCGGGGGGGCCTCTGTTTGGACGCGAATAAGAAAATAATGGGCTGGCAAAAACCAACAATATTTTAACATTATTTTAAGATTATTAGCATTTTATATCCTCTGTCCCTAGTTTCAATTACGAACTAGTCTGTTTACACTGTTCTCTCAGGGCGTCTTATGGGATTTCAGTATAGGGATGTTCATACAGAGTGTTAGAAAGAAGTCGGGTTAAATGGAATATAGGCTTGGCGATATACCATATTACCCTCCCGATTAACCTTAGGAAAAACCAGTTGTCAACAATTAAGGGAAAGCATATTGTTGCTGCTTTAACATTCGTTACATCAACTCATGTCACTTGCCACTTACCTTGTTGTTAAAAGTTGTTATTTTGATGAAAATACCGGTGTTTCACACTCAGATCCGACACTGTTCGAAAACTTTGATAACCTCAAAAACCAAATAACTGATGCCGTGCAGTATAGAAGCGCGCAGGGCCAAAGTCTTTGATATGAGTGGAACAACAGTGTACTAAGAAATGTAAATTTGGATACCCATCATTAGATGGCACGATGGTTTCTAAAATTTGGATGTATTCCATATTACCCGACTATTCCATATTCCCCGATTTTACTCTACCCAATGTAAGATTTTATTATTTTCTATTTAAGTTTATATACAATTAAAACACACCAATATTTATTTAATACAACCTTTGTAGAACTCATTGTAGTGCTCTGAAGAAGACTAAAGTCAATATAGTCGAAACGTTTGCTAATGACTCGAGTAGTTTAATTAATCTTGTCAAAATGTTCTCGTAAGCAGAAAACCTACAGATTGGCAAAAAATAATATGACTTTTCTTATACAATTTTTAATTTAGACGCTCCTATTTCAAAATACAGGTTAAAAACGAATTTTATTATTAACTTCCGCGTTTTTTTAAAATATTTAGTAGAAATTTGGCACATATATTATGCGGGGTGAGTCACATCTGAGAGCCGAAAACACAAGGTAGAATTCGCTAAAATAAGCACATATGCTTAATAAACATTAGCTCAAAAACGCTTGGTTCTCCATATACAGCGTGTTGAAATTTTTCAAAAAATAACATATTTTACAAGCTTTTATTTAGCTTGCCCTGTTAGTATGTATGTGTGGGTCGAATCTTGCAAGCTGAATTAGAACCACTTCCTGACATCCGACTGAGCTGAAATTTTGCACACACCTTTAGTTCCGGTGACAATACAATATACAATACTCAATATTGTAATACTTTCAAAATGGCCGTCGCCACAAAAAGACGGATGATGTCAACCCCCTTAATATGGGTATCAAATGCAAGGGCTTGAATAAGAGTAGAAAACAATAAAGTTAGTGGCATCACTCTAAATTCAATATGGCCGCCGCTCCAAGATGGCGGATTACATTTTCTTCTAAACCCCCTTAATATAGGTATCAAATGAAAGGGCTTGAAGATGGCGGATTACCTATTTCTTCACAACCTCCTCGACATGGGTACCTATCAAATGAAAGGATTTAACGAGTATAAAACGGTAAGGTGGGTGACGTCATACTAAATCCAATAGAGCGGATGCCCCAAGATGGCGGACTTTTACCACCCTCCTGACATGGGAATCAATCAAAAGGTACAAAAAAGCACAAAATAAAATAAAAAATTAAAAAAAAATTGTTAAAAACAAGCTTTTATTTAAGCCATGTACTAAAACGGATAAAATAAGTTTAGGTTTTCGTTAAGATATATCAATGCCAAACTTTTAAATCAAAAAGCTTGTCGCGCGAAATGTTTATAAAAGTAGGTAGGTACCATTTGATTTTATCGGATAGTGATTGGTTGATATATGCAAGTAGGTACATTACAAAGTATGTATTTTCTTTAGAGTTCGCGCGACAAGCTTTTTGATTTAATTTTTTTTTAATTTCTTTCGGTTCTGTTTAGGAATTCCAACCAAATTTGGTACACATTATGCATTGGTGGGTTGCCATTTTGTGCAATAATTTGGCTCCATTCAGATGACCAGCGGCGTAGATACAAATAGTTACTCTAAATAATTGTAAAAAAAGTAGTACAGTCCTGTGCAAAACGAAGATAGACCATTCAATTTGGAACAAAAGGCGTCTCTTGGTATTTTTTATATCTGGTACAGTTTTTTTGTTATTTCGGATTTTTTAAACTAGTGCCAAGGCAATTATGCTATGGCATTTAAAATAAAGTAAATAACATTTTATTTTTTAAGGTGGCAATTGAACATTGCTTAATGCATTTTCTAAATTTTCCGTACCTACACTTTCCTTTCCTTAAAAGTTTTTCTAAGAACATTTTTCGTTTCTTTTGCTATTTATTATTTAAACAAGCGGACTGGAGTTTGTTTTTGTCCGCATCGAATTATCCATGAAAAACGAGTATTGATTATTTTTCGAGGTGTAAAATTTAGTTATTATTGTGTACTAAGTTTGCAAATAAATATACCTTATAAATTGAATGGGGTATCCAACATTTTTCAGTTTGCACAGGACCGTACTACGTTTTTTTTGCACAAAATGGCAACCCACCAAGGCATAATGTGTACCAAATTTGGTTGGAATTCCCAAACGGACCCGAAATAAATAAAATATATGTTATTTTTGGAAAAAATTCAACACGCTGTATATGGAGAACCAAGCGTTTTTGAACTAATGTTTATTACTTTTGACTTTTCATAAAAAAAAAACTCGCTTTGAATCATTCTGACTGTAACTTATCGCTTTTTAAAAACGTTCTTAAAATATTACACGAGTTATTATTGAAGAAGGTTACCTTTTATCCCCAACACTGTTTTACGACCTGTTTTACTACCCAATTTTTATTGCTAACCGGAGACAAGCCCTTGCTAGTTAACATAAAAGTAGTTAGTGGACAAGAACGTCCCTAATTGCCTACTCCTAGAATCCCCCAAAAAGTCCATTAATAACCCTCATTATAAAATGCCGTCTTCAATTATTTTAATGAATCACCCGTCGCAGAGGCAGGACCGATCTCTTGGGGGTTATCTTTCGTCATATAAGTAGATTAATAATTGTGGGTTCCGGCCAGGGCGTTTCTTGATGTTTGGCAATAATTCAAGACGTGCACGAGGAGGCGAGTGTTATTAGAAGGCGGGCCGGGGATATGACCCGGGGGGCTTCGGTAGCCCGACCGTTTAGGGCGCCCGTACTGCCCATAACGAGGATGAGTAAATAATAATCAAGGAGGTAATCGTGGGGAACGGCCCTCCGGCGCTCCCATTCTTTTTGGCTGCTAAGCAGGCATACAGTGTCTTGCGTCCCGGTCGCCTTGCTTCGCAAGCAAGCAAAACAAAAATTAATACTATCTCTATTCAAACTAAACGCAAGTTAAACATAAACAAAAGTTGTTGCATGGCTAGAGCGTGATACGCACGTGATCGGCTTGCTACTGGCTAGTTGGCAATAAAGTTTTTCCCGGCGGGCGAGTTCAGCGAGTCGTTAGTGCACGGCCACACATAAGGCGGACGGCGGAGCGGAGAGCAGAGCGGAGATGGTAGCGGAGCTTTCAAAACAATAGAAAGCCTACTATAGTGTCCACACATACCGCGGAGAGGAGAGCGGAGAGTAAAGTGGGTAGCGAAGCGTTCAAGTCAGTTTGACATTTTCCGGCGTATTGGCGCGTATTTACCCTCGAAAATAGAGCGTTGTATTCTTATACATATACCTACCTATACTTAATAATGAACAATATGGCTCGCGAAATGCTAATTAGTGAAGTTTTTAGTCGCAAACCCCTATGGGACATAACTCATGCACATCAACACCACCGAGGTGTTTTAGACAAACTTTGGGTCGAGATTTCCAAAATTATATTTGTACAGATGATGGAATTCACCAAGTGATTCCCTGCTAAGGTTTATTTCTTGTACCCACACTGCACGTTTATTTTGCAAAATCCGAAATTTGAGTTGTGAATTTTCACATAAAAATAATGTAGAAATCGTCATTTTTATAGCTGTTTCTATGAAGTTCAACCTTTCAATGCCTCCACTTTACTGCTAACCTCTCTGCGCAATATGCCTGTCACAATCCGCTGACTGTGTGGACACTATCCGCACTACTCTCCGCTTTCCGCCCTGCTCTCCGCTCCGCCGTCCGCCTTATGTGTGGCCGTGCACTTATTTATTACAGAGGTGTATTGAGTTGCAAGTGGGCTTTTAATTTTTTCCGATATAATTCTTTCGCTGTTTATTAATTGTTGGAGCTACGATTTGTGTTAATAGTAGAAATTTACAGGTAAGTGAATGACTAGGTGTGCCATAAAAGTTTGTTTTTAAAGTTCTTAATACTGGGGCATATTATTTTAATATTTTATATTATAAAATTCACAGAGATCGTCCTTAATGCGGCCCTGCCTCGTATTAGCCCTCAGAATTGTTCACGTGCGTCCATCGTGTAAATGTTTACGCGCCACTTGCATTTCGATTGAATAGAGTGCAAGTATATAAGGGTTTTTACGGAAGCGTTTCAAGTTCAAACTCGAAATTGAGAGAAGAAAATGGCTCTTTTAAAATTATGCTGGAGCCTTATATCTACCGGGTTAAAAATTCTAATTTATTAAAAAAATAAATATATTAAAATACATAATATAATTATTAATATAACATGCTGCTGGTACCTATATTGTCCTATTTATATGTAGGTATTTTATATAATTGCAAAAGGGAATTACAAGTCCTCAATATCTCACAACTCTTTTATTTGTGGCAACCGGTTTCGTAACAAAATTGCTGTCACATCATCAGGCTGAGACTATAACATCAAAAAGCATTTTTATACAGTGTGGTCATTTAAGTGTGCAACATATGGGACTTTTTTTTATTAATTGCGCAACCAAAATACAGACATTGCCGAAAGTTGATGCATGTTCAATAACCATATTAGAATGGTTGCAAGTTAAACAGCATACAGGATAGGTCAAAAAATATAAAAATTGCACAAGAGTAAAGTACCCTTATTTCAAAAAAATCAGCAAAAGGTTATTAAGAAAAGTTGTTTAGAATTAAAAGCTATGCCTAAATATCAAAACACAGCCTCCTAAGAAAAAAATTTGTTTTCGTCAATTAATTTCCAGTTTCTTAATAAACATTTTAAATAAAAATTTTGTACCTTAAATGAGAGTTTTTTAATATACACATTATCATTACTAATGGTTTACCTTGTTCAGAAGAATTTTTGCGAAATTTTAAAGTTTTGTTTAATAATCGTTGCAACAAACATGAAGTTTGTGATTCCCTAAAAAATTATAAATCTAATTTAATTTTACAAATAAGCTTGAATTTGCACAAAGTTATGCGAAATTGATATAATTTTGATTGATTTATCAAATTGTTTAGGGTGAATATAAAACAATTTTTTTAGGAAATCATTAATGTTATTCAAAAAAATATATTTCTTTTCTTAGGAGGCCATGTTTTGGTATTTAGGCATAACTTTGAATTCTAGACAACTTTTCTTAATAACTCGTAGATAGTTTCCGACCATGAGTTTTTCAATTATTCAAATAATTTTCTTATAACAGTTTGCTGAATTTTCTAAGGGTAGGTACTTTACTCTTGTACAATTTTTATATGTCTTGACCTACCCTGTATACTGTTTAACTTGCAACCATTCTAAGTGCGCCTAATATGATTATCGAGCATGCACCAACTTTCGGGAATATTTGTATTTTCGTTGTGCAATTAATAAAAAAAATTCCATAACTTGCACACTTAAATGACCACACTGTATAAAGTTTTAAAACAATAAAAAGAAAATTACTTACCTAACCATTGCGGAAAACCATAATAATAAAATCTTTTAGTTATAAATAGATATATAAAATAGTGGTCTGCACTGTCGGCAGCTTTTTCTTTTTAATATTTTAAAACGTCATATAAGAATATTTTTGATGTTATAGACTCGGCCTGATGATGTAACAATTTTGTTACGAAACCTGTTGCCACAAATCAAAGAGTTGTGAGATATTGAGGACTTCCCAATTAAAAAATGAACTCACGTGGGGTAAAAGTATCACAATTTATATAGGTAGATATCTGTTTTTTATCAAAAAAAAAAAGATATTCCTATGTAATTTTTCCTACGTTTTCTGCACTCACCCTGTATTTCAGTCAACAAGCGTCTAAGAGGAAAATGTTATACGACAAACTCACATTTTTTAGCGTTATAGGTTTTTTTTAAGCATAAATGGGACGCCCTGTAGATTAAAAAAGATACAGGGGTTAGGTGTATTATTTTTATTATAATATAGCAGCCTATAGGATTTTGCTTTTTTGAAATCTATAAACTTCTTCCTGATTTTTTAAATATGTCATTATTATGTTTGCTCCTACCGTTTGGAAGATATGAACGATTAAATTTCTGTAATTTTCATATAGAAAATAGGAGAAATCTCGGCTCGCCGAGAATCTATGGAATTTCGCCGGATGACAGAAATATAAAAGTTCACACTTCACTAAACATCAAATTATAGAGGAAATTACACGAACCCGACAAGAAAATGTTCCTTCTAATTAATTCCTTATTATTAATTAAAATAATTAAATGACTGCAACTGGAAACACACTGTGTATTCAATCCATATAATGCAACTAGAAATATCAACTAAAAATAATTGTTTAAATAAGTTCAATTAAAAAATTACCTACCCATTTAAAATTAATAATTTAGAGGTGAATACTTCCCCGTCTCAAGATGCGTCCATTGCCACCATAATGTTCTTGGTTCAACAAAATTACTGTTCACAGGTGGTTTAAACACTAACAAACACTGCCCAAAGGCATTAAGTTTAGGTATACGAGAAAGTGGCATTATTTTCAAAGTTCTATTGTTTCCCGAAGTTTAGCCATGAGAGACAATAGAAAGCAAATAAGTGTTCTTTGATATTTCGTAGTCAGATAGGTATGTTTATTCTCTCTTTATGAAATAGCAATACCTAATTTAAGATGGTTTCCTACTCGAGAAAAAAAAGATATTGGAACAAAATATACTGGGTATTATTGATGCTCAATTGTATTTCTGAGTACAGATTTGGAAAATTAAGGGATACGTTTTCTTCGCTTAAAAAATACCAAAATATAAAGAAATTAGGGAGGGGGGTGTTACACACAAAACGCAACTTTTTTATTTTTATTATCCCTACATTCTGTCTCTTCTATTTCGTCCTGTTTATCATTTTTAGTACCTACTTGAACAATGATTATTATCAAGATTATTACTTACAATCTAATCAGCATTTTTATTTCATGGTTAACTTGACATTATATAACTTACTGCGCTGAGAGCTATATGCATAATGTAGGCGCACTGAGAGATTGCGTCCGCGGGGAGCGCGGAGAACGTCGCTATTGGCCGACTGCAACAGTGCAAAAAATGAACCACGCTTTCGTATTCGAAATAATTAAAAATAGAACCAAGACTAGGTTCGGAGGACAGATTGTCGAAATTTATAGTTTTGAAAGGGTGCACAATGTGTCGATGAAGAAGGAGATTTAAAAAACATAAAAATTCCACTTTCAAATAATCTCTCGTGCTTGGCTGTGTATTGTGCACCCTGGACGATGCATGATACTCAGATATACTAATAAGAAAAAGAAAGAATACTAAGAAGTTTCCAAAACTATAAATTTCGACGCGCACGCCTAGGGATAATCAGTCCTCTGAACCTCGCCTTGGTTCTATTTTTAATTGCGAATACGAAAGCGCGGTGTATTTTTTGCACTGTTGCAGTCGGCCAATAGCGACAAATCGTTCTCCGCGCTCCCCGATTCCCCGCGGAAGCAATCTCTCAGTGCGCCTACTATGTGCAGGGGCGGTAGCGTTATTCAAAAACCCATAGTTTATTTAAAGCTTAATTCAAAAATAATTAATTACAGAGTTTATATCGAGCTTTATATAATTTTTCTTGTCTCTGGAAAGTCAAATCCAAAGAATACAGCAATAGAAACGCGACAATATTATTGTCGAAATAATGCGAACAGTGGACGAAAGTGCAAATAGCATCTCATCGCATCTCAACTATACTGGTGGACAAATTTGTGCAAACTGACCGTAAAAATTCGGGTTCATTTTTGCAAATTCGCATGCCCAAATCAATTGCGTAAATTGCATGAGCATGAAACTTTTTTTGGCCTGGGAGATCTTAGTTACAACCTCCCTCAGCCAAAAGAGTGCAATTACGCATCTTGCAACGTCAATAGCTATGAGGTAAGCCTCATAATATGCACTTTCTGCACTCGTGGCGTAAATAACTATAATTTGTGACAACACCTATTAAGTTAATATTATTTATTTGTATTGTTTTTTTCTTCGCCTATAATTCCACATTAATTGCTATAATTTTTTCCTCAAAAATCTCAACTATTTTTACCGTTTTCGGGACGGCTGGCCGACCTCCGCAATTCCAAGAAAGATAAATAAATTACCCTCCGAGTGTACATTTTAAATTGACTTTTAAATTTTGTGGGCGGAGCGTAGTGTCGCAGGCAAACAAAATAACAATAGGCCCATGGATATTTATGTTTGGGATGCAACCTCTTTCTGGGAAACTGCCCATTGTCGCCTCTTACTGGGAAGTATTAGCTTTTAAAACCGATACTCGACAGTTTGTGAAACTGTTGGGTATATGAAAGTTTAGAGGAATGCAGTGCCACTTAGACTTACGGATTAATAGTATATTATACACCTAGGTTGAGAAGTGAGCCATTATTTACCAAGCATTTTTATATCCTGAGGCGCGTAGCGCCGAAGGATATAATATGCGATAACAACCGAAGTTGTATTAGTTGTAGGTAAGGTATTATTTTATTTTTAATTGTTATTCGTTATATCTTGTAAGTATAGTTACCTAACTACTAAAATCATACAATTTATTGCTCTAAGCCGATCAGTAATATTTAGGTAAGTACAGCTCATTATAAATATATTGGTAAATTGGTACCTACAGTGCCTTAAGAAATTTTATAGAAAATAAAAATTTGACATTTCCAAGACACTTATTATTTCCTATATTATTGTTATAAACGACCTTCAGGTTTCAGTTTGGCCAGAGAATATAAAAAGTGATAATTAGGTATATTCGAAAAACTTATTTGCCTATGAAAACCACTTGTGCCGGCATAATTATTTAATATCATTGAGTAAACTGTTATTCCTTTACTCAATAGTAATATTTATAATTTGACCTTAGGCGAGTTTTTAAATTGAGCAGAATACCTATAGCTATATATTATAATAAGATAATATGTGATGGGATGTATGGATCTATGATGTATCAAGCCAATCAGAAGTGTATAAATTTTTGAACGGCCCAATCACATTGCAATGATGGATTCCATCACATATTCATGCTGGATTTAAGAACTGGCTTCTTCGCTGGTAAATGAAAAAATACCAGCAAAATAATATTTGGCCGCACGGCTGTCATTATTGTGATTGTTTTGTTTAATTGCCTACTAATAATAATATAACATTTTAGTATGGCTAAGCAGATGAAACCTGATAATGTTATTTTTTTTTTCAAATGATATAATTTTGTTCAAAATTTCAAATAGGAGTAATAAATGAAGATACAACAAAATACCAAGAGGCATTATATAACTTATATTAATTTGGTGTAGGTATATAGGTACCCATATCTCAGCCACTGGCTATTTGGGAAACTTGGTGTAATCACATATTGTGGCGCTTAATGAATGCAAATATGTATGTATACAACCCCAAATTCTCAAAAATGCTTTATGATCTTTGCGAAAAGTTTTAAATGTTGCAAGCTTTTTCATGACCTTATTCAGAGGTAGGTACCTACCTATGTGTTATGGATAATATTTTGTTGCGTACCTATACAGCAATAAACATAAGAAAAAATTGACAAATTCTTAACAGACATGCAAATATATAGAAAGAAATTATTTCACAGTAAGCCCAGCATTAAAGAATGTCTAATCAAATTATAGGTATAGGTAGTACCTACCTATCTACCTACCAAAACTCTGAGTATAAGAAAAAGTTGTGATGCAAATAACTTATTATCTGAAATAAAAGTTTGATATCTACGAGACTGTAGCAAATTAAAATAGGTATTATCGTTGGCTGACGTATTAATAAAGACTGCTCACGGCTGTCATGTGTGACAGTTCTCTGGCTCACCATGCGCTTGCCGGACATCGAATTGATAAGTACACATTTCAATGTTGCCGGAGACAAAGACAATGCAAGATACATTGTTGACCATAGGCGCCATCTGTTTTCCAGAATATGAAGCTATATAGCCGTGAGAAGTCTTATTAATATGTCAGTCAACGGTATTATACTTTATTTAAAATCAATTAGAATAAACCCGACTTTTACCAACAATGTTGTTATGTTAATCGGTAGGCATACTTAATTTATAAAATCAGTAATAGAAAATGTTTCCATAAGCATATTTTTGGGACCCACTGTATGTTTATGAGATCTTATCTATTGAAGTTATGGTAAAATTACCATTTGATTGAATGCGTAAAACTAATAAGTGAATGATCACAAATAAAACATCTCATTGACGTTGTTTTATTCGCGATCTCGTTGGCGACATTACCAGGTATATTTGAAACGAAACTAAGTAAATAAACATTCGCCACGGCAGTGTGAACGCACTCGGTCCGAATAAAAACTGATAAATATTTTATGCGCCCCCATAAATATTCCGTTACAATAAACGACAATGGCCTAATGACTATTTTGACGCGGCATTGTGCGATAAGAGCTGCCCGACAAAAGCCGGGCGACACGTACACACATGGTGCACCCTCGGCGTTCGGTTGCCGACGGCTAAGTTCAAGTAGGCCCTGATTGAAGTGGATGCAGCGCGGCCGAGTGCCCTCGAGCACGCGTCCCGATTGGCCAATCGGTTTTTCGCTAACGCGTGACGGTTAAGGATAATCGGCGGGTTGGGTTTTTCTGCCCGGCATAAAAACTGTTAGGATTAATCATTTTCTTGTTGTCTTCAGACCTGATCCTTCCAGAGTTCGAATTTTATTTATAGGAATAGGGCCCGGCGCCACGCACATCGGGACTTATCATCAAAGTCAAAGTTACTCCTTCAAACTGGACAAGTATAGTCCTCCTTACGGCAGAATGAATATTATAGAATTAGTCACAGTTCAGGGGCGTAGCTCAATTTTGTGTAACTCACTGACTTAATTTTCATATAATTGTTATTTAATTTATTGTTAATATTATTCTTAACGGTGATGCCTTAGATTATGGAGGAAGGCAAACCCTTATAACATTGGCAATTATTTCTCGTGCTTGAGAATGCAACGTTCTTCCCTGTTTACTCATTTTGCACACGTTAACTCCCGAACATACGAAACGCCACTGAGCTCTCTTAGCCGGCGGAAAAAACTTGCCAGCGGCCTAAAAAAATGAGGTCTGTATGGTAGCCCAAATACGCAGTTAACTTTACGTACTATAGAAACAGGCACAAAACGCGTTGGCTAACTGATTTCGTCAGCCGACTCCTTCGCAGAAGTGCTGTGTTGCCGAAGTTCAAAGACGACGGTAGACGCGACGATGTTGAAAAAAATATAATAGGTGTTTTATCACAGCGCGTTAAAAAACATGGGTAAGTGGTCCCGTGATGCGAGCTTTATTTTTTCGGTATAACAGAGTTCAGAAATTCGGCTTCAATAGGTATGATAAAACTTGTATTCGCCAATAAATAACGACTACTCGTATAGGAAATCTCGCAACGCTGCCCGCATTCTTTAGAAACGTTTTCTTTCGTGCTTTGGACTATACCTATGTTTGGATTGCTTGATAATTTTGTACAAATACCTGCATGAACTCACGCTGCATTTGTCAATTCGATGTTTGTTTCTATTTCTATACGTACTATACGTACTTTTAGACTTTATCCTTATCACCTTTTGGCCAAACAAATAAGCTAATACCAACAATTTATGGACAAATGCCGCCATGGACATTATTTCAAATTTTGTGCTTCCAGCTTTTTAAAACCTTGATATTGCGACTATATTTGTTTTTTTGGGGGAAATGTTTTAAAAGTACAATATGCCTATTGCCTATACAACAAATTTCCAACCTCGATGTTGAAGGAATTTTATCCCCACACTGCCACTATGATTACCCTTTGAGCGAAAAACTATATAAAAAGCAAACAATGCTTTATATATATATAGCAATATGCTATAATTACTGAAGAAGAACGAAAACTAACAAATTACTAAATAAAAAATATCTTGAGTGAGACTAGGAAACCATAATTATGTATTTTCATTGAAATACAGCATTTTAAACCGAGTTTTAAACCAAGATAAACAAGTATTTCACATATAAAACAAAAGCAAAGATGAATATCTATAGATAAAAGCAACATATTCTCTTATTTGAGTAGGTATGTAATTGTTTGCTCAAGACTTTTATTAGGGCACCAACTTGTATAAGTAAGTATAATAGGTATATTCTCAAATTTTCAACAAAATTTTATCAAATTATCTAAGGATAATTAAATAACGCCAATAATGTTTTCGATAAAATACTTAGAAATGACCATATCTAGAGTAATAATACCTACTTAAAATGTCAATGAAATCACCTACTATCCTATACCTGCCAGGTACCTATTATATCTGCCTTATTCATTAGTGTTTTCCATAAATTTTCCATTTAACAATATAATTCGTTACTTACTGATGTTAAGAAGCATTTGATCCTATACCTTTGTAAAACAACATATTTGGTACCTACCTAGGTAGGTATAATAGATAGGTACCAATTTCAAGGAAAATGTCATATTATTGTTATTATTATGGTAAGCTTACAAACAAATGATTTTCGTAACATTCCAAATCAATTCATAGCTATACCAAAGTTTACAGAATAAAATATTCTGTAAACTTTGGCCATAATAGGTACGTAATTTCTGTTGTTTTCATTGATCATCTTGTCGTGGTTTCCGCTAGTTAAAATATCTTATTAAATCGAATTTTTTACAACGAAATTATTCTTTATTATGACTCATAGTTATAGCATACCTACTATCAAAGTTTCTGTCATATTTACTTATTGCTTAATTAATTTGAAACTGAAAAGCAACTCAACACTGAATTATTGAAAATCTACAAAACAAAAAAGGATAATTTCTTAAAATAGATATAAGTAATCCGCGGTTTTTACAATGAAGAAATAATATATACCAACGAAAATAACTGTCGTACTTCGAAGATTACGCAACCGAAAATAAAACGTAGGTAACGTTAGTAAAGGTTTTTTTAACCACTCAAGTTAATAAATTATATAGGAGCCGTATGAAGTTGAAGATATTTTTTCGTAACGTCGCGTCGTTAAGAAAACTTGTTCAAATAAAGAGAAGGTTTCATGCCAATAACAACTATTAGGGGCCTAGATTTTTAACGACATTCGGTCATAGTTTAAAGAAAGAGTTTCTTTTCACTTAATTCTTTGTGCAATAAGTAAGCTTGTGAAAATCTTCCAATTTCACTCGAGGACAACGCGACACGCCTTCTACCAACATAATTCCAACTCTACTCCACTTACCCGTGTGCGTCCTTTTGTGTATTTTAAGGTTCTCACTCCTGGCGAACACTTTCCCGCACGTCGGGAACGGACAGTGGAACGGCTTCTCCCCGGTGTGCACCCGTATGTGGTTCACCAGCTTGTACTTGGCCTTGAACGGCCTGCCGTTCCGCGAACAGTTCTGCCAGAAGCACGCGTGGTTCGTTATTTCCGGCCCGCCCACGTGCTCCACCCCCAGGTGTCCCACTATCTCCGCCATCGTCGTGAAGTGCTTGCCGCACATCTTCCTCGGCGGCGGCTGGTCCGGGTCTATCCACAGGCACTGCATCTCCTGCTTGATCGGCCGCATGTACTTGAAGAAGCCGCCGTGGATGTTGGACGGGTGGTGCGGCATGCCCATCGCGTGGTGGTTGATGTACTGGTGGTTGGGCTGGGGGTGGTAGGCCGCGTGGTGGTCGCTCCGCGAGTAGAGCATCTGGTGGTGCGGGGGCAGGTGGAGGTTGTGGTGCGGCGGCATGTCGGCGTGGTGGTGGAACAGCATCGCGTCCCCCGGGCCGGCCTGCGCCGTCGGGAAGTCGTGGTGGTCGCGCCGCAGCAGGAAGTCCCTGGCGGCGTAGCCCGCGTGCGGGTTCAGGTGGCCCATGTGCCCGTAGTTCGCCTGGAAGTGGTGGTTTTGGCCGGCGACGTCCGGCGCCGTCATGGCCGCCGCCGCCGCCGCGTTCTGATGGGGTTGTCCGTTGTGCCCCGGCGACATCTTTATCCCGTACGCCGAGAGGTGGTGGTGGCCGCTGTCCATGAACGCGTTTATCATTTTTGCGGGGAGCCGATATGGAGCCGTCACAAAAACCGCCTCATTACCGCTGCCGTCTCGCTGGGGTGACTGCACCCCGACGTGTTCACAGCTGGACTGAACGGCGAGTGCCATGCTGGGGGGGCCGCGGCGGGCCGCCTCGGCGATTGGGCCCGGCCGAGACCCCCGCTATTGGGCGCCCGGGATGCCCGCGCCCGATTGGCCGCGGCGGAAGGCTCACGTGGAGCCAATAGCCGTGGGGGGTGGAGAGCGATGACACGCTTTACTTGTTGATTTTCGTGTTTTTTTTTTTTGTGCGCGTACATCAGATCGTCATTAGATTAAATAATACGTTAAGTTGGGCGACCGGCAAGACGGCGGGTTTTTGGCATGTCGCTTTTGGCGGCGCGGTAGTAGGCCTATGTGTTAACAGGATGAAGGGTGCTGCCGTTCGCACGATCGATATGGATCAATATTTCAGGTCCGATAAGGAGCAGATTATATAGGACAGAACGCAGGCTTATTGTGGGTAGTGTAGTGAAAATACCTTAACTACCCAACTTAAAAAAAGGCACAGCTCCTCTTAGATAATTTTTTTTCTAAAGTCATGTCGCAGAACGCCCCTGTTGCGTATAGCACAGTATAGCAAACGAATTTATTGCATCCACTATATAGATTTTGTAGAAATTGTATCACTATACGGCTGAACTCTCACGCAGTAGGTAAACAAACTCTACAAATGGAAAAATTGCCGATGTTCTACAACAATTCTTCATTGGCACCAAATTGTTTTACGCAATCGGTTAATCAAACATTAGGTACAGTTTTGCCTTTGAAAGTTGAAACGAAATTTTCTTCAAAAAATCACAGATGGGTAGGTAGGTATAGGTATATTCCTGTTGAGAATTCCTGTATACAGAATAAGAATTATTATTATATAAAACAAAACAGGCAATATCAAGAATGTAATATCACAGACCTATATAGCTATATTGGTCTGTGGTAATATCAAAGATGTCAAAAAATGTCTAGTTGAATCACTAACACAGATAAGCAGCTCGAGGATATTATATTTCATTTTTTTATTGATGTGGATGTGTGGTAGTAAATGGTGAAGGTGCTAGGAATTTACGGGTAAATAATAAAAAAAAAGTTTTTGTAAATCAAAAAGCTTGTCGCGCGAAAATATCTACATACTTTGGCAAGTAGGTACTTGCTTATCAACCAATCACTGTCCAATAAAATTAATTGGTACCTACTTTTATGAACATTTCGCGCGACAAGCTTTTTGATTTACAAAACCTTGTCGCAATTTGGAATTGAATTATCTTAATGAAATCCTAGACTTATTTTATTTTTTCGTTTTAGTACATGTCTTAAAAAGCTTGTTTTTAAAAGGGTTTTTTACCTTTTATTTTTTCTATATATTGCTTGGCCTATTCCAGTGCGAGAATTAGTTCCAGGTTCTTCTTGCAAAATACCTAGCTGTAGGTATCTATTCTTCTCAGAAAATGAAACAACTCGGAATTTTTGCCTTGTTTCAATGTATGTTTGCCATGCATTGTGGACAACTGCCTGTCTATACAATGAGCAAAATGTGCGAAAATAGCATAACATGGTCATCAAAATTTTTTAAGAACAGTTCAATTGAAGAATCAGCTTCTTTTCCTACCAGGGAGATTTTCAGTTCTGCGGAATATCCTCCACAGATATACCCATCAATTATATACCTACCTACCAACCCGACAAGAATTTGCATTAGATTTTGTTGATTGTTTTGTTGATTGTTTATTATAATTATTGTTTTAAACTTCAGTTCGGTTTATCTGATTATAACAAATTTTCGACATGCGAGCATTTAAAACTGAGGATCTTCTGAACCCGAGTTCTCATCAGTAGGTATCAATGATGTTATCGGGGGGAAACTTTGAATAAAGAATCCCAGGAAGGAGCATACCTATTTGGGATGTGTAAGACTGGGATATAGGTATAGAGCCTGCATATAAGGCGGGTTGTCGTTTCCGGCAGTTTCACAGTGACGTATAGTACTTTAAAATAGTAAAATTGAATATTCAAATTACATAATAAGTACTTTTTAATTTTATTTGTTCATGTTTAATCAAAGTTTACAGAATATCTGTAAACTTTGGTTTAATCATGTTAATGTCTTCTTTGATATCTTTCAGTTTCGGAATACTTGATAACATAGCAATTCTAATTTTAAATTTCCACTTATGAAGAAGTAGGTATACCTATATAATACCTATATACCTATATATCCCTAGACCCTATACGATGATACGCCTATGCACTTTGGTGCATGGCATCAAAAGTGAAGTAGATTAAAAAAGGAACAAAATGTTGGCAGCCAGGCAAGAGCCGCAAGCCGCAGATCTGACCAAAATATCTTGAAAAAGTGTCGAACACCACACGTTGGCCATTGGCATATACCACCGTTTCGGATGTCACAATAATTGCGTAAAACTTGGAGCCTATAAATATGGCCGTTTCTCTTCTATAACATATAGGTATACAGCGAATGCCTGCTCAACATGAAGCCTCTAGTAAAGAAAACCATATTTAGAAACTTATTTATGACTATATAGCATTTGGAAGATACAAATACCTAATTCTTATGGTCCCTGTTACTTTAGCAATATATTTTCCTAGTGTCCTCTAGGACACCCTAATTTGAAGATGTCAAATCCATAACATTGATATACTGGCAGGGCCGTAGCTTTTTCCATGGGGGGGGGGGTTAGGTTTAAGGTTAACTTTTTGAGCATTATCCTCAAATTATACAGGGTGAGTTTTTTTCGATGACCTCTATATGGCTATGGGGATCTCGGAAACTAGCAGAGTTATAGAACAAAGGTTAAATGGGGAAAGAATTGCGGTTTTAAATGCTCGATGTAATGCCCCTTTTGGATTTTTAAAAAAGTTCATGGCTCAGTAGATATTTTGAAAAGAGTGATTTTTTGCTATTTCATCAGATCTCTGTAGCTCCGTTATTTTTGATTATACAGAAAAACTGTAGAGATTTACATTACATTTAAAAAAACACAAGTTTATGTCATATCTCAAAAATCACAAAGAACATAAAAAATTAGATTGGATTATATCTTATTAACCCCAAAATTATCTACAATTTTTGTTTTAACAGTTTTTCTGTATAATCAGAAATAACGGAGCTACAGAGATCGGATGAAATAGCAAAAAATCACTCTTTTTCAAAATATCTAGTGAGCCCATGAACTTTTTGAAAAATCCAAAAGGGGCATTACATTGAGCATTCAAAACCGCAATAATTATTTTCCCATTTAACCTTTGTTCCAGCTCTGCTAGTTTCCGAGATCCTCATAGTGGTCATCGAAAAAACTCACCCTGTATATTGCCAAACGCAAAAGCTTGACCTTGATGGCATGTTACATGTTACAATCATCCACGCAGTACAATCGGCCAGCACGATTATTTATTTTTCCATTTTGGCGGGCGCCGGGCATGCTAATTAATTTTATATATGTATACCATCATGGGGGGGTTTGAACCCCCTAAACCCCCCCCCCTTATATACGGCCCTGTATACTGGTGCAAATATACATATAGATGCACAAATACTGAACAGTCCAGAGTACATATATATGTATATACAGGGTGGAACTGCATCATGGTACACCCCACTTTTTTCCCTTGTTTTTTGAGATACAATTTTGAAATTTGGCATGTCGATGTTACTTTATAAATGTCACTTTATGACGTGTAAATTCATTTATTTCCGCTTCCGGTTTTACCGGAAGTGACATTCACTTTTGTTTTTTAAATTGAACACCCTGTATATTATTTAAGTTTCGGATTCTCCTCGATGTACTGAAACCAACGATGCCTCACAAGTGACATTTTGGCTGACAGAAAGTGGTTTTTCTTTAACTTATTTGGATTTGTAATAATAAACTGAAGGTGGCTATAAAACAAATGAACTTCGACAAACTGAACATCTTTAATGAACTGCCAAACCGTCTGTCTACAGAAAAGTACCGTAAACCGGGGGAACTTCGACATCCGGGTAAACTTCGACACCTACTATAATTTTGCTATAATTTTGCCCTTTTTGTGTGTGTTTTTTATTTTGTATTATTTTTTTCAGTTGATTCACGGTTTCTCTTCTTTTTCAGATTGATCTAGGTAGATAGGTACCTACCTATAGTAAGATGCCGCGCACATATGTAAAGAAGGTGGGGGGTAGGCGTTATCAAAATTATGCTCCAGAAAAGATGGCCAAAGCTGTGGAAGCTGTGAAGCAGGGGATGTCCCAGTTGGCTGCAAGCAAAAAATTCAAGGTCCCGAGGACAACTTTGTTGGAAAAAATGCACCAGAAACATCCCTTAAAGCCAGGTCGTCCTACTGTGCTGACCCAAGAGGAAGAAGCGATGATAGCAAAATCTCTCCGGACAGTGAGCGACTGGGGTTTCCCGTTGACGCAAGCAGATGTTCGCCAGGTTATTTCAAAATTTGTGACTAAACAGGGTAGAGAGGTTCCAATATGGAAGAATAATCAACCTGGAGAAGACTTTGTACATTGCTTTGCAGCAAGGAACAACTTAAGCACTCGCTTAGCAACCAATATTAAACGCCAGCGCGCTGCGGTTGGTGCACCACAAATAACCGAATGTTTTAATAACATTAAAGATCAATTACAAAACGCTCTACCGCAAAATGTCTACAATTATGATGAGACCAACTTCACAGATAATCCCGGGGCCAAGAAAGTTTTAGTTCCCAGGGGAACTAAGCGAATAGAAAGGGTTCAGGAACACTCGAGAACTTCGATAAGTGTGATGATTTGCGGCACAGCAAAAGGTGACTTGCTACCACCGATGGTTGTCTATAAGGCGCAACATCTTTACGAAAACTGGACGATTGGGGGGCCTAAAGGGACAGTGTATGACTCAACATTAAGCGGCTGGTTTGATATGGTGACCTTCGAAAAATGGTTTTTTGAAATATTGCTTCCTTACACCAAACAAAATAACACCCCAGAGGAATTGAAAATTGTAATAGGGGATAACCTCGCCTCGCACTTTTCACCTCGCGTTGTGGAAGCTGCTATAGAGAACAACATCTACATTACTCCTCTCCCGGCAAATTCTACACACTTAATGCAACCGCTGGATGTCAGTTTTTTTGCTCCGATGAAAAGAAAGTGGAGGGAGGTTTTAGATGGCTGGAGAAAGGAATCGCGTCGAAAAGGGTCCATCCCGAAGGAGCAGTTCCCATCGCTGTTAAACCGGTTATGGGTACACATAAAAGACAATGCAGCGAAGAACCTGAAGTCCGGATTTCGGACAACAGGCATAAGCCCTTTTAACCCTGAAACCGTTTTGGCAAAGCTTCCATCGACACAGTCAAATTCGGAAAGGTCTTTGGATGAAAGTCTACTGGAGTTTCTGAAGGAATCTCGTGGTAACAAAGATGATACTGCAGTTCGTAAAAGGGGAAAGAAAGTTTCCACAAGACCAGGTGAACAAATGAAAATGAAACCGGCTACGATGGCCCCCAAATCTGCAGTTGCCCAAAAGCTTGATGTTTTACCAGGTGAAGCAGCTACTGAGTTCCCCAATTCTTCAGACACCGAAGAACATGATGTTTTACCACCAAAGTTGCCTAAAAAGACTGTTGCCAAACCCAATTCAAAGAAGAAAAAATCAATGACAACCTGCTTTAACCCTGACGTAAACACCGCGGAGCCAGTACCCTCAACGTCACGTGGTCTAACAGGCAAAAATATTGGTAGCAATACTGGCAGCAATAATGCTGACTCTTACTGCTCACTATGCAATTGCAGTTATAATAATTACACTGGAAAAAATGATTGGATATGTTGCGTCTCCTGCTTAAAGTGGGTCTGTGGCAGTTGTAATCTTGGTTCGAATGACCCCCAATATGAATGTCGTTCCTGTGCCTCGTGCTCAATTTGCTTGATAGATTTTTGTGAGTACTCTAATCGAAAGGCTTGGATTAAGTGCGTAACATGCAACAAATGGGTTTGTGGAAATTGTAATAATGGTTCAAAACGAGCGAATTACGAATGTCCTGTTTGCGATGATGATGACTAAAGCCTTTCTAATAATTAGTATTATTATGTTTTACTTTGTTTACGTTTTTAATCTTTTTGAGAATCTTCCTTTTTTTATTTTTTAAAGAATGTGATTTGTTTTTTAAACCAAATGTGCCTCGAAACCAAAGGTTTTTATTTTAATATTATGTTTAATATGTTCAATATTATGTGTTACTTTGTTTACTTACGTTGTTTACTTTGTTTGTTTACTTTTGTTGAGAATGTTCCTTTTAGTTTTATTTTTTAAAGAATGTGATTTGTTTTTTACCAAATTTGTCTTGAAACCAAAGGTTTTTATTTTTATAAAATCGTTTTATAACATTATGGTCTTTTATTACCTAGGCTTAGCTAATACTTTTAAACTTTAAAATATGACGAAACTATGTAAAATTAATCTGATTTTATTTTTTTTGGTGTCGAAGTTACCCAGGAGCTTCTCTAGTTCGACAATTCGCTAAAATACATAAGGTGTCGAAGTTACCCCATATACGGGGTAACTTCGACACAAAAAAGAGACCAAAAAAAAAAGGAGAAGGGGTGGGGGACAAAATTAATTTTTTCATGGTTGAAAGCCAAGACATCAAGTGTTACAATGGAATAAGAGTCAACGGTTTTTAGTTGACACATTTTAGTGGGCGAGGCTAAATATGTCAAAAACCTGTCGAAGTTCCCCCGGTTTACGGTACTTCTCTTATAATAAATTACGGTATCAATGTGTTGTCGACTAAAACAATTGCAAAAATGGTGCTTGCAAAATGTCTCAAAGATAGAAAAGATCGGAAAAAGTGGATATGTTGCTGATTTATGGAGAGTGCCAAAAAATGCCGTTGTTGCTAAAAACTTGTACGCCAAACGATATCCTTATCCTGAAAGACAATGCAACAACGGCATTTTTTGGCACTCTCCATAAATCAGCAACATATCCACTTTTTCCGATCTTTTCTATCTTTGAGACATTTTGCAAGCACCATTTTTGCAATTGTTTTAGTCGACAACACATTGATACCGTAATTTATTATAAGAGAAGTACTTTTCTGTAGACAGGCGGTTTGACAGTTTATTAAAGATGTTCAGTTTGTCGAAGTTCATTTGTTTCATAGCCACCTTTAGTTTATTATTGCAAATCCAAATAGGTTAAAGAAAAACCACTTTCTGTCAGCCAAAATGTCACTTGTGATGCATCGTTGGTTTCAGTACATGGAGGAGAATCCGAAACTTAAATAATATACAGGGTGTTCCATTTAAAAAACAAAAGTGAATGTCACTTCCGGTAAAACCGGAAGCGGAAATAAATGAATTTACACATCAAAAAGTGACATTTATAAAGTAACATCAACATGCCAAATTTCAAAATTGTATCTCAAAAAACAAGGGAAAAAAGTGGGGTGTACCATGATTCAGTTCCACCCTGTATAGGTTAGAACATGTAATATACCTATAATGGAAAATCAATAAAATCTACTTAAAATAAACAAAAACCTCCGAGAAAAACATGAAAGAAGTACATGAATTGGAGAACATAACTTCAGAAAACACCGGCAAACCATAAACATAATCAAGTTGGTGGGTCTTGGGACGGATAGTTGCAATAAGACTATACGAAGAACAACAAATCAAATATAAGTATAATTTTTTTTATTATAGCAACGGTAAAATGTAATTATACTAAATTTTTATCATTTTTGCATATAGTAGCCAATGTTTAAGTTTACTCGTTCGGCTATGCTAGTAGTGATGAGTATAGAATTTAAATAAGGTTATCTGTAAAAAAAAAGTATATACCTACCTATTGTTTATGGTTTAATGTCCTGCAGTGTAGTAATGACAAAAAATACAGGGATAAGACCAAATAAAACTTCGGCATTTGTTGAGAAAATTGTTTCTTTTTGAAGTTTTACCCTTTTGTGATTTTTGTCGTTATGAAAACACCTGTTTAGTTTGTCACAAAATTTTTACCCTCCTTATAGAATATTTTATCACAAAAAAATCATTTGAAACAAAAAATTCATAAGAATATACGTGTAATTGTATCCAAAAATGCCTATAATAAGAAAGACACATGTGGTGTTATAGTTTATCTAAAAAACGGGGTTTCCTGAATATTTTGTAAACCACAAAAGGTATATCAATCTGAAATTGGGTACAGTTTTTAAGTGGAAGGCAATATAGAACGGATAAAACTAGAGTTCTCTTAATTGCACCACTGGTGTGTGGGTGGGCAAATCGGGTGGGCGAAAATTACGGACGCCTTTGTTATATTTCAATTGTTTGTTGCGTTCCCGATAATCCCCATTCAATTCCACACAAAAACAGAATCGACTTTATATGCTCACTGTCTGTTTTTGGTGCTCCATTCTATTATACAAGTCTTTTTGTAATTATTGTGCACAATCCCTCACACAAATTATTTCCTTATACAATTTGACATCGTGTTTATGGTGATTTTGACGTTCTACACTACTAAGGCGATTTAAAAAAACAGTGGAAAAACAAAAAAATATATATTGAAGCTATACAGTGTGACCCATTTGTTTTGGGGTCAGTCTGTAAAAAGTGTATCAATCGTGCGATTTGGCTGATTTTTTTTTTTAAATTGTAGAGCTCGATGAACTGCACATTTTGAACAAAAATTGCCTGGTTCGCATAAAATCCAAAGCCTACTATGACCGTTTTTATGAGCAAAATTTTAAGAAACCATATTAGCGTTTTTTTTGGAAAAAATCTGTGTGCGCCAATGGATTGAGCACCCCTCGAAATGGGTATGTACAAAATTTCATCAAAATATTTCAAGTAATAACGATTTTGTAGAAAAATTAAAAATGCAGCCAAGGTACGTCTTTATTTTCAAAAATTCAAAGTTGGCCATGGAAAATAATTGAATTGTAATAATACAACCTTATGCTTATAAACACAAAACATAAAAACAATTAAAATTATAAAATTTTTGTAACTTCTACCAAGCCTCCATTTTCTACAATGCATTTGTCGTTCCTCTTGCGTACATTCAAAATTACATTTCGTATTTGCTGTGGAGTAATTTCCTCACAACTACGGTTTATCCTAGCTTGCAGTTCTTGTAAATTATGGGGTCTTGACTTATAAACATTTTGCTTAAGTGTACCCCAAAGAAAAAAATCTAAAGGAGTTAAGTCCGGAGATCTCGGTGGCCACTCACAGAAAGGACTATTTCGCCCTATCCAACAGTTTTCAAAATTATTATCTAGCCAGTTTCTGATTAAACGAGCATTATGAATAGGACTGCCATCTAACTGTAACTTTAAATTTAAACGGTATCTTAATGGTAACTCATCTAAAGCATTTCTAAATTCAATTTCTAGAAAATTCAAGAAGCCAGCCGCATTCAAATTCCCTTCAAAGAAAAATGGGCCAATTATTCTGTCGCGTAGTATTCCACACCAAACGTTAATTTTTTGTGAATATTGTCTCCTTGCATTTATTATAAACTCTGGATTTTCAGCTGACCAGTGACGGCAGTTTTGACTTGATACTACACCATTTGTAGTAAACGTGGCTTCGTCGGTGAATAAAATTTCATTTAAAAAGTTGCCATTATGGAGATATTCACCTTGCAGCCAATAGCAAAATTCTAATCTTCTCTCCTCATCTCCTGGTTCCAGGGTGTGCAAAAATTTTGGCTTAAACGGTTTTATTTTGTTTTGTCTCAAACATCTCCTTATACTCTCTCTGGGTATATGAAGGTCTAAACTAGCCGTTCGAACACTATTTCGAGGATTGTCACTAAAGTATTGCAGAATTTGATTGTTATTTTCAACAAGTCCACGGCGTCCATTTTGCCTAGTTTTTAATAAATTTTTAGAAATCGATCCAGTTTCATCAAAAATATTGTTTATACGTTGTACAGTACTTCGACTCACTGATCTACCTGGGTGTCTATTGTTAAATTCGGCCGCAGCTTCTGCTGCCGAGCGCTCGTTGTCGCCCACGAGTCGAACAATTTCTATTTTGTCTCTTATGCTTAAATATTCCATAATTATGATAATTAATTGTATTGAGCACAAACAATTTCTGAACTCAATTTAGACAGTTTGACACTTAATAAAAGTAAACAATTCAATTATTTTCCATGGCCAACTTTGAATTTTTGAAAATAAAGACGTACCTTGGCTGCATTTTTAATTTTTCTACAAAATCGTTATTACTTGAAATATTTTGATGAAATTTTGTACATACCCATTTCGAGGGGTGCTCAATCCATTGGCGCACACAGATTTTTTAAAAAAAAAACGCTAATATGGTTTCTTAAAATTTTGCTCATAAAAACGGTCATAGTAGGCTTTGGATTTTATGCGAACCAGGAAATTTTTGTTCAAAATGTGCAGTTCATCGAGCTCTACAATTTAAAAAAAAAATCAGCCAAATCGCACGATTGATACACTTTTTACAGACTGACCCCAAAACAAATGGGTCACACTGTAGATGGTTTCATTCTCGAGTGATGGCTTTATTTAATAATCATAATATGTATTTATTGATGCAAATTGGTCCAGGGCACTACAATTCACTAGTGAGCACCCCCCGCCCTGCCGCCCGCGCCGATCTGGCCCGCTGCCCCGCTCCCCGCAGTCCCCGCGAGAATGTTTTTTATAACACGCTTTTAAAACCAACTAAAAAGTTAAAATAATTTCTCCTAGACCCATGAAGGTGCGGCACGTGCAATAGATAATAATAATGAGTGTAGAAAAAAAGCTTCCATGCATTGGAAAACATTATTTGTAGTAGGTACAGTAATTATTAGTGACTTAAGTACGCATGCATCAATAATTGTTATTATCTATAGCATGCGAACCACGTTTTTTTAGTGCGTTTTTTAAAATCATGTTACCTATAGCACAGACATATATAGCTTAGCGAAGCTATATAGGTCTGTGCCTATAGGTATATAAAAAAATATATTTAATTTTTTTGTTTTTTTTTGTATGTGACAGGTGTTACTTTTATTTTAAACCGAAAAGTAACATGACTTTTTTGTATGGGCACTATTTTCTAATAAATGATATACAGTGCCATTCATAAAGTTTGCACCAAATGGGAAAAATTTGTATTAGGTATACTTTTTTTTTTAAACAAGAATTCGGGATATGTTTTATTTTATTACGCCTAAAGAGAGTATTGACGACACAGCCCATGCCTGTCAAATTTGACATTTAAAACTAAAAATTGGGAAATTTAGGTTTGCCTTTTATTTGGAAATATCGGGAAAAAATGTGTTACATGCCAATTTTCAGAAAGATATCAGGATATATTTTTTTCTTCATTATATCTCTTCAAATTGGTACACTTATTTACTGGTTGCTTTTTTACTAAACCATAAAAATAAATTTCAAAGCAAAACAGAAGAAAAATAAGAGTTCTTAAAATAGTTGTTGTGTAACAACACAATATTGATGCAGACTCGTTAATTTTAAGCTAAGTTCATACCCTTGGCCAGTGTTGTAATATTTTTACACAGAACACGTCTATATTTTGAAATTGAGTGAAGCAAAATGGTAAGATATCTACAGTTTTGTGTTGAATATTATGGTTTCAGTTTCAATTCCTGGAATGTCGATTAAGAAAAAAACGAATATCCTTCTAAAAATTGACACAGACGCACAATAATACAATTACGAATACGTTTTCTTAATATCCTTTTCCGATTTCCAAGGTAAAACCCCATTTTCCTAATTTTTATTTTATTTATCGCATTTGACAGGCATGGGCTGTAACATCACGACTCTCTTCAGGCGCAATAGTGTACCCAAAACATGCATCAACGTAGCCCAAAATTAGATTTTCAAAAAATCTGATAATAAAGATTTTTCCCATTTGGTGCCAAGTTTATACGAATAGCATTGTATTTTCGGTGGAATTTTCTAATTTTTGTTTACCTATTTCAATCCGACTAAACACAGTATAGACGGCAATGTTTCACACAGAAAAGATTTCGGAAAATGTCGCCCCCCCGCCCCTAAATGCTGGCTACGCCACTGGGTGTTAGCGGCGAAGTTTGGCCAGGCTACTCTTACACTTAACCGCATATTTCAACTTTATGCAATCACTTTAACACCGTCGCGTGTAGTTGGAAGGCACAACGTAAACATCAGTGGCGTAGCTATCATATAGCGGGAGTAAGCAACGCTTACGGGCCCAAGGCCCGTAAGGGGCCCATACCAAGTTAAATAATAAAACTAAGTCGCTGGCTATTAGCTATACCTATTATTACTGGTCCATGTGCATGCGCTGCTTATTTCCAGTACAGTTAATAGTTGTCGTTTTAATTTTAAATACTCTTATTCCTGCAAAATGGATAAGAAAACGAGTGGAGCATACAAAATAAAAATAAGGAAAGAAAAGCAAGAGAAAGTTAAAAAGATGCAAAAAATATACAGTTTTTTATTTAATAAACCTTAATGTAACCAAATTAACCCTGAAACTCCCAAAAATTGTTATTCACCTTCGAGTACAACTTCAGACTTATCAACAACTTAGGTACCTACTTTGATAACCTCAGTGATTGCTGAATCTATAGGCCCATTATCGATAGTATTCAAGCCTCGGAATGATACAAATAAAATTATTCAAGATTTTCTTGCTCTTACCGATACTGATAATCTGGATATAGAAAAATCATCTGATACAAATGATTCGTTATACCATTTGAATTCTGCTGACTTTAGGTGAATGGATTAGGTCCTGATGTTGGCTGCGCGAGTGAGTGAGCGAGAACACCCACCAAAGTAAAAGGTGGTAGAGGGGAGCTTTGGCGGTTTCCTCTTTCTCAACTTGATTTCGCCTATATCGTTCAAATTGTGTGTGTAATAAAAGTTGTCTGTGGGCACAAAGCACAATAGCAAAAACATAAATCATGCTTTCATTGTTTGCGGAAAACTTTAAAGTTGCGGAAAAATAGAGTCCCGCAGCACTACTGCGCGTGACGCGGGAGGGAGGGGTCGAAATCCGGTACATCCCGGAAAATTCGGGACGGTTGGCAACCCTAACTGATAACTTATATTCGTTTTTTTTAATAAATTGAATTTTCCAAAATTTGAGTTGTATTGTTTTTTTCTCTTTAGAATTTTGTTTGGGGTTTGCCGTTTGTGAGGGGCCCATGGGATTATTTGCTTACGGGCCCGACAAAGTCTTGCTACGCCACTGGTAAACATCACCTTTCGGTTTTCTCGGGACGGATGAAAGAAAATGATACGCCACCACGCGCGTTAGCTTGTCTTTTCTGTTGTATTTAAATGATGGAATGGACTCAAACAATACGTTGGAGTTGATAGAGGTATACTCGTAGAACACCGGGAGATTCTTAATTCGGAATACATACTTATACATTGAATCCTGCCTATTATCTACAACAAAATAAAAACAAAATGATGCCTATGGATTGTGGTTGCGCAAACGAAACTAACGGCTTTAATAAAGACTATAATAACAACAAAATTGGAACGGCAAAATGTTATTACGCCGCTGCAGAGATACGAGGTCATGTTACGCACAGTCAGTGGCGGATCTACGGGGGGGGGGGCTACAGGGGCTATAGCCCCCCCCCCTTGGCCTAATACCGTAAGGTAGGCACTTAAAAAATATGTCTGGCAATTAGAGATGGTGTGGAACTGCGTTTTCTTGGAATAGTTATAACCTGTTCCAGTTCCAGGCAATACCTGTTCTTAAAAAACCTGTTCCAGTTCCAATATTATTAACTTCTAGTCTTCTAAGGCCGTGGTCCGAATCGCGCTGTCAGTGCAGATCGTTTACAACAGGTACGATTTGATTCACTCGCTGACAACTCGTTTCGGACCGTTTGTAAATGCGCTGACAGGAACATGCCATTTTGAGGTTATGTGGGCGTGAAGGTCGCAAAGTAACTATTATTATTGAATATTGAATCATTGATAAATATTGGTTCCGTTTCTAAAGAGGGTACGCTAAATAGTTTTTATAGTACAAATTTAAAAATTTGGTGAACGCAATGGGATTGGGACAGGGCCCGGCACAGAACACGGGTCCAGTAACCGCCTTCACCGATCGACAGTTCACGAGTTCACGTTCGCAGTTGTTCGAGTAGAGCGGAAGGGGAACAGCGGAACGGAACGGAACTGAACGAAACTAAGAATATATTAATGTATTAATAGTATTGTATTTTAATGAATAAAATGAATAAAAAATGTGTTTCCGATTTTATTACAAAATTTCGAAAATAGAAGCCCCTCCCTTGACTCCAGCCTAGATCCGCCACTGCGCACAGCGGAACCGTCGTAACCGCCGCGTAACGCGTCTAAATGCGCCTTATTAAAAATACGCGGCGATGTTACGTTATTGCCGAGCATTGTTACATCTCTGGACACGGCTTCGTAATCGGTATTCTTCCCATATTGCGTAGATAATGCTAAATTTAAGAATTGATATTATGTGCCACGTTAAATAATCAAGAGACTAAATGCAGCTTGAAAAGAAATTTTATGTTGAATACTGATCTCCAGTTAACAATGAAGAAATGTCAAGATTTCAATATGATTTGACAAATAACATTTTCACTTTGTAGATTCCTCTTAGTGGTTGGTGTTAATTATCCCCTACGCTCTGGAAACGAGTCCATTTCCGCCTATTATGACTAACCCCACTGATCTGATTATCTGCTGCACCGGAGATGTGGATATCTAGCTGGGCGAGCTTCCCTTGCTGCGGCTTGAAGTAAGGATAATAACGGCATTAATCGAGGTCGCTGCTAATGGACCCCGCGGGGCCGTAATTGGCCTTTCAATTACGCCCCCACGATAGCGGGCCAGTGGGGGTGTAAGTGCTATATACGCCGAACTTCCGACGAGAGAAGTGAGCTCGTCCGCGTTCCCAGCGATTTTGAATATTTCGTCTATTCCGTTTAGGTTGATTTTTTTATATTTTCTTGTTATGTAGTATTGGAAATTGAGTACAGATATTCTGCCTTCATCTGTGACTTTTGCCCTTAGTTCTTCCTATCCCATTCGGTCTCCGGCTTATACCCATATACCTATATATATATAGTATTTACCTACTTATAATTAGGTAAGGTATATGAAGTTAAATTACGAAAATTTCATTTTTGTCCAAAAATAGCTATTTTACGGACTCATTTAAGTCCGTAAAATGCTTCTTTTTCGGCCTAATTCCTAAAAGTCGTCATGGCAACCTTTACGGACTATTCCAAAAATCCTTATAATATTCTTTATGATAAATGGCACGATACTTTACAGGAAGTAAATCCAACACGATTTCTTTGGCCTTATTAGCAATATATTCGGGATTTTGAAACATTTTAAAATTTATGTCACTTTCTGACAAATTTCGAATGCGACATGACAAAATTATCAAGTAAACAAACTTGTTGCTATAATTTCAAAAATTATGGAAAATTTGCAAATTTAAGCGTTCTGAAGAATTGCAAAAAGCGTATAACAAAATTGTGGGAGCATATGACAAAAAATAGTGTTTGTCACACACACATAAAATGTTTTTCGGGGCTCATCTGCTATTCCGGACTCGGCTAACGCCTCGTTCGGAAACAGCAATGATTCGTCCTGAAAAACTTCATTTTAGGTACTTGTAACAAAAATAACTAAAAATAACTATTTTGATTACTTTATTACTTACAGAAAATTGTTTTATTTTTTATACAGAGTGGCCGATAAAAAAATATTTTTTAATTGCCCAGTCATTTTTACATGACAATGGACAAGTATACTTAGGAATGAAAAATAATTTTTTGCCTTAGAATTTGTAAAACATGTCAAGATAATCACGAAACCCAACCAACAGATTTTTTTCCCCATTAGTTTGCTCAAAAATTGAAAAAAACGGTCGCAAAAGTAGGGAATGTGACGTCACGATCCCTAATTTCAATAAGTACCTGCTATTTTCTTAGTACTTATTTCGTCTTTTTTTATAAAACCAAGCATTCCCAGGCAAATTATTAGATTCAGTTTGTATGCGCCTGATGAGAAATAATCAAATTTCGTAGCATTTCAATGAAATATTTGGATTTTACTGATCCCATTCTGAACTTATTAGATGCCCCCTATAAAATATGACAGATGACATATTACTCAATTCATTAAAGAAAATCGTCGGCAACGCCGCACTTTGCATAACCTCAAACCTCACTTTCGCCCGCGGAACGCGGAAACCAAGGTTAATAACCTTAGTGAAAACTAAATAAATTCTATTCTCAGTTTTAAAAGAATCTTGCTGTGAATACTTTATTTTTTCGGTTTATAATGAAGACAAGATTTGTTAAAGCTTGTCCTGATAACTTGCCTTGCATAGATTTTGATATGGTGTGTCAATTTTATCAATAAAAACGGGGAGCGAAACCTGGAGAAATGAAGAGGTATGTTTGTTATTTGATTTGTATATTGTTTTAATATTGCTTAATGATGATGATATAGCTTAAATTCTGGTTTTAGGTAGACTAGAGAATAAATATTATGGTAACAATGTTATTGGAGACACGCAGAGGAAAGAACATAGCAATGAATGCATAATGCCCGGTTAAGGCAAAAATTACCCCCGAGCACAAAATTAATAAGAAAAATGTTAATGATACTGTGGTTAAAAATGAAGAAATTTAACTGAATAGCTGTGGAAGTAGGTATATTATGTTGTAATTACCCAACATAAGCAGATTAGTCCTAAATTATGAACATACCACGATGTACGAGGATCATACATCGTGGCACATACGTAGATACAGCTTCTTGTGCTTCTAGTTTAGTTGCTAGTACAGTATAAAAATACTTATTGTGTATATACCTATAGTTAAGATATGGGGGAGGGGGCGTGGGGGTGTCACACCCCAATGTTGAAATCGATTATCAAAACAAGAAATCATGCGTTTGTAAAAACGATCGTTGATATCTACATGTGAAAACCATGATTCAGAACTAATTTCAATAATCTAAAGACAATGCAAGTTTGACAGCAGTTTCATTCGATATCAAGTGCTTGACCGTCAATGACTACTTTTTGCGGGTATTTTTTTCTTGTATGATCTAATGAAGTATTTAAGTAATTAAGTCCGTAGTAGTACACTTTGTCGCATCCATTTTGATGCAGAAAGTTGTACTTTTCTGCACTAGTGACATTAACTTTGTCAACTAATAATAGAACTAAGTACGCTTGTAAAATTTTTGCAGGTAGGTACATATTAATGGAAAACTTATTTTAGATGAATGTAAGCAAGGTATTGCTTTTCTTTGCTGACTTCCTGGAAATAGCGAAGAATCATGGACAACATCAGTAGATTGTTATATTGGAAAAAGTCAACACAAGTGCAATAAAAAAATATGAAAGTCTACCTTACAGGATTGAGTTGACAAAGACATACCGACATACCTCAATAATTATTATACATTGGAGTAGTATGAAGGAAGATTTTTGGCAAAAATCAAAACGTATTACAAGGAGGGACTGTCTGACATGTTAAAAAACGAAAAATGCCCTGTATCTCCAAAACGAATCGAGATTTTGAGATTCAACTGCTTTCCACTGCCCTCAAAAATCGAGCACAGTACACCTACCTACTCTTTGTCTATCTCTTCGCAGAATAGAAGAAACCCCCCAAAAAAATCCAGTTTGTTACACTCTGTGCATGCGACATGGAAACTGTATTATTTGATTTTGGAATATTTTCACTAAATTTAATAGATAACTTATTTGAGGTTTTGCCATAGAATGCAAAATAATGTTTTTTTTTTTGCAAATTAAAGAAATCTTAATTTTTGGCCGGCTGCTGCATTATATTTTTTTATTTTTAACTTCTATTAACCACAATCACAAAATATGCTTATGAAAATTTATTTTCCAGAAAAAATATACTAGTAATATGTATAGTGAAAAAATTCTAAAGAATTATATCATTTTTTATGAGGATGCTTCGGCAATCACAATATAATTTACCCAAATGGGTCTAAAATAGTTCAAGCTATGACAATAAAGTTTTTCGACTGAAAACTTGGCTTTATTGCGTTTTACATGTTATATTTCTAACATCACCAAGAACTGGCACTTTCTCCAATATTCTAGCGTTACATTTTTGAACCGATGCAGGTCTAACTGTTAACTTAATTCTGTAAGTAAGGGCTCATGAAATTAAAGTAATAAATTTTTTATATTCGCACCAGGTAAGTGCTAAGAAGATATTTCGCGTCAAAGCGAGCATCCTTTTGACACATGTCCTTATGGACGCTTCTGTTGTGAAGCTATTTATTTTGTGACACTAGTTATTGAGGCTAAAGTATCATCAGTTTCTTCAAACAACTAGCAGTCGGTGGAATATACTTGATAACAAGTAAAAAATCGTTTGGCAGAGCCACTAATCTAAAATCGTCAGCTAAAATGTTACACCTGGTTGTTTCTTTATTGCCTTTAATATATCAGCAAGTCTAGATATCTAATTTGTGCAAGTTCAGTTAGGTACTTACGAATTGTGTCGTTTTATAGATAAAATCGACTTGTTTCCAATAAAAAAAAGTTTTGTAAACCAACCAGCATAACGTCCGAATCATCAATACCAATACCTAGTGTTCCCAGCATTTTCCTCAGCAAAATAGAATGGTTCATTTCCGTCATGGATTATTAGAATGAATGGTGAAAATAGTTCAAATCATAAAAAATAAAAGCTTGTAAAACACGCGGGGCCGCGAGATCCGATATTCCGATTTGTGACGCCACAAAATAGGTTATGTTTATGTTCTCGCAGGCTGACAGCTTGGCATTAAGGTGCGGCGTTGCCAAACCTGGTGCCATGGCGGTAAATTTAGGGAAAAATAAAATCCAACAGGTAGTTACGTATATTGAACTTTAAAAATTAATTGCGGCAAAACGGGGGCGAAAAAAAAATTTAAAAAAATACAGCAAGTATATCTCACCCAATACTATCCGATGAGCAAATAAAAAAAAGTGGTGTATTAGTCCATTGTCTATTGTCAATTCTCCTTAAAACTATTGGCTTTTTTTTCACAAACTTAAAATAAACTTGTAGTCGTTTAAAAAAAGACCTGACTGAAGCTACCTGCTTAATAATTAAAAATTTACGAAATACGATTTTTGTTTTGAACTATATACCTACGTATATACGTAATGCCACGTAATGGGAATTGTAGGATTACTAAAGGTGGTCCAGGAAAAATCTGGTTGCAATTATTATTATATAGGACTATTACAGGCGGCCGCATTACCTTTAATTGACACATCTAAGTATGTGGAAGTTAGAAAACTTAATAATTATTGTGAATTATGATGGGAAATATTTTGCCTCCTTTAGAATCTATGGCACTGGCCTGTCACATAAAACCTGATGGCAGTTGGACACTGACATATAACATAACCTGGGTCCCCTTATTTTAAAGAGCCCCTGGTTTTGTTGCTTAGAAAAAACATTAAAAAAAACAAAACCTTGCAAAATATGGATCACGGTAGGCGTCGTTACACGTTGCCTGTAGCAATATTCTAGTGCAATTTAAAAATTTTGATACAATAATTGTGTGTGCGGAAATTCGCAAAAAGACCTCAAGCAAATACTGGTGCGTATGATGTTAATACAACATTTTCTTAAGATGTTCGAAGTGTTATAACCAGGGGCGGATTTAGGCATGGGCTTTATGGGCTGCAGCCCAGGGCCCCTTTCACACAAGGGGCCCGGCCAGCCCCGGCCTCACCGCGGTGAAAATTAAAAAAAAAAAACCGTATAAACGTACCAGTGCCTGCCACATTGCCTAAACCCGACACATGCTTTATTTAATTTAAAAAATTAGGTAATAAGCAGATATAAATCCATTCTATTGAAATGTTTATGTTGGTAGAAATCACAGTATCACACTTATGAGTTATGTATGTTCCTAAGATAGTCATCTTGATCCCTCTATTTTTACTGACTTTTCGATTTATAGCGAAGTTATATTCATTGTAGTTTCTTTAGCAAAATTGTTTAGTGCAGCGTTGTAAAAAATAGTGTGTAATTACGTGTTTTTATTGTAGATTTTTCAGCGGAAATAATTTTTGTGGCTTATTATACTTCTAAGCAAACAAAGTAAGATAATAATTTAGAACTATTTTAAGTTTTTGAAGATTTTGGTTGGGATGTCAGCTACTGGCTTATGTTAAGTTTGTGCTAAGCCAATGCCTGACGTAGGTCAGTCCATGGTAAAATCACAAGTCATGCAAAAATGATCTCTAAAGTCTCTAACAAAAAATTTTCTAATGGTGTACAAATTTCGCGTCAATGGGTTAATATTTCGAATGCCTAACACCCACGTCAGCCATTGGCTATACAATTGGCACTGACTATATGCGGCAGACTTCGGACGTTGCGTGATCAGTCAACGCTTCGCAGTTCTGTCTTCGTCTTCAAGAGCATCAGAACATGTATAGATTTGTCACACAACTATTCTGAGCCATGTCTTCTTCTTGTCGAAAGCGCTGAACAGGGCCAATAATTACTACTACGATCGATAAGTTCAAAGACGTGTAGTTAAGAAGACCCTAGAGAATTTATGCGGTCTGTCAGGGAAGAAACAGTATTTTTAGAAGAAAAAAAAGAGAGAAAGATAGGGAGAAGAAAAGAGGGAGGAGAAGAGAAGAACAATAAATAGAAAACAGATAGAAAATATTAAATAAAAAAAAACAGTTGGAGCAAAATAACATGGGAATACATTTACGAGAATCAATATTATCATAGAAAAATAAAAGAAATAGATAAATAAAAGCGAACATTATTTTTAATAACAACTGAGACATAACGAACAAATAATAATTTACAAAATTGAAAATACAAAGCTTTCTACTCAAGAATAAGTTAGTATACAGGGTGTCTCATTTTGATCTGGAACACCCCTGTAAAATTTGAACTGGCTTACGGATTTTAACGAATTTTTTATTGGTATACAGGGCCCTCCTAAACGTACTTATCAAACACTTTTCAATGACCATACGATTATTCCAGGGCCGGATTAAATTTTTTTTTACCCAAAATTTCGAGTTAAGGTATCAGCGATTTTTTTATCGGAAATCTGATAACGTGGCCTTAATCAGCGCCCCTGAAAACCCCCAGATTCCAAATTTCAAGAAATTATTCCCACAAATTATACTTTTTACACTGCATCACAATTGCAAAAAATCAAAATTTCAATTTGAGTTCAGCTATTAAGGTGGCTATGGAAACAAGTGAAAATTGTAAAAAGAGGTCCACAGGGGACAATGGTAATAAACCTGATCGGAAACTGTACTCGGTTTCTCTTTTCATTATTGCTGTACAGTACAAATTTTATGCCATTTGAGACGCAAGAGAGCTCGCTGCCGTCGCAGGCAGCCGTGGAAAAACAATGACTTGCAGAAATGTCAGTTTATGCATTTTTACAACAAATGTTATTCAGGGGTTGATGTTGCTAAAATAATTTAGGTGTTACAAATAATTTAGTGGGTATAAAATGTAATTTCTAATCGATTCGTCAATACGTTTCTGCCGTTTAAAATATTGCTGCTTTTAATTACATTCTTCAAATACGTACTTTGTAGTGTATAATCTTATACTTTATTATTTGAAACAAAAAAAAATGTAAAAAGTAACATTTCTCAAAGTGTTTGCACTTGCACGACTGCCTGCGACGGCAGCGAGCTCTCTTGCGTCTCATGGTATAAAATTTGTACTGTACAGCGATAATGAAAAGATAAACCGAGTACAGTTTCCGATCAGGTTTATTACCATTGTCCCCTGTGGACCTCTTTTTACCATTTTCACTTGTTTCCATAGCCACCTTAATAGCTGAACTCAAATTGAAATTTTGATTTTTGCAATTGTGATGCAGTGTAAAAAGTATAATTTGTGGGAATAATTTCTTGAAATTTGGAATCTGGGGGTTTTCAGGGGCGCTGACTAACGCCACGTTATCAGATTTCCGATAAAAAAATCGCTGATATCTTAACTCGAAATTTTGGCTCAAAAAAAATTTTTATCCGGCCCTGGAATAATCGTATGGTAATTGAAAAGTGTTCGATAAGTACGTGTATAAGGGCCCTGTATACAAAAAAAAATCGTTAAAATCCGCAAGCTAGTTCAAATTTTACAGGGGTGTTCCAGATCAAAATGAGACACCCTGTATGTTCCGGAAATGAGAATGTACAAATAAATAAACATTTCTACATACAATAAACACTTGTGTTTTCCTTTTTAAAAAGGTTTTGGGCTTATCAGATTCAGCCTAACGGTCAAAAATCGCTGTATCAGTTACTTACTGGATAAAAAAATATAAATTTTAAAATGTTGTTTACAAAAAAATATATTGCAGATTTGATTTGGGCTGTTGGTAATTATTTCCAGTGATGTCTCTCCTACTTACTCCATATTAAGAATCATCAATAACCGCCCAAAATTGTTTTTTATGGATTAAAATTTGATAAATCAATCCTTAAGGTGTCAGGCACTGGTAACCTTACGTTACCCACAAAAAATAAAAATAAGTTAGGTACACAGCATCGATTGTGGGCCCTGCTGCCAACTATACCCCATCAATCGCACCTATATCAGTTTGAGGTTATTATTTGCTTCTTTATGCTTGAGAAACGCTTCGCTTGAATCAACTGCTCTTTCGTTTTGGTGAAGTGTGAATTGTTAATTTATACATTTTTTGAAGAAAAAAAGCAGGTTTTTGATTACCGAAACAAACGGGGGGCCCCATAATAGTGTTAGCCCGCAGGGCCCCCAAAACTTACGGTCCGCCCCTGGTTATAACGCCTTCGCTTTGTAGAATCAAGACTGAATAAACCAATAATGCAGAAGAGAACTAGATATTTCTTATTTCTTCAGTTTCATGTTCCACAAAAAAATGATTGAAAAGTGGCAACATATAACTCTCCAGTGCCAACCTTGGCGGTTTACATTGAAGCATATAGAAGCGTCGAGTTAGTCGTTTAAAGTTCATTTGCTCCACGTTTTAAACTTCGAGAAAAAAAGTCTCTCGCATTTTCTCTTTTAGTTAGGCCTTCCCCACTGTGTGGTTAAAATTTCTTACATTATGACTGAATCACCCTGTATACTTATAAAAGGAGACACCCTGTATGTAATTCGATGATGCTACCTTTAAATGTTGGTTCTGGTTTTTCTAATATAGGGGCGACCGAAATGAACAAGGAAAGAAGGCAACACACAGTCCAACGTTGCAGTTAGAATAAATAATTATTATAATGTCTCTTGAATTGAATATCATTGTAATTATTTATTTAGGTATACTTAAATTATCTACCTGATTTTATGTATCTCAATATTTATTCAGTCTTTCCGTATAACGGATAGGTATACCTACCTCTACCAATCCAAATATCCTAGAGCACCAAGAATGTGGGCCAATATGTCACACAATTTAACGAATTTCCATTCACCAAAAAAAACAGAAATCGTTGCTCTCGTCAACGACCGATTGCACCCCTATATGCGCACCCATCGAAAATTGCCAACGAATATCGCTAAAAATCTCCAGATCTCTTTTGAAGTCGCTCTAAAGGCCATAATTACAATGCACCGGCTCGACGTGAGCCTGTAGAAATCAGTGAACCACAATGGACTTGCCAGCACATTACAATACATGTTACCCCCGACTTACTTCTTTATTTTCGCCAAATAATTACACGTCGGAAGCGGAATAGCACGTGTGACTTCCGGCGAGGACACCCCAGATCCGTGGGAAACGGATTCAAGACGGTTCATTTGACTTGATCTTTAACTTTCAGTTATTCGAGCCCTAATAATGCCGCGTTCGACGCCTTATTATTTGCCTTTTACGGCTTTGTTTGTGCTCAAGTATTGTCTACGCGCTTTTCAGTACCGGCCCTCTTGCAGCCGGGTCAAAAGGCGTACAGATTTGTTCAGAGTCTTTTGTTGATAACCATCGTTATGTGTTCATCGAGGGTAGTTGCTTGTGTTCGCTGTAGTTGACATTCAAGTACTCTAATCGTTTGTATAGCTTGTTGCCGAAGATGCAGGGAATTTTGTATGGACTGGCAGATTTTGTCAAAATAATAAATATCTAGTATGCTTCACATTTCCACCATGCTCAGTAGGTAGCCTTTTAAGTAGAGAATTAAGTGTTAAACAAGAAATTCAAATTGCCTATTTTAAACCGTCAGATAGTGACAGATTTAGGTGCCCCATATTCGCATACAACTGAAGAGGGTTAAAAAGTATCTAAATCGATGCTGAGTAGAATGAAGGGAAATTCACGAGTGGCCCCTGGGCACATATGGAAAATTCGATTTTCCTATTATACAGTGCTATTCATAAAGTTTGCACCAAATGGGAAAAATTTGTATTATTATATTTTTTGAAAATCTGATTTCAATGTTGGTGCATGTTTTGTTTACACTATTGCGCCTAAAGAGGGTCGCCACGGCACAACCCATGCCTGTCATATTTGACATTTAAAATAAAAAATTGAGAAAAATCAATCAAAATCTTTTAAAAAAGTAATAAGACTTATTACTCCTCCCGTGAGTAATGACCCGTGAGTAATGGCCATTACTCACGGGCTATAGGTATGACCTAATCAAATTAAGTAAATCATATTTTTTGCAATCTAAGTAATTTTGTTCCAATAAAATCACCACAATCACGCATGATGTTGTATCATGGACACTATATATTAAAGACCCGAGCATGACCTCATATTTCATTGTTGTTTACGGACTGGGATGGTGCTACTTGGCGAAAAAAATGGCAACTTATTATAGGTTACAGGGCGGTATTGTGTAGTTATTGGTATGTCAGTTTCTGACGTTTAAAATGCCCCAAATTTTAGATATCCAGCTATATTACGATTTACCTTCTTTTTACGGTAACGAATTGTCTTTGCGTCTAGTATTTGGCAGTTTTACCCTATTAACAGAGCTTTTATAGGTAGATTTGTTTGTGATAACATGAAATTTCCATGCACATGTCCACAGACCATTAGGTGAATTCCAGATATTATTTTGGGAGAGTATTTTGTAACGTAAGCAAGAATTAAAATTTTGTTTATAGCTCCAAAGCGAACCAATAGTCCTCCATATAAAGAAGAAACTGAAAAATCGAATGCGTTTTATGCTTACTTACACTACTACTAACCGCATGGACTTCATTTCAAACCAAAAGGTACCTACCAAATAATACTCTTGCCTGCTTTTTAGATTCGCTTTTCTTAAGAAGATGTATGGAAATATGCCGTGTAAACTTGTCAAATTAGAGAGACATAATAGTATATTACATAGCAAGAGTTGTAAACAGCTTATTACGTATGAGTGGAAAAGTTGCGCACGAGCCGCGCAGCGGCGAGTGCTGTAATTCCACGAGTATGTAATAAGCTTACAACTCGAGTTTTGTATTATAATTTTTCTTCGACGAAAGAAAAACTAGTATAATAGATAAACTATACTTCTGATTATCTGACAGGCAACAATTAGTATATGTTGGTTAGTTGCTATAGTGACGCGGATGCCGCGCTAACAAGGCCCCCGTGATAAATTCGTTTTAATTAAGAACAGATACGTAATTTTTTTTGTCACTCATTACGTGTCAGTGTTCGTAACAATCGACTTACTTATAACCTAAACCGTCACTTAATAGGTATGTTACTAGCATAGGAGTAGAAACAGCCTGGTTTACATTCTTCATGAATTAATTAATGAATAAGTTTATGAATAAATTCACAAGTTCTATTATTTTACACTGATGAAGAAATTGATGAATTTTTTTGTCACCATATGTCAGATTCTAGCGAATACCAACACAAGAGAATAAATAACAAAATAATTTTTTTGTGCTGCATTTTTCGTATCAGAACATATTTTCTAACCATATATCCATCTTCATCCAAAGCATCTTTAACTACAGATAAGTCTGGCTATAGAAGAGTAGTTGAAAATGCATTTGGCATTTTAGCCAAACGATTTAGAGTTTTTTTGATTAATTTGAACCATATAACATTGGCATGTTGCACATTACATAATTTTTGAGACCCGAATGTCCTAGTTCCATCCTAGAAGAGCTTGATAAAGACTATATATATTTCAATTTGGACTTTCTTACTAAACATGCTCACCAAGCATGCTTGCGTTGCTGCCCGAGAGGAAATTTGTGATTATTTCGTGAATGAGGGAGTTGTGCCTTGGCAGCGGAATACATAAATAAAACATATTCTAAGATTTCACATACTTTTTATCTGAGTAATGAGTATATTATCTTTAAAATTATGTACCTACTCCCCTCTTCCTCGTCTAATGCCTCAAACAAAAACCAGTATCAAAATATAACCTTCCTTGCGTTAAAATTTTAAATGTTAGTACTCCTGAAGTTCACGCAAAACTCGACGGAAAATAGAACATGCTCTAATTCGTGAAGTAATAACTTCATGAAGAAATTCATGAATTAATTCATGAAGAAATTGCCAGTGTAATACACGACTTTTTATAATAATTTGTCCTTGAAGTGACTTCATGAATTAATTCATGAAGAAATTGTCAATGTAAAACAGGCATAACAAATATTTTATTTTATTTTGAATATTAAATTCGTTGTAAGAGACATATTTAATATTTTTATTTTATAAAAGATTCTGCAACAATGGTGTTTTAAAATTAAACCACCTTGTAAATTTGTTTCGTCGTGTGGCGCCAGTGGCGAACGCTTGAAACAGTGCTATGCACAGGTGTTGTATTTCGATTGAAGGAATTTTGGTAATTAAAGGTGGAATCCGTAATGGTCAATTAATACAGGGAGCCCATGAAACCTGAAAGGAAAAGAAATGAGTTGTGATTGAACTTCGTAGATCAGGTCTGTGTGGAAGAAACTGCGTACATACTCTAACCAATGATCATAATATTTCCAACGCAATTTTGTGGATCTTAATGCCATGCGGTCTAACCTGCCCGAAAATGGCGAAAATCTCGTAAAACTTGGTTGGAAAACCAAGTTATAATAGTTTTTGCAATACCGTATGGCTAAAATCTGTCGCCGGCAATGATAGGGGCGGCACCCAGGCCCAGCGCAAGGTGTAGCTTGTAACGGATTTTTTTTGTAAATTCCAAGAAACCCGTTACAACGTTTTTATTTGATTCCAGACAGGCATAAACTAAGAAGGCACACCTATTATAGGATGGTACAGCTTACATTCTCTTGTTAAATTATTGATATTTCGAATTATAAACAAATTAATTTCGCGACCGTGCCGCCAGCGACCTCTTGTAGTGGGTAGCGCAACCCGCAGAACATGTCGACTAGTTTTCGATATTTGGTAGAACAGGCAGTGGAATTTATTATGTAAATATTTGCGAACAGATTGAATAGAAGTAAGTATGTTAAATTGCTTTGATTATATAGCATTTGTTTTGTTAATATTTACTGTACAAGTAAAGAAAATCGTTTGAAATAAACCGTCAATTGACTCCAGCAGCTCGATTCCTATTGGCTGCACTTTTTTATGCACCACGGTTGTATAGAATGAATCGAACGACGCAGCGGCTCTCGTCCCCCTTTCATTTTTGACTCTCGAATTAATCGGTACTCTCTAGTGGCAATCGCCTTTTCTGAATATTTTCTCGTTTGGTTTTTTTAGCATTTTGCTCTAAATTGATCGCGAATTTGATCGGTAGTACGGGTTAATTGGTTTTGGGAAAGTATTTTCATTGTAGTGCCTGGTTGGGGTGATTAAATTGGTTTTCTTTTCTTTCACGGCGGAGTGAACACCGCCATTGCAAAACTGACGTCGCCATAAGCTGACTAGGAGCTTGGAACGGAGTTCTGTTGGGCAGGAATCGATCAAGGACTACTAGAGGAGGAAAATCGCCTAGGTGAGTGTGGTTTTTTTATTATATCGTTCATATTTTCGGAAATTGTTTTTTTATTCAGTACCACCTCACCTGCGGCCATTTTCTCTCGAGGTTGCTGTTTTTTTGTATAACTTGTCAGTTATAACCTTTTTTGGTACCTCTAAAAAAGAACAGCTACCTAAGACTTTCGTTCTCCTGACCAGTAGATTTCCTTTTTAATATTATACTTGTTTAAAAACATCATTTTCACCCCTGGCAAAATACTACCCGATCGAATTTCGTCGATAATTTCGCAATAAATTCATAAATACTAGAGAGTCCACTTAACGAAATATTAATATTCAGATATAATTTTTATTAATAATTTCCAAGTTCAATAAATAATTTCGAATCAAATTCCCTATATAGTTTAACTATCATAAAGTTAAACGACTAGCAATTTATTGCAGGTTCTAAATTCAGCTGAATTTGATTTTATATTTTTTTAATAATTAAGTCTTAAAATAAGTAGTTCTGTTTTAAGTTGAATTTTATATACCTTCTTAATAAATCGCTGTGTATCTTACACATTTAAATTAATATTAGCATTCTTGGACTAACTTCTGCTCTTGTTGTGTTTGTTACCTATGTACATCATCGACACGGAGACGTGATACTGTGACAGTGAAGAACACCCACCTTCGACTAGTACGCTGCTGAGCTAGGCACCGAAGCGGTACGGCAACATCTGCACAACACCTGAGATTGGCTCTGCTCTAGCTAGTCAACACATGCGCCTAATGCAAGCCACCCGTTAAGGCCAGTTCGTAGCAGGAAAGTCGTCACAGTCAGAAAAAGGGAAGGGTCGTCGCATCGAACACAAGATATTCTTCGATCAAGTGTCACAGTCGCAAGTATAAACTTTCACTCAAACCTCAAGTGCTAGTAGTTCCAAGAGACTCTCAAAAACACAGGACGTTCGAAATTTTATAACGAATTCACTAAGTTTTAAATTTTTTTGTTTGTTATCAAAATCTAACGACTAATTTAAATTTTGAATTGTCATAACTATTCACAGTTATTTTTCATTAAATATTGTATGATTATTTAGGTGTTTGATTTAGGAGGGGAGAATAGTTTGTTGGGGCAACGAATTCAGGTCACAAAGGAATCCGAACCCACTTAAAAAATTCCAACTAATTTTTTTTAACCTTTCCGGTTATAAGCTTTCATGATCGCCAAAGCGCGTTTTAATTAATTACGAAGCGCTATCATCGGCCGGCGCGGCCTTTGAGGCGGCGCGGCCCGCGGCCCCCCCGCGTCCGCCGCCACATTCAATAATAGACACCACCGTCGGCCCTCTAATGATTCGCACATTCGTCGAATTATCTGGCGTTATTATCGCCATTCTGACGAAATTACTCCAAAGCCAATCCTTTGTCGGCCCGTAATTGGTTACCGGGCCGCGGGATGAACACATAATGCCGACGCACCGAATGATACACTTCGCTCATTTTGTGTTTCTGATTGCGTTTGGTGTCGTTTTGTGCTCTTTGGGCGGCCCGGGCCCGGGCGGCACCTCTGTTCGACGCCGAGAGGTGGCTGGATGGCATTGTGTTGTATATTTCGATTGAAGGAATTTTGGCAATTAAAGGTGGGACCCGTAATGGTCAATTAATCAGGGGCGAGCTGACCCGGCAGCAGAGGTCTGCGTCGCAGACGGGCGGCCAAATCCAGAGGCGGCCAAAGGCCGCCTTTCTGACGCGAAAAAATATTTTTTCAGAAAAAAGTAGTAAGTCTCGTCTCTACATTACTTGCATTCGCCCTCAAAAAGAATATCGTCAACAATGCACCATTTTTGCTGTCATGTCTATTATTGTCATTCATTATTTGCCGTCAAAACTTCCATGGCACACTTTTCTAAACGCAGAAAATTTAAAAATTGAATTGTTATCTTTGGACTTATTTAATTTTTTTGATTTTGACAAAATTTTGGATTTAAGGTTCTGGAGCGATTCTGAACAACTTTTTTAGTAAATTTGTTTAAAAAAAATGCCTAATATGACTTTCGGATCTTTAGCCTCGATTGTGGCATAGCAGGTGGCTTTGACCTTGGAGTAGGTAACTAATATTTTGAATATAAGTAGGCAACAATGCCATCTACCTTTGGTAAAAATTTCGTTCTGGTCGGTTAAAGATTAAAGAAGTTATAAGGTTGTTACACTCTTAAGTGAGACACTCTGAATATGCAGGGTGTAACTTTGATAGGTACAAATATTTTAACCACATAATCGAGGACCTCCATAAAGCAAGAAAAGACAAAAAAAATTACCTACTCTGTTTCGAAAATAGGTCATATGAACCTTAGCCCCCGCGTAATGTAATGTCACTGTACCGGCAGCAAATGCTTGAGGTAGGTCGGGGGACTACCCACCCTAGGTGGCTACGTTGACGCATTTCTGAATGAAAATTCCTGTTGATACGACCTATCCAAGTTTTTGTGGTCTCACGAACTGGTTATTCTTTCTTCAAGCGCATATTCGATTAGTTTAAAAAACACATCCACTTTTATTACTTTACCGATAATTTACGTCCCCTTTAAAGGGGTTGGGAAGGGTCGTCTAAGCCCGACAAATTTTGTAAGAGTAATTTGTGTGTTCGAATTTTCAAAGAAAAATACACTCATTCGTTAGAAAGAAAGAAACGAACAAAAAATTGAATATTTTACGATTCTTCAAATACCGTGACGAAGCGATAAGAAGGGCAATGGAACCTAACAGTAAAGATTCTCGTCTGTGGTAAAGATTAACCTAACCTATATATTTTGTGGTAAAGATTATTGATCTTTTTTCGCCCGGAAAGGTCAATGTAACGTGGGTATATGGGCGCCGGATTTAAGGGTTTAAATAGCGTTTATAAAAAAAAATTGCGTTAATATGCACTTTTAAAAAATTTTAATTGCAGATTCGTAACAAGCGCATTTTTCCCCACCTGCCCTTAAAATATTTGTACCTATCAAAGATACACCCTGTATATTTTTGAGGACACCTATTATTATTTTTGTTATACCTACCTAATAATTTTTGCAATTACCTCGTAGGTAATTACAAGAGACGGAAAAACCTAGAAATGCAAGATTTTTGAAGTTTTTATAACCTGAAAGAAATTTTTTATTATATTCTGCAGACGAGCGGCCAAACATCTAGGAACGCCACTGCAATTAATACAGGGAGTCCCATGCAACCCGAAAAGAAAAGAAATGAGTTGCGATTTGGACTTAGTGTAGATCAGGTCTGTGTGGAAGAAACTGCGTCCGCAGGGCCAGAACAGACTCTATAGCGCAAATTTTTTGGATCTTATGCATGCGGCCTAACGACTAAAAGGACTGGCCCCCACCCCCGAAAATGGCGAAAATCTCGTAAAACTATTCGTCATATGCCAAGACCGAAAATTAAATAAAATAAAATAAAACAATATTTTCTACAGGAAAAATTAGCAAGAAGTATTCTCGCAACACTTTCTCATTATATTAGCGGGTGTCCATCGAGCTTCAGTCCTTTGCGCATAGTATCAAACCACGGTCGAAACTTAATTAAAAGAATAATTAGGCTTTATTTTATGACGGCACTTGCCCTTAATATAGCAGTTTTATAATATAGCCGCCTCAAATTCGTTGTTTAAATTTTGTATTTATTTCATAAATTGGTACATGTTTATAATCGATTTTGGTGATCATTATTAGGTATATCTACTTAGTCCCTGTTCATCGCAAACAACACAAAAGTTAGAGGACCTGGGTACCTGGTTGCAAGATTCGGCTCGCTACAATAAAATTGACACATTTTTCGGTGGGTACTATACAGGGTGTTCGAAAAATAGACGGAGATATTTTAGAGGGTGATTCCCTGTTAAGAAATATGAAAAAAAGTTTCTATAAACATGGGTCCGGAAATGCAGAGTTTTCAAGATACAGGATGTTAAATATATTGCCTGTCACTGGACAAAATTGGTTTATCAATTTTTGCAAAAAAAAATCACAAGTGCCTTGGAAAACAAATAATCAAAAGCATTTCTAGGAAAGAGTGTTATTGCAACTTTTCCAATATCATAACATAAAGTACACTACAACCAATTTTGTCCAGTGACATGCAATAAAACGGTTTTTATTTTTTTTTCTCGAAAACGAAGTGAGATAGGAAAACAATACAAGAGGGAAAGAAGTTGTATTTTTAGATGCTTAATCAAACAAAAAATATTAAAGTTACAAAAAAGGTAGTGGCGTACATTTTTTTGATAATAATATTCGCTAAGGTGCCCCCCGGGACGCCACTGGACTTAATAAATTGAATCTAGTTAGGGCGAAATTAGCCTCTTAATACAACAAATAACATTGCCAAATTTCAACAGAATCGAGTAAATAATTTTTAAGACATTAATAATTTCATGTTTTATTTTTTTTATTTAACATCCTGTATCTTGAAAACTCTGCATTTCCGGACCCATGTTTATACAAACTTTTTTTCATATTTCTTAACAGGGAATCACCCTCTAAAATATCTCCGTCTATTTTTCGAACACCCTGTATAAGAGAGCACCCATTAAACCGTGGCATTGTTGTAAATTCTGATAAAGTAGGCTTAAAGCAATTAGTTTTGCCCACAAATAACATTGGGGAAAATTTTTCGGTAACTTTTGAAACAAAAAAGTTACAAACCGAAGCAATTTCGGCAGTTTTTGGGTTTTTCAAAAATATTTCTCGAAAGTATGCCATGGATCTCAAATGTTATACAAAGTTACCCTATAAAAAAGCAATCATTTATTTCAAATAAAGTTCTCACAAAAATAAATTGTAAGGTTTATTAGGGGATTTTTTGGACGAAAATTATGTTATTTGTAAAACAAGCTTTAATAAATGGAGTATTGTGTATAGGCGCTTGTAAGCCTGCCGTGGTTTCAGCACGGCCACAACTGGGCACTCCTCAAGTTGGTGGCGCTTCGAGGTCTGTACTTGATAACTTTTCCCAGATATTTCAAAAAATGTATGCATAGTCTAACTTAATTTATTACCTTTTTTATTTTTCAATGTCAATCAACAGTAATTGGTGGATGTGGTGTAGGAGTATAGGGAGCTCTTAGTTTGCCCAAAACGGATGCACGTTGTTTGCAGAGACTGCAGTAGCAGACAAAACTCTAAACTAGGCACAAAATGTGCAAATATGCATCAAAATTAAAACACTCTATCACTGTTTACTTTCAACTTCAATAGGTACAAGTAAGTTCAAGGCCTCGCAAATCGCGGTACTCTTACACGCCACGGTCTACACACCTGTATTCCAGATATTGATGACAATACCAAAGTTTACAGAATGTAAACTTTGACAATACTGAGTCGCCTAGTGCCTAGTCGCCACAGTCGCTAGAGCGCTACAGTCGATACTGTTCCTTCCTACCGCATGCTACCGCCACCAACCGACCATTGCTTTTGTTCTGGGAATAGTTATTCAACAGCAGTTAGTTCACACCAACGAAACTTTGACGTAGAACTAAAACGAATTATGTGTACATTTTTTTCTTAGGTGTACATTATTACATTCTCTACAACTTTCCCTTATGAAGTTTTTTTAACTTCAATACTTCATGAGATATAGGTAAAAGATCACCACTAGCTAAAGTGCTTTATAAGGGTGAAAAAAATATATTTAAAACAAGCTGATTTTTTCAGGGTTAACTCGGGGTGCACTCCCAAGTTAACCCCCAGTTAACCCTGAAAAAATCAGCTTTGCTTTAAAGAAAAATTTTTACTAGTGGTGATCTTTTACCTATATCTCGTGAAGTATATTGAAGTTAAAAAAACTTCATAAGGGAAAGTTGTAGAGAATGTAATAATGTACACATAAGAAAAAATTTTTTTTTTGCAAAACCACCTCTATTGCAGGGTTCGTAACACGACTTCGATGGTGATTTTTTGGGGTTATACTCAGGACGCTACCCACAACCAACCCTGAAAATATCTAACTGTTAAGAATTTTTTTTCTCCATGTATAATTTTCTTGGACTATAGTTCGCAGTTACGCAGTTGGCATCGTTACGCGTTGCCGGTAGCAATATTCTCGTGCAATTAAAAAATTTTGATACAAATAATGTATGTGCGAAAATTCGCGAAATACTCTAAGCGAGTACTGGTGCTTATGATGTGAATACAACATTTATTTTAAGATGTTTGAAGTGTTATAACTTATAACGCTTGTCGCTTGTAGAATCAAGACTGAATACACAAAAAATGCAGACGAAATAGGTATAGGTATATCTAGGTATTTCTTATTTCTTCAGTTTCACCTTCCACAAAAAAAAGATTGAAATGTGGCAACATAGCTCTCCAGTCCCAGTTTTGACGGTTGGCATTGAAGCAGAAGCGTCGAGTTACTCGGGTATTATAAGGTTCATGTGCCCCACGTTTTAAACTTCGAGAAAAAAATAATTTCGCATTTTCCTTTTTAGTAGACCTCCCCCACTATGTGGTTAAAATTTTTTACATCGTGACTGAATCACCGTGTACCTATATGTGGTCACTGAAAATGTCGTTTTTATGGTTAAAACTATTTATGGTGCCATATTCTACATAACAATAGATACGTGTTAGATTTACACAAATAATGTTTATTTCAATGTTTCTTTTTCAATAAATGGTAAACCAAATAAGTATATCATTTAGGTTATACTTGGGGTATAGTGGTCATAGAAATTTGTCGCACAGTGCGGTTACTATATATACCTACTTATTTCAGATTAAGAGCAGGGTGACCATGCACTGTGTCCCTAAATAATATGTTCCATTATTTTTTTGGAAGTATTTTTTGTGACAGAAATGGTCAGAAATAAAAACAGAAGGATTGGTCTAACTAGGCCAGATACAATGATGCTAGAATTGCTATAGCAGTAATAAGAGCTGTTTTAAATGGAGGGTGGTCAGTGAAAAGGGCTGCCAACGAATTTAAGATCGCCAGAACAACTCTGACGCGAGACCTACGAAAAGTGCAAAGACAAGGAAATTGACTGGGATAACGCAAATTTAGCTGACCTACCTAGACTGAGGCCATAATAATATAATGCTCGTCAGGTTTTTAATAAGGAGGAGGGGTCTCTTTTAAGCGATTATTTAAAACAGTGTGCGCTAGTGCACAACCCACATCTTTCTCGGAGACTACGTCTTTATCCAGAGCCATGGGATTTAGCAGTTAACTTGTTTTATGACAATTTGGAATCCATTTATGGTGTTTTTCTGATTATGCAGTGTAAGTATAATAGATCAGTCCGCGATTCCGAGTCTGGTATAATATTTTTTAGATATTTTGCAGAGCATAGGTATTACATTTGAGTTTCAAAACCCACTGTGCCCCCATAATATGACCACTCTGCCCCCTCCCCTACAAATAATGTAGGTATGTGCGAAAATTCGCACAGGGGCAGAGTGGTCATATTAAACGGCGTTTCTTGAAACTTATGTTAATAATTAAACTTTGCATATTACTCTTGGTATAGGTTTGATTTTACAAAAGTAGGTACAGGGTTATTCACTGAGAATTGACCCCCCACCTAACTTTTTTGTTTCTTAAGATCATGATTCAAAAAACAAAATCAATGGTTCGGCGAATACTTTTTTATGTCATGACCGTTTAGTGTACAGGGTGTTCCGAAAAAGTAGGACCAATGGCAACTTAATTTTTTTAAATGGAACGCCCCGTATATTATTGGATTTTTGAAATCTGCTCATCAAGGCAATCAAAATGATATAAAACATTGTGGCATTATCTTTTTCCGTTTTTGAAAAATTCCGTATTCAAATTTTATACTAAATTTATTTAACTCGAATTTGTGGATCTCGTGATAAAGATAGAAAGATAGACGATCAATGTAACAACGAAAAATATTTGTTTTAAACAAGAGAGTTGTTATGTATGTTAGTGAAACTCCAAAATGTTTAGGAGCCTTTTTAAATTTTACTGATTATATTCTCGAAATAAAGAATTTCAGGAAAATCCTAAACATTTTGGAGTTTCACTATATTTCTCTCTTATTTAAAACAAATATTTTTCGTTATTACATTAATCGTCTATCTTTATCACGAGATCCACAAATTCGAGTTAAATAAATTTAGTATAAAATTTGAATACGGAATTTTTCAAAAACGGAAAAAGATAATGCCGCAAAGTTTAATATCATTTTGATTGCCTTGATGAGCAGATTTCAAAAATCCAATAATATACAGGGCGTTCCGTTTAAAAAAATTAAGTTGCCCTTGGTCCTACTTTTTTGGAACACCCTGTACACTAAACGGTCATGGCATAAAAAAGTATTCGCCGAACCATTGATTTTGTTTTTTGAATCACCCTCTTATCTTAAGAAACAAAAAAGTTAGGTGGGGGGTCAATTCTCAGTGAGTACTTGCTATACTTAACGGATTATATTGTTGAAAGTAATATTAAAATCGGGAGATAATTAAAAATGGAGATGTGAAAAATGAAATTAAAAAACTGATCAGTGTGGATCTCGACCTCACGCCTCAGTGTAGGAGCGCGCCGATCGCGGCGCCGACGACGACGCGAAGGTGCGAAAGGTGCGGGAGGCCGGGGGGGGGGGGCTCCCCGGGAAGAGGACCCGGGGGGCGCGGCGGCGCCGCCCCCGGCACGCCCCCGCAGCGCCGGGGCCCGCTCCCGCCGTTTTTCGGAGATGCGTGCCGCCGCCGCCGGCGCGCGTTTCGGAAAGGAAGGCGACAACAGATCTCTGGCGACAAACTGGTTTGCCTCTTACCATACAGATTCCCGCAACAGGTGTAATAAAACGGCCATTTTTCATCTACTGCCACAGTGTTGTATACACCAGAAATAAAGCTCTAAGTATTCGCCTAATTGTATTAGCGTTGACTGACGTATTAATAAGACTTCTCACGGCTATAGCTTCATGTCCCGGAAAACAGATGGTGCCTATGGTCGACAATGTATTTTGCATTGTATTTTGTCTCCGAGAAGCGCATGGTGAGCCAGAGAACTGTCAAACATGACAGCCGTGAGCAGTTTTATTAATACGTCTGTCGGTATTAGACACAACGTTGGTTTCATATAAGTATATCGACAAGAATAAAAGCGTATAGCGTATACCTACTTATAGGGATTAACTTCATCATGACCCCCCCCCTCTGAAATTTCAGGTCTTAACCTCAATTGCCAAGGCCTACCACGAATTTTTTGTAGTAAAAATTGACGAAAATCATTTAGCGATATGTTTGCCTCAAAACCGACTACGTCAGTGGATTCGGGACCATCTGTAATGGTTTGGGGCAAATTTTCTTTAGAAAATAACAATTATTAAAACTATGCGAATCAATATTGATAATTTCTTAATCTGGCTTCCTCCGTAAAAAGATTATTTTTCATAGCATTGCCACCAGTTTTTATTTTTACTGTTTTACACAAAGCAGTAGGTACATAGATATTCAAAACATGTCGACAGTCAAGTCCAGAGTAAGTATAGGTACTCCCAATTTAGTGAAGTAGAAGTAGATATACCTACCAGAGCCGATTTAAATGATTTTCGTCAGTTTTAAAAAAAACGTAGTAGGGCTTAAAAATGTAGCTTAAAAACTAAAAATTTTTCACCAAAATACTGTTTTTGTGTCTTACTTGTGGAAAAAATAGGCTGAATTCGGACCCATTCCAAATGGGTTACCCTATATAATGTATTTTCATATATCTGCATATTTTACAGGAATTTTCAAATACCTGCATGGTGCTAAATTTTAGGGCTGACATTACAAGCTGACTCACCCTATATAATAAGTGGGTATCTATACCTATATCCCACTTGTATACAGTTCTCGAGACGAGATATTTGGCATTAAAAATTGGATAAAATTTTCCAGGCGTTCTCTTAATATATAAAATATACCTACATATACATATTGTATATTTATTTAATATATCCTCTTTAGTTTTAAAGTCATGCGGACGACAATTTCAAGTCGATATCTCGTTCTTGAAATAAACAATAAAATATGAAAATATTATTTTCTTAAAGCTCTGTATGGTACAGAGCTGTATCTCGATTACTATATAAGAGTTTATGGTGAATTTTTGTCCAAAAATGAATTTTCCTACAAAATGTCAAAGTTTGTCTACAAAAATTGGGGACACCATGTATATAGGATGTTCTATTAAAGAAAAATTTGGTTTCTCACGGTTTTGTGCGCAACGCAATTTGGCATCATTCTATAAAAAAACACAACATCATGTCTTTTGTCTTTTATTATAAATAATTTTTATTGTACAAAAATAGTAAATATATTACATAGCGAGAGTTGTAAACAGCTTATTAGGTACGTATGAGTGGAAAAGTCGCGCACGAGCCGCGCAGCGGCGAGTGCTGTAATTCCACGACTATGTAATAAGCTTACAACTCGAGTTTTGTACTATAATTTTTCTTCGACGAAAGAAAAACTATTATAATAGATAAACTATACTTCTGATTATCTGACAGGCAACAATAATTAGTATGTTGGTTGATTGCTATGATAGCGCAGATGCCGCGCTAACAAGGCATCCGTGATAATTGTGTTTCAATTAAGAACAGATATGTAATTTTTTTATTACGTGTCAGTCATTACGTGTCAGTCATTACGTGTCAGTCATTACGTGTCAGTGTTCGTAACAATGGACTTACTTATAACCTAAACCGTTACTTAATAGATATGTTAGTATATAGGAGGACTAGGAGTAGAAAAATATATATAAAGTTTTAGGCATTATTACGTTCTTTTGTCCAACTCCGTCAACACGTAAGCAAAAAAGCTTTGAAAAAAAAATCAGTTGTAAAATTTTATGACGTCATAATTTTTCCATGTTAGGGGTGTCACAGCTGATTTTTTCACAGATGAAAATATTGAAAATCAAGTGGTAACCTTGTCCAAGGTTAAATTTCAAAATAAATCAATAAGTAAATAAAAAAATAATTTCCCCTATACCTATATGATGCAAACTTCATAAAGTGCAAGGTGCCCCAATTTCATTCAGATTTCCCTATTTTCACAAAATTGCATTTACAAGAGCCATCACGCCACTGACGAAATTTTTCTACAAATAACTTCGGGTCAACTGAATTGTAAAAAACGTATATATTCATACCTAATGAAAAAAAAAGCGCTAAATCAAAACCTGAAAACTTTATTAAGTCGTAAATCGTCACGCAGTTGCGAATTAAAGAGTTGCCCAAATCGTAATAACAATATTAATAACAAAGGAGGCCCTTTGTCGAGGGCAACAAAGAAAGCCACCCCTGGCGGGCGCCAGCGGGGGTGCGACCTGGACAACAGTGACACAACATCTGCTCGGGCCCTGCAAATTACAACAAATGTCGGCGATAATAAAAAAGGAATTAATTTATATTAAAATTCTATCCCTTTGTTGGAGTTTCTTTGGGAAAGCTGGTAATGTGGAACTAAGACGTCGTGCTGTTTTCTCGTGTAATTTATGACTAGGGGTAGGCTATTTCGGTGTTAATCAAAATTTGTCGTGGAACGCGCAGCGACAGGGTTTTTTGATAGATCGCGTATTTATTCAGGGATGGGGATACATATTTTGAAAACTAACCAGGCTGGTATTATGGTTATGGTTAGAGCTTCTTTTTGGGCTATAATTTTGTGCACGATATTCATTGCTTTTTATTCCTATTAAAATTAACCAAAAAGTAGATATATGGGTCTTATATGTTACAAATAACGTCAACCTCGTTGAGCGTTAATATCTATGGATGCGTTCCTTCAGTCAAAATCTCAGAGTTCATTTAGGTAGATGCCTATACAGTGTCCTCCAAAAAGTTCGCACCATAGGGGAGAAATTTTTAATTAACGTTTTATTTTGAAATTTAATTTTGGGGTTACCTTTTGCTTTAAAAAAGATGAAAAATGACCCACTCAAACGCGGTCATGTGACTTATGATATCTGTCAAAAATGACATTTAAAAAAATATATCGCCAAAAATGGGTTTAGTCGTTAAAATATCAAAAAGTTTTATTTGAAGAAGTTGTTTGTTTTTCAATTTTACGTAAGTGTACCAAATTTGAACGCTCTACTAAAATATTTCGTTTTTTGTCAATTTTTAATATTTAATATTTATAACTCATTATCTTTATCATTCTGTTAACTTTTTATTACAATTAATTACCAATAAGAATAGGTATTTTTCAAAAGAAAATGATATTTACCTACGCCTTAAAATTCTGTTATGTTTGTTGCAAAGTTGATATAAAGGACCCCGCACACTTCCTTAGTAAAATCCGGCTCCCGTTAATTTTGCTAATTTTTTTATATGTTATTCTACACATCATTCAGATCAAGTCAAGTCCTCATGGGCAGAAAGTCCTAGGACCCCAAGGTTAAGAGATACAGGGTGTTCACGAAATATTGGAGACCTTATTTTTGACCAGAGAAAAAAGTGTTTTATATGAAAGTTGTAGAAAATTTTCTCTACTTTTCAGAAAGAAAATCGAACGTCGCCTACGCGGCCTGCGTTTTGAATGGCCCCACGCCTCCGTGTCCCGTGTACTGTACAGGGTTGTCCAGTCAGTAGCGTATTTAAAAGGGCAGGGCTGAAACCGTTTCAGAATTTTAAAATATTCACTGCAGCTTGAAAATCGGAAGATATTGGGATTTCCTAAAACTAATATTAAGTAATTTTAAAAATTTTCACCTGCGCGGCGCATTTTACAGAATTATTTTAAATGCACTTATTTGAAAGAAATTCACAAAAATTGTCCCTCCCCACCCAAAATTAATTTCTATATTATACGCTACTGAAGTGATCTAAACTCATCGCCCCGGCCTACTTTTTTAAAAAGTGACATGCAAAAAATATATCATTCTAGTGGCGTACCTATCAATTTTAAAAAATTTGTTCTTAATGGCTTAAATAATTCCGATCTTGAACCCCCCCCCCCCCAAATTTTCGCTAGATACGGCCCTGCCTACAGGTATTTTCTATACTGCTACATTTTCAATGCGTCACCCAAAAATATCTTTGAGACAAATTGATCGAAAATTTCGTATAGGTACCTACCTATCAATATCCTATCCCACAAATAACGCTTCATTATCAAAATACGGGGCATTCCAATTTACAAAAATATATTGAATATATTTTTTATATCTTCCTATTTGAAAAGGACAAGTTGCTATCAAAAACAATTTCAAGATATTTCATACTCTCACAACGCACGGGCGTAGCCAAGGGGGGGGTTTCGGGGGTTTAAACCCCCCCGAAATAAGCAAAATATTACCTAATATTATACCGAAAAAATACGAGGAGTGAAGAGTTAAATTATTATTACGTTTGAATATATGTAATAATAGTAGCGCCTAGCGCCATCTTTTGACGAGAGGCAGACGCAGTTGCAGCCGAACTATTTTGTATTGTAGGGACACTTTGCGTTGTTTCTCGATTATTCGCCACGCCCCTCGGTCGAAATGAGCGGAACTTTGTGGAAGTTCGTGGCAGTTTCTGGACGGCTACTGGGCTGCTATATAAGCGGCGCCGCGGCGCGTGACCGCGCTTACGGCAGTATTGTTCCATGCGAACTCGAAGCGAATAAAAGTGAAAAGTGGTGAACGAATAGTGAAGAGAATTATGTGTACCGTGTAAGTGAGTAATTTTAGTACGCTGTTATTCGATGACCTTGTTAAAGATAGATACGTGAATCATTATTACTGTCGAAAAATGGAGGGGAAAAAAAGGAAGGGTGATAAACTATTTACGAAACACTACAAGTGAAAACAGACTTAATGGTTTGGCTCTAATGAACATTCACTATGGAACAGAAATTCATTCAGATGAAGTAGTGGATATATTTAAAAGAAAAAGCCGAAGATTTCTTCTTTAATGGTTTTAGATTTAGCGCAGAGGAACGAAATTAATTTATCCATTTCATTTAAAGTTAAGAACTTTATAAATATGTCGTAGTTTTTCGGATGAATATATAGATATTAAATTTCATGTAAGTATATTTTTGTTGTTTTATTTACTTCTCAAACTAAACCCCCCCCCCAAAACTAAATCCTGGCTACGCCCGCGTCACAACGCCCAATGATTACATTATTAATAGCATATCAGCATAAATATTATGGGAAAAAATAATAATAAATTATTATTACAAAATATATTTTTCGGTTTAGATTCACGATCGTGGTGTGCCTGCGAATCCTAGAACACGCTTTTAAAATACTCGCTAAAAGCATCAACAATGCCTTGCCCGTTTTCGATAAAGACGTTTTCAAATACTACTCTATACGTAGGTACTTCTCGAGGTGCCATGCTAAGAATGAAAAAAAGACCAAACTAATTGCTGTGGATTACCATAGTAATCCCAGTGAGTAGTGAGTGTAGGGCAATTAGTAAACCACACAGATAAAGTTATGCCCAACGTTCTTGGGCAACCAAGGTCGATCGAAGGCAGAAAAATATGCAGTCTAAATAGTTAGCAATTCTCCGAACATCTGCATTTTGCATACTTAAATCAACACTTCCTATTAAAGTTTCGTTAAAATACTGGGCCATGCTTATATGGTTGCTAGTTATGAACGACGGCAACAACTGATGCTCGACAATACAACCAAAACAATCTGTCAACTTGTAATTTAATTATAGAAAAAGGAGTTCAGAATGTTCGATGATTCCAAATATTTTGAACTCGTTTGAAGTCGTGGAAAATGCATGGTTATAGCCCAGAAACAATTCTGGGGTTATAGTCAGTAATCGTTCGAATTATTCCCTTCGTCCTGCGCGTTCGTGTCAAATAATGACCAATGACCATAATATCATAACCCGCTCCAGTAATATACAGTGTGTCCGTGGATGGAGTCCCCAAGAGGACAAATGGACCAAAAATGGAATTTTTCGACAAAAAGTCATTCTTGATGAAAGTTTCTGCTTCTCGAAAAAATATGGTCTACGGAGAGAATTTTGGATTTTTTTTATACAGGGTGCCCAAAAAATACAAAAACATGACGTACCATGAAGAATAAACTACATTTATTTTTAAAAATATCTAAAACCTTTACTTAGAAAAGTTGTTTAGAATTAAAAGACGTGTCAGATTGTAAATTTTCAAGCAATTCGGATGACTTTGATTTTTTTTTACCTATTTAAATCAAAGTCGGCCGATTTGCTTGAAAAGTTACAATCGGGCACGTCTTTTAATTCTAAACAACTTTTCTAAATAAATGTTTTTGATATTTTTAAAAACAAAGGAGTTCCACACTTGCTTGAAAAGTGACAATCGCACACACTTTTAATTCTAAACATCTTTTCTAAGTAACAGTTTTTGATATTTTTAAAAATGAAGGTAGTTTATTCTTGATGGTATTTCATTTTTTTTTTTTGAGAAGCGGAAACTTTTATCAAGAATGACTTTTTGTCGAAAAATGAAATTTTTGGTCCATTTGTCCTCTTGGGGACTCCATCCACGGACAGTACCACAGAATAGCCACACGTAGCTATTCTGTGGTATTATGTACATGCGTTATATACTTTCAAACTTACTTCAACACACGTTATGTAAATAAAATGACAAATTGTCTCTGTCTCCACCTATGAATAAAGAACTTATTCATTGGTCTCCACAGACAATATAGGGCTTATTACGCCTTATCGAGATACCTAAAATTGGTTTATGTTTTTACCACCTCGGGTACATTAACTTTTGCCGTAATTATCCAAGCAGAATAATAACGGTTGTAAAGCACAATACAAAGCCGTGCTCCAGTGTGAAATTCAAACATGACCACCCATGAAATTTCCGAAGGTTTGGTGGTGTAAACAACCCTGAATAAAATGTGTCACTTCCAGGCGTTCAACAATGGTCCGAGATATATGGCCAATAAACTATTGTATTGAGTCTTGGGATGTTTAATGTCTTGGAAAACGTCAAAGCTCCACTTTTTTTCTCGGAACGCCTTGCAAAAGGAATAATAATATAGAAAACGTAGGGTCGCTAGACGGTGGTCGCTTTCACGTTGGAAATAACTAAATTATCCTCAGTGTTAAAAGTCAACTATCTGTGTACTAATGGCGTGCCCATTGATTCGTTTTAAATGTGAAAAATAGGACCCCAGCTCGATGGGAGGTCAAGCAAGACATAGTAATTTGCGGATGTCTTATAGGAAAGGGATTCAGGTTTAGTTGTAATAATAATAAATAGCCTATATTTAACCTGGCCAAAATTTGACCATATGGGGTGCCACTCCGAGTGATTTAAAAGTAATTATTACTGTCACATTTTCAATCATGTCTTTAATTTGTCCCAGTAGTAATAAATAATAATAGCAAGTATATGGCTTTTTCATTACATAATTATCTACGAACACGAGCTGTCTCGAGCAGTTTCGAAAAATCATAGTGGGCCAGGTGGGCCTTGGCATGAGGAAAAAACATTTTCTGTTCGCTTGTTCCAGCATTGACTATCTCTTTATACTAAATACCTTCCATATTTCTATATTCAGTATTTGCTAGAGGTTTTTTTGTAGAGTGGTTGCTGTTTCTAGCTAATGTCAATAAGTCCCCAAAGCATGTCTTCTTTAAATAAAAAAAAACTTACATTGAACGAAACTTAATGTTAAAAAATACAACATACAAAAATAGTATAATATAGGTATGGTTCGTTGTATACCTGCATCTTTGCAACTAGTCAGAGAGATTTTCCGGATTTCATTAGAAGTTAAAAATGACGCGTCTCATAATGCAGATTAAAAAGAACTGCAATTTTCCTTTTTCCTTTAATAAAGCTTTAAATTAAAACTTTTATTATAACATCCTGCTCGTAAATAAGTAGCGAAATTAATTAATTTATGAGGGGACATAAAACGCTTACATTACACTGTTCTAATTAAGTTATAGATTTCTTTGCTTTAATTACTGCTTTTTGTGCTACCCGCAGGGAGCAGGAATGAGTCTAAATTAAAAATTAATTAAAATCTGCTGCTGCGCGGTCTTCCTTCCTCTCGCGATTTTTTTACGGCTTAATGCGGTTTAACGGTTTTATGGTGATTTGTGAGGTCTAAAATCTTCCAACTTAGTCACTGGTGATACCTCCGATATGTAGTTTGTTTGCAAATTTGAAAATAGTTCCTTGCATTGTACAGACCGAGTCATTTTCGATGGTTTTATGGGGTATCTCCGTTATTTGTATAGATAGAAAAAAAACAAGGTAGGTGTTCATTAGTTAATTTTTTGAGATATTTACGATGCTCAAAACAGATCTCTGATATCTCCAATACTTTAGGAGATACAGGGCGTTTTTGAAATTTTTGCAATTATCATAGCTCAATTGTTTTTAAACCTATATATTTCGTTGAAAACGCTTTATACTCACTTTTTTACGTAGAATCCATTGGAGTAAACAGTTTTTCTATAAAATAGTTATTTATGTACCAAGGCACTGAAGTTGAATTATTAAGTTGAACTTCAGTGCCTTGGGTTTAAAAACAATTGAGCTATGATAATTGTAAAAAATAGCAAAAATTTCAAAAACGCCCTGTATCTCCTAAAGTATTGGAGATATCAGAGATCTATTTGGAGCATCGTAAATATCTCAAAAAATTAACTCATGAACACCTACCTTGTTTTTTCTATCTATACAAATAACGGAGATACCCCATAAAACCATCGAAAATGACTCAGTCTGTACTATCTATAAATGTCTGCCTACCAAGGCACGGCGAAGTTCAGTTTTTTAAAAGGAATGTGGAATTCGGTGGCGTATTCGGGGGGGGGGGGGGGGGGGAATTATATACTCCTGCACAGTAAAAAATATCGCCGTGTAAAGCTTAAAAAATTGCTGGTAAACCATATTTGGTTAATTTTTTACACCATATTTCGTTAAAACGGAAAATTTTTACCAACTCACCTTTAGTAAATCGATTTTTTTGACGAAAAATGACTACTGATGTAAAAAATACACGCGCGGGTGTACAAAATACACGGTGCGTGTTTTCCCAAGCACATATCACGAAGTGTAATTTCGTTGCAAACCATAGGTTCTTTTTTTAACACGACTCGTGTTTTTTTTAAACCGCGCGTGTTTTTTAAAAACACCGGCCGTGTGATCAAGGTCAAAATAACCGCCGATTGGGCCCTCCGTATACAAATATATAAGGGAAACGTCAATGTTATCGCCTGAGAACTTTTGTAGCGCCCTCCAACGGGTGTTGTGGAAATTAATGTACTTTTTTAATTGGGCGCTAGGTGTCGCCAGCGTATTATATTTAGCGCGAAATTTAAATTAATGATCACACTGCCCTTTTGCTTTATTTTGTTAAACTAGGATTATCTGTAATCCAGGATTTTTATAGAAATCATAGTTCTAGCAATCATTTCTATAAAAATAATAATCCTGGATTACAACTAATCCTGGTTTAACAAAATGTGGCAAATTTTATGCAATACAGGGTGTCCGGTAGGTACCTCCTAATCTCTCGGAAGCATACAGGGGAGGTCAAAATAACCCTAGTTTGTCAAAGGAAAAAAATTCCTACAGTGCCCTTTAACGGAGATACAGGGCCCCAAAAGAGTACTTAGCGATTTACTTTTTTGGCTCTAACTTTTGAACCGACTTGTATAATTTAATGAAATTTTAATAGTTTATGTTGGCCATAAAGACTCATAAAACCATACTACCGTAGATGTTTCACATCGTCAGGGAAGTCAGGAACGGACTTGCCACCACACTCGTTGGGCCAAATTTTTGACAGGTGTCATTTTACAGAGCTGAAAACTGTTTTTTAAATACTTTGGTCATTGCTCTTTAAAAAAGGTACTCTTCATTTCTTTCGACCAAATGAGCCGTTTTGGAAAAAATTAAGTTTTTTAACACGTTTACACAATTAACGAGTGCTTGTCCATAAAGGTACGGAACCCTAAAAATAACATAATACAGACTAGGCTGATATGCATTTAATTTATGGTGAAGCGCTGTCCAACTCTTCGAAGGCAAGAAGACTTTATGCTGAAAGATTTCCAGCTCGAAAACCTTTCAAAGGGTTGATCGGAGCTTAATTAATTTACAATGTTATTAAAACACAAACATAATGAAAACGTTTAAATGTTATTTTGGCAAATGTTCAATATGAGCTCCACGTACTTCAATACATTTTCTTAGTCTTCGAATATTTTCCCGCTGCACTGCAAATAATATTCCGGCATTATTACGAACTTCGTTAGAATGCTGTGTTATTCTCGCTAGTAGTTCTTCTCTAGTATTTACTGGTGTTGAATAAACTAGTTGTTTTAGATGTCCCCAAAAGTAAAAGTCTAAAGGATTTAGATCAGGCGACCTTGGTGGCCATAAAACAGGGCCACCTCGACCTATCCATCGAGGGCCAAAAACGTTAGTTAAGTGTTGACGTACTATACGGTTAAATTAAACAATAACCACCTGATTTTTACCTAATTGTGTTTAGCATTAGTAACTTTTGAGTGTTATACAAAAACTTAATTTTTTCGAAAACGGCTCATTTGGTCGAAAGAAATGAAGAGTACCTTTTTTAAAGAGCAATGACCAAAGTATTAAAAAAAAACAGTTTTCAGCTCTGTAAAATGACACCTGTCAAAAATTTGGCCCAACGAGTGTGGTGGCAAGTCCGTTCCTGACTTCCCTGACGATGTGAAACATCTACGGTAGTATGGTTTTATGAGTCTTTATGGCCAACATAAACTATTAAAATTTCATTAAATTATACAAGTCGGTTCAAAAGTTAGAGCCAAAAAAGTAAATCGCTAAGTACTCTTTTGGGGCCCTGTATCTCCGTTAAGGGGCACAGTAGGAATTTTGACCTCCCCTGTATGCTTCCGAGAGATTAGGAGGTACTTACCGGACACCCTGTATAGGTATATGCAAAATAATTTGTCTTTATTTTTGACCGCATTTTACCGGTGAAAAAATGGAAGCGAACAATTCTGTCATGCCGTCATACCACTTCGACATTTTAATAAACAGTTTTACTCGTATTCTACAGTGGTGGGATTTGCACTGTTTCTTATTGCTGTGTAAAGAAATCAAAGAAGCGACTGTCTTCATTTACACATTTATTACATTCATATTTATAAAAATACAAAAAAGCACATTGACAATGTAATAATATGCACTACTATAAAAACAAAACTATAAAAGCATGCAAAATAGAAAGCATAAAACAAAAAAGTGCTAGGTATACAAATTAAATATAAAACAAACAAGAATGATAGGTATGAGTTAAGTTACTTACGTTTTTTTTGTCGGGAAATATACTTCTTATAGGCTAGTACCTTTATTGGATCTATCCCGGGCGAATTATATATAATAATACATCGAATAATCAGATTTTTAACATTCGTGCCTAAATTATTATGGGTCTTACAATTTAAAACAGAAAAATTTATATTGGCGTAAAGTACCACACTTAGCAATTTTGAAATATTATTTTTGAAACGCAACCTCGGAAGCAAATAAAACAAGTGAGATATGCTTTGTCTAACGGCAAAGTGAAGAAACCCTCCAGCTTTCACCAAATTGCAATTCTCGTACTGACGAACATTAACAAATTCTGAATAGCTGAGATTTGTACCAACATTTGCCATTAGGTTAGCCTTACAAGTATCACAAGCATTAATGAATATAGTTTTTAACTTACTAGCCACCTAACTTGCTATATAAAAAATGGTATTTTCACTAACCCTAGTTCTTTTTAAAATGGTAACAAATCCCGGAATCTCAATGTCGGCAAGGGCGAGCGCCAACGCAAACGTCGAGTTTATAAATCCACCTTAATGGAGCTACACCAGCAACCTCTTCCCTCGTTAAAAAACACCTCAAATTGAGGCATTTTTCAGTATTAGTAATAACTCCCATATCTTCATATCTTCTTGGAAATTTTCAACAAAGGATATCACAAGTTTTTCGCATCAAAAATAATACTTCATGACGACTCTGCACTTAGATTACCACGGGCCAGCCTTATCTCCAGATAATCATTTAATAAAAACTTAAAACTTAATAAATTATAAGGAAAATTAGGTATTTTCCTTTTGTTTTTTTGCCGCCAAATATAACCTAACTCCTAACCTAATTTATGGATTCATATACATAAAGATACATTATGTATATGTATTGATTTCTTTACATTTAACATCTGTCAAATATAAACTAGCTACAGCGCCACAAGTGGTTGTTGTATGAAATATAACATCGTTCAAGTTCGTCCATTTAACTTTCCCTTATAATATGTGCAGTAGATTTGAGAACGCGCCGCTGTATATTATGCACACACTCCGTCGCATCGGTCGCTGCGCGTAACCGTAAATTAGGCAAAACAACCTACTAAACATATTTTGCACAATTACAGTGTGCACCGCCACGCCAGAAATAAGATTTTCAAAACTGAAAATTTTAAAAATTTATATTAGAAACTATATTAGCGAAAACCGACTGAATGGGTTAACACTCCTTTATGTGTACCCTGAAATACCCATATCTCCAGAGGAGATATTTGACGAGCTCAAGACCAAAAAAAGAATACTTGATTTTGTGATATAGATTTTACTGGTTTGAAGAAGAATTATTTTTATGATATACACGGTGTTCGGTAATAACTTAAAAAATTAAAAAGAAAAATGGAAATTATGACGAAAAGTTCATATTATGAACATAGGTTCGCAGATGTTTGGTTTTCGAGATGCAGGGTGTTGAAATTGAAATTTATTTTCGATTTTTTTAAGTAACATTTTGAGACGACAAAATTTTCTTGCAATAAATGTGCTTGTTTATTTAAATTTTATTTTGAATTTAATTGCATACCAGTGTCGATATGCACCTGCATCGATGCAGAAATTTGAAGATTTCTCGAAAACGGTCATCTTTGGCGTTATTCACCAAGTATACCATTTTTGCTTAGAACACGCGAGGGAAGAGGATACATTCACAAAATGTCGTGAAAGTTTACTGTCAAAAAAGTTAGGGCAAATTAAATTAAATAATGATAGTGTACGCAGCGTCCTCTACGGATGGCACCAAAAATAATACCACATTATGACTTCTCTTCCCAAAAAAAACCCGGCTAGCAAATTTTGCAAGTTACTTAAAAAAATCGAAAATAAAATTTTAATTTCAACACCCTGCATCTCGCAAGCCAAACGTCTGCGGACCCATGTTCATATAAACTTTTCGTCATATTTTCCATTTTTCATTTTAATTTTTCAAGTTGGTGCATTTATTTCCGGACACCCTGTATTTAATTATTTTAGAAAATATGTTTTTGTTCTATACAATGTGGTCATTTAAGTGTGCAACATATGGGACTTTTTTTTATGAATTGCACAACCAAAATACAGACATTGCCGAAAGTTGATGCATGTTCAGTAATAAAATTATTGTGCTAAATATGCAATAATATGCATTTATATTGCATGTACAAATACCTTAAAAAAAACACCAAAACTGATTTTAGAGAAAGGGTTTATTTTAAGAAAAATGAAAGGAAAACAAATACATAAAATACCTCGTAAAATACCTATATTAAAAAATTATAAAAACATTTTAATTTGAAATTGTATACCCAGTAGGAATTTATGATTAAATACTTTCAAAGTTTTCCAATAAAAATCTTTGCCTTCTGTAGGTAAAAATATGTTTATATATATATATAGAAAAGCTTCTCTCAACATCTGCCGATGTAATAGGACAATATTTAAATTTGGGTAGTAAGGTATATGGCCAAGGTGCAACTTCGTTGGATGATTTACCATCAAAAATACTCTTTACTGGCATTAAAGATTTGAACCCTTCATTCTTCAACAGTAGAGCTTCTAATTTTTTTCTAACTTTCATACCTACATCACCGGGAACCTTTCTACATTTAGCGGAAAATGTTTGAACAAAATCAACCTATCTACTTTCTAATGAAAGAATTATTATCTGATATAAAACTGAAATTAACTTTAATAAAAACAAGTTGGTTAGCTGCATCTTCATTTTTCAGGATTTCTTGACTTTGCACTGCACACTGCGAGTTGTCTCTGGGCTCTCATAATCTTGGTTATATCTTATATCTATAAATAAGTATAGGAAAAACATGCAAATATGCACAAAAATATAGTTTTTCCAGAAATATGCAATGTTTTGCTAAATTGAATAAAATATGCAAAAAATGCATATATGTATATGCAATTTGCATATATTCCGCCCTTTAAGTAATCACATTAGGTGCACTTGGAATGGTTGCAAGTTAAACAGCATACAGGGTAGGTCAAAAAATATAAAAATTGCACAAAAGTAAAATACCCTTATTACAAAAAATTCAGCAAAAGTTTATTAAGGAAAGTTGTTTAGAATTAAAATCTATGCCTAAATACCAAAACATAGCTTCCTAAGAAAAAAATTTTTCGTCAATTAATTTCCAGTTTCTTAATACATAATCATTTAAAATAAAAATTTTGCACCTTAAATGAGAGCTTTTTTAATGTTTTACCTTGTTCAGAAGAATTTTTGCGAAATGTTAAAGTTTTGTTTAATATCGTTGCAACAAACATGAAGTTTGTGATTGTGATCTAAGTTAATTTTACAAATATGCTTGAATTTGAACAAAGTTATGCGAAATTGATATAATTTTGATTGATTTATGAAATTGTTTAAGGTGAATATTGAAACAATTTTTTTTACGAAATTATTAATGTTTTTCAAAAAAATATATTTATTTTTCTTAGGAGGCCATGTTTTGGTATTTAGGCATAACTTTTCATTCTAGACAACTTTTCTTAATAACATTTTGCTGAATTTTCTGAAATAGGGTATACCTTACTCTTGTACAATTTTTATATTTTTCGACCTACCCTGTATACTGTTTGACTTGCAACCATTCTAAGTGCGCCTAATATGATTATCGAACATGCACCAACTATCGGGAATATTTGTATTTTCGTTGTGCAATTAATAAAACAAATTCCCATATAATATGTTGCACACTTAAATATGTCCACACTGTATAATTACCTACTCTTCAGATTGGACAGGCAGTTAATCGTTTCTTTCTTAAATTTTAGACCTTTGGAAAGACAAAAGCGCAGAAAACCCGTATCTCAGCTTCGCAAAGAGTGTACTTATTATGCTCCAAAGTTTTTTAATTTGCTTCCTTGTGCTGTCTATTGTTTTTTATACGTCTATGGGACAACGACGGGACCGACCCGTGGCGGACCCGCAAGCCTCGTTGCCAGTTTTCTCAGTTCATGGCTTTGTAATTTAAGATGGTTGTGCTCTTGCACACAGTTGTCAGTTGTCCCCACTTTGTCGACGGTCTCGCGCATGGATTAATGGTTGGGCCGAGTTTGGCTGACGCGCTTCATCTGGGACCGATCGGGACACACCATCCACCATTCCACACGGAACGCAACTAATGAGTAATGATATTCCCCACCGCCGAAACACGAATCGTATTTTTTATTTCCCCGTCCGTGTACGCAATGACAATGGCGCCCGGGCATTAGCCGTAATGGCTTCCAGAAATTACAACATCAATCTTTGTCGCTATAGCTCCCGCTCCTGGCAGGTAGAAAATATTGGGCGAACATTCTGTTTCATTAAAATTATTCGGGCGACGAATCATACGGTTTTCTTCGGGGGGAGCTTTGTGCCTATTCCAGTGATTGAAAATTTCAACTGTCTATTATAGGTACATGCATTTCAGTCCTATGGGACTAAAAGTGGATGTGCGAGGTTCAAATTTTAGTTCTTTTCTTTTTTTCTAAGAATGTTTTTCACATGCAAACTGGTAAATTGGTAATGCTGAAGGTTTTTTATATAATTTCTTACGAATTTGTAAATTTTACTCCTTGCGGAGCAAAAATAACGTTTTTCCATCGGGACTATAATATTTTAGTCCCAAGAGATTAAAAAATTTTAGTTCCTTGGGATTCAAATTCAAAACATTTATTTCCAGTGATCAAGAAAAAGTACATTATACAGATTCTCAATATAGGACACGTCACAAGAAGTAGTACAAGTACCAAATATCACAAAATTATTACAATTATAATAAATAAGTACATTACATGTCATGTATTAACTGTTAAAATATTCATATAACGAGTAAAGGGCACGAGGCAGGAGGATTTTTTTTAGTTCAGCTTTAAATTGCTTTTCAGACTGAATGGTTTTAAGGTAATCCGGTAGGTGATTGAATATCTTTATTGACATGTGATAAGGACCATTCAGGCTACAACGCGGAATATGTAAGTTGCCTTTGCGCCTTGTGTCATGAGAATGGATATCTTCATTTTTCAGGAGCTCTTTAAGATTATTTCTAACATGCAATGCGCAAAAAAAATATGTAAATACTTGGAAGCGTTAGAAAATTGAATTTAACAAAGAGTTGCCTACAAGAGGTACGTCTCGGCACACGTGCAATTTGGCGGACCACGGGCGTAGCCAAGGGGGGGGGGGTTCGGGGGTTCAAACCCCCCCCCCCGAAATAAGCAAAATATTACCTAATATTATACCGAAAAAATACGAGGACTGAAGAGTTAAATTATTATTACGTTTGAATATATGTAGTAATAGTAGCGCCTAGCGCCATCTTTTGACGAGAGGCAGACGCAGTTGCAGCCGAACTATTTTGTATTGTAGGGACACTTTGCGTTGTTTCTCGATTATTCGCCACGCCCCTAGGTCGAAATGAGCGGAACTTTGTGGAAGTTTCTGGACGGCTACTGGGCTGCTATATAAGCGGCGCCGCGGCGCGTGACCGCGCTTACGGCAGTATTGTTCCATGCGAACTCGAAGCGAATAAAAGTGAAAAGTGGTGAACGAATAGTGAAGAGAATTAAGTGTACCGTGTAAGTGAGTAATTTTAGTGCACTGTTATTCGATGACCTTGTTAAGGATAGATACGTGAATCATTATTACTGTCGAAAAATGGAGGGGAAAAAAAGGAAGGGTGATAAACCTAAAGGTATGGACTACTGGAAAAAGTGGTGTAGTCAAGGTCAAGGGGTTTCTAATAAAGAAACAAATTTGGATTTAGCTATCAAAGCTTCAGCTACCTTGCTTGCTGATAAGAAGACTGCCTACCCCGAAATCTAGTTTGGAATGCCTAGATATGTGCGATAAAAACCTTTATCCTAATATTTACACATTACTACAAATCTTGGCTACCATTCCTGTATCCACTGCTACCCCAGAAAGGTCTTTCTCGAGCCTAAGGAGACTGAAAAACTATTTACGAAACACTACAAGTGAAAACAGACTTAATGGTTTGGCTCTAATGAACATTCACTATGGAACAGAAATTCATGCAGATGAAGTAGTGGATATATTTAAAAGAAAAAGCCGAAGATTTCTTCTTTAATGGTTTTAGATTTAGCGCAGAGGAACGAAATTAATTTATCCATTTCATTTAAAGTGAAGAACTTTATAAATATGTCGTAGTTTTTCGGATGAATATATAGATATTAAATTTCATGTAAGTATATTTTTGTTGTTTTATTTACTTCTCAAACTAACCCCCCCCCCAAAAAAAACTAAATCCTGGCTACGCCCGTGATGTAAATACTTGGAAGCGTTAGAAAATTGAATTTAACAAAGAGTTGCCTACAAGAGGTACGTCTCGGCACACGTGCAATTTGGCGGACAATGTTTTTTTGTGAAATAAAAACAGAGTTAGATGTGGGAGCGTTGCCCCAGCAAACAACACCATACGACAGCATAGAGTACACATGTCCATAGTATAGCGCAAACAGGGTAGCATCGCTAACCACGGGTCTGAGTTGACGGAATACGAAACTGTAGGAATTAATTTTATTAGAGACACTATTAGCAGTGACTATAGAAAGGTTTCTATAGTCACTGCTATTAGTATGTAAGTTCCAGGAGAGCTTAGGGTCAAAATCTAGTCCCAGGAATTTGATCTCATGTACGGCAGGCATTGTTTTTCCATTATTGAATCTAACAAGTGGAGTTGCAAATTTTGTTTTTTGGGAGGAATTGCATTAATTGCGATTTGTTGCAGTTTAAACAGAGTTTATTTTCTTGGGTCCATTCAACCATGTCGTGTACCAGTTCCTGGATTAAGGGGGTACTTTCTTGGTCCCTGCATCCAAATATGAAGTTGGAATCATCCGCGTAGAGCACCGCCAGCATGGCATTACCACAGATACCAGGGAGATCGTTAGCCATTATGACAAAAAATAATATAGGGCCACGGAGACTACCCTGAGGCACGCCACACGCATTGGGCAAAAAGTCAGATCTAGTTTCATCTTGGAGAGAGACACAGTGAGTCCTGTCTCTCAAGTAAGTCTTGAGCCAGTTCAAGGCAACACCCCTAACCCCGACCGCCTCAAGTTTTCCAAACAAAATATCACGTTCCACTGTATCGAACGCAGAACTAAAATCAAAGAACGCACCAAAAGTATCGCGTTTGCTATCCAGACATTCTCGTATATATTTTACACACTCATATAGTGCCGATTGGGTACTTTTGCGTCTGACAAATCCATGCTGATATGGTGTTACAACGTCATTCTTTTCAAGAAAATCATAGAGCTGGTTATAAAACACCTTTTCAAAAATTTTCCCCAGCTGATTTTGCACAGCGATGGGTCTATAATTGAGAAGTGAGGTAGGGTCACCTTTTTTGTATACGGGAATAACTTTTGATTTTTTCAAAATTTCAGGAAAAATTCCTGTCGCTAAAGAGAAATTAATAAGGTAAAGCAAAGGCTCCACGATTTCCTCAAAACACAATTTAATAATAGTACCAGGTATTCCATCTATGCCCCGGGACTGATCAGCTCTCATGGACATTACAATAGTGTGTAACTCGTCCTTCGTAATTTCACGAATAAATATGGAGTTTGGCACGTATCGGCCTCTGTAGGTGCTAGACGTGCCTATACAAGGTTGTACTTTACTTGTAAAAAAAGTATTAAACAGATTAGCAACCTCAGTTGGGTTAACAATTAATTCATCTTTCTCATTTTTTATTTGCAGTGTCTTACTATTTTCATCTTGTTTATATTTTTTAACGTAGGAGTTTATTACACCCCAAGCCGCCCGCATTGCATTCGGTGAATACATAATTAGTTTATCGTAAAATAATTTCTTTTTTTCAATTATAATGCTTTTATATGCCTTTTTCTCGTCTAAATATAAGCGATGGAAAGCTTGTGAGTTCAGTTGCTTATCCATGACACAAAGGTCCTTCATATAGGCAGAAAGAGTGCGTATTTCATGGTCAACCCAGTCGTGCCCCTTACTCTGGTTATAGGTTTTATTTCTAATTTTGAAAGACGAGTTAAAAATACATAAAATCTTGTTATAAAAAACAGGTATTAAAATCATTAGTTTTAAACACTTCTGACCAGGTTTCATTACTTAACCAACTTTTAAAGCTACTTAAATTTTCAAGACTGAAGTCTCTACATGTTACACTGGTTTTATTAGTTTTTTTGGGGTTTTCACCTTGCAGGTTAAAAACCGCAACTTGATACGTATGATCCGAGATATGGGTCGGCACAACTTCAAAATCCGTGCTACTGAGATTCGTTACAATATTGTCTATCAATGAAGCAGACTTGGTACTTACTCGATTAAAAGTAGATAACAAAAACAATAGAAACTATGACCAACTATGTACAGGGTGACCCCCCAAAGAGTACCACCCCCCTTTATTTTCTTAATTTTGGGGTATTTTAACCGGAGAAAAGGCATTTCTTTACTAATTTTGTCCAAATTTTCAGAATCTGCTGTAAAAAAAAACAGTTGAGCATCAAACAAAGTTACGGACCTAACCTCACTTTTTTTGAAATTGAAGCCCAACTCTTTTTTCCATTTTCCAAATATGGAAAAAAATTGGGCTTCAATTTCAAAAAAAGTGAAGTTAGGTCCGTAACTTTTTTGTTTGATGCTCAATTGTTTTTTGACAGCCGATTCTGAAAATTTGGACAAAATTAGTAAAGAAATGCCTTTTCTCCGGTTAAAATACCCTAGAATTAAGAAAATAAAGGGGGGTGGTACTCTTTGGGGGGTCACCCTGTACGTTATTCAGTAACATTAATTAAATGAACAGTAACGAAACGCTGTTGATAAATAAATTAGGATTCTACGGAAAATTTTAACCACATCTGAAGAATGTAATTTTTAAAAAATTAGTAGATTCTGAGCTATGATGAACAGTTGAAAATAGGCATTTTGACTACTTTGCACAGTTGTATAGTGACAAAACATGCAGTCACTTGCCTTTACTACAATATCTGTCTTCTCTGTCTCCTTCATCTCTTTTTTCTGCTAATACCAGGTGAGGTTTAATATGGTTAAATAAGTGTTTTGACTCGTATTTTATTGCCGAGGCGCCTGTTCTCGAGCTACCCTGGTAAAATATAAATGAACTCACTTGGAACACAGTGATATAGGAGCGCGATCTATTTAATAGCATTTTACTACGCTCTGCTACTGGTAAAAATACCAGACTTATCAGCAGAAATCACTCGTATAACATTAAAAGGTTTTTATGGGGTTCCAAAGTAACTTCATTTGTACCATACCAATTTTGGCACCATGGTATGTACCACGCACTTTAGTCCCTTGGTACATAATGTACTGATCTATCAAGGAACAAATTATGTGCACTTTAATCCCTGTTAGAAGTTATTGTCAAACCATATTTTTTCTCGTGATTGAAAGTGCCACGTGAATTTTCGAAACTAAAAGCAAAGCTGAACCCCAGAAGACAAAATTTCCACTCAAATGTGTTTGTTTTTTAAAAGAGTCGTTCAAAAAATATGGGACACACTAAGCTACTGTGTTTCTACAGGTTGGTTCAATTTCAATTCGGCAAACAATCAATCTATCTATCTATCATATTTATGTGTCTCTAAGGTAACATAAATAGAAAATTAACTTTTAGCAATTAATTTATAAAATGCCCGTTGATCTATGAATCGCTCTGTGTTAATTTTCTATATAAATACTTCGGGGGGTTTATTAATTAAATGGTTTCCTACCCTGTCTATATCTATAAGGTTGAGGACAAACACAAAAACATTGGAATGAAGTTATTTATAGTAGGTATAGCAGAAAAACGCTCAAGCATGTTTTTAGAAACCCTTACATATTTTCCAGATAACCCTTTCCCCCCCTCTCAATACGTTCATGTTGCCAAGTTATAAAACTTTTGCCAGAACAAATTTTTATTGCCTCTAGGTGCGATCTATAGCACCTGAAAATCTGAGAATTTTTTAACCGCCGCGCGCCGTTCTTTTTATTTATAGGATACACAAATAAAATATTTTTAATTTGAGCATATGGTTTAAGTAGGTAGATTAGAAGAGGTAGGTACCTAGGTCTATAATATTTTTTCCCTCTATTATCTAATAGAAATAACAAAGAGCGGCAAAAGCAGACAATGGCCTAGAACGCTATAAAAACCTGGCAAAACATCAATTTTGTACCGCGTCGGCGATGATCTGATAAGACCCTACAGGGATCTTTTATATTTCGGTATATTTCGCCTTTCGGGCTGGTTCTCCTCTACGGCGACCAAAATTGTCATCTTTAATGGGTTTCCGTAGAATTTATGGTGGTGCCCACGGAATTGTCCCATCATTTATGCCGGGATGTGTCTTTTAACATTAATTTTCGGTTCGGCTTGTTTTTGATACCTGAGATAAGATCTTGTGGGTTTTCTTTAATCATTTTCATAAACAATTTTAATTTTATGGTAATATGGACGATGTTTACATTTCCATGGTTGCATAAGTTTCGTTTTAAAAACGAAATGTTCTTTTAAATATCCGAATGGGAATGGGAGGACATAAAATATATTATTCTGTAAGTGTATCGTTTACGGTTGGATGCCAAGCGGTTATGGCAAACAAACACTGGGGGTATTTTAAGTAAAATATCACGGATGCTTTTCAGTCCCCAGTGGTTAATTAAACTACTTTGCAAGGAAATAAAATTCAAACCTTCAGAGTTGAAGCTGAACTGCATTTTATTGCCTGTGATGGGGAATAAATTGACTTTTATTTCAAGGATTCTACAAATTCATTCGCCAAAGATAATTTACTTTAGTTTATTCCTGACTTTATTTCAATTCGATTAAAACCTCTTAATTTATACAATTTATCCTACTTAAAACTCCCAGGCCAGTTAAAATTCCAATTTTAAAATTATTGTGCTTAAAATCTCTGGAAGACTTTTACGCTGTTACGGGTAAGTTTTTGTTTTCCAAACTCCAAACTTATATAATATAATGTATTGGCAAAAGATTTATAGGTATTGTTATTTTTGGACACGTTTGGTTAATAGACCGGGAGAGACTGACAGATTTTTGGACGTGATTTTACTCAGTAGGCCATTCAAAGGGCATTATGTTGCGCATATTCCCACAATAATAAGGTATGAATCAGAGACTCATCCTGGGTTCTTGATATGAAAAACTGAGTGTTTATTTATTCGAAAAATATGCGTTTTGATATGATTTTAGTCAGGAAAACCATATGCATACCGTTAGCGTGGGCCCAAAGTGCTATTATTGTCACGTGATCTTAATAATTAATTTTTCCACGGTTCCGAATGAGAAATATGCAAGTTCTTGTTATGAAACTGCTGAAAAAAGTATGGCATACCGTTTGCATATGTCCAAGTACAATTTAAATTGAATGTTATTTAATGATTTAAACGATTTATTCGATGTAAAGTGTACTTGGACATGCGCAAACGGTATACCATCTTTTCTTCAGCAGTTTTATGATAAGAACTTACATACTTATCATTGGCAGCCTGTTCAGAAACGTGGAAAAATTAAGTATTAAAATACAAGTTCACGTGATAATAGTAGCCCTTTGGGTCCACGTTGACGCGGTATGCCTATGGTTTTCCGACAAATTTTCAATTTTGAACTTCATTATAAAACGCATGGCAGCCTGACTAAAATAATATCAAAACGCATACTTTTCGAATAAATGAAAACTCGCACTTTTTCATATGAAGAGCCCAGGATGACTCTCTGATTTATACCTTATTAAATTGTGAGAATATACGCAACATAATGGTCTTTGAAAGGCATACTGACAAAAATCTCGTCCAAAAATCTGTCACTATTTCCCTGTCTATAAATAGGGGAATGCGGGGCAATATAGGGTACCGTGGTATAAGGGGGTACGAGTATTTTTACTAGATACAGCCTAACTGAAGCAGCCAAATTTCAAATCTACATGTCCCCCTTCCACCTCTTTTCGATGCAAGACCACGCCCCCGGTCAAGTCAATTCAGTGAGTACATAGCTATTGTTGGAAGTACAACAGCTCCCGTGTTTTAAAACTTGTGTTTACGTTTTTCCAAGATAAATACAGTTTTTATGCGATTTTCGATGTGAGTTTTATTGCTTAATTAAACTTATTATTAAGTATGATTAATCTAAATCATTTTATCGAAAAATAATTGTCGTTGTAAATTTTATTTATATTTTATTGTAAAACGTGCGTAGGGGCAAAATGGGGTATTAGAGATGGGGCAAAATGGTACCGTACCCGGATGTCCTATTGAAATACCTACAAAGCAATTTAGTTTTATTCTTGGACACTTCAACAGTTGATAGAAAATCATAAAATATTACTATTTTGTGAATAACTTTTTATACACAGCCGCCTCGTTTTCGAAATACAGGATGTTGAAATTGTCAAAAATTTTAACGTTTTATTTTTTTTTTCCCACCGTTAAAGATAAATTGATCCAGTGTCACAAAATACGGTAATACCAAGTTCCCAATGTAGCCAGTGGCAGAGAATATTATTCATTATTCTAAGCAAAAACTGTCTCTTGACTTTTTTTGCATCTGCCGAAGTTCTACGGGAAAATTAATTTATCTTTTATTGCTTTTATGGAATGCAAAAAATAATTTATTTAATTTGAAGAAAATGTCTTTTTAGATTTCTCTTTGGCCAGTACTGAATAAAAATGCGTAAATTTACCGTGAAACTATGGCAGATACAAAAAATGCCAAGAGACGGTTTTTGCTTAGAAGAAAAAAAGCTCTACAGGGCCGTGTCAGTATTTTTCTTGATAAAACAAATGTAGTGTATCTCCACCACTGGCTATATTTTGGGAACTTGGTATTATCACATTTTGTGACACTTGATCAATGCATGTACCAAATTTCGTTTAAATACATTTAACGGTTAGAAAAATAAAAATAAAATGTTAAAAATTTTGAGAATTTAAATATCCTGTATCTCAAAAACGAAGCGGCTGTAGATAAAAAGTTGTGCCACAAAATAATAATATTTTTGATTTTACATCACTCCCGTTGAAGTGTCCCAGAATAAAACTGAATCAACCTGAATATTGTTTAATTTGTTTAGATGGCGAAACGATATAAACGCGAAAAACTAACATTTTCATGTTTTTACGTTTTTATTATTTTTTTAATTTAAAGATTACTGATTGCTTAATAAAACATTTTGGAGAAACGTCTCTTTAATTCACCAAAAACTCACTATTTTAAAGCATTATCGCACTACCCCATTTCACCCCTCTTGGTACCCCATTATAGCCCGCATACGGGGCAAAACGGGGCAAAGCGCAATTTTCATACAAGTCCAAAAAAGTTAAAACTCAGTTACTGATTCCGTTATACAAAATGTTGCTAATGTTACTAAACATATCTAACTACCTGTAAATATAAATATATAATTATTTAATTTGTAGATATATCCCAGAAATATATTATAATATATTAAGTACCCCTTATTGCCCCGCATTCCCCTAAGTATGAAAGGACAAATAATATATGTCGCTTTCCAATTTAATTTCTAGTCAATCATCAACACAAGATTCCATTCCACAATTCCACCTGTCAAAACTGAGCCAGAAATGTTAGGAGTTATATTATATTATTTGTTGTTATAAATTATTAATAGTAAATATAGCTATAAATTAAGATGAGGGGTAAAAAAATCGCATCCCATCATACCTAACCGGGCAGCATTTTACAATCTTCTTTCTATGAATAATTATTAGTTTGTGGTAATAAAATACACGCCATAAAATCAAAATTCCAAAGTCACCACAATAAATCATTTGCGAAACCCCATGCTACATCAATAAGAAGGGTTACTCTACAAATCACTCTCTCGCAAGATGGATGTCCTGAATCCACTGTTTATGAGGATGAGATTCTTTAGATTCTTGCCTATTTTGTGTACAGGATGATTTTTTAGGTCTAATACCTTGATTTTCTGGCTTATTTTACGCCCCACAAAAAAAACTTAAGAAAGAAAAACGTGGCAATTCTGGTTAGTTAGGTGACGCTGAAAAAAATCGACATCCACAGACAACTTGTCGCTCAGATTAAAAAAGGTTCAGAAAATTACATGCACAGAATCTTCGGCTATGACATTTTCTCGCTTATTCTGTGTCCCACAAAAAAAACGTAAAAAACAAAAACGTGGTAGATAATTTGGGACAACTAAAATAGGTATAACGCTCTCGGTGACGCTGAAAAGAAAATCGGCATCCATGGCCAACTTGTCGCACAAAATTAAAAAACCTCAAATTGGGCAAAACTGTTAGTAGCCGCAACAAGTTTATTGAAAGAGGTAGAAGAATACTTTTATACTGAAAAGATAAAATAGTTTCAAAAAATTACACAATGGCCTTCGGCTCTCTTGGGGCCGTGAAAATTTTGATAGATTTGAGGTTTTTTAGTACCTATTGCCCACAATGGATGCCCATTTATTTTTTAACATCTCCTAACTGTGCAAAATTGTCATATTTTCTTTTTTTTTGTAGGGCTCAAAATAATCGAGAAAATAAATAAAAATGTCATAGCCTCAAGAGAGCCGAACCTATATATGAGAACCCGGTTAATATATAAGTTTCTTCTACCTGTTACAATAAACTTGCTATGCCTACTAATAGTTTTGTCCAATTTGATTTTTTTTATACTGAGCTATCCAGAATTGCCATACGTTTTTGGGTTTTTGTTTCTTTTTTTTGTGGGGCGTAAAATAAGCGAGAAAATCGCGGTGGTAGTCCTAAAAAATCATCCTGTATAGGTTTATGCATTACTAACATTTTCTATAAATTTGAAAATTAAAAATATTTCTTGTAGGTATATAAACTAGCTATTGTGCATTTGAGTTTAAAAAGTAGATACAGATAATTGATTTTCTGCGCTGAAATACCTATTCAAAATGACGTAATTCTTTGTATATTAAAACCGCCCGGTTGGTGAAATTAAATTGGTTTATTAACTAACCCTATTATAGTCGAGTTCAATTATATAGCAGCACAATGGTTTTAATTAAGTGGAATTTACCGACTATGTTGTATATCTGTGTCAAAAGTATTCAAGAGAAAAAGAAAAGGTAGGTACCTACCTATTATAGTGTTGAAATGTTGAGTTCATTTTGAAATTGAGGGTAAAAAATAGTTTGTAAAACTGTTGTCTCCAGATTCTATCAAGCCTTAGGTACCTAAGTGATCATATAATATGGACTATTTTTAAATTTTGTACATAATATAGTAAATCCATTTATCCATTTAGGCTCTTGATTTAAGAGGCATTTCGAGATGATTATTGTCTAGTTAATTTTGATCTTTGTTTTCCCCAAATCTTGTTTCTTTTGATCGGGAAGGTAGTTTCCCTCGTAAAATTAATTATCGTCAACCATAAATTATACAGAAACTACAGTTGTATCATTCCCATATTATTCGAAATATGCCCATAATTTACCCCATAATTATATAATGATAAAAGTTGGAAATATACAAATTACCGAGATAAATATTTATATATTCAAATTTTGAATAAGGCAGTAGGTATGATGCCTCATATGAATGGGCGTTTGTTGGGTCCCATAAAATTTAACTGCTTCTTCTCGTTTATGGTCAGCAGGGCAAAGCAAACAAGGGCTTTTCGAATGTCAGGTATTTATTGCCGCGAAGACATGCCAGCGTCTTTTTGGAGACTATATTAAATAACTCATCCTTAAGTATGACGCAAGAAAATGTTTATTAAAACCTGTCAACTTAGCCAAGTGTTGTAGGTCGCTAAAATGTAAATGTATCACGGGCGTAGCCAAGGGGGGGGTTTCGGGGGTTCAACCCCCCCCCCCCCCGAAATAAGCAAAATATTACCTAATATTATACCGAAAAAATACGAGGAGTGAAGAGTTAAATTATTATTATACGTTTGAATATATGTAGTAATAGTAGCGCCTAGCGCCATCTTTTGACGAGAGGCAGACGCAGTTGCAGCCGAACTATTTTGTATTGTAGGGACACTTTGCGTTGTTTCTCGATTATTCGCCACGCCCCTAGGTCGAAATGAGCGGAACTTTGTGGAAGTTTCTGGACGGCTACTGGGCTGCTATATAAGCGGCGCCGCGGCGCGTGACCGCGCGTACGGCAGTATTGTTCCATGCGAACTCGAAGCGAATAAAAGTGAAAAGTGGTGAACGAATAGTGAAGAGAATTAAGTGTACCGTGTAAGTGAGTAATTTTAGTGCAATGTTATTCGATGACCTTGTTAAGGATAGATACGTGAATCATTATTACTGTCGAAAAATGGAGGGGAAAAAAAGGAAGGGTGATAAACCTAAAGGTATGGACTACTGGAAAAAGTGGTGTAGTCAAGGTCAAGGGGTTTCTAATAAAGAAACAAATTTGGATTTAGCTATCAAAGCTTCAGCTACCTTGCATGCTGATAAGAAGACTGCCTACCCCGAAATCTAGTTTGGAATGCCTAGATATGTGCGATAAAAACCTTTATCCTAATATTTACACATTACTACAAATCTTGGCTACCATTCCCGTATCCACTGCTACCCCAGAAAGGTCTTTCTCGAGCCTAAGGAGACTGAAAAACTATTTACGAAACACTACAAGTGAAAACAGACTTAATGGTTAATGAACATTCACTATGGAACAGAAATTCATGCAGATGAAGTAGTGGATATATTTAAAAGAAAAAGCCGAAGATTTCTTCTTTAATGGTTTTAGATTTAGCGCAGAGGAACGAAATTAATTTATCCATTTCATTTAAAGTTAAGAACTTTATAAATATGTCGTAGTTTTTCGGATGAATATATAGATATTAAATTTCATGTAAGTATATTTTTGTTGTTTTATTTACTTCTCAAACTAAACCCCCCCCAAAACTAAATCCTGGCTACGCCCGTGAAATGTATACACCATGAGAGTACATGTAGAAATATTGCAAACTTAAAGCTACTATTAAAACTAGTTGACAAGCAAATCTGTTGATTGCTTAATGATTTCGTTTAATTTAAGCGGATCAAATCAATCTCTAATAGAATAGCTTTTTGTTGGTATGACAGTGACTTATTTCATTGAAAATTTCGTACCATAGAGGTTTAGTGTAATATTTCCTTCAATACTGTATAATTCTTGCGAATCGAAGTATCTATCTATAGTGCATTTACACACGTTAAAGAATTAGCAAAGAACGACACTGCCCAGAGGGTGATCGCTAATCAGCGACGAACTGCGGTCCTATTGGTCTTGCACTCGTAAACTACACTCTATTCAAACTAAATGCAAGTGGCGCGTAAACATTTACACGATGGAAGCACGTGAACAATTCTGAGGGCTAATACGAGGCAGGGCCGCATTAAGGACGATGTATTAGTATTTTTATAACTTACCGTTTGGCTGAAAAATGCATTTTTGATAAACTTTTTGACCTTGAATAACTTTTTTTACACATGCGGGATCGACGGGGACTTTTGACATTTCTTTTATTATTGATGGTATAAACAATGAAATCAAGTTTCAGCTCTATGCGAATTAATGTAACTTTACCCCTATTCAAATATCTACGCAAAGTTGTTCTATCTACATGTTAAATTTAACTGCAGTTTTCCTTGTCTTGCAATGCATTTTCCATCTCAACGGAAAAAACTACACTCTATTCAAACTAAATGCAAGTGGCGCGTAAAAATTACACGATTGAAGCACGTGAACAATTCGGAGGGCTAGTACGAGGCAGGGCCGCATTAAGGACGATCTCTATGAATTTTATAATATAAAATATTAAAATAATATGCCCCAGTATTAAGAACTTTAAAAACAAACTTTTATTGCACACCCAGTCATTCACTTACCTACAAATTTCTACTATTAACACAAATCGTAGCTCCAACAATTAGTAAACAGCGAAAGAATTATATCGGAAAAAATAAAGGTCCACTTGCAACTCAGTACACCTCTGTAAGAAACACCGACTCGCTGCATTCGCCCACCGGGTGTATTTCACTTGCGTTTATTAGTTTGAATTGAGTGTAGACACAAGCTACGTGCTGAACACAGGGACGTACGCAGTTAGTTCAATGGCCTAGTCTGGTCATATATAAAACTGCATGCAGGCGGATAATGGAATTTTAGTAGACTCCCCTGACATATTTCATTTTTGCCAGCTCCTCTTAGTTTTTAAATAAAATATAATTCAAAACTTTAAGGTATCGCTCCTTTTGCTCTCAAAATGTGGCGCTAGATACAATCGATGTGCTGAAAGTCCTCTGTACATAAGTTCACACAATCTTCCTGGTTATTATTTGTGAATTGTCGATTTTTTACAAATTTAACCTATAACTATAGTCGACCTTACCAGAGAATACGAGCCTCAAGAATGCGAGTAAAAAATTTCGAATGTTGCCAAACTTCCAAATATAATTCTCTTTAGGAAATATAATAAACCAAAGCCATTACGCTAATGCACCAGAATTGTACAGGTTTTTTGCGATCCGGCAACGCCTAGCAAGCCCAGCAAAGATTCATCCTGCAATCAGTATTCCAAGCTGAATATTTCTTAGAGCGACTGGCGGTCGTAAATATCACGTACACTAGTCTTCGCCTCATAGCCGTGCGCGAAGGGAGACAATTTGAGTTTTGCGGTGTTAGTAGTGGTTGTATAATGACCAATGTCCGCGGAAAGACCATACAGAGCCAGCCCAGGGAAATTATCGCAAACGTAATAAGGGTTTGCGATGAGGAGGCAACTAATAACGCTTTCAAATTACTTATTTTATCAGACTCGTCAACTGACTACCAAAATTTTCACCGCCGTTATTACCGACGCCTGTGGCGGCAGCAATTTTATGGCCTATTCACGCGTTTTTTATTTTACTTCCCCTCTGCGTCTCTAGCGTTCTCTCCTATGTTTTAGTATACCCAGTGATGTAATCACATACCTATATAATACATATTATACCGATTTTTAACCGTCTGCGCTCGCTACTGCGCGGGTCTAAGTAAAGGATGCATGATGCCGCCATTTTTACCCTTATATTGACATTTATCGGAACAGCTGTTTTGTGTTTATTCGTTCTCCCTGCTCGTTTTCGATTTTCCCACAAGTTTTTGTTATCTAGGTATTTCGAAAATAGCCTGTTACTAACCGTTTTTTAGTGACAGTGTAGTGCTTACATACAAGAAAGTGTTTTGCTGTAATTATTACGACATGGCTTGCATTGTGAAGCATTGTAAAAATCTCAAAAGACTGGTGCCTCCTGAAAGTTCTATTAAATTTTACAGGTAAGTTATTACTTCTGTACAAAGTAATATTTAGGTACTTAGGTATTTTTGCTGCATTAGATTTTACAGAGTACCTACCTATTGCGTTTTTTTAATAAAAAATAATTCTACCTTGAAGTTTTATAGTTTATACAGCTGCCTTTTTTACGTTTTGCTTTCTTCTGTGAATAAAATAAAAGACTACTGCGTCATTTTGTGTTATGTGAAAACAAGCTTATTAAAAAAATTAAAATATAAACCAAGCATAATACCTACTTACATATTTATTGGAGCAATGAAATGCTTAGGCTCGGTTTCTATCTACGACCATTATTAGTCGTTAAGGGTTTAAAAAAATATAATATAATTAAATAATATAATTTTAAGCGTTTTAAAATTCCCGCCTTAAATAAGGGTACAAATGGCCGCCGTCCTTGATTGAAAAGTTACCCCGGTCGGTCGTCTCTTTTGCGCCGTATATGTATTATATAGGTATGTGGATGTAATGTGTCGAGATACATGTATCTAGATACTGTATCTAGATCCTTTTTATGTACCTACATACATATCTAGAGATACTTACAAAAATCAGGACCTGCTTTAGTATTTAGATCCTTTTGAAAGTATCTAGATACTTAGATACTAGATACATTTTTTTAGCGATGATGCCAAGGCGTGCCACGTGCCTATATTTAATTTTTAAACAAAAAATATAACACGGTTTTACCATCATCTGCGCCAGTCGAGCGCCTCTTTAGTACAGGAGGACAAATTTTAACGCCAAGGCGCGTGACAGGCTCAGCGATGAAAACTTCGAAATGTTGCTAATGTTAAAAAAATAAACAATACAAATAATAAAATGGTGTGTGATTTAGTGATTTTTTTTAAAATATCGTACATAAAACACCTACTCAGTACTCAGTGCTTACTTTAGAGTGACGTACACATAATCTAAACTTCACATTCGTCTAAACAGTTCTACTTTACCTACACACACACACACTGGTTTCATATCTAAGTAGGTAAGTATATTGATTGCCTTATGAGGTCTGAAATTTTCTTAATTAACTGATAGCGTTGACTGAATCTTCACCCAACGCTGATAGTGTCTGAATGTAACTGGAAGTATCTAGATACTTTTTCTGTACCTATATCTAGATACCGGAAAAATGTATCTGTTACATCACTGTAACTACCTATCCTTGGGATACTTCAAACTTCAAACAGTTCAAACCATAGATAAAGGATTTATATATAGGAAGTTCAAACTGAAATAATTTTATTTTAGATTATAAGATGGTTTTAACGTTATAACAAGTCTTTTATTATTATCTATATGTATTAAAACCAAAAATGACACTCTTTATCTGCTTACCAAAATAATAAACCTATGTAATATTTCTAGTGTACCTATAGGTACGAAACAAAAAAAAGTCTATTAGGTACAGGTATAAAATCTGGTTGATATATTTAGAAACCAGATGGTCTCTCAGAAAAACACCCAATTCAAATTGTCCGCAGCCGTACCTATACCTTTTAGTAAATTCGTTGTTGGGCCTATAACACCGTTGTAAACTTAAATTATATACCTACATATTTTTGTTTATTTGCTTTATCGAGCTAAGAAAGCTTATCTGTTATAGTACTTTCGTTTATCAAGCTAGGAATGTTTATCTATTTTTGTTTATTCAGCTAAGAATGCCTTTAATATAAACATATGTTTAAATATTGTTCATTAAAGTTATTTCATTTAGATATGAGATTTTATCGGCCAATGTTTGCCTGCATTTATTTTGTTGCTTTTGATGTTTATCGCTACCTCTACATTTGCCTTTATCTTACCTTATTACCTTATCGTTATTATTGCTATTTTTGTACATATTTTGGTTATTGTGTAAATTTTTTTTTTTATAATATACTTGTTGCCATTTATAGGTTATGTTATTTATTGAGTTCAAATATAGGTACTTAAAAATACCTATTTTTTTGTTAAGATTTGAAGGTAAATAGATTTATAAATTTACTCGCTAATTTTTCACTTGTTTTGTTTATAAATGACAAGTATGTAAATTTATCTATTTGGGTTAAAGAAAATCTATCTTATAGGTATTGTGGTTAGAATCTCAGTTGTGAAAATAACTTTGATTTTCATTTTTGTATATTTTCAATTTTTATCTTATTACAAATTAGCACATAAAATTACGCGAAGTCAAGTGTATTAGACAGTAGAATTCGAATTTGCGCTTGCGTACCTGCCAGAGAAATGGAGTGGGGAGAATACGCTACAAGCTGCGCGAACTGCCTAATAAACGTGGCGGCCATATTAAGCCAACTTCATCCATGGGCGTATCATTGTTAACCGACTTGGCACTGCAGACTGCTTTAGAGGTCTTCGTCCTCGTTCGCCACGATGCACAGTATAAAGGCATCAGCGGCAAAATGTTTTGAACAAACAAATTTATTTGGACTCAAAGTCCAATCAGTCCCCAAGTTAAGAATTTTTAACCACATATTCAACATGTTATCATCTTTAGGAAATCTGCAAAATCATTAAAATTATACAGATGCGCGCCTATGGTGCCTAAAATTTCGGCGTTTGTTTTTACTAAACTTTCCGAAAAAATGATACTCCCGGAGGTCTCCTAGACTTATAATTCTTACAGCTTGGTACTGCAGACGACATTTTCCAAAAACACTGACCATTTCTCTGCTGAAAATACAACAACTACCGCTGAGAACAAACTGCAAACGTCAAAGTGAGGACAATATGGCGGCCATTAAATTTGCTTGGAAATAGGATGCGCTACTGGTCAAAGCGCGTTCTCCCCACTCCAATTTTCTGGTACCTACATGAAAGGAAGTCCCCACTATCAGGCGCGGTCTTAGGGGGGGGGGGCATGGCCCCCCCCTAACAAAATGAAAAAATAATAATAAATAAAAAGTATATACGAATAATATTACTAATATCCTAATATTATCTAACCTACAGTGTCCACGGATTGAGTTCACATAAAGTGTAAATAATAACAAAAAAAATCTAGAGATCAGCGCTCCTTGGTTTGAAACTAATTTGTGACATAATTTTACTTTCGAAAGATCACCTTGGAAATTATGAAAAAACTAATTTTCTACATCAGCAAAGTGCCCTTTTTGTAAGTTTTAAGGCAAAATTTTATTAAGGAAACTTGTTCAGAATGAAAAACTGAGTAGGTTTGCGAAATTTCGAAAGTCTAGGGCTGTACCTTGCTATTTTGGCATTTTTCCGACTTTTTTTTAGAAAAGTGCATTTTGTGTAGTTTTCACATCAAAATGTTAATAAGAAAACTTGTTTTCAATGAAAAACTGGATAGGTGTGAAAAATTCCAAGTTTTAATTTTTTAGCGGAAAAAATGAAAGTCGACTTAGGCTTTTGAAATTCTTCACATCTATCCAGTTTTTCATTGTCAACATGTTTTCTTAATAACATTTTGATGTAAAAACTACACAAAATGCACTTTTCTAAAAAAGTGTGAAAATGCCAAAGTATAGGCCTAGACTTTCGAAATTTCCCAAACCTACTCAGCTTTTCATTCTAAACAAGTTTCCTTAATAACATTTTGCCGTAAAACCTACAAAAAGGGCACTTTACTGAGGTGGAAAATTAGTGTCTTCATAATTTCCAAGGCATACGTGATTTTTCGAAAGTAATATTATGTCACAAATTAGTTTAAAACTAAGCAGGGCTGATCCCCAGAAGCTCAAATTTCAACTCGAAAATTTGTTGTTACACCTTATGTTAACTCAATCTGTGGATACACTGTACATGCAAAAAAATAATTTTATTTACATAATTTTTATTTAAAATATATTTTTTAAAATTTTTGTTATTTTTGTAAGGAATATTTTTTTGTGATATCGCCTTATTGAAGTTTTATTGTTATAGTAGGTACTTAGAAACCGCTTAAAGGAGAACATATCCAGGTATGGCCCTTCGCAAATGGATATGACCGCGCCTGCCCACTATTAGCGAGCCCGCTCCCTTTCGTGTAGGTACTCTTAAATATTATAGATTGGACCAGATTAGTCATGATCACGGGCGTAGCCAAGGGGGGGGTTTCGAGGGTTCAAACCCCCCCCGAAATAAGCAAAATATTACCTAATATTATACCGAAAAAATACGAGGAGTGAAGAGTTAAATTATTATTACGTTTGAATATATTATGTAGTAATAGTAGCGCCTAGCGCCATCTTTTGACGAGAGGCAGACGCAGTTGCAGCCGAACTATTTTGTATTGTAGGGACACTTTGCGTTGTTTCTCGATTATTCGCCACGCCCCTCGGTCGAAATGAGCGGAACTTTGTGGAAGTTCGTGGAAGTTTCTGGACGGCTACTGGGCTGCTATATAAGCGGCGCCGCGGCGCGTGACCGCGCTTACGGCAGTATTGTTCCATGCGAACTCGAAGCGAATAAAAGTGAAAAGTGGTGAACGAATAGTGAAGAGAATTAAGTGTACCGTGTAAGTGAGTAATTTTAGTGCGCTGTTATTCGATGACCTTGTTAAGGATAGATACGTGAATCATTATTACTGTCGAAAAATGGAGGGGAAAAAAAGGAAGGGTGATAAACTTAAAGGTATGGACTACTGGAAAAAGTGGTGTAGTCAAGGTCAAGGGGTTTCTAATAAAGAAACAAATTTGGATTTAGCTATCAAAGCTTCAGCTACCTTGCATGCTGATAAGAAGACTGCCTACCCCGAAATCTAGTTTGGAATGCCTAGATATGTGCGATAAAAACCTTTATCCTAATATTTACACATTACTACAAGTCTTGGCTACCATTCCTGTATCCACTGCTACCCCAGAAAGGTCTTTCTCGAGCCTAAGGAGACTGAAAAACTATTTACGAAACACTACAAGTCAAAACAGACTTAATGGTTTGGCTCTAATGAACATTCACTATGGAACAGAAATTCATGCAGATGAAGTAGTGGATATATTTAAAAGAAAAAGCCGAAGATTTCTTCTTTAATGGTTTTAGATTTAGCGCAGAGGAACGAAATTAATTTATCCATTTCATTTAAAGTTAAGAATAGGCCTGAGACAAAATATCGATAAAATCGAAAGTATCGATACTATCGATTTTATCGATACTCGATATTCAATTTCGATAAATCGAAATATCGATATTATCGATTTTATCGATATTTTCGATCTTTCCGATTTTATCGATCTTTTCGATTTTATCGATCTTTTCGATTTTATCGATCTTTTCGATTTTATCGATCTTTTCGATTTTATCGATATTTTTGATTTTACCGATCTTTCCAATTATATCTATCTTTTGATAGGAATAAAAGAAATTGCTGCACTCATTGCGTCCAGACCGCGCCCGCAGAAAGCCGATCGGCCTTTTTTTGTCTAGCTTCTTAAATAAAATTGATTTTATCGATTTTATCAATAAGATTAATTATATCGATAAGATCGATTTTATCAATATGATCGATCAAATCGATTTTATCGATAAGATCGATTATATCGATAAGATCGATATATCAATAAGATCGATTTTATCGATAAGATCGATTATATCAATAAGATCGATTTTACGATAAGATCGATTATATCGATAAGATCGATTTTATCGATAAGGTCGATTTTATCGATAAGATCGATTTTATGAAATTCGGAGATCGAACAGCCCTAGTTAAGAACTTTATAAATATGTCGTAGTTTTTCGGATGAATATATAGATATTAAATTTCATGTAAGTATATTTTTGTTGTTTTATTTACTTCTCAAACTAAACCCCCCCCCCAAAACTAAATCCTGGCTACGCCCGTGGTCATGATGAATATGTTGCCGAAGGCTACGTCTTCTGCTTTATTTGCTATATATTTGTTTTATTGAACTCTGGGCACGCAAGGAGCGCCAACCGGCCAACCGTCCCTTCGGCCCACTTCACCGCCTCTCGGTCGCGCTCACCTGGAGGGCCCTCCTCCCGGAGGGAACACCGGGCGCGCCGGCGGCACGGGAGCGGGGACCCCACGCGGCGGGGCAGCTCGCGGGGGGCGCCAGCACGTGCTCCCTGGAACAATTGTCCCGTGGGGGGCGTCGCCGGGAGCCCCGCGACGCATTTTTGTCGCGCGCCGTGCGGTCCCCCAAAGGCCGGGCGGGCACCTGCGCCCGGGATTGGGGTGGTCCGCGAGTGCGTAAAACACCGCCGAAAACCATCCATATAAGGGGTGCTTTTTTAGAGGTACCTATAGAACTTTAAAATTAAGTAAATCACATAAAAACAATGCTAACAGCCAAGGGATTGGCTTTATTTGAAAGATAACTGTATGCCATTAATGTTTAAATACCTATATGACCTCGGGAATAATATGTAAGAGCAGCGGCTGGCTGGGATAAAGCATAATCTGGAAGTCCAGTTGTCGACCACTTTTTCGAGAAGCTGGGGCCGTAGCGGGACCCACTGAAACTTACTCCGTACTCCGTGGATGCCGGCCGCATTTAAGAAAAACGTACATGGCCCGGGCACCTACGCTGCAATGAACGGTTTTCATTGGTCAGTGCGGATTGCCATAAGGTGCTGACCGCGTGTACGTTTTGCTCTCAATGCGCTGTGCATTGAAACCCGCGTATCTCCATATTTTAAAATATAGGTATTACGAATTTTTAAATTAGCTGCGAATTTTATTTTTTATTAAAAATCAGGATAGACTGAAGTGAGGAACTTTTTAAATTGTCCGTCTTATTATTTATTTATCTTATCACGAAGGATTCGGCGCCGCGGAAATACCAGAATTTCTCAAAGCACATTTCGAGATTGCAAGCTATACGATTGACGAAGAAAAGGTCGCAACACAAAAGTGACAAAAGGTCGAATTTTTAAAAAATGTCGAAAGCTGAAAAGGTGCAATAATCAAAAGATCGAAAAAGGTCGATCAAAAAAGGTCTAACTGAGTAAAAATTTAGTGCTAATTTATAGGGAATAATTAAAAATAATTGGATTGCTTTTCTTGAGGTTTCTAAAATTGCGAACGAAATGTAGGTACAAGATGGCTCATTATAAATTGACACTCCCTTAACTTGTTAGTTTTTGAGGTTAGAAAAAAAGTTTTTTACAAAAGTTTTAGATACTAATACAGAGTTTTTTGTGACGCTATTGGACTTTATACTGTGTGTTCTAGAAAGCCGTGGCACACATAACTTATGTTTTTTTAAATGGAACACCCTATATATATTTTTGGATTATTGAATTCTGCGCATTTTTCTGATTCCAACGAAATATATATGTTTGCCCCAACCGTTCGTTCAGAACTAAGCCTTTTTTGTGAGGGATTACTCCTTGGGTCACAGATTGCCATGGAAGACAAATGCCAAATTATAGTAATAATTATCGACAGTTTGCAAGTATATTCAGGCTTTGAAAAACAAAATGGGCTATTTTAAGAATTCAGAGAAAATGAAGAAGAGAGAAATGAGAAATTTTAAATAGTAACATAATTAATAAACTTCGTTAAAATTATTGTTTGAAATTTAATTTTTATTGAAAACGACAATAACATTTAGAAAAAGGAAATATTTTTATATTTTTTTTGTGGGGTTATTTAAAAAACAAAATTTATTATGACAGACCGGAAAATGTAGAAGCACTGAAAGGTAGAATTCGGTAAGAAATGCACATATTAAATACTGAACACAGCAATTTTATCGTTGACTCAATGAACAGAAAATTAGTAGTAAATATGAATAATTTTATTGAGCAAGATGGAGGCCATGTGGAGCATTTGTAATACGTATATCTTTTTCTAAATGTTATTGTCGTAATAAATCTGACGAAGAAGAAAATTTTCTCATTTCCCTCAATTTCCCTTCTTTATTTTCTCTGAAATCTTAAAATAGCCCATTTTGTTTTCCAAAGCCTGAATATACTTGCAAACTGTCGATAATTATTACTATAATTTGGCATTTATCTTCCATGGCAATCTATATGACCCAAGGAGTAATCCCTCACAAAGAAGGCTCAGTTCTGAACGAACGGTTGGGGCAAACACATAACATATATATATATATATATATATATATATATATATATATATATATATATATATATATATATATATATATATATATATATATACTTCATTGGAATCGGAAAAATGCGCAGAAAAGAACATAAGTTATGTCTGCCACGGCTTTCTAGAACACACAGTATAAAGTTCAATAGCGTCACAAAAAAACTCTGTATTAGTATCTAAAACTTTTGTAAAAAACTTTTTTCTAACCTCAAAAACTAACAAGTTAAGGGAGAGTCAACTTATAATGAGCCACCTTGTACCTACATTTCGTTCGCAATTTTAGAAACTTCAAGAAAAGCAATCCAATTATTTTTAATTATTCCCTATAAATTAGAACTAAATTTTTAATCAGTTAGACCTTTTTTGATCGACCTTTTTCGATCTTTTGATTATTGCACCTTTTCAGCTTTCGACGCATTTTTTAAAAATTCGACCTTTTGTCACTTTTGTGTTGCGACCTTTTCTTCGTCAATCGTATAGCTTGCAATCTCGAAATGTGCTTTGAGAAAATCTGGTATTTCCGCGGCGCCGAATCCTTCGGGACAATTTAAAAAGTTGCTCACTTCAGTCTATCGTGATTTTTAATAAAAATAAAATGCCCAGATAATTTAAAAATTCGTTGATTTAGCTTTGAAATTTATCGGTAATCAGTATTTTTGATGCAAACTGGTTTAATTATTACAAATACCTACCTATATTTTAAAATATGGAGATACGCGGGTTTCAATGCGAGAGCGCATTGAGAGCAAAACGTACGCGCGGTCAGCACCTTATGGCAATCCGTGCTGTTATTCGGCACTGACCAATGAAAACCATTCATTACAGCGTAGGTGCCCGGGCCATGTACGTTTTCCGGCCGTAGGTCTATCAGCAATAACGCGGCGAATGTTGACTTCCAAATGGTCCAACGTGTCTGGTTTATCGGCGTAGACCAGCGCTATACTTCACATGCATAGGTATGCCCACAGAAAATAATCAATCCATCGATGTGAGATCACACAACCGTGGAGGCCAATTCGCAGATCCTGCCCCTGCCCCCCTTGGGATATTATTTATAAATAAAGACTATTTGTGCAACCAGATCTTATTCACACATGCGAATCGAGATACATTCAATAATAAAACAGCAATATTCAATATTCATCCTCCCTCTAAATTGTTTGTTGGTGAAAAAAGTGGGCTGTAAAGTAAATGAACTGATCGTCGCCTCCCCCCCATGTTAAAATCCTAGGACCACCACTGTTTCCTGTAATAAATTGATTATGTCGCGCACTGTGTGGCATTGGGGCGCCGCCTCGTTGGTACCAAAGCGCTTCCACATTATATTAATGCCATTCAACTCAGGAACGAAAAAGTCAGTAATCAAAAAACGAAGGAGGCGTCGCACTTGACAGGCTGGAACAGGGACTTTTTAAAATAAGGGGAACCAGCATGTCACAGTCTATCACATAGGAAAATAGAAGCCTTGAGGGGAAGTTTGTTTTCTGTTGACTCCAAGGAGACCACAAGGGGGCTGACACAAGGTTATGTTATATGTCAGTGTCCAACTGCCATCAGGTTTTATGTGATATGACAGTGCCATAGATTCTAAAGGAGGCAAAATATTTCCCATCATAATTCACAATTTTTAACTTTTCTAACTTCCAGATACTCAGATGTGTCAATGGGGAACTTGCACAAAAATTAAATTTGAAAAATATTACTTTCAAACGTAATTTATTGCCATTAAATGAACGACAGTCAACAAAAAAAAAACTCATTTTTATTTTTATGTAATAAAAAACAGCAATTAAAAACTGCATAATTTAAATCATTCTTGTAACGCGCCCTCCTTGGTTGTGACGTCAAGTAGCTCGTCGATAGTGGCGCCTCTGGTGGGCGGCGGCACCATGTATAAACTAATATGGGCGGCACATGTATAAAAACTACAGCACCACGCAAGCTTTGTTTAGAAAGATCAACGAGAACGTGCCATCTTTGCGTATCCGTCTTTTTATAGTCTAAGTCTTGATATTGTTGATAATGTTTGAAAAGAGTGTGCTGTATTAAATAGTTATTTACATTGCGAGATGCGTAAGCGCTTTTTTTTTTTGGCCGAGGAAGTTGTTTAACGCATGTGTTGGCTCGGGCCTTAAAACTCTCTCCGAGGCCAAAAAGAGCTTACGCATCAAGCAATGTAGTAAATTTTTCCTGCTACTGACATTTTCATATTAGGTAGGTAAGTACTTTGAATTTAAATACACTATGGAGTAGATTGTGAGTAATAATAAATATCCTTCATAACAGTGATAATTAAAAAAAAAACTTTTTGTTCGATTGAACCCGGGACCTGTGAATTATCTACTCGTACCGTACAGCCTCACCATATTCAGTTAAAGAAGTACTTGTTAAATTTAAACTTTTAGGCGGTTCTAATTTTGGCCTAAATCAGATCCCTCTGGAAATGGGCCGCCGAACTGTTTATTTTAACGTTCAATTTCCATTCTCCCTTCTCTAATTCTGTGTAGCTGTCACTCCTGTGACCTGTCACTGTCTTCCGATCGATCGAGCGGTGTGACCTTACAACCATTACCGCGCATTTCGTGTCGTTTCAAATTAATAGCTTGCGTTTACAACTTTAATTATTTATTTCAAATTAAATATTGTGATTTGAGGGCTGATATTTGGTATGTGCTCTTTCTATAGATAGGCAAATATATTAAAGGAATAAAAAAATTGTTTAAGTTCCCCATTAAAGGTAATGCGGCCGCCTGTAGTAGTCCCAATAATTGCAACCAGATTTTTCCTGTATCACCTTTAGTAATCCTATAATTCCCATTATACGTGGGCAGTGGGCATTACGTATAAGCAGGTTAGTTCAAAACAAATCTTATTTCGAAAATTTTAGTAGCTTCAGTCCGGTCTTTTTTTAAAGAGTTTTTTTCTACGACTACAAGTTTATTTTAAGTTTGTGAGGTACCTTGGGAGAGAAATAAAATTGCAAAAATTTTATAATGAACACCGAGAAAAACTACATCATTAGAACTACTAGACCTAATCTTATTAGTCCATCCCGAAATCTGTGAAAGTTCTTTGGGTAGATACATTCAACAAGGGAAGAAAGTTCAAGTATACATAAAACAAATGCATTCAGGAACCTGGTAACAAGGTGCAATAGCGCCAAATTCTTAAATAGGCAAAATCGGCACTACTTACCATACTTAGGGTAAGGTTGTATAAATCGTACCTGCATTTAAATCGTACCACCCCCTTTTTTTAAAAAGTGTGCCAATATTCTGGTCACCTAGTGGTGTCGCAAGAAACTACATCCATAAGCGACAACATTGTCAGTTTGCGTTTTGTGGTCCGTTCGGCCATTAAGTTCCTATTGCCGCCGCAAAAAAATGGGTGTTTCTGTTGTAAATTTCCTGGTTTATTCGTAAGCTTTTTCTGTATCGGTAAGTAGTATTTTCAAACGCATTTTATGTCAGCTAGATAGGCTATGTTTGTCTAATAGATTCTTGAAGTCGTTATTAAATACCAATTTAGTCTATGAGGTTAGAATTTCCTTTTATTATTTTTTTGCCTTGTTCTCCAAATCGTACCTCAGCAGGGCCGCGTGTGCAATGTGTGCGGCGCACACAGGCGCCAGGTGCGAAGGGGCGCCAAAAAAAGCCAAAATTCGATGAGCGCCATAAGGCTGACTTGAAAGCACGAAAAGTGGATTTTTTCTAAATTGCTTACTGAAATGTATTGTTGACTTTTAATAGTATTCGAAAGATTTTTTTATATCTTATAATATATGTATTAATTATTATTTTATTTTGTGACATTAGGTATTAGGTATTAGATAGATACCGAACAGAAAAAAATATTATTTATTTTTATTGATAGTTAGACCTATTTGTTTTTGTTTTTTTGAGACAAAGATATTTTTTAATTTAATAATTTTTTTTCATATTATATTTTGTTTTTTATGTTATACAGTGTGTCCCAATTTGATACTGGACACCTCATAAATATATGAAGGACAAGGAAAACAAATTCTATTTTTTTACTGGTAGTAAAAGGGAGAGTATCTCATAGGCGGTGGTATTTGGATGGGGTAATTATTTTTAAAAAACGCTATTAGGGATTTTTTTACGACAAAATGTTATTAAGAAAACTTGTTCAGAATGAAAAACTGAGTAGAATTGCAAAATTTCAAAAGTCTAGGCCTACTTTGATTTTTAGCTTTTTCGCTTTTTCTCCCACTTTTTTCCTAGAAATGTGTCTTTTCTGGAGCTTTCACGTCAAAATATTATTAAGGAAACTTGATCATCGTGAAAAAATAAAATTTTGACGTGAAAGCTCCAGAAAGGACACTTTTCTAAGAAAAAAATGGGTCATCAATCTAAAAATCAAAGTAAGCCTAGCCTTTTAAAATTTTGCGAATCTACTCAGTTTTTCATTCTGAACAAGTTTCCTTAATAACATTTTGTCGTAAAAAAATCCCTAATGGGGTTTCTTGAAAATTTACTATTTTAAAAAATCATAGCAGGCCATGAAATAATTACCCCATCCAAATACCACAACCTATGAGATACTCTTCCTTGGCACTACCAATAAAAAAGTAGAGACCACTTGTTTTCCTTGCCCTTCATATATTTCTGAGGTGTCCAGTATCAAATTGGGACACACTGTACATACAAAGTAGGTATATTTACTGGATTACTTTATACTTAATAAATTTTTGTTTGTTTCTACTTTATTTAACAAAAACCAAAACAAATATGTTTTTGAAAACTATAAGGCATGGTTCATACAGCTTCTTTATCTTTTAATTTTTCTTTATGTTTAAGAAATATTATATGTCATTGGTCAGTCCAAATCAAAGGACAAATGGTTATTTCTTAAAGATAAAGTGAAATTAAAAGATAAATAAGCTGCATGAACCAGGCTTAAATTTTTATGGGCGCCACGGAAATTTTTTACACACAGGCGCCACCGAGTGTTGGCGCGGCCCTGCGTACCTCAATGGAGTTTTGTAAATCGTACCGGTACGATTTGTACAACTGGATTATGTTTCTTGTGCCAACAAAAAAAAACAAATAAAAAAACAATTTAAATTAACGGACCATACTCAATAAAGTCACTGTCTAAGATGATACATTTTCTGTGTGTTTCCTGTTGTGGCACACCAGCCTCCTTGGCGCATATGACTGGCAGGCTTCTGTATTTTTAGACTTAGTTCGTTTATATAGTGGTTTTGATATACTTGATTTAAAGTTCAAAAAAATTCGGTATTTTCAGATGGCACAGAGAAAGACACTCTGTATATTTTTGAATTAGATCTTTGCGCACCAACACTTTGAGTGGTCCTGTTGACCATTCAACTGTTTTGAGGGGATTCCATGGCACACTTGACTTGCCAGATACCTTTAAAATTTATATTTTGCTCAACTTTGACAACAGGCAGAATGGAACTCCCTGTGTATTTTTTATTCAAATTTGGTATGTGGGGGTTTTAGAGTTTCCTGATTAATGCTGTGGTGCCAGATTTTAAATAAAAAAATCGCTAAATGATTTTCGTCATTTTTTACTCGAAAAAAATTCGTAATAGGCCTTGAAAATTGAGAAGACCTGAAATTTTGCACCAAAGTAGAATTTTTTTTACCTATCTTTAGAAAAAACCCGGCTAAAATCGGATGAAAAATTTTACAGGAGTGGCCCCATTCCAAATGGGCCACACTGTATATGCGACTTATGCACTTAGATTAGATTGTTGATTTTTTAAAATACATTTTATTTGTCATGACTATTTAGCACAGACCTATATAGCTTCGCTAAGCTATATAGGTCTGTGCTATTAGTTTTATTTAAAAAGACAGTCACAATATAGTATTATCCTAAATAATATAGCCGGTCCCAGACGCTCTGTGTATTCGGCGAACATTCGCTATTCGGGCACATTCGCGCACCGTGTGGGAGCTCAACTTTGCCGAACATTCGTTATTCGTCAGTTTTCCGTCGGTTGTCGGTAAAATTACACGAAGCAAAGGAACGCGAACCGCACTACGCACAGCTTCGGCAAAGCTCCCACACACTTCGTTTAACTTCGAGATAATATATCGTAGTGATTTTGAATCAGTTGAGAGCGGGACAGTGTCGCGGTAGGTTCTTCTCAATTTTTTAATATCTATTATAAAAAATGGAGTGGACTAACGAGCTAACTTTACAATTTCTGGAATTATCTGAAAACCAGCCGGTTATCTGGAATCCAAAAATACCAGAACATAAAAATCGCAATAAGGTGGCAGATGCATGGGAGGAAATTAAATCCTCCTTTAGCGTAGATTGCTCGGTTGCCGAATTAAAGAAAAAAAAGGATTCCCTAATGGCAATATTTCGCCAGTTGGTGAATAAAGTGAAGGCTAGTATTCATTCAGGTGCTGGTAGAGATGACGTATACAAACCTAACTGGTTTGCCTACGAAATAATGGCAAATTTTTTGAAACCTGTTTATAACCCAAGAAATACTATAAGTACCGAGGTAAGTTATATTTTTCCTTTCTATATAACAATAACTTAAAAAACTAATAATATTATTATAAAAAATAATAATTAAGTAATAATAGTGAAATGAAAATTGGTCAAATACTGGTTAAACATACAATAAAAAATTGCCATAATGTGGAATTTATTTGTAATGGTTAGGTTGTTAATTATGGCTCGCTAACAATAGGCATCCTGCCACGATAATTTTCCAATTGTTGCAAAATACTTGGCAAACGTATCTCTGATTTTTTTTGGTACATGCCCCGATTTTCTTGGAATATTTTGAAGGGGCAACAAAGAAGTAATATTATCTTTATCTTGCCGCCAAGACCCCGCCACTATTTGGCCTTCGTGCTCACTGTCAAATGCACCGGGAGGCGTGTATCTTGGTGATGATGTTTTACTCCTTCTTAAGAAGTTATGTAGTAAAGAACAAGTCATAACAATATTAGACGCTTTATCCGGTTCAAGCAATATTGGTTTTCTGAGTACCCTAAATATGGAAGACATTATGCCAAAAGTATTTTCAACTACTCGACGGGCACGTGATAGACGATAGTTAAAATGTCTCTCTTTACTGCCTTTTTTGTGAGTCCCTGGGTACGGTTTCATTATATATTCACTCAAACCAAAAGCATCGTCTGCCACGATGACGAAAGGCATAGGTGGTCCATCTGAAGATATACACTGAGGTAAAGGCACATTCAATTCGTTTCTTTCCAGTTTCTTAAATAAAGAAGTATTTCTAATAACGCCTCCATCGCTTATTCGCCCTTGGCAACCAATGTCAACGTAACAAAAACAATAGTTTGCATCCACTAGAGCCATTAACACAATACTGAATGTGCCTTTATAATTGATGAATTCTGACGCACTATTTATAGGAGATTGTAATACAACGTGCTTACCATCCATCGCTCCAATACAATTTGGAAAATTCCATTTGTCGTAGTATTCCTGAGATATTGTAATCCATTCCGCCGTATTTTGTGGCATCTGAAAAATCAATATTTTTATTTTATACACAAATAACTAAAACTTCTAGTCTAGCTTGATATGAAAGAGCAAAAAGATTTTTTTCTCTCTACATAGTATGATAGTATGCAATTAAATTTGTCCTATACACTTACGAGCAGTCAAATCGACTATCAACCCCTAAGCGTGCATACATAATTATTTTTATCAAAAAGTACCTAACCGATTCACAAATATTTCTATTTTCTCGAAAAGCACCAACTTAAAGCTAAAAATATAAGCTTCCAAAAAACATAAATTTTTCTTGAATCGGCTGAGTATTTTTGACCAAAACTATATTTATGCACGCTAAAAGGTTGAGTCGATTTGGTTACTCGCATCACGTGGCGATATTTATGTAACCTCATAATATGAACAAAACATAGAGAGAACGCGAAAGATTCATGAATGCCGTTTTTTAGGCTGAAGAGGATTCAAATAATAATCCAGAACAAGAACTGGAGCAGGTTGAGTCACCACCATGTATGACTCCGGTATCTAAACCGAAAAAACAAAAACTTGCGTCAATGTCAGTGGAAGCAATAGAGGAGCATTTGGTGAAAGCTGTAAATGTTATGGACAAAGTCTCAAATAAACCAGGTAAAGACGATTGCTCTCTTTATGGGGAGCTCCTTGCTACAAAACTGAGATCTTTACCTGAATACAACAGAACAATTTTAATGAATGAAATAGACAATTTGGTTTTTCAAACGACCATGAACATGAAACGAAATATTATTTCTCCAGCCTCTTCTTGTTCTCGACTTAATTATCAGTTTTCGCCATATCAACCGTCACCATCTAGTTCCGTGCATTCGCAGAATTACACCACTCAACCGTCACCATCTAGTTCCGTACATTCGCAGATTGACCCACCTCAACCATCACCATCTAGTTCCGTACATTCGCAGATTTACCCACCTCAACCATCACCATCTAGTTCCGTACATTCGCAGATTTACCCACCTCAACCATCACCTTCAATTCCCGTTCACTCACATGTTTACACACCTCAACTATCACCTTCTACTTCTGTTTATTTACAAAATCTCAGTCCACAATGTAGATCTCAATTGGACGAAACTGGTACAAATTTTGAATAAAACTATTTTTTGTATCATGCTAAATTACTTATTATTTACCTTTATTTCCTCTTTCAATATTGTTATTAGAGCATGGCAAACTTCATGCACAATATCAGAAATTATTTGGTTAGACATTTTGAATAAATACGAAAGGCTCACAAAACTGTCACCAGAAGCTAAAAATCTTAAAGTCACAGCTAATCTTTCGTTTGCAGGAATGGCTTTTCTCATGACTGTATCGTGCTTTGTTATATGTGGGCCTATTTTATTAAGAATATTTTCAAAATCAACCGCCGACATCCGACAAAAATTTTCGAATTTTCCAGATGGTTCTTTAGTCAAATCGTGCAACATATCTGATGCATTATAACTGAAAAAATAAAAAAAAATAAGTGCACTTTTTTAACAAACATAGAAAAAGTGACTTTATTATAATTATTTTAATAAAATACTTACCTGGACCGATTTCTGTTGAAAGAAACCATCCACCATCTTCTTTTCCTACGTTCACGTTTTTTAATTTTTAATAATAATGCACTACTTAAAATTATACACGTAGCTAGAGCGACATTCTGCTCGTCCTCGCTGTCCATTTATATATATTTGATATATACTTGATAACAAACCAAAATACACCATTCAGCGCCACTGATGGAATGAGACTAGAGATCTACTACACGTAGTTACTGCCGAAGTGTTTTGATACCGAACATTCGCCAAATCATCGAATAGTGTGGGAAGATAACCGAATGCCTACGCGAATGCAGAAGTATTCGTGTATTCGCCGAATACACAGAGCGTCTGGGACCTGCTTAGGCAGGTACCATTTAGAAAAGAAAGGTACGATTTAAAAAACCGTAGGTACGATTTACAAAACATGCCTTTAAAATCGTATCACTTGAAAAAGTTTTAAAAAATGACAATACTTTAACGAAATTCGACAAACTAAACATTGACAAAATTAGGGTAGGTGTCCAAAATGATGTTTTATGATCTAGGTATTAAATTTTGACATTTGGTCAATTAGTTTTTCAAGAAAAAAATTATAAACTAAAAAGGGTACGATTTATACAACCTTACCCTATTACTTAAATTCGTGGAAATAATTGCTGGAAATCCATTTCAACTATAAAATAAATTTGTTTCATTTGACAGTTGCCACATTCTGCACTTGTATACACAAAATTGTCAAGTCCAATTTTTAGAAATCATGGAAACCATTATTAATTTTTACTAACAATCAAAGTACCTGTTATATTCATAGATTCTGCAATAAAATGGCATAGTTGGCATCATTGAGACCATTAGAATGAGGAGAGAAACGACCTCACTTTGGAAAGTATAATGCTGGGTTCCCTTACTTTAAAGAGTCCCTGGGCTGGAACTAACCTGACCTATATATTTTGTGGCTGGAACTGATGGGCATAGATAAAGGATTTATATATAGGGCTGATGGGGCTAGAGAAGTGACAGCCCTCTCCTACTCTACAATCGCGTAATAGCAGGAGCAGACGTCCTCGCGGAATTGCAGCTCAAATATTCGTAGCCGCCAAGTGACGCTCTTACGTTATTATAAGGTCTTTATCTTTAAATAGTATTTAGTACATTATCGGCGGCGGGCGTTGCGTCAATTTAATTAGGAAGGAACGAGGAGGTAAATTATACTGTTATTCGGCACTGACCAATGAAAACCGTTCATTGCAGCGTAGGTGCCCGGGCCATGTACAGGGTCATTTTTTTAAAATTCCGAATTTTGAATTTATTTTAAAAATATATGCAAAAACATATTAAAATGTTTAAAATATGCGCCTTATGTGAAATTTTCCCAAGTTTTTTATGGTGCTATCAGAATCTGCGTATCTGGTTCCGTATACAGGGTGTACTACAAATTTGAATTTTTTTAAATGGAACACCATGTATTTTATTGCACTATGTAATAGCACTTAAAAAGAGATTCTCAAATATATATACATGCCTATATTTATGTTTTACAGTTTTAATAATATTCACATTTTTATTGTGATTTTAGGATATTATTTACTAAATTTCAAAAATCGAGTAGTGTGCCTTGGAAAATAAAAACAAAGAATAAGTCTGCCTGTCATTTTCGTAAATTAATATTGTAATGACACATTAGTGTCACAAAATTTAGTTTGCTACTGGTTTTACATTATTTTGACTCATTGTTAATTGTAGTAGTTTAAGTTCTTTTTTAAGACAGAGATGACAATTCAGAAGTTGTAGGTACGTTTATAAGTTCTTAATAAAAACAAAAATTCGGCAATATATCGTAAAATCACAATAAAAATGTGAATATTATTAAAACTGTAAAACATAAATATAGAAATGTATATATATATATTTAAGAACCTATTTTTAAGTGCTATTACGTAGTGCAATAAAATACAGGGTGTTCTATTTAAAAAAATGCAAGTTTGTAGTACACCCTGTATACGGGACCAGATACGCAGATTCTGATAGCACCATAAAAAACTTGAGAAAATTTCACATAAGACACATATTTTTAATATTTCAGTATGTTTTTGCATATATTTTTAAAATAAATTCAAATTTCGGAATTTTAAAAAAATGACTCTGTACGTTTTGCTTAAATGCGCCCCGCATTCTACTTGGCACTTGACCCGACATGCAAAACACCCATAAGACCCAATGGGAGTATATTTTTGATTTAGAGCACTGAGTGCATTACGACGGCTAACCATTCGGCATCGGAATATAATAAACTCGGCGCGGTGCGCACTTCGAGTGAGGCCCGGCGGTGGGCCGGCGCCGCCGCGGGACGCCGCGCCGCCGTCGCTGAGACAAAGCGGGGGCCGGCGGCGGCTGCGCGCGCCCCGTGTGCCGAAACACAAACGCGCGATTTGGCCCGACCGACGAAAAACAACGGACAGCCGGGTGGGTTTCCGCTTTGCCGGCGGCGGGGTGTCGCCGCGCCGGAGGGTCCCGTCCAATCGGGCTTATGATCGGATCGGTTTTCGCAATCGGCACGCCGAGGCGCGTCTACCGCGTGGGACCAACGACGACACCGAAGAAAACAAAATTGTGATCTTGCCCCAAAATACCACCATTTTATATGCTTTTGCACCGCCACTAGAACGAGCTCCCCTAGCATCAGTGAGTGTAATAATTTATTAAACTGGGATTCCAGTAGCGCATGGAAACCCGCCCGAAAACTGCCAACAAAACATAATTTTTGAAACAGTGCAGTATACCGAGTTTTATCATCAGAATATGCTTTCAAATAAAATAAAACATAACTGGCAACACTGGACAACAGTAAACGGTGAACGGTGGTGCATTGCTGCGTGCGCCATGGATTAGGATAATAGGGGATTCCCAGAGTCTCTTTTATGAATAGATTAGTACTAATTTTTGTATTTGAAGATTTATTTATTATTTTTATGAAAGATTCAGTTAGGCAAGGGCGCGAAGAAATCTTTTACCATATACCTACTGGCAATTCTAAAGGTGTCGTCAGGCCAGGCGAAGAATGTGTAGGAATGTATCCGTAATAATGAGAAATCAAATAAGTAGAAAAGAGATAGGTAAAAATACGAGAAGGAATATTCAGCTATTATTATATTTAATATTTTTAAAGTTTCAATGTTAAACTTGTTCGACTTGAACCTATTTCAGTTTTTTATTAAAAACCATTTAAAAATAGTTAGGTTTTTTAAACCTTAAAGCTATTTCAACTTCAACAGCCACTTGGTCTAACCCCTCCAGGGCCGGCTCTAGGCGGGTGCGGCGTACGCGGCCTGCGTTTTGACTGGCCCCGCGCCTCCGAGTCCCTTGTACAGGGTTATCCAGTCAGTAGCGTATTTAAAAGGGCGGGGCCGAAACCATTTCCTAAGACTAATTTTAAGTATTTTTCCTTAACATTTCTAAAAAAAATTCGCCTGCGATCTGCAACACATTTTACAGAATTATTTTAAATGCATGTTTAAAAGAAATTCACAAAAATTGTCCCTCCCCACCCGAAATTAATTTCTATATACGTCACTGAAGTGATCTAAACTCATCGCCCCAGGCCCCAGCCTACTTTTATGAAAAGTGACATGCAAAAAGTATACCATTCTAAAAGTGGCGTATCAATTTTCAAAAAATTTCGCTAGATCTTGCTTATTGTAGACGCGCGTAAATCGACCCTCTGAATTGATCTAGCAAGTGCCCGAAGGCACAGACCTATACAAGGTGCAATTTTGATTAGTACATACATTTTAAGTGGCGGTAGGTTCCAACCCCAAAAGCAGAAAATAAAAAGTTGCAGCCTTTCAAAAAATTTTCCGAATTTTAGAGACAATTTGAGAGTCACTGGTCGCAAGGTCCTTTCATTATTGAAGCTATAGCTTCCTACTACAGCGTTGCCATACCGTCAGATAAATCCTCGAAAATATGTAAAAAATTGTATATATCCTACATATATACTATTTTTAAGCGGGTGTTCACCTATGTAGCTCCATCATCCCGCATAAAGAACAATAATGTCAAGTCTCACCTAGTACAGAAGCACTAATAAATCACATTTACGACTTTCTTTTCACTTTTCAGGACACAACACACCACTTCTTAATGACGTAGCACTCACCATAACCTACTAATAATCACGTTTCTTCACTAATTTATTTTCAGCACTCCACTTCTTCCTAATACAAGCTTCAACTCTTCGCTGCATATAGATTCTTTTATTTTAGCTAATGTATTGTGGCTATCGGCAGCGGATTCTACATAAGCTCGTCGTGTGGCAACAGTGTACAATGAACTGAGAGGGACGTTCGAACCAGCAGCACTTAAAAAGTTTCTAAGCTTCGAAATTCGAAGTTTGATCTTTTTGTTAAAGCCCCAGATTCACTTAGGACACCTGCCTACCTACATAGTTTTTTTAAACCAGCAAGTAAAAATAGTCAAAACGCGTTGACTGACACCAGAGTCGAAAAGTTGATTTTGAAGTTCCTGATTTTGAGAAGGGGTAGGTATTATGGGCCTAGAATGTTGAAAACAGCTGGATTTCGTCGAAAATGGTAGGTATAGTTTGTACAACAAAAGTGTAGGTATATATTATGTTGTCTATAGCACACGAGGACAAGGTTTGAGCACGATGCAATAAAAAAGATGCTAGGTTCGTGAGTGATATGGCTCCAGTATTACCAGTGTATTTACTACTTCTGATATCTGCTAAAACTGCTAAAAGATCCCCTACCTGCTCCTATGAGACTGCCCCATACTTACCGGACACCCTGTATTGTATTGTATTTTGTATTTTGAATTTGTGATTGCTGTTAAAGTTGACCTTATACAGGGTGTCCAACTTTAAAACTGTACAAATCCGTAAAATCTTCATTTTTGGAGATAATCGCCTAAACTTTTTTTTGTTTGAAAGGCCTTCAAGCAGAGAAAAATACCCTGTATATTTTTGTAGTAAATATGTTCACACCAACATTTTGAGTGGTTCTGTTGACAATTCAACTGTTTTGAAGGGATTCCATGGCACACTTAACTCGCCAGATGCCTTTAAAATTCCTATTTTACACAACTTTGACACCCTGCAGAATGGAACTCCCTGTATATTTTTAAAAAAATCGCTAAATGGTTTTTAGTGAAAATCGGAGGTATAAAAAAAATCGCAGTTGGGTCTGGATTTGCTTTTTGAAAATAGTAGGAAGGTCAAAAGAAGCGGTTTTTAAAAGCCTTTCAAACAAAAAAAAGTTTAGGCGATTATCCCCAAAAATGAAGATTTTACGGATTTGTACAGTTTTAAAGTTGGACATTTTTTTACATTTACTTATATTTTTTTATTGCATATTAAGTATATCAAAATATTTATTTCAAAATGAATCCTTTATTTCAGGATTTAATTAAAACTTTTAAACATAATTTTCTCGATAAAAATCAAATTAGGCTTATGAACCTTGTTCCCCCGAGCGCTTCAATTAACGTCGAATGGACATAATAATTAATAGGAAATTTAGAATCTAGAAAAAAATTTGAATCTAGAATAAATTTGCATAATCTAGAATACTGCTTTATAAAGGTAGGTTACAGTTTACTGCGGCCGCACAAAAATCTATACTTCTCCCTGATCTCAATACAAACAGCTGCACTACTTTTCACTTGGCGTCGCTGCCGTTCAATTATTTGAACCACAGTTCCTTTCCTTTTAAATGCAAAGTGTCTCATTTTAGACGAGATCGTATCTAAAAAATACGATAGCTATACAGGGTGTTTGCAAGTTGAAAATTTGCCGTACTCCAATTAACTTCAAATTATTAAACTTCAAGTTGGTGGGTGATTAAACTGGTACATCACTAAAAACATGCAACGATACTCCGTTCGGCTATGCTACTACCATGCATGGTAATGATTTTTTTCTATTATTTTTCTTTAATTTGTCAATAAGTAAGACACACTGCCGAAAATGTTACAAGATAGGTACTCTATCTCTTAGAAATACATATATGTACAGGGTTATTCACTGAGAATTAGCCCCCCACCTAACTTTTTTGTTTTTTAAGATAAAAGGGTGATTCAAAAAACAAAATCAATGGTTGGGCGAATACTTTTTTTATGCCATGACCGTTTAGTGTACAGGGTGTTCCAAAAAAGTAGGACCAATGGCAACTTAATTTTTTTAAATGGAACACCCTGTATATTATTGGATTTTTGAAATCTGCTCATCAAGGCAATCAAAATGGTATTAACTTTGTGGCATTATCTTTTTCCGTTTTTTGAAAAATTCCGTATTCAAATTTTATACTAAATTTATTTAACTCGAATTTGTGGATCTCGTGATAAAGATAGACGATCAATGTAATAACGAAAAATATTTGTTTTAAAAAAGAGAGTAATATAGTGAAACTCCAAAATGTTCAGGAGCTTTTACGATTTTTCTGAAATTCTTTATTTCGAGAATAAAATCAGTAAAATTTGAAAAGGCTCCTAAACATTTTGAAGTTTCACTATATTACTCTCTTGTTTAAAACAAATATTTTTCGTTATTACATTGATCGTCTATCTTTATCACGAGATCCACAAATAATTCGAGTTAAATAAATTTAGTATAAAATTTGAATACGGAATATTTCAAAAACGGAAAAAGATAATGCCACAAAGTTAATACCATTTTGATTGCCTTGATGAGCAGATTTCAAAAATCCAAAAATATGCAGGGTGTTTCATTTAAAAAAATTAAGTTGGCATTGGTCCTACTTTTTTGAACACCCTGTACACTAAACGGTCATGGCAAAAAAAAGGATTCGCCCAACCATTGATTTTGTTTTTTGAATCACCCTTTTATCTTAAAAAACAAAAAAGTTAGGTGGGGGGCTAATTCTCAGTGAATAACCCTGTACCTATACTAGAAATTAAAATATTAACCAGACATTTTCAAAAACCATTGACGTATAAATTATATTTTTGTATTATTTTTTATTCACAGTCACCTTTAAGTTCATTGCTGAGCATCTTACAATTAATTATAAATGCAATAAAAGATAATAAAAAACAGTCAAAATTCAACTGTTTCATAGGTACGCATGTCATTCTTTCTTTGCAGACCTTTTTAAGTTTAAAAATATTTTTTATTGTAGATGGAAAGACAAAATTAAAATAATAATAATTGTTGCGAAAAAACGGTTTCGCGGTTTTTTTTTTCAACTAAAATTTTTCAGAAGCCACAAAAAGTTCAATTTTCAAATCAAAATAATTGTAGAAATAAATAGAAAAATTAAACAACCTAATGATGTTCATAATCATTATATATTATTTCCCCTCGTCGGCGTTTATGTAAAAATAAGCAAAACGAAAAATAAAATTTTAATTATGTTATAAAATTCTAGTCCAATTAGTTTCACAAAAGACTATTTACATTTGGCCCAGCAATCACTACCCTACATCGTTAGTTCTGGTGAAATAATATCGATCCAATTACACAAATTCTCAATTCCCAGACCAATCTAAGTAAACATGCAGGGGAATTGGCCTTATTAGGGTTCATTTATTCCATCGTTGTACTACTGGGTCAAATTGATAGGATCCCGGTGAGACTTGACGTTCTGTTTAGATCGCTATTCATTTTGCCGTGTCGTTTGTATGTATTACATTAGAGAAATTGTGTATCGTTAATGGTAAGATAACTCGGCATATTTAACAGTATCCGCGGCCACTTAGTTTTAGGTCTCTTACTAGGTGCGAAAAAAAAAAGTTTCCAAAGTGTCTAATAAAATCCGTGTAAGTAGGTAAAAAAAGCAAAGTTGATGGGCCAGTAGGTACGATTTTTGAAAAGTCTGTATGTTATCACTTTAGGCCTTTTTGGTTTTCAACGTTTCAAACGATAGAATTGTTGTTTACCTTCAACAAAGACAATCCCATCTCTTCAAGCGGCCATAAATAGCATGTTTATGTTTCTGTCTAGAAACAGTTGAAATGCATGTTTTTTATACCCGCAGACAAAGACTCATATTTTTCTATATATTTTGATATTTTTCTATTTTTGTTTCTCGACATAGGCCTTGGACCTTGTTTGACAGTGAAAATTGTTATTTAAGCTAACTATAGCATCACATAACCTTGTTTTGACAGTAATTTGTAGGGGAACTAGGGGTAAGACGGGGTACCTAATCTTTGAAGTCGAATTACAAAAAAAAATAAAAATGAGACAAAGTTGAACAAACGTTTATTGTAAACTATAAACATTTCCGAACACAAAACGAAAACATAGACTCTGAAAATAAAATAGCATTTAAAACATAGTACAGGTAGAGTGAAAAGATGTTAGTTCCCCATCTAGCCCCACATGCGGGGCAAGATGGGGTATAGGTAATAAAATTCTGTAACTGAACTATTGACACCATTTTCCCCTATCAGTAATTCTTCTATAAGTTCTCACAATACTCTGCAAGGAATCGGCAAATAAATAGTAGGAGAAAAAATGATATATACAAGGTGTCCCGTATCGTTATGTTCAAATTTTGGCAGCGTAGAGACTACCTACTTCTTTTAAAGTGAAAAAAACGGAAAAATTGTATATCGATTTTTATTTATTTCAAAGTTACACTACATTATTTACATACAATAAAGAATCAAAATTCATTCTTAACGTAAATAAAATATGGCTTTAGTAAAAAAAATGTCAATTAATAATATTTTATACGGGACACCTTGTATACATTTAAAAATGAAAATCACACACAACACACAGACTCTCTGCTGATCGTATGGGAAGGAGGAAGAATAGGTAGGTGTTAATGCAAAACCCTCAATTGAAATACCGGTGTGGAAATACAGGCTGCGATGGGGCAAAACGGGGTAATACCCCGTCTTGCCCCCTCACAAGGTACCCCATCTTACCCCACAGATACACTTTTAAATCATCTTATTTTTTCGAAAATTGAAGCGATATTTGTGTGATTTGACTACCGTTATAGAGTCTCTATATGATGTGTTTGAGAAACGCAATACGAATTACAATTAATTTTATGAATTTGCTTACCTTTTTGTAGAAGAAAACAGCCAAACATAATAACCAGTACTCAGAAATAGAAAAATGCGACCGACTCTGGCGACTGTAGCTGCGAGACTGGTGGGAGCCGATTAAAATCAACAGCGCATGGTCTGTAGTTGTCAGTACACATAATTCACCGTCAAAATCATAGATGGCTCTAGTAGTTTGCCAGTAATAGCTAGTACCCCATCTTACCCCGCTACCCCGTCTTACCCCTAGTTCCCCTATTAAACCTCGTTTTAGACTAAACCTGTGTTAAAATTTTCTTAAAAAGTGCTAATTAAAGCAAAGTGTCTCTGAAAAGCAAGCTATCGCGATTGTGATTGTTTTTATCACATGCATGTTGGGAAGTTCATTTGCGAGTAAATCATGTAAGGAAAAGGAACCGCCAAAGAAATTTGCCAATTGAGGATGCAGTGCGAGCATCGACTCTCCTGGATGAAGGATATTCAATGCGATATGTTGCTGGTTTGTTAGCAAGACATCATTCCAGCATACGCCGCATGTTGAGACGACATAATGAGACACTGGCTCGTACCATCGAAGACAAGGGCAAGGGCGAAAACGTTGCATTAATAAAATTGATGACCGGTTTTTGAGACGACGTGCTGTCAAAGACAGGAGAGTCACCAGCAATCTGCTAAAAAATGAATTAGCAGATGTTCGAAATATCGCTATATCGTCTCGAACGGTTAGAAGACGTTTATATGAAGCAGGATTGAGCAGCAGAAGACCGGCCAAAAAACCATTGCTTAATTACCAGAAAACAAAAAGTTAGGAGATTGAATTTTGGAAGACTACATCCGAATTGGACCATCAATGATTGGAAACAAGTTCTGTTCTCCGATGAAACTAACGTTAGCCTTAGAGCTCAAGATGAACGTGAACGTGTCTGGCGAAGGTGAGGAGAAAGGTTTGCCAGCTGGAATATCTCTCCTAAAGTACCTTTTGGTGGGGGCTCTAAAATGTTTTGGGAAGGAATTTGCTTCGACGCTCGTACGGAGTTGGTTCCTATATGTACGAGATCTATGAATGCTCGATATTACTTAGACAACATTATTGTCGAACATGTAATGCCTTTTGCTCCGTTTGTTGGACCTATTTTTTTATTCGTGCAGGACAACGCTCGTCCCAATGTGGCTAGACAGGTTATTGGCTACCTAAATGATGTTAATATCCCTTTATTACAGTGGCCACCTAACAGTCCTGATATGAATCCTCATAGATCATCTATGGGACTATCTCAAAAAAAGATTCGAAATCGTAGACCCACTGTTGCGAATCACAACCAACTCATAGAGATCGCTATTGAAGAATGGGAGAATATTCCGCAAGCTTTTGTTGAACATTTGATATTAACCTTATTTATACAGACAAGGATATCAAGCATGCCTCGACGTATGAATGCAGTGATAATAAGTAGAGGAGGGCCTACACAGCATTAGTGTTAACCCAGATGCATTTATTCTGTTTTGTTGATTTTTTTTTAAATTTGGAGTTATGCTAGCTTATTTATGCATCTTCGGCAAAAACACATTTTTAATGAAACATTAAGGCAATTTAAGGTCATGTTTGACTAATTTGTAGGTGTTCATTATCATTTCAATGTAACTTAGTTTTATATTGTGTATTTATTGTAAATATTTATATAAATTAAAGTGGTGCGTTACTTTTATCTAGGAGTGTAATAAGTAAATAATATTATTTTATAGTTAATTATTGCAAGGCCCTATTCAGAAAATTCACCTGAACAGAACACCAAAAAAGGTCCTCTTCGGATGCACCGCAATTTTTTTATTAATTAAAAACTAATTATTTTTAATTCTCCACAAAAATACAGATTTGATTGTTTACTATTTTATTTTATTATTAATAAAAATCTATATTTTTGTTGATAATTAAAAATAAAGGAAATGCATCGTCTGAGATTTGAACATACGATAAAATAAATGTCCTTTTCATAGGTACGCGCCTTTAGTGCGGTTAGGCTATGGCACTATGTCCCGTTCTGAAGATCCTTTTCATAAACTCACTAGGTAATGTCTGACATTGAAATAGTTAGTAGTTTCTCGATTCGACTTGATTTTTTTATTTCATGCGCTTGAAGATAAAATAGTATATGTTACTCGGAGTAGAAGGTCATTTTGTGCTTGGCTTCGACTTTTTATTGCCAATGTGGAATTTAAATAAACCACAATAGTTATAAAAAGAAACTTCAGTACCGAGTGTCACATTATTATATTTGGTTGAAATCGATATAAACTTTCAGTTAGATTTTTATCGAAGTTTCACACACAGTTCACCTTATGAAAAATTGTAAAACATGCGAAATTAAATTCTTCTTAAATTCAGCAGATTTTGCTGCGCATTTTTGCATAACTCCAAATGAATTTGTGTTGTTTCATATTTTGAGACTCTGAGTGCCGATTTTTAAAAAAGCCTTATTTGCAAAATTTCTGCCGACAAAAAATATCTATTATTGTTTTTGCCACCGTATATGAATGAGTAATGAGCGCTTTTTTAACCTGTGAAACGTGTCGTCCTAAGATAGGGTTAGAGATAGATGATCCCGATTAGAAAACACAGCTTTGTGAAGTCACGCAACTTAAGCATAATAATTAAAATAGAAAGCCATTTATTTTCCGTTAACTTTATTGTATGGGTAAAAGTGCGCCTTCGTGCTACGGCCGGTCGACTTCCATGACGTAAATACTTCCATACAACCTATAGGTATCTCTGTAACTGAGTCGAAATTGCAAATGTTGAAACCATAGGGATTTTTTCGCGAGTTCAAGTTCATGCACTGCCTACTCTAGACCGGGAACAAACAACAACTTCCGGATCTCCAGCTGTTTATATATGGAGATTTTTTCTTTTATGGCATCGTGTATTTTGTTTATGTTGTGTGCTATCGAGGGTGTGAACAAGATTAGTTCCCGGTGCTAAAGTAATGACGCAAGTTGCCACGTCATACCACCCCGTTTTCTCTCGAAAATGAAGAGTAGCTAAACAATTTGAATTCCCACTAACCCATTGCGAACTAGCGAAAAAATCCTTCATGAATGCTCGACTCGAACAGCCCTAAAACTTTAAATCGTGTTCAGCGTATGGAAGGCTTAATTTCCAATGGCGGTGATCGACGCGAGCATCAGTAAGAGGGCAGCTAAAAGGGAACCCGTTGTCAGCAGGAGGAAGGCGAGGCTCCTCAGGTACATGGTGAAGATGATCAGGAGCGATCACAGCATCAGGACGAGGAAGAACTGGGCCGGTCCGCACGATAAACAGCAGGTCGGCAACAGCGGCTCTATCTTCAAGATTGGAGAGAACGATTTTTCTAATCATACGGCGACTCCGTATATTCCAAATCCAAGGTAAAATATTATGGTATTTTAACTACGAATTACAGTCCGTGCACTCTAAGTTGACACGCGAGGACCTCAGTCTAAGCGTCGCACAATAAGCTGCTTATGGATCGCTGGCGCTTAGACCGTCGATGCTTAGACTGAGGTTTTCGGTTTTCGCGTGTCAGATTAGAGTGCACGAACTGTAAGCGTTGATTCAGGCGTTGATTGATTCCTTCCTCCATCGACGCTGTAAGTAGGTACCTAGGTAAAAAGGCTGTTTACAAGTTACAGAAAATTGCACTTGTCCAGCATTTTTTCTAAAGTGGGCATCATGTTATTTTGTTTTAAAATTTTATTTGTTTAAATGAGGATGGATTTTTGTAAATACCTGTAAACGATAATCAATTGAAAAAATGCTCTCTAATCGGAATTCGAACTCGGGACTCCTATGGGGCCGTAAGCTCTTTGAACCAATTAAGCTACCGGAGCATTACGAGTTCCGTGGGCTAGGTGATATTTCTCCCGTGCTAAGGTAAAACAGTCTACAAGTAAAATGAACGTTTTGAGAAAGTATTTAATGGTTAAATTGTTTTGCCACGGTAAACTTTAGCATGAGGGGTATTATAGACTGTATCGCCATGCAGAGATATCATAATCTAAATCTTCTATTACTACGACAAAATAACGTATAGAAAGACTTTCACAAACTGTACAAGGTAGGCAGGAAATTCAAAACTGACATTTTTTCACATAGGCTGTTTTGCCTTAGTACGGGAGAATTTGATCCAACGATCCAACTGACTATACAAGGTGTCTCACCACGAATTGCATCGATGGAGATCTCAAAAAGTAAACATAGAATTTCTTTGAAAATTTGGCAGCTGACCAATGTCAATGAGTACTATTCATCTAAAATATTTTCATAATGGCGGCACTTCCGGGTTACACCGGAAGTCGATGACAACTTCGTTATTTTAAATGGAACACCCTATATTTTATTGCATTTTTGGATTCTACGAAAAATTCTAGGTACATTTCATGTATCATGTCCTATACCAAAATTCAACCGTTTTTGAGATATTTGCCATGTTAGAGAAAAAATGACAGATGCAGACCCGTACTTAATTGACAGTTTCTTCATAACGGCTACATACAGGGTGGGGCAAAAGGTTTAGTGCAGTTTGGGATAGGCTGTATATCGTGTGTGGTGGGGGTAAGACCGTGGGAGGAGTCTCATTGCATCGGGTGGGTTGTGCCATTTTCAGTCGACATCATGGTTTGGTCCGGCGAACACCGCGGTTTCACTGTGCGCACATTTTTCGAAAATGGCCGTTCTGTCATCGCCACTCAGCGCGCCTTTCGGCGGCACTTCAATATTGCACGTCGCGGTGCTGTCCCTCACCGTAATTTAATAGCAAAGTGGGCGCGTACAATGGAAGAAACTGGTTCCACACTAAGGCCTAGGCGTGTCGGAAGACCCAGAACAGTAAGAACACCCGAAAATGTAAGGAGAGTGAGGGAAGCTATTGAACGGTCACCCACGCGCTCTGCACGGAAACATGCAACTGCATTGGGCATTACTTCCCGCTCTCTAAGGAGGATTTTACACAAAGATTTATCATTCCACCCCTACAAGATTATGATTGTTCAAGAATTAAACCCTCGTGACTATGAAAACCGCATTAACTGTTCCCAAGAAATGTTGGACCGGATTCATGAGAGATCGACTTTTTTCAGTAGCGACGAGGCCCACTTTCATCTATGCGGAGCAGTTAATAAACAAAATTTTCGGTACTGGGCCGAAACTAACCCAAAGCATTTGCACGAGAGACCTCTTCATTCCCCAAAAGTGACCGTTTGGTGTGCGGTTTCCAAATTTGGGGTGGTTGGACCCTACTTTTTTGAGGAGGATGGAGAGACTGTAACTGTCAACGCTCAACGTTATGTTTACATGTTGGAAAATTTTTTTGAACCCGCATTGGAAGAACTGAGTGAGGAAACAGATTTGGGAGATATCTGGTTTCAACAAGACGGGGCTACTGCCCATACTGCTCAAATTTCAATGAGGAAACTGCGACAAATGTTCCCTGGGCGCATCGTTTCTTTGAGAGGTAACGTTGGGTGGCCCGCACGCTCACCTGATTTGAGCATATGTGATTTCTTCCTGTGGGGCTACCTTAAGGAAAAGGTTTTCAGACATCGGCCTCACACCGTGGAAAACCTCAAGGACCGAATTCGGGAGGAAATCAACGCTATACCCGTCGAGATGTGCCAACGAGCGGCCGAAAATTTCAGAAATCGCCTAAATGAATGTGTAGCCGCTGGAGGCCATCATCTTTCTGATGTTATCTTTAAAATTTAAGTAATAAAATGGCATAATGTACCGAACAAAATAAAAAAAAAACATAGATTTCTAAGATGAGTCATTATTTTTTCACAGCCCTTCAAAACTGCACTAAATCTTTTGTGTATTAACACGCTCTCGGCATTTTGTAGTCAAAGGCTTGGTGTAGATAAATACCATAAAGAAAGTTTCCGATCCTGTACAGGGTGCTCACAAAAAATTATTCAAATATTAATTCAAAAAATTCCAAAAACTGAAAATTTTCAAATGGAAACCCCAATTTTTTTGTAGTAGCCGTATTCAGCACAAAAAATTAGGGCAAGTTTGTGTTTGGTTCCCTATACCTAAATGTTATAATTTTCGATTTATTTACAAAAATAGTATGTTTCCTAACAAGTGCGGAAAGTGCCACTTTTCCGCACGCGAGAAATCGAGTGCGGAAACGACACTTTCCGCAAGAGTTAGGAACACTATTTTTTCCACAAGCGTGCGGAAAAGTAAGACACAAGAGGGCGGTTTTTTAAGTTTGATAAATCTATTCGGACATGGCTGATTATACGATTGTCAGAGAATGAAGATATGTCATTTAGTTTAAAATTATTGTAAACAATGCCGGCACGGTTAAATTACACAAACGAAAATTAGTTTTTTGTAAATAAATCGAAAATGATAACATTTAGGTATAGAGGTCTTATTTATACAGAGACCAAGGGTATAGGGAACCAAACACAAACTTGCCCTAATTTTTTGTGCTGAATACGGCTACTACAAAAAAATGGAGGTTTCCATTTGAAAACTTTGAGTTTTGGCATTTTTTGAAATTTGAATAATTTTTTGTGAGCACCCTGTTCAAGAACGGAAACTCTTTATGCTGGACCAACACATATAGTGTTGGTCCAGCTTTGTGGCACTTCTCTGCACCAAGCCTTTAACTACAAAATGCCAAGAGCGCGTTACGAAATATGTAGCCGTTATGAAGAAACTGGCAATTAAGTACGGGTCTGCATTTGTCATTTTTTCTCTAAAATGGCTAAAACGGTTCAATTTAGGTATAGGGCATGATACATGAAATGTACCTAGAATTTTCCGTAGAATCCAAAAATGCAATAAAATATAGGGTGTTCCATTTAAAATAACGAAGTTGTCATAGACTTCCGGTATAACCGGAAGTGCCGCCATTTTGAAAATATTTTAGATGAATGTGCTCATTGACATTGGTCAGCTGCCAAATTTTCAAAAAAATTCTATGTTTACTTTTTGAGACATCGATCGATGCAGTTCGTGGTGAGACACCCTGTATATAGTCAGTAGAGTTGAGATGGAGACCCCGGCGGGGTTAGAAGGTGGAGAGTAACCATTCATTAGGTAATGTTGGTTATGTGAACTACTAATTATTATATAAAAAACATCCCTCTTGATTTTTATATTTATTTATGCAATGTGTCCGCGGATGGAGTTGACAAGAAGGGATTTTTTTAGTTTTTATTATTAATTCTATGATGAAAAGTCATTCCTTATAAGAAATCATGCTTTTGAAAAAAGAGTTTGCAATATAAAAAAGTTAAATCATTATGTGCAGGGTATAAATAAATTAAGAACACCTGAAAATACTTTAGGAGACAAGACCTACCGTGTTACTTTTTATTTTAGGCAAAATAAACTCCTGGACAAAAACATAATAAATCCGCACAAAATTGCATTTTTTTAAATAAATTAATGGAAGCTAAATGAAAAGCAACACATTCCATTCTTTAATTAGTTTAACAGTAGTAAATGTCCAAAGCCTACTATTTATATTCTTGGTAGACACGCAAAATAATTTAAAATATAATTTGAAATTTTGTGTTGGTGCGTTAATTTTGGCCAGGAGTAAGAAAGTTTTTAAATTCTAAAATAAAAGATTAAGTAATACAAAATTTTAAATCTGAATTTTGAATTTTATGTTGTTACTTTGTAAATTGAATTTATGAAAATCTGAAAATGTGTGGAAGGGAATATTTCTGTATATATATTTTTTGTGTCTTCAACAAGGCTGATATTTACTGTAAATTGAAATATATCTAAAAATTCAAAATCCAAATTTCAAATTCTGTATTTTTGATTTATTTTGTTTCATAAACATTTTGTCTAAAATCACAGACATATATCTATATATGTCTGTGCTAAAATGATAAATAATGTTATACTTCTCTCTTACAGGATATTCATGTTTTCTTAATTTATTAACACCCTTTACATCTAATCTAAGATTCTTATATGGTAGACTCATTTTTTCGAGACTTTTTTTTAAATAAAGAATTACTTTTCGTCGTAAAATTAACAATGTTTTGTCCTCTTGTCAATTCCATCAATGGACACATTGAATATCAATCTTTGGCTCTCCTAGTAAAGTTTCGTATACATATCCACATCATCCTCCCAATGTTCCATAATATGTAATTAATACAAGGTGTCTCAGGTTTTAATCAGAAATTGTAATAGGCAAAGAACTCGTGAAAATGAAAAGAAAAGTTCATAGGAACTATGTTTTAAAATTTCGTTTTCTTATTACTTATTTATAAACTATTTTCTTAAAAATCTCAAAAACAACTTGGCCGATTTTGATAATTTTTTTCACGGGGCGGCACTGGGGCATCCTAGCTAGATAGTTTAAGAAAAAAATTGAGCACGGCTCTGATTTTTAATAAGTTTGATATTAGATTAAATAAATAGATATGGAATTCTTTGTCCCTTGCATTTTTTACCTACCTTGCTTACTTTTCGAGAAATAAAAACTTTAGAGTTAAATAATAAAATCGCTTTTTCCAATAATAAACCTTGTAATAAACTCCTGGACAAAATTAACGCAACATCATAAATGTGCCACTTATTTTATGCTATTTTTTTTCTGAGTTTATGATCCGATTTGAATGATTTTTTTGCATTGTAGGTTGGTTCCTTGATAATGTCATAGTTTTCGCTGTTTATGATAAAAAGTTCATTTTCGATTTATACCGGGTGTAATAAAAATGTTATGTTTTTTTCCGAAAATTCGTATCACCCTGTGGAGTATACTAGCAACCGGAACATATAGCAGTTGACAGTAGACGGTAGGTCCATCTTTCTTCAACATTTTGTTTTTTGCTTTACTTCATTATCTCTGTTATTAAAGGAGATACACTGTTTTATAGCGTAACATGTTTTTATAGACTTTATTATTCAACACAGTCAATGTTAAAGGTTTTCAAGTAGGCTATGGAACTTTTCTGACATTTCAAGCGATGTGTCAACAGATGTTGTGTTTTAAAGTTACAAAGGTCAAATAAAATTCGCCATACCGATAAATACTGTTCGGAAACTGCTTATTAAACGTTCGTTTCATATGCCCAGTTGCCCGACGAGTATTTTAAACTTGAAAAATGAATCGGCAGAAGAAGCAGTAAGAGCTTTAACTTTGGTGGATGAAGGCTATTTGATGTGTCATGTTGCTAGTGTGATAGGAAGACATCGTTCGACTATAAGTCATATTGCTGAACGATTTAACGAGACAGGATCTTACTCTCGAAGGTCAGGCCAAGGGCGAAAACGAAGTACCGATCCAAGGGATGAGCGTTTTATTAGGCAAACTGCTCTCTGAAACAGGAATATCACTAGTACTAGGCTAAAAAGTGAGCTTAGAACTGCTCGCCATCATACAATATCGTCTCGAACAATCAAGAGACGTTTAAATGAGGCTGGTTTAAACGACAGAATAGTCGGGCAACTGGGCATATGAAACGAACGTTTAATAAGCAGTTTCCGAACAGTTTTTATTGGTATGGCGAATTTTATTTGACATTTGTAACTTTAAAACACAACATCTGTTGACACATCGCTTGAAATGTCAGAAAAGTTCCATAGCCTACTTGAAAACATTTAACAATGACTGTGTTGAATAATAAAGTCTATAAAAACATGTTACGCTATAAAACAGTGTATCTCCTTTAATAACAGAGATAATGAAGTAAACCAAAAAAGAAAATGTTGAAGAAAGATGGCCCATTTTTATTACACCCGGTATAAATCGAAAATGAACTTTCTATCATAAACAGCGAAAACTATGACATTGTCAAGGAACCAACCCACAATGCAAAAAAAATCATTCAAATCGGATCATAAATTCAGAAAAAAATAGCATCAAATAAGTGGCACATTTATGATGTTGCGTTAATTTTGTCCAGGAGTTTATTTTAAAATTTTGAAAATCCCTGGTCAGCAATTTCAACATTCAAAACAATTCCACCGTCGCAAACGTTAAAAGCAAATAAAAAAATAACTCTCTATATCTCGAAAACGAAGCTTTATAACATACAAGTTCATGATATTTTATTTTTATTTTTACGACTTTTATTGACTGTCAAATTTTCCCGATTAAAACCCGAGACACTCTGTATAATACGACATATTTTCACTCTTCTCCTCAAAATAAGACGAGGTACCGAAAGAGTAAATATACTTTATGCAAGATAATTTGTAGGTACCAGAAGATAGGTATTATACCACATCATAAAGTCAAAATTTATTGTACAGGGTGGGCCCAATTGGACACTTTTAAAGGAAAACTCCTATTTTTAACGGTGATAGACGGAAACTGATATCAGTGTTTGAGGCTCATATTTTATGATAAACTTAATGGCGAAAGCCGCAAATCGATATCTATCAACGTTCTTGAGTTACAGGGCGTTTTTAAAAAATGTTTTTTTTCGAAAAGTGGCCAATAATTTTTTTCGGAAATATTTTGACATAAACAATTGTAAAAGTAAAATTAAATAAAGGTTATGCCTCAGTGCGGCTCTGGCGAAAACCTCAACGCTCACATTCTTGCTTACATGAGGCGGAAGAGTTATTTGATTTTACTACAGATGTCTCCGTATAGTTTAACCGATTGACATACTTTTTTGTAACAGCCTATAGTGCAGTTACCAAATTTATAATGGAATCAGAGATTTTATTTGCAGTTTTGCCGAATCTACCAGAACCAGACCAAAAGAACCATTCAACGTTTCAAAAACCAGAAAAAACATTCTGCACCAAATCGAGGCTTACTGCGACAAAACAACCCTTCATGGTTTACGATACGTTGGCGATCCGTCTCTGTCTTTAGGAGAAAGGTTGACAACAAATAAAAGCAAAATATTAATTGCAATCCATAACCATTTATTAAAATACCTTTTAGAGTATTTTGGTTCATGGCATTTACCACTGCAGTGGGGCTGGCTGCTTATTACATAAGCAACATATACGAAAAATGGAAGTCGAATCCTGTAATCATCAGTTTTAGTCCATTCGACGCCGATATAAGCACCATTCCATTTCCGGCTATAACTATTTGTAACATGAACCAAGCTAAGCAAACAGAAGCTGAGAGAATTCTAAAATATGGGTAAAAATAAATTATTTCATCCGTAAACATTTTGAATTCAATCCTTGTAGGGATGCAACAGAGAAGAAATTGTTAAACGATATCTGTAATGGAAACAGTTCTTTTGATTCACAAAATGTTACTTGGATTGCTTTAAGAGATTTTTTGATTAAGGTAAGGAGAGGTTTTTATTCTACATTGACATATTTTATAAATTTACATCAAATTGTAGGCTGGAAGTAGTTGTTCAGATACTGTCAAAAATTGCAAATGGAAAAATGACAACATAAGATGTGGCGATATATTCAACAACGATTTAACAGACGAAGGGTTGTGTTGTTCTTTTAATCGCTTACCCCCTGTAAATATTTTTAGAAAATGGTATGTACAATTACTTAACTAAAGAAATTATTATTTATTACATGATACAATATAGCATTGGCCTTTCGATGCTTATCTTTACTAATGCTTCCACTAGACAAATATGTATATTTTTTATTATTTATTACTTTTAAGCGTGAGCACTATAATTAAATTGTGTATTTTTCATTTACCCATTTAATATCATAACATCAAGAGATGTTCACAGGAAAAATATCGACATTCTAAATCAAACGTATCCCGGGAAAATTTACGACTGGAATCCAGAAAAGGGATTCCCTGAAAATTATATCGATGAGGAAGACACCATTCCCAGAAGACCGTTAGGTAAGTAACGGAGAATATTCTATTATTTTCCTAAGTTCGAGCTTCAACGGTATAACATAAATGGAAATCATAAAAAATAATGATAATAAAAGATCTGGAGTGGCATCAGTGACTATAGATAGTCACTGGTGGCATCAAGAACAAGACTAGTGTCAGGTGTGGGGTAACAAACACAAAAAAATTAGGAATAATGAAATAAAGAGGCAAAGGAATCATCTCACCATAATATGACAAAAGTGCTCTTAACTACAACCACATAAGGGAATTTAGTGAAATAAAAAAAGATTATTTTTCCAGTGGCATACTACTTTTTTATTAAAAAATATGATAGTTGACCCCCGCCTCCCAGGCACAGGTGGAAGTAGGCAGATCGAATTATTTAAATTTATAGAATTTAATGTGTGTCTTAACAATACCAAATATGTTTGCCGTAGCTGCTAAAGGGAAATTGAAAAAAAAATAAACTTAGAGGTCCTGGGTATAACGTTAACGCTTTAAAGTAAGGGGACCCAGCATTATACTTTCCAAAGTGAGGCCTATTCTTTCCTCATTCTAATGGTATCAGTGATGCCAAGTATGCCATTTTATTGGAGAATATATGAATATAACAAGTACTTTGATTATTAGTAAAAATTAATAATGGTTTCCTTGATTTCTAAAAATTAGACTTGACAATTTTGGGTATACAAGTGCAGAATGTGGCAACTGTCAAATGAAAGAAATTTATTTTATAGTTGAAATCGATTTCCAGCAATTATTTCCACGGATTTAAGTAATAAGTATGGTAAATCAGTAGTGCCGATTTTGCTTATTTAAGAATTTGTCGCTATTGCACCTTGTTACCAGGTTCCTCAATCCATTTGTAATATGTATACTTGAACTTTCTTCCCTTGTTGAATGTCTAGCAGTTCTAATGATGTAGTTTTTATCGGTGTTCATTATAAAATTTTTGCAATTTTATTTCTCTCCCAAAGTTCCTCACAAACTTAAAATAAACTTGTAGTCGTAGATAAAAACTCTTAAAAAAAAAGAACTACCTACTTATATGTAATGCCCACATAATGGGAATTGTAGGATTACTAAAGGTGATACAGGAAAAATCTGGTTGCAATTATTGGGACTACTACAGGCGGCCGCATTACCTTTAATTGACACATCTGAGTATCTGGAAGTCAGAAAAGTTAAAAATTGTGAATTATCATCGGAAATATTTTGCCTCCTTTAGAATCTATGGCACTGGCATGTCACATAAAACCTGATGGCAGTTGGACACTGACATATAACATAACCTTATATCAGCCCCCTTCCCCTTGTGGTCTCCTTGGAGTCAACAGAAAACAAACTTCCCCTCAAGGCTTCACTTTTCCTATGTGATAGACTGTGACATGCTGGGTCCCCTTATTTTAAAGAGTCCCTGGGATTTCGATACATGTTTATACTAAAAAAATCTACATATTTTGACGTTTTGTATAGATTCTTGAAGTTTTGTTCTTAAAATTTTATACATATTTAAGTTTGCTAATTTGTATCATTCAGAAAAAAAAACATATTCAGTACTCTCATGTAGTAGAGTCCGATTTCTCGTTAAGGTACCACCTGGACCAACACTATACAGAGTGATTCAGTCATGATGTAAAAAATTTTAACCACACAGTGGGGGACGCCTACAAAAATGGAAAATGCGAAAAAAAATTTTTTTGCCGAGGTCTAAAATATGGGGCAAATCAACCATAGTCCCCAGTAACTCGGCGCTTAGAGAGCCTTGTTGCCGATTTACGCGTACCGTGCATTTACAGCCTTCCCCCCACCGGCTGATCACAACAGCGCACCAGTGTAAAATTTACAGGAAGGAACGTGTAAATTTTACATAAAAATGTGTAAAATTTGCAGAAAGTGTAAAATTTACAGAATAATCTGTAACATTTACGGAAAAAGTGTAAAATTTACAGAATAATCTGTAAAATTGACAGAAATAAAGTGTAAATTTTTAGGGGAAAAAAGTACATGGCCCCAGGACGCCTTCGTACAGTTAGGCCTGTTTATGAAGAAAAATCCAATGTTGTTCTAAGTAGTAAAGACATATCTTTTAAACTTACAGGTGCAGGATCTCACCTAGGATTAACGCTAATATTGGATGCCCAAGTTGATGACTATTATTGCTCTTCGACCAAAAGCGTAGGTTTCAAGGTTGATAATATTGATCGAAATACACGAATTTTATTTAAAAAGTGCATTATCTACAGATTACTTTGTCCAATCCAATTGAAACCCCTAAAATGGCTGACTTTGGATTTCTTTTAAGCCCTGGGAATGAAGCCCGATATTCCATAGTTCCAACTATCAGAGAGGCATCTGATAAAATAAGGAAAATTTCGATACCAGAAAGGCAATGTTATTTTGGGAATGAGCGGCCACTGCAATACTATAGGTAAAGATACAGTGTTTGGCAAAGTAGCGGAATAATGCCTACAACTTTTTGAATGTTTGTAGTTCTTCCGAACAAAAACAAAAAATTATTTGTTAAAATTTTGCCACATTTCAGTGACCATGAAAAATTTTATGTTCTTTTTTATTTAAAAAAATCGTTAGGTAGGTACTTACAACAATGAACATTTTCATCGTCGTACTACATACGTGCCCCCACCAATTGACATTTTTAGTAAAATGGTAAAATCTCAAAAACCTTGAACATTTTGGAATTTCAATGTGATAGGTATATCTTTGGTTAAAAACCAAAAAGTTCTATTCTATTAAATCTATTATGAGAATTCAAGATAAATTTAGTGTAAAATTTGGAAATTAAATATATATTTCAAAAATGGCAAGATAATATTTCATAAATTTTAACCGCAGTAAGTAGCAGATAAATTTAAAAAATGAAAATATAGTACACTGTGTCATATTTTCGATACTTGTGCAGAGTATCTCGGTTATTTTTAGAGATAGGGAGTTGCGGTTTTCGGGACACTGGTCCACTTTTTCATAAAAGAAAGGCCCCGTATAAACAAAATTTTCATGGCCTCCCCAGTTTTTGAGATACAAGGTGATTTTTAAAATTTGCCATTTTCAGGCATATTATACACTAACTTGAAATGGTAAAAATGGGCCCTTATAGAATTCAGTGGCGTACACGGATTTTTTTCTAGGAGGTAAGAATTTCAAAATATAAATATAACCTGCAAAAGTATTGAAAATGAGGCACCCAGTAGTGTTTCCTTAAAAAAATCGTTTTCTAAAAACACTGTATAAAATATGATACTGATACTTACAACTAATTCATAAAATACCTAGATATAGCAAGTTTTGTGAACCTTATTTTAATATAAAAAAAGGTTCCTGGGGTGCTAAAGTATTTACTGAGAATGAAACAACAATGAAATGTATGATCTTTGTTGGGCTTTTACTAGAGGAAGCGATCCTTTCAAGACAAGCTTTATTTTTAATTGCTATCACCTAACCTTTATTTTTTATTGTGTGAAAAAAAAATTAAATATGTTTTATAGATCCTACACGAAAAACAATTGCTATTTGGAATGCCAGTCGAATCACACATACAGCCAATGTGACTGTGTGCCATATTACTTACCAAGTAAGATCATTATTCTGGCACTTTTTGTCGTGATATAAATTTTTGATTTTAGAAAATAGACACATACCCTATTGCGGCAAGTCTGACAAGGACTGCGTTGAACAAGCCAAAGAAGACATGGAACTTTTATATGGCAATGGGTAGAGTTACAAAATGACAAGTGAAAACCAAATTATTAACATTCTCATTTACAGGTCTAGTTGTCATTGTTTGCCGGGTTGTTTTGAAATGGACTTCAAAGAAAGCAAATCTTATGGATTTTTATATGGGGGAGCACTGTCTACCACAGAGCTTGAAAGTGAAATTACTGCGGAATATTTTCTGTAAGATATGTTTACTGTTGTTGATTAATACCTGTACTTCCTTGCCCGCATTTCAGGAAAAATATGGCCGTGGTGCATTTCTTCTTTGAAACGACAAAATTCACAAAACAAATCAAAGGTGAACTATATGGCTCTACAGAAATTTTGTGTAATGATCAAAACATCCAAAACAGAAAAATATAATTTTATTTATTTTGTCGTTGCAGCAAATGTCGGAGGTCTACTAGGATTATGTTTGGGCTTCAGTTTCATAAGTTTTGTGGAAATTGTTTATTTTCTCACTTTGAAGGGGTTGTGCTATTATGGAAGAATGAATCGAAAACATAAAGAGAAGAAGAGGAAACATGCTGAAGACAACTCAATTTACCCATTCATGAAATAAACAGGAAAACATAATTTCTTGAAAAATATAAATATAGTGTGTCCACGACCCATGTGTGGACTTTTTTATTTATTTAAATGTTTTTTTGGAATACAAAAAATGTTGTAGTTGAGATTTTCTGGGAAAAAATCCCAAATGTCTCAAAACTGAACCACAGGAACACCCTGTACATTATCTTGACATTTTGGGGCACATGCAAACTCGTCGCCGGGCAGGTAGTTAATCCCTATGGTCAAATTTCAGATATTTACAAACTTGCATTTTCGTCGCCAAGACCCTTTTAGGTAGAAAAGGATTGAGATTGTGGTTGATTAATTTCCAATAGACATATATAATATCATAATGAGAAGATTTAATATCATAGTCATATATAAACGAAAACAAGTTGTAAGAGGGATTATTTCTCTTCGACGGTTATTGTTGTTAGTATCAGTGATGGAGGCTGAAATTATTTCCAGTATTCGAGGAAAGCCAATGTTAGTTAAAGACAATTTCAAGTTTAACTTGAATAAAAATGTGCAGTCAACGGGTGAAAAGTACTGGAGGTGCATTAACCGGCAGTGCAAAGCAACAGTTCACACACTTGGATCATCAGACAATATTGTCGTAACGAAATACAGAGGTGATCATAACCACACAGCAGACTTGGCACGGCTAAGAAGACAAGTCGCAAGTACTGCCTGCGAAAGGAAAGCAACAGAAGACCTGAGTGAGAAACCCATGAAGATAATACGTCAAGAACTGCAAAGAAACCTACCGAACGATTTGACAGAAACCAATGTGGAATACGTAAGGCATAATATGTATAACAGCTGTCGAAAATTGCTTCCAGCATTGCCAACTAACATAAACAAAGTACATAGAATTTTATCTATTAGGAACATTCTCACGTGTAGAAATGAAAATTTTCTATTTATTACCAATCAAAGTAGCAATATTGTAGTATTTTCTTGCGATACGAACCTTAATGTTTTGAACAGTATTTCACGAATTTATTTAGATGGTACTTTCAATTACTGCACAAAATTTTTCTGCCAATTGTTTACAACTCACGTATTTGTTAATGGACATTATATACCACTGTTATATTGTTTACTACCAAATAAGACTGCTGACACATATAGGAAATTATTTCAGATATTGATAGATGCATGTTTGCTAAAAAAAAATCAATTGAATGTTGTCGAAGTAGTGGTAGATTTTGAAGCAGCAATTCACAAAGCTGTAAGAGAGACTTGGGCTAGTGCCAAAATAATTGGTTGTCGATTTCACTTGTTACAATCATGGTACCAGAAGATTCAAAATTGCGGTTTGCTGACGGAGTACAAAAACTAATCAAGTGAAATTGGAAACTGATTAAAAATGACTTTTGCACTCATGCACTTAGATCCAGAAAAAGTAGGTGAATGTTTTGCTTTTGACTTGTCGGAAAATATGCCGCAGGATATAAGAGTAGTAAAATATTTGGTTGATACATATATATTCATATATTTTGGAAGATTCGCCTTTTCCGCCTTTTATCTGGGCAGAACAATCTGCTACCATAAATCGCACAACGAATGCTTGTGAATCATTTCACAGCAATTTTAACGCTTCGATGTATAAAGAACATCCCAATTTATTTGTTTTTATAGATAAACTTAAGGAGTTTCAAGTTGATACCTACATTAAGCTCCAAAGTATGTACACTTTGTTCCTGTCAAAATTCGTAACATGAAAGTAAAAAGGAGGAAAATATTTATAGTCAATGATAAAAAAATTTGAAAAGGGCGAAATAAGTAGATTGCATTTTATTAAGTGTATTTCATTTCATTGTTATATTCACAAATAATAATTATATTTGTAATTAATGTAATAAAAAATCAAAAACTCTTTGCTTGTTCTCTGTATTCCTACTGCCTTTGTATATTTGTATAAGTTACCAGGGGCAATGGCCAGTACTGATCAGGTAATAAATTAAGAGACTGGCGACGAGAATGCTGGTGCTATTAAAGGGGCTCTTTGGGTCGGCGACGAAAATGCAGTTGCATATTTACGTTTACTACCTTGGCGACGAAAATGCATACACCCACATTTTGTGTAACAACTTTTTGAAAGAATGAAAAAGGTAGAAAATGTCCTTTTCCTGAAAAATTAAATTTAAAATATAAATATAGTTACCAATATTTGACACACTGTACACCTACCTAGTTTAGTTTATAAAAATAGAAAAAATATATAGATGGTGTTGAAATAAAACAGACTTTAATTTCCTGAAATCTGCAACACTAAACTTAACTACCAGGGAAATGGATAACGTTAAGGAAATAAAATTGAAAATAAAAAAACCTTTTTAAAAGCACAGACCTATAAAACTAGCACAGACCTATAAAACTAGCGAAGCTATATAGGTCTGTGATATAAGCCATGTACTAAAACCACAGAATAACTAAATATTCTGTGCTAAAACGAATAAAATAAAAAATAAAATAAGTCTAGGTTTTCGTCAATGCCAAATTGCGACAAGTTTTTGTAAAGCAAAAAGCTTGTCACGCGAAATGTTCGTAAAAGTAGGTACCAATTAATTTTATTGGACAGTGGACAGTGATTGGTTGATAAGCAAGTACTTACTTGCCAAAGTATTGTCAACAAAGTGACATCTGTGGACCGATGACCAAACTATTCAAACTTACTTCTACTGAATCATAACAAGTAAAGATAACATTATACAAATACCAGGGGACAATCAATAACAAAATATACGAGGATTACTCGATAAGATAAACATTAGATAAATCAAAGTCCAATTGCCCTACATCACCCTACTTTGTACCTGCCGTCTTTCTTCTGCGCTTCGCGACTCCCGCACCCAGTGATCCCGGCAAGCTGTGAGGGTTAGTCCAACCCTCCGGCACACACAAGTAGTGCGTCACATGGTAAAGGCTCCGTGTGAAGGCACTCAGTTGTGACAGTATGTATTTTCTTTAGAATTCCCGCGACAAACTTTTTGATTTTCAAAAACTTGTCGTAATTTGGCATTGAATTATCTTAACGAAAATCTAGACTTATTTTATTTTTTATTTTATTCGTTTTAGTACATGGCTTATATAAAAGCTTGTTTTTAAAAAGGTTTTTTTTTATTTTCAATTTTATTTTGTGCTTTTTAGTACCCATGTTGGGTATCAAATAGGTAATCCGCCTTCTTGGAGCGGCGGCCATATTGAATTTAGTGTGATGTCACTAACTTTATCGTTTTCTACTCTTCAAGCCCTTTCATTTGATAAAAAATACATCATCCGCCATCTTGCACGGCGGCCATATTGAATTTTGTGTGATGTAACTAACTTTTTCGTTTTCTACTCTTTAAGCCCTTTCATAAAATACCCATATTAAGGGGGTTGACAAAAAATACATCATCCGCCATCTTGGAGCGACGGCCATTTTGAAAGTATTACAATATTGAATATTGCATATTGTATTGTCACCGGAACTAAAGGTGTGTGCAAAATTTCAGCTCAATCAAATGTCAGGATTTAACCCACACTAACAGGTGAAGTTAAATAAAAGCTTGTAAAAATGATCTATTTGCAAAGTGTCTATTTAGTAAAATGATATTTACAATACAATTTTTAAATAAACCTAAAAGAATAAAATTACTTTCAACAGACTAGAAAAATATAGGAAACAAAAAACGATTCACGTCTGAAATCTGTCTACTAGATACCTATAATAGATATCACGAATGATGATCCCTGCGTCACAATGGTCGACAATGTAATTTCCATCGTCGACCACCGTGACGCAGGGATCATCGTTCGTGACATCCACCATAGCATATTCCTCATCAAATGTGAACACCCCGTAAATAAATTCAACATCCATCCAAAGGTCTACTTATCATCTATTTTCACAGTCTCCAGCTTGATTTTGTATTTGTTCCTCGAAGGATACCTCATCCTTTGAAGTTCCTGCCTAAAGTATTCAACAGTCTTTTGCAGTCCCTCGTTGAGGGCCACCTTGGGTTCCCAGTTCAGGTACCGTTTCGCCCGCGATATATCGGGTCGCCTCCGTTGAGGATCGTCTTCCACTTCGCTGACGTGCACTACCTTACTGTGCCCCATCACCAGGTTTCTTATGATGGTGGCAAACTCTGAAGGATTATAAAAGGTAACTAGCGGTTGCTGCGGAGATTAACAAAAATGCGGATTACCGTTTATGGTGTGCTCGACGGGGTTTCCCAAATTGACCGGTTGCGAGTAGTTTGATTGCATCAATACTATGAGGCCGTCTACTAAATCGGTGACATACTGGAACGATCTAGTCTGTTCACCAGATCCATACACCTAGGCTCACAGGAGATATTGAAGAAGAAAATCATTTTATTAAAGGGAAATTGCAAAGTCAAGTTTGCAAAACTAAAATTTGTTCATAATATTTACAAAATAGAGACTTGATGATGACAGTTGAATAGATATGACCAGGGACTCTTTAAAGTAAGGGGACCCAGCATATATGTCACCGTCTATCACATAGGAAAAGGGAAGCCTTGAGGGGAAGTTTGTTTTCTGTTGACTCCAAGGAGACCACAAGGGGGCTGATACAAGGTTATGTTATATGTCAGTGTCCAACTGCCATCAGGTTTTATGTGACATGCCAGAGCCATAGATTCTAAAGGAGGCAAAATATTTCCCATCATAATCCAGATACTCAGATGTGTCAATTAAAGGTAATGCATTGGGATGTATTGGGACCTAGTAGTCCCAATAATTGCAACCAGATTTTTCCTGTATCACCTTTAGTAATCCTACAATTCCCATTACGTGGGCATTACGTATAAGTAGGTAGTTCAAAACAAAAATCGTATTTCGTAAATTTTAAATTATTAAGCAGGTAGCTTCAGTCAGGTCGTTTTTTAGAGAGTTTTTATCTACGACTACAAGTTTATTTTAAGTTTGTGAGGTACCTTAGGAGAGAAATAAAATTACAAAAATTTTATAATGAACACCGAGAAAAACTACCATCATTAGAACTACTAGACCTAATCTTATTAGTCCATCCCGAAATCTGTGAAAGTTCTTTGGGTAGATACATTCAACAAGGGAAAGAAAGTTCAAGTATACATATTACAAATGGATTGAGGAACCTGAACCTGGTAACAAGGTGCAATAGCGACAAATTCTTAAATAAGCAAAATCGGCACTGACTTACCATACTTATTACTTAAATTCGTGGAAATAATTGCTGGAAATCGATTTCAACTATAAAATAAATTTCCTTCATTTGACAGTTGAAACATTCTGCACTTGTATACACAAAAATGTCAAGTCTAATTTTTAGAAATCATGGAAACAACAATGAAAGTATAGTATTTCTAAAGTCACTTGGAACAGCATAAAAACCTGTGAATTTTATACGGGTGATTTCGGCTGATAAGTCTGGTATTTTTACCAGTAGCAGAGCATGGTAAAAGCTATGAAATAGATCGTGCCTCGTATATCACTGTGTTCCAAGTGAGTTCATTTATATTTTACCAGGGTAGCTCGAGAACAAGCTCTTCCGGCAATAAAATACGAGTCAAAACACTTTTTTAACCATATTAAACCGCACCTGGTATTATAAGAAAAGGAGACGAAGGAGACAGAGATGATAGATATTGTAGTAAAAACAATCACCAAACTTGCATGGGCTACACTGTTCGTCGGCCGGCCACTTGTACAGCGAAATGCGGTGGATAGGCGTGCGATAATTTCACAGATTTTAGGATATACTTGCGTAAATAGTTGTAATCGATATGGCTTTTTAGAGACCTTTTGACAATGTTGTATGGTGTGTTAACCTTTACGTTGTGTTTGACGACAACCTTAAAAAACCCTCAAGAGTGAAATATTATGTTGCTTTTAGAATATGTATATCTTTAAAAAACTGCGTGACGCTTATGTCCTATATTGATTTTTTTTTAATCCATTTAGAGTTTTTTATGCTGTTTCAAGTGACTTTAAAAATACTATACCGGTTATATTCGTAGATTCTCCAATAATATGGCATACTTGGCATCACTGAGGCCATTAGAATGAGGAAAGAATAGGCCTCACTTTGGTATAATGCTGGGCCCCTTTACTTGTAACATATAAGATATAACAGATACTTAAAATATAAATATGAACAAAATCCACCGATATACAAAAATTACATAGAATAAATCAGCTATACTCACGGTGATAACTTCGTTCTGCAAGGCTTGCAATATGAAATTCGACACGACTCTTCCATCATTCATATGCATTCTAGGGCCATATGTGTTAAAAATCCTGGCGACACGCACCTGCATATTTTCTTGTTTTGCGTATGCATATGCAAGAGTTTCCGATACCCTTTTTCCCTCGTCGTAGCAAGCTCTCGGCCCTAGGAAGCAACGTAAATGACAATCGTAATTGAAACAAACTTGACAAATGACAAATCTGTTTTTACCTATGGGATTTACATGTCCCCAATATGTTTCCGGTTGAGGGTGAATATCCGGATCACCATAAACTTCTGATGTACTCGCTATTAATATCTTTGCATGCAATCTTCTTGCTAGACCTTGACATTGGAAGTACTTAATTTATTATAAAGTGTAAACAAACATAGGTGGTAGCAGGGGCGGACTGGCCATGTGGGCATTAGGCCAATTGCCAGAAGGGCTGGTCTCGCTAGGTTAAAAAAGGCCTATATGGGGAAATACAAAGCAGCCTTTCTTATTGCTGGGCCGGCATTTTAATACAGCCCCTAAAATTGTGTTTCAAGCGTCGATGGAGGAACAATCAACGATTAACCTTAGTTCGTCCAAAACATTATTTAAGTTATATTTTTTTTGTACATACAAACAACATTTTGATTATTTTGTATAAGTACCATATAGGGCAAAGAATTTGTATTATTTTTCATCGTTCTTATACTTGCCTTTATACAAAATTTAGCAAATTATTCAAGATGCATATTTTTGTTAATAAATAACAAATAACACATCATAGTAAAATTAAAGTCCTGCTTTTATCATTATTTTTTCATGTTTTTGAATTGCCTCTAGAAAAAACATTTCGATTTAAGAAGGCGTTCTAGAGTCAGGAGTAATATAACAAGTGGTGTGCCTATTATCGATAATACCTTTCGTTAATTTTACGAATTATAATCCCAAAGCTGAAAATATGGTATTTTCTTAGCATTGGGATTATAATGAGTGATAAATTAACGAAAGGTATTATCTATTATCAGGCACATCACGAGTTGTATTTAAAAAGAGCATTGGGATTATAATGAGTGATAAATTAACGAAAGGTATTATCTATTATCAGGTACATCACGAGTTGTATTTAAAAAGAGAATTTAACAACTACTGCAAATAGTTTAATAATTATTCAGTGTGTATGTAGCCATAAGTTATCAACCCAACTTTTTAGGAATAAATTAACTACAATACCTAATTATAAATATTTCCTCTCTTCGAAAATGAAATTTAAAAAATAAAAATAAAAAAGCAGTCACAACCTTGATTTGAACCCAGGACCTCTCACACGCAAAGCGGGAATCGTGCCCCTAGCCCATTGAGGTCAGATGAGTGTTTTACTTAACTAGCCACAATAAATTTAATTACCCTGCTTAAAAGTTAAAGTCCATTTGATAGCTGTCATTAAGGTTGAGCTTTCGGTTCTGAATATGTTTTTGTGCTAATAGATATTTACATATCTTCTAGTCCTATAGTAAATTTGGTAATGTAAAGAAGTTATCGGATTATCAGTTTTAGCTACCACAATATTGGTTTAGCGTATAAATAGGACGTAGCTAAGATAGTATAATTTTAGCGAGAATTCAACGCCTGCCAATATGAACCAATGAAATGATATGATTTTTGAAATATTAACCAATCAGGTGATGATTTCAGCGATAATACCACTAGTGGTATTTTCGCTGAAATCCTACTCTCTTAGTTACGTCCTATAATTACGCTAAACCAATATTGTGGCAGCTAAAACTGATAACCCGATAACTTCTTCACATTACCAAGTTTAATATAGGACTAGAATATATGTTTTCAGTTAACACATTGATCTTTAAATATCTATTAGCACAAAAAACATATTCAGAACCGAAAGTTCAATCTAAATGACAGCTAGCTGTCAAACGAACTATTTGCAGTTGTTAAATTCTCTTTTTAAATACAACTCGTGGTATGCCTAATATAGTCAAATTATTTTAAGAAGTCCTTACTGGGACTGTCAATTGGTAATTTCAATATCCTAAGTTGGCATCAATGCAGCAAAAAATTCAACCGGGTCATAAGTTCAGGTCAGTAACGAGCCCATTTGCACTAATAACACGAAAAGTAACAGGAACAAGAACAACACAGATAACGGTAAAACTCACGAAACGTAGAAAACCTCGAATATTTTCACTGCCGAATGTTTGAACCAGTTGGAACGATCTGAAAAACCTTCACTGTCACTTTGACACACCGAAGCTAAATTTACCAAAATGAAAAGTGTTTCCATGACGTTTGAAATTATTATTAAAATGAGTTGTAGTCATAGTTATTTTTATTTGTAGCGGTATAATCGTGGTTGCAATAGGGTTTTTATTTTATTATGTTCTTTTTTTCGTATCACTTGGGTAACTTTTCACATAATAAATCAATGAGTGACGTCATTAACTGGTTGAGACACATATACCAATGTTATACCCATGGTTAACAGAAAATTCCTAGGGATTTTGTGGAGAATGTCATCTGACAAAATCTGGACTTCTTACAGTAATCGGGGTATAATAGATAATACCTTTCCTTAATTTATCATTATAATCTCAATGCTAAGAAAATACCACTCCTGCTGCGCAGTCGTGGTATTTTCAGCTTTGGGATTATAATTCGTAAAATTAATGAAAGGTATTATCGATAATAGGCACTTGTTATATTACCCCTGAAAATACCACTAGTGGTATTATCGCTGAAATCATCACAAAATGAATTATGTTATTTCATTGGTTCATATTGGCAGGCGTTAAATTCTCAATTTAGTTAATAACCACAAAGATTTTAAAATCGCTGTTCTGAAAAATTAGACATATGCCCTTACATGACGATATGCCTCTTAGCTTTCTTCTAAAAACATCACAAAACATTTTACTCTTTTAATATTATTCAATGTACAATGCTTAATTTTCGGTATATACACAGTTTAGGTTCTAAATATTCCAGGAAAATTGCAGTTATTAATTTGTACGTCAAACATTTATTTCTTTGAAATATAGTATTAGTTGCAATTATTATATATGTAGTTTAAAAAAAAACATAGATAGAATAACATATTTCTCAAATTTCAAATTCAATTTGAATAATCTAAATTTGTCAATATAAAAATGTTGGTAACAAAATGTTTTTTTTTTTGTGTAAAAAATATATCAATCAGAATAGAACTTTTGAAGAGTAACATTAATATGTGTTTTTGTATTTTAAAATATTTAATGGGCTACTTTCAGAAATTGTATATCTGAATAGCCAGGACAATAGGCATAGCCTTTATCTTAAGCAAATATTTTACATATTCAAGTATGTAAATTGCAATACCTGGTTCAAAAAAATCGGTACCGATACTAAAATCGAGCAATCCGTACGCCTGGCATAAATAAAACCACATGTTCAATGAGAATCGGCGATTGGTCGGTAGGCTATAAAGTCTCATCCGAGTCGGCAACAGGGACGTACTCGATCGCAAAAGTGTAGTTACACGGTTTTACCTTGTTGTTTTCAGCTATTTAGACACTGCCACAAATAATTTTACCGATGTTTTGAACCATTTTAATTAAGCCAATAATTCTTTTCCCAAATATTTTGATGTAAACCATTGTAAAACTAAAATTAAATAAAGGTCGTGCCTCAGTGCGGCCCTGGTGAATATTTCAACTCACGTGCTCTTGTTTACACCAGGGGTAAGAGTTGCTCGATTTTACTATAGGTAGGTATATTTTAAACAAAACTGTTAGAATTGAGCAAAATATGATTTCATTACGTTGTGCAACCTGAATAAATATTCCCAACACTCAGAAACATACAAAATATATATTGTTTATTAAAAAAACAAATTAAAGTAGGTAACTGCAACTTTGATTTCACCCTGTAGAAATTTCCTTCTTCCCTTCTTTTGAGCTAAACTTGGTTTTTAACTTAGACAAGGAACTCTCTCTCCTTGTCTAAGGGTTTTAATTACTAAATCAGCATACTTTAAATCTAACAATACGCGACTGAATTTAAGATGCCAACGCCCCGACGGGACTATGCGAACTAATATATGGGCCATCGTCACCTTGGGAACGGTGCTAGTCTTGGGTCTACACTGGGTTATTCTTTGTTGTTGTTCATTGTTGGCATGGCCCATAGACTAGTTTAGCATTGAGCCTATAGGGGGCGTATTTCTTATATTCAATGGCGTATAGGTCTGTTTCGCAGAACTTTAAATCAGTTTAAAACTGTCAAGAACGTGGAATGTCAAAATGGACAAAATGGAACGCTCAAGATAGTTAGTGATTTCAAAGGGTTTTTTAGTACTGCCCAAACAGACTTTACACCAGTTCCAAGATTGCCATTTAATAGGTATGTTTCGGCAGAATTTCCAACCAGTTTTATTTTGACGTTCCAAAACCAATACTGCGTGCATGCTCCTTACAGTTCAAACTGATTTCATGGTCTGAAGTTCTGCCGAACATACCTAATAATATAGAAATTGAGTGAGCATACCTAAAGCATTGATCGTACCCAATGTATTTGTTTTTATAGTTTTCACAGGATTGTGCATGTAATGCGGTGGGCTGGCAGGACTTGCTAAATGATATATTTCGTCGACTTCAATAAATAACGGATTAACTATGTCATGGTGTATGAGTTCAAAATTCTCGTGTCCGATCCAGTGCTCTACATTCCTTTTCCTACCAGTGAAAAAATTATCTACAACTATAACTTCGTGGCCTTGCAGCATTAATGTATCCACTAAATGAGAACCTACAAACCCAGCCCCTCCAGTAATCTAAAAAAAAATTAGTAAAATAAAATTCTACAGCTGTGATCATAGTAAAAGTTACCAATATTCTTTTACGTTTGAGGTAGTTCAAAAAATCCACTTGTGGATAGGTTTTGGGAACTCGCCTTTCAAGCGTTATCAACTTGTCTTCAAGCAATTCGATCTTCTTATATGCTTCGTTAAGAAGATTATTAGCATGTTCCACATCTTGAGGAAACCTGAATTTGTCAGAATCTGATGTGCCTCCTCCTCCTGTGAAAGTGTTGCTATCCTTGAATTTGTTGAAGTAGTATAAAACATATAAAGCTAAAAACAAGGGAAATATAATAATTAATAGAAAAATATCACTTACTAGTGAATATAGGTATTACATATACAGAAAATTATCCAAAACGTTACGATATGTTTCACTTTAAACGTTACTTGATTCATTTCTTAATGTAATTTTTTTCATTTTATAGGTATGTTGAGGAAAATTTTAAATTTTATTATTTCTTCACATCACATCTCACAATTTATTTTATTTTCATATGGATTAATTTATCTGACCAGGACCAGACCTGTGACCACCTGACATCTGACTAATCTGTGCAGTGTACATCTGACGGGTAATCTGTGCATCTGAATCTGACACCTGATTTCAACCGTTGATTGAGGAAGGACTTCAACCTTCAACCCACATAGATCGTATATATATATATAGAGTGCTTTCCGGATCCATTATGGCTAATTTTGGCTAATTTTGTACGACGCGCTGGGGCCTGCGGAGTTTGCGCGCTATTTCGAGAATAGGAGGGAAATATTTTCGAGAGAAAGAAGGAAACTTTTTCTCTACCAATAGCGTGCACTCATTCTCTATCGAAATCGTGCGTGTCCAAAAACGGTAAAGTGCGTGTCTCCTTTGATCTAGAAAATGCGCAAGCACTCTGGCTCTGACTCTGGGCCATAAGTCAACTAGATATTAAATGCGCATGTGTAATGAGCCCAAAATATATATTCATTTTGATCATTGACACTCTTCGGCACTTTATGTACATATACGATCTCTGCGCTTCGACCAAATCAGAGAAATGGAGTTTTTTTTTTGTATTTTTGCAATAGGAGAGGAAAACCTTTTATAGGCACTGGCACCACGCGGCACCACGCGGCCGTCCGCTGGTAGTGTGGGAGTCTCCCCCTAGTCCCCCTGGAGGGGGCATACCCACTAAAAACCTCGCCTATTTCAGGGTATAGTGGTTGGATTCCAGCCCAGCCCTATTTTGTAGGATCGTTGCGTCTGGACCGGCCTTAATAAAGTAATCAAATAAAGGGTCTGTTCCAACAGCAGTTCTGAACTGGTTCCCAGCAATAATTCTGAACTCAGACTAATAAATTAGTCTGAGTTTCTGAACCAGTTCTAGCAAATCGGAATACAGTAAAGTAGAACTGTTTGCAACCAATTAGATCGCTGAGAACCGGTTCAGAACTGCTGTTAGAACAAACCCCTTGAATCACTTTTCTGCATTCTGACCACATACTGTGATTCCATTGAGTTAGGATGGGGGGGAGAAGCTGTCACCTGACCCAAAACGGGTTCACCCACGTGATAGACTACCAGAACAACGTCAATTTGTCGACTCTGTGTTAAAAGTGCATTAAAAGTGGCTAAAAGTGTTATGTTGTTATTGCGAGCTATTCACCTCTGGAAATAAATATGTCATGTTCTGTACGTTGTTGCAGTAGCAATTCTAACGTGGACAAAAAGAAATTCACAGGAATTACATTTCAGAGGTAATGTAAACAGTAGACAGAGCCGTATCAATATAATTTATAATATCCACTTTGGTACTTTATGAAAAGAAAAATATTACATTTATAACTACTCTAGGTATGTATTTGACTGACTGACTAAACCCAACTTTTGATTTCGTCGTTGTTAGTTTTAGTTTTTTTACATTTTTTATAATTTTACTAGGAATACTGTTTAATCAGACCCTGGAGTGGCTCACAGACTTAGCCACACTCCCTGAACCCGTTTGCTATAATATGCGACTTTTTTGTAATGTAAAAAAAATGTCGTGACGCCTCCCCCCATCCTAACTCAATGTGTGATTCTGACCTCTTTCCAGTTCTCCGATTCACTACTGGTTCAGATCAGAACTGTGTGTTGGAACGAACTTTTTATTAAGTGACATTTGGACATGTGACAGTGACAGATACAAAAGTAAAAACAAATATATTTTTTCAGGGAATTAAAAATTATTATTAATAGTCAAAGGCAAAGTTAAAAAGCGATCCTGTTTCCTTATTAATATATTTTTTCATATCCTTAAACCGTAACAGTTTACAATGTTTTGTTCGCTTTACACTAGAGTGTCCGCCGCAATGTGATGTGCAATACTTTATTAATATGACAAACGCCCAAATTAAATTACTATTAGTTATTATAAAGACGTAATTATTATTTTTTGTTTGAAGGTTGTTTTTGACATGGTTATATTCTCAGACCAAAAATTATACTATTATTGTCTATGATCTGCCCGACTCGGGTAACTATGAATAACCAATAGACAATTTTAAATACAAATGATTTTTAGCTTTTTCAGTACGAAAATCTACCCGAATCTCTTCTCGGTGGGTGGTGTGTAAAAAGATAAACTCAAAATTGTGATGTGAAAGGACGTTCATAACAACAACAATGTTCGTTAAAATCGTGTGCTTGCTTGGGATTTGTGTTTGCATGTGCCAAGCCGAGATATATGCTATTCAATTTGTAAGTTGCAATGGCATCGAAATATTTGATCGTCTACAATTTTTGTTTTCCAGAAGTCTTTGTTGTATTACCAAGAGTTTGAGGATATCCCAGCAAGCTTTGGACCAAAGCTTACGGATGGAGGTAAATATGTACAATCAAAATATTTGGGTCATAATCTCACTACCATATGATTATAATAATGTGCACTAGAAAAGGCAAATATCTGATGACAGTAAAGATTAAATTCAAGGCAGTGTATAGATCTATTAATTATACTTATCCTATATCATTCTCTTTGAGATCGTGTTTGAATTAATATTTTTAGTAAACTCTTTTTATGTTCTATTTATTTACTAAACCATTATAAACAATCAATGAATTAATTATAGCTGTACTATGTAATTATTATACTTGTAACTTGTAACCTTCACCTTCACATTTCTTGTTTGATCATAATTCGCTCATAATCAATATAATAAACTCATCTAATATTTGTTTATTACATTTTAGAAAGCAAATAAACAAACAGATATTTTCCTTGTAATAAGAGTTATCTAGATACAGAAATTGTGTTTGTTGTTCCAGCAGCTGTGAAAGGTCTGTTGGTAAATGCCTATCCACCAAGTGCATGCAATGTAACCCTCAAACCCCCTCCGAACGAAGAGAATGGCATTGGAAGATGGATACTACTTGTGCCAAGATTCACAGCGGATGCAAATTGTACTTTCGAAATAAAAGTCCGGACAGCGCAAAGTGCAGGGTGAGATTATTTTGAGAACAGTTTAATAAATGCTTGTTTATGCCATTTTCAACTCGATTATATATTTAATTCACGGGCACAAGCTGACTGCCAAATATGGTTCTTAAGAAGTGAAGACTAAAACTACAAAACCACAATTTAAAATGTACAATCATGATCATATGTTATATTGCCAGACCCCGAGCACTTGTATTTTTCTCAACAACAGTTGGCAACGTGGTGAGAACTGCCGCTTGGATTTAGAACCCTCATTAATAAGTTCTAATTCCCAACTGCGGTTCTAACAACGTAGCCAATTGTTCTTGAGAAAAATACAAATGCTAGGAGTCTGGCGACATAACATATTTCATATTTGTAATACAGTATGTATGTATGTTATGTATCATGAAATCTATCCAGTGAGTTATGAAAAATCGATTATGAATCATATCAGTTTATAAATAAATGGACTTTTTCCACTATGGTTGAAATCAATAAGTGTTTTGTGTGATCAAAATGAAAAACATATTCAGAAAGGTACTTTCACAATTTTTATTAGATTGCATACAATTTATGAATTTATTATTGGGAAAGAACAACATTCAGGTAAATATGTAGCCACATTCTCAATATTAGTCAGTTGTTTTGTCATTCATTGAAAATTTCAAAATATTTAGGTAATTTTCTTGGTAGCTCAGAACATTAGGAATAAAAGCAAAATATTGGCTAAAATAATATAAATTAAAAGTGTGTATGAGTGGAATTGTCAATTTTGTCTTGTCTTTATGTGTTTGACATAATGATTGAGATTTTGTTAATTGTTTTATTTCTGACGGGGGATATTATAAGCTTATATCGTCATAGTTACGCTATCAATAAAGAGGGTCATAACTCCCTTGGGACATTATAGATTCTATAATTCCCTCTACCTTTCACAAGTAAAAATAAAATAAAAAATGCTAATATACATTATGTGTATATATTTAAGAAATGAAAACTGAACATAGCTAATTAAGGCCCTTATAATATAAACATTTTTTCCGTTTTAAAAATGAACAATATTTTATTGAAATCGGTCAGAAATAAAATTATCTATGTACCACGGGAATTAATGGGCCTTAATAACCTCAGGCAATTGCTGTCCCTCGGGCCGGAGGCCCTCGGGACGCAAACTTTGCCATCGGTAATTAAGGCCCTTATAATTCCCTTGATACATAAATAACTATTTCATTTTTATTAGTTTCCATTCAATTTTAAATACCTAATGCGACTTTTGTGGGTTGTTTTTGCACTAAAATACATTCTTGGAACAGATTATTGTTGAAATTGAGTACAGTTTCTTCCACAAAATGTTCAATCTTCTATAAAGACGCATAACACTCTGTCCTTCCTCAACTTAAAAAAATATTTTCTGGTTCCCCCGAACTAATGATATAGCTGCTTTCACAATATTATTTTTTGTCATGGGACACAAAATAAATGACTTTTTCTTTTCCCTGACTATTATTATTGTGAAAAATTAAAAAGTTAAGGTTAACTGTTAACTTGCCATATTCAAAAACATCTAATAGATATATAGATCCGTTCATTAATTATTACCTATCGCTCTGACTATGCCAGGGAATTACCAAACTCGCCTTATCTAAATTATAATGCTTGTTACAAGGTTGTGTTGTATACTTCGACTAACCAAGCATAATAATTGACGTTTTTGCATAATTCCACTGATCCCTACAAGATGGTGCTGTACTATTGACGATAAAGTTTCTTTATTGAACCAAAGGAAGTATGTATAAATCCTGTATAATCCTCTTAATATTAGTCTAGTTACTTAATCTACACAATTTTAACATATTAAAGTATAAATTTGAATAAAATACATATAACGTTTACAGTAAGTAAAATGAATGGTAAAAGAAGAAGAAGGTTGCACATTATCACATTATTACATTATTATCACAAATTAGTTTGTTAAAATGTTGATATTGTCGGTGCTAGGATATAGACATTATACACAGTTTCAAATTCTTTTTAAAATTCGGGTAGTTTAAAGCCTTTATTCCAGCTGGAAGCTGATTATATAGTGAGACTCCGTCATAGCAAATAGAACTGAGTGCTAAGTTTGTTGAGACTAGGGGCAATGATATTGATTCGGTGTTTCTTATATTATAATTATGCATTTCTCGTCGATAATAAAACTGTAAATCTGAATGCCGTTTCTTTTTTACGATTTGATGGACATAGGTGCATATTTGGTGTATATATATTTGCGAGAGGGACATTATTCTATATTTGCAGTAGAGATCACTTGTATTATATCTGTAAGGTAGAGAATATGAGTTTTTGATTGCTTTGTTTTGAAGTGTTTTAATTGGTTTTAAATATTTTTCTTTTGCTGTGCCCCATATGGCTACCAGATATTGTAAATGGCTGTGAATGAGAGCAAAATAAATATTTCTGAGTAGATGTTTGGGAATATAGTGACTTTAAACGTTTTAGGACACCAGTTGGGGGAGCAATTTTTTTACGCAACATTTCTATGTGTTTCTGCCATGACAGTGTCTCGTCAATATAGAGGCCTAGGTACTTTACGTTGGAAGCATATTTAAGGGAGCAACCACCGAACTGTATCGGGTCCTCGTTGTATTTTTGGTGCGAGAAATATGTAAAGGAGGATTTATGTAGGTTTAGGCTGAGTTTATATGGCTATTCAGCCAGGTTGATAGTATATTCAGATCCAAGATTTTTTTTGATTTTATGATCTCTTTGCTTTTACCAAAGTAGAGTAGTGCATATAACTTTATTTGCCCCTGAAGCTTTAACTTTGAGATAGAATTAATGTATATAAGGAACAGTACTGGAGATACAAGGATCCCTGGGGTACTCCCCAACGTATTTCTTTACGAGAGCTTGTTATTCCATTAGCTATGGTCATTTGGTTCCTGTCCGAGAGGAAACTCCGGAACCAGTTCAAAGTCACCCCCCTAATGCCCGCCATTTCTAGTTTCCTAACAAGAATGCCCCTATCCAACGAATCAAATGCTTTCTTCAAGTCCAGCGACACCAGAGCACCTAAAACATCCGAATCTATTTTTAGTTTTAATTTAGTTATCTCATCTATAGTTGCGGAGCCAGTGTCACTAGATTCTCTGAAACCATATTGGTGTACGAACAAGAAACCTGTATGCTCAAGGAAGGAGGTCAAACGGGATCTCATCATACTCTAAAATTTTTGAAAAAATCGGAAGTACCGAGATTGGTCTATAGTTGGATGGTAGTCCTTGTAAAGTGGAGTGACTCTTGCTGTCTTCATGTCTCTTGGAACAGTACCACTGGAGAACGACTGATTCACCAACCGGCACAACACCACCGCTACTTCTTTTTTACACCTTTTCACTGAACATACATCAATGTTGTCTATCCCCGCGGATTTTCTGGAGTCCAAGTTGTTGATTGTCCGTTCTATTTCTTCTTGTGTGGTATGCAGGACCATCATACTGTCTCTGTGCATTGTTTCTAGTGAGCTATCAAGGTTAGTGTCTGGAATCTGCCCGGCTAGTGTTGGGCCGACATTAATGAAGTAGTCGTTAAAGGCTTCACATATTTTATCGAAGTTTGTTGTGGTTTGGTCATTTATTTTCATAGCTGGTATATCCACTTTTTGTTTGTTACATGCTGTATTGGATAATACATTGTTGATGACTTGCCAGGTTTTCTTGGACGATCCACTCGCCGATTTAAATTCAGTTTCATAGAATTGTTGTTTTGCCTTGAGAATTTTTTCATTTAGCTCTCTTCTTGTCTTCATCAAACTATCCCGTAGGGAACTGCTGTGAGGGTGTAGTTTATGTTTATGATAATAATAATCACGTTGCTTTACAAGCTGTAGTAATTCATTTGTAAACCAGGGCTTGCGAAAGTTGGTTTTTAGATGTGTATTTTTGTATTGTGTGTTGTCTTGGAAGCAATTACATAATAGTGCATAGTTGTGATCTACACCATTGTTTAGGTCATATTGATCTGCTAAGGATATAAGAGCATGTTTGATCTGATCAGTGTTGACTAACTTCTTTAGAAATGTTTTTGATTTGCTCTGAGTACTGTTCATGTTGGTGGATATTATTTGGAGACGGTGGTCACTGATTCCCGTTGTTACCACAGAGATTTGTACATCCTTCGTTTGACAGTTTGTTAGGATATGGTCGATTAAGTGATTGTCTCTGGTGGGTATACTGGTGTTGCAGAATGTAAAGCCATTAGAAATACAAAGATCTTGATAATCCTTACTAGTTTTTTCCTGGCTTAATAGATTTATGTTGAAGTCGCCCAGCAGAAAAGCGTTTTCCAAGTTGAGGTCACTCATTTCTTGTTCCAGAAGTTGTGTTAGGGTTTGAACACTATCAGTGCTGTTATTGGGGTTATATATTGCAGCAATATGTATCCTTGGGTGCCCCAGGGATGTCAGTAAGTAAGTGATATTGTTCAGTTCGAGTGATTTCACTATCTTGAAAGAAACGTCATTCTTGATGTAAATGGCGCAGCCTCCCCTTCTTTTTGAGCGGCTTGCATAAATTGCAGTATAATTAGGCAAGTTATAATATTGTTCTTCACCTTTTTTTATCCATGTCTCCGTGGCTACTACTATATGTATATCTACTATAAGTGACGAGAGTAGTACATCAACTTCGTTGAGTTCATTCCTTATTGACCTTGCATTGAGATAGGCTATATGAAAGTTTTGTGGCGGTTTGTTTTTATTAAACTCAATTATGTTGTTGAACAATCTTGATTTTGCTATGTCTATAATTTTTATTGCGAGAGTAGTTCTTCTATTCTATCTATTGATATGAGTTTTAGCTTTGCCACATCCTGCACTTAACTCCTCTACTCTCCACAATATGTCACTACTACATTTAGCATGGCCGTAAGTAGTTGTAGCAATAAGTACCAACCAAAATTACGGATGGAGCGGAGTCCAACCCCGTAACCTGCGCCATAGATATCTCGCTTATTAGCTAGGTCTTGGCCCTTGGGACTTAGTGGAGGAGTCAGTGTGGCCCATAAGCTAAAAACTTTGGAGACCCCTGCCTTAGACAGTGCGAATACAAATCATTCCCTCTCAGTCATTGCGCTTGCTGTAAGTCAACTTGTGCATGCTCTAATATTATTCCAATATTTACAATTGGTAATATGGCGTCATCACCATCACCGAAAAATCCCGAAAACTAGAGGATCCATTTGAAAAACACATAAATAATCTTTGTTACGTTTTCAAATCAGAACAACTTTCTTCGTGCTTTGGGGGGGTATACCCAGTTATACTAGCATAAAGTCAGATCCATGAGCCGTCTAAAGTATCGCATGCGCTTGAAAGCGCTCAAAAAGCTGGGTAACCTTAGAAGCAGCCATTATATGTGGCAATTTTTATTGGCACACATAATTTTCCTAGTGTCAAGTCAAAGCTTAAAGCCATGTCACGGCTGTTTGATTTGAAAAACAGCAGAAACGAGGATAATTGACTAAAAAAGTTTATCTGTTTTCTACAACGTGGCGCAAAATGAAGAGTTTTTATAAGTAGGCAAAAAAATATTGGAACCATTGAAACATATGGGAAGAAATCATTAACAGACCACCTGATTTGATGAACAAAGTAATGGAAAATGCTCACTATTTCATTATTGCTAGGGATGGTTATCTGGTTATTATTTTTGAATTTTTGAATTTTAAGTTTAAATGAATATTTATGATCAACAAAATGAATCACTTTTAATGAACCTCACTTTTATATCTATAAAAGGAGACTTATTTGCGCCACATGATCAGTTTTAAAGGACGAAACACCATCAGTTTAATTTAAATTTTATTTATATTTTTGTTAACATTCAATTGGAGAAATATTTGATCATGAAAATGTATGTTAAGAACATAATAAAACTGTTATCAAAAGTGCATTTGGTTGAATGAAGCAATAGAATTTTATTTGCAGCTAGGTGGAAAAACTAGTGAATTTCAAAGGTTTACAATAAGTAATAGGGTACTTGACGAAATTTTACAAACTTGATAAAACAATTCCTGGACACTTGCCTAAGACCCTACGATTATTTAAAAAATATATATTTACGTACTTATCAAGTTTTTAGACTCTTCGAAATTTGGCGGGAAAACACTTATGACGTCACAAGTGTTTTAAAAAGACAATTTGGCAACATAGCAATACCACTAAAGTGTTCTAAGACATAACCTTATTCGGCAGTGAATGTTGCAAGGAAAGTTGAAATTTCAGAATTCTAACCTCAAACTCCCAGACTTATGATGCCCCGTGAAACCACATTTAGTCAATAAGTGTTTTTTTTTTCGTAAATACCTATTCAATCGTTTTTCTGCAAATTTTTTGGCTAGGTTGGGCCGGAATTCGGGCTCAGTATTAAGCACTATGGCGCCTTTATAAACGCGCCTTCAAGATGGTCCCTAGGCCGAGGTTCTCTCTTTATTAATAACTCATAATACAACTGTACTATTACTACAACGTAGGTAGGTACAAACCTTTGCAGTTTTATCCCATGAATTTCGGCAGACGCCAACATCGGATTATTAGAAAAAAATTGTGCTACTTAAAAAGCATCCCAATTTCGGCAAATTACGGATTTTCCTTTTAGGGTCCATGATATCTTACCTTACACATCTAATAACACGATAACTAGGTCCGCAAATAATATATATAATAGTAAATATTAATAACAAACTATAATAAATCGCACAGATATTAATATCTACTAATGTTTTGACTTAGCGATATATGGAATCGGAATGACAGTTGGCATCACGGGATGTCATCTGCCGATTAAAAAACCATACGTGTTAGATGACATGTGGATATATGCATATAGTTAGATGCCTAGGTGGGCAGGTAACGTTGCCACATAGGCGAATATTTCCCCCATTATTGATACCTGAATATTTATAGTACGTTCCGTATACAGATATTTTAACTAAACTGTTACGTGGCAGAGATGAAGGATATAGTTTCCAGCGTGTGCAGCATAAACAGACACCATTTTGCTATAGAGGAGTCAATATGCGGAATAAAAAAGCCTTTATTTGACAAAATTTGTGTGTGCAATTGCGTTAGTTAAAGCTCAAAAGTTGCAATACATTAAGTAACAGATATTCATAGGAAAGCTGGAGATATTTGAATAGAAAACTGCAATTTGTCCTTGTTCCACGAAATATTGCAAACGGGCACCGACAACGTTACAGTTCCGTTCCTCCTGAGAGGCACAGAGTTGCCAATTTGGCGTTCTGGACAATAGAACGACGAAACTGTAGATTTCAGCCTGAACAAAATTGTGCAACTTAGTCTTTAATTATCATAAATAAATAAGTGTTAAAAGCCGTTGTTTCATTTATTACGTGTTATGTTGGTGCATCTACTGTAAACAGAGTACAATTTTAGAGCAATTAAAAATATTGTCAAGTACCCTATTGTAAAATATTCATAGATACTAATGATACTGTTTTAAAAGTTATAGCCATTAAACTAACTGTTATTTAGTTTAAGTTCTAGTGGCTATAACTTTAAAAATAGTGTCATTAGTATCTATGAATAATTTAAAAATTTTATAAACCATTCAGATGCACTTTTTTGCATCTCATTGTAAATAAAATTCAAAGGTTAAATGTTAAGTCACACCTTTTTCTCACGATTTTCACAATACCCTATCCAACTATATTCAGTAACGATACTGTTCGATGTAATTTATTGCGATATGATTTGAAACGCGATTTATGTCAATTATAATTTTAAAATGTTTGAAAGTGACATCAGTAACAACAATTCGGCCTGCCCATATACAAGGGAATAATCTCAAAAACAATATTTTAGGTATGACGCCGTAATAATATACAACGTAAACTCAGATGAACTGGTGCCCATGTCTGCCAACAACACCACCGGCATCTACATCCCATCTGTGTTTGTCAGTCAGACATCGGGTCTCCGATTAAAAAGGGATTACGTGGATCCAGACTACTTTCTCGTAATAACAGGAGAAACTCCGTTCAATATTCAGACCCATCTCCTGATTCCGTTCGCCATAGTCGTTGGCATTTGCTTCCTTGTTATGATGATTTTTATGGTAAGTGTAAATGAAGTCGTAATCACTCTCTGGGAAAATTTCAAAACAAAGATAAAGTTGACATTGTGAAAACACCAAGCCATTTTTAGGTAGTTCGGACGTTTTGTTTGATTTATCTCTGACGTCATGAAAATATTCCAACTCCAAGTAAATTTTCTTATATCGCGAAAATTGATGTTTTTGGAAAGCTGTTTTAAACTCAAACTATTTTTCATAATGAAAAATTCTAAAAAGGCCGAAAATATGTAACTTAAATTCCTTTTCCATCTACGTGATTTTAGCCTTGCACAATGGTACAAAACAATACACAAAGAATAAAACCAGACAAAAATCTACTTTACAAGGTTCTGATGGTGTTAGCTTTATGGCGATGTCACTGTTGACTCTCCTTTGATACCCCATCTCGCGAAAATGGCAGAATAAACCTAAAAGGACTTTACTCGCGAAAATACTCTGTGTATCAATGTTGAATCTTTATGTTCAACATTGAAAAATAAAGTACCTACCAGAGCTGGGCAGATCTATTTAAAAAAGATCGTTTTAAAGATCTGGATCTTTTTTGTTTCACTAAAGAACGATCTTTTTTAAAAAGTTTCAAAAAGATCTGATCTTTGATCTTAATTTGACGATCTTAGATCATTTTAAAGATCTAAGATCGTTTTAAAGATCTAAGATCGTTTTAGAGATCTAAGATCGTTTTAAAGATCTAAGATCTTTTCCTCATTTGTTTTCGTTCATTTTTTAAACGTTTCTGTGATTTTTTTATGTTTAATTTTTGAAGAATAAATAGTGCTCTAGGTTGTTGTAAAATATGTTCCCATTTTGACCTCAGTTGTTGTAAGTATTTCATTTTTGAAACATTTCTGTGATTTTTTTATACAAAATAATGTAGGTAGAAAGGTAGATAGATATTTTTTAGAAGAATGAATAGATTTGTACGAACAAGGATTTTTCTTTTTATACATATAATCTACATATTATTTCTAAAATATATGTATTACGAATTCAGTTACTTACATTACTAACTAGCGTTCGTTTAAAGCAGTTTACCTTAGGAGATCTCTAGATCTCATCTGAAGTGCAAATTGTCAGAATTCGCGAAAAATGACAAATAATGTAAACAAACTGACGTACATTTTACCTACAACTACAAGAACCTATTTTGAGGTCAAATTTAAATGAATAATTTGTATTTTATTTTCAATTATCTATTTCTCAAAATTCCGAATTTTATAACTTAAGTTATATTTCACTTTACTAGTTACGCAAAATTTCACTTTACACACCTAGTTACGCAAAACTGGATGTATCATCACTTGCTCAGGTTTTGAAAGATGTCACTTTATACTATGTCAAAATTAGGAATGGAACTCTCTGTATATTTTTTGTTCAAATTTGGTATACGGGGGTTTTAGGTTGTTCTGATTAACGCTGTGGTGTCAAGATTTTAAATAAAAAAATCGCTAAATGGTTTTCGTCATTTTTTACTAAAAAAAAAAATTGTAATAGGCTTTGAAAATTGATATTAAGACCTGAAATTTTGCACCAACGTAGAGTTTTTTGTGGCCTATTTTTAGAAAAAAACGCGGCTAAAATCGGATGGAAAATACAAATTTTACGGGGGTGTTCGCACTTAACTTGAAACACTCTGTATATCTATTAACTATATAATATCATGAATTTTGTTTAAAGATCAAAAGAGGATCTTGCATTGTTTAGAAGATCTATCTAGATCTTTTTTGGCGCGATCTTTCCCAGCTTTGGTACCTACCTAATAACAAGGTTAGTAAGAAGAGATCTTACTAACCTTGCCCAATAAGGTCCTAACTGCTGGAACAAATAAATTACTAGATTCTTAAAAATGTGAATAAAGGGAGGCTTTAATCTTTTTAGATAATAAAATTCGTGAAAGACAGAAGGAGGCAGAGGAGGCACAGATTGCCAACGTCGGCCTTGAACAAAATACCGACTACAAAATACCAGAAAAGCGACCCGTACGAGGTGTGCGCCATCTGCCTCGATGACTATATCGAAGGAGAAAAGCTGAGAGTGTTGCCTTGCAATCACGGTAAGCTTCACCTGGCGGAAATACCGTCAACACTTAAATCTTGTGAATTTGTCGTAGCCTATCACTCGAAATGCATCGACCCGTGGCTAACGAAGAACAAGAGGGTCTGCCCGATTTGCAAGCGGAAGGTTTTTGCCCATGACGAGGCTCACGTCGACTCCGACAGTGACAGCGACGTGGACGACAGGACGCCACTGATCAACTCGACAAACCGAGACCAGCGTGGGGGAGGCACTTTTGTACAACAGGTGACGTAGATAGAACTGTCCATTTTTATATTTAATTAAGGAACAAAGATTTTATTCGCAATCATACTTCTTCAGGCCTCAACTAGCCGGTAGAAATACCTACTTAAAAGTTTTCTGGTAAAAAAATTGTTGCCACTTTTTCAGCAATTTCTTTAATTTTAGGAGCATAATAATTTTATATAAATGCACTTATTCGGTTTAATCTTCATTTTTTTTTTGTATGAACAGCGCTATAAAATCATTGAAAACGCAGGTTTTGACCCATCAAATAAAAATAAACAACATAGAAACAAATTTCACTGCCTACTGTAACTGAAAATATATTTTCAATGAACCGATTTTTTTCTGTGACTATTTCCCGCATTCCATTTGGACCAATCATGTCATTCCAAATTTCAAACTGTGATCAATCGCATATGTTTTCTAGCAACATTTTTAACGATTACCCTAGAGGTTTTTCCACTTCCAACATCTTCTATTTTATGCAAAATAATTACGAATGGCAAAGTGTAATTTTGAAGTGAAATTATTACTTTTGTTTATACAAATATCAATGTATCAAAAATATTTATAATTTATATTTTTAAAATCGATATTCAACACATCAAAAATTCAATATAACCCACAGGAATAGAAGGGAAAGAAGGGAAATGGCGATTCATACATGGCGTTTTCGGCTTGCACGCACGGGCTCCATGCTAGAGTGCACTCAGTTTAACTTTTTGCTCTGAGTGCGCTACTCTGTGCGCACTAGCAACATCGCCGTGGCACGCACCCTAACCTGACACGCGTGCAAGTAAGCATCTGATCGGGAGACGAGTTCGGCTTGTTCTCGTGTTTGTTCCCGCGTGGTTCCCCGACACTTTCAAAAGTTTTTTTTATGTTTTGTTCACTTGTTGTTGACGTTGTGGGTGGTTGTGGTTCACGTAAAGACTGCAAACGCTACCGAAATTAAAATTGTATAAAATAAAGAAGAATAATGGCTAAGGAACAAATCAATTTCTTTCTTTGTCATAATAAAGGCTTATTAGAAATTCGTTTTCTTCGTCACTCTGCTGCTATCCATATATTCGCTTAATACCAATGGATCCATATTTTTTTTATAAACATACTACCATAACCTTCAAATATTTTTCAGTGCACCTTTTGCACCGTCGATTTTGACGGTGCAGAAAAATGCAAATCGAGCGAGTGTTCCAGGCAAGCCGAACATGGACACTGCCATGCACTTTGAAGGTATGAACAAGTCGAACACTTTAGTACTCTTGCACTGTGCAAGTCGAACACGCGGCACTGTGAAAATTCGCATTTAGTGCGCACTAGTGCAACAAGCCGAAAACGCTAACAGGGTTCTCAGAGTTATCTGTCAAGGCAAGCGTTGTGCGACACTATGTGAAATGCTAGACAGTAAATAAGTAAATTTTTACCCTATAAATGCTTTCAAGGTATTTACAAATAAAATGACTAAAGCTCTATCATATGTTAATATAAGAAGCTACTTATGGTTTATATTACAGTTTTTGGAAAAATACCTTTAATATTTTTTCCAACGCTATTAAGACAGATATTTTATACAATATTCATTTGAGTTTGTACATGTGCAAAATAGCAGAATCGTAAACAACAGCTGATAAACATAGATTCTCAATTTTAAATGTATTTTTTATATAGTGAACCACCATTGGCTTGCTTTGGGACTTTAAACAAATTTTTTGAGGAAACTTGCTGTTTGGAAGTTGAATTTATCGGGCAGATATCACTTGCGGGCCCATTATTCAGAAAGGTTTATGTCTTCTGGGAATAAGAAATATCAACGTTTCTCACAGAAATGTGTACCTTTTTCTAATTCGGTCTTGAACAACCCATAACTGCACAACGCACCATATTACAAACGTAAAACTATATTTATGTTTTGATCTCAAAACCCACACCTTCAGTGGGATTACAACTAATTTTCGGATAAATTGTTAGCACTTGAAACGGTCCTCGTAAAATAAACTGGACCGCCATTGGGCCCTAGTGCCTCCACCAATTTTTAGCCATCCGGCAGAGGGCGCTGGCACCCGCCTGGATATTCGCCATATTGTGTGCATTTTAGGGGAAAAGATAAATTTATGGTGGCAACACAAAATGACATTTGACAATGGCCAACCACGGCCCCACATACCTATATATACAGGGTGTAACTAAACTGATGGTCAAAAATGAAACCACATATTCTTGGAGTCAAAATAAGGGCACTTCTTCATATATTTTTTTCTCCTACGGGCCATAGTTTTTTTTTATACGTAGGAGTTTAGAGAAAAATACACATATTTCTTAGTATCTCTAGAAGTATACGAGATATTTTCTTCAAACTTGGCGTGTCACATGAGCGGATGAGTTATCAAATTTAAGGTTAATATGAAGCTTGTGAGGCCCCTAGTTGCGGAGATACAGGGTGTTATTAAATTTAATTAGTTCAGAAAAATATGAATACCCTGTATAATCGCATTTTTTAAATTTGTTTTGATTGGTAAATTCAATGGTTAACAAAAAGTATCTCTTAGTATTTTTTCATATTCTCAGCCGTTTTTTAATTATTTTCAAAGAACGGCAATGCTGCAATAAAAAAGTCATTTTAAGAATAAATCTAACAATCTGTGGATGTCAATTAAACTTGGCATTATTTGAATCATCTGGCTGCCAACTTTGCACCTTTGTATCAATATTTTGAAAAATTATATTTTCATTTGAAGAATTGACACTTTTGCTATGAACTTGCGAATGGCAATAATAAACATGCAGAAACGCATAGTTGCGTGTATTGAAAGAGACGGCGGTCATTTCGAAAATTTAATAATTTAATTTTCTAATAGCAATACGTTTCTTTTATTATTGTTTTTGCTTTTGTATTTTGTTAAATAAAGTTTAATTGACATCCACAGATTGCTAGATTTATTCTTAAAGTAACTATTGTTCATTGCAGCGTTGTCGTTCTTTAAAAATAATTAAGAAACGGCTGCGAATATGAAAAAATACTAAGAGATACTTTTTGTTAACCATTCTATTCACCACTCAAAACAAATTAAAAAAATGCGAGTATACAGGGTATTCATATTTTTCTGAACTAATTAATTTAACTAACACCCTGTATCTCCGCAACTGGAAGCCTCAGAAGCTTCATGTCAACCTTAAGTTTGACGCTCGCTTTGACAGCTCATCTGCTCATGTGACACGCCAAGTTTGAAGAAAATATCTCGTATAAGTACTTCTAGAAAGACTAAGAAATATATGTATTTTTCTCCAAACTTCTATGCTCTGTATAAAAAAAACTATGGCCCGTAGGAGAAAAAAATATATGAAGAAGTGCCCTTATTTTGACTCCAAGAATACGTGGTTTCATTTTTGACCAACAGTTTACTTACACCCTGTATATATACATATACAGCGCAAAAGAGACAACCGACCGGGGTAACTTTTCAATCAAGGGCGGCGGCCATTTGTAACCTTATTTAAGGCGGAAATTTTAAAACGCTTAAAATTAAATCGTTATATTTTTACGTAAGATGAAGGCATAGGTATACCTTATTTAGATATGTGAGTGAGCCTAAGCATTTCATTGCTCCAAATATGTAAGTATTATGCTTGGTTTATACTTTCATTTTTTTAATAGGCTTGTTTTCACATAACACCAAATGGCAGTCTTATATTTTACTCACAGAAGGAAGCAAAACATAGAAAAGGCAGCTGTATAAATTATACAACTTCAAGGTAGAGCAAAAAGACCTACCTAAAGTCTATCCAAGTTACAGCGGTAGTAGATATAAACAAAGTCACATGACCGCATTGCGATCGATTACCAGGGTCTGACTAATATGAGATTCCCAGTGGCTTGTAATTCTGAACTAATTGTTTTAGAAGTTCTAAAAATTGTGTTTTTACCTTTCGTGGATTTTTATAAATTTCCTTAAATTAAGTAGCAAAATAAATTTACAGAATATACTGCTCGCGATCCGATCTAAAATATGCAGGAAACTCGAGGGAAGAGCCGGCCCTGCATATTCTGCTAGCCGCGTAAACACTCGACATTTTATGACGGCCAGACCAATAAGAGAATAAGTCACGTGGTGGCCAATGTCTTGATCCACTGCCTCTGTAACTTGGATAGACTTTAGATATTACTTTGTACAGAAGTAATAACTTACCTGTAAAATTTAACAGAACTTTCAGGGGGCACCAGTCTTTTGAGATTGTTACAATGCTTCAACAAAGCAAGCCATTGTTCTCGTCTAGTCGTAATAATCACAGCAAAACACTTTCTTGTATGTAAGCACTACACTGTCACTAAAAAACGTTAGTAACAGGCTATTTTCGAAATACCTACATAACAAAAACTTGTGGGAAAACTGAAAACGAGTAGGGAAAACGAATAAACACAAAACAGCTGTTCCGATAAATGTCAATATAAGGTTACAAATGGCGGCATCATGTATCCTTTACTATGACATGCGCACTGGCGTGCGCAGACGGTTAAAAATCAGTATATTCATCATATAGGTATGTGCATGGCCCTCGTGCATTTGACATGACGTGTGGGCCAAATATGGCCGACCTTTGGATGGGACATATATGTATATAGGTGGGACAAATGATTGTATTGGAAAAGCAGTCCAATTTATTTTACGACGGCCGTGGCACCTGATGACATGTACATGAAATGTCAAATGAGCGCTTGGGCTTAACTTCTCAGGTTATAGCATCATGGGCCGATCCTTGCAAAATATGTTAGTAACTAGAGTTCCTGGATTGGGGGAGTAATGTCACTTTTTAAGAGAAAAAATAATTTTTCAAGTCGCATCAATTTTGTGGATGAGAAGTAATTTGGGATAGATTCTGTGGGCGTAACAAATTTCTGACTCTCTATATGTATTAAAGTTGGTCCATGATACACACGCACAAATGACGGGTTATTTGAAAAGCTCCTCCTATCGTATTTGTTTCCTATCGTACAGTTAAAAATTATGAAAAAGTGAAAAATGTAATGAAGGTCACAATTAAACTTAACTTTTGTCAACAAATACGATTTAGTAATAAAATTGAAGATTAAAATGCAAATTTGTTAAAATTTAAGTATTAAATTTGTATATAATAATATAATCTAGAACACATCCGAACAATGTCTTCTAATGTAGGTGTTCTAGTTTCTGGTCAGTTTCAATAATTTTATCAGCTATTGAAGATTCCATGGTCTGCATAAATTACCACTACTTTTTGGATACAATCCAAAATATGTATAGTTTATTGGTTGTGCACTAGGATTTCGAGTTAATTTTTAATCTAAAATACGAGACAAAATATTTTACATCTTATTATATTATGCAGATTCTTAATTATCATTATTCATTTATTCTATGTATCTTCTTTGCTATTTTTCTAGTGTTTTCTGTAATAATAATTTTGCAGAACATTTTTTGATTCCAGAGTCAAATGAAACAAATCCCAGAGCTTTTACACTTCTTGCTAGCATTCGCGCTAAACCATATTATTTTCGCCATGCCAAGGATTTGTTTATTTCTAATAATCGGGCATCTGCAACTAATGCTTGGAAACTAACGTGCAATACTTTAAATTGTTCTTTTGAATTATTTTAAAGTTGAAATGACAGTGTCATTTTTTTAGTAGGTATCATATTTTCTTGCTGCTATTTCTGTCAACTCAAAACTGGAAACCATTCGATAATGTTATTCATATTTCATAAGTTTTCTTATCGAGGGCAACCAGACATACACTGTTTCAGAAAATACTCCGCCCATGAGTTCCAATCATTTTTCTTTAATTTGATATACAGTTTCTATGGATATCTAAAATTTTTACGGGGGCAAAAGATAGAAAATAATCTAGCTATCTCTATAATGCCCAAAATCAGCGAATAATGACACTAATGATTTACTGTCCCAACTCTCCCTATCCAGGAACCCTATGAGTAACCAGATTTGGGGCAAATCTAAAAAAATTATCGTGTAAAATCTGAACATTAAAAAATATATCATGATCTTGGAGGTACACTTTACAGAAGCGTGTGCTGAAAAATTGTGCGGCTCCCTAGCCCTTTCGGGACCGGACCCGGACGAACACGCATATAAAAGTTGGGTCAGTGGGACGCAAGCAGGGAGGCATGAGAAAGGGACTGGAACCGGACGGACACGCGTTGACTACGGCATTGGAACGCCTACTTTACATTGGTCATGCCCCCAATTAATGTCATTGGCTGATTTTCTAGTAATGGAATCTAGTTGGGTGGTCCTTCTTTAAAAAAAAACTTACTTGTGCACTTAAATACATCAATAAATTCGAACACAAGCTCATTTGCATGTGGGTGCATACAAGAAATGACTTATATTGTGAAAAGATCTGTTAATGACTGTTTTGCAATTAAGGACCGGAACCGCACAGATCCTCAGGCGGCCGCAGTCCCGAAAGGGATAGATGTTTCGATCAACGAAAATTTCTATACGCTATCTTAATAACCCATTTCATTTCCTAACATGCAGACGGAAAATCCCATCCAAAGAGCGGCTAGGTCAGTCTCGCAACAATCGGGGGCAGCTAATTATGTCGTGACAGCCTCGGACCATCACAGCATCAACGGTGACTTGCAGAGCACAACCACATCGTCGACTACTTCAGGTAACACTTGTACCGTGGATTTTATTTGTGCTTAATAAAAACGTACCTTCATTTAGGCTCAGAGGAAGAATTGTTTAGAGAATGCGATAATTTGGAAGTGCATATACACAATTCGGACACGATAAGCACCGATTCAAACCGAGACGTCCATGTTTAAATGTTGTTTATATTAGTTATACATTAAAGAATCTAGTCGAGCACAACCCACTGTGGATGGACAAATAGTTGAAAATGACCAGCTTCGAAAATCGTTCTTGCCAATGTGATAGACTTGCGATGTGCGATAAACGATAGGTATCCACCACAGTGTATTTACGTAATGTAATGTTTTTGTTTATGACCAGAATAAGATTAACCATTTTCTCCACCCTTTTTTGAAAGAAGATCCTTAGGAAGTTGTAACGTTATAGGCCCTTTCGTTTTTTCACTGGTCTGACAAAACTTTGTTTTCTATTTAAAATGAAATTGGTGCCAAACATACATTGATATAGGAAATATTGTTCGTTATGTCTGACCTCGGGGAAAATGAAAAATGCCAACGGTAGCTAGAGTTTTATCCTTTCTTATAAATAAAAGACTAACTAAATGTTTCGTTATCTTTCAAGATTCATTATGTTTGGACTTTGTTATGAACTACCTAGATATTGGTGCTAGTTATGTTTATGATGATAATTTAATTGACGTTTTATTTAACTTTAGATTATAGGTTATTTCTAGAGGCCCTGAAAAGGACTCTAGCTTTCACAGGTTATAATAATAGTAATGACCATAATATTTCTATTAATAAACTGTTGTGCACAGCGAGTCTCATGATTGTTTTTGGGAATAGGTATTCAACAACAGCTAGTTCACATCAGCGAAAGTCGGGGGCGCTAGTAGTGATGTGTGCTCAGTTATAAAAATAAAAAATATATTCTAACTTACAACCAATACGAATAGTACTTTTTTTGTTTTAGTTTACTACAAAAAATACTAGCAATTAGTATTGACCAAGATGACTTTGGTATTGACCATGTGTAGGAAAAAATTTGTATGAATGAACAGACATCACTAGTATCGTCATCCTCGAGCTGAATTAGTTGGGGTTAAATAACTATTCCCAAAAACAATGGTCTTGTTAACCCTTGCTATGCAAATATAGTATAATAGAAAAATACAGCCAACAAAAAATAAGTATATTATATAAATAAATAGCCATTTGATTCAAGAAACATTGAAACTTTGTGTATAAGAAATGTATAATATGGCACAAGTTGTCACATACATAGACAAGGGTAACGAAGGTTGAAATAGATTGCCAAAGATAGTTGACGGAATGATGAAATGAGTAAATGCACCTTTTTTGGTAACCAATATTAGTTTTTGTATATAGATATTGTAAGATTAATGTAGATAGAGCGAACAATGTTTTATTTTTTTATTTCAAATAATGGTTATTACAGTAATGGTCAATGATTAACTTATTTGAAATAACTTTTGAATCTGTGTTAAAATATTGGTATTAAAGAAATATATTTATATTCGTCTAGAAGAGTTTTTTTAAATACCTAAATCAGTAAAAATCATGATGATAGAATACCTTAAGTGAGGAGGGCAATAAATTACAGTTTCACTCAAATGTAAATTGTTTTATATGAGGACTTTGAGGCAATGCATACATAACAATAACTGGTACCAGTTACCTTGTTGATATCCGGAGTCACTCAAGACGGCCCCGTCGCAATAACAAGGCCCGCCAGCTGAAAGCGATGAGTCATCCAAGGGAGGTCAGCCTAAGGCGCCAAATTCAAATTTCGAGGTGTCAACTTGGTAAATTTGGTAAAAAAAACACTTTAAAATGATTGTTTACATATATAGCTCATGGTTTTACAACACGAATAATATCTACGAGAGTGAAAGTCACATTTTCAAGGGGTTTTGGTGCATTTAGATATCTACCGGTAAAATTTTCGTAAATGCCAATTATTTCTTATTTGCCTGCCTAGATGCAACTAAATTCGAATAAATAAAACCATAAAACTTACTGATTTCAAGGTGGTTACGTTTAATCACGTAAAATTGTTAGGTATAACACTCTCCAACAGTCCAAACCAAAGTCCTCGAAATCTGTGTAGGAACAAAATCTCTTTTGATGGCCTTAACCCACTTTTACCTTAAAATGGGGTCTTTAGGGAGGAAAAAGCGGACACATTAGGACCGCCTTTGTAGTTTCCCTTGCAGTTGGGAACGGAACACGTCCACGGCATGATTTAAATTAGTCCGAAACTATAGACACAACCTAAAACCTATAAACTAAAATTGAACTTTAATCACTTTAATCTGAACCACTGCTGTTTTACCACCTTATTAATAAAACTCCACGTCCTATATTACTAAAAAACACAGTCCAACACACAACAAACGTTCTTTAAAACAGGAAAATCGCCAGACAAGTACACGTAAACAACTTCAAAAAGCAACTTCCCGACCTCCCTGTGATGACGTAGTGACGTTTCGAGTCGCCAGCTGGCAGGCCTTTTTCATTGCGACGGTGTCGCTCAAAATCTGTAAAGAAGATTGCCTCTTGTTGAGAGAGAGAGAGCGTTCTGGATGATGTCATGGGAATGCTGACAAGGGCAACATAGTCTTTCTCTCTACTTTTTTACTTTATGGATCTTGAGTGATATGGGTCTGTGATATTATGCAATGAGTGGTTTTAAAGAAGGATTGTTGTTCAATTATGTTCCTTCTTCAATTTTACCTTGGAGGTGGTACCACTGTAAGCAAGTAGACCTACCTACCTGGTATTGTACCAGGTTCCACCGACCACCAGGTTAAATGGGCCTGTCCCACATTTTTGTCTGTGTCTAGTCTAGTGATAGCTTTGGGTAAAAGATAGTTTTTTTTTATTTTTTTGAAGCATGAACTCTCTCTTGCTAAATTTAAATTAGAGAATGATTGATAGCAACCTCAGAGAAATAACCAAGTATTATTTCCATAGAGATCATATTATGATCTCTATGATTATTTCTCTGAGATAACAACCATCCATAGAGATCATTATGATCTCTATGCAAGCATCACAGAACAGGAGTAGGGTTCCTCCTAAAGGCCGGTCCACACGCAACGATGTATCGTACGATTTGCATGCCCAAGTAAATCGTTACAGATAAATCGTTACAAATTCAGTGCGTCCACATTATAACAACTTATCAAAGTAAAGCTGCAATTTTCGCTTTGATACAATAATCATGGAGGAAGGGTTTTTGGAGTATTTTGACGTTTTGTTTAAATGTTAAAAGGAAGAGGGAATTCAGGAAACGTTTAAATATAACTAGATGATCTAAAGCGTAGTTATTGAAACGAAGTCTATTTTACCATGGAATTCTATTATAAAATTATGCAAAATGGCCGAAATATTTTTTAACAAATTTAAAATAAATCAGTTATGGTTTTAGTTATAATGAATTTAATAATTTCCGGACTAAAAATAGGTAGGAGTCATCTACCGTCGCACCTAAAAACTGTACAAATCTCGGACAAGCGTACACACGTTACGATTTGCACGCGCAAATCTCCCAAATCTATGCTTTTCGGCTCAGACTTTCAACTCCGCCGTCCAACTTTACACAGTTCTAAATTTTGTGCAAATCTGCTGTCCACACGCGACGATTTATCTGTAACGATTTACTTGCGCATGCAAATCGTACGATACATCGTTGCGTGTGGACCGGCCTTTATAAAGGAACCCTAAACAGGAGGACAGGTTAGGTTTTAAGTTAGGTTCAGGTTAGAGAAGCGCAAAATCCAAAATCCATACCATAGACACAGAATAGGGCAATTATTCTGTGAGGAGGTCCGTTCTTTGCAGTCACGGTTAGATACATACGTTCCCATCAGAGCATATAAAACATATATATGCTCTGGTTCCCATTAAGGTTCCAAAGGAACCCTAGTTCCCATGATACACGTTCCAGTGTTCGTCGGGAGCGCTCTAGAGCAGTTTAGCGTGCTTAAATTTAAATCCCGTCACAGGAAAGCGGAGTTGCGAATAGAACACTCTTATTTCCAGTGCCACCAATAGCTCTTGACCTTAAGAAATAATGAAAATCCCTAAAACTCTAACAATTCGTTCATAAGGCAAAATTTCATTCATAATGGCTTCTTGTTGAGGCGGTGGGTGGTAAAGTGGAATTTAGTCATTATTTAGCAGTTATTTTTGTTAATACCGCCGTTTCGAGATCGACCCTAACGAATTTTTTAGTGTAAAAAGGAAATAGTGCTATTTGTGCGTCCAGCCTTGCGAGATTACACATAATGAAGAATGAGTTGTACCAGTATGCTATACAATTTTCTTGCTGAACTAATGGACCATGCGAGTGGATGATCTAATATGAGTTAACTTTATTAATCACATTTGCATAATAGCTTCCAAATGCGTAAGTAACTTTCGAGTTTTAGAAGCTTCTTTGTACATTACAATAATGTTAACACCACCATTTTTTGTCCAAAAGACACTATAAATTATTGTAATGGAGTTGTGCTGCTTGATTGCATTTTTAGAAACGCGATTTGAGATTTTTTTATGTTTTATTACTTAAATTTGTCTTGGAAATTTAAAAGTTTTTAATCACTACTTTATGCCTAATTTAATTACCTAGGTACTTGTTTTTACACCTACAAAACCCACACTTGGCACTTTATTTGATACCTATTCACTATTTACCTGTTTATTCTTTTGTTCAAGGGACCTAGGTACTATAATGGGCATGTTATTAAAACCTCTTTATTGTTCTAATAAGTAGTTAATTATAATTATGTACCTACCTATAATATTTTCCTTTTTTACCTGTGCATATCTATATTTCCAAGTATATTTCTAGACTTACTCAAATTTTTTTGCACTCTGGGTTGATATTTGGAAGGCAGAAATGTGGAAAAATAGCGGTCTTGCCGAATAAGCCGACCCCAGAATTCACATATTGGTAATTAATTCATACCAACTGCATGTGTCACTTGTCAGGGGTGCCGAAGCTGATTTCATTAATTTTTTGTCACATTTTTTTGTCTGGGCATCTAGACAGAAACAACATGCTTTTTGTAAACCCGAAACTCCAGCTTACCCAATACTCCCCATCCGGACAATTTAGGGAGATTAGCAAATGCCAAACTAGTTGTCAATGTGCGAGTTATTAGGCGTGACGACTAGGGGGGGTCATGTTCGAGAATATGGAGGGTGGCAATGTGTTCAAAAAATAAGACCCGTATATACGAAACATTTTTTTACTACTACCACGTAATAACAACATTAGGGATGTACCGGATCGGGTATTTGGCCGGAATTCTGGCCGCTAGCCGGACCAGACCACCGGAATTCCGGCCGGACCAGGACCTAAATAGAAGTATTTCAAATTTCAACAACTCAACGTTATTTTAAAATTTTTAAACAAGTTTTTCAAATTTTAAAAAACTTCGGAAATCGGTAACAACAATGTTGTACTGTTCGATTAAAAATTAAGCCCGCTTAAAAATGGAACTGAGTAAAAAATAACTATTACAATGTAGATACAGTCGTCTTATAAAGAAATGTGTAAAAACTTAATAACGTATGTTAAATTTAAAATTTTTGAATTTTTTTTTTATGTAATATATTATTATTTGCGTACCGATGCAAGGAAAGTGCGTTTTTTTAAACGATGCTATCAAAAATAGTGGTTGCCATTTAAAAAATATATAGATGACGTCATAGCTTGGTTAGTAATGACGTCAGAAAAACGACAAATATGTCAAAATATGCGCCTTTCAAAATTATGTTTGACGTGTCGAAGCGTTTTTTTTTTTATTTTTTTACCGAATTTATTCCAACCTTTACGTGCTCACTGTATATGTTGACAATAAGTGTAGGCTTAATTCTGAAAATGCAGAAAAGCTCTTATTTATTCATCACAATCTAAATAAAGTAGATTATGTTATGGTTATGAATATTAGTTTTTGATTCAAGGGATTTTTATTTTTTATGTATGTACCTTGGTTTAGAAAAAATGTACCTATATTATTGCCTATTCTTTGTGCTGTTTTTTTTTATTACCTAGGTATAGGTAAAATGTTACTAGAGTTTAATGTTTATTTTTATACAATGCATTTGTTAGAAAATATTATTTGATAAAGTAGAAATGTTTTTCTTGCTTTTTACTTATGTTTAACCTATTTCAGAATTTTCGAAAATTCCGGCCGGAACGGTAGTTCCGGCCAAATGGCCGGATTTAGTGGTACCGCCGGAATTCTGGTACATCCCTAAACAACATAATAAAATAAACCATTGGAAATAATTACCACTTCATTTTTTATACCGCAGTGCCCATCGCCGAAAAAGAAAAGCATACACAATATAAAATACGAGACAAGATAGGTCTGAATAATCTCGGACATCGTCCAATCGACTTAGTAAACAAGCCTATTCATCATCCATCAGATGGTAAAAATAAGGTTATGTGTCACATGACTCAATCCACCAATGAGAGCGCAAGACGTATAGCGACTTTTATATTCGTTGGACATATAAATAGCCACTTCCTTACAAATAAAACCGATTTTTCATAAATCACAATACTGAAAAAAAAAAGGATGAACCGTCGCTGTGTTAACTGGTCAGTGTACTTTAGACGTCAAATTAAAAAATTGTAGTGAAGGGTCGCAACACTTTTTACTTAGCTTTTTGGCTACTTATAGTGCTTAGTGGGTCTCGACACTAAAAAGGTTAAGAAAAGTTGTCTTACATTATAGCAGAAATTAGAGTACCCATATTTGGAGAGCACTTGATAAATTACAATACACATTTCTATAAATCTTATAAAATTTTCCTAAAAGTCATACCCTCTCATGTCCTTACTAAATAATGGCATCTTCTTATTACTATCAGCATTTCAATAACTTACATACACTTTTACTTTATGAATCAATATTACTCGTTAGGTATACAAAGATCTCTAAAAATACATATAAAATAGAATTTTGCGAGCAATTTGAAGCAATTGAAATGTCAACTCTTGAAATACAATTTTAGGCGCCTTTTAAAATGCTTTTCAACTTTTAATTCTACTAAAATAACCTGTTTTCTTATAGACTTAGTTGGTTCTAAGGTACAAATATAAATACAGCTTAGTGCAAAGAAGATTTATTTAAACATATTTATCATCTTTCAGTTCATCTTAGTATTCTTAATATTTTAGAAGTGAACTCAAAAGTGGACTTTTATTGGACAAATAATCTTCTATTATTCTGTCCATGTTTAATTTGGCCAATAGGAATGAAGCTTCTTCGTTTCGGCACCAGGGCACCAGTAGTGTGACAGTGTGTTGACTGATATCCCACCCCACGCACTCAGTCACCAGCCGTGTAATAGTATACTTAACAAAATTTTACAAACTTGATAAAACAATTCCTGGTAATTAGTAAGTTTTTTTTACCTTCGAAATTTGGCGCGAAATGACTTATGAAGTTACAAGTATTTTAAAAAGGCAATTTGGCAACAAGGCGATACCAGTGAAGTGTTCTGAGACATAACCTTATTCTGCGGTGAAAGTTGCAAGAAAAGTGGAAATTTCAAAATTCTAACCTCGGACCCAGACTTAGGATGCCCCGTGAAACCACATTCGCGTTTTCTGTAATTTTTTTGGCAAGGTTGGGCATATAATTCCCGAATTCGGTCTCAGAACTTCTAAGCACTATGGCGTCTTCAAGATGGTCCCTAGCTCCATGTTCTCCATTTATTAATAACTCATAATACTTTACTATTACTACAACATACAAACCGTTACAGTTTTATCCCAGGAATTTCGATAGAATCGAACATCGGATTATTAGATCTATGAAAGCATCCAATTTCGGCAAATTATCGGATTGCCCTTTCACGTAATCCTTGTCCATGATAATTTACATACACTACACAACTAACAACACGATAACTACACAAACAGTAGAATAATAACTAAGAATAAGACTACTATAAACCGCAGATATCTACTAATGTCTTGATTTGAGCGGCATACGGAATGACGTACACATACTTTAAAGAAAGTGTCACGTGCCAGAGATGAAGTATATAGTTTCCAACATGTGCAGCATAAACAGACACCATGGCTATAGAGGAGTCAATACACGTAACACATTCGTAATTCGTAAAAAAGTATTTTTGTGTGCTATTGCATTAGTTAAAGCTCAAAGGTTGCAATACATTAAATAATAGATATTCATAGGCAAGCTGGAGACATTTGAATAGAAAAGTAAAATTTGCCTTTGTTCCACGAATTATTGCGAACGGGCACCGGTCATACCGTTTCTCCTGACAGGCGCAGAGGTTGCGACGTTTGGTGTTCTAGACAATAAGACGACGAAACTGTAGATTTCAGCCTGAAAAAAATTGTGCAACTTCGTCTTTAATTATCACAAATAAATAAGGGTTAAAAGCCGTTGTTTCATTTACTACGTGTTATGTTGGTTCATGTACTGGAAACTGAGTACGATTTTAGAGCAATTAAAAATATTGTCAAGTACCCTATTACACAAATGCCAGTGGAGTTTTAGAGCCATTTTTTTTATTTTCCAGATTATTTATTAACACATACCATAAGAAGAAGAAACGGAAACGGAAAAATGTTACGCACAACAGAAAATAAATCATTCTAAACAATTAAATTCGTAGTAATAAACATAATAAACGCAATGAAATTCAACAATTATTAAAGGTGGCTTTATGCAGCACTCATTATCGCTCCATTATCATTTTATAGAGCAGATTACAGCAGATTGCAAATATAAAAGTGGGTTACCTTCTAGTGAGATAGTAATGAAATTTTAAGGAAATGAAAACTGCATAAAAAACTTGTGCAACAAGCAACATTATGAACATTTATCTTTTTATTAATGATAATGACGCAGCACTGAAGTGATAATACGTAGAAACAAACGTAATAAGCTCAATGAAAATAAAAAAAAAACACTTGCACGCAAATTGCTTTTGCGATTACCTAGAAATAAATATAATGTAATGTAAATAAATATAATGAATGAAAATAAGAAATATCACTACTCGCTAATTTCTTTAGTTTCCTCTCAGCCTTTTGCACCATTATTCTATCGTTTTGAATCTTTCGATAATTATCGAGAATATGCCAGTGTAGCCAAACATTGTACAATTAATTGATGATAGGATACATCACAACAACAATTATTTCCTTCTATTAAGAACGACATATTTTGCTGAATTTTGAGACAAATTTTCAGTAGTTTAACAAATCTGTAATTACATATTGCCCCCGTTTTTTTTTTTTTCAATAAAATGATGATAACCGGCATGAATACCTGGATTGCGCTAAACACTATATAAGAAAGGATAACTCAATATGAGGATTTGTAGCTATATATGCAGGAACACCGTGACGTAAAGCCACGTGCCTCGGAGCGCCTCGACTGAGAACTGAGAGTGTAGATAAGGGATAAGGCGTTTGGCATGGCCTGACAGTGTGACGTTGCAGTGGAGGGGATGGCTGCAGGCCTTCTACCCTGTATGCCTTGCCTCAGCCCAATAAAAAGAAAGGCTGATTTTTATTTCTCTATTGGCCCTTTTTTGACCTAGGGAGACCGGCCCTTCTGGCATTCGCCCGAATGCCCACATGGCCAGTCCGCCCGGATATAACATTATGAAAATGATTAAAGTGAATCGCAGAGTGAATTTTTAATTTTAGACAACGAGCTCTGAATTCCATAAAATCGTCCACATCCCCCACTCACATGGACCTCAAATTAATAAATAAAGCCAACGCATAATTATTATGTTAAGAGCTCAAATGTCAAGAATACATTTTTTATCCCTCACACTTTGTTTGATCAGGGAGTCAATGTAGATTTCACTTTACATCTATTTCACACTAGGGTGTGAGGAAGCAGTATGGTATTACTTGTGCCAAATGTGTATTTTGACTTCCAATTTAAAGAAATGTTTGTAAATTTGTTTTAATAGGACACAATGCAATTTCATAAAAAAATTAGATGCAGAAAAACCAACATCAGTGATTAAATTAGCCATATGTCTAAATAATAAAAAGTGTGATAATTCAAAGTGTGACACCTAATACCTGAATTTAGATACATACCTATATGTAGTCAAAATTTAAATTATTAATAAATAAACGTGACCTGAGGCAACCAGCTGAAATTTGAGGCACAAACCTGATCGATAGAATTATGAAATTTCGTTTCTAAGAAGAAAATAACAAGCTCCAAGATCATACAAATAATTTATTGCCGCAACTATTGAGTGAAAGGTAATATAGGAAACTTAACCGTTAATTATATCTGAAGGATGAAGAGCTAATTGTTTTATATTTTTGGGATGCCCAAACACAATTAAAGGTATATTAAAAATATTCAAAACTTAGTTAGAAACTTAATCACCTATAATAAGTAGCTTGAAATGAAACATTTTGTGGGCCCGTTTTTATATGGCTTTTTTTATACAGGGTGGTGAAAGTTTCGATGGCCACTATTGATTTCTCGGAAACTATGAGATACAACATCAGTCAAATTAGACATAATATTGCTAGCATACCCTGTACCTGTTTCACAAGAATCTTGCAATTTTGCAAGAAATCTTGCTGAAAGCAAGAAATCTTGCAAAAATCTAGGTATGTGTAATTCTAGTTTCTGTAAAACTTTAATAAGAGAAATAATTAATGTAGGTGACAATAATATTGATTTTTAAACAATGAGCATAAATACAAAGGGTTATTAAGAATAATTATTGTATCTATATACTAGCATATTATCTAGTAAATATATTTTATTTATAATACTCCTAGTAAGTAATACTAATTCATGTTTCCTGGCATTACAAACAAAATCATTCTAAAGCCGCGTCCAGACAGTGTGTGGCGCTTGCAAGCATCTGCGAACGCGAACACCGCAAACATCGCAAACGCCTAATCTGGACGGTTGTTTTCGCTGTTTGCATAAGCTTGCAAGCATCTACGAATCTTGCGTGTGGCGTTCGCTCCGAGAGCGGTACATCAAAGAGATTCGCGCGCGCAGTTTGGACGGCAGATTGGGCGTGTGTGCGGTGTTTGCGTCGTTCGCGATGCTTGCAAGCATTTCTGAGCGCGACAGGGTCTGCCCAGTGGTGGACTCTATATAATGGTTTTGCGCAGTTTGGCGTTGGGCAATATAATATTTTTATTGTAAACACGGCACTGAGACGGCAGTTCTCGGCCAACTGAATACAAGTGAAACCCTACTCGAACCTTTAAAAGTTGCGAACACTACGCGCAGTGAGGACGACCCAAATATTACGCTTGCACGCATTATTTTTGCACATGTTCGCACTGCTTGCAAGCACCACACACTGTCTGGACGCGGCTTTACTATCCACTACAGTGAAAATCTTTTATTTAAATGAAATTCCTGTGATTCGACCATGATAATATTTATTTTTAACACATTAAAATGTTTTCAGTAAAAGAGGTTTTGCAAAAGACACTACACGTGTTTCGGCGATTTTAATACCATGATCAGGTATCAAAATTTTTTGTTTTAATTGTTTAAGAGGAATACATTACTTATATAAGTTTTATTAATTATTATGTGGTTTAACAAATATAGAAGCATTAAGAATCTTTCTTCCTTTTGTTTTTATTTCGTTGTTAGGATAATTTTGTTTCGTTTCCCTTTCTATTATGTCATTTGTGTCACGGTATTATAGTTATTGTATTCAAACATGGTAGAAGGGAAAAACGTTTAGGTGGAAATTTTAGTTTACCATGCGTTTGTATGAAATGTCAGAAGAGGAGTAAATCAATTTTATTTAGAATTAAACTGAAATATCTCAGTTATTTAGAAATAAGCAAAAGGAAGAAAGATTCTTAATGGTTTTATATTTGTTAAACCACATAATAACTAATAAAACTTATACAATGTGTCCCGGATAATAATGAACAGCATGGGGATCTTGCAAACGGTGAGAGATAGAACAATGGTTAAATAGGGAAAAAGTTGCGCTATTTTAAGGTCAATTAAATGGTATAAACAGATTTCTAATATATTTTTTCGTTTTTGAGTTATTTTGACAAAAGTAAAATTTTGCGTTTTCGATTTTATTTATTTTTTTCTGAAGTTGTTATCACAGATAGAAAAAAAGAAAAACACTTTCTAATGGCACTTTTTAACGGGCTTTAAGATGGCGTTTTTAGATTTGTTCTACAACATTTCGTTTTTGAGAAATCATCTTCAACTTTTTTTTAATACGGACCTGGATTTTTTTTGCAGATTTTGAAAGCACTTTTCAAAATACCTGCTTAATTATTCTGTTGGCGATAACTCCGAAACTAATGAAGATATTGATTTGAGCCTTGGGTATTTTTTGTTGTAAATTTAATCGACTTTTTGATTACTACAGAATAAATATGTCATTGCATTTAAAATTTAGGAGAAAATAGTGGTGACCATGAAATTCGAAATGACCTTACTGGACAATCATTTGATAGAAGAAGGAACGCTCTCTTCAACAAGCCCAAAATCGATCAATTCAGTTAAGTCAAACCGGAGTTAGCAGCATTTTTTCAAGTCAAGGTTTATCCGCATGTTTCACCTTTATTTCAAGATCTAGAACAAAAAATCCTTAACGAAAATTGTACAGAATTTGCTGAAGAGTGCAATAATTATTCTTAATATACCTTTATTAGTAATTTTTTTGAGAAAACTCATTTTTCAAATTACTGTTTCGAACACGCCCCCTAGCGGCCGGCCTACGAACATAAAAATAATTTCCAGCAAGTTTTCGTGACCACATTACTTAAGATTTTTTCCCAAAGCTCCAGGACTATTAGTTCCTGAGATATACCCTGTATAAGATATGAAATTCAGTTGGGAAACAAGGAACTTCATAATTGGAAAAAGTAGCTTGAAGCTATACTATTTTTTTATAAGATAAGTAGAACGTTCTTTGAAATTTTTTTGTTTTTATTAAAATATTTGGTTTTTATTGTTAAATTGTTTTAAAAACACCTCTGATGTCACTGTTGATGTCAAATTTAAATTGATTTGGCAACTAGGTGTCTAAATTTAAGTCTATAAGAGCAACATTTTTTGCTTTCGCAATCTAATTATTTTGACAAGCAAAACTTTTCGTCAAAGGCGGCATTTTCAAAAAAAAAAGAAAAATTCCTTCAAGTACTAATTGAGAGACACAATGTATAGTCTTATATTTGCCAAATTAATTAATTAATATTAAAAATATGTTCGATGACTGACTTGTTCAAAAAGACTGTTCTTGGCTGTCACGTCTGACTTGGCGCACCAAGTGCTTTCCAGAGACAAAATATAATGCAATATACATTGTTAGCCATCAGCGCCATCTGTTTTCCAGGGCAAGAAGCTACAGTCATGAGAACTCTTATATACCCCGATTACTGTTAGAAATTCCGATTTTGTCAGATGACATTCTCCACAAAATCCCTAGGAATTTTCTGTTAACCATGGGTATAACATTGGTATATGTGTCTCAACGAGTTAATGACGTCACTCATTGATTTATGATGTGAAAAGTTACCCAAGTGATACGAAAAAAAGAACATAATAAAATAAAAACCCTATTGCAATCACGATTATATCGCCAGAAATAAAAACAACTATTACTACAACTCATTTTAATAATAATTTCAAGCGTCATGGAAACACTTTTCATTTTGGTAAATTTAGCTTCGGTGTGTCAAAGTGACAGTGAAGGTTTTTCAGATCGTTCCAACTGGTTCAAACATTCGGCAGTGAAAATATTCGAGGTTTTCTACGTTTCGTGAGTTTCACCGTTATCTGTGTTGTTCTTGTTCTTGATACTTTTCGTGTTATTAGTAGTTATTCATTGTGCAAATGGGCTCGTTACTGACCTGAACTTATGACCCGGTTGCTTTTTTTGCTGCATTGATGCCAACTTAGGATGTCGAAATTACCAATTGACAGTCCCAGTAAGGACTTCTTAAAATAATTTGACTATAAATATCTCACGATATGTCAAACGAAAACAAATTATATTCTCTTTGTGTTTTGCTGACGCTGAATGCCTCTACTTTTTCACATTTCAAACATTTGACAATATCACCGTTTACTTTCAGGTGCTTGAACCCGTACAAATCCAGAACCATGGCTCGAAAAGGCGACACCATCAGGACCGTCAACGTGGCGGTAATCGGCTTGTCGGGAGTCGAGAAAGACAAGGGCCACGCCGGCGTCGGCAAGTCGTGCCTCTGCAACCGCTTCATGCGCCCCCACGCCGAGGACTACAACGTGGACCACATCTCGGTCCTCAGCCAGACGGACTTCAGCGGCCGTGTCGTCAACAACGACCACTTCCTCTATTGGGGCGAAGTAATAAAGACGTCCGACGACGGCATGGATTACCAGTTTAGCGTCATAGAGCAAACGGAGTTTATAGACGACTCGTCGTTTCAACCGTTCAAAGGGGGCAAGATGGAGCCCTACGTCAAGAGGTGTGCGTCTACGAAACTAACGTCCGCAGAGAAGTTAATGTACATATGCAAAAATCAATTGGGAATAGAAAAAGAGTACGAACAAAAGGTTCTGCCGGACGGTAAGTTGAGTATCGACGGTTTCTTGTGTGTATTTGATGTAAGCATTGTGCCAAGTAGGTGTGTAGAAAAGCAGGTCGATTTCGTTACGGCGATTTTAAATAACATTCTCAAAACAAAGAAGCCAATAGTTCTTGTCACTTCTAAAAATGATGATGCCAATGATATGTACGTTAGGGAAGCACACAAACTCGTTCAAAGGAGCGAATATAAAAATAACATTCCTATCATCGAGAGTTCTGCTCACGACAATGTCAATATAGACACAGGTTTTTTGTTGCTTGCACAAATAATCGACAAGACCAAAATTAGATCAAAAATCCCTTCATATACAGAAGCAGCTTTAGTTAAAAAAGAAATCATGGACGCCGCAAGTGAGGCGTTCATGAAACTTATTCGGATTCACGTGACCGATTGCCACGCTCTCTGGTCTCAGACTGTTAAAAAATTGAACAACCACAAAGAGTGGATTCATTTCGTGCAATTATTCGGTTTAGATGGTACTCAAAGATTGTTCAGAAGGCATATCAAAAAGTTAAAAGATGAGCAGTTAGCCAAACAAGTAGCACGATACATGGAAATGCTACCCGATGTTTTACATGAACTTATTCCCGGTTTTAATACTCTGGCCGATAATGATTGGTCTTCGATTCAACAATACATCAAACAACATCCAAATTTTTCGCAATATTTCTTCGAACGACCAGAAGACATGCCTTGGTCAGAATGCGTAGGTTCGGACAGCGATGAGGCAAGAATTCCCTTTGATGTTTTAGACACTAGTGAAGCGGAAACCGTTTTCAAAAACCACATTAATGTTTTACAACTGGAACAAAAACGTCTTGAATACAAAAAGCAATTTAAACAACTCCTCGAAGATACCGGATATGTGACCCCGGGAAAGCGTCTTTCAGAAGTGAGAGTGTTGTTTATGGGACGTGAATGTTTCGAAGCTCTGTCAGAACATGACGTTCAACAGATATACGAGTCTCATCAAAGAGAGCTCATCGAAAATGCCAAACACAACTTTCAGGAGTTATTACTCGAACATGCCGATTTGTTTTACCACTTTAAAAGTATCGCACCCACCGGTACCATAACTCAAGACGACATCAAAGACATAACCGATGTCCTGCAAGAAGACTTTAGATATAAGATATTGGATAGGTTAGATCAAGACCGTAAATTAACCCTCTTCCAGCATTTGGGCTTTATACATTACCCGATCCGCGAACATTGCCCTGCATTTCCCAACTGCATGGATGCTCTGATCGAGAGAGTACTGGCCACCAAGGCGCACCGACCAAGTTCTTGGAATCACAGCAACCAGTGGCTGATGACATCGGACAATAACCAGTTGAACCTTTTGATCTTGGGTTTGAATAACCTGGCCGAGAATTTAGCTGCGAAAATAAGAGCTCAATGCGACGATGACGAATATGAGATTGATTGTCAGTTTTACAGTATGGACTACAGAATTATAAGTGGCGATGTTAGCTTGCCGCATAATTCGTTTAGAACGTCCGAGTTTGTCCCGCATGGAAGTTTCTGTGTATATTCAAATGCCGAATCTTTCGAATATATCCGCGAAAGTCTAGAAAAGAAGCTTTTGTCCAATTTAGAGCAAGAAGATAAACTACCATTTCAAGGTTTGCCGATTGTTTTGATGTTTCTTCAAGATCCGTCTATAGACGAAAAGGAAACTTTGAGGTTAAAGGAAGACGGCCAGAATTTAGCCGACAGTTTACAGTGTCCCTTTATGGATGTAAATTTGGAGCATATGTCTGAAGAACAATTGGTATCAGACGCTTTACGTCAGTTGGTCCAAAGTATTCAACATCGCACTGGATTTTTAAGTATCAATCAAACGGTTATCGATTGCGTTGATCCTGATATCAGGATCATCATGTGCATGTTTTGCGGAGACCCATACTCGGTGGAGAACGTCTTGGCTCCTCTCCTCTCGCATCAAATGTGCTTTTTGTCATCTACCCACAGTATTATTCTCGAAACATTTTTAGGCGATTCGAAAAGAAAAATCGAAGTTATAATTTCATCTTTTCACGGAGCTAACGCTTTCCGTGACGAGCTGATCCACGGGTTCATTCTCGTATATTCTACAAAACGAAAGGCTTCACTGTCCACCCTTAATGCGTTCTCTATGAATATTCCAAACTTGCCGATTCAAATTTTGGCTGTAACTGATTCAGGTGGTGCTACGGCATTTTTCAATGATGACCTAAGTCAGCTGCTGATCACAGAAGGAAACTCTACCGCCGACAGATTGGGTGCTCACTTTATGACATCTTCGGCATCTATACAGCATAAAACTGCCTTCTTCACTCCATTCTTTAAAGAGGTATGGGAGAAGAAACCTGAAATTGAACAGGCATTCCATATGGAAGAACCTTCAGGCCTGGACAGTGGCGAAGGTACTTTAGAACGGTCTAGATCACAAAGACACGGACATCCATTGCCGCCCCCACGGCACGAGAGCTATTACTTAAAACTTAATGATGGCAGCGAGAGCGAAAACTTTGAGTTAAGCGGTCCAGATGATAAACTAAGTTCAAGCGATCACAGTGACAAATTTTCAAGTGTTTACATGTACGGTAGCGAGGGATCCATGGGATCAAAGTCAAAGAGACATGCTCACTCCGGGTTTCAAGTTTACCCGCCTCCGGCTACCCCACCGGAGCCTGCCCCTCCCGACAATATCAGCAGCAGGCACTCCAAGAAGTCTCTTCTATCTAATTCGCAGACGAGTCTCGAAGACGTTAATTTCGGCGATCAACCACTGTCCATTCCTGGTAGCGCGTGGAATAATTATCATCAACATGCATTTACTACAGGCAGGAGACATTTGGCCGTAAGTAAGTGTCGTGCCAAAGGTATATCTCAAACGTTGAAACAACCTGGCAAGCTGAACATGAAAAATTATTCAGCTGTCACAGAAGTAATCGCAAGAATGAATATATCGGATGGTAATTTTGGAAATGCTCCGTTAGCAACTCCAGAGCCAGTCGATCTGGGCTGCGAGTATGCTCAGGTGAAGGATGTTGTACGTTATGCACAGGACGACACATACATGTATACTATGGTGCATGACGCCATTACGGGCAAGTCAAAATTACGTCAAAGACGTGAGAAAGGTCAACCCTCGTATTCCGACTCCGACAGCGAATGGAGCAGCTTAGAAAGAAGACAGAGAGCAAGTGAAATTGCTTCTAAGGTGACCCGCAAGGGAGGCACTCACAAGAGACAAAGAAAGAAGCGAACTGCTATTCCAGTTCAACCACCACGGGTTCCACAGTTGGGTGGATTCTCGATGTCTTCTGTGCACAGTTCTGTTGATGTAGAGGATAAAACAAACATCGCCACAGAGTCTAATTCAGATACATCGGATGTGAGTGAAACTGAGCAGTTCCAAGCAGCAACTATAGCAGACATACACATGAGATTTGCGCAGAAACGATCGCAGAGTTTGAAGAAAAGAATACCCGATTTGCACAATGCTCACAATTTGAACATGCAGTTGAATTCTCTGGATTTGTATACCGGTCAAGCGAATTCGTACGGACTTATGCATGACGACGAGTCAAGTCTAGATGTATCGTCTCCAAGAGACAACAATTCGCCAATGTCGATGTTTGGTTTGTCCAAACTGAACATGAAAGAAGCAGACGTGGAAAAATTGTTGCGGAAGAAGGAAAAGCAAAAGGCTAAGGATGATTCAAAGCTAGAAAAGAGACGCTTAAAAGAAGAGAAGTTACGAAAAGTGGCAGAAGAACGTGACAAGAAGAAACAACAAAAATTCAAACAAAAATCCGTTGCCCCCCATACAGGACCGGCACCATCGAAACTATCTGATTACGTACAGTCTGACAAAAACTACATTCCAATATTCATTGAAAAATGTGTCAAATTCATCGAGAGCGAAGGACTAGATTCCGAAGGGATTTACAGAGTACCTGGAAATAGGGCACACGTCGATTTGCTATTCCACAAATTCGAGGAAGACCCTAACCTAGATATTTATGAACTTGACATTCCAGTCAATGCAGTGGCAACGGCATTGAAAGATTTCGTGTCCAAAAGGTTGCCTCCTCTATTCGATGCCGATGTTATGGCTAAGATGGAGGATATCGTCAGAAGTGGGCTTAAACCGATGGTGACAACGACTGGTAATATGGAGGTTAAGACGGATCGTAGTTGCAGGTTGCTGAAATTGAGGACCATGTTTAACGATAATTTGCCAGCTATCAATTTCCACATTTTGAAGTATATCTTCCAGCATTTCGTGAAGGTAACGGAGAATTCAAAGCTGAATAGCATGGACAGCAAGAATATGGCGATTTGTTGGTGGCCCACTTTGTTGCCAATAGAATTTAGTGATATGGGAAGGTTTGAACAAATGCGGCCATATTTGGAGGACATTGTGCAAGCGATGATCGATCAATATCCATTCCTGTTTTGTAATAAGGAAGCTATTGTCATGGTTTAGTAAGCTTCGCAGTTTCCCTGACAAAAACTACGCACAACTTGCGCAGATGCAGCCTCTTGCCATTGGTGTTGACCGTTTTTATTATTGAATTTGGAGAGGCCTTCACTTTTGCAAAAGTTTGTAGACGAACAAGAAATAGTAGAAACAATGTTCACTTGTTGTTAAATGTGTGGTGACCCAGTGGAATCTTTGTATTTTTACATTTGTCTAGATGATGGATTTTACAAATTGCCATGGGAAATGAATGACGTATTTATAGTATTTGTCTCATAACCTTAAGTGGGTTGTCTTAGTAGGGTAGTGGATGTCGTGCCCATTTTCAATATCAACGATATTTGTAGCCGTGGCTACCATGTCCATTTTCTTATCTTAAATGTCCTAATTTGTATTAAGAGTTAACAAAGAATATGTCGTTCCATATTACAGTGGGAAAAACACAAAGCTTTAAAAAATAAATACTGTATATGTAACTGTATGATGGAGGGGATTTTTGATTTACTACTTATTTACTGGTGCTATTTTGTACACCAATAGGTGCAAGTTTTTTAATCCAAATATAATATAGATATATATTATTAAGACAATAATTGTGATCTGATTTAATTAGTAATACTCAATTATTATTACATCAACAAAATTACATTTTTTCTCCAACAAAAGTTGACGATGCATCTGTCCCTCTAACAGCATATTGAACTTGTCCTGAAGCATACTATCGAGACTACATAATATGATGTAACTTTGTATTGTATCCAAAGCTGTTTGCTCTCTAAGCAAATACAAATTTCTATTGTAAGAGTAAACATTGTTTGTGTGCTCGATTAGAACTCTAAAAAACATATTTTTTGCTTACCGTACACAAACAAGGATTATTATTATCTGTTTCTTTGCAAACAGTCAAATGAAAATGTGTACATTTTTATTAAAGGCATACAAAGGCTATATTTTAGTCCTGTCAAATAGTTACATTTAATTTCTATTTATTTTTATGCAAATTCTTGGTAGTAATAAAGGTTTTAATGTCTATGAATTATTATTGTCCAGTAATATTGTACAAGCATCCTACAAATTTTTTTAGGTTCTAACTATATGTATATTTTGAAATTCAAAGTATAATATGTATCTTGAGATCTACAGTTAACAATATTACTATTATTAATGATATTAAAAACCAGGCATGAGCAGCTAGTTGACATTTAGGTAACGTTTTTACGGAAACGTAATTAGAGGAGCGAAAAAATTCGTGGGATGGCTTGGTTTACATTACTCAAGACTGAGTCACAGTTGTTATTGACTTGGAGTGCCAAGCTAATTCTAGTCCGCAGTAATGACATTTTATTTTTATTATTATTTTTTTAATATAGGTTAAGACGTTTGACGTGATACTTTTAGTGGCAATGGTATTTATGAGTATTATTATTAAATGGGAGATGAAATTTCTGTTCGATCGCAATGATATATATAACAGTGAACATGTTCTACTTGTCTATTTTAAAGGAGCACATCTTTATGCTTTGTGTGTAATAATTTTAAACACATCCTTCGAATATTCATATTGTGATATTATTTCAGTATCAATGATTATTTTTATTTAGTATTTCTTTTTTAAATAAAAAATGCTGGGCCATTCAGTATTTCAAAACACAATTTTTACACTTTTTCAGTGCCAGAACAGGGTAAAAATATTGTCAATACCATTAGGTAAGACAGCTTCTGATATTTCTGGAATAGAACCTCATCAAGAGGTCTACATAAAATTGCCAAGCTATATTAAGTTTAAAAACTTTAACTTTTGAAGTGCTCTCTCTCTTTATCAGATTTTTAACTTACCTTAGGTAAATTACTTAGTAAACTGTTTACTGAAATTTAAAACCAAACAAAACTACCTTGATTCATCATGTAATTTTTAAATTCATTTTAATGTAGGACTGGCTAAATAATTTTCACTTGTCATTGTCATGCAAATCAATGTATTTATTAAATCAAAACCAAGAGATTTCAAGAATATGTGATTTTCCTTATAACTGAATGTCCCAGTATTTTTTAACAAATATTTTATATTTTACTTGTAATGCTTTAGTATTCGTAAGTATACCCAATATCCTAGTAATACTTACATACGAAAATATGTTTTTAATAAAACTCAATAATAAATTTTCCCACTAGCATGTAGATTATGTAACAGCGCCTAACAATGCAGTGATTATTTTTAGGTATTAAATAAGTGCTAATTTAAAATTACGCAATGTTTCGAACATATACTAACCAAATGCATTATAGCTGTATCCGATAGTAAAATAAATTTTAAAAATATTTCTCCATAAATGCCCAATCTGTAAATACTGCTGGGATAGACGGTATATTTTACTTTTCGCTGATAGGCTTGACTGTGTTCGATCTGTGGTTTTGTCGGTTCATGTGCAATCTCGGAACTATGTCATTATTGTAATTTGCGAAAAGGTAAAATACTTTTGGTCATTGGTGAATGTAACTGCATACAGCTTTAGGATTTAAAAGTAAATTCTTAGGCTCTAAAACATTATGTAAAATATGTGGATATCGTAGATCTCTTAATTAAATTTAAGAACATCTTATTGTTAGAGTGTATATATGTAAACATAAAAATAATTTATGCTTTATATTTATTCTCCATATTCAGTACCAGCTTGCTCTGTAATTTGAATGTTGTTGGTTTTATTTTATAAGATTTTCATTTATAAAATTTGTATTTTTGTTTTAATAAATAAATGTTTACAACAAAATGGAAAATTTTTATTTAGTCTATAAAAAAATACTTATAAATATGGGCCCCAGCCTATATACATCTGGCACAGGTTATCTATACTTAAAGCTTCTTTAATTAAAATATCTGTCTGCCCTTCAACAGATAACGGAATGGACAAAGATCTATTTTTGGTTTTTATAATACCTTGCAGTCTCAAATTTATGTTTTTTATATGTTCAACAGCCTGAAAATAAACAATACTATTGGTTAAGTCTTAACTAACAAATTCGAAGTATTCACCTGTTCGTTAGTTTTCTCCGCATTGGCCACAGAAGCAGCAGGAACATTTCTCGGCCATGACACTAGCGGATCGTAAACAAAAGGTGTCACTATCGACATTAGCGTATTCGAATTCGACCTCAAAACCTTCAAAGTACATTCACAGGACTTCCTAAATATCCCTTCGACACCTAACGGTCCCATTGCTGCTACCATGTTTTGAGTTAGCCTGAATGGGACTTTCTCGGGCCATTCAAACGATTCTCCTGAAATTCAGTCGATATAGTGTTTTTTTCCCCAATAAATTTTGCTTCAACCTTTGTTAAACAAACAATTGAAATCGACGTGAACTACGTCACCGCATGTCGAATCTAACGAAATGTTTTCGCCGTGCCTGTCGCCGAGACCTAAAATGTACCCCGCAATTGACATTACCGCTGTCGTTCGGGTGTAGGCCGTTCGTGCAGTTAACCAAGTCTGAAATCGTGAGAGTTAAAAAATAAAAGAATTAATAAAAGTTGAACTAACCTGTGCATCTGGAAATGTTTTCTTGAACCAGTCTACCAGCACTGGTGGATGGCGAGCCAAAAATATCTTGGCAAATATTTCTCGTTTTCTGGCCAAGGGATCTTTCAAGTGTGATTGGTGTTCTTTTATTTCTTTTCCTCTCATACCCAATCCTAAATGAAGATTACATCAACTTGTCATTATTATACAGGGTGGGGTAGAATGGATGGGTGTTTTTGGAATGGGAATAACTGCTATTTTTTAAATAATAAACAAATATATTACACAAAATTAAAGTTTACATGTTGCCATTAAACAACCAAAAATGGAAATCAGGGGAATAATCATGTTTTGAGAATTGCATCAGTCAGGTGACGACCATATTCCACAAAGCAGTGTTCCAACTGTTCCTGGAAGTTTTGCATCAATTTCTCCATCAAGTTAGTGTCGATTGCCCGAATTTCTCTTGTAATGGAGTCTTTCAGGTCTCGCAGACTTTAAACTTTCGGGAACGATTGGAGCACTGCATGGCGGAAAATGGACGTCACCTGTCTGATGTAATTTTCAGAACATGACTATTTTTTCCTGATTTCCATTTGTGTTTTTTTTTTACTTAAAAAATTGCAGTTTTCCCATTTCAAAAACATCCATTCATTCTGCCGCACCCTGTATATGGAATATTCCAATCTTGAGAAGTAAATATTGACTATATTTTTGCTCTTGATTTTTTGGTTATCTATCAAAATTACTCGCTAAATATAATATCAGGGCCAATTTTGGTGTAAATCTGTAATGTGTTAGAACTAGAGGTTTAAAATTTCCGGAAAAATTGATCGTCGTAAAAAAAAACTTTTTTACCGGAAAATTTTGAAAAAAACCGAAAAAACATTTTTTTTAATAATATATTTTAATAAAAGGGAAATAAAATAAATATTTTTAAATAAAATAATTTATATAATATGTATAATAAAAAGTTAAAAGTAATTATTGTTTTTAGTTTTTTATTGTTGATCAATAAGTGTTTTGTTTATTTAATTTGTTTTAAATAAAGCCTTACTATCAAAATATGTATGTTATTTTCATACTCCTTGAGGTGTTTTCGAGCATAACATGTAGGTATACAAAAAATAATTTGAGTGTTTCTTCAACTTTCTTTGTTTATTTTGTTTATTCGATTTTTTTCTGAAATTTTCAATTTTTCCTTTTTTTTTCCGTGATGTTAAACCTCTAGTTAGAACAAGGCACAAATTTCGAGTTGGAGAATATTTCCATTGAATTTTAATTGGGTTTTTCGCCACCAAACTGGTCAAAAGGCAACTTTTTCAAGTTGCCTGGAAAATTAATAAATTCTTAACAGTAAATGAACTGAACTTTGAACTTGTAACTAAAAAAATATCGTCAACAAATTTGTTTTCTGAGCTTTCGGAGAATTGGAATCATTTGATTCCAATAAGCAACTTTTATTTATTTGTGCATTTTTCATATCCTTGAAAATAGAGAGAGTTCAGGTAGTTTACTCTTGAAGATTTTTTTTAAACTAAAGCCAAAACTCTTGTTTACTAATTAGTTTGAGAATATCATTCTCCATATTTTCTAAAATTGATTTGTGGCGTAAACAGATCCATTGAATTTTAATTGAATTCCACTGAACATTCAGCAACACAGTTGTCTGTATTTCCTAGAATAAATGCTGATTCTTTAATTTTTCGTCTATTTCCTACTTCTTTGAGAATTGGTTTGGACCTATCCCACAAAATCCTATGATTGTTATTATATTATAAACTATTATTTTTTATTTAATTATTAATTAATTATTATTATAGTATACATATTTTGCCTGATATAATTTTTATGTTCTTTTAAAATAACGTTAAATGGCCTACAAGTCTCCCCAACATAGAACTATGATGATCATCATATTAGTTGCGTTGCATTAGACAGACTTCGTTCATTTTTTCATAATTTTGCAGATAATTATGTTGTGCAGCATTTTTTCAAGACACTCAAAGTAGGTACAGTTGTCCGCAAATGGTTAGTTGACGTTGGCACATCTATTAATTCAAAGTATTTTTTTTTTAATAAAATTTTTACATACCTTCCAATATAATAGACTGGTGCCAATACATTTTTGGAAAAATAAAATTATTAACAGGCAAAACAATTTAGTCATAACAAAGAGATAAACAAAAACTAAATACAACCTCAGTCAAAATGGGTAAATGGCTGTTTAGGGCCTGAAACTTTTTTTTGATTTTCGGTGAAACGTGACCTAGGGGAAAATGTCCTACACAAAAGTTGTAGATATTAAAAAAATGTAAAACTTTCATACAAGGCATTTTTCAACAACCTCAAATTTTTCGAGAAAATAGCGGAAAACCGATTTTTCAGTTTTTTATTTTTTTCTCTCGTAAAAATAACTCAATTTGCATGAAATTTTGCATTGAATAAGCCTGATTTTACCGAAATCTGGGAAACAACTAGTTTTAGAGATATTCACATTTTCGAAAAAAAAAAAACTTCCACCGAAAACCTTATTGGTGTTTTTCGAATCAAATATTTTGTCCGGGCTCATTTTAACCGTCCAAATGTCTACTTTAAAATGGTATATTTATGTTGATGGTTTATTTTTCAAAAAAGTGCACCGTCAAGTTGCGATTTGAAAGCTTGCCATAACCCCAAAGGCATAAATAAATTTGGAGCTGTTAGGTTGCCCTTAGGTTGCCTGTCTCATCTTACAACCGGGCCTATGAACGTTAGCAAGAGTCTCTTGATAACCTCGAAAAGAGCAGTTTTAAAAATCGAAGAAGGTGGTAAATCTCTTTATTGGGTCTTGTACTTTCCTAGTACCGAAAGAAACCTCGAAAATCCAACATCCAAGCAAATTTCCCGACTACCGATTTGAATTAGCGAAATTGATTTGAATTAGCGAAATTGATTTGAATTAGCGAAATTGACAGAAATTCCCGGAACCACTCTTCCCGACTACCGATTTGAATTAGCGAAATTGATTTGAATTAGCGAAATTGACAGAAATTCCCGGAACCACTCTTGGAAATTGTGTTTTTTCTTATTTCTTGATTTTTCGGGGGTGCCGGAAGCATGCGCACCTCACCCAAAGACTCAGTGGAAGCTTTAAAAAAAAGGCAATTTCTGACAATCTCGCTACATTTTTGGAATAAATTTAGGTAACACATAAAAACGATAGTCTAACTACTACAATGTAACCCTTTACCTTTCTGTTTAAGCAATGCCATAATGACAGGCCTCAGACCAACCAAATTCGGCACCCACTCGATTAGTCCACACTCCTCATTAAGCGGAGCTACCGAATAAATCCTAATGTTCAACCGTCGCTGCCTCGCCTCTGGCTTTCGCATCAGCAACAAGTTCACCGTGTCGTTAAATTCCATCAGACGAAAATCCTTCCTCAGGTCGTCTTTCGGTTTCAACATGAAGATGTAGTCCTTTCCGTCGGATCCCTTCAGACTTATTTTGCGAGGTCTCTGCAAACTTTGCAGCACGTTTAGCTCGTCTTCGATGCCCACGATATGGGCGTAGTAATTTGGGAACGGGTTGTGTTCGCTGGTTTTGAAATCGGGGTTGGGCAAAATTAGCTTCCTGAATTTGTGGGTGGGCATCATTATTTGGCTGAAGTCTTCTTTGCTCAACAACCTGGAAGGTTTATGTGGCATAAACTGAAAGATGCTTTATGAAAATTAGGTTTCCTGTTAGACAAGCAAAACCTCTTATCAAGAAAATAGTTAATTAATATTACCGGACATTTCACTCTATTTGCAGAGGACACCACTATCCTGTGGCTGGGTCAAGGAGAGAATGATTTATCTGATTTGGTTGCTCGAGTGTCTATGGACATAGAGAGTGTGAAGCGATGATGTGGTGGCAACTATCTATCTTTTCATTTTAATAAAACCAACATATCGAGTTTTAAGGACAATGTGGGGAATCTTGACTTTGAGGGCGACACTTTGAAGGCCAAGGAGGTTGTGAGATTTTTTAGGCCTGCAAATAGACTCAAAATTGAATTTTTCCAGCCATATAAGTCTTACAAAAAAATTATCCTCGGCTTGTTACACGGTTAGAGTGGTTAGAGTTAATTTGGGATATGGTAAGGGTGGCTTATTTTTCTTTATTTGAGTCTCATTTGAGATATGGAGTGACTTTTGAGCAAGAAAAGAGAGAGGACATCACGCTGGCCTAACCTGCTGTGTCTAGATTTTGTTACGTCGTTTTGAACGGCGGCCATTTTATATGTGGCAAACAAAACGAGTAAGTTGTGAGTTAATTTCTAGAAATTGTGAATTAAAAGTAATAGTGATTAAGGTGAAAATATACTCTTACGATAGTGTATTGTTCAGCGTTTAGTTGCAAAAGCAGAAGTAAAAAGCAAGAGACCAGGATTTCATTTCGTTGGTAAATATTTAACAAACTACTTTTGAAAGATGCCCTAAAACTTTATTTTTTCTCAATATAACTTCTTCAAATTCCGTCTACCTTTTAGTATGGTAAAATGCATTGTTTTGTTTGTAAATAGGACCAATATAATATCGTTTTTATTAAATATTTCTTAATTGATTATGACTACGTTTATCTCGTGACAACTCGATCGGATTGAAATGGATCCGATTGAGTTATGTCATATTTTTTATATTTCTACGTTTACATCATCAGTATTGAATCCTATGGTTTTCAATCATCTTTATGGACATTAACTTATTCTACTTATTCCACAGCAGGTTGACGCACATTCTGGCCAACTTCTGTTTGGAAATAGCGGCTTGACTTGAAATTTTAAATCTGAATGAATTTCAATCTGTAGGGTTTACGCCGTCTATTTCAGTCCGCTCCAGTGAATTCAAACCTCTCTCAATGGTATCGAACGCGTCGAGATAAACGTAGTCTATGATAGTTTTATAAAATATGGGTTGGTTAAATATATTTCAGCACTTGACACTAGCTTTACATTTGGGAAATAGGGTACTTGACGAAATTTTACAAACTTGATAAAACAATTCCTGGACACTTGCCTAAGACCCTACGATTATTTAAAAAATATATATTTAGGTAATTAGCAAGTTGTTACACTTTCTTCAAAATTTGGCAGGAAAGCACTTATGACGTCACAAGTGTTTTAAAAAGGCAATTTGGCAACAGGGCGATACCACTGAAGTGTTCTGAGACATAACCTTATTCGGCATTGAAAGTTGCAAGGGAAGTTAAAATTTCAAAATTCTAACCTCAAACTCCCAGACTTATGATGCCCCGTGAAATAACATTTTAGTCAAGAAGGGTTTTTTTCGTAAATACTTATTCAATCGTTTTTCTGTAAATTTTTTTGGCTAGGTTGGGCCTAAAGTCCGGAATTCGGGCTCAGTAGGTAGGTACTAAGCACTATGGCGCCTTCATAAACGCGCCTTCAAAAAGGTCCCTAAGCCGAGGTTCTCTCTTTATTAATAACTCAATACTCTATCACTACAACGTAGGTACAAACCTTTGCAGTTTTATCCCATGGATTTCGGCAGACGCTAACATCGGATTATTAGAAAAAAAAAAGTGCTGCTAAAAAAGCCTCAAATTTCGGCAAATTACGGATTTTCCTTTCAGGGTCCTTGATACCTTACCTTACACATCTAACAACACGATAACTAGGTCCGCAAACAATATATAATAGTAAATATCAATAACAAACTGTAAATAAATGGCACAGATATTATCTACTAATATTTTGATTTAGCGAGATACGGAATGACAGTTGGCATCACGGGATGTCATCTGCCGATTAGAAAACCATACGTGCTAGATGACATGTGGATATATGAATATGGTTAGATGCCTAGGTGGGCGGGTAACGTTGCCAAATACGTGAATATTTCCCCCATTATTGGTACCTGATTATTTATAGTATGTTCCGTGTTCCAAATACAGATATTTTAACTAAAGTGTTACGTGGCCGAGATGAAGGATATAGTTTCCAGCGTGTGCAGCATAAACAGACACCATTTTGATATAGAGGAGTCAATATACGGAACATATTCGTAATAAAAAAGGCTTTTATGTGACAAAATTTGTGTGTGCAATTGCGTTAGTTAAAGCTCATAGGTTTCAATACATTAAGTAACAAATATTCATAGGCAAGCTGGAGATACTTGAATAGAAAACTGCAATTTGCCTTTGTTCCACGAATGATTGCAAACGGGCACCGGCAACGTTACAGTTCCGTTTCTCCTGAGAGGCACAGAGTTGCCACGTTTGCCGTTCTGAACGATAGAACGACGAAACTATAGATTTCAGCCTGATCAAAATTGTGCAACTTCGTCTTTAATTATCATAAAAAATAAGGGTTAAAAGCCGTTGTTTCATTTATTATGTGTTATGTTGGTGCATCTACTGTAAACAGAGTACAATTTTAGAGCAATTACCCTAGAGAGTCAAGTACCCTATTATCTGCAATAAATAAAGCCTATTCATTTAATTTATACCCTGACGTCATCGTTTGGTGTTTTTTGCTGCCAATATAAATTCCAGTAACACTACAAAAATGCCACACAAATAATAGTTACATTTTCATCTGTCATGTTGGCATAATAGGGCTGGGTTGCAATGATAATATTCAAATTTTTCGTTAAAATTTTGACACAGTCTGTCACTTAATTTTAAAAATGCCGCGCAAGATAGGTTCTCAAAATCTTGATAAACGCGCGCAGGGTATGGTGCGTGCTTTGAGCGAATATTTTGAGAGGGAAAGGGAAAACGGGGGACCGCTGCTTCCGCTTTATGCTGTAAAAGATGTAAGTAGGTACTTTTTATTTTTCACTGATATAAATTTCGATAATTTCCAAAAAATCATATTTTTGTTTCTTTTAAGAGGGTTGCAGCAGCTCTAGGAATTAGTTTTGACACGGTCAAAACCATTATTTTAAAAGGACCAGCTACTCAACCTGCAAGGAGAGAAAGAAAAAACCTGTAGTCAACATTGACGATTTCGAACAGACAGCAATCCGAAATGTGATATATGAAATGTACAGGGACAGTATGTTAAAGAATTTTGCCAATTGGCCCGAATATGCGTCTAATTTTATAATTATTCTTTTAGAAAAGCACATTACAGTGAACACCCTAAAAGCGAAATTAGAAGAAAGAGATATTTTGGTGGTAAAACATCTTTATGGAAAATAATAATAATAATATATATATTTCCATCCCAAAAACAATAACATGAACAAAAATAAAACAATAACATGAACAAAAATAAATATTGAGGAACATTGGATTTAAGTACCATAAATATAATAATAATCCCCGACGTGGACTTATGGAGGTGCCTAATATTGCCCTAAAGCGTGTTAAATTTTTAAGAAATTATATGCAAGCAAAAAGAGAAGGAACACGAGAGTTTGTTTACCTGGACGAAACCTGGATTTTCCAAGATGGGACAATCAGCAAGTCTTGGCAAGATAATAGCGTTAAATCCATTAAGACAACTAAAGTTGGGGGCAAAAAGTACGTACCTAACTAGTAATATACCTAAAAACAAATATCCAAAGTATTTTTTTAAAGATATATTGTGGTGCATGCTGGAACGACACATGGTTTTGTTGATGATGCAGAGCTGGTGTTTTGCTCAAAAACAAAACAAGCTGATTATCATGGTGAAATGAATCATGAAAATTTTTTGAAGTGGTTTGAACACCAACTACTAAAAAACTTATATCACCTTCCATCATCGTCATGGAGAATGCATCCTACCATAGTAAAATAGTTAACAAAGCACCAACAGCAAATTCTCAAAAAAGTGAAATTCAGTCATGGCTGGAAGAAAATCACATTCCATTTGAAAAGTCTATGTTCAAGACTCAACTGATTGATTTAGTCAGAAGGTACTTAATCTTATATTATTAGAATGGTATTGCTAATTACAAGAGTTAAACATTTTTTGAATTGAAAATTGACTTTGGTACCTTTGAAGTACTATTTTTCATTTATTACGGGCACAAACCATCAACAGAATATGTGGCGGACAAAATCGCCGAAGAAAAGGGACATACTGTGTTAAGGTTACCACCATACCACTGCATCTTCAATCCAATAGAAAATATATGGGGTATTGCAAAAAATATTACAACGACCATGTTGGTGAAGATGGACGATCGGTGGAGAAATCGTTGTTGGTATGGAGGCAAGCCTTAGCACAGGCTACTCCAGAAGTTTGGGCAAAAACTGTTCGTCACACTGAAGAAGAAATCAGTCGTTGGTGGGAAAGGGAGGTGGCTTTTGATTGGGAAGACATACACCCCTTGATCATTAATCTTGATAGTGACTCGTATAGTGACTACGAAGACGATGAAGAGGAGTGCAATTTTTGAATCAACCAAATTTTCTTTTTTAAAAAACTTTAGTTTTCTTAACGGATTTAACGCTATCATCTTGCCAAGACTTGCTGATAGTCCCATCTTGGAAAATCCATGTTTCGTCCAGGTAAAGAAACTGTCGTGTTCCTTCCATTTTTGCTTGTATATAATTTCTTAAAAATTTAATACGTTTTAGAGCAATATTAGGCACCTCCATAAGTACACGTCGAGGAACATCTTTACGGTACCATGAAAAATATCTCTTTCTTCCAATATCGCCTTTAAAGGGTGTTCACTGTAACGAGCATTTCTAAAAGAATTATAAAACTAGACGCATATCGAGGTAAATTGGCGAAATTACATATACATTTCATATATCATATTTCGGATTGCTGTCTGGTCGAAATTATCCATATTGACTACAGGTTTTTTCTTTCTCTCTTTGCATGTAGAGTTAATGGCCCAGAATTGTTTTTTTATTTATTATTATTATTTCATTGTTCATATTTAGTTATTAAGTATACTTATTAATAAAATTTAATTCAAAATTGTTTGAGATCTTTATTTTAATAAATATTAGCGTTACAGCACAAAATTCATTGGGTAGTGTAAATAAAACTTAAGCAAATGCTTTTATTTAAAATTTTAAAAGAAAATATTATAAAAGATTTTGAATTAAGGGAAATATTTTCTTTGTAAATTTCCACTGCTTTATTTTTACATAAAGGCGTATCAGATGGTCCAAAATTTTTTTTAAATTAATTATTCGGAAATAGTGAATTTTTTTCAATTTTTTTGAATTTTCAAGTATTAAGCTTTTTCTTACTTTTATTCAAATGGCCTATTAAGGTTTCAGATTAAGAAAACACTGTGTACATTAACTAACCTGTAAATGGTTTAAAGTCAAATATTTTGGCAGCTGAAGTCTTCGTATTTGCAATTTGTCATAAAGTTTGGCAACGCTGTTATGCTGGTATCGATGACGTCAGGGTATAAATTAAATGAATAGGCTTTACCAATATTTCAAATTACATGCAAGTGTCAAAATTAACTACCTTTTCGGTTTTAACATTTTTGTGATATTGTCTAAGAACGCGTTTCATGCTATGCCACTGGGCTGTAGTGCGATGTGCCAGCCGGTAATACGGCCGCGGGCGCTGTTAGGCATCCTGTCTTTCATTGTCTAAGCTTTTGAGGGATTTAGCACCCAACAACTGATACAATAGGTCTCCATATTACAAAAGTGAGCTATAAAATTTCTCTATGTGCTTGGAGTGAGAGATCATTCTAAAGAAGCTTGTATAAGAGAAAAACACTACATTTTTGTTTTGGAAACCGCCTCATTAATCCATAAAAAATATAAGAACCCAAAAGGGGACACTATTACTCTGACCTGGACCAACACTATATTAAAGACCTGTGCATAGCGCTGTTTCAAGCGATCGCCACTGGCGCCACACTACGAAACAAATTTACAAGGTGCTTTAATGTCGAAACACCATTGTTGCAGAATCTTTTATAAAATAAAAACATGCAAATATGTCTGTTACAACGAATTTAATATTCAAAACAAAATAAAATATTTGTCGGTTATGTCCCTCTAATTTGACAAGTTCTTAAGAAAAGCGAGTCTAAAAAGCAAGCAAGAGTATTTGGTACCTTTTGGTTTGAAATGAAGTCCATGGCTCGTTGTGGTATAAGTAAGCATAAAACACATTAAAGTTTTCAGTTTCTTCTTTATATTGAGGACTATTGGCTCGCTTTGGCGCTATAAACAAAATTTTGTATTTTTATTCTTGCATACGTTACAAAATACTCTTCCAAAATAATATCTAGAATTTTCCCTTCTTCAGCTGGTAGACCAGATCATCCCATAATTCCAAAATAGTGTTTATTCTTCTGCAATTCACCAATTCACCTAATGGCCTGTGCAGTGTGCATACCATTTTCTTCATGTTCATGGAAATTTCATGTTATCACAAACAAATCTACCTATAAAAGCTGTTTTAATAGGATAAAACTGCTAAATACTGGAAGCAAAGACAAGGTAAACCGTAATAAAGCTGGATATTTAAAATTTAGGAGATTTTAAACGTCAGAAACTGACATATCAATAACCACAGAATACCCCCCCCCCCTATAACCTATAACAAATCGCCATTTTTTTCGTCGAGTAGCGCCACCTCAGTACATAAACAACAATGAAATATGACGTCATGCTCGGGTCTTTAATATAGTGTCGGTCCAGCTCTCACTAAAAGGTCACTCATATATGACAGCCTTAAAATCTACAACCATTTGTCAGAAGAGTACAGAAGTATTGACAGCAATATGAACTTTGCAGGCAGAGTGAAAATAATTTTGCAGTCCAAGGCATACTATAATAGTTTGGATAAATATTTTAATGAGAATACATTGTAATGTCTGTTTTAATGTGTTTCGTGTTATATTTTGTTTGTATTTTTTTGTAACTGTATGTATGACATCTTTTTTGTGTATACTTCGTTGCTTTCTACAGTATGTCCACGGATAGACATCCCAAGAGGACAAATGGACCAAAAATTTCATTTTATGACAAAAAGTCATTCTTGAAAAAGTCTGCTTGGCCTTAAGGGGGGGCTCGCCATTGTATGTTTGGTTGCCTGTATCAATGTATTTTTATTTCCAATTAGCTGGAAAAAGTAGCGAATTTCAAAGGATTACAAAAAATACGGGTATTTTTAAAATATCCATAGATACTAATGACACTAGTTTAAAAGTTATGGGCGAGAATTTTTTTTGAATTTCAAACTTTATGCCGGCATAAATTCGTCTATTTTGTCTCTTGAGCCGGAATTTTACCTTCGTTAAGATGGGCAGAGGTTTCCGAATATGCTCGGAACGAAAACCCGGTAATAAACATTGTAATTATCCAGTCTTGTTGTAAATAAAAAACATAGGCAAAATACCCTTAAATTATGCAGCGGGAATACCAAAAGTGTAGCTATTGTTTATCAGATGGCGCGAAAAACAGACGATCGATGAACGGTTGATGCTGTTGTTACAGGTCCAGTTTAATAATTACATATATTATGTTCATATGATCAATTTTACGTTTTGGCGATATAATATTTAAGCAACTAAGGTGTCTGATTACTTTTTGATGTTTTTGTATTACTTCCATATTATTATATACTATGAATTGCGAATTTTCAATATTAAAATAATATAAAACTTCAAAAGGTATATTCGGGAGACCCCCGTAGCTCAAAGACTCCGATTTGTGATTTTTAACCCCTCTCTTTTTAGCAATGGTTCATTGATTTTTAGCTTGAAAGGTACACGGCGGCACTAAAAACTGCTTTAGTTGACTTTGCATTATTTATACGTATGTCGCCGTTATGTATTTTTCGTGAGGAAAACACAATCGTTAGCATATAAACTGACATTAGGGGAGGATTCATATGTCTATGTCTCTATATGTATAGGTATGTCGAAAATTATCTATACCGGGTGTTCCATTTTAATAAATGCAGCTATTATAAATATCTCAAAAACGAAAATCGCAAAAAATCACATAAAAGTTGAAGCATATGAGGTGCAATGTAAGACGCACGTTTTCACTTGTAGGCAGACGACGTTTTCAAGGTCACTTGAATGTCAACTGTGTTTTTTACTGTTAAAGGCATATCTTTAGTTAATGAATGTGATTCGGCACGTTTTCTGTAGGTATAGTATTGCTGGCTTAAAAGTTCTACAAAATTATGTTTAGTTTTTTCAATGAAATGAAACATGGTCTTTTATGTGTACATAAGGTGTTTCTTCGTTCGCATTAACATTAACACAAACACACATTTTAAGTAACGCAATAATTAAGATAAATACATATCTCGAAAATAAAAAATAATGAAAAAAGAAAACGATATATTGATGCGAAAGAACATCTTCTGTACCTATATGTTAAACATATACAGTGTGACCTCCGTTAAGGAGTTACCGCCCTGATAAAATCTTTATTTGTTTACCGATTTTGATAAACTGTTTTTTGTTAGGTTCAAAAAGCACATTAAACAATGTGTGTAACTTTACTTTTGAGCTGTAATCATGGCCACCTATCAACACATGGGCTCAATTTCAAAAAGTACTATTATTTGTTTAATAATATTTTTATTAGGTACAGGGTGTCCGCCTGAAGGTGATAGGAACATTCAATTTAACCATTCCGTATTTTTTGAGACAAATTAATGATTTAAAAACCAGTTTGTTGCAGTTTTTTTCCAAACAATGTAATGTCGTTTGGAAAAAAACAATCGAACTTCAAACAAAAGTTATAACCAAAAAACCATTTTGGAAAAAATGAAGATGGTGCAAAATGTATCTTTTTATTAATTTAAACATATTTTTTTATTAACGGATACTAATAGAACACATATGCAGTTAACTTTGGGGTTACCTTTCGATTAAAAACGAGGAAAAATAACTGACTCAAACGTGGTCACGTGACTTTCGCTGTCTGTCAAAAATTATATTTAAAAAATAAAATCCCTAAAAATTGGCTTATTTGTTACAATTTCAAAAAGGTTAAACTTGAAAAAGTTGTTTCTATTTTAATGTTACATAAGCGCCTATTTCCTATTTATAAAATTTCTTAAAATTTTAAAAAGTCGTTACTTCGTAAAAACTATTTTATATCACTAGCTATACAACATAATATACGAGTATCATTCTATAATTTTATTAACTTTTTAATATTACTAAAAAATATCGATAAGAATATGTCTTTTTCAAAAGAAAATTATATTAACGCTTTAAAATTCTATTATGTTTGACACAAAGTTAATGTACCGGCAATCATTTAGGTAGTACCATAGAAGAATCTACTACGTAAATTATTCTATGGTAGTATCTATAAATTTATTTACATTACATTTTCCATTACTCTAAATGTATGCCAAAATAATACATATATTAAGATATCAGCAAATAGTAGGTATTTCACGTATCTAACAAAATTCACAATTTTACGTCAACTTTGGATCAAATACAACAGAATTTTAATTTCTTTCGGTTTATCAATATTAAGTAGGTACTTAATGAAAAGTTAATAGAATGATAAAACTATAGTGACATAAATTCTAAATGTCGGTTAGGGTAAGTATTGTGATCATTCATGCGGTTTTGAGGGATTGAGGGAGAATTATTAGGTATGTCATGACAGTAGATTTGACAGCCGGTTAGGTAGTCCTCTTACTTAATATTTTACTCAACAATATTCTTAATAACTATGAAAAAATATATAAAAATAAAGGAGCGTAAATATTCATATTATTATTTTGTATTTAACAATTCACAGTTTCAATCCCAAAATACGCCAGGATGGGAGCGATGTGTTGTTATTTGTATAAAAAAGGGAGTCGGTTCGCCTCCCTCCCCCCTAGACCCCTGGTTCCGACCAACGACCTTGCCGGGCAACAAAACAACTTATAAGGAACGGAAACTTATTTTAGCAAGGCGAAACATTACTTTTTATTCTCGCTCTGTACCAATGGCCGCTCTCCAACTACAGCGCCATCTTACAGACACTTGCGCAATTTTTGCACTCCAGTACCCAATTTCTGTTTTAGCAACATTTATCCTAGTTAGGAACACGGTCAAATGAAGGTCGTCGCGAGGTGATGACGTTTTATTTCCGTCCTTAAAAGAAGATTGGCATGGAAAAAGTTAACATTACTTATACTGGGTGACCAGAAAATTCAAGAAATGTTAATGAGCATAAGAGTAAACTACCTCTATTTGTAAAGACACTGTGAAAAGTTATAAAGAACATTTATTCAGCGCGGTAAGCTACTTTCATTTGCAAAATTTCAAAGGGTTAGGCCCACTTTGATTTTTTTTATTTTATTCTAATTTTTTTCAAATAAGTGGTTTTCTGTAAATAGTACGACAAAACTGTATTAAAAAAAACTTACTCAGAATGGAAAACTACGCATGATGACATAATTTAACGATTCTCGACCTACTTTGTATTTTGGAAAATATTGGAGGAAACTCAAAGTAGGCCCAGGATTGTCAATTTTTTTAATCATATACAGTTCACTATTCTGAATATCTTTTATTCATACAATTTTGTCGTACTACCTATAGAAAACTATTTAATCGAATGAAAACAAGAAAAAAATCAAAAAATCAAAGTAGGACTAACGCTTTGAAATTATGCAAACCTGAGTAGCTTACCACGCTGAAAAATTTTCTTAATAACTTTTTTCAGTATGTCTACAAATAGAGGTAGTTTACTCTTAGGCTAATTAACATTTCTTCAAATTTCTGGTCATCCAGTGTAAGTAATGTTAACTTTTTCCATACCAATCTTATATTATGGACAAGCAGACTTTTTTTTATCAAGAACGACTTTTTGCCGTAAAATGAAATTTTACCAGCTTTGTGAAAGAGAATACTTCTTTCTTTACACAATAAAGCATATTTTGTTATTTGAAGAATAATTTTTACCCATATTCAAAGAAATAAAAAAGTTTAGCCTATTATTAATTCTTACTGTGCATATACTGTAAATAAAACTGCAATGCATAAAAAATCTCCTAATATATGAACTCTAGATTAAGTTGGTGTGATCATTGAGTAAAGGAATACTTTAGTCAATGGTGTGATAAAGTTTTACAGCATAAATTTTAAATAAAAGTTTTAACAGTTGAACAGTTTTAAAATCTACAAATCGACTAATTTAAAGTTACAGCTTTTATTAAATTAATTAAAAGATTACTGATAAAGATTACCTTGGTAATGTCCTCAATAAGTTGCTAACCAACGTAGAATTAACATCAGGTGGTATTTCCTTATTGCAAAGTTCAATTAACTTCTCGGCTAAAGCAGTAAAATCTTTCACGAGTTTGGTCATAGTACTAGTTTTCAGTCTCGGGTCACACAATATTTCCGCACACCTCTTCGATCTGACCTGATAACTGCTCTTGATAACGGAAATTATCATCCACAAGCATTGTTGCGGATACTGTTGCAACAATTTGATTACAATAGATTTTAGTTCGACGTAGACTTCCTTCTGGGGGTGGCATATTCTCGAAATAATCTGAGAGAAAGCCGTTAGGAATATGTACGCTGGCAGCTTCTCCAAAAAGTGATCGACGAGTTTAGTCATTTTCAGGAGGGTGTTTTTTCGTTCGTCTTTAACCGTGCTTGAGGTGACATCTAAGAGCCTGGTTCCATAATCGAACCAAATGGATAAAAGTCGGGGTAACGATTGGTAAATGTATTTGGTGCCGTATAATAACGATTTTCCAAAATAGTTTATCATTATTACCTGGAAATCGCTGCCACGAATATCACGGTCTTCTCCCGAGTAATTTTGAAAGATTTTGTCATAGTACTGTGCCAAGCAGACCTACAAACAAAAAGGGAAATAATAATTTCTTCAAATTATCACTTATTCTCGATAGTACACGAATTATTTCCAACAATTTTTTCGAGGTCATAAATGGTTTTGTTGCTGTGGAAATTTTTAAGCAAAAAATGTGAGCTTTACAGGATGTTTTTGTTTTTATTTTATTTTTTATAAAGCATGATTCTGTATAAACTTGGGAAATTTTAACTTTTGGCAAGTACCTAATGACAGTGTCCGGCAGAAAGTAAGCACAGCATATTATGAGACTTTTTTATTTTACATTTATCAGAAAATTTTAGTCTTGATAAAAGTTTGTGCATTCCTGCAAACTCGAAACGCAGTCTCACATTTTGAATATCTCATTTCGTATATGGGGGAGGTTTGAAAATATGAAAAAGGCTCAAGAGTAAAGCATCCTTATTTTTAATTTTAGATAAAACATGTATTATGAAAAGTTGTTTAGAATTAGAAGACAACAATGTTTCAAGTTTCTATTCCATAAAACACCTTTTTGGGCATTTTTTTCTATTTTTTTATGATTTGCGCCATAGAGAAAAATAAAACCCCTCTATTTAATATGCCAGCTCCGTTTCAGAGGATTCATCATTTATAAACGTGAGGCCTAAAAAAATTAATTTGTTTGAACATTAGTTATATGGCTCCTGCAAAATAAAAACGAAAAAATACCACTTTTTTTGATGCAAACTTTCTGCTGGTCACTGAATACAGGGTGGTTCAGTCATGATGTAACAAAATTTAACCACAAGTGAAAAAAAGGATAATATAAATATGAAATTAAAAAAAGTCAACAAAAAAATATTTTCCGAAGTGCATTAAAACCCCTACTTAACAGCGCTTGTGTCGTTAGCTGGTAAGCACTTGTCAAGGCTGGTGTGCAGTTGCCAGTTGCACAACATATCGTAAATGTAGGTTTTTACCTTTTCACAGAAATCCCCAAAAATGTCAAAATATTCAGCTGCGAAAAAAAAAACATCATGGTCTAAGTTAATTTATTACCTTTTTGACTCGCTTTATGATTTCCAATGTCAATCCTTTTCTTATTTTGTAAATATCAATGTACCTAATGCCCAAAAATGTTGAGCATCAATTAAAACCATGCACAAAACATACAAACCCACTACTTCTCATGTAGCAAGCTCGATACTAATATTTATTAATCCGGTTACTGGGGCAATAAGGTTGATTTTCTCCATGTCTGAGACATCGGCAAAAAAAATTCCCATTTTCCGATTTTCCTTTTTTGTAGGCCTCCCCACTGTGTGGTTAAAATTTTCTACATCATGACTGAATTATCCTGTATAGTAACAGTTTTTTAGTTTCCGAAATATATATATTGGGATATTGAATTTCAAAGTTTTAATATAAAATGCACTATAAACCATCGCCTGACCTCGATCCGCTTTACTTTTATTTTTGGGGTCACATAAAGACCATACATAACTCAAGTTAACACCGAGGAGGAGTTGCGAAATTGCATACATGTTGCCGCTGAGGAAATTCGACAACAGGCCTGTTTTAGGCTTTGCGTGTCGAGGCTCATGGATTCGGTGAGCTCAACTGTATATGTGTATATTGAGAATGGTGAATAAATAACTTCAAACAGTTGCTGTGACATTCGTTTATAATGTATATAGAAGTGTGTTTTTGGTATTTAATTTTAAAACTGGTAGGTTTCTAAAAACCAAAAGCATCCCACACTACATTATACTGCACATATTTGGACAAACAAATGAAAATATCAGCCAAATCGGATGTATCGCTTGCAAGAAGAATGTATAAAAAAGGAGAGTTTAGTTTTCGCCATTTCAACAGTGACACTTTAAAAAATCAAGCAATTTTAACATACCAAACTTTTCTCCCATTCTTTAAAGACTTCGAATGCGGCCTTATATTGTGACAAATTCATATCTGTATCAACGCTGCATACAGTATTATTGTACGTCGCTATTAAGAGCCTCCCTTCGGCAACTATTTTTCTACAACAAAAACAATCAACTATAAAAGCAGGGAACGGACTAATTGTTGACATACTGTTGTTCTTCAGTCAAACTCGCTATTATCTGCATGGCCTGCTGTGAGGGCAGACCTTCCGGAACAAACACCTGCAAACCCCTTTTTAACGTAGTCAGCATTTGCTCGTTTTCTTCGCGAAGCCAATGAAGCTTTGCCTTTTCTAGGAATAGTCTCGGAGGTGCATACTGCTCCGCATCGAGTATATAGCTGTAAGCCTGTTGGTACACCTAAGGAAAATATTATATAAGCTAGATTTTTTTATACAGGGTGGCCCATTTGAAATGGAAATACCTCTGTAAACGTATTATTTTCATCCGATTTCAGCAGTTTTTTGTTTTCTAAAGATAGGTCTCAAAAAATTGTTATTTTGGTGCAAAATTTCAGAGCTTTATCTCAATTATTGAGCTAACTACGATTTTTATTTTCTTAAAAAATTAAGAAAATCATTTAGAAATTATTTTACCTCAAAACTAAGTCATTGGATTTGGAACTGTCTAAAATGGGTTTGTACAAAGTTTCGTTAAAAAATAACAATAATTGTTAAAAATACTGCGATATAATCAATTGTTACAATTTATGAATCTGACTTCACTCATTGAGTAAAGGAATAATAGGTTCACTGTAAAAAGTTAATTTTTGTAGTTTGTCACTAATTTTTATTTCTACTATTTAAGGATGGAATTGAAATGTCATCGCAATGACCTTCATTTGACCGAATTCTTAACTAGAATAAAACATTAGAACAAAATTTTCTTAATAATACAATTGAATAAAATCAATGATAATACTTACATTTTTATGTAGCAATGAGAAAGATGTAAAAATCCGATAATAATACATTATCTGGAATTTTAGATCAATAATGGGTACAGATAAGTTTTGAGAGATCCTAAATGAGAATCCGCAATCAGTTTTTTCCTAGAAAAATTCCTAATAATACTTCTTAAAATTTGAGCCCACAAAAGTGGCCGTGATTACGCACATTGTTCAATGCGCATTTTGAACATCTATCAAAATATGTCAACAAATAAAGATTTTATAAGTGGTAAGTCCTTAACGTGCACACACTGGAATTGTTCACCGTAATATACATAAAATGTTTGTTCGCATCAATACATTGTTTTTTTTTTTTTCATTTTCCATTTTCGAGATATGCATTTACCTTAATAATTAAAGCAATTATTACTTTATTTAACATGGGTGTTTCAATATAGTATTAATGCAAACGTCTTATGTACCAACAGAGGTAATAATTTTTGGTCCCAATTAAAATTAAAAATTAAGAAAAATTATGTTTGATCATATTATTCCTTTATCCAATGGTTTGATTTAATTAAAAAAAGAAACAAAATTTTGCAGAACTCTTTAGCCAGCAACATGCAGAAAATGTACTGAATCACATTCTGTAATAAAAAAATTGTCTTATTATAGCACAGAAAATATAGCCTTGCCGTAAGCTATATTTTCTGTAAGGCTTTATTTTCTCTGAGCTACGAGGGTCTCCCAAATATCCCTTTTGAAGTTTTATATTATTTGAAAATTCAAAATTCGCGATTCATAGTATAACAATGAGAATATACACTGTGTCTCGTTTTTCTTGTATTCACCCTTGAAAATCTAAGTAGGATGGAGGAATTGAACGGGTGAATTTTTTTATAGATATGTCCCTGAAAGGTCATAATTTGCGAAGTATTGGTTTGACCCATAGACTTATGAACAAGGGAGACTCAACCATTCATTGTTAAATAGGCTTTTGTTGTCAATCAAACATTGCTATGAGTGCGAGAGAGAAAAAAGAGAGAGAGAACTTCAAAATTCCGACTCCAAGCATCGCGGCCCAGGTTGACACCTAACCTAATATTTTGTGGTTGACACAATTCCGACCAGATATTTAATACGCCAGTGGCGAAAGATTTTTTAAAAATAATAAAATTAGTTGGGAACAAACATTATATTTGTATGATTTTTGTTATACTGGTTGGAGTATATCTAGGCATTAACCTATAATATACGCAAAATAAACCGAATTATCATTAAAAAAAAATTTAGATGATATTTTGACTTTAATATTACAACATATTATTTTTTCAGTAAAAATAGGAAATAAGAAACACTTTACTGTTACTTTTAAAATCCTTTATTTAGAAAAACTATTGCGGATATAAAATACAGTGAATATAACATAATATAACATATAATACAGATCATTGGTTCCACAAAGGCACAGAAAAACAGCAAGCGCTTGCTGTTTTTCTGTGACGAAGGTAAGCAATATATTACGAAGGATTTTTTAACTGGCATCATAATAACAATGTTTTATAATGTTATTGTGCAAAATACTGGAAATTAGTTAGCAATTATTTTACGATATGGAAATAAAACAAATTCCAGTATCAATCTAATATCCAATAATATATAAAAAAATTTTTTAGATGCAAGTCTCTTTTTGCCATTTTGTTCTGAGGAAATATCAGTTGTGAAAATATATCATGTAATTAATTATAATTATCAATATTATTTACTTAACTAAAAATTAATTTATTATTTCAACATAAAATTTAATGTTTCTGATTTTATATCTTTTTTGTGATTTTTAATTAATTTATTCGTATTTGTCAGATTTACTTATTGGCCTACAGTGCCCTAGAACTGCTATGGTTTTTGCAAAAGGCAATGAAGACGAAATAATAGTAATTGCTCCCCTCCTCTGCACTAGCATTTATGTGCTTTTGGGGTACAGGTACTGTGAGGGTGAGAATTATTATTATTATTATTAAATTGATAATAAAGCCATTTAAAGCCACGATTATAAACGCTTCCCTGGCCTCAGGAAGAGTATTTTCATCGATATTGGTACCAATATATACGTATCTCATAAATTTCTGCCCTGTGCAGTCAACCTGCCGCCTTACTGACATCTCATCCGGCAAGATTAAATAGCAAAGACTTGAATGACTCTTTTTGTTTTAAAGTTAAAGCTGTAAGAGCTTCGTTGGTGAATCCTGGACTGCCATCGATTGATCTTTACCATTTAGACAAGGTTTCTATATGCGGTAAGGAACGGTTAAAATAGTTTCTCACAAAATTATATGCCTTAGCTGAATAAAATGCCAATGTCAGTGCAAATGACCTTAAACTTGAATCTTGAATTATTATACTTTGCATGGAAGGTCCTTTTAATAATCTTTCAAAGACGTCTACGGCAGGTCCCGAAACTGATACCTGTAATGAAATGAAAATATTTATATTTTCGGCAAATAGGAGAAAAAAAACCAAAAGCTTCCAATTTCGGCTACCCTGTACAGTGTAATTGGTTGAGAGATACCTACATTTGAATTATTAAGTTACATGACAACACGCTAGGCCAAAAACACTTTTACCTTTATTGTGGATTCTGATGACTCCGATATGAGACATTTTTTCCTTAAGTAACGCAGAAGAGATTGCAGGGATGTAATTCGGAGCTTCAATCTTCTAACAGTCATTTGTAGGGTGTGACTTCGTTTTATTTGCTTTCCAACAGTTTCTTGTACTACTGCTAAATTTCTCCTTCTCGCCGGAGTGGAAAAATCGCTACTTGCCAGTCTTCTATGTGCAATAAAAAGTTTAAATTTAAACCTAATATAGTCAAATATATATCTTTACTTGATTGACAATTTCTAGTACAAAAATATAGTTGTGGTTTCCATCCTTGTTGCATAAATAACTAATTTATCTGCAATAGCTTCTGCATCTCTTTCTCTGTTTAAGCAGCAATTGTAGCTGACGAAGAGGATTGTATTCCGTCTTCAGCTTGTGCTTCCATTTTTTTGAATAGCTCTCTATAATTAAATAAAATTTGTATATACCTAGTACCTACATATCACAGAGAAAATAGATATAAAAAAAAACACTATTTCATATGCAGTGTGTTTCTTTTTGAGTCAATTCTGTTTTTTACTTTAGGTATTAACTGATTTTCAAAATTCTTTTTTTCCGCTTGCACCCTTGTCTATGGATAGACAAGGCTTGCACTCAAAGAGCTATATTTGTTGATGTGCATTTTTTAGCAACGTCGTTGCTTGACCTGCTGCGTTTAAAGAAAGTTCTCAAAAGTGACTAAGTCATATACTTACTTAGGTATTGTGACTGAAAAACTATTTTTGATGTAGTCAAAAATAATGAAAAGCATTATATTTTATTTAACATTTTTATACTTATATTAATCTATTTTTGAACATATTAAATAAAAAAATATCAGACATCACAGCTTTTTTCTTGTAAACTGAGTTTACAAGACCCTGGTTCAATACATTACTTACTGATTTTCTCCGTACAAATAAATATTAATTAATTTTCATTTCTTAATTACTTTTCAATAATTAGTAGATTTTTTAAGAGCAACGTTTTTATTTGCTTGAAGATAATAGTTTTTCCGTTCATGAAACTACATTAATTTATGGATATAGTGTTAAAGTGGCTTACTTACCTATCTTTAGAAGCAGATGTGCTCCCAGACGAAGTAAGCAACTCCTCAAATAAAATGTTTTGCAACCTGCAGAATTGCTCTGTTATTGTTCTATTATAGTTATTATTATTATTACTTTAAAAATGCATACTATATCCACCTGAATTCCGTAGGTCGCTCAGTTAATTTTTGATCAGCTCCAGGTTTAACATACCGGGGACCATTTCCCTTTATAACTATTTCGCATGGATGAAAATTATCCGAACAATTTTCCGGGTGTTTTGGTAAAAGCTGGTTCTCATTTAAGCCGACAAGGGAAAACGGAAAACCACATCCTTCTCCTTTCAGAATCCATGGGAAACCTACAAAATATTCCCAATGGTAACAAATTGTTATTTCAAATAACTGCCGAACTAAAAGCACCAAATCAACATAAAGCAAAGGCAGTACTTTGGATATTTATCAGTACTTAGTACCTACTACCAATACCTACTTATCTACGCTACTGAAGAGGGCCAAACATTATGGTGAAATTAGCGAAAATAATACATACCAGTGAAAAGGCGGTTCCGAGTTAAAAGAGTTCAACTTTCCGCACACCTGACACCGGCGCACCATTTTTTAAAGTTTTCATATCACGTTTTTGCAAAAAATACGCGTAAAAACCTGAAAATGCTTGAAAATCGAAATATTCCGACTACTAAAAACGTCGCAAACAAATCTTATGACGGCGTCAGGTTTGGTACCCGTCACAATGAAATATGTCTAGTGGGAATTAAGGGGCGTTGTCGCTTAATCTCCATAAAATATTATACATAAATTAATAAACAGCATTTAACAAGTTTACTTCAAAATATATGCCTACGGCGTTTGCGTTTGCAACAATTATTCTTCGGTTAACAATGCTTATATGCTCTTCTGTTATTATTAATAGATAAGCTGTACCCATTTATATCTGCGAAAAGGGGGTTGGGGGACATAACCGAAAATCTGGCAACCACACGCGCTGAGAATTTACAGGGGAACCAAATGAATAGTAGACCAAAAGGATCTCTGATCACTTTAAAATGTAAATAGTTATATCTCCCCTTGCTTATAAGTCTATGGTTTGACCTTGCCGCCAAATCTTGGCCTACTAGGGGTGCATTTTTCGAAAAACCATATTAGGCATTTTTTTATTTAAAATCTGACACCACCATTTCATTCTGGAGGGTGCCAAAGTTGAGCAAAATAGGAATTTTAAAGGTATCTGGCGAGTCAAGTGTGAAATGGAATAACTGTTTCCATCAGATTTGGAATCAATTACCACCAAAATTTCGAGAAAATATCATTATTAATAACTGAGATATTAGGGTGTATTCATGAAAAGCGGGACACACTGTATATTCTATATAAGGTTAGAATATACATATATCCTTTACTCAACGTAAAATTCATCATATGAAGATCGTAAGATGTCTGTTTTCCACGCCATCTGGTATATAATAATAGCTACAGTTTTGTAGTCTGGCAGCATATATTTATGGGGTATTTTGTCTATGTTCTTTATTGCAACAAGACTAGATAAATACAAAATTTATTACCGTGTTTTCGTTACGAGCGTATTCCGAAACCTATGCCCATCTTAACGAAGGTAAAATTCCAGCTCAAGAGACAAAATAGCCGAATTTATGCCCGCATAAAGTTTGAAACTTGTAAACTAGTGTCATTAGTATCTATGAATATTTTAAAAATACCCATATTTTTGTAAACCTTTCAAATTCGCTAGTTTTACCAGCTAGTTGTAAATAAAATTACATTGATACCAAACATACAATTCGCAAGCATAAAAACTGTAGTTATTCAAAGCATTTAGACGATAAAATTGGATTTTTAATAAGTTTTCAAATAAAATAAAATGTGTAATCTGTGGCTGCATGTTTTTTAAATTGGCTACATCACTAAATTAAGAGTACTCTTGACATGAGTGTCGAAATGTTTTTAATAACTTGTGGGATTTGTTACCCTACCTGGACTGGTATTTAGTTTTAGGATTATTGAGATAGAGTATTGTCAACTAGACAGAAAAAATAAACAGAATTTTATTTAGTCCAGGCTATTTTATATTTACATATAGCAAACGCTATAATTGGTGACCTATGCCGACGTTTTTAAGTAATTTGAACAAAGAACAGTTATGCAAAATCTTGGAATTCTTTGAACTTCGACCTGGAGGTTCTATCGACAACATGAGGCTGATTGTAGAGGCCGAAGTTAAGGATAGATATCCAGAGGAGAATGCTCACGATTTTAACTTCACTGACATTCTGAAGAAGATACAAGAAACCGAAGAAAAACATGAACTTTCAAAGAAAATTGATAGATTTCAATCCATAGACAAACCCAAATAAAAGACGCTCCGAAAGGCCCTGTAATTAGGGAAGCATGTTAGTGCGCAACCCAGATAAATATTGTCATTCTTGTTAATGTCAACGATGTCATCTGACTTTTCCTTGCACAGAAATAGATGTCAATGATGTCATCTGACTTTTGCTTGCACAGAAATAGAAGTTAATTTCTGTTTACTTGTCGTAGGCTCCAAATAATTCTAATTTTAATCTCTGCATTCTGTGTTTTAAAATAACAACATGTGTTTGATGTGCAAGGGTGAAACCATGTTTGATCTGTGAGTGAAACAGAATGGTGTTCCCGACGTGAAACCCGCATTAAAACACACAGAGAGAGACTGAAAACTGAAATTAATAAGGATTTTACAACAGATAATAGGTAGGTATATTAATGTAAAATACTAACTTAATAACATTGATTGTGCCTGCTCTTGTACTTGCACTTGCTGAAAGCCCAGGAATTACTTGCATATTGCATAGTTTAATACTTAATACTTTATAACTTTTTTTAGCTTATATGTGATGGGCAACTCGATGTCCCAAATACCGGGTTAACTCAAGACGAGGTTAATAATTCGAGGCTCCACTTAATCCAGAGATCGCAATAGATACATAGCAAGATGTAGCTGTCACTGCTAAATAATATTAGTATCATTTGTATACTAACGGTGAGTACCTACCTCTGCAATAAACTTTCAACAAAGCATTCAAGTCAAATCCTTTTTATAGGAAGTTATTGTTTTCCTATCTTACCGAGCCATTCAGGTATCAACTCGAAAGCCCCTGTAAGCAATGGTTGTTGCAAGTTTTAAGCAATTCATTATGTGCATTATTGTGTACATTTTTAGGTATTTTTTGGATCATTAACAATATTGTACCATAGGGCGAATGCCTATAGGAGAACTGTTACCTGTGCCCACCTCAACCCAACTGTGCTATCGACCTAGTGATGCAAGTAGATACCTAGTAGATTTGCACCCCTAGATTTTATATTTTTAGGTATTTTTTTGGATCATTAACAATATAATATTGTACCATAGGGCGAATGCCTGTAGGAGAACTGTTACCTGTGCTCACCTCAACCCTACTGTGATATCGGCCTAGTGATGCAAGTAGATACCTAATAGATTTGCACCCCTAGTCATGTACCTAAGATTTTATAAAACACTGTAAATGTGTGGCCCAATATGTCTTCCCCAGAGGCATATAAGTACAGATGTGCAGCTTTACATTGTAAAAACGTTTACTATTGGCCAGTGACAAACATATCTTACAGAAATAAAAGATTTTTCACTTTTCCGGCTAATACAGATCGGAGGAGGCTGTGGTGTGATATCATGCATTTAAACTATTCTGATAAAAAAAATTATGTCTGTGAAGAACATTTCCATATGGAAAGTTTTACCAGCTCTGATAAAGTAAGACTCCAGGTGAGACTTGTTAGATTTGCAAAACCATTTTTTGAAAACGTAGATTTACTAGCATCGGCATCCTCTCATAATGAACATTCTTATGCAGAACTAATTCATTCTAAATCTAACTTAAGTTCTCAGGATTCAAACATAAATAAAGACAATGTCGTAGAAACAATTATAGAAATACAGCAATCCCCGGTTTCTTTTGAACCAGCCCCTTTTTTTATATTTAAGAGATTTTGTTTACAAGAGTTTATTTTTACAAGAGTTCATTTTTTTTGTTTATTTTATTGAATGTATTAAAGTGTTCAGAAACTACAATTTTGTTTTCCCCTTTAGTTTAAGTACCTAGTTATCTTTTATTTTAAAGTTTTGCCTTAACTTTTAAAGGTTTTTGAAGAAAAACTAATGTGTTGTTTATTCGTAAAACTATTAATACTGTTTTGTGGTGAACGACCCATTTGTTTTTGTTTTAAATTTTTAAAGAAGGTAAAACTTTAAAATAAAGGCTCATAAATCAACCAGTCTCTCAAAAAATATTTAAAATTCCCGCCTCCCTAGAAATAGTTCACCCAGATGCTAGCGGCGGCGCCACTGGCGCCTATTGTGCCAACTTCACACTAGGGATTCCGGATGTCTTCTCTTTGGGTTTGTCTATGTTTGAATCCGTATTTCAACGATTATTTGATAGAATAAGCGACACATGCACTAAAATTGATGGGATAGAGAGGAGAGTTTCTCAACTTGAAATAGAGCCTAATTCTGCAAATTCAAACAGAACTCCACCAACTACTGTAAGTACTGAATCTACCCAGATACCTCTAGTCACTGCTGCTCAACCCGGAAAAGATCAATCCACCCAAGTTAAAACTATAAATTTACCACCTTTTTGGAGTACTGAACCTGAATTATGGTTTAATATGGTTGAAACAATTTTTGATGTTCAGCAAAAATTTGGAAGAATCATTTCTTTGTTAGATTGCTCTATTATTAAAGAAAACTCTAACTTATTTAAATTATCAAATAACAACAACTCATACCAAATTTTGAAACATCAGTTAATTGGAAATTATAAAATATCTGACGAAGACAAAATGATAAAACTTTTCGAAGAATGTGAATTGGGAGATCGTAAACCAAGTCACTTGTTACGAGAAATGACCAATTTGGCATCAGGGCACATATCGGAAAAATTCATCGTTTTGGCATGGTTAAATAAGCTTCCTAATACAATCGGACAAGTTTTACGGGGATCCCGCGAAATATCCTCTTTAGAAACACTTTCAAATATGGCCGATGAAATGTATACTGGTTTCTGCAAAAATAAAGAACTGTGTTTAGTTAGATCAAAGATGCCAGAAAATACTAATCCAAGCACTGAATCCCTAGAACAAAAAATTGATCTACTTCTTAAAAAATTCGAAGAAACAATAGATAAGAAACCAGGATCCAGATCACAATCACCACGACGATTTACATCAAAATTTCAACATTCTAACCCTAATTTTTGCTACTATCATAACAGATTTGGTACGAAGGCAACAAAATGTACACCACCATGCCAATATAAAAATTCTCCTTGTCTTAGTCAGTCGTTAATGTCCACAAAAAGCAATGCCAACAATAAGCGACTTTTTATTAGAGACAATAATACACAACATGTTTTCCTGATTGATACTGGTGCAGATGTATGTATAATTCCAAGAACAATCGAAATTGAACCCAATGAATCGAGAAAATTATATTCTGCTGATGGTTCAGAAATTAAAACCTATGGAGAAAAAATTTTGAAGATTAATTTGGGGTTTCGAAGAAATTTTACATGGAACTTTGTTATAGCTAGTTGTGAAATACCAATTATAGGAGCTGATTTTATCGAACGATTTGGAATTTTGGCAGATCTTAAAAACAAAAGAATTATTGATGAAGAAACAAACACTTTTAGTTTTGGAGAAGTACATAATTTATCAATCGTACCTACTATAAAAACAATAAATCCTTGTATGAATTATCACGATCTTTTATCTAATTATCCAAATATTTCCAAAGGGTTATCAAAAAATACAAACATTGAACATTCAATCAAGCATCAAATAATAACTACAGGCCAACCAATTTATTGTAAAGTGAGACGACTAGATTCTGAAAAACTCGCTGCAGCCAAAAAAGAATTTGATTATTTGCTGGAAAATGGGATAATCAGACCATCATCGAGCCCGTGGGCAAGTCCTCTACACATGGTTCGTAAATCAAATGGGGATTGGCGCCCTTGTGGTGACTATCGCCAATTAAATTCTATAACTGTACCTGATAGATATCCTCTGCCAAACATAAAAGATTTTACTTTTATTTTGTATGGAAAAAACATTTTTTCAAAAATCGACCTAGTGAAAGCATTTCACCAAATTCCCATGGCGAAGAAAGATATAGAAAAGACAGCAATTATCACACCCTTCGGATTATTTGAATATTTAAAAATGCCTTTCGGGCTTCGCAATGCTGCTCAATCGTGTCAACGTTTCATCCATCAAATTACCCGCGAATTATCATTTTGCTTTCCTTACATAGATGACATTCTTGTCGCTTCATGAAATGAAAATGAACATAAATTGCATTTACGGCAGTTATTTACTAAATTAGAGGAATACGGGATTATCATCAACCCAGATAAATGCAAATTTGGAAAAGCAGTTATTGAGTTTTTAGGTTTCCGTGTCAGCAAAGAAGGTATAGAACCAACAAAGAAGAAAGTAGATGCTATTATAAATTACCCTAAGCCAGAAACGATAGCTTCGCTTCAAAAATTCTTGGGGATGGTTAATTATTATAGGACTTTAATTCCGCATGCAGCCAAAATTCAAATGTTACTAAATATATTCCAGAAGGGAAATCCGAAACCAAACACCAAACTTATATGGACATCAGAACAGGAAAACGCCTTAAAAAATTTAAAAGAGGCAGTAGCTAATGCCGCCCTCTTATGTTATCCTTCACCAAAACTTCCTCTATCTTTATTGGTTGACGCCTCTGACTATTCTCTTGGAGCAGTAATTCAACAAAAAGACGACATTTGGAGACCTCTCGGATTTTTTTCAAAACATTTAACAAACGCACAAAAAAAAAATATAGTACCTATGACAGAGAACTCTTAAGCATTTATGAAGCAATTAAATATTTTAGATATATGTTGGAAGGTAGATTATTCATCATATACACAGACCACAAACCGCTTGTGTATGCTTTCACAAAAAAATCAACAAATACTAGCCCTAGACAAGAAAGGTATTTAAATTTCATAAGTCAGTTTTCCACGGATATACAACACATTTCTGGTAAAGATAATGTGATGGCTGACGCATTATCAAGAATCTCGTTGCTAAAAATGGATAACCTTTTTGACTAGACCGAATGGAGAAATGAACAAAATAATGATGATAGTCTTAAAAATCTTCTTTCAACGACATCTTCTTTGAAACTGCAAGAGATACAAATTGGTGAAACTAACTGCAAAATTTACTGTGATACATCAACCAAAAATATTCGCCCTTTTGTTCCATTGAAATTTAGAAATTTTTTTTTCAAAAAATTCATAATTTATCTCATCCAGGCATTAAAGGAACCATCAATTCAATTAAATCAAGATATATTTGGCCATTTATAGAAAAAGATCTAAAAACTTGGACAAAACAATGTATGGCATGTCAAAAATCCAAAATTTCAAGACATGTTAATAGTCCACCCAGAAACTTTGAATTGCCTAATACTAGATTTGAACACGTTCACATTGACCTTATTGGACCTCTTCCACCGTCCAATGAATTTAGGTACTGTCTAACTTGTATAGATAGGTATACGCGATGGCCTGAAGCACTTCCATTGAAAGATGTAACAGCTGAAACAGTGGCTCGAGCATTTTATAGTGGATGGGTAGTACGATTCGGTGTTCCATTAAGAATAACCACAGATCAAGGACGACAATTTGAATCAGGACTATTCAGAGAATTGACAAAATTAAGGGTATTCATCATATTCACACAACAGCCTACCACCCTTGTGCGAATGGCTTAGTAGAACGCTTCCATAGGTCGCTAAAACAAGCAATTAAGTGTCACAACTCCTCTAGATGGTCAGAGAAACTTCCTTCAATTCTCCTTGGCTTAAGAACTGCGGTAAAAGAAGATCTCCAAATATCAAGTGCAGATCTGGTATATGGAACAAGCCTACGAATTCCTGGAGAGATGCTGATTCCTACAAACGATTACATTTCACCACACACAATGCTTCAAGATTTACACGAAACCATGAAAGTTATAAAACCTAAAGGAACATCAAACCACAACACAAAAAAGAAATACTTTGTTTACGATGAACTCTCTACATGTACTCACGTTTTTATAAGAGTTGATAGAATAAAAGCGCCCCTAGAACGCCCTTATCATGGTCCACATAAAGTTTTGGAAAGAAGAAATATACTGTTTAAAATTTTAGTGAATGGAAAAGAAACAACAATTACCGTAGACAGATTAAAACCAGCATTTGTAGAAGATGATTGTTTGGAAAACACCAATTATAAAGAAAAATTAAAGAAAAAAGTAACATTTCAATTAAGAACGTCCACACTGAGGGGGGAGTAATGTGGGGTTTGTTACCCTACCTGGACTGGTATTTAGTTTTAGGATTATTGAGATAGAGTATTGTCAACTAGACAGAAAAAATAAACAGAATTTTATTTAGTCCAAGCTATTTTATATTTACATATAGCAAACGCTATAAACTACAGTTTTTTTTGTGTTTAAACAGTAGAAATAAAAATTGGTGGCAAACCTACGCTAAATAAACTTATACGAGGGAAATCAGATTCATAAATTATTAATTAATTATATGGCAGTATTTTTAATAATTGTTATTTTTTAACAAATCTTTGTACAAAACCCATTTTAGATGGATCCAATGATGTAGTCAGTTTGACGTAAAAAATCGCTAAATGATTGTCGTAATTTTTTTACCTGAAATTTTGCACCAAAATACAGTTTTTGTGATTTGCCTTTAGAAGAAGAAGAAAACATTTAAAATCAAATGAAAAATATAAATTTTACAGGGTAAACATAGTATACCAAGTTGAATTATTCTTACCCCCGCTCGACTAGCAATTTTCACACTCTGCAACCAGCATTCCCCAAGCAATTTATCGAAGTACGGCACAGCCTGAGGCGCCTTTTCCTTCACGATACTCTTCCCGAGCTCCAACACGACTCTCCTCATACAAATCAATGGTTCGATAATCCTCACAGATTCCTGTACGACTTTGGCTCTGAGTTCCCATTCCGACATGAGCTTTTTCATAAGCAGTTCGGCATGGTTCCTGTCATTCGGCTTAATTAGCAGTTCCGATATGGTTTTCTCAGCCTGATGAAGTTCATTCAGGCAGTGGAGTTTAGTGATGTAACTGTAGCCGTGTTGGTAGGCGCCTTCCTCCAGGCTGGCAGCTCCAAATGCTTCCACTTGCTGCTTTTTTACTACTTGAAGGACTGCATTAAAGCTGTCTCTTTCACCTGACAAGAAGTTGCGAGTGTCGAAAATAAAATGTAATAAAACGAGATGAAATATGTTGAACAGTTCAACAGTTACCACTACTGTTTAACGATACCACGTCAGTTTTCACCTGATTTCATTAGGTGTTAAAGCTAGAATTTATGTTTATGATTTAATGAAAATAAAAGAACTCCTGGTACAAATTGTGCTATAAGGGTGGTTTCCTAAACATTTTTTTAGAGCACAATGGCCCAAAAGTTGTAGGGTATCAAAGTATGAACAACTTTTCCTCATAAAAATTGTTTGTATCGATAACACGTAACGAGTTAAAGCACATTTTCTTATATGACAAAAATTCGGCATAGTGCAAGGCTGGACTTATAAAAAAAATTTACAAAAAATTACCTTAATAAAAGTTTTATAGGATAAAATTCTGATAAATTTTTTTATATAAATTTTTTTTTGTCTCTAATACTTAATGATTTACAGGGCATTATATGACCAAAAATTCGTTTACCACAGGACTGGTCTTGTAAATATTTTTTTATAAATTACCTTAATAAAAGTTGGAGAGGGTAAAATGATCTACAATTTTGTTTTACAATTTTTTTTGTTATCTTGATTACTTAACAACTTACAGCTCATTTATGACACTCCCAGTAGTGTTTTTGCGCTGTAACTTGTCAAGTCGTCGAGATAATAAAAAATTTTGTAAAACAAAATTGTAGATTGAGGTGAAAATGTAATTTTTGAATTTTGGAGTTAACAGGTGTTTTGGGGCACATTTTGCCAATTTCAATGCAAACTGTTGATTTTATCGTTATGGAACAATATACTTTTGTTGCAAAATGAAAAGATGCACTATAAAATGAGATGGACCTGCAAGACCAAAAAGATAACTTCAAAAAAAATTCCAAAAATAGCGCAAGTGCCGCAAGTAGCGCTTTGTGAGATACGTAGAAATTGACATTTCCAGCTTATTAGCTATTCTCCATCCCCAAAAACATAGCAGTGGCAAATTTCAGTTAAGCAGCTTGACTATTTTGGGAGATATTGTAAATTTTGTAAAAAATCACTTTAAAATAATTGTTTACATCTATAGGTCATGGTTTTACAACACGGATAATAATCTACGAGAGTGAAAGTCACATTTTCAAGGGCTTATTTTGATATCTTCCGGTAAAATTTTTGTAAATTCCAATTATTTCTTATTTGGGTGCCCAGATAAAACTAAATTCCAGTGAATAAAACCATAAAACTTCCTGATTTTAAGGTGCTTACGTAAAATTGTTAGGTATAAAACTCTCCAAACAGTCCAAACCAAAACCACTTTTACCCTGGAAGACTGTAGGAACCAAATCTCTTTTGATGGCCTTAATCCACTTTTCCCTTAAAATGGGGTCTTTAGGGAAGGAAAAAGAGGACATTTTAGGACCACCTTTGTAGTTCCCTTCTTGCAGTTGGGAACAGAATACGTCCACGGCATGATTTAAATAAGTCCGAAACTTAGACACAACCTTACCTATAAACTAAAATTTAATTGTAATCACTTTTGGACCAGTGCCAATACATTTTTGGAAAAATAAAATTATTAACAGGCAAGGACCAGTCAAAATGGTGAAATGGAGGTGCTGTTTAGGGGTCGATTGCGATTTTCGGCGAAACGTGATCTCCTAGCGGTAAATGTCCTACACAGAAATCGAAAACCCAATTTTTCGGTTTTTTAATTTTTTTTTCTCTTGTAAAAATAACTATTTACATGAAATTTTGTGAAAGTATATACCTACATTTTTTGCATTGAATAAGCCTGATTTTACTAGAATAAACAAAAAGGTCCAAAATATCCTTAAATACGTAATTTTCTAGTGGGATCCACATTTTATGTTAGAAAATATATCATGAAGTCTTGAAAATTTAGTTCATGTAGACATTGTAAAAATTCATCGTATTGTGATATTTCTATCGATTCTGGAAGTTTTACTAATAAAAGTTGGATCACCCTGTTGAGTGTGTACTGTAAGAAACGACGATATGTATATAACATTAGTTACCTTTGTTGATATGTAGCAAGGCCTTTCCAATCTGCACCCCCCAACTGTTCTTATCAACTATATCGGTTTTCTTAAGCAAATTCTCGAGGGATTCGTACTGGCCTAACCTCCAAAGAGGCTCGGCTTGCATCTCGACGATCATGTTGCTGAATTCGGGCCGCATATCCAACACTCCCTGAGCAAAGTGGAGGGCTGTATTCACTTTGTCTAGGTCCAGATAGCATTGGAATAATCCCTAAAATGAAAAATAAGTTATGTAAATTTCACATTCACTCCAAACATTTATTCGCACTGACCTGAATATGCTGCAATTTCAATGGCAGTGGCATATGTTCGTAACATGCCGCGGCATCAGCCAATTTTCCAGAAACTTCCAAATTCAGCACAGTCTGTTCCAGAGATGGATCGGTTTTCTGTAACCTCTCCATAGCTGAAACTCCATCTGGTTCCTCTAATTGTGCGTAAATCTGAAAATTAAAAGTTGTAAATAAAATTTAGCAGATTAAAACCTACATTTACTTCAGCCAAGAATGGTAACTGATGAGACGTTTCATCAGTATTGCTAGTTATGTAATCTTCCAAACACATAAGAGCTCTGGGATATTCGCCACATTGATAATTGCATTTTGCCAACTGTAACCTGGAAAATCTTTCCAAAAATACCGTTACTTTTATGTAGTTTGGATCGGTGTTCCCGTTTTGACCATATAACCACTGCCACTCTCGTTTCCAGCGATCCAAAAAATCTAACAATAAGAATACCACTTTTGTACATTCAGTTTGCTTCTGTTTTTCTGGTGTAATATGTTGCATTGTTGCCACTATTCCTGGTAACGGTAATGAACCAGTCTAAAAAATGTACGTGAGAACATGATCGCTAAGTTTTTAGGTTTTACCATAAGAAGTTTCTGGTCAACATTAACTTCGTCATTAAATGACTTTATAACCGCATCCAATTCAGTGAAAGCTTTTTCTTCGCTACCATCAGTACCTTCTAATAAGGAATGCAGAACGATATAAGGAAGAAAGTGCATTAAAATTTTGTTATACTGTTTCATACTTGGAAGGCACATTTGTAGCAGATTTTTTCTGTCTACTCGTAATGTTGATATTAAACTACAAGTCCAGCTGAAAATATAAAAAAAAACATTATATTTCAACCAAACCTTACAGAAATAACCATACTTATACAACCAAGAGTTAAAAGTACTTCCATGGGTAGAATTATAAATGGGTGTGGCAAAATGTTTGGTCTCATTCTGAAATATTTTGTATTTAGACGATAACAGTGGTAACATAAACTGTTTTTGAATATCAGGAAACAGTTCCCACAAGTAATGCTTGCTGCTTCTTTCATCAGGAGATATATCATACGTTTTTAATATCTCCTGAATAGCTATGGCAAATCGGTCCATATTCTACAAAGATAACGAGTTACAATGACATAAATTTGTAAAAAAAAATTTACAGTTGTATTCTTTTCCATTTGGGAAGCTTTAATAAGCTCATTCAGTGCACTAACAATGAAGCCATCCTCGTTTATGAAGAATGTGAAAGACTTATTGTCCTGTGTATATCTAAAAATTATGAAAAAAAAAAACGACTTACTAAAGATAATCTAACCTCTAGTAACATCAGTGCCGGTTTAACAGGGGTTTTTTGGGTGCAATAGCACCGGGCGGTAAACTTTTTGAGGGCGGTACGCGCGCTACCGCTCTCTGAGAAAAACTTAAAAATAAACATTTATTTCTTAAAATGCGACACTGCACCCTACGATTCGCGCCAGCCGCCCGCCGCCCGCTGCTACAACAAGTTGAGACTTGAGTTGCAGGTTGCAAGGTTGCATTGCATGTATGCACCACAAAAACAACAGATTTACTAAAATCTACTTGTTTTGTTGTGTGTGACTTGTGTGCTAGTGCTAGAACTCCTGGGTAGTCCATTTGTGTAACTAAAAATTCGTTTTAAAAATACACACAAACACGGTAAGCTAGCACATTCTTAATTTTTGTAATACCTAAATACCTCATTTAATATTTAATTATTAGTATTTAATAATATAGTCGACTTTACTCTAATAAAAAGGTATTTTTAATTTTTATTAAATTATTGTTACACACATTGAATAATTTATGAACGTGTGTTAAAATAGAATTGTGATTGGTGTTTCTGATTATTTTAAATCAAAGAATAATGTTTTATTTTTTAGATAGTATTTTTATTTAGTTTTTCTTCGAACCTGTTGTTTATTTAAACCAAAGAATACTGTTTTATTTTTTATTTAGTGATTTTAATTAATTTTTAATATCTAATATAGTCTAATATTCCTTGTTTAAATCAAAGAATAAAGATTGTTTTTTGTTTTGTTTATAATTTTTCGTTTTTTATTTTATATAAATATGTTACAAAGTTCCTTTCTTATTTCGTGACGGTTCAACAAAATAAGAAATATTTTAATGCATGGGCCATCCCATCCCCATGCATTAAAATATCCGGATGGGTTATTATGTCTGTGGCAGCACCGGGCGGCGAACTACCTTAAACCGGCACTGAGTAACATGGACTGACACATTGTTGAACTAACTATACTAAAAACGCCGTAACCAACATTTTATGATTTTTCCTTTACGGCAAAATTGGACTATTCTGAAGATTATCTAACTACTTATTTTACTTCAAAAGCCGTATCTGCACTATGTAAAATGATATATCAGTTTTTGTTTGCCCTATATGCAGTTTTTGGATTTAGCTAGTAAGTTTTGCCATATGGTACTAGTTGCCATATCTGCTGCATATACAGCACAACGATCTTTGTGAATCGTTATTTATTGTATGTTACAATTTTTATGAGTAATATTGTAAAAAATGAAAGTTAGGATCAAAGTCCACAGATTTTTTATAGTGTTTTATTTGAAACTGTAACAAAAATATCATAGATATATTGTGTATTATAATAATAAAAATTCCTAAATATATGTAGGTTTCCTGTTTACCAATCTTTTTGTTTTTAGATTCCCATCTCACAAATATATGTTATTAAATTTATCAAAAAAATTAAGTGACACATATTTTTTCATTTTGTACACTGGTCCGTAAAAAGGGAGATGGGCCCTAAATTTTGGTAAAAAAATAATTCTTTTAACTGAAAAGTCAACAAAACTCCCACTAAGTGGCAAACATTTTTTGTTAATTTGGTATTTATGGCCATGTTATGACCATAACTGGAATTGTACCAAGCCACTTATGGTCACTACTTATATACGTTTAAAAATAGGACATTTTTACAGGAGTGTACTATGCCACCAACAAAAAAAAAGAAAGCTGTTCGTTTTCAATACTCGCCCACCAAATTAAAAAATGCACTAAAAGCCGTAGAAGTCGAAGTAATGTCGAAATACCAACAAAGACAAGGTGTCTTTTATATATTATGTGAAACATGACGTTTCTGTCATATATGTATGACAGATATAATATACAGGATGTTCCATTTGAGATAAGAAAGTTGATATCGACTTCCGGTATAACCGGAAGTGCCAGATTCACCAAAATATTTTAGTTGAGCAGCACCCATCGTCATTGGTGAGGTGCCAAATTTTCCTACTTTTAGTTTTCCATTTATAGATCGATGCAGTTCGTGGTGGGCCACCCTGTATATAGATACAACATACCTGTGATATTTTGGTTACATTTTCAAATAAAAAAAATTAGAACAAACCTTTCAACTTTGACCCTAAGTTATTCATGCATTTTTTGTAATATGTGGCGTTTACTTATAAAAATTGTAATTACGGCAAATGACTTTAACAATTCGCAAATATTGTTGTGGCGTATATGGTGCGTTTTTTTAACAGCTGCAATCCAAAACCCTAACAAGTTATCTTCGAGTACAAGACAAAGTGTCAAACACGAAGAACAAACCTACACATTGGAAACAACTTTTGATGTTGAAATGTGGACATCAGCCGACGATGTCTCTGGATACCTTAGTAGCGGGTAATTATCTTTGCATTTACCTTCTAGGTAGGTGGCTAGGCTCGATGGCCCCCAACTCGGCAAACACTTCCCCACAAGCCAATTTTAAAGCCTCGTCCTTTTCCCTACATCCCAACGTAAGCATGTCAACCATTTCGACTACAACTGGGTCGATTCCGTTGTATCCCAAAATCATTTGGTCCAGCTCCTCCCTGCTTTCTTCTAGGTATCTCTTTAACTGTTTGAGACCATGAATTCTAACTTCCACTGTTTCATGGCTAATATACTTCAAACTCTGACTTATTTTGTCTTTGAGTTTTGTCTTGTTGGCTTGCTTAACATACTTTCGAATTACAGCCATCACGGCTACATTTATGTTGGTATTATTGACAAAAAATAAATCGGCGATGTATTCTTTTAAGTGAATTTGGTTTTCGATCAACAGATACTTTGCAATATTGTTCACTTTTTCTGGACAAAACTCCATAAGAGGTAAAAGTGACACAAAAATTGTTGCCAGTTGTGATCCAAGTGAGTCTACGCCACAATTTCGCAAATACGAATCCCAAACGTCGCAAGCTAAACTTGGGTATTTTTTGTACGGAATAGTCTGAAGCATGGCGATGATTTTAAATCGTAGCGGTATTAAGTGTCTAGGTTCCATGAACCTGAACAAATCGGCTAAACTATGAAGCACCTGATCTTTTCTCGAATACTCCGATAGCAATTTGATGTCGAAACAATGCAATATGCCGAGAAATTGGGATTGCAAGTAATCTGGTACGGATGGTGTTTTGTTTTCATTGTCTTCTGCGGCGAGTAGCCTTAAAACTGACAATGTTTTGTCCTTTTTCTCATGAAAGTTAAGCAGTAGCTCATTGAGAATTACCTAAAATATTGCATTGAAATCTGATTTAGAGTCCTTTTGCAGGTGACATTCCTTAACGGGACATTCTTAAGGCCAACATAAACCGATCTACACTGTGTTAAAGTTGATACAATATTTTCGATTCTCTACAATATTTTCGGAAGCATTAGAGCTAAAAATACTCAGAAATATGTAAAAGAAAACATTATACTATTAGTCCTTGAAAATAATACAGATCACAATATGTTTGCAGTATAACCCACATTTACTTAAATAAATTAAAATTTTTGATTTCACTTAAATTTAGCTAATTTAAATTAGTGATGAATAAAAGAAAATCAAAAATTTGGCACCATGATGTGGCTAGTTAATGATTACATTGAAGTATTGGGAGTAATTTATTTGTTCATTTTAGAAGCCTTGCAATATTATGCCTAGTCCTTGCTTTGTTGAATTTTCCTGTAAATAATTTCAATAATTGTCATATTTGTAGAAAAACTGCACCATTATATTAGCTGATTCTGTATGCAAAACAAGAATGGTACAGGGTGTTCACGAAATATTGGAGACCCCCTTAACTTTCTTATTTTTGACCAGAGGAAAAAGTGTTTTATATGAAAGTTGTAGAAAATTTTCTCAACTTTCCAATGCTGTTTTCAGAAAGAAAATCCAACGTCGAGTTTTTAAGATAGAGGCCTAAGTTGTGTTTTTTTAAATGGAACACCCTGTATGTTATTGAATTTTTAGATTCCACGCTTCATTCCGATTACAACGATATATACATGGTGAATCAGTTTTTTGTAGCAGGCTTTAATAGGTGATAGATCTTCAAAAAATAACGGCACTTTTTCGTATAAACTATATCTTTTTAAGGCCTTAGAAAAAAGTTACAGGGTGTTAAAGTTAAAATATGAGGACTTTATTGAATATTTACCAAACTAGTTGATATATTTAAGTCATATTTGGTATACGTTAAAACGGCAAGGGTTAGCATAAAACCTGTTATTATCGAACATCTTGCACAACCAGTGGCGGAGAAGTGGGTAATTGGTAAAATTATTTTTAGAAAAAAAAATGAATCACCTTGTATTTTAACAAAAGGTATTGAATTTTGTATGTAAATTTTAATTGCAGACAAATATTTCCTCTTGGTATTTGTTCGCATGTGTTATAGTTTAATGGCAAATTTCATTTTTTTGTATTATTTCGGGGTATTTCTGAAAAATTATTTAAAAAATTTGCTCCATAAGTAACACTTAAAGTAGAAAAAACGTGTTTCTTACTTGAAATAAAGTAACTTTTTCCAATAAACTAACCCATTCAAGGTTTTACTTTTCAAGATACAGAGCATAACCTTTATTGTATCTTCCTTAAATGTTTTAGACCCTGTAACTTCAAAAGTATAGCCTTAAATAGGTAAGTTTATTGGAAAAAGTTACTTTATTTAAAGTAGCAAACACATTATTTTCTTTAAGTGTTACTTATGGAGCAATTTTTTTAGATAATTTTCAGAAATACCCCGAAATAATACAAAAAAATGAAATTTGCCGTTACATTAAAACACATGCGAACAAATGCCAAGAGAACATTTTTGTATGCAATTAAAATCTACATAAAAAATTCAATAACTTTTATTACAATACAAGGTGATTCATTTTTTTTCTAAAAATAATTTTACCAATTACCCACTTCTCCGCCACTGGTTGTGCAAGATGTTCGACATTAACAGGTTTTATGCTTACCCGTGCCGTTATAGCGTATACCAAATATGACTTAAATATTTCAACTAGTTTGGTAAATATTCAATGAAGTCCACATATTTCTTACAATTTTAACACCCTGTAACTTTTTTATAAGGCCTTAAAATGATATAGTTTATAGAAAAAAATGCGGTTATTTTTTGAAGATCTATGACCTGTTAAAGTCCTGCTACAAAAAACTGATTCACCCATATATTTAATATGTTTTATATAACTTTTGTCATAGAAAATTCCATTTTAATACAGTATTACACAAAAACTAAGGTGGCCATGAAACTAGAACTAACACATTTAAGAATATTTTTGATTTGTTCCAAGAGAAAAAAATCATAATAACACAACAACTACACAAACAAAATATATAACAAAGTATAACAATAACAATATTTTTCATAAGAACTGTTCGAATTGTAATCCGTTCACTTGGAGGCATGAGCGATATCTCAAATTATTAATACTTACTTGTTAATTGTTAATATTATATCTTGATTGTTATTTAAAAAATGTATCCGTTGTTACAAAGATCCGAATGAAAATATAGAAGAACTGCGAGGGAAAATTGTCGAACGGATACATTTTTTAAATAACAATCAAGATATAATATTAACAAGTAATAATAATTTGAAAAAGAGATATCGTTCATGCCTCCAAGGGCACAATTCGAACAGTTCTTATGAAAAATATTGTTATTGTTATATATTTTGTTTGTGTAGTAAAATTTATATGCTTTCTGTTGTGTTTTTATGATTTTTTCTCTTGGAACAAATCAAAAATATTCTTAAATGTGTTAGTTCTAGTTTCACGGCCCCCTTAGTTTTTGTGTAATCCTGTTTTAAAATGCAATTTTCTACGACAAAAGTTATATAAAACATATATGCATAGCATCTAAAAATAATTTTACAAATTAATGTTTACTGAAACTTATAATTTACTTTTATAAATATCATATTATTTAGTCACAAGAAAAATAAAAAATGGGCCAAATCAACTTACTTTGGCCTCCGACAATCTCTCATTAAGTAATGTTCCATTATTAATGAGACACCCTGGTTTTACGTTTTTAGTAAAAGTACCCCATTAATACAAATTTAGGAAACATCCAAACAACCTTACCCGAAAGTTCCTTTTCCTCAATACTGGCCCATTCAACTGCGTAATTTGTTCTAAATAAGCCAAACACTGTTTTGCTTCCTGCTCGGGAATATCTTCCAATATTATGTGCACATAGATATTACCATACTTTTGGCATAACAACTCGGACACCTCCAAATCCATCGTATTCGCAATTTCTTCGATGAGCTGGGCAGTTCTCGGTTTTTTAATAACTTTCACGATAAAAAACGGAAGTAACCAGTGACTTTCTTGCGTCAAAAATTCCTTGGGTCCACGCAATCCCAACATCATAGCAACTTTACTAAGGGATTCTTGCAAGGTGTATTGGACCAGTTCTTGATTTATGCAGCAAAGGTGGACGATGACCGCACAAATTTCCTTCTTGTATTGACTATACACCAACATCGTGTTGGTTTCGTCTTCCTTGGCGATTTTGAAGCACTTATTCACCGCGATCAGTGAATGATGTGAAGTTGGGACCATTATGAAGTAGATAAGGAGTTTAACACATTCGTAAGTGATTCTGCTGTCTTTTATCAAACCCAACTCCTCTATAACCATCAGTAAAGTATCTTGGAGATCATAATCGGAATATTGGAGTGATTTTTTTGTTAATTTTAGAAGGGTTGCAAATATTATGTCTAATATGTCCTTACTTTGTTGAATGGTAGAATTTTCCTGTAAATGATTTCAATGAGTGTCATATGGGAATTTGGATTTTATAATTAAAAAAACAGTCACTCAAGTTGAATTGCAAAGAAAAATAAATGACATTTTTAGGGGTATTTTTTAGTAGAATAACTATCTTTTAACTTTACATACAGAACCGTTGTTGAATCGAGAGACACACAAAATATTTAGCATAAAATTAAACATTAATATCTGAATTAAAATATCTGTATCCCTCAGCTTAATATTGAGTCCTAAAATTTGAGACATTACAATTTATCTGTTTTAATCTGTCTTCCAAAATTAAAGTTGGTGTACCGGGATATTTTGCGGAGGGTTTGAACAATGCTTTTGACTATTATGGATCATAAAATTAGATAAATTACGAGTTTCTTCAAATTAAGGTAAAGAAAATACCCTTTAAAAAATCAACATAATATACCTGTTAGGTATACGAATAAATAATTAACCTAGTTATCGTATGTAATGTAATTTTCAACTGTGCTCTAAAAGTATGACTTTATTATAAATACAGCTATCCCAAGTAGCATCGTAGTGATGAAAACTTATATCACCACTACTACCGAGTGGCCATTACGTAATCACCACTAAATCTACAACTTTGCAGTATGATTAACTTTATTTTCTATGAAAATAGTGGTAATCGCGTCAATTTCACCGTTAGTAGTCACTATATAGTTTTATAACTTTTTAGTGGTGATTACGGTGTTTGGAACGTTGTGGTTACTACCGAAAATCACCATAAAGTTCTTATACTTTCAAAGTGGAAAATGGAAGTGGTGGCGACCAAACTGTATCACTAAAATATATCTTAGAAGTGGCGACAACTTTAGGGTGCGCGTGATAGTGGCGGCCACGTTTTGGTCACCTCTACTAAACCTTGAAAGTGGCGAAACTTGTTAGTGTTAGTAATTTTTGCTACTCAATGCTTTTTACTCGGTGGACAAATTCTTAAATAAAACCTTCGCCAAAATAAGTGTTTGTTATTGTGGATTTATTATTGTAAATTTATTTCGAGATTTTAACTAAATGTAAAATATGTACTGTGTAAGTGCCTGTTCACCTTATTATGCTTAATGTAAGTATCTTAACACGAAATAAAGAATTTGAATTTGAATAGTCGTTGAGAATGCTTTGTTCCCCAAATTTTGAGGTTATGGAAATTGACACTCGCGCGTGTCGAGATGATGGTGGCTGCAGTGGTGTCTGTGACGTGGCCGCCACTTTCAAATGGTGAAAGTAACTATGAAGTAGATTAACACAGTTTCCGCCACTATATGGCCACTAAGGTCAAGTAACAAACACCTTAAATATGCAAATGTATGTGGAAATCACGTTAATGTTATATTTTAGGCAAGACGCCATATTTAAGAATGAGATTTATACCGCCATTATGACAAAATGAACAGGCTACTGAATAAAAATTAATTTCTCGTTAATTCTTCATTAAAATATTAGTACGTAATTATTGGTTTTATGTAACCAAGAATAATAAAAAAATTGATTGTGGTAAGCAGGTAGATATGTTTAAAAAAGTGTGCTCCTCACTTTTTATTTTATTTGTTGAAAAAATTGAATATTGCGGGAGGGCGTGCTCATATTTTGAGCTATAACGTCTATGTTTGACAGTAAACTTGAAATCGTTTTGTTTTTATCCCCACCTCCTAACTACAAAAAAAAAATACTCATAGTAGTTATATTCCCGATTGACACCGTCAATCTCAGTAATTTCGAGTTGATGGGAGAAAGGCAGTAGGACATAATACTGTACAGAGACAGAGTGTCTCACTTAAGAGCGAAACAACCTTATAACTTCTTTAATTTTTAACCAACCAGAACGAAATTTTTACAAAAGGTAGATGGCACTGTTGCCTGCTTATTTCCAAAAAATTAGTTGTTTACTTCAAAGTCAAAGTCACCTGCGATGCCACAATCCGAAAGTCATATTAGGCTTTTTTTTTTTCAAAAAAATGTACTAAAAAAGTTGTTCAGAATGGACCCAGAACCCTAAATCCAAAATTTTGTCAAAATCAAAAAATAAAATAAAAAAAAATTGTTTTGCAGCTTTTAATTTTATTTTGAAATGATTACTTTTTGAAAACAACTAGCGTTCAAAACTTCCATGGCACACTTTTCTAAACGCAGAAAATTCTTAAATTGCTATTTCTTGAAATCGGCATTAAAATGTCCCAAAATCGTCATTAAAAGCACAGAAATCGTACAATAATGTAGCCCATTATTGTACAATTTTTTCAATAAGTAGGCCTTGGCGAGATGTAAACATCAAACGTCAGACGCGGAGAAATCGCCCGTCAAAAGTGACCAAATATTCAAAACCCCGCCGATAAAGGCTCATTTAACTTTTCGTACACATTGCGAAATTGTTTCCTATAGAAGCGCAATCCTTCAGTATACATATTTTAGTAAATTTGAAAATCAATAGATTTGTTGTGTAGGTGCACAAGAAGCTGCAGTTTGGTTTTTCTGTCAGAAGGTGCCGTACATCATTATACTTGTCCTAGGTAGAGCAATCGGTAAAGTCAAGCAACGCCGCGCGTAGTCGGTTCGTGGACGGGTGATCCCTTATTATTATTTTCTTGCCTAATATAACATTTTTTTTTCCGATTTCAAGAAAAATATAATATGTACCTCGGCACTGAAGTTCTTTTTATGACTCATGTGGTTTATTTGCCTCGGCCAGAGGCCTCAGCAACTAAACTCCACATGAGCCATAAAAAGTTGAACTTCAGTGCCTTGGTATATAAATAACTATTTTTGGACATTATTTTTTTTTATTTCATATTTTTTGATTTTGACAAAATTTTGGATTTAGGGTCCCGGATCGATTCTGAACAACTTTTTTAGTAATTTTTTTTTTTTTTAAATGCCTAATATGATTTTCGGATTTTTAGCCTCGATTGTGACATCGCAGGTGGCTTTGACTTTGGAGTAGGCAACTAATTTTTTGGAAATAAGTAGGCCACAATGCCATCTACCTTTGGTAAAAATTTCGTTCTGATCGGTTAAAAATTAAAGAAGTTATAAGGTTGTTTCACTCAAAAGAGAGACACTCTATATGTACCTAAACAGTTGAAAGAGAGAGACCGAGCGACATGGAAAAGAAAGAGGCAAGTAGCCAAGTTTTACGTAGGTGGCCTCATAGGTGGCTGCCACTATGCGCCCATGTTTTTGCCTCGTAAGCGCCACGTAGCTGGAACGTAACGGTGTAAGTTGCAAAAACGTGGTGGCAACGTGGCAGCTACCCAAACATTGTTCCACATTTTGGTGGCAGCCACGTTATAGAACGGTTCCTATAACGTGTCAGCCACTAGTGATAAACACTTTAAAGTTTCTACAGTAGTGGTCGTTACGTGGCGCCCACTAAAAATGGTAATATATGTCTCCTAGGAATTCAATCGAATGTTGCGCCGAAATATTCAGTAATCGGCCCATGCCACATATCCCCTATTTGGTACATCCTTAATAATTCATACCTGTCCATTCTGTACAGTCAACTGAATAATTTCTGCAAACTTCTTCCGGACGGCACGGTTCTTGTGCCCAGCCAGTTCAATCCAAATATATGCCACTTCTGTAGTGTAAAACTCTTGCATGTGACTCGCTACGTAGGGAAGAACTGCTAGAGTGTCGATTTTCAATTCTGCATTGCCGTTTGTAAGATATTTCAAAACAGTTTTTAATACGGCTTTCGAAATGAGAGAAAAATCAAATTTGTTCTTGTTGAATGTAATACCAAGAGCATTGTCCCCATAGTGTTGTCTCACGTATAATTCAACATCTTGTAAGTCCAGACCATCCTTTTTCATATGACATTTTACGCATTGGATTTCAACTTTATTTTTGTGGAGTACTTTAATGTAATTATTTAATGAAGTACAAATTGTGCTTGGCAAGATTTCTAAAACCTTCGTTTGAATGTCCTTATTATGAGATGAAAGTAGAGATAAGTATATGCTGGATAAAACTTGATTGGGACCATTGGTGAGTGACATAATGTGTGGCATGCATTCAGCAGCCTGAAAAAAGAAAACCTTGTAGAAGCCTTTTTAGTTCCAAAACATGCAGTTTGGAAGTATAAATGGAAACTTTTTTCGTCTTTAAATCCAATACTTACCATGCTAATTAGGTTGTAATCATTGGCTTCTATGACTTTAACAAAAAAGGTTGTCAAACTCTCCAATATCTGTTGAACATGCAAGGTGTTTAGATTCGAAATAAGTCCACTAGAAAGGATTATAAGAAATCTATTCAGGTATTTCACGGAAATCAATTTATCAATCTTCTGCTTGGAAGTGGAAGAATACAGTGATTGAACTAATCCAGCCACTCTCTGCTCATTGCTTCCACGTAGAGGATGCCTTACTGGATGACTGATTATAAAAAATATGTCAATGTGCTTGGAATTTGTCATTATACCGACGTTAACCAGGAATTCTTGAAAACTGGAAATTTCAGAACAGGTGTTCATATGCTGGGCACATTTTGACATAATCTGAGGGAAGAAATTCTTTTCCTCAAAGAACAACAATGCACATTCAGAGTTATAAGTTTTTTTAAATGTTATCATTATTTCCAATATAATCCCACCAAGAGCATTTAGAAAATTGAGAGTCTCTTGGATCACGCACTTGCCTTTAGTGCAATTTAAATATCTGATATCTTCTAGAATTGGGTGGTAAAATAAATCTATCCATTCTTTAACTTCTTCGTACACTTTTAGTTCTACCTTATTTTTGCTTTCTTGATACTTGCGGCATATGGAATTTATAAGGTAATCTTTAAGGCAAGGTAATATTCGAATATTTTTCTGTTCTATTGTGTTATGTGTTATATACTTTAAGTCGCTTAAATAGATGTTCGAATAGCATTGTAGGGGTAATTTTATATTTTCTGCACATATTTCTTGGCATTCGTTGTTTGGAATCCTACGGTTAGATGTGTTTTTGGTTAAACTCCTAGCTATTATAAATGTACTCAATCTTTGTATATGGTCATTACTTAATTCGGACTTTAACTTACTACATATTTTTAAATATTTTACAATCAGCCTCTCAAAATCATTATCGTTTTCAACTTGGAGTTTATTATTATAAAACTCGTAAATAATTTGTTCGAGTACGGAACAAATGGTATAAATTTTTACAAGCACATCATAATCAAAATCGCTTAAGTGGCAAGCCAATTTATCCAATATTTCTATATGAATTCCAAATATTTCTTCAAAAAGAATTCCATCTGATACAAGATAAATTAAGTTATCCAGTACCTCCAAAGTTGTTTTACTACAACTAAAATATAAAATATCCTTCGGTATGATGTATTTGAAAAACTGTAGTGTTTTATTCGCTATAGCAATACAATCTCCTGTTGAACTAATTTCGATAAACACAGGTTGCAAACTAAATGTTTCAGAAAGTTGGGATTTCTGAGGTATAAATACTTCTATTACTATAGACGACACAGGATTTTTATAATATTCAATCAACATTTTTAAAGCTTTGGCATATTCTTTTACCAACACATAGTAAACATGGGGTTGTGTTTTAGATATTTGGCTAAGAAGACATATCTGTGCTTCGATTATTTCGTTGTGTATTTTTGAGTACCTATCGCATCCCAACAAATAAAAAAACCTGCCGATGAACCATGTAGTAAATGCCGTGTACTTCTCTACAATATCCCTGTGCTGTTCCACTGACAATTCCTGCTGCTTACTGAAGATGAATATGTTTGAAAAATCTTTAGACTTCATGATGTTGGCTAATCGCTTGACAGCACTTTCCATGGAGCCTCCTTCAGCACCTTCTAAGAGTTTTACGGTTTCGCTGAACATCTTCCACGCCGAAAAATCAGGAACTTCTTCAAGAGCCATAGTTAAAAACAAATACACAAAAATAGACAGCAAACGTAAACTAACTGCCAACAACTACACCTTAAAACTAATTTGCGTATCACAGGATTTCATTCAAAACATCGATAACACACTTTTCCAATAGGAACAAATATAATACAAAACGGGAAAACAGGAGTCATGACAGTACTCTTTTCAGTACACCAAAGACACCACCACAGGAAAATTGTCACATCATAGATTTAAAAACTTCCAAAACGCGGCACAAAAAGTACTCTCAAATGAAACTATTTATTATTCACCTTTTTTATTTTTAGCTTTGGGTCAAAGAAAAAATATTCTTGGGGAAACTCAAACACTAAACACTGAACCATTTAAAATACAAATACACTGAACTGCCGTATTAATATAGAATATAGGTTAAAAATTTGAAATTTGAAATCTGTCACTTGTCAAATAAAAATTGACAACCAAGGTAACCATACCTCAGACTAATGACTTTATTCATTAGTCTGAGAACCTTACTTAACAACCGGGTGTTTATATTGGGTTTGTTCCAACAATAGTTTTGAATCGGGTCTCAGCGATCCTCAGAAAAATAAAAAACATAGAAATGGCATCTGTAGATTGAAATGTTTGTAAAGGGTAGCACGTTTTATACTCTATTATTTATTTACTAGTTAAAGTTTAACAGCGTTGCCAATAATTCATAATGAAAAACTTATTTCTCTGGAAAATTAAAATAATCTTAAAGATCAAATTGCAAATAATAGTTTTGCAACAGTGGTTTCAGGTTTCCGTTGTATGTAGGGACTAGGGACATACCCAATCTAGTATTTATATAATTTTCTAGACACTTATTAGGCAGTATTTCTATACTACGTGTAGTACTTTAATCTGTGATACAACTAAGCTAAGGAAACAATAATATAACTAATACAATTACCAATACCAATCGCACAATCTGACAAACGCGCAAATCGGTCAAGGTGTGCCTCACCTTGTGTTTGACATAACTGGTGCTGTGTCTTTTAGAAGCAATTTTTCGCTGTTTTTAAGTGTTTCTTAATTATTCGTCGGTTTAAAATGTTTATATAGACAATTAAGTTATACGTTATGGGCAAAAAAATTGTATTGTTTGCAAATCAAGCAACTCGCCAAAGGAGGTTACATATCATGCGTAAGTACATAGGCGTACCTAGTTCTGGGAAAAGATAAGTTTACCATCAGAGGGAAAATAATTCTCAACATGGGTATCAAACGAAAGGGCTCGACGGGTAGAAAACAATACGGTGAATGAATGACATAATAAATCTAATATGGCGGCCTCCCCAAGATGGCGGATTGCCTAATTCTTCACAACATTATGGGTATCAAATGAAAGGATTTGAAGAGTATAAAACGATAAGGTGACTGTCGTGACTGACGTCATATTAAATCCAATAGGGCGGATGCCCGGTGCCCCAAGATGGCGGACTAAATTTCTTTACCACCCTTCTGAGATGGGAATCAAACAGGTACTTTTAAAAAGCACAAAATAAAATAAATATTAAAAAACCTTTTTAAAAACAAGCTTTTATTTAAGTAAGCCATTTACTAAAACGGATAAAATAAGTTCAGGTTTTTGTTAAGATAATTCAATGCCAAACTGCGACAAGCTTTTTTAAATCAAAAAGCTTGTGCGCAAACTGTAAAGAAAATATATTCTTTGGCATGTACTTGCCTATCATTATCAAGCAATCACATGTCCGATAAAATTAATTGGTACCTACTTTTATGAACATTTCGCGCGACGAGCTTTTTTATTTAAAAAGCTTGCCGCAGTGTGGTAATTGTGGCATTGAATTATCTTAACGAAAACCTAAACTTATTTTATCTGTTTTAGTTCATGGCTTAAATAAAAGCTTGTTTTTAAAAAGTTTTTATTTTTTATTTTTTTAAATTGTGTTCGTCGAACAATCCCCAACTAGTAACTGTCAATAACATTGATAATTTTGAATTTTAGAATTGACGCGTACTAGTTGTAACTGGGGTTACCCTTCAATTTTTATAAAAAAATTGAGATATAAAGGCAAATATATTTTTTCCCATTTTTATAACTATTTAAAAAAATAAGAGGTACGCCACTGCCTTGTAATCGTTAGCACCAGATCTGTCACCCGAACTGTAAACATTATTTTTTTATTATGGGAACAAACTTGCCAAAACAAAGCCAGTTCTAAGTCTTTCCAAGATACAGCGGCAGTAGATGTAAACAAAGTCACATGACCGCCTTGCGATCGATTACCAGTGTCGGACTAATATGAGATTCCAAGTGGCATGTAATTCTTAACTAATTCTTTTAGAAGTTCTAATAGTGTGTTTCTGCCTTTCGTGGATCTTTATAAATCTCCTTAAATTAAGTAGCAAAACAAATTTACAGAATATACTGCTCGCGATCCGATCTAAAATATGCAGAAAACTCGACTGAGGGAAGAGCCGGCCGGACGAAAGTGCGACAAATTCAAAATAATTTGCTTTTTCAAATTTTTGTTGCATTTATTTTTTAGGTTTTAGGTATAATTTTATATTGATGTGGAAGCAACTTTAGTCAAAAAAGTTTATTTTTACCTGGACCGTTTTCGGCGAATCTGCCTTGGTGCCTCATTAGGAGAAATAATTGAATCTGTTGAAGTTGAAACTTGTGCTAGGCTCGGACCACTTTGTTGTTGGTCAGATTCATTTTCCGACGGTATAGAAGTTGATTGGAGGCATTTCTTATTACCCACCAATTTGTGCATGTTCTTAGAGAGCAAGACATGTTAATGAACGCAACACGATTACAAAAACACGCCAGCAAAAACGCTAAACACACGAAAAAGACCTTAAAAAAGCAATTAAGAAGTAAGCACGTCAAAACGTAAACAAACTACAAGACAAGACTGGGTTAAAATCAATCAAAGACATATAATGTTTTTATAAGTCTTTGGTTTTAATGGCGGCGATCTAAGCGCCCTCTGTGTAGCCAAAAAATCGGATGCGCAGTAGGTCAAAGCTCACTCTATTTCTTTATTCCTCTATATCTATGGTTCTTTTCAACCCGCGTCAGAAACCGTTCAGTTTTGACCGGGTTCGAAAGGAGGAAAGAGCAGCTCGGTCTATTCTGTGGCTCGGTGGTGAGAACCTTTGGGCACTCGAACAAGCGCAAGCAAACTTGTACTCCAGATGGCCGGAGCAACTCTGAACTCCGAACGCAGTTTATGCATTTCTGTTTTTGTTATCACAAAAATTACTAAAATAAATATTTTTTGTTATTTAACTGTCAAGTTTTGTGCTGTCAAAGTCAAATAGAACTAACCTCACTTTAAACCCCCATAATCTGTGCCTCACTTTTCATTGGATGTTGCAGTGTTGATTTTTTTTATTTACAATTTAATTATTATTAACAATTATGCCCGAGCTACAGAAGTCTATTGATATATTTGGAGATGTCAAACTTTACCAGAAACCTATAAGAGAAATCGAAGTAATAATTTAAATTGAATTGAATAATCTATAAGATCCAACATATTAAAATACTAATCATACCAATCATATTAATGCCTATTTCTTCTTAGGAAAAATGGAAATTAGTCCCAGCATTTCTGAAAGTAAAGGGATTGGTCAAGCAACACATCGACTCGTTTAATTACTTTATCAATGTTGAAATAAAAAAAATCGTCGAAGCAAACAACAGAGTTACCTGCGATGCAGATCCTTTATTTTATATCAAGTACACATATTTGTCACTATTTTTGTCAACATTCTAAAATTTACGCAATTGTAGATACACAAATGTGCACGTTGGGACCCCTGACGTGGACGAAGGATTTAACATAAGCAAACCAACTACACCACATGAATGCAGGTTGCGAGACATGACTTACTCAGCTCCGATTTCTGTCGATATTGAATACACGAGAGGTACACAAAGAGTGGCAAAAACGGGCCTGTTAATCGGTAGAATGCCCATAATGCTTCGGTCCTCAAACTGTGTGTTGACCAACAAGTCAGAGTATGAATTAGCACAAATGAATGAGTGCCCATTAGATCCAGGGGGGTATTTTGTTGTAAAGGGGCAAGAAAAGGTTATTTTAATTCAAGAACAGCTTCAGAAAAACAGGATGATCGTCGAGGAAGCGAAATTTGGTATACAATGTCAAGTTACTAGTTCGACACACGAAAAGAAATCTAGGACTACAGTTTTTGTCAAGGGGACCAAGTATTTCATGGGGCACAATGTTTTTACTGACGTAAGTATAGTACTATTGATAACCACTGATTTTTTTATTCAAGCAACAAATTAATTGAAAGTTATGTGTTTTTCAGCCAATACCAGTCTCGATTATTTTCAAGGCTATGAACGTTTTAAGTGACAGAGAAATATGCGAACTAATCGGTATTGCGGATGTTCACAAATTTACCCCAACCCTAGAAGAAACACACACTTTAAAAATTTACACTCAAGAAGCAGCTTTGAAATATCTGGGGACAAAACTCGTAGCCAAAAGATTTGTAACTGCAGCTTCGAAAGTGAAATCGCCGACAGACGAAGCTAGACACATGCTCGCGACCACAGTCCTAGCACACGTGCCAGTCGAGGAATATAATTTTCGACAAAAAGCAGTCTACCTCGGGTTAATGATAAAAAGAGTTGTTGAGGCACAATCTGACAAAAAGTTTCTCGATGACAGAGATTACTACGGAAACAAACGTTTAGAATTGGCCGGATCTTTGATTTCGCTAATGTTTGAAGATGTTTTTAAGAGATTCAACTGGGAATTGAAAAGTATTGCAGAAAAAACCATACCGAAAATTCGTGCCACCCAGTTTGATGTCGTGAAATACATGAGGTCTGATTTAATTACAAATTGTCTGGTGTTTGCAATTTCTACAGTAAGTAAACTTCAGTACATTTAATAGCATTTTGTCTCTAGAGATGTGAAATTTCCTATTTTTATTTTAAAGTAATCTCCAGTGTACTCAAATGCAAACACCCCTACAAATTTTGTTTTTGAGATAATTGAATGTTTTTTTATTGTGGTAAATGGGGAGGGAGGGTAGAAGAATGATGACTGGGGATGTATCATCCTCTTCGAGTCTGAAACGTAGCCTACCGTGTCTATTTATACCCTAGAATTTGGAAAAGTAATGTTATAATATACTCAAATTATTTTAAGAAGTCCTTACTGGGACTGTCAATTGGTAATTTCGATATCCTAAGTTGGCATCAATGCAGCAAAAAATGCAAGGGGGTCATAAGTTCAGGTCAGTAACGAGCCCATTTGCACTAATAACACGAACAAGAACAACACAGATGACGGTAAAACTCACAAAACGTAGAAAACCCGCGAATATTTTCATTACGAGTGTTTGAACCAGTTTAAACGATCTGGAAAAGCTTCACTGTCACTTTGACACACCGAAGCTAAATTTGCCTGAGTCCGCCCATAGCGCTGCCAAAAGCAGCTGATTATTACAAAATACCAAAACGAAAGTGTTCCGATGACGTTTGAAATTATTATTAAAATGAGTTGTAGTCATAGTGATTTTTATTTGTAGCGGCATAATCGTGATTGCAATAGGGTTTTTATTTTATTATGCTCTTTTTTTCGTATCACTAGGGTAACTTTTCACATTATAAATCAATGAGTGACGTCATTAACTGGTTGAGACACATACCAATGTTATACCTATGGTTAACAAAAAATTCCTAGGGATTTTGTGAAGAATGTCATCTGACAAAATCGGGACTTCTTACAGTAATCGCGGTATAGTATAGCAATGTTTGTTTTTTTTCGAAAATCTGGCATAGATATTTGCCAAAGGTGTGGTAAAAGTTGCTTTATTTTATCCTCAAGATTAAATATATCCATACTACTATAAAACAAAGATAGAAAGTCAAGCATCAATTAGTATCTATCATACTCATTGATCTTTGTCAGTGATATGCTTTCTTAAATACTCTTGGATATCGCGTGTTTTTTCTTATAATCATTTTTGGGTGTCGCCGGGAGCATTGGGACCTCATGTGAAGACTCGGGGAAAGGTCTAATGTTGCCAGTCCCAGACTTTGAAGTTGAAATAACTTCATTACGGCTAGACAAAAAAAGGAATTTTCTGACAAATCACTTTTGGAATAATTTTTAGGTAGAGATGGACACATAAAAATGATCTGATTTGTTGTGGAAAAAAGCTTAATATCTCTTAGGTGGACCTTCCTCCCATCATGATTTTCCTCACCCTATTTAGGAAATCTTTTTCGACTTGGTTACTGCGGAGACAGTTTTCAGGGGTCACTGTACCACTCGACAGTGGAAAAAAAAATGGAGCGCTTAAACTGCGATTAGTTCTGGGCATCAGGCGTTTATCAAAACAAACCTGTCTATAGGTTCTGATGTTCTTGTTTGCCACAAATGGCAATCAAACCGAAATTATAGTAATTGCCACCCCTCTCCCCGCACAAGCATAAGGTTTCTTCTGGGGCATTCCAAGTTGGAGTATCGTGGGGATAAGAATTACCATTATTATTTATTTATACAGGGAAATTGGACTATAAAAAGATTCAGGATGGAGAGAATGGGTGTCACCCAAGTTTTGTCAAGGCTAAGTTACATATCCGCGCTAGGCATGATGACAAGGGTGAACTCTCAGTTTGAGAAAACTAGAAAAGTGTCCGGACCGAGATCCTTACAACCGAGCCAGTGGGGCATGCTGTGTCCCAGCGACACCCCAGAGGGAGAGGCTTGCGGTTTGGTAAAAAACCTGGCTTTAATGACACACATCACAACGGAGATAGGCGAATATCCATTGATTAGATTAGCGAGAAGTGCTGGTGTTCAGGATATCGAGGATGTTCCAAGTTTGGCAATTCACCATCCATTGTCATTTTTAGTTTGTTTAAATGGTAAGTGAAATAATAGTTGACAAATTAAACTGATCATTAAATAAAGTTACAATAGGGAACAACTAAAACAGGTTACTGCAGGTGTCAGTAAATTATTGCTTTAAAATTAACTTAAACTTTGTAGGCTATGACGAAAGCAGATTTTAAAGGCTAAAAAATAAAATTATTAACAGGCAAGAACCGGCCAGGTTAAAGTCATAACAAAGAGAAAAAACAAAAATGAAATGCTGAAAGAAGCAAGAGGAAGGTTTGATTAAGAGATTTAACACTTTTTCAGATTTTTCAAGAGGTGATTTCGAGAGATTCTAAGCTTTTTCCCCAGAGAAATCGGATTGTTTTTACATGTCAGACGGCAGCTACGATTGAGAAATAATAAAAAAACATGCAATTTCCAAGAGTGGTTCTGGAGGAATTCCCGTCGACAGCCGTCTCAGTTCTCGGAAGTAGAAAGTCAGGAGTCGCCAAATTTTCTTGGATATCGGATTTTCGAGGTTTTTTCGGTACTGGAGTAAAGTACAAGACCTAATTAAGAGATGTACCATCTCCTTTGATTTTTAGAACGAGATTATCTAAAGACTTTTGTGAAAAAGATGGTCTTGGTTGGTGGGGTGGATTGTAAGATTAGACAGGAAACCTAACGGCACCAAACCGCGACTTGATGGCGCATTTTTTGCTTGTTCACAAGAAAAATATACCATCAACATATACATAATATATGCCATTTTAAAGTAGGCATTTCAACGATTAAAATGAACCCGGACAAAATATTTAAATCGAAAAAAAAAACACCAATAAAGTGTCCCGTGGAAGATTTTTTTTTTTAAATGTGAATATCTTGGAAACTACTTGTTTATCATATTTCAGTGAAATGTGTAAAAAGGTATACTTGCACACAGTTTAATGCAAATTGAGTTATTTTTACAAGAGACAAAAATAAGAAACTGAAAAATTGGTTTTCCGTTATTTTCTCGGAAAAGTTAAGGTTATGTTGAAAAATACCTTTTGACAATTTGTGATTTTTTTTTAATATCTACAACTTTTGTGTTTTGTGTTTACAATTTCGACTGATGTCATATTTAATTTTTGTTTTTCTCTTTGTTATGAACAATGAATAAAGAACCCCAGGAAGGAGCCAAAGCTCTATGGTCATTATAAAATACGTGAGACGGAAATCGCCCTGTATGGAGACTGAATTTTGACAAAACATTTTTATATTTGACAGTTGTCACGGCGGTTTGTGCTATTAGATATTTGTGTAGTTCTTCGATAAGTACTTTTTGGAGATCTATTATGGTTAGCTGTGCAGCCTGCGGCTATTCCGTGACTACCAGAACAAAATGTTTGGGGGATAACATTCCATCGGTAAGTACTATTGTAAACCGGAAACGGCATGCCGCCATATGCAGAGACTGGACCGGTCCAGCGTAAAGACCAAATTTGCTCCTTCCTGGGGTTCTTTATTCATAGGTTATGACTTAACTAAATTTTCCGGCCGGTCCTTGTCTGTTAATAATTTTATTTTTCCACAAAAATGTATTGGCACCAGTCTATTGATAGTAATGAGAAGTTTAAGTTACCCTACAGCTGCATTTATAGATTGACGTAACGTAACCGTAACGCAACCTTAAGAAGTTGAAATATTCAAAAATAGACCGGGCAATTTATAGATTTACGTAACGTATGTCGTAACGTAACGTTTCCGTAAGAAGTTCGTCAACTTTTAACTTCTCACGTTACGTTCTTACATTCGACCAATGAAAACATTAGATTTTATCGATAAGACAGAACACTGATATATTTTTTTTACGTTTTAACTGTTTTTTCCTAATGCTTCTTAGTACTTTGGATAAGTGTTTTTTATATAATATATTAATATATAATAGGAACATTATATTTTTGTGTACCTAATAAACCAAAGTTTACCAAAGTGTTTTTTAGGCACAATATTAACTAGGCATATTATTTAACTAAAAGAAGCAAGAGTTAGCATTTAGTAAAACATGTTAATTTTTCAAGTTTTTTACTCATTCATGAAATATTCATACAAACAATTATAGTCCAATTCACTGCCCTTGGAACACAAAAATCTTAAAAAAATATATACACGGTTTTTCAGAAATACCTGGCATAACTTTTGGAGCATACAGAACTTCAAAAAATAAAATTCTTATATTGACCATGTCGTGTCGACCGTCTTTAGTTTCTTAGACAGGTTTACGGTTTAAAATTGAATATTTACCGCAACTTCTAATTTATACTAGGGACATTATCGAAATTTGGTACAGTTATATCTCTGGAGATGAAAAATCAGTAAAAACAGCTGATATCCACAGAGTAATGTGCATGTGCATTATCATATCGTGCATGCGTCAAACGTAACATAATGCATCTATAAATTGAAAATCCTGCTCTTTACGTTAACACTGCGTTACGGTTACGTTACGTCAATCTATAAATCCAGCTTACATCCTACATACATAACCAATAACCAAGTTATAATATAAAGTATAAATTTAGTTATAAAAATAATGTGTACCCTAGGTAACATTTTGGGAGTAATTAAGAACTATGCAAATCTCATAAACGCATTTCGGTTCATGAGGAGACAAGGCAAGATTTCTTGTTATGTGTCAATTTATGCAAGCCACTTGCACAAGTGCGTTTACATCAGCTCGGATGGGGGTAGACTCTGCAGGCCCTACATTATCGTGGAACATTGCCAGCCTTTGGTTACTCAAAATCATATAGTTGAGTTGGACAAGGGAATCAGGAATTTTGAGGATTTTCTTCATGACGGTAAGTGTAATAGTTCAACACTTTTGTTATAATTTGTAGTTCTATTTATTGATTGCTGTATTTTTTATTTTCTATATTCTACATCTATTAAAATACTTTGTTCTAAAATTGGTTTCAATAGGTGCATTTTTGGTTGGAGGTTTTAAGACTGGGAATTTATCTAAGTTTCCATTTTGTTGTAGTATAATATAGTTTATTTCTCTATCAATAGTGTCATTGAGAGTATTTTTTAAATAAATTCCAATTTATAAAAGCATTAAACAATAGCGTTCCATCCATTTTAAATGTGATCTTTTTTCAGAGTTTTTTCTCTATACTAAAATCAAATAACTCTTACGCCTGATGTAAACAAGAACGCGTGCATTGAGATTTTCGCCAGAGCCGCACTGAGGCACGACCTTTATTTAACTTTACTTTTACAATTGTTTACGTCAAAATATTTCAGAAAAAATGTATTTTCTTAATTAAAATGAGTCAAAACATCAATATTTGTGGCATTGTCTAAATAGCTGAAAACAACAAGATAAACTCGCATAAATACGCTTTTGCGATCGAGTACATCCCTGTTGCCAGATGCACTGATATTTTATGGCCTATTGACCAATCGCCTTATTTCGTGGAACGACTTCGAACACGTGCTTTTATTTACGCCAGGCGTAAGAGTTACTTGACCTGTGCATAGCGCTGTTTCAGGCGATCGCCACTGGCGCCACACGACGAAACAAATTTACTCGGTGGTTTAATGTTAAAACACCATTGTTGCAGAATCTTTTATAAAATAAAAACATGCAAATATGTCCGTTACAACGAATTTAATATTCAAAATAAAATAAAATATTTGTTTGTTATGTCCCTCTAATTTGACAAGCTCGCATGGTATATTTTAACAAGCATGTGGTTGCTTCTGGGGTACTCCTAGTTTGGAGTATTGTGAGGGTGAGAATTATTATTATTATTATTTACATACATTTTCTTAAGAAAAGCGAGTCTAAAAAGCAAGCAAAAGCATTTGGTACCTTTTGGTTTGAAATGAAGTCCATGGCTAGTTTGTAGTGTAAGTAAGCATAAAACGCATTAGATTTTTCAGTTTCTTTTTTATATGGAGGACTATTGGCTCGCTTTGGAGTTATATAGACAAAAATTGTCTATTTTCATTCTTGCATACATTACAAAATAATATCTAGAACTTTCGCTTCTTCAGCTGGTTGATCTGATCATCCCATAATTCCAAAATAGTGTTTATTTTTCTGCAATTCATCTAATGGTCTGTGCAGTGTGCATACCATTTTCTTCATGTGCATGGAAATTCCATGTTATCACGAACAAAATCTACCTATAAAAGCTGTGTTAATAGGATAAAACTGCTAAATACTGGACGCAAAGACAATTCGTTACCGTAAAAAGAAAGCAAATTGTAATAAAGCTGGATATTTAAAATTTAGGACATTTTAAATGTCAGAAACTGACATACCAATAACCACAGAATACCCCCCTATAACCTATAATAAGTCGCCATTTTTTTCATCGAGTAGCGCCACCTCAGTCCGTAGACAACAATGAAATGGGACGTCATGCTCGAGTCTGTTGCCGACAGCGAAAATGACGTTAGATTTCGCATTTTTTAAAGTTGTATAGCATAAAATCTAATAACATTTTACCTGGCAAAAATTTAGTACAAACATCTCTGTCTTCATTTTAATCATAAGATCTTAAAAGCATATGCACTGGAATTATTATTTTTCCCAAGATTTTCATAACCTATAAAACAAAACACTGCTTGTAATATCTTATGATTAAAATGAAGACAGAGATGTTTGTACTAAATTTTTGCCAGGTAAAATGTTATTAGATTTTATGCTATACAACTTAAAATACGAAATCTACTGTCACTTTCGCTGTCGGCAACCCCTTCTTAATATAGTGTCGGTCCAGATTTTACAAAACAAAATAGATCTTTATTGTACATTCTCCTAATCAATCAATCAATCAAATATGCTTTATTTATATAGTATTTATATAGTATAGTAGATAGTATAGTTGTAGTATAATATAGTTTATTTCTCTATCAATAGTGTCATTGAGAGTATTTTTTAAATAAATTCCAATTTATAAAAGCATTAAACAATAGCGTTCCATCCATTTTAAATGTGATCTTTTTTCAGAGTTTTTTCTCTATACTAAAATCAAATAACTCTTACGCCTGATGTAAACAAGAACGCGTGCGTTGAGATTTTCGCCAGAGCCGCACTGAGGCACGACCTTTATTTAACTTTACTTTTACAATTGTTTACGTCAAAATATTTCAGAAAAAATGTATTTTCTTAATTAAAATGAGTCAAAACATCAATATTTGTGGCATTGTCTAAATAGCTGAAAACAACAAGATAAACTCGCATAAATACGCTTTTGCGATCGAGTACATCCCTGTTGCCAGATGCACTGATATTTTATGGCCTATTGACCAATCGCCTTTTTTCGTGGAACGACTTCGAACACGTGCTTTTATTTACGCCAGGCGTAAGAGTTACTTGACCTGTGCATAGCGCTGTTTCAGGCGATCGCCACTGGCGCCACACGACGAAACAAATTTACTCGGTGGTTTAATGTTAAAACACCATTGTTGCAGAATCTTTTATAAAATAAAAACATGCAAATATGTCCGTTACAACGAATTTAATATTCAAAATAAAATAAAATATTTGTTTGTTATGTCCCTCTAATTTGACAAGCTCGCATGGTATATTTTAACAAGCATATGGTTGCTTCTGGGGTACTCCTAGTTTGGAGTATTGTGAGGGTGAGAATTATTATTATTATTATTTACATACATTTTCTTAAGAAAAGCGAGTCTAAAAAGCAAGCAAAAGCATTTGGTACCTTTTGGTTTGAAATGAAGTTCATGGCTAGTTTGTAGTGTAAGTAAGCATAAAACGCATTAGATTTTTCAGTTTCTTTTTTATATGGAGGACTATTGGCTCGCTTTGGAGTTATATAGACAAAAATTGTCTATTTTCATTCTTGCATACATTACAAAATAATATCTAGAACTTTCGCTTCTTCAGCTGGTTGATCTGATCATCCCATAATTCCAAAATAGTGTTTATTTTTCTGCAATTCATCTAATGGTCTGTGCAGTGTGCATACCATTTTCTTCATGTGCATGGAAATTCCATGTTATCACGAACAAAATCTACCTATAAAAGCTGTGTTAATAGGATAAAACTGCTAAATACTGGACGCAAAGACAATTCGTTACCGTAAAAAGAAAGCAAATTGTAATAAAGCTGGATATTTAAAATTTAGGACATTTTAAATGTCAGAAACTGACATACCAATAACCACAGAATACCCCCCTATAACCTATAATAAGTCGCCATTTTTTTCATCGAGTAGCGCCACCTCAGTCCGTAGACAACAATGAAATGGGACGTCATGCTCGAGTCTGTTGCCGACAGCGAAAATTACGTTAGATTTCGCATTTTTTAAAGTTGTATAGCATAAAATCTAATAACATTTTACCTGGCAAAAATTTAGTACAAACATCTCTGTCTTCATTTTAATCATAAGATCTTAAAAGCATATGCACTGGAATTATTATTTTTCCCAAGATTTTCATAACCTATAAAACAAAACACTGCTTGTAATATCTTATGATTAAAATGAAGACAGAGATGTTTGTACTAAATTTTTGCCAGGTAAAATGTTATTAGATTTTATGCTATACAACTTAAAATACGAAATCTACTGTCACTTTCGCTGTCGGCAACCCCTTCTTAATATAGTGTCGGTCCAGATTTTACAAAACAAAATAGATCTTTATTGTACATTCTCCTAATCAATCAATCAATCAAATATGCTTTATTGTCATAAGTATAAACTTGTTGACAAAGCTGGGCTTAAGAAAAAAAACACAAATACACCAATCATACATATAAAATACAAAAAATATATATACACATAAAAAAAAGGAAAATAAACAGCAAGTCAAAGTCGTCAAAAGTTAGAATTTAAAGTGAATCGGAGAAATACTCGTCAAGGTCATAATATGCCTTGTCTGCCAACAGACTCTTCACCATTCCCTTGAATCTTTTTTCGCAAGTTAGCGTTCTTATATGAAGAGGCAAGTGATTGAACATCTTCCTGGAAGTATATACTACCGACTTTTTTATTAGACTAGATGAAGGAATCGGCATGCCAATGTGACCATTTTGTCTCGTAATGCAACGGGGGTAACTGGTTTTTCTGGGTAAAGCAGTTCGAAATTTTTTGAACATGAGACACACTGTTTCGAGTATGAATATACCAGTAAGAGTTAGGAATTTGTGGGACTTAAATAAAGGACGACAGGAATCTCGGTGTCCAGCTCCTAAGATACAACGCAGAGCCCTCTTCTGTAGTACAAAAACAGAGTTCAGCAGCACCACTCCACAATTTCCCCAAAAGCAAATGCCGTACCGTAAATGTGACTCTATAAGTGCAAAATATGCCTCTCTTCTGGCGGTCATGCCCAAATTCGCAGAAATAGCTCTCAAAGCATAGCCGCCTCGGGCTAGTTTATTGCACAGTTTCAGAATATGCTCCTTAAAATTCAATCTGCCATCAATGTACAGACCTAAGAATTTGGAACATGGTGCCAGATTAATAATTTTCTGCTCAATTGCTACCTGTCCAATTGTACACTTAAACGTTAGCATGTTAGTTTTTTTAATGTTAAATGGCAATAAATTTGAATCACACCACTTTTTCACCTAATTAATATCATAATCAACTGTCTCACCCAACCGATCTGGATCCTCATTCAGCCACAGAATTGAGGTATCATCTGCAAATAAAGTAATTTTGCCCTGAATATCAAGAGAGGCAGGTCATTCACATAAACCAAGAACAGTAAAGGTCCCAAGACCGAGCCCTGCGGGACGCCACACCTGACATCCGCCACCCTCGACTTCCTCCCATTAACAGAAACAACCTGGTTACGCTCCGTCAGATAAGATTGAAACCATTTCAGAGATACACCCCTGAAACCGTAATGCTCCTACTTCTTCAGTAACACTTTGTGGTCAACACAGTCAAATGCCTTAGACAAGTCACAGAAGACCGCCGCAGCCACCTTACCCTCATTTGTACCCAAATAAAGTTGCTCAAGCAATGAGTATATTGCATCCCCTGTGCACTTATTACTTTGAAATCCAAACTGAGATGAAACCAGTATGCTGTTACTAGCTAGAAAAGATAAGACCCTTACTTTGACTAGTTTTTCGACAATTTTTGAAAGGGTAGGTAATAATGATATAGGCCGAAAGTTTGCCGGATCCCCGTGATCGCCCCCCTTATAAACAGGGATAACGACACCCGATTTAAGACAGGCAGGGAATACACCATCAACAAATGACCTATTAATAACCTCTGCCAACACTTCAAGGACTAGGGGAGGAAGACTACTGAATATTTTCACTGACATGCTATCCCAGCCAGAAGCGTTCTTGTTCTTTATCTCAATAAAAACTCTCTTTACTTCGACGGCATCTGTGGGAGCAAGGAAAAATGTATCATTCACATGATATTTTCTCATATACACAAGGGGGTCATCAGACACTGGAATATCTTTAGACAATTTAGATGCAACTGAGCAGTAAAACTCATTGAGAACATCAACCGAAGGAGAGGAGTCAGTAACCTTAACCATATTTAAAACTCTCAGATCATTTATTATAGACCAACATTCTCTCTGTGTGTTTCCCGACTCCAATATTCTGCTATTATAATACAGTTGTTTTGCAGACCTCACAGAATTTCTATAAATACTTTTATAGGTATTGAAATACGAGAGGAAAAAACTGTCCGGTGCAACAAATTTTCTGATATACTGTAGAGAGCGCAAGTTTTTGGAGGATACTTTAAGGCCCTTAGTTACCCACGGTTTCTGAAATTTATTTTTTAGTAATCTGCAAGGAAATGCATTGCCAAAAATATCATACAGGCGAGCATGAAACATATCAAGGGGATCACTATAACCGAGAATGCCATGCCAATCGAAGCCTTCACAGAGTTGTTCAAACTTACCAAAATTTTTCCTAGAATAAATACGCCCGTAGCGTTTTTTTTTTACGAATTCCTTCCGAGTTAACATGAAAACCACACACGATGGCCTCATGATCAGAGAGGCCAGCTGGGACAACACTAGTAGAGTCACAATAAATATTAGAACACACATAATCTATGATTGAGGAAGAGTACTGTGATACTCTGGTGGGGCGGTCAACATGCATAGTTAGATCAAAGGAGTGAAGTAAATATTTTGTAGCAAGCTTATGAGTATCATTATCATTTGCAAAATTTATATTGAAGTCTCCCGCCAGCACAATACTAGAGTTTATAGGAATCCTAGATAAGAGAAGTTCAAGTTGCCGAAGAAATGCATTTACGTTTGTCAGGGGAGAGCGATATACAGTGTGTCCCACTTAAGGACTGACCACCCCCGTAAAATTTTTATTTATGGCTCGATTTCCATAAACTTTTTTTTGTTCGATAGAGCTTCAAAAATGGCATTAAATGCATAATTCAGGTACCTCATGCCTTAAATTCATGGCCCACTGAGACGGTGTTTTAGTGCTGAAATTTCGAAAAGTACTATTAGGGATTTTTTTAGAAGAAAATCAATGCCGGATTCTTATTCAGCGTTGTTCGAAACCCAAACGTACCAATTTGCATTACCATAGCTCTATAGGCTGTTTCAAAATTTTTAGTGCCCCACTTAATTAGTGACCACCCCGGTAAAATTTTTATTTTTAGCACGATTTCATAAACCTTTTTTTTGTTGGATAGAGCTTCAATAATGGCATTAAATGCATAATTCAGGTGCCTCGTGTGTAACATTCATGGCCGACTGAGACGAAGTTTTAGTGCTGAAATTTCGAGAAGTACTATTAGGGACTTTATTAGAGAAAAATTAATGCTAGATTTTTATTCAACGTTGTTGGGAACCCAAACGTACCAATTTGCATTAGAAAATGCAGGACTAATTGAAATGACTGAAATTTGAGTTTATGTTATGTTCTGTTGTTTATTCATGTATTTGATGATATTAAATTAAATAAAAATTTTGTTCGCTAATAAATTTCTGAAAGAATATTAGTTCCCCATGAATATTTTAGTGACCAACTTACCAGAAATTAAGAAAATTAATTACAAATTAGTACGTTTTTGTTTGGAACCTCTCACTGCATAGAAGAATCCGGCCTTACTTTTCCTTTTAATTTTTTTGGAACACCCTGTGGAGCTATGGTAATGCAAATTGGTACGTTTGGGTTTCCAACAACGCTGAACAAGAAACCGGCATTAATTTTCCTCTAAAAATCCCTAATAGTACTTCTCGAAATTTCAACACTAAAGCACCGTCTCAGTGGGCCATGAATTTAACGCACGAGACACCTGAATTATGCATTTAATGCCATTTTTAAAGCTCTACCCAACAAAAAGAAGTTAATGAAAATCGTGCAATAAATAAAAATTTTACGGGGTGGTCAGCCCTTAAGTGTGGCAATAAAAATTTTGAAACTCCCTGTAGCTACGGCAATGCAAATTGGTACGTTTGGGTTTCGAACAATGCTGAATAAGAATCTGGCATTAATTTTCCTCTAAAAAAGTCCCTAATAGTACTTCTCGAAATTTCAGCACTAAAACACCGTCTCAGTGGGCCATGACTTTAACGCACGAGGCACCTGAATTATGTGTTTGATGCCATTTTTTAAACTCTATCCAACAAAAAAAAGTTTATGAAAATCGAGCTATAAATAAAAATTTTACAAGGGTGGTCAGTCCTTAAGTGGGACACACTGTATATACAAACTATATACATATTTTGCATATATCGCTATCGCTAATAAAGGGACCCTACCGTCAACCTTTACCAACACTATATTAAAGACCTGCGAATAGCATTGCTTCAAGCAATCGCCACTGGCGCCAAATACTGAAAAAAAAAAACCATGGGATGGTTTAATATTTAATGTTAAAAACAGCACTGTTGCAAAATCTTTTATAAAAAAAAAACGGGCAAATCGTTTGTTATGTCCAATGACGTTAAAACCTATAGACAGGTTTGTTTTGATAAACGCTTGACGCCCAGAACTAATCACAATCTAAGCGCTCCATTAAATTATTCCGAAAATGTCTTGAGATTGTCAGAAATTGCCCCTTTTTGTCGAGCCGTAGCGAACTTATTTCGACTCTGGGCTCGGAGGCTGGCTTCGTTAGACCATCCCCCGAGTCTTCAGGTGAGGTTCCGATGCTTCCGGCGCCCCCAAACAAGAAAAAACATGCGATATCTAAGTGTGATTCTGGAGGAACTACAACCGGGAATCGCCGGGTGTATAGTTGGTTGATGGTTGACTTTCTGTCTTTGTTTGTGGCATGTTTTTAGAGTAGTATGGATATATTTAATCTTGGAGTCAAAATAAAGGGCATTTTAACAGTGCGGCACCACGTCTACAGGTTTTGACGTCATTGGTTATGTCCCTTTAATTTGATATGGCATAGCGTCTCTAAAAAGCCAGCAAGAATACGTTTTGGTACCTTCTGGTTTGAAATGAGGTTCATGGTTAGTTGTCATGTAAGTAAGCATGAAACACATAGACCGTCAGATAGTGACAGATTTAGGTGCCCCATTTTCGCATACTAGCCTCGAAGAGGGTTGAAAAGTACATCGATGCTGAGTAGAATAAAGGTAAATGTGGCCCCTGGGGATAACATATGGAAAATTCGATTTTTCATTTTTCATAATTCGATTCGCTATTTTCACGCAAGCCGTGTTCATTAAATGATTAATTGATAGAACCTCGCTTCGGAAAACCAAAGGCTTGAGTGTTGCAGGTGGCTAAAGGGTTGAAATAAGGGCGTAATCTTGTAAAGAAAAATCGAGATTTTGACCAATTTTTCCACACAAGTCCATCAAAAGTATGAAAACGTACATCGTGACTAGCCCGAAAACATACTGGCTTGAGTGGCGCGAATGGATAAGTACATTTTGGGGTCAGAAAATTTAACAGAATTTTTTTTTCGATTTTCCATATGTTATCCCCAAGGGCCACTCGTAAATTTACCTTCATTACCTTCATTCTACTTCGAGGCTTGTATGCGAAAATGGGGCACCTAAATCTGTCACTATCTGACGGTCTAACATTTGATTTTTCAGTTCCTTCTTTATACTGCTTCCTCCAAAAAGTTAGCGCTATAGACATTTAAAAAATAAAATAGCTGAAAATGGGTTTGATATAATTTCAAAAAGTTTTACTTGGAAAAGTTGTTTCTTTTTTACATTTTTAAATAGTTTTGAATTTTAAAAATTTTTAACTGCATTAAAATTGTTTTATAACACTAGTATTATCATTTTATTAACTTTTATTTTTATTCTCGAATATTGATAAGAATATCTGAGAATGAGAATGATATCAACGGTTTAAGTCTTTGTTATTTTTTATGCAGAATTGATGCACCATCAATTTCGGATATAAATTTAATTACATTAAATTTTCCCGTACAAAATAGGTTCAAAATAATAATAAATTAAAAATCTTCAATCTATTTCACATACCTAACCAAAATTCAGAACTTCGTACGGCTAAAATACAATAAGTAAATTGTCCTATAAAAAGTCCTGAATTTTGGTTAGTTACTCGAAATAGTTTGGTGATATTTGAATTTATTACTACTTTAGCATCAATTTTGTGCAGGAAAATTTAATTTATATCCTAAATGCTTCCCGGTACATCAAATTTGCACCAAAGATAACAGTGTTGATATCATTTTCCTTTGAAAACACATATTCCTATTGATATTTAGCAATAAAAAGTGAATAGAATGATATAAAACAGTTCTTATGCAGTTACAAGAATTTACAATTTTCAGAAAGTTCAAAAATTAAAAAAGCAAAATCTTATGAGCGTTTTAATTTGATACACCTATGTAAAAACGGAAAAGAAACAACTTTTTAAGTAAAATTTTTTGAAATTTTAACAAGCAAGAGGTAACCCCAAAGTTGAATTTAAAAATAATTCATTAATTAAAAATGTTTCCCCTATAGTGCAAACTTTTTGTACTATTGGTTCACTTTGGGACTTTAAACAGTTTCTTTATTTTCTTTCTTGCATACATTATAAAATACCAAAATGTTATATCTAGAATTAATTATCTCTTCTTCAAATATTTGAACAGATCATCCCGTAATTCCAAAATGGTGTTTATTTCTGCTTTCACATAATGGTTGTGCATACAATTTTCTTCATGTTGGTGTAATTTCATGTCATCACAAACAAATCTACTTATAAAAAAACTCTGTTAGTACTGACCCCATATAAAATTTGTTAAAAGAATGTAAATTGTAATGAAGCCCGATATTTCAAATAAAGGACATTCTACACGTTAGAAACTGACATACCTAATAACCACAGAATACCACCCTACATCGCAAACAACAACAAAATTATGACGACAAGCTCGGGTTTTTAATATAGTGTTGGTCCAGCCTCCAGCCTCACCAAATTGCCACCATTGTTTTTGAAAATAAGTTTTTCAACCACAGTCAGGTCGGTTCAGTAGAATCCAGATGACGCTAGTAGTCATGTGTGCTCATTCATAAAAAAATTCCTCTAATGTACGACCAATGCGAATTGTGAGTACTTTTCTGTTTAGATTTCATTACAAAAAGTGCTCACAATTCCTATTGGCCAGATGCTAGAGTTAATTTTTTTCTGAATCACTCTACCGCCTTTTGCATTTTGCTGAATGGAACTAGCTTCAGTCCATAAAAAAAACAATGCCGCCACTGAATACCACCGTATTCCAGGACTTATTGAGTTTCTCGATGTAAACGAAGAAAATGACAGTTACATAGCTTGCTACGAGAAGGACATCACCAATCAAACGACCCACTTGGAAATTGCCCCGTTCACCCTGTTGGGCGTGTGCGCCGGTTTGGTACCGTACCCGCACCACAACCAGTCCCCCAGGAACACGTACCAGTGCGCCATGGGCAAGCAGGCCATGGGGACGATCGGTTACAATCAGAAAAACCGAATGGACACCCTTCTCTACAACCTGGTCTACCCGCAGGTAGAGTTGTGCCGTTTGAAAGTTTCATTTGAAATTTTCACATTTGAAACTTTCAAAAGTGAAATATTTCGCTTATCCCATGAAGTGACATTTCAGTGAAATTTTCGAAAGTTTCAAGGGAAAGTTTCACTTCATAAATTTCGCGAAACTTTCTCAGAAATTTCCTTAAAAACGCGAAACTTTCTCATATATTTCATTAAAGTTTCACGAAAATATATGCGGCAGGCGACCATCCCTTCATTTAATTTGGATGTGCCCGTGCCGGCTGTTAAACGGGAAGTGATCTAACAAAATAAACATATAATTCTTGTTCCACTAATGATTTATAACAAAAACCGCTGTAATCCGCCATTTTGAGTTTTAAAAAATAATAGTTTTTTGGTCAAAACTTATATTTTTGCTCGATTGTTTTTCTTTACTGCATTCGGTTTCTTGGAAAAACTACACAAGTTTAGTTTTTGAACCATCAACTTAGCCTAAAATTGCTGAGATAATCGAGCGTAACGTAACGTCTTATCTGACTTGTCACCTATACACTTTGTATGTTTTGTGATTAATAAATACTACTACTACTGTCTCTATCTGGGAAACTCTATACCTATGCCACTTCATACACATACATAATTTTTGGGCTTGGGTGGGGACTGTTTATAGGAAATGATTGCGAAATTTTCACGTGAAACTTTCTTTAAATTTCATAAATTTCAACATCACATTGAAAGTTTCAAATATTTCAAAGTTTCGCGAAAATTTCTATAGGAAATTATTGAGAAATTGTCACGTAAAACTTTCTTTAAATTTCATAAATTTCAACATCACATTGAAAGTTTCAAATATTTCGCGAAAATTTCTTTAAATTTCATAAATTTCGAAAGTTTCGCGAAAATTTCATAAATTCCGAAAGTTTTGCGAAAATTTGAAAGAGAAATTTCACTTTCCCTGGAAAAGTGAAATTTGCCCATCCCTATCCGCAGGCACCGATGGTGACGACCAAGTCGATAGAATTGACGAATTTCGACAAGTTGCCCGCCGGCCAGAACGCCACCATCGCCGTGATGAGTTACAGCGGTTACGATATCGAAGATGCCCTTATTTTGAACAAGGCCTCGATAGATAGGGGATTCGGAAGGTGTCTGGTCTATAAGAATACCAAGTGCATCATGAAGAGGTATGCGAATCAGACGTTTGATAGAATTCAGGGGCCCGTGATCGATACAACGACTAATCAACCGATTTGGAAGCACGCTTCTTTGGATAATGATGGGATTGTGGTGCCTGGAGAATTGATAAAAAATCGGCAAGTAAGTTTTAAAATGTCATCGTGGTGGCGTCGCTCGTACCGGCGCTGACTTTTTAGACTGCATGTTTTTCTGCCTTCGATCGACCTTGGTTCAAGGCAGGCTCATGCACATGTCTTTAAAGAAAAACACTGCTATGGCCAAGAGCGCTTGACAAATGTGGGTTCACGGTATTGCTCCTAAAATAGCTTTATCCGTGTGATTTACTAATTGTCCTACACTCACTGGGATTACTACGGTTTTCTAGGGTTTTCCGTAGTACTTGAGCGAATGCTATCCTAGTTCTATCGGGAAAAAAGTCGGTCCTAGCCGCAAATGGCAACGAAGACAAAATAATAGTAATTGCCCCCCTCCCCCCGCACAAGCATGTGGTTGCTTCTGGGGCACTCCTAGTTTGGAGTATTGTGAGGGTGAGAATTATTATTATTATTAATGTTATCTACCTATAGCAACCTATACGGCACAAAAGAGATGTCCGACTGGGCGAATAATTTGGCAGCCATTTTTAACTCTAAATGGGGGAAATTTGAAATAATTTATACGGGTAGGTTATAGTAACTCAAGATAAAAGTACCCTTATTTTTTAAAATATGGTAAAAAGTTACTTACAAAAGTTGTTTGGAATCAAAGGTGGATGTCAGATTTAAAGTCACAGCCACCTAGTAAAAAAAAGAAATTTAACTTTTTTTGTATTTTTTCAAACACAAAAAGCGCAACTTATCACCAGATAACACATAAATTTGCTACTAAACTTTAATTTTGTTCGATTAGCAGCTAGAAATTTAAATTAATCGATATCAGAGTTTAAATATATTACATTTTTGTGTCCAACTTTCTGCCGGTCCCTGTATGTACAATCATTATAAATAATTACTGAAAAAGAAAAACATGACAATATTTCTAATTACCTAACATTTTCATGCCACTTTTATTTCTGATAATTATTTCTTTGAATACTTTTTAATCATAATTGTTTGTTTAGAAAATACAAGCAAAAGAAAACTTGGCAACTTAAACTTTTACCACTTTATTCTTTGCTTCAAAAACACAGTAAAGTGTTGTGAGCTTCTTCAGTTAGGTTTCTAGATCATAGAACGCCACTTTTCACATTCTTTCGTGTTGCATTAAAAAATCCTGTTCATCAAAATGAATAGAACATAGAGTCCTTCAAGAGAATATTCTTGTTGATGACACCTAGAGTACTAAGCCACTTTCTAAATTTAGTTTCTTCTCTTCGAAACCTAAAAATCAGTAAGAAATCAGAGGATATCAATGAAAAATATTATTTGGCAAAAAAATTATACCTATTTGCCTATGTTATGTAATTTCACAATTAGGATGTAAAAGACTCTTCGCATTTTTACAATGCTTTACGAAATCATTTTTTTATCTCGTAAATATGAAACCGAAAAGCTATTACCCGTATGAAATACAAAGAAAAATCACGATTAAAAAATAAAAACACATCTCTTTGATTTGATTCTCTTTCTAGTCCCAGCACCTTGCCATGCACAATAAGGCCAAAAGCGGTATAAGAGAATATTCTTGTTGATGACACCTAGAGTACTAAGCCACTTTCTAAATTTAGTTTCTTCTCTTTGAAACCTAAAAATCAGTAAGAAATCAGAGGATATCAACGAAAAATATTATTTGGCAAAAAAATTATACCTATTTGCTTACCTATGGTATGTAATTTCACAATCGAGATGTAAAAGACTCTTCGCATTTTTACAATGCTTTACCAAATCATTTTTTTTTATCTCGTAAATATGAAACCGAAAAGCTATTATCCGTACGAAATACAAAGAAAAATCGCGATTAAAAAATAAAAACACATCTCTTTGATTCTCTTTCTATTCCCAGCACCTTGCCTGCGCAATAAGGCCAAAAGCGGTATATGTTAATATGTATACAGGTGTGTGTAATGTATTAATCGTGATATTATTATATGCGCCTAGAGGAAAGTTTGCTAGGGGATATTACATATAGGTGGACCTGTTTAAAAAAAAATCTGTTGTATGAAATGTCTTAAAATTACGTCTGTAAATTGGAATTTTTTAATCGTTGATTTTGTGTATCGTAGGTGATAGTAAATAAATCGATTCCGACATTGTCTGCTGTGCCAGGAGCTGCTAATCCTTCAGTAGAATACAAAGACACGCCAATCGGGTACAGAAACAACGAACCGAGTTACATTGAAAAAGTATTAATCACTACAAACGAGGAAGACACCACTTTAGTAAAAATACTTCTGCGGCAGACGAGGAGGCCGGAAATAGGAGATAAATTTAGTTCTCGTCACGGCCAGAAGGGAGTTGTCGGTAATTTTTGCTTGTTCATTTCGTCTAGAATCTCTAATCGTAGAATTTTGATTTCAGGTTTGGTTGTGGAACAAGAAGACATGCCTTTCAATGAATATGGAATTTGTCCGGACATCATCATGAATCCTCATGGATATCCGTCTCGTATGACGGTAGGAAAACTAATAGAACTCCTTGCTGGAAAAGCTGGAACGGTGGAAGGTAATCTACAGGATGTTAAATAGAAAAAATAGGTCGATCTATTAGCCACAGATTTGTTAGGGCTGGACCAACACTATATTAAAGACCTGTGCATAGCACTGTTTCAAGCGATCGCCACTGGCGCCACACGACGAAACAAATTTACAGGGTGGATTTAGTTAAAACACCATTGTTGCAGAATCTTTTATAAAATAAATACATGCAAATATGTCTGTTACAACGAAGTTAATATTCAAAATAAAATAAAATATTTGTTTGTTATGTCCCTCTAATTTGACAAGTTCACATGGCATATTTCCATACATCTTCTTAAGAAAAGCGAGTCTAAAAAGCAAGCAAGAGTATTTGGTCCCTTTTGGTTTGAAACGCAGTCCATGGCTAGTTGTAGTATGTGAAAGCATAAAACGCATTAGATTTTTCAGTTTCTTATTTATATGGAGGACTATTGGTTTGTTTTGAAGCTATAAACAAAATTTTCTTTTTTCATTCCTGCATACGTTAAAAAATACTCTTCCAAAATAATATCTTTAATTTTCGCTTCTTCAGCTGGTTGATCAGATCATACCATAATTCCAAAATAGTGTTTATTCTTCTGCAAAAAAACCTAATGGTCTGTGCATACCTTTTTCTTCATTTGCGGGAAAATTTCATGTTATTACAAACAAATCTACCTCGAAAACCGTATTAATAGGATGAAATTGCCAAATACTGGACGCAAAGACAATTCGTTACCGGAAAAAGGAGGTAAATCGTAATAAAGCTGGATATTTAAAATTTTGGATTTTTTAAACGTCAGAAACTGACATCCCAATAGCCACAGAATACCCCCCTATAACCTATAATAAGTCGCCATTTTTTTCATCGTGTAGCGCCACCCCGATCTGTAAACAACAATGAAATATGACGGCATGCTCGGGTCTTTAATATAGTGTTGGTCCAGGTTAGGGTGAAATAATGTCAAAATGCAAGGTGTTCATGTTCAAAGTTAAAAAATTCATATTATTAACTTCTGAAGAAGAATTGTTTTCTTATAAGGATTCTAAAACTTTTTTGGAACTAAACTTTCAATTTAATATTTCAAATTCGCAGAAAATAGTCTGTTAGAAATCCAATATTCTTATTAAATTTTCATTGATATTAGGGGCAAATTTCTAGAATCAGCTTGTTCAAAGATCCTTGCTTCATTTTAGCACCGTAGCTCAAAAGCACATCAATATGATAAAAATATTAACTTAAAAATGCAACCCTATTTAGAGGAATCTCTGTTGAGTAAAGGATATAGATATATAATATATCTTTTACTCATTGCTGTTACATTAATATTACTGTTTTTACTTTTATGTAACTTGGTATCAATTACAACTTTCTTACTGTATAATATTGGCGGAAATTTTTTGTGGCACAAATAGATCCATTTAATCTTAAATTGGGTTTTTCGTGACAGGAACCTGACTTAAACTGATTAAAGGACAACTTTTTTAAGTTGCCAGGAAAATCCTCTGCTAAAAAAGCTCTGGAGCTTTGTCAAAAAGAACTTCAACAACTTTGTTTTCTGAGTTTTCGGATAAAAAATCTTTTACTTTCTCAAAGAAAATGTCAAGTCAAAGTGAAATTACAGTTTTTTTTCTACATAATACCATTGATTAAGGTATTCGGAATTCCTTATTCAATGATAATGCTAAAATCAGATAGTATATAAACTGGTGTTTACAGAAAACCAACACATACTAATATCCATTTTAATTCCAATCATCATATTAGTGTTAAAAAGAGAGTAATTAAAAGTTTATATTACAACGCTAAAACGATTTATTCTAATGGAAAATTTTACAAGGAAATTAAATATTTCAAATATGCTCTAGTTATCCTTTTGAATTTGTTGAGCACGTTTTTCAGTATTGCCAACAAAACAGCAATGCTAATGAAATCGGGGAACTAAATCTGGTGGACCAACCAGTAAATTTAATCATTCCTTATATTCCTGGACTATCAGATCAGCTAAAATCAGTGACTATATATATAGCCACTGCAAAAACGCATAGGCAATCTTTTTAATATCGAAACAGCATTTAGAACCAAAAATACTTTAAAATCGATATTAGTTCAAATGAAACCAATTAATGGGGTACAAAGTTACCCTGTCGAATTTTTCTTCGTGTGGCGCCAGTGACGATCGCTTGAAACCGCGCTATGCACAGGTCTTTAATATAGTGTTGTATAGGGCCTGGACCAACACTACTAAAGACCTGTGCATAGCGCTGTTTCAAGCGATCGCCACTGGCGATACGGTGGTTTAATGTTAAAACATCATTATTGCAGAAAAAAACCTGTAAATATGTATGTTATAACGAATTTAATATCCAAAATAAAATAAAACGATTGTTATGTCCCTTTAATTTTACATTCAAACAAAATATCCTGGGTATTCTACCAAATGTATTTAAAAAACAACAAGCAGAACATTTACAAAATTTACGTTTCGGCGTTTAAGCCATCTTCAGGTACAAATTAAAATTTTTTGAGTCTAAAATTTTTTTTAAATTTATATAAGACGTGTAATAGCAAAAGACAAAATAACAAAGAAACAAACAAACATTTATGTGTTGCCTTTCACTATTACACGTTTTATACAAATTTAAAAAAAAAATTATACTCAAAAAATTTTAATTTGTACCTGAAGATGGCTTAAACGCGGAAACGTACGTTGTACAAGAGGATTTGTAAATGTTCTGCTTGTCGTTTTTTAAATACATTTGTTAGAATACCCAGGATATTTTGTTTGATTGATCAATAACTACCAGGAAGAAAACAAAAGTATTTAATTTGACAAGTTTTTGATTTGAAATGAAGTCCATGGCTATGCTGTAGTGTAAGTATAGAACGCATTAGATTTTGCAGTTTCTTCTTTATATAGTGGACCATTGGTTCGCTTTGGGCTACAGACTAAATTTTCTACTTTAGTTCTTGCATTACGTTACAAAATAAAATACTCTTCCAAAATATAATATCCAGAATTCTCGCTTCTTCAACTGGTTGAACAGATCATCACGTAATTCTAAAATAGTATTTATTCTTCTGCAATTCATGTAATGATCTTGTGCATACGAATTTCGTCATGAGTATGGAAATTTCATGTTATCACAAACAAATCTACCTATAAAAGCTCTATTAATATGACAAATCTCGGAAATTTTGACCGCAAAGGGAATTCATTACCGTAAAAAGAACGTAAATGGACCTAATGCAGGATATTTAAAATATGGGACATTCTAAATGTCAGAAACTGACAGAAATATTTCCACAGAATATCCTTCTATAATCTATAATAAGTCGCCATTTTTCTCGTCGAGTAGCGCCACCCCAGTCCTCAAACAACAGTGAAATATGACGTCATGCTCTTTAATATAGTGTGGGTCCAGCTAGGTTATTGTTCTGTTGTCATGACACTTTGACGTGACATTTATTATTCTGTCATTTCACTTTAACTTGAGAATATCTTTGAAAAAGGAGAAGGAAGCTCGGAAAGCAAAGTGTTGAAGTTATTTTTTTAATTAACATTTAAAGTTTCGTGCTCTGAAGTTGAATCTGAAATTACCACTGGCAAAGCACCAAAGAGATAGACAAAAGGTAGTAAAGGTGTACTGTGTTTGATTTTTGAGAAAAGTTGAATGCCCCAAACCACATAATACAGGACATTTTTCCTTTTCTTGAGTTTCTTAAATGTGCCATAACTTTATTGTTTGTGAATATTTGTCATCTGTGATATACTATTGGTTGTCACCTAGTATCATAATGGATCTCATTAAAATTTAAAATACCGGGAGTAATAAATGAAATTAAAGTGTGTGAGAATACAAAAAGAAAATATTTTTCCATTAGGAAAATTTCATTACGGCACTGCATTTGGCGGCTCAAAAGTCGATGACGTCAGCGAGGAACTGGCAAGGCACGGGTATAACTACCAAGGCAAGGACATATTCTACTCGGGAATAACGGGTGAACCGATGGAGGCGTACATTTATTCGGGACCGGTTTACTACCAAAAACTGAAGCACATGGTGCAGGACAAGATACACGCCCGGGGCAGGGGACCGAGGGCGGTGCTCACCAGGCAACCGACGGAAGGTAGGAGCAGGGACGGTGGTTTGAGGTTAGGAGAGATGGAGAGAGACTGTCTGATTGGTTACGGGGCCAGGTGAGTTTAAAAAGGGATGATAAACGAAACATCATTTCATCCGAGTCAGTTCACATCTCTTACATAATAATATCAGTGTGTTCCCACAATAATATAATATTCGAAATTACTACCCTTAAAGGCCAAGGCGGTTACAGTTGAAAGTTGAAAATCACTTGTCGTCAAATAAAATGCACAATGTTTATATCTTTAGAAGATATTTCGCCAAAAAATGTAAGAGTCTCCATTTGACACATGTCGCTAAGGAATTGCCTGTATTACTCGTTAGTCTGTGTTAACTGAGAAATAGGAGAAAGATAAATGTTTTATTAGTTCTGTGCAGTGGCGTATCCAGGATTAACGTATGGGGGGGGGGGGGGAATCAGTTATAAATAACAAAACTCTGTCGATAATTTTAATGGATAAAAACAGAACAAAAACATATTTTCTAAAATAAATAGATACAGGGTGTCCGGAAATAAATGCACCAACTTGAAAAATTAAAAAGAAAAATATGACGAAAACTTCATATGAACATGGGTCCGCAGATGTTTGGTTTTCGAGATGCAGGGTTTTGAAATTGAAATTTTATTTTCGCTTTTTTGAGGTAACTTTTTGACAAAATTTTCTTGCAAAATTTGGTAGCCGGGTTTTTTTTGGGAAGCGAAGTCATACTTTTGTATTATTTTTGGTGCAATCCGTAGAGGGCGCTGCGTGCTATCATTATTTAATTTAATTTGCCCTAACTGTTTTGACAGTAAACTTTTATGACATTTTGTGAATGTATCCTCTTCCCACAGGTTTTCTAAGCAAAAGAGGTATACTCGGTGACCATTTTCGAGAAATTTTCAAATTTCTGCATCGACGCAGGTGCATATCGACCCTCGTATGCAATTAAATTCAAAATAAAATTTAAATAAACAAGCACATTTATTTTTTGACAGTTTAATTAACTTGTTGTTTTTTTTTTGAAGAAAATTTTGTCGTCTCAAAAAGTTACTTACAAAAATCGAAAATAAAATTTCAATTTCAACACCCTGCATCTCGAAAACCGAACACCTGCCGACTTATGTTCATATGAACTTTTCGTCATATTTTCCATTTTTCTTTTTAATTTTTTAAATTATTACCAGACAACCTATACAGGGTGATTTATTCATAACTACATTAATTTTAACAGTGGGTAGGGAAAAATGCTATGAATGCGAAATCGCAATTAAAAAAATTCCAACTTTTTTTTAAAGCCGGAATTATTTTTTTTCTAAACCGCATTTTTACCTATTTGGCCCTCTATTTACGGCTGCCACTGGATTGCTTTCAGGGTGCATGAGGCATCGGACGACGCTTGCCGTTGCGCGCGTCAACATTGTTGCCAGATGTACGCAACTTTCGTAAATTTAAAGGAATGTTTTCAGTACATAATTATTTGTATTGTAGGCGAATGTTCCGCCAAATGCTTGCGGAAATTATGGACAAATGTTAACGCTTACCTCTTGTAACGGTTAGTTTTGCCCTGAGACACCTTAAGGCGAGCCTTAAGGGATAAATGCCAACGAGAAAAATAAATGAAACGACTGCTTACGTGACCTTTTGATTTTTGGATGCTTTATTAAGTAGGTACCTATTCAACTAGGGGGCTTACATGATTTCGTGGACCTCGACACCACTGAAGACGATTTTTTCTCAATAAAACGAACTTCACTCACTTTCGCTTGGGGCACTAATATTTCCGCTCACTAGTTCACTGATAATCCTTTTTACTACACCAAGACGCTCCTAGAGTAAGTAGTTGTGTTCTGTGATTGTTCTGCTTCCTCTGAAATAAGAACGTCAAAATTAGCCAGCATCTCTGGGACACAGTTGCTTAAAATTACCTTACTTTCCACTTAAGTTGGTTACCATCACCAACGATACACTTCTCATTCCTTTATTTCTCGTTATGTTTGCTTTTCATTGTTACTAGGGATCCATATTTGCAATAGAATCGTTTCCGTGGGGGTGGTCCTCCTCTGTGACATTGGTTCAGTCGTAAGTACTTGAATCTTTCTAATTTCCACCGATCGATCGATCTTTACAGCTTTTTCTAGTTTCTTTTCCTGCCGTTAGGTATGTTACCGGGTATAGCCTGATGTGTAACCTACCGAGTCTTAGTATTATTTCTGGGCGAGTTAGGGATGATGGGTTGCTAAAAGTCCTTAGCTTTCTTGACTTCTGTTTGTCACAACCCTTGTCGTGCAGTCGTTAGTAGGAGTAGGAGGATGTGTGTAGCCCGAACTCCGCAAAAGGAGCTTGGCGATTGCCCGTGGCCGAGAATTTCCGGCACGCGGCGCGTTGGTGTTTGCGGCATTGATCCTTGCCAAGTTTCTGCAGAGTGCACTGTGAATTTCCTTTCGTTTCTCGCACTCCGCCTCACTAATCGCACATGTGATGTTATTGTTTCCCGTATTTCACAGTGCACATTCTCCGTATTTTGGTTTGGATATTTTTAAAGGTTATGTCCCATGTCGCATTCATTGACACTACTTCGTTCGTAGAAAGCATTCCCGTAATGAAACGTCGTTGTGGTTTCGTACTTAGTTTCGCTACCTGCCGATAGGTGGCGCGCTTCTAAATAGTTCCGCGGTAGCTTGACTGACATTCTGCAGGCATTCTCCATGAAGGATCATTATTATGTCTATCATTTCCGCATTTGTCTAGAGAACCGTTTTGGTAAAAAAGCAAAAATGTTGCACAAAGAGTACCGAATATACCTACAGAATGTAGGCAACTCTGGTTTCTGTAGTACGTGCTGCCATCTATTAGAAAGGTTCGCTAGTTACCGTGTCATAAAGCGCGCTGTAGACTTTCGGTTTTGAACACACAGAGGGTGACTGAGAGCTCAACCACAGATTCGGCGACGTTAATACCAACGAGGATGGCGCCACATACAATAGAAACCGGCAGCAGATCCTTGACAATGACAAGTTTGACGTAATAAATAATAGTTGTGGAATGCGGATGGGACGCCTGCGTTCTTTTTAATAAAACTTTTGTCTTAAATCTCAAAATCTAGCGAATTTCGGAGACAGTTTCAGTCTTTTGAGGTTTCAGTATTTTCCACCCTCTGTAGACACTGAGTGCGTTTTGTGCGTGTGATTGTGAATGCCTTTTGTATTGTTATAGCGGGTGCTGTGAAAAGTGTAGTGATAAGGGTCTCTCGAGTTAGATGCTGAACACGCCAAGTCCAAGGTGTGCTAACACCCTGTTATTGGCATATCAACTAGGTAAATAATTCATAAACTGAATATTTTTTCGTAATTAAATTATCAATAAATAATGGCAACGTCGCGGCCGGTGCCATGTGCTGCAGCATAACGTCGTAGCCACATGCGTTCAGGTGCGCCTCGTTACGCGGGATTTGGGATAAATTGCCCCATTATTTAAACATGCAGCAAAAAATTTTTTTTTTGCGTTTTCGGTATATATGTACCTCCCTGATGACGTGGTTAAAATTAATGTATTTATGAATAAATCACCCTGTATAACATAAAAATAATTCTTCTTCGAACCAATAAAATCTATATCACAAAATCAAGTATTATTTTTTTTGGTCTCGAGCTCGTCAAATATCTCCTCTGTAAATATGGGTATTTCAGGGTACACATAAAGGAGTGTTAACCGATTCAGTCGGTTTTCGCTAATATTGTTTCTAATATAAATTTTTAAAATTTTCAGTTTTGAAAATGTTCTTTCTGGCGTGGCGGTGCACACTGTAATTGTGCAAAATATGTTTGTAGGTTGTTTTGCCTAATTTACGGTTACAGGTTTTAATTTCGAGAAGACAAGATGAAACAAATAACAAATTGTAGATGTTTGATGTTCACTGCATTTTCAGCTTATGCCAGGAGTATATATTTTTTGGTATTATTAATTTTGATATTACAAATCTCACAATTGCCCCCTTTGCCCCCCCCCCTGAATATGCCACTGGTTCTGTGGATAAACGTGAAGTTAAAAAGCTCACATCAAAAACTCATCCATATATCTGTCATTTTCCCGTACAGCATGATGTTAGTGGAACGCCTGATGGTGTCCAGTGACCAGTGCGACGTGGACGTTTGCAATAAGTGCGGCCGTTTGGGCTACTGCGGATGGTGCAACAGTTGCAAAAGTTCCGGACACGTCTCCAGCATCACGATGCCTTACGCCTGTAAGCTGCTCATAACGGAATTGCAGGCCATGAATATAACGGCTAGGTTAACACTGAATCACTACTGTGAATAGTTTTTAAGTTGTAAATATATAATTTTAATTAAAGTTTCAGCTTTATTCGAAGAATCCTTCTAGTGGATCACTTTGTCTTATTCGGATGTTTTTAGAGAGTAAACAGAAAACCCACGATATACAGATAATACCTACCATAAATAGCTAGTTTACGGCTGTGTAGTTTTATTTAGTAGATAAAATAACGAGTTTTACAGCCAGAAAGGTATATATATTCACTTCTTTTTATAATACCAAGCTCAGGATTAAAAAGGTTAAAAACATTCTTCATTCCATTAATAATGTGGTTAGGAAAAAGTCCAAGTCTTCTACATTCTAACAGGAAAATCCTGCGATTTGATGTAGCTGCTTTTTGTTTAAGGAGTTTGCTGTAATTCTTCAGTTTTAGAACAGTTTCACGGCCATGAATAGCTTCAATTTCTTGGAAAAATGCCATAAGACAGTAGATATAATATTCCAAAACCAGAGTTAAAAAAGAAGGTAAATGAATGTTTGGTAATATAATCCAAATGAAAGACGTAGTGTATGAATTTTCTTGAAATTCTTGATGGATTGTTTAAAAACTCAATTTCTTCAATAAATAGCTAGTTTACGGCTGTGTGTTTTTACTTAGTAGATAAAATAATAATAAATAAGCTATTCATGGCCGTGAAACTGTTCTAAAACTGAAGAATTACAGCAAACTCCTTAAACAAAAAGCAGCTACATCAAATCGCAAGATTTTCCTGTTAGAATGTAGAAGACTTGGACTTTTTCCTAACCACATTATTAATGGAATGAAGAATGTTTTTAACCTTTTTAATCCTGTAAATGCCCTCATGAAGGTCACGAAGTAGACCGAAAGCTTGGTATTATAAAAAGAAGTTAATATATACCTTTCTGGCTGCAAAACTCGTTATTTTATCTACTAAGATGATACCTACCCACAGATAAAATCCCAAGTAGCACAAATTGTTTTTTAAAAGCTGTAACAGTATCTATACCGCTTTTTTATATAGCCTCAAGCTATATAATTAAGAGTTGTAAACAATCTTTCAGCACTAATGAAATATCAATATACCCAAAAAAGGCCCCCATTTATACAGCTTTTAAGTTCTATAAAGGGTTATAAAACAAGCTGAAATAGTAACTAAATTGCTTCTTTATTAGGTCTTTTCAGCCCTTATAAAATATGTTATACAGCCACTAAGAAGGCGTTATTCAGTTATTCTAATAATCTTCTTTAAATTGTTATATTAGAGGTATTTACATGATAGAAACAAAATTTATAACAGCTTAAAAAGTATATATTGACGAACAAATCTTTAAAAAAATCATTTTTGTGTTCTGTGTTCTCACACTCACAAACAGAAATATGACGACTTTGTTGAATAACGAAATAGAATTTGGTACCTAATAAGAATCCGCCAGAAGACTCTTTTGCCTGTATATTATTATTAATTTTATTGTTCGCCCTGGACTCGAAATTCATCTGCCAACAAAGTTTTGTGGTAAAACCACTTATTTTAGTGCGAAATAATAACAACTGTGCCTCAAAAATTCCTTGAAATTAATTTAAACAAAAAAATATTTTTTTTATTTTTTCCCGTTTTTTCACAACTCCTGTATTCAAGTAAATAGCGTTACATATTCTGAATGTATTGTAACTAATTATCATAACAATAATGCAAAAATGTTCTTCTAACGTTAAAAAAATTATTGAACATATCGATATGGCCGCCCTATCGCCTTCTTTTCCACTATACAAAATGGCTTCTTTCAAAAAGGTCACCATACGATCACTTATAAATCGTTTGAAGAGCACTGTTCTGCATTAAGGTGTCATTTGTTTTATAGCGGCTTATTCTGCAATTATAAATTATCAGGAGAATTTAAAGAAGTTATAATAAATAATAATGCTTTATTATCTCATGAATTTACTATTTGTAGTCTTCCTTTTTCATTGAATTTATGTCTCCAGTGCCATCTCTCGTTGGACGTTAGATATATTTTCTTTTTTATTTGATTTTTTAAACACACATTTTGCAATAAGTTCATTTTGGGAACTAGCCGAATAACACCCAAGTAAATAATAATATCGTTAAACACACATTTTGCAATAAGTTCATTTTGGGAACTAGCCGAATAACACCCAAGTAAATAATAATATAACGTGATTTATTAATCTTTTAACTTTTTCTCTAGATTGTGAATAAATTAAACGCTAATCACAAAAAATAATACTTGAGTTGGTTCGATTCAATTAGTAGCTTGAGAGTTCGATTCTTCCAGAATCTTTTTTAATGCCAATTTCACCTTTCATTTAGAATGTCCAATTTGTTTTAATTTTTTTGCAGCACTTGTCCATATTTTATTAAAGAATATTTCAAAAACAACACCGCATGTTACTCTTATACTAATTTTGGAGCTTATGAGACAGAAAAGCTGAAAAAATACTTTTTACAGTTAAAACATCTGCTGGTATATAGTTCTAAAAGAGCATTTCAACTAAATACTTGCTACAGAAAATATTCTCTTGGTGATAGTTACAAAGCTTTTATACATAATCTATACTAAAGCTATATTTAAAGCTATTTGTCTTAAACAACTATATTGCTGAGAAATTATACTTTAATCACGCTTAAAACTCTATAGGAACCTCCATAAACAAGGAAGGTATCCAGCCACAATAAAGCAAAAGTTGGAGTATTAGATTACTTTATAGAATCTATATGCAAGTTTATATAACTCTTACAAATCTGTTTTACTTATTCTATATAAAGGCTTCTAATACCGTTTTTACGAAGTAAAACTGATGCTATATAAAATGGCGCAATGAAGCACCTTTATAAAAATACTGTAAAGTTGTTTTAACAGCAACGTTATTTGGCTAATTTACTGAATAAGCAATTAATTTGGTATCATATATTTGCTTAATATAAAAAATTGGCTATATTAATTGCCGCAATATACTTTTTATAAAGTTATAAGCAGAATAGCGCACCGAATGTGCTACTTGGGAATGTAGGTACAGGGTGTCCAGTAAGTATGGGGCAATCTCGTAGAAGCAGGTAGGGGGCGTCAAAATATTATGATTGAGCTTAACAACTATGGGCCAAATTTCAATAGTTACCGAGATACAGGGCATTGTAGTTCTTTTTTTGAAATTTAATTATAGCAATATCTCCCAACATAATCAAGCTGCTGAACTGTAATTTAGTACCACTCTGTTTTCTGTGATGGAGAATAATCTGAAAATGTCAATTTCTAAGTGGCACTTGCGCTGTTCTTGGATCGTGCTTTTAGCCATAACTTTTTGAGATTATCTTTTTACTCTTGCAGGTCCATCATTTTAGTGCATCCTTTCATTTGCAAAAAAGTGTATACTTGTTTCAAAACATCATTGGTTTTCTTGAAATGCTTCTTAGAATTAGAATCTATGGAAATATGTCATGTAAACTTGTCAAATCAAAGGAACATAATTTTATTTTAGATATTAAACTTGTTGTAACAGACACATGTGCATGTTCTTATTTTGTAAAACACCCTGCAACAATGGTGTTTTTAATATTAAACCACCCTGTCGATTTTTTCATCATGTGGCACCAGTGGCGATCGCTTGAAACAGCGCTAATATAATGGGCGAGTTTTTAAAGTCAACACAAATATGTGATGGAATCCACCAATGCAATGTGATTGGCCGGTTCAAAAATTTCTACACTTGTGATTGGCTTGATGGATTCCATCACATATTTTTGTTGACTTTAAATTCTCCCAATGTCGGCCCAGATTGGACTTGTAATGAAAAATCTGTATTCATAATGAACCTCATTATAGTACAGAGTACATGCCTAATAAAGTATGGAAAAAGAACAAAAATCAAAGTATGGAAGTAGAAAAATATTATTTTAAGTAATGATTTATTTATTATTTTACAAATGTATATATATACCATTTCATTTATCGTAAAAATAAACAAAAATAAAAATTACATAAATAGATTTTGTACATTCATATACTTATTTTTTTCAGGGTAGGAGTGTAATGTTATTAAAATATTGTCATTTTGAATACAGTTGAGCTTGTCTCTATGCCGTGATTCATAAAACAGTTACAACAAAGATCACTCGTTTGAGAGCGTAGATCACAAGAAATTACCGGTTACATGTTTGCCATAAAAAAGTTTTATTCTCTTGTGCACAACATTTTCAACACTGGCATGAGATGGCTAAAGCGAGTACTCATATTGTGAGATCAAGACTTATCGGCTTCACATTTTTTCTGAATAATAAAAGTCAGATGTATAAATATAGTAACAGATTCACGTTATATACAAAAATAAATATTTAGCTTTAAATATAATAAAAATTATACAAAATAGTAATTATGCTTGAAAAGAACTTTTAAGGCCTGCTCTAGTCCATATTAAGACTCATTTTGGGTGTTTTTCTCAAAAATCTCGGTTATTATTAAAGCTAGAGAGTTGCGGTTTTCATGTCACTGTACTACTTTTTTGAGAGGAATTTGGTGGAGCAATCAGACTTTAGATAGGTTTTATATCTTCCGCGCATTGGCGCAGAACTGAAATTTTAGATTTTTTGGAAACCTCTCTCCTGGCTACAACTTATATACAGTGCGTCTGGTTTTTCGTGTTAACACCCCTGAAAATCTAAGTAGGCTGGGGGAATTGAATGGGGCAATTTTTTTACTATTAACGCTACCAAAAAACTAATTATTCCATTCGATTCTACGCCAAAAAATCTATAAAAATAGTTGATTAAATTTGTCTATATGTATATGTATATAAGTTGTAGCCAGGAGAGAGGTTTCCAAAAAATCGAAAATTTCAGTCCTGCGCCAATGCGCGGAAACTATAAAACTTATCTAAAATCTGAATGGTCCACCAAATTCCTCTCAAAAAAGTAGTACAATGACGTGAAAACCGCAACCCTCTAGCTTTAATAATAACCGAGATTTTTGAGAAAAGCACCCAAAATGGTACACCCTGTACAGCACGTGGGTGGTGATTCATCATTTTGACACCCATAAAATGGCTTTCTTCGATCTGTAGCGAGCGACACGCATAATTTTAAACTTTTGGTCAATACAAATTTTAATAAGTTATTACTCCCATTTTGATTTTGAAACAAAAATTATTTAAAAATATTTATCACAATAGCCGTCATCAGCACCTGTGCAAAAAACCTAATGATGGTCATTGTGATAAATATTTTTAAATAATTTTTATCTCAAAATGTGAGTAATTACTTAGATTAAAATATGTATTGACCAAAAGTTTAAAATTATGCGTGTTGCTCGCTACAGATCGAAAAAAAAACATATTATGGGTCAAAATGTTGAATCGCCACGTACGTGCTGTACATTGAGTCTTAAGACATTAAAAACATCACATACAGAAAATTTATTTTCCTGCCTTCGTTCACGGATGAATTTCATGTAAAATAAAATTAACCCCAAACATTTTGCTAATGGACTACAACGACCTCCCCGCACGCCGCCAAACTCACACCACGATTTTCATAAGTCCAGCCTGGCTGTTAGTCCCTATGCTCGAGTCCTCTAACGAATCGAGATCTAACGCGCTCTCTATCATCGTCGTGTCTTGCAACAGTCTCAACCGACTCGCACTCAACAAACTGTTCTCCTTCTCCTGAAACGTCAGGTCGTTGTCCAACTTCAAATCGGGATATTTCACCTTGTCGTTGATGTTGGCCAATATGTGGCCCTCCCGCAACACCACGGGATCCAGGTGGAGATCCTCCACGGCCGCCTTAGTCGCCCCGACCTCCGACGGCCTGTCGATGGTCGTGTTCAGGTTGTCGCCGTAGCTATGCGACTTGCCCAGCGGTATCGGGGCGGCGGGCGTCACGTTGTTGTACACCGGGGAGTTGTTCAGCGCCGGCTGCGATTGGTATTGGCATGAGGAGTCTTCGGACAGTCGCTGGAGGGCCGGTGCGATGGCCAGCGGGTGTTCGCTCGTCACTAAGTGAGTCACGCTGCCAGCGTTGCTCTCTGCAAGCGGAATTCTATTACTAATTTCATGGTCACTTATATTCGTTTCGTATTTCTAGGCCATTCAATTTAACTTTTAGCGCATAGTCATTGCTGACAGAGCAATCTAATAGTATATTATGCAACGAGCACATTTAATAATAGCTATGAAGACATAGAGTATGAGAATTATTATGAAACGAGCCCTAGGCGAGTAATCTTATTTATTTTGCAAGCAGCAAGAATACACATGAAAAGTGTTTTCCCTCTTGTTAACTCAATTTGCAGATATACTGTTTAAAAAATCAAGACTTAACCATCCTCTATAATCATCTACTATGAGACTAGATTGTCAGTATAATAAACGCTTTATTAAGTAAAATTATTACAATTATTGTTAATATTTGAGAAGTAACAGCCAACAATAATTAGAGACAAAGTTTACCCACTTGCTCTTGTCTCTCTTATGTTCATTTGGTCATTGCTATTTCATTTTTCATACTATAAGTAACATGTTTGTTTTTCGAAAATACAGATGTTTAAAAACTTGATTTCCGCCACAAAGACATTTTTTATCTGATTGATGCAAAAACAAATTAGAAAATATAAACAAACTAAACTCTATTCAAACTAAACGCAAGTGAAAGATAAACAAAAGTTGTTGCATGGCTAGCACGTGATCGGCTTGCTATTGGCTAGTTGGCAATAAAGTTTTCAGTTCAGCGAGTCGTTATTTATTACAGAGGTGTATTGAGTTGCAAGACGTGGACTTTTAATTTTTTCCGATATAATTCTTTCGCTGTTTATTAATTGTTGGAGCTACGATTTGTGTTAATAGTAGAAATTTGCAGGTAAGTGAATGACTAGGTGTGCCATAAAAGTTTGTTTTTAAAGTTCTTAATATTGGGGCATATTATTTTAATATTTTATATTATAAAATTCATAGAGATCGTCCTTAATGCGGCCCTGCCCCGTATTAGTCCACAAAATTGTTCACGTGTTTCCATCGTGTAAATGTTTACTCCCAACTTGCATTTTGATTGAATAGAGTGTACATGCCAGAAGCAAGAGAAAAAATGTGGGAACAGGCTGAAATACCCGATGTTTTGGAAAAAAAAATAGATTTTCTAACTAACAAAGCACACATTTTCATAAAAAAACAATTTTTATAACATTCTGCATGCATAATAATAATATACAGGGTGAGTAAAAAGTATGGCAGGGTGCTTACGTTTTCGTAAATATTCGTTATTCTATAAAAGTTTTAGGCAAATTTTTGCCATAAATTGGCAACATTCATTTTTTCTAGATGTAAACAATTTGGCTCCTATGGCAAACAACTTTGTTTTTTTATGTCCTTATGATTTTCTTTGAATTTTTTAAAAGACCCTCTCTTTCTGGATACGTGTCAGTGTAACATTTTAATGGGGTTCCATAAAAAAAAAGAAAAAAATGCACTTTTCTTAACATTACCTCCTTCAGTTGGATTTCATTTAGGCTGGAAATAAAACTGCATCAAAAGTATTGTCGTCTCACCAAATAGACAGAACGTTGACAGTTAGTTTGACATTTGCCCAACTCCCTAGATTGTCTGGACTGACAGAAAAAATCAGGGATGTATTAGGGCGTTTTGGGTAAGATGAATTTTCGGACATTTCCAAAAAAATCGAATCAAAACGAATTTATTTTTGGCTTATTTCTGTCTATACGCCCATACAAAAAACTTTGGAAGAAGCAGCAATACATATGGACCAAATTACCAATGTGCAGTGGCGTAACTACAGGGTGTTCAGAGTGTGCGGTGAACACGGGTCTAGAGCTGCGAGGGGCCCACCGCCACCAATATCCATGCAGGGCGCATAAATTTCGGTTTTTCCGATGCGAGCCGATTGATGTAGTGCTACGTAATAACCGACGAGTAAATGTACCTACAGGATGATCCAAACTCAATACCCCAGGCCTACTGCGGGAACACGAAAATTGGAAATAAAATTTCGAACAATAAGGGTTCTTAAATGGGACATACTATAAGGCCCAATTATGACCAAAAATTTGCTTTTTTGTTGTTTGGAGAAATGGAAGCTGTGACGTCATCAATATTTTTCCCCAGAAACATACCATTTTTTCCTAAATATTGAAAGTCCTTATCATTCTCAACAACTTTTATAGGAAAAGATTTTCTGTATCTTTTATTGTTCAAAATTTACAATTGATAGTCAGAAATTATTTAAGAGAATTGTTAGGTTGTCTTGAGCACCCTTAAATTTTTCCAACTGGAATATTAAAAAACAATTTTTGTAACAAACTATAATAGCAAACAAGTCAGTAACTAGCACAATTCAAAAATTTAAAAAATACTCCAGTCGAACAAATTTAATGGTGCACAAGGCACCCTAACATACTCTTAAATAATTTTTGACTATGGCAATTGTTTTCATGGCTAGCTAGATTTCGGAAAACCGATCCTAGTGAATAGAAAACATTCCATGTTTTCATTCCATTGCATTTAAGAGAACCTGTTCGAAATTTTATTTTTAGTTTTCGTGTTCCCGCAGTAGGCCTGGGGCGTCGAGTTTGTGATTCAACATTTTGACCTAAAAAATTGCGTTTTTCGACCTGTAGTGAGCAATGTGCATTATTTTTAACTGTTGGTCAATACAAAGTTTAAGTTGGATTATTCTCTATGCACCTACAGGGTGTCCCATTTTCAATACTTTTGCAAGGTATCTCCGTTATTTTTAGAAATAGGGAGTTGCGGTTTTCGGGACACTAACCTACTTTTTCATAAAAAGAATGGCTCGTGTACAGAATTTTCATGCGGCCTCCTTAGTTTTTTAAACACAAGGTGATTTTCAAAATTTGCCATTTCCCCCCCCCCCCACCTATCCGTTATACGCTAACTTGTTGAAATGGTAAAAATAGACCGTTATAGATTTTTTCATGTAGAATTAAGTGGCATACACGGTTTTTTCTAGGAGGTAAGAATTTCAAAATATAAATAGGTATAACTTGCAAAAGTATTGAAAATGGGACATCCTGTACAATGTTTCTCATTGTTACACCACTTTTAAACATAAGAAAACCACAGGGGTCCACCTGAAATTTTGAACACGGGCCTACTCTTCCGTAGTTACGCCACTGCCAATGTGTCAATTCTGGGGTCCAATTATTTAGCAAGACGAGTACATGTTTGGTCGCCTGTATCAATAGAATTTTATTTACAACTAGCTGTAAAAGCTAGTGCTAGTGCATTTCAAAGGAAAGAAAACAAAATTTATAACTAAATTTATTTTGATGTCAAGCTCATGTAAAGCCAAGCAGAAGTAAATACCTTGAAAATTGTCAATAAATAAATGACTAGTGAAGCATATAATTCTTCTTGAATATAATCTGAACAAACTGTCATCAAAAGGAAAGAAAAACAGTATAGCCGGACCGTAAACGCTCATTTTCAAAACTAGTCATAGGCATGCAATCTGAGAAATCATTTTGAAAATGAAATTAAACTATTCAAATTAATGTTAATCAATGAAAGATAAAACACTACACAAAAAGCTAATATACAGGGTGAGGGAGAAATAGCCGACAATGCAAATTGATTAGTCAAGTTTTATCCTTTGAATTTTATACATGTTCACAATTAAAAATTCCACAGTATGGTCATGTAAATGGCTTCAGTTCAACAAAAATGCATTGTTTAGATATGCCTTCTGATATTCTTATTTCAGATTCATCCTGTATAAGCCCAACTCGTAAGTTAAACGAATAATGCAGCAAATAATAATAAATTAGTGCTCAAAAATCCCAACGTAACACATTAAATAAAACTTACCATAACATCAACCAGATACCCTCCACCAACGAAATGCAATGAAAGACAAATCAAAATCAACAAATTTCACTTAAGAACTAATATCTTACAAGAATTATGAAGCAAAAACTGATTTGTGGCGAAAAACTAAATTACGATATCTGCTCGAGAAACTGTCAATGGAAATGCAATATAAGATTTTTCGAGTTAATACTGCAAGGGAAGCTTTCCGTCTATTTGTTAATAAGTTCTTCTCATCAATCAATATTATAAGCTATTCTTGTATTAACATTTTGGTCGCGGCTAAGGGCTGTATAAACAATTCAGTTAATTGTGCACATAGCTTTTCCTTTCCTTTAATGTCAACAGATGATAATAATAATTCTCTCTTACAATACTCCAAACTAGGAGTACCCCAGAAGCAACTGAATGCTTGTGTGGGGGAGGAAGTTTATTTTTCTCTGGCGTTTTTCCAGAAATCAATTTATTAAATACCGTCCCGTGCCATTTTATACTACCTGACATCGAATGACTTTGAGTGAAACTGCAATTGACTTTAACAAAGGTTGGTGATACTAGTCGTTATACTGTTATATCCTGTGCTAATACATCTAATAGTATCGGGTAAGATAGGTCTATGTTTGCTTTTTCGATATTTTTTCTAAGCCCATTTGGCCTCAAAAAAAGTTAAAATTCAAATATTTCAGTTAGAACCAGGCCAAAAGTTTGTCAACACAGCAAATTTTGCCACTATTGCTGGATGGATCAATAAGCTAGACTCCTTGCGCTCGTGTCTATTTGCGCTGTCACCTATCTATGGCGAAAAAAGAAAAATCTCATAGTGCATAATTATACCAATATTACTTAGACAAACATACATACGTAATATATTTAATTACTGTTTTCACTACTTGTTTGTTACAAGTTATAAAAGCTACTTCCCATATTTATGTAACTTCATAATAAAAAATCTCTACATTTATTTTTGAATATTAAATATTTAAATATTATATTCAATAACCTCTGATCTATAGCAAAACTTTAAAGCGGTACTTTATCTTAAGATCATATTATAGCACACAATATCACATAAAATTGTTATTGCATTAATTTTTCATGTCCGATAAAAAATAAATGTTGGATTTTGACACAAATATTTTTTTCTTAAAACAGTATATTTTTGTCACGTTGATTTTTCATCAAGGCACTTACTACACCTCAGTAAAGCAAGCTAGAACTGATTCAATCGAAATGTTCCTGTATGTACATGTGCTGAAACTCGGGTGTAGGAAATTTCGATACCCTCACGTTCGGCATGCTTCTATCCTTAACGGCAGCATCCGTCAATTCATGAACTGTCTCGTATATACAACTGCGCGGCCTTTGATACTTCGCCTTTTTTTCGTAAACCTTTTGTCCGAAATTCGAGCTATATCTTTTTTCGGGTGGTGTGTAAGGTCTCGTAAATTGCTCGTCGTCGGGTACGGGCGGAGGCACGTGCCGATGCTGAACAATTTGCCCGACGTGAGGATTCTGCGCGTAAACGAAATCCTGCTCGCAGCAGTCCTCGATGGGGCCCGCATACCTTTTCAGTTGCGGCATCGACCGACTGCCCTTGAAATTCTCCAAAGAGGGATTGCGTAAGTGCGTCTTTACGAACTCGTACGACGGCAGCAAAGGTACTTGCGAAGGTATTACTTTGGGACTGGCACAGTTCTTGGACGGAATGATTTGCTGGGCGCGGTAGAGGTGTTTGCGAAAAGGGCTGTACGTACCGGTGTTCTCGGTCGTCTGGCGGTAGATACCCGTCACATCGGTGTTGTTCATGGACGAATGGATGGGGCCATTCTGAAATGAACATGCCAAAATAAGTCAACACATTCGAATAGTTCGATTACCACTTCTTAGCCCTTCCCAGTTCAGTTGGCCCACCTACTGACATTTTAGGTTTTTTTGTAATGTCAAAAATTAACAAACACTATGCATTTATTTACTTATAAAATTACTTAACAAAGTATATTCACTAAATATGTAATAGAAAAAATCTATTACTGTTACAATTTTAAATTCTTGGCCTCAAAATGAAAGATAACACAAATAAGACAGGTTTTAAATTCCCAAACCCATTCTTAGTTTGTGACAAAGTAAGTCTATACTCGGAGATGGCTTCGCAAAAAGAATGCCAACATAATTAGTAGCTGTCAGAAGATATTTTTAAGACTTGAAGTTATCTGTATTGTATAAAATGGGCAGAGGAAAGATTATCAATGAAAAACTTCTCTCATTTATGATTAGATTCTCCAATTCCGGGAAATCAAACTCGGAAATTGGAAATTTGTTAGGATTATCACAATATGGTGTGAGAAATATAGTTAAAGTATGTAACACTACTGGTTCAGTTGTCACGAAGCCCTGACATGTGAGAAGAAGCAAAGTTGCAGGTGTTGATAGGAGGGCATTAAGAAGAATTATCAAGAAAAATCGGCACTCCAATTATCTTGAATCGAGTGCTTTGTGGAGTGATGCTGTTGGAAGAGGGATTTCGAAATCCCCTTGTCACAGGGAAGCACACAAAATAGAACTTGGCACTTACAAGGTACACATTTGGCACTTACAAAGTACACATTTTAAAATAAAAGAATTTTGCACAATGGTAGTAACATTTCAAATTTTGCTTTAGGCTAAAGAAAAGCCACTTTTAACAACATTGCAAAATAAACATAGATTAAAATGGCCAAAGACGACTCAGCAATCTGGTGCAATCCAATGGAGCGATGAGGGCCGGTTCGAAGTGTGTGTAGGAGATAGTAGAAGTCGTGTGATTCACAGGAATCATGAGGCATTTCATCCTGACTGCCTCAAAAGGAAAGTAAAATGTCATCAAAAGGAATAGGAAAATTGCATTTTATTAACGGAATTGTTAACACAAGACAAATATTTGGAAATTTTGGGAGAGTCCCTTTTACCAATTATGGAAGAATATTTGACAACAGGACAAGGTTTTATATTCCAACAAGATGATGCTGAATGCCATACTTAAAAAAAGCACAAAAATGGACGGAAAACTTCGGTAGGGTTTTCGTCTTTTTTTACTAGAAAACATTCATACTAGGCCTTGAAAATTGAAATTAAGATCTGAAACTTTGCGCCGAAATAGAGTTTTTTGTGATCTATTTTTAGAAAAAAAACTGGCTAAAATCGGATAAAAATTACAGATTTTATGAGGGTATCCAACATCAGAATGGGTCACACTGTATATCCATGGATTTACTAGATTATTGGTGCATCGCGGTTCGAGGGCATGGTCTCTTTTACAGGTTGTTTGCTTTCTTTAGCGTCAGTTGTGGTGGTAGTGGTAGTTTATTATTTATAAAAAGATAATTGAAAAATACATTTATTTGCTTATTACCACTATAGCTACATGTGCTCAATCCTTAATATTTAAAAAATAGACAAGTATAGTAATAATACTAATTTATTTAAAATTTGCCCCCATTAAATGATAAAAAATTATGATGAAATGATGACCTCCAACTGTAATATAACTTTCATGCATTAGGTATGAGGAAATTATCTAGTTGATGAATTTTTAACTCTTCAAAAACATTAGAATGTTGAAATTTCTTTAATACCTACACACTATACATACAGTTTGTTCGGGGAATGTTCGGGGCGCTACGTCACAACTATACGACTATACGACGGATATTGGTCGTATATTCACGACCCAGACAAGGATGGGAGTTGTGACGTAGGGCCGAACATTCGCTGAACAAATTATGTAACTTTAATGTTCGTTTCCAAATTTATTTGAAGTCAATTTTAAAATACCATAAACATTGTTCTGTCACATGAAGATATACCCCGATTACTATAAGAAGTCCCGATTTTGTCAGATAACATTTTCCACAAAATCCCTAGGAATTTTCTGTTAACCATGGGTATAACATTGGTATATGCATCGCAACCAGTTAATTACGTCGCTCATTGATTTATGATGTGAAGAGTTACCCAAGTGATACGAAAAAAAGAACGTAATAAAATAAAAACCCTATTGCAATCACGATTAAACCGCTACAAATAAAAATAACTATGACTACAACTCATTTTAATAATAATTTCAAACGTCATGGAAACACTTTCATTTTGGTATAATCAGCTACTTGTGGCTGCGTCTATGGTGCACACTCAGGCAAATTTTATTTCGGTGTTGTGAAAGTGACAGTGAAGGTTTTCCGGATCGTTAAAAATGGTTCAATCTTTGGGCAGGGAAAATATTCGCGGTATTTGTACTTTTTAAAATAATTTTACAATACTCATTATGAGGCAAGTATATAACCAATAGAAAGGCACGGTTAACCAATATTCGGTCAATGTCAATATCATAAATTGCCATGACAATGACATACTGCAGGATTTGTATTTGTAAAGTTTTAAGAATGGCTTTTTGTTGAAAAATCCTTTTTTTACAAATATATTATCATAGCTCAATAATTAAGATGTAGTTACCTCAATCCGAGAATATATTATATAATCTGGTTTTGAATACTAAGTGAAAGTCAGATAAAAACATTGTACTAAGTTTACCTGTACTAATCCATAAGTTTTTGCTGCCAAACAGGGCTCACTTGTCACGGGTCGAATTTCTTCCTTGTAGCTTTCCGTCACTAGTCCTCTTCTGTAAAATAAACAGAATAGGGTACTTAACAACAAGTTTAGCGTCTCTCTTTACCTATCGATAAGAGAAGGAGTAACAGGCCCGCAGAGTATGTGGAAACAATTCAAACATATGTTCCCTTTGGAATATGGATTGAAGTTTTCCTGTCCTCTTTTTCCAGTGAAGGACCCTTTGATCTAAAAATAATTAAAAAACTACCACCTGTACTATAATGAGATTTATTGTTCATTAAGGATGTTTTCGTGAGTTCACATTTATGCAGGGTACAAACCAGACATATGGAGATTTTTATATTTTATGGCTTGGCATAATTTGTTTTCGTGTATATTAAGTCAGGAAAAATGATTTTCGTGATTTTGTTTTTATGTCTATAGTTAACTTAAACTTTTTAAATATTTCATTATGACTGGCCCAAAAAAGGTTTATTTGCAAATAAGGTTTTGAAATACCTACTTTTTTATTTGTTTCGTTATTGTTTCACGTCCAAGATATCGAAAAAATTTTATTACCTTGTCACAATAATAATTTCATAATAATCAACTTCAATATTTTCTTAGAATATTTTCGATGTTTCAAAACGTTTTTCGATCGATAAAACATTTTTTTTTTTTTGTAAAAGTTATGAGAGATATGCATTTTCGAAAATGCAAAAATCAAGATATGCACCAATTATACTGAAATGTTGTACTTTGAAGTATTTTGTAAATGTATAAAAAAATTGCAGGTAAACTTTTTTCGAATCTTACGAAAAAATATTTTCGGTACAACGTAGGTACATACACAATAAATACTAAAACTGAGAAAAGATGAAAGTAGACAGATTACGAAATTTTTGTAGTGTAATTTTTAATTCCTAACATGTCTCTCTAATAACATTTTTCTTTGTCTTGTAGAAAGAAAAATAATAAATAAAAGCGAATGGGTTGTAAAACTTGTTACTCAGTTAAGAGTATTTCTAAATAGCTTTATTTTGACACCAGGATCAATAAAATCACCCAATAACTGAAAAAGTTAATACGTTTTAAATGGTGGCCTCTGTATAAAAAAAGATAAATTAAAAAATATCAATCTCACATCTTCATTGGTTGTCTGATTGCTTGTTGTCAAGTATGTGTGAAATCCGGCAAGACCTAAGATACTCCAAACGCTTATAAAACAAATTGTGGCTACGATAATACTGGGGGGTGACTCCCGAACAGCATCAAGGAACTGTCTGTCTTCTTTTGTAACTACAAACATTTTAGAAAAATTAGACCCATGTTAAGTATATTATAACAATTTTATTGTCAAGACAAAATATATGCACTTACTTAGAATAAGGTGAGCGACAGCACAGGCAAATATAAAAACTGCCAGAAATGCCAATGAAACTATAAACATATAGAAAAACCTATAGTTTCGTCGTCCTACGCAGTTTCCAACCTAAAATTATCAAAATAAATTATAAATTCAGATTTGGGGATACAAACATTCACCCAAGGGCAATGGTGATCAAACCTCTCTACGCAATTATCGCACAAGCTGCAATGTGAGGCTCTAGGCGGTCTAAATATTTTGCAAGTAAAGCAATATTTCAGTTTTACTGTTTGACCTTTAACTAGCACTTCTTTCGTTCGAGGGGGTGGTCTGTATGTGGGACTGTTTGCAGAATTTGTTACCTCTAAAAAACAGATCACAATAAAGTTACTCTAAACCTTGGAATTATTAACCTAAATTAGAAGTATTCTTATCAATTTACAGCTTCCACCAATAGGTATAGTTTTCTAATCGTTTTCAAACATGTTAAAAAAATTAGAGATAAGACAATACCTCTCATAAAAGATAATGTTGAAGTGAAGTGATATTTTATTAATTTGCTTACCAATTTGCTTTTCAACATATGCAGCTTCTTCTAAAGTTGCTCTTGGTATAATTCCAGGGTCTGTAAGGCTCGTACGTAGTAAGGAAGACATCGTAAACAAGAACAGCAAAGCACCAATAATTGGAATCGCAATGGTTACATTTTCCGCTAAGTATTTACAGCTATAAAACAATGTTTTCATTAGCAGTAAACGGTCTACGAATGCAATCGTTAACACTCACTCAAATATAAAAAACAATGCACTTGTGCCAGTTATCAAAAACACAGTTAACAGGAATACCCCAGAATGGGGCGCAATCATAAGACGTCCATTGCAGTAGAATCTGTTCCTGCCTTGAAATATTTCCCATTTTCTCGTTATCATCTTGTCTTGTGCCATGACTTATCTATCACCTGCAATCATCACTTGGCTGATCCCATCACCTTCATGGTATGGCGCCACAAAAACTCGGGTTCACACTTACCTTAACAATCTCAAGATCACGAGATATAAATTTAACAAATCCAACGAAAAATCAAACAAAAAAATATATTGGAAAACTATCAATTCAACTATCAACCTTCATACCTAATTTCAATTTTACGTATAGTCTCTATCATAATTGCATTTACTTAAATTATGCATTCTGGAAACATATAAAAAAGACATTTTAATGCATGTTTCGAGAATCGTCCCTGCTTTTCCTTAAAAAAGATTTTCAGAATCAGTAACAGGAATATTAAAAATCATCTATCAAAATATACTTGGACTTGGAAACTTTAGCACTACAAGATCTGACAAAAAATGTTATGTCAAAGTGACAAGTACAATTAGGAACATTTTTGTGTTTTATGGTATCTAATTAAGAGTACGGTCCGAAATTAACCAACATTCTGGGTATGGCATTGGAAAAGTAACCAAACTGCTCCGGTACCTTTGAGTATGGAAGGGAACCAGGTACCAGAGCATATAAAACAACCATCAGTAAAACTTATTCCTGAGACATCATCCGCAAATTCAATGACCTTGAGCCATATTGGTGGAATAGAAGTCAGAGGTGTAGTCGGGAAAATCAATTCAGAAATACAGAGTGGTATTAGTAAAGTATATAGTGTGTGGTAAGCACAAGCAGCTTTTCCTCCTTCCTGGGATTCTTTATTTAAAGATACTAGCAAAAAGCACAATTTACAAAAAATCACACTCCACGGCACTGTAATATCTCTCATACCGTTGATTGAGGATTCCTTCCACCATCGACGCTAATACAGCCTAAAAAGAACTGCCCAATCGCCCCGACACTGCATCAATTTGACAGAATCTATTCCCACATGGCGGCTGCGCGAACAGGTGCGCAGAATTTTCCCGCCATGGGGTACATACCTCAAACTAATGAATAAAGGGGACACCGCAATGTAGCCTTTTTATATAGATGTAAACAGTAAGCTGAACCCTCTCACTTTATGAAAGAGTTAAATGTATTTACAAACACTACCTATGGAACGAAATATTCTCTTTATTCACTTTAGAGGAAAGACACTTGCACTTTATGCACCTTTTTACCATTTAATATTTTAAACTTGGAACCGCACGAAAAACTCGATTTTAGCGTTTGTTCTCTGGTAAAACTAAGCAAATACCGAAGCACACACCAAAACAAACAAAATGAAAAACAAACAAGTTGAGCAAGCGCTAACTTTGGTCCCTGTCAAACTGCCGCAACGTTGCCGATTAGTGCGAAGAGTAATGGGTGTTCCCTACTATAACCATTTTGTCAATAATAATACCTACATAATCTTTCTTGAACACGAAAAGGTTGTTTTACTTTACTGTTCCGCCTGAATTTTATAAGTGGGGGCAATTTTATGTTCAATGCATCTACTAAAGAAATTGCCGGTTTTATTTATGATATTCCTAGTTATTGTTACTCTTAAATGTGACAACATGTTTGGGGCAGGTCAGTAAGGGACCAATATTTGTAAACATGGGGATAGATAAACAACTATGCCTGTCAACAATTCACTTCAATTTGTAAACAAATTCGTCCCCTTTATTCGTTAGTCTGATGTGTATACTGCTGGTTGTTTTATATGCTCTGCCGGTACTTAACCTGAATCACTTGGAGTTTGAAACATTGCATCCGAAAGCAGCTCAGAATTACAGGTTTTTGATTTTATTCTGTAAGGGGGTTGCCAACTATCAAAACATTGAGCGTTGACTGGTATATTATTAAAGACTGCTCACGGCTGTCACGTCTGACCCTTGTCTGACACATGTTTGGCTCACCATGCGCTTTCTGGAGATAAAATACAATGCAGAATACATTGTTAGCCATCAGAGCTATCTGTTTTCCAGGACATGAAGCTATAGCCACCGTTCAGGGAATACCCAGTTGTAAGTCTTCCTGTCGGCGCCTTTGTTCTCGGCGGTAGTGACTTTCGTTTTTTATACAAACTCATTCTCCAATAGAATCTCACTTTGAAATCAGTTACTTCTTTATTTTAGACCACGCCCTATAAAAATCGATGGGAAACAGGACCGGGATTAAATTATTTTCGTACATTAATGGTTTGGATATTGTTATAACGTCTGTGCACAGATAATAAACAGTAAACAGTAGAAAAGGGTACACATTGATGGCAAAGTACAGGTAAAGAATTCTGGGAAATCCCAAATCTGGTGGAATTCCCAATATATTTGAGTACATCCCTGATGAATTCCTCGCATTCCTTTCTTTAGTGATTCTGGTCTGCGCGATAAAAGCATTCTACCAGCAATAGTGTCGACTTTTCATACTGGATATTGTTTATCCTGTGCTATAGCCTTTCGAAGTCTTTATAAATACGTCAGTCAATGCTATTTAGGTGGCGTTGCTCCAGAAGCGTATTTAGCATGTCTGGCAGAAATGTGAAATGTCAGATCTTGTGACAGATGCCTATAACCTTAACCTTGATATTCTATTCAATGAACAGAGTTTAATCCTCAGACTAATGAATAAAGGGGACGAATTTGTTTACAAATTTAAGTGAATTGTTGACAGGCATAGTTGTTTATTACCACAGACATATATAGCTTCACAGACATATATAGTTAGCGAAGCTATATATGTCTGTGTTATTACTATCCCCATGTTTACAAATATTGGTCTTACTGACCTGCCCCAAACATGTTGTCACATTTAAGAGTAAGAATAACTAGGAATATCATCAATAAAACCGGCACTTTCTTTAGTAGATGCATTGAACGTAAAATTGCCCCACTTATAAAATTCAAGCGGAACAGTAAAGTAAAACAACCTTTTCGTGTTCAAGAAAGATTTTGTAGCTGTTTTATTATTGACAAAATGGATATAGTAGAGAAACACCCATTACTTTTCGCTCTAATCGGCAACATTGCGGCAGTTTGACAGGAACCAAAGTTAGCGCTTGCTCAAATTGTTTGTTTTGGTTTGTGCTGTGCTTCGGTATTTGCTTAGTTTTATCCTTGTTTTAATCTGTATAAACAAGGGTTTTACCAGAAAACAAACGCTAAATCGAGTTTTTCGTGCGGTTCCAAGTTTAAAATATTTTTAAAAATGTTAAAAAAGGTGCATAAAGTGCAAGTGTGTTTCCTCTAAAGTGAAAAAAGATAATATTTCGTTCCATAGGTGGTATTTGTAAATACATTTATCTCTTTCATAATGGACCGGGAGATAGTGACAGATTTTTGGACGCGATTTTACTCAGTATGCCTTGCAAAGGGCATTATGTGGCACATATTCTCACAATAATAAAGTATGAATCAGAGAGTCATCCTGGGTTCTTCATGTGAAAAACTGAGTTTTCAATTTTTCGAAAAATATGCGTTTTGATATGATTTTATACAGGCTGCCATGTTTTTTTTATAATGAAGTTCAAATAGAAAATTCCTCGGAAAACCATAGGCATACCGTTAGGGTGGGTCCAAAGGGCTATTATTGCCACGTGATCTTGTATTTTAATGATTAATTTTTCCACGTTTCTGAACAGGCTTCCAATGAGAAATATGCAAGTTCTCATTATGAAAATGCTGAAAAAGGGATGGCATACCTTTCGCGCATGTCCAAGTACACTTTACATGGAATAGCTCGTTTAAATGATTAGGTAAATAACATTCAATTTAAACAGTACTTGGACATGCGCGAAAGGTATGCCATCCTTTTTTCAGCATTTTCATAATAACTTGCATACTTCTCATTGGCAGCCTGTTCAGAAACGTGCAAAAATTAATTATTAAAATACAAGATCATGTGGCAATAATAGCCCTTTGGACCCACCCTAACGGTATGCCTATGGTTTTCCGAGGAATTTTCTATTTGAACTTCATTATAAAACACATGGCAGCCTGTATAAAATCATATCAAAACGCATATTTTTCGAATAATTGAAAACTCAGTTTTTCGCATGAAGAACCCAGGATGACTCTCTGATTCATACCTTATTATTGTGAGAATATGTGCCACATAATGCCCTTTGAAAGGCATACTGAGTAAAATCACGTCCAAAAATCTGTCACTATCTCCCGGTCTATAAAGTGAGGAGGTTCAGCTTACTGTTTACATCTGTATAAAGACGCTATAATGCGGTGTCCCCTTTATTCATTAGTCTAAGCTAATGCGGGCCCTTCACGCTCCGATTTGGCCTCAAAGGCCGCAACTGACAGTTTTTGCCTCAAGGCGGGAACTGTGCCGCTTTTCACCCTACACGTTCAGACAAACAAACTGGCATTTTCGGTCAGTTCACCGGCAAAATCGAAGACGTTTAATCCATAGCTGGAGGGTGATAATTTTAAAGAATATATCGAAAAACGAAAAGCAGCAGCCGCCATTCGTTTATTGAAAGAATAAGAGGAGACCAAAAAAATGAAAGAAAGATAAGAGGATACAAAGCACAAAATATAAGTTATGTGGGAAGCCATTTGACCCGAGGCCAAATTAGCTGCAACTTTAAGATATTTGGCTAAATTTCTGTTCTAATATGCCTTCGACTTTAGCTTCCATAAACATTACAAATTTCTGTATGTATCAAGAAATGGTGTAAGCAATTCTGCAGACTTCGGGGAACCTTTCTTGAAAATATCTTTAATAAAACTATTAAAAAATGCCAATAATACGCCCTACTGCACTGGATACCTTCCCAAAACCTGAAGCAAAACAGACACTTGCCCGCGCGATCTACATGTGACACTAACCTTCTTTGTTTTATGCGCTAATTGTCTTAATACGTCTATCTTTGTTTCGATGAGACCTCGGCCGAAGTTCGGCACTAGGCACTACACGATTCAGTTCCGGCCAGGCCTGTGGACTGTTCAGTTAAAAATATTTAGCATGTCAAATAAACTTCGATCGCGCCGGAGAGGCCAAATCCGAGATGCGCCCGGCCGAGAATCACCCTTCACGTTGGGTTTTGGACTGAACAGTCCAACTGTACAGTTCAAAACTGATAAAAAACTGAACGTGAAGGGTGGGTTTAAGGTTTAATCCTTGACTGACGTATTTAGTCAACGGCAGTGGCGGAGCTATGCATAAGCATTGCTTAGGGGCCCTGGCCAAAAGGGGGCCCGTGGCCCGTCGGACGTGATGAGGGTATTCTTGACATGAGTTCCTTTGATGTTATCTGAATTGAGAATTTTATTTTATTACTTAGGTAGTTTTGTTTTAAGTTTACGTAGCTTTTTTGTGATATTGGAGTTTTTTATTTTATTTTGTTTGCTATGGAATATTTTATGTTTTTTTTATAAATAATAAAAGAACTGATTCATTTAATGTATTGTATTACCTACTTAGTTAATTTTAAGTTTACTTATTTTTTTGTGATATTGGAGTTGTTTTTTTTTATTTTATATTGTTTAGAATATGTACATTTTTTATTAAATAAAAAACTGGTTCATCGTTATGACAGAAGTTTTTTTCTATACAATTTTCGAATGCCTCCTAATTAATGTTCATATTATCTTTGAAGAGGAGAGGGGGAACTTTTTAATTTTTGCGCCGGCACTGGTCAACGGTTTAATGTTAATTTTTATCTATTCAAATTCAGGATTCGTGTCAATATCGCGGCGAACGAAAAATATCGTTGGCCGCGGTCAATATCAATATGACCGCCATGACCGCCGCTTAGGGAATTCTAGAGACATGCAATATTTACCTGTCACAATCTAGTCAGAGCATATAATCTAGTGTAAGTATATCTTGGTTGGGATGACCACGATTTCTATTTAGCAGAGTAGTGTAAACCATGATTGTAACATCAAAGTAGTGAGCACCATTACATGATTATTGGAAACTAATTGTAATTGTGCAAATCTACGAGAATGTAGGCCCTCAACATCCTAACAATCTCCTAAGACAAGCCATAGGCTATATACCTGACAGAAACAAGCCTTACCATAAAATAAGAGATTTTCTCCCTGTACCTTCTCCATAAAGAAAATTATTCGAAATTTACTGTTTTTAAATAGCGAATTTATTCATTTTTCAATAACTTACAAGAAACAAAATTATAGTTTGTGAGGTTTTTGCAAGAACTCATTGACTAACCAACCATGCCCCACATGAAACAAATTTTAACTAATTTCTCAAAACCAAAACCCCAATTTATTGACTAAACTTAAGAAACAGAGTACAAAACGACAACTGGTCGTCCTCAACCAAGAACGCAGAAAGAAGAAGAAGAAAAGAAACTAATTGTGTGAAAAAATCTAAAATATTTGGAGTTAAAAATGGAAAAACTTTTACCGTTTCGTTTTTGTACTTCGTTATTTCTCTATTACATCGACGATTACAATCTAATCTAACCTTTACATTCTAGTTCTGGGACTTAACCTTCCTCAATATTCTTCCTCTGCGACCTAGTGAATTTTTATATTTTATGGTAATGGTTTTCTAACCTTCATTTTTCTGTCTTGTTTTTCCTTTTTGGGGTAAATTTGATAAATGTTTTTTTCTTAAATTACAAATAAATATGATACTTGTACTGTATTTATAATCTGTTAAACTGTAAATGAAATCGCGGCTCACAATTTAAACAATATTTTTATTTTATTAGTAAATAATTATATGGAAACAAGTTAAGTATAATGATTCAAACATAAATTTTTATATTAATTATGAAAGGTACCAATATCATGGAAGATGAATTAAAGAAACCCCCTCAGGGTGAATTATTTAAAACGAAAGGTATGTGGTCTAATGCCTACATCGTTTGTATTCCATTATTGTTTGTTACAGCCGCACTTTTCTTAGTCGCCGTGTCTGGAATGTCGGCAGTTGTAGGCTTTGGAGTCACCGTTGCAGCGGCCCGTAAACAAGATCCAAAATATTTTGAGAAAGGTATGATTCCTACAAGACAAATACCAGAAAGTGGGGCAAACCTTGCCTTGAGAGCTTTAGGATGGGGCACACTGTATGCTTTTACTGGTTGTGGGTTGCTGTTTTTCGGCATTTGGAAGTTATCTGGAGCCAAAAATGTAAGACATTTTAAGTGCAATGAGAAATTGAAGTAAAAATTTGTTTTAGTTTGAGGAATTCCGACTTAAAGTAGGTTCAGTGCTGCCTCGAATATCTAAAAATGACCCTCCTCAAGGAAGGACCGATTTTAGCGGTTTAAATGATTTACTGGACTATTTACAACATCAAAAAGGTGCCAAGGATAAAAAATAAGTACACACTGCCACTGTTAGGGTGGTCTTTATTTATGTTGTACATTAAATAAAAAATTAGTTATAAGAATTCGCTTTGTGCTTAGGTAAAAATCTGAATCCATCTGGGACTGGTCCTAAAATCATTTCGCTAATTTTAATCCAATCCGAAGCTCTCGGAGAAGCCATCAAAGTCTCCAAATCATCTCTACCTCTGTACAAAGGCGGTCTCTCATTTATTTTTTGTGGGGGGTGTTCTAAAATGCCAACGGGAATATACCTATACAGAAACGATAACCATTCCAACAAGAATCGTCTTGTATTCTCGACACCCACATTATCAGACCCCCAGTGTTCGAGACCATAGTTACAATATTTCTTTATTATATCAAATCTTTCGGAACTCGATATGTCCCATAATTTTTGCTCTTTTATTTCTGCGAACAACCATGGTTTTATTAAGGCACCTCTCCCAAGCATCACGGTTGTGATCTCTGGAGCGAGTTCTTTGCATTTCTGATAATCATCGTAACTTAGAATGTCCCCGTTTCCTACAACTGGCAGTGGTGCCGCTGCCTGAGCCACCTGTCTAATATAATTCCAATCTGCTTGTTTAGTATACCGTTGTTCCCGTGATCTTCCGTGAATTGTAATGAGGCTAGCGCCCCAGTCTCTGAATTTTGGTGCCTGAAAATTAAACTTCCTATTATTATAATAAGTTTATTGAAAAGTCTGCCCACAGAACATAACTCATGGAAATCAGCCATTGATTTAGGTAAATATAATAATCATAAAGTTACTTACCAAAATGTGAGCTATATTTTCATTGCTATAAACCCCAGTTCTTGTTTTCACTGTCATAGGAATAGTCAGCAGGCTGCTTAAACTTTTGACGCAGGACTCCAGCACTCTTTTCCTTCTTAGTAGGCCACTACCTCCTCCATCTTGGTAGACAAGCTCTATCGGACAGCCCAAGTTCAAATCGATAAAATCGATACTGCATTCCTGCTGCAACATCTGACCGCACTTTGCCAGCAAATGGGGGTTGTTGGCGCAGAGCTGCACCCCGAATATTTTCTCGGAAGCGTGGCGTTTAACTAGCGCCCATTCTCGTGGCAGGCCTTTCAACAAAGACGAACACATGGCCATCTCTCCGCAGGTTACGTCAGCCCCGAACTCTTTGCATATGCGCCTGAACGGGAGGTTGCCCACCGTTGTTAAGGGACTCAGTATCAGCTTGTCGGTCCAGTCGATTTTTTTCTTTTCGCGTTTCAGTAAAGATATTATGTCCTCGTCGGTAACAGTACCGCTGGTTTTTATCGGTGTTGTGTTTGTGGTGTCATTGGTTATATTGACTGCAGTATTATGTTCATTCTGACTAGTGTCAAAGTCAGTGGGGTCAGTACTTGGTGCGTTATCGTTAGCTTAAAAAGACAATATGCTTTATTTTTATATTTCTGTGACTAAATTTAAGGGCGCGCTCCCACAGCTTTTTTACTGTGTTTTACACTATAAACAAAGTAGGTATAACTGAATTACGTTTCCATATCCTTGACCGATATGGTCAGTAGGGGCTATCAGAAATGTCAGGTGGTATCAGTGTAGACGTGGGCCAAAATTAGAGCGAAAACAGCTTTTTCCAATAAAAACATGTCCACAAAATACAATTTCCAAGTTATAACTCGGAATTTTAAGTTTAGAATTCCGAGTTATATCACGGAATTTAAAAATTGCTACTTATAACTCGGAATTTTAAGCTTGCATTTCCGAGTTAATTTTAAGTTTAAAATTCCGAGTTAGTATCTCGGAATTTTAAAATTCCGAGTTATAACTCAGAAATGTAAGCTTAAAATTCTGAGTTATAAGTCAGAATATTAAAATTCCGAGTTAGTATCTCGGAATTTTAAAGTTTGAAAAAAATATATTTTGTGTGTCCCTTCCGGGCCATCGTACAAAGTAGACACTTTTCAGTGTTCATTTTTTAGAGTCACTGGGATAGAGTTAGTACAGGTCATGATTTTTTTATATTATTGCAACGTTCTTGTTTCTACAAAACATTCAATCTTAATTTCACTCATTTAATTAAATTAAATTTTTGTTGCATCGTAAGTATTCTTGCATTCTTATTTTCTGTTGGCCAAAGGGAACACTGGTTGTTGGTTATGATCCATTTAATTTTTCCTGACAAAATATCGCAAGTCCTCAGACCCCATTTTAACATTACATTTGTGGACCCTCTCTCTTATAATTTTTTTATTGTCTCACATTTGACATTTTTAAAAGCTTTTATTTAACTTGCAATGTATGTATGTATGTATGTATGTAATTTGTTCGGGTGGAATCTTGCAACTCAATTTTGAAGCAGATATCTTCAACCGATCGACCTGAAATTTTGTACACACGTTTAATTTGGATGACAATGCATGATTATATGTGTGACGTCATTCTAAATCCAACATGGCGGATCACCCAAGATGGCGGACTAGTGAAATTTCAACCGATCGAGCTGAAATTTTGTACACACGTTTAATTTGGATGACAATGCATGATTATATGTGTGACGTCATTCTAAATCCAACATGGCGGAACACTCAAGATGGCGGACTAGTTAAATTTCAACCGATCGAGCTGAAATTTTGTACACACGTTTAATTTGGATGACAATGCATGATTATATGTGTGACGTCATTCTAAATCCAACATGGCGGAACACTCAAGATGGCGGACTAGTTAAATTTCAACCGATCGAGCTGAAATTTTGTACACACGTTTAATTTGGATGACAATGCATGATTATATGTGTGACGTCATTCTAAATCCAACATGGCGGAACACCCAAGATGGTCATTAGAAGGTCTCCTCATTGAAGAGCTAGACTGTTCTAAACTAACCGGCAAACGACCTTGCAACAATGATGCGTTAACTGAGATGAATAGACTCAGACACCTGGCCAAACTAAAAATTACAAAATAAATTAAAAGTAAAAAAATATTTTTAAAAAAAGCTTTTATTTAAATGCGCTAAAAAGAATAAAATATTCTTTTCTTTTAAAACTTTTACTATCAACTTATAACGTCATTCCACAATTTATATGATATAAAAGCTTGTCGCGAGATTTAAGTTTTCAAACTAAGTAAATACCACTACTTAAATCTCGCGACAAGCTTTTATATCATATAAATTGTGGAATGACGTTATAAGTTGATAGTAAAAGTTTTAAAAGAAAAGATTATTTTATTCTTTTTAGCGCATTTAAATAAAAGCTTTTTTTAAAAATATTTTTTTACTTTTAATTTATTTATTCAGTCTTCGCTTTCCGGGAAATAAAATAATGAATTCTGTCATGAACATTTTTAGTATTTGTGCCACTTTTTAAAATAAATAAGTATTGTTATTTTTCGGTTAACATTTCGATTTCATCTATTTTGCCTCTGATAGTTTTAAAATATGTTTTATGGATATTGTAAGCTATATAAGGTATGAAATTATGGTTTTACAAAAGCCAAATCTCTATTAGAAAATCATTTTTTTTGCAAATTTGACTATACTAATGTCCTAATGCATTTCCATGTGCATTAACATTAAGAAAGCCTTACAAAATTTGGGACATGTATGTTAAAAAATTTTCAAATTTCAGTTATTAAAAGTCAATTCCTGTAAAATTTTAGTCTTGGTGCTTACGATGTTTTGTGAGATACCCATCGGTATTATGATTACAATCGTGAGTGTAATATGTAAAATATCTACTTATCTATTACTAAAAAGTACAAATAAATATAATTAAAAAAAAACATTTTTAAAGCAAAGAAAGACAGTCCAGATACTCTTTAATGGACTAAATCTAAAATTATTTTAGATTTAGTTTAGATTTTCATTTTCAATTATTTTTTTTTGTAGGAAGAATATTGTTTTCGAGAGAAAATGTAGAGGGAAAAAAATTTCTTAAATAAAAGGGCTACATACTTAAATCATATTTTTGTTATGCGTAAAAATAATAATAATAATAATAAATGCCTTTATTGAATAATTCAAGATGAAATTCCTGAAACAAAATTCACCAAATTGGTGGCGAGATCTAGCTTAACGCTACTCTTATACCTAACCACCAAGTGTAACCTAACTTAAAGCTATTTCTACCAACACATTCACACCCTTATTAAATATAAAATCTACTACTACTAGAACAGGGATTGAAATCAATAATTTATTCTATAACTAGAACCTGAAATTATTGCCTAACATGGTACAAAATTTGTTATAGGATTATACTCATAAAACTACACTCCGACAATCCACTCAATCCTCATGGCAACAGAGAACGAATATAGCATTTCAGCTTCTGTTTGAAAGTAATGAAACTTGCAAAATCTTTAACTGAAATCGGGAGGCGGTTGTAGCACTTCACCGCGTTGTAGGTAAAAGACCTCTGAAAAACTGCTGTTCTGTGTCTAGGAACACAGTACAAATTATTGAAACGTGTAGGTCGGGCATGCACATTGCTCCCCCTAACCAGTTTACCGTACAAATATACGGGTCTATCTGAAGCATTAATTTTAAAAACAAGTGAACACATATGCAGGTAATATCTACTCTCAAGTTTGAGCCACTTTGATTTGACATAGAGAGGGGAAACGTGATCAAATTTACGTGCCCCGTAACAAAACTTGAGACAGGCATTTTGGAGGATTTGAAGTGTATCCTTATCCCGCTGTAGTAAGGCCGGCCAGAATACAACATCACAATAACCTAACAACGACAAAATGAGAGATTCACATAATCTTACTTTAACATTCGTGCCCAGGATGTCTTTAACCATTGAGTAAAGGAATAAAATTATTCCTTTACTCGATGCTTTAACCCAGATAATGCCGAAACTATTTTTTTATAGATTTGGTATTTTTTTGTGTATGACTGTGTTTTTAGAGACTAAACTAACATACTTTTATTATATATATTTTTTGTAAACACAATAGTTTTTGAAATATTAGGTGTCCTTTTAAAAGGACAGTGGCATAATAGGCTGCTGTAGCTAGCACACCAATATATAGGAATATAACATATGTATACAGTAGGCAATTTATTGTTTATTGTTATTGTAATAATATTACTATCATTAATATTGGTACTATTTATTGAGTACGATAATTATAAAAACAGTTTTTGGGATGTAACGTAAAATTGCACTTGAAACATTTAAAGTGAGCTTTTTTGTGGCATACCACACATCTTGTTTGATTTTCCTGGTATATTATTAGATGATCTAATCTATCAAAGCGGGATTCTTCATGAAGATTAGCACTTGAACGAACAGGTCCTCTTTTGGTTGTTTTCTTGTGGGTTTCAAGAAGTGCTCGAGCTACTGATCGACGAAAAGCTAACTGATCTAGTTTGCCTCCATTCTGTCTTTGTAATTGCCATGAATTCTGTAGGCACATATCCAAGCAATGGCATATTAGTGGAAAATACCAGTTTCTCCTCTAATGTTTACACGGTATAAGCTGATATTTTGATCAGCTCTCTCAACGCCTCCCATATTTTTATTGTAATTTTTAATTAGCAAAGGTTGGGGCACATTTATCTTCTTTTTATCTTTGTTAGAATATCTGGAAACATATGTTACAGGAAGAATGGAGTCACAATTTGTTGCTATAGATACTACGTTATTGTCGTTCCATTTACAAATCAGTATATTATGTTCTTTTTCAGAAGCGAAGTGATAAGATCCACGAGTCTCTTTCTTTAGATTGGAAGAATGAGGTAGAGAATAATCCAAAGGAATCCTGTTTTCTCTTATTGTGCCTGTTGCTTTGATACCTCTATCTGATAAAATTTTCACTAAATCAAATGATGTGAAGAAATTGTCGAAGAAGAGATGATAAGGCGATTTTCCTTTTGCTAGTAATAATGCATCAGTAAATGTTCAAACCACGTTAGCACCAAGACCAAGATCTTTATAACGGTCTTCCAGGACTGTAGTTGAACCTTGATAGGGTTCGAACCATTCAATGTAACCATCTCTATTTGTTCCCGTCCAAAATTTATAACCCCACCTAATAGGCTTTCCCCTTATAAATTGTTTTGCTCCATGTCGACCAAAATATGGAACCATCGATTCATCAATACTATGATTCTTATAACGAGGAGCAAATTTCATAAACGAGTCATTCAAAACGGACATCAATGGTCGAATTTTTGCAAATTTGTCATTCTTGTCCAAATTTTATTCCGGGAAATTGCAGATGTTACCAATTGACTACCAGCATCCGTATTTGATTCCCAGTACAAAGATCTTCTAGGGAATTGATGGTATCCACTTAGCAACAGGACTCCAATAAAACATTTCATTTCATCAGTTGTCACATCTAGCTGTCTGTTTTTTTGGCTGGCATACAAATTTGTGTATTCCACAAGAAGTTGCCAGACATTATCATCACAAAACAAGCCAAATATTTGTGAAGCTGAGAGCAGATTTTCAGAGCCATATTCACGTGTGAAATCCGGAACTTTACTTGAAATATCTTCTTTGCACCAATTCAATTGTTTCCGTATTTTCCGATACTTCATATAAGTTGATAGTGGCACACTATCGTCACTATCATAATCGTCATTTTCCGAACTTGATTTAATTTCAGGGAAAATTAACTCGGCTTCGGCATTCAAGTGTCCAGATGGTAAATTGTCAATTTCTACGGCATTTTCATCACCAGAATCTTCATCGGTGTCTCCTTCATTGGCGTTTACTGGTGGTAAAAGCACTAGATAAGTCGGAAATTCATCTTCGTCATCCAAATGTTCTATTATTTCCAGTAATTCGTGCGTTTTCAAAGGTCGTTTGTAATATCTAAAAAATTTAAACGAGTTGTAAAATAGTAGTCGATTATCCCACTGTCCTTTTAAAAGGACACTGAACAATCTCCACAGTTTTCTAACCCACAATAATTTTATTAGCAGGATGACATTTACAGTCTTATTTAGCAAGTTGTTAATAATCTGTTTTTAAAACACCATTCCAAAAAAGCTACAGTAACAATTTTTAAACTTACGAATTACTAGCCATGTTCAAACAGCTTAAAGAATGTTGAATTAAATGCACAGAACTATACCTCAGTTATCTGACAGAACAATTACATAACCTCAAATAAATTTTAGAAGACTCCATTAGAGACTCTATTGCAACGTCATCTTTCAAAGAATTCATTTACTATGTCAACAAGCCCAAATTTAGATGCGTCCTTTTAAAAGGACGGTGGCATAATCTGGGTTAAACATATATAAGGTTCTCAATTTAGAGTAGCTTTTCTTTAAAATATAAGATACATGGCTCTGAAAACGCATATCACTATCGAAGAAAACTCCAAGGTTTTTACAGGACGCAGAAAATCTAAGAACCACATCATTGATAACAACAATTCCCGGAATTCACAATCAATTTCCTATCCCTGCCAAAGACCATTAACTGGGTTTTAGACCCATTCAACAATAGCCCGTGTGCCTGAGAAATTTGATAGATTCTATCTAGGTCTTCATTCACACAAATAGTAGCATTTCCTAATTCAGCTGTATTAAAGCTATAATACAGTTGAAAATCATCAGCATACTGATGGGCCTTAACGTGATTCAAATGTTCCTGAAAATCAGCAGTATATACAGTAAATAAGAGAGGCCCCAGTATGCTTCCTTGTGGTACACCCCCAAAAAAGTTCGAGCAAAAAAATTAGTAGGGGTTGTTAGTTTTTACCCTTTTTTAGGGCAGTGTGTAAATGAATAAACTACCGTAAGGCATCTTCCAATAAGTAGATAACACCTTAAAACCACCTGCCGAACACCCCTTTAAAGTATTTACTATATATTCAGACTCACCCTGTATAGGAGGTAGATTGCAGTGATAATAAAAAAACTCCTTGTGGGATTGAACCCGGGACCCACGAATTACTAGTCCCGTAGCCTCACCATTCATTTAAAGAAGTGCTTGTTAAATTCGGACTTTTAGGCGTTCTTATTTTGGCCTAAATCAGATCCCTCTGGAAATGGGCCGCCGAACTGTTTATTTTAACGTTCAATTTCCATTCTCCCTTCTCTAAAATTCTGTGTAGCAGTCACTCCTGTCACTGCCTTCCAATCGATCGAGTGGTGTGACGTCACGACCATTCCCGCGCTTTTCGTGTCGTTTCAAATGAATAGCTTGGGGCCACAACTTTAATTATTTCTTGCAAATTAAATATTGCGATTTGAGGGCTATTTGATATGCGCTCTTTCCAAAGGTAGATAGGCAAATATATTAAAGAAATAAATAAAGTTCCCCATTGACAAGTATTTTATGTTCAGTAGAAAACAAATGTATATTTTTATAACATACAGCCAGGTATATCATAAAGAAACATGCAAATGTCATCACATCCAGTCTGACAACAGGGTTATGCACATAACATTTTACCCCCCTTAACTCTTTTATTTTTCGTGATAGAAAAAAATGGTAAATAGAAAAGTTGTAGGGAATTTTATTGTGAGTTTAAAGAGCATATCAGATCTGCCGATATACAGGGTGTTGTCAAGACACAATGCAAACCTATGTTTTTTTAAATAGAACACCCTGTATGTTATTAGTTTTTCAAATCTATTCTTCATTGCGATTCTTCCAACGATATATATGTCATATGTTTGGTTCAATGGTTTACTCGCAATTTGCTTTTAAATACTGGATTATCATATACCTATTAGTTAAATATCCAGATTGCCATGAAAAATAATAAACTGTCATGATAACAAAAGTTTGACATTTGAAAGAACAAACGATATCAACCAATTAAAACAGAAGATAACTGAAGAAATCCGACTCCTCAATGAATCCGGCGCAGTAATTAATTTTAAGGGAAGCCTAGTTAAGCAATATAATCTCTGTCTTGCACAGGATGGAGGCGTCATCGAACATCTTTTATAGTGTAGGTCTAATTCATCAATAAATCTGGTTTGTTTTTATGTTTATTTTTTTTATTTATTTATTGCAAGAAACTAGAAAACTAAACCTAATGGTTTACAACTGTCAAATGTCAAACTTTTGTTATGACAGCAAATTCCGAGTAAACCATTGAACCAAACATATTACATATATATATATGTTGGAATCGGAATGAGGAATAGATTTGAAAAAACCAATAATATACAGGGTGTTCTATTTAAAAAAAACATAAGTTTGGTTTGTATCTTGACGAAAAATAAAAGAGTTAAGGGGGGTAAAATGTTATGTGCATGACCCTGTACATAAGGGGTATGTGTCGAGACATTTTGCATAGGTACGAAATAGCAATGAGAAACTTCAAATTATAATTGTATGCTTAAGAGGCCAAATTTTTATCGAGACAAGTATAGAATAAGTAGTACACACCCAGGTCATAATCCATATATTTAGTATAAAATTTATCGTGATCTGGACTAAATCTTTTCCAATTGACATATAAAAAATTAATGAACATTGAAATTTGCCAACTTCTAGAGATGCAAAAACTAATGTTTCACACCACATCTACACTGGCACTACCGGGAGCTAGAACAACTATTGGTCCAGGTTCTGGATGTTGGTTCAGGGTATGGAAAATAAACTTTTAGAGCTAATTTGGAAACGAAAGGAAACACTCATACATAGATGGAGGTAGTTTTACTTACCGGTCTTTTCTGCTCTTAAATGATCCATATAATTAACAACCTTCTCAGCCAAATCAAAATCATATTGCCTTTTTCTTAAAGAAACCTGAAGTGAATTTTGAAGTTGATTCTTTGTGCAATTTTCCTTTTCCCATTGTGTTAGTTTCTCATGATCAATTTTATTTTTACCATCTTTAGTAATGTGTTCACCACCAAACCGACATGCCAGCCCTCTTGAACATTTCCCCGATACCTGGTAATTATAGCAAACATTCCCTATGTCTTTCGGTTTTATTTCTAAATACTCTGCAATGTCATGAAGAAAATGGCATTTATTTCTCTCACATTTGGGCGTTTCGTTGAGTTTTTCTTGATTAGTATCTATTAGCTGAGGACATATTTCTACTTTGTAATTTCTGTGAACTGAGAAGCTACGGCCTTTATTTTGCCCTTTCAATTTGGCCTTTTGTTTTTTAGACAATTTCTGCTTTTTTGCTGGGTTATCCTCTTCGTATTCTGCTTTGGTTGTACATAAATCTTCCTTATCCTTTTCAGAGACTAAATTTAGATCTAGGACTTTTTCTTCAATGGGCAAAACGAATCTATAAAAGGGGAAAAATGGAACTGGAAGTATTATTGTTTAAAAACTGGCTTACTCTTTCTTAATTTCACACACACCAGTGGACATATTTAATATTAATAGAGTTTAATTAAACCAGAAATAATAATAATTACAGTAGTCAGCATAGATCATTCAACGGTAGTACCTAGTCCCTTTAAAAATGAATAGAGAAGTTCACGGTTAGTATTTAGGTTTTAAATAAGGTTAATTTAACCTTAACCTATAAACAAAAAGGAAAAGTGTGAAACCACATATATGTGAAACGCTCCTAACCTATATATTTTGTGAAACGCACAGGAAAGCAAAGAGTAGTTAGTCTCAGAGAGCCACCTTCCTCTTCGACTTTTTGCGTGAACTTGTGAACTTTTTTTCATGTAAACCAATCTATTTCTTCTGGCGTACATTTTGAGCATTGTGGATTGGTTTACAGAAAGATAGTTCCCCCAAGAAGCTAAAGTGGAAGGCGGCCCTAACCCGTGTTGTATGGTCAGGGCGGGTGCGACAGAAAGAAAAAAAAGGTAGGTGATTATGGAGTAATATAAAATTACTCTAGGTGTACGCCATTGAATATAAGAAATACGCCCCCTATAGGCTAAACTAGTCTATGGGCCATGCCAACAATAACAACAATAAAGATCAACGCAGTGTAGACCCGGTGGCTAGCACCGTTCCCATGGTGATGATGGCCCATATATTAGTTCGCATAGTCCCGTCGGGGCGTTGGCATCTTAAATTCAGTCGCGTTAGCAATCCTTACGCCTGGCGTAAATAAAACCATGTGTTCAGTAACGTTCCGCGATTGGTCGGTAGGCTATAAAATTTGTCCCGACTCAGCAACAGGGACGTACTCGATCGGAAAAGTGTAGTTATGCGGTTTTATCTTGTTGTTTTCATCTATTTAGACACCGCCACAAATAATTTTGTTTCGAACCATTTTAATTTGATGTTTTGAACCATTTTAATTTTGAACCATTTTAATTTAATTTTTCCGAAATATTTTGATTTAAACGATTGTAAAATTAAAAATAAATAAAGGCCGTGCCTCAGTGCGGCCCTCTGGAGAATATCTCAACGCACGTGCTCTTGTTTGCGCCAGGCGTAAAATTTGCTCGATTTTAGTATAATTACATTCCTTTGGTAAATTAGTTTATGAGCCAAACTTATTAGGTTTGTTCGGTGTTGGTGTTGCTGCACTGAGTGTGGCGAAGTGTAGACTAGTGTATTACACTAAGTTACACTACACTATTATTGCTGTTAAGTGCAGTATTAAATCAGTGTAGTTTACTAGATTCTGTTCGTTGTTAAAGTGTAGTGTACTGAAACTTGTTCGGTGTAATTTTTCCCTACAATGGCGAAGATGTTCGGCTGGATCACTTTGTTTCAATCAACGAGAGAACAGAGAACTGGTTAGTATTGACAATGATTAGTGATTATTTTATAAATTTACAAGCTCAAAATCGAACTGAGAGGCTCAACGTTTAGTTAAATGCTGCAAATTTTCCTCCACTAACAAATATTTAGACATTGTTTATATAAATAATATATATAAACCTAAAAATCTGTCTATTATACTGACGCAAGGTTATATTTTTTCTTGTTTTTTATATTTATGCGTTTTGTGGACATTGTTCAACTACACTACACTTGCTACACTTGCTTCCGCGTTAGTGTAGCTAAGTGCAGTTTATGCTCGAATTCAGTGTAGCACAAAAACACGCCGAACAGAAAAGGTGTAACACTGAAATACGCCGAACAGAATAAGTGCTACAACAACAGAGAAATGGAGTAGGGGAGTAGGGAGAACGCGCTTTGACCTATAGTAAAATTATTTTAAGAAGTCCTCACTGGGACTGTCAATTGGTAATTTCGCCATCCTAAGTTGGCATCAATGCAGAAAAAAATGCAACCGGGTCTTAAGGCCAGGTCAGTAACGAGCCCATTTGCACAATGAATAACTACTAATAACACGAACAAGAACAACACAGATAACGGTAAAACTCACGAAACGTACAAAACCCGCGAATATTTTCACTGCCCAAAGTTTTTTGAACGATCCGGAAAACCTTCGCTGTCACTTTCACAACACCGAAATAAAATTTGCCTGAGTACGCCTCATAGACGCAGCCTCAAGTAGCAGATTTCACCAAAATACCAAAATGAAAGTGTTTCCATGACGTTTGACATTATTATTAAAATGAGTTGTAATCATAGTTATTTTTATTTGTAGCGGTATAATCGTGATTGCAATAGGGTTTTTATTTTATTATGTTCTTTTTTTCGTTTCGCTTGGGTAACTTTTCACATCATAAATCAATGAGTGGCGTCATTAACTGGTTGCGACGCATATACCAATGATATACCCATGGTTAACAGAAAATTCCTAGGGATTTTGTGGAGAATGTCATCTGACAAAATCGGGACTTCTTACAGTAATCGGGATATACTGCGCATCCTATTTCCAGGCAAAATTATTGGCCGCCATATTGTCCTCACTTTGACGTTTGCAGTTTGTTCTCAGCGGTAGTTGTATTTTCAGCAGAGAAAAGGTAATTGTTTTTGGAAAATGTCGTGTGCAGTACCAAGCTGCAAGAATAATAAGTCTAGGAGACCTCCGGGAGTACCTTTTTTTCGGTAAGTTTAGTAAAAACAATCTCCGAAATTTTGGGCACCATATGTGGTTAAAAATTCTTAACTTGGGGACCGATTGGACTTTGAGTCCAAATAAATTTGTTTGTTCAAAACATTTTGCTGCTGATGCCTTTACTGTGCATCGTGGCGAACGAGGACGTAGACCTCTAAAGCAGTCTGCAGTGGCAAGTCTGTTAGAGGCCAACAAATATAGCTTTGTGACAGGGGCGTGGTCGCCGTTGCGCGAACTTCGGCCGGCGGCGTGGCCTATCATTCAGGCCAGTGGTGGAGCGAATTTAGGAAAAATTAAATAGGTTGCACTTTTACAAGTACCAAATATATCGCGTTCAAAAGAACAGAAATCCTCAGTTGCAATCCTTGGAATGCATTAGCGTTTTTAATTCAAATATTTCAAGAAGTTGCTAGAAACTATATTGGCTAATAGGTATATGGCTAGTAGGTATATGCGTAATTACATTAGGAATGTTTTTTCTTACAGTGAATATTATACCATTTCTTATAACCGATTTATACAGTTGCTATAAAGGCACTATATTTATTTAATTTATTTTCATTAAAAGATTGAACTGAACTGGAAAAATAGTTTATTCATAAATACTATAATATAGAACAAACCAATCTGAATTATACCCCGATTGCTGTACGAAGTCCGGATTTTGTCAGATGACAAATCTTCATAAAATCGCTAGGAGTTTTCTGTTGTCCATGGGTATAAACATTGGCATATTATCTACCTATGCGTCGCAACCAGTTAATAACGTCACTCATTGCTTTATGGTGGTAAAAGTTTCCCAAATGATACTAAAAGGGCAAAATTAAATAAAAACCATATTGCAATCACGATTATACCGCTACAAATTACAACAATAATTATGACTACAACTCATTTTAAATCGTCATGTAAACACTTTTCATTTTGGTATTTTAGGCAAATTTAGCTTCGGTGTGTCAAAATGACAGCGAAGGTTTCACGGATCGTTCAAACTGGTTCAAACATTCGGCAGTGAAAATATTCGCGGGTTTTGTACGTTTTGTGAGTTTTACCATTATCTGTGTTGTTCTTGATACTTTTCGTGATATTAGTATAGTTATTCATTGTGCAAACGGACTCGTTACTGACCTGAACTTATGACCCGGCTGCATTTTTTGCTGGATTAATGCCAACTTAGGATGTCGGAATTACCAATTGACAGCCCTAGTAGGGATTTCTTTAAAAAATTTCACTCTATCAGACTACTGAATATGATATACCCCTAGACTATTGAATCAAGCAAATGATCCTTTTCAATTTGGGTATTTTCATACGCTTGGACATGCCTGCAGATTTTAGACCACTCCTGCGGGTTAGATTTTCAACCCCGCTCAAACTATGAAATACTTTTTCCTTTATTTCAATTTTTTCGGAGCTATCACGATCGCAAAAACAATTATAACAAAAGAAAAAAGCTTTTATCAGTGCTGCAAAATTAAATGTATAATCACGAAACACCAACCCAAGACGCAATAAAAATACTAAGTAATACTATGGTTCTCTTGATGCGCCACTGGTATGGTCGTCTGACTGCCTGGCAAAGCCGTTGCTAGGCGACGCCCGTAAACAAATTTTCTGCGCATCCTAAAGGCGGGGTGGCCATTGTCCCTTTCCTATTTTTGTACCACTCTAACAATGATTCGCCCATGGATGAAGTTGGTTTAATATGGCCGTCACCTTTATTAGGCAGTTCGCGCAGCATGTAGCGTATTCTCCCTACTCCATTCCTACTCCATTTCTCTGTACAACAACAGCAGGAGTGTAGCTTAATGTAGGCAGTGTAGCCACACCGAACAGACCTAATATTTTTTCTGTCTGAACTGATTTGGACAACCTCAACCCATTCTTATTTTAGTACATCTGGGATTGATAGTGTGACCTTGACATTTAAATTAACCACAAATAGATTTCTGTGATTGAACATGACCTATTCTTTATATTTTGTGAATAGAAGATCACAAAACAAAGGTGCCATTCCCCATTTTCATTTCAATCAAAATTTCAGTGTCATTACAATTTTCACTGCATCGTAAGTTGGTGGGGCCCCTTTATTACACAAGGTAATTACTATTTTCCCAACTTATCCCCTGTTTTGTTCCGGATACAATTACATTGTCTCAAATTAATCAAAAATTTTGTGTTATGTAATTGCACAGGGAGCTGCATAACAAGTTATTGATTTTTCGAGAAAACTGCATTTATTCTAGGGCTTTCCCAACATTAAAAAAACATTGAGTTGGGCATGACAGTGTTCAATAATTACCAGAAATTTATTTTTTTACCGTATAGCTCAAGAGAGGCTCTAGAAAAGTGTTGCGTTATAATACAAATTTGAATGTGACAGATGCCAAAAATTTTGTTATAAAATTAGTTTCACGTGACGTGAATAAAAATAATATAAACACTAAAGCACCGCGAGAGGTGCTTTAGTGTGTTTATTTGTGAAGCTCTATTAATTGGGGCCACAATCAAATATTTGCATTTAAAATTTTTTGTAGGTTAAGTGAGAGTAGAAAGAAACTGAAGTAATTACCATGCATAAGGCAAGAACCCTCTACAGTACCGTCATAGGTCCACCCGGTCAAAAGTTCGCTGCATGGCTGTTGGTGAAGAATAATGCACCAGCAGCCCTCTGTTCTCAATGCAGAACGTACAATGTACCTGCCCAAGCAGAGTCGTTTCTGAATGGAAGTTCGAGCCAATATGTGGAAGATATGTACAATGCTTGGCTCGCCGATCCAAGCAGTGTCCATGCGGTGAGTAGGATTATTTTTACTTCTTGGTTCATTTATTATACCTTGATCTAGATTCAATTTGCCTTGATCCACTTTCTAATGCTAAGGAAGTGAACCAAAGAAAATTGATGTTTTTTATGTGGTACCTACTGGTGCAAGGATAAAATTATCCTTGAATTTTGGGCATCTGTAGCACCCTGCCTTGTTTACAAACTTGGAAATATTTATTAGAACACTGTCAAAATTTTGAGAAATCTTGATACCTACTCTTTCACAATTTGTGCAGTTTTTCGTAAAGTAACTAGTAAATCAAATTATTAATTTGATTTGTGAAATAATTTTTTTATTTAAATGAATTTGATTGTTCTAATTCAGTTTGTAGCAAAGTCAAATATACAGCGTCCGACACAAGTTTGGACACAAAACATGAGGATTTCTTGGCACTAATTTCGTCTAATGCGAATTTCTAATTGTTGAGTAAGGGAAATTGTATTTAGTATTTTGAAAAATAAGGGTAGGTTGGTACTTTATTCTTGATCCACTTTGATATTTCAGTAATTTATCAGCTTAAGTTTGAAACACAATATTATTGTGAAAGAAGGCTAATAATATAATGGTCTAATGACATCATTATTTTCTTCTTATAGTGATTAGGATTAGGAACCCTTTATTACTATTTTACAACCCATATTGTGTGCCATTATTGATTTTAGCATATTGCAATCCATTTGGATTATGTATAATTATGAACATTAAATATTTCTGTCTAGCACTTCAAATTTTATCTACAAAGTTAGTTTTGTTTGCTTATTATTTTTGTTTTTCGCATGAACTTGGATATTATTAAATGGCTAATTAAACTTTCCCAGTGATATAAAATTATCATGTCTAGCCAAACACCAATCCAATAAATAATGAATGTAATTACATGTGAATTGACAATAATTTTTACTTCCTTGTGCTGAAATCTTGTAGGAAGAAATTGCAACATTGGGGTTAGTTCATTAAATCATTAAAGAAATTCGAGAATAAAACAGAATCATACCAGATATTTCTGTTTGTCAATGATAATAATATAGCTAATTTCTAGACACATAAATAATATTCTCAAAAGATCCAAAGACCCTTTGAATAATCTACTAACAACACATTTTGATTTTTTTTAGTTTTGTCTTTTTGTTGCCTACTGATGGCCTCAAGAAAAGATCCCCCAAACAAAACTTGAATTTATCCCAAAGCTTTTGATATTGGCCTCTTTTCACTCTTAAAAATGACTGGGTACTTGCCATGAAGATATGGCAATTGTCCAATTTTTACTTTTGTATGTAAATAACCATATAAAACTTATATAATTTAATATCAAATAAAAAAATAGATGGAATTACGACCTACCTGCAATGTTGGCTATTTTGTCATAGCTAGTTTTACAATGGGTGGTTTTGCCAGCAGAGGTGGAAAACTATCGATAATTTTTGACTATGGAAAATATCGAGAGTTTTTCTAGACTGCTGATACTATCATGACAAGTGGTGCCATCTGGGCATATGGGTCTGGGTACTTGTTCTTTCTATTTTAAAACCACAGTTGGGAACCCTTCACAGACATATTATACAAATATTTTTTAGATATTTATGAGAGCCCTCCTGCTCTTGCGTATGATCAGTTGCTATTTATCGTGCTTTTTTTGCAAAGCATGCGCGGTTTCATTTTTGGAATGTCAAAATGAAGCTGCGCATGCTAACTACCCCTAACGCTGCAATTTCTCTCCTGAGAGTTTCAAACTGGTTATTCGTCGGGGTACCCAGCCACGTTAGATATAATTTTTATTCTGGGTTATATTAATTTTTTGTCAAGCCCACCAAATCAATTTCAGATGTAAGTTTTTGTTATACGGATTAATAGTAAATGTTTTTTTGTATTTTCTATTGTTTTTTTGTAATTAAAAAAAGGCTACAAATGTTCCGATAGTACTATCGATACTATCGATGGTTTTTAAAAAATATATCGAAGCGATCGATAGTTTATTTGCCAGTCATGCAATTTGACATTGAATTGTGCGCAAGTGGAATTTGAAGCTATTGTTTACTGTTGTTAACAACGCTGACTTAAAAATGGAAATCTGTCAAACAGTATTTTCGATATTTAAAGGGTAAATTACGAGTTAAAATTTTAGTATCTGTGTGTTGACAATGAAATTTCAATCAACGCTTAAAACATGAATTGCATGTCGTGCACAAAGTATATGTGTACAGGGTGAGCGAAACTCGACATCCCAGGCCTACAGCAGGAACACGAAAACTCAAAATAAAATTTCGAAAAGGGGTTCTTAAATGGGACATACTAAGGTCCAATTATGACCGAAAATTAGCTTTTTTGATGTTTGGGAAAATGGCCTTGAAGGCACTCAGCAGTCTCATAAAATAACACAGATGGCAACACAAAAATGGACCTTTACTATATAGTATACAGAGTATACAAATAATGACTTTCAGATATCTTTTGAATAAAAATAATATATTAATTCTGTAAACTGTGCATGCTGATTAATCGCTTAGAGGGCTCCATTTTTGAGTACTAACTGTTCCTGTCATAGTTCACATTCAGGATAGCAGATGGAAAATGACATTTTAAAATGAGAATTCTACGCCTGCCAATATGAACCAATGAAATGATATGATTTTTGAAATATTAACCAATCAGGTGATGATTGCAGCGATAATACCATTAGTGGTATTTTCGCTGAAATCCTACTCTCTTAGTTACGTCCTAGTTACGCTAAACCAATATTGTGGCAGCTAAAACTGATAATAACTTCTTCACATTACCAAATTTAATATAGGACTAGAAGATATGTTTTCAGTTAACACATTGATCTGTAAATATCTATTAGCACAAAAAACATATTCAAAACCGAAAGTTCAATCTTGTCAAACTAACTATTTGCAGTTGTTAAATTCTCTTTTTAAATACAACTCGTGGTATGCCTAATAATAGATAATACCTTTCCCTAATTTATCTCTCATTATAATCCCAATGCTAAGAAAATACCACTCCTGCTGTGCAGTCGTGGTATTTTCAGCTTTGGGATTATAATTCGTAAAATTAACGAAAGGTATTATCGATAATAGGCAGACCACTTGTTATGTATTACCCCTGAAAATGTCACATCAATATAGGTCCACCAATGCTTCATTTTCAAGATACAGGCCACAGGACATTCAAATTTTGAGGCTTAAATTACAGATTTTTTTTATTCCTTTTACTTTTCCAATTCTGTTTAAAATAATTAATTTTGATTGCTTATCAATATTGTCCTTAAAACAAAACTTCACAGAAAAAATAACAAAATGTTGTGAAAAATAAAATAAAAAATGAAATAATACGGAGTACGCGTCTGTTCTTATCTGTAATATTTTTGCTTTGGTCTGAGTAAATTATTATGAAAATTCGTCGAGGTTTAAGGCCTTCTTTCTATGAATAAACATAGCATCTTGATTTTAGCTTTATTTTTAATTTTAATTTTATTTATTAAAAAAATCGGTATGATTTTAATTTTAATCAAACTGATTTAAATCATCTTAATCCTGCAAAAAACTATTCAATATAATTTTTGAAATTTTAATGTCCTATATCTTGTAAATAAATTGTTTGAGGACCTAAGTATATTGATATGAAAATTTCTTTTCAAAATGTCATTTTCTGTCCAATATTAAAGTCTTGCTACAAAAAACTGACATGCCCTGTAGATGGTGCTGAGGTGCAAAAAACTTTCCAATCATAGGAATATTATAAAGTGACAAAGAGTGGTCAATTTGGACCAAAAAAAAGGTACAGGGTGTAACAGAGATGATGATGGTGTTTTAGAGTTAAAAATAATTATTGCAGGCTATGGTTTCTATTATACAGAGAATTGAAATTTCTCAAAAGAATCTGTCAATTCAACGAAAAATTCATAATAATTACTTTTTTGATAACTGCCAACACAACGGATGATTTGGCATTGTTGACAAAAAAAATAACTTACTTGATTTCCAAGCAACGGGCTTCAGCGAAGGTGCAGAATTTTATTCAATGCCCGTTTGTGCCCAAACGAATTAGGCCTCAAACGCATCCTTAGAGTGTAGTAGTTACTCCGCCAGATTTGTACCTGCTATACAGGGTGGCCCACCACGAACTGCATCGATCTATATATGGAAAACTAAAAGTAGGAAAATTCCGAAAATTTGGCACCTCACCAATCAAGATGGGCGCTGCTCAACTAAAATATTTTGGTGAATCTCTAGCACTTCCGGTTATACCGGAAGTCGATATCAACTTTCTTATCTCAAATGGAACACCCTGTATATTATTGCATTTTTGGATTCTAGGCATCATTCTGGAACAAAAACATGCAACATGTCCTATGTCTAAATCCAACCGTTTTTGAGATATTTGCATTTGTCCGAAAAAAATTACAGGTGCAGTGCAGACCTAAAGTCAATTAGCAATTTATACGAGGAAACCGCGAAATTTCAAAACGAATCTTTGGCATCGTGTAACAGAAGGCCTCACCTTGTGATCTCTGCTGAGAAATAAATCCGTTCCTATACAGGGTGTTCACAAAATATGAATAAAAATTACATTCAAAATGTGCTTAAATCTCGAAATTTTCAAACGGAAACCTCCATTGTTTTTAATGTGATCTTATTCACCACTAAAAATGATGACAACTTTGTGTAAGGTTTCTTATACCTAAATGCAGTAATTTTCGATTAATTTACGAAAAACCCACTTTTCGTCAATAAGATGCGGGGTTTGCTTAACGCTTGGAAAATCATCTTAGCCGTGGACGTTGAAAAGACAATCGCAGGAAATGTCACTTGGTTTATAAATTATTGTCAACAATAATGCCGGCGCGCTTAAATGACACAAACGAAGATTATTTAAATTTGTTTATTATCTACGGAGAATGCAACAAAGTAATATCAAGAACGTGCGATACATAATCTTCTTTTGTGTAATTTAAGCGCGCCGGCATTATTGTTGACAATAATTTATAAACCAAGTGACATTTCCTCAGCCGCGATTGTTTTTTCATTGTCCATGGCTAATATGATTTTCCAAGCGTTAAGCAAACCCCGCATTTTATGGGCGAAAATTAATCGAAAATTACTGCATTTAGGTATAGGAAACCTTTCACAAAGTTGTCATCATTTTTAGTGGTGAATAAGATCGCATTAAAACAAAATGGGGGTTTCCATTTGAAAATTTCGAGATTTAAGCACATTTTGAATGTAATTTTTATTCATATTTTTTGAACACCCTGTATAAGAACGGATTTATTTCTCAGCAGAGATCACTAGGTCAGGGCTTCTGTTACACGATGCCAAAAATTCGTTTTGAAATTTCGCGGTTTCCTCGTATAAATTGCTAATTGACTTTAGGTCTGCACCTGTAATTTTTTTTTGGAAAAATGCAAATATCTCAAAAACGGTTGGATTTAGACATAGGACATGTTGCATGTTTTTGTTCCAAAATGATGCCTAGAATTCAAAAATGCAATAATAATAGGGTGTTCTATTTGAAATAAGAAAGTTGATATCGACTTCCTGTATAACCGGAAGTGCCAGATTCACCAAAATATTTTAGTTGAGCAGCGCCCATCGGCATTGGTGAGGTGTCAAATTTTCAGAATTTTCCTACTTTTAGTTTTCCATATATAGTTCGATGCAGTTCGTGGTGGGCCACCCTGTACTTCATAGTTTACATCCAATCAATATATCAATATTTGACAAGCCGAGCTCTCTGCCTTCTCTGTGATACAACCTCGAATACAACTTATCATTATTTACATGCCTAATTTTCTAAGAAATCAGAACCACAGTAAGCCTATGTTTGTAGTCTTGGGATTCATTTTTCCGGAACTCGGCCCAAGGGGGGAGCGGTTACCAAGCGCCACCGTCGTTGGGCAGTCTAGGCAAAAACGAAGTACCTGTTACCGCTTTATTACCATTTGCCGGTGGATCGGCAGCAGTGGGGGCCCCCTTAAACGAAAAAGTCATTGACGACCATTTAGCAGTACAAGCAATCATAAGAAGTTACCAGGTAAGTGGCTGAATATAAAAATGTGATTTGAAGACATTTTTTGGGTGATTCGCAACTAAATCATTATGTTGCCAAAATTAAAGTCCAAATTGTTCTCTACATGAAATTGACTAACTTTTTTTGGCAACAATTTGATGATTTTTAGTACATAATTTTCTCACTGCTATGGTGAATTGGCGTTGATTTGCAAGCTTGATCATTTAAATGTGTATTCGCTGTAGTGGTATTTATTTTGGAAATGTTCTATTCATGTTAATTGGCTTTTATTTGAAAAAAAAAAACTTTGGTTTTGTTTTGTGGCAATTTAAAATTTTGCATTGATTATAGCTTCTAAAATTGTTCTAAACCTTTTATTAAAACTCTACGTCATTATCTACTAGAAAAAAACGAATAGAAAGCATATACAGGGTGGGCCCAGATCGACGATACGATAGGTGTAAAAGAGAAAACAATTTCGAGTTGAAACTTGACCTTTGGGGGATCAGCCTAGCTTGATTAGAAACTAATTTGCACCATATTTTTATATTTTAAAAAACAAGCAGGCCTTGACAGGGGCAATTTATTCATTTTCAGTTCAGGTAAACTACCTTTTCCTCAAGCAAAGCTGATCCCTCAAAGCTCAAGTTTCAACGCGAAAGTTTTTTGTCTTTTACACCTATCGTATAGTCCATCTGGGTCCACCCTGTATGTATAGGGTTTCTTTATTATTTTATATAAAAAGTTATATATTTTTTTATTTTGGAATATCGACGACCATCTTCCTCATCCTTCATTAATTTATTTAGTACAGTAAAACTAACACAAAATTAGGCCAAACCTAAACATAAAAAAGTCCTTTCTAGCGAGAAATAGTTCCATACCCTCCTAAGAGTTAGTACTAAAAAGTTACACCACCACCAGCGTCGGGTTTCGGGGGGAGGGGGTGAAAAGGGCAGGAAATTCTTATTTTTTACAGTTTTGCGTGAATATCTAGTAAACTATGAGGTTTGGCGCAAACGTCATCCTAGACGCAAATGATATACATTAAATTCCGAACAAGAATTAATTGTTATATATAGAATTATGGTAAAGTTAACGGTTTCCATGATATGGAGGGGTAAAGATTTCTTTGTTTTTATTTCACGTAGTTTTTGTTGAAAAAACTTAAAATGATTAGAGTATAAATTAGTAACTGAATAATCTATGTAGAATATATATATCTATATATATATAAAGCATTCCCATATCTAATTTGTCCTTAGCTTGTAAAAATGAGAGTCATGAATAGGAGCTCATGTGAAAAACAAGAAAATATATTAATTAAGAAATTATATATATATATATATATATATATATATATAATTTCTTAATATATATTATATTATATATATATATATAATTTCTTAATATATATATATATATATATATATATACAGTGTGACCCATTTGTTTTGGGGTCAGTCTGTAAAAAGTGTATCAATCGTGCGATTTGGCTGATTTTTTTTAAAATTGTAGAGCTCGATGAACTGCACATTTTGAACAAAAATTGCCTGGTTCGCATAAAATCCAAAGCCTACTATGACCGTTTTTATGAGCAAAATTTTAAGAAACCATATTAGCGTTTTTTTTTGAAAAAATCTGTGTGCGCCAATGGATTGAGCACCCCTCGAAATGGGTATGTACAAAATTTCATCAAAATATTTCAAGTAATAACGATTTTGTAGAAAAATTAAAAATGCAGCCAAGGTACGTCTTTATTTTCAAAAATTCAAAGTTGGCCATGGAAAATAATTAAATTGTAATAATACAACCTTATGCTTATAAACACAAAACATAAAAACAATTAAAATTATAAAATTTTTGTAACTTCTACCAAGCCTCCATTTTCTACAATGCATTTGTCGTTCCTCTTGCGTACATTCAAAATTACATTTCGTATTTGCTGTGGAGTAATTTCCTCACAACTACGGTTTATCCTAGCTTGCAGTTCTTGTAAATTATGGGGTCTTGACTTATAAACATTTTGCTTAAGTGTACCCCAAAGAAAAAAATCTAAAGGAGTTAAGTCCGGAGATCTCGGTGGCCACTCACAGAAAGGACTATTTCGCCCTATCCAACAGTTTTCAAAATTATTATCTAGCCAGTTTCTGATTAAACGAGCATTATGAATAGGACTGCCATCTAACTGTAACTTTAAATTTAAACGGTATCTTAATGGTAACTCATCTAAAGCATTTCTAAATTCAATTTCTAGAAAATTCAAGAAGCCAGCCGCATTCAAATTCCCTTCAAAGAAAAATGGGCCAATTATTCTGTCGCGTAGTATTCCACACCAAACGTTAATTTTTTGTGAATATTGTCTCCTTGCATTTATTATAAACTCTGAATTTTCAGCTGACCAGTGACGGCAGTTTTGACTTGATACTACACCATTTGTAGTAAACGTGGCTTCGTCGGTGAATAAAATTTCATTTAAAAAGTTGCCATTATGGAGATATTCACCTTGCAGCCAATAGCAAAATTCTAATCTTCTCTCCTCATCTCCTGGTTCCAGGGTGTGCAAAAATTTTGGCTTAAACGGTTTTATTTTGTTTTGTCTCAAACATCTCCTTATACTCTCTCTGGGTATATGAAGGTCTAAACTAGCCGTTCGAACACTATTTCGAGGATTGTCACTAAAGTATTGCAGAATTTGATTGTTATTTTCAACAAGTCCACGGCGTCCATTTTGCCTAGTTTTTAATAAATTTTTAGAAATCGATCCAGTTTCATCAAAAATATTGTTTATACGTTGTACAGTACTTCGACTCACTGATCTACCTGGGTGTCTATTGTTAAATTCGGCCGCAGCTTCTGCTGCCGAGCGCTCGTTGTCGCCCACGAGTCGAACAATTTCTATTTTGTCTCTTATGCTTAAATATTCCATAATTATGATAATTAATTGTATTGAGCACAAACAATTTCTGAACTCAATTTAGACAGTTTGACACTTAATAAAAGTAAACAATTCAATTATTTTCCATGGCCAACTTTGAATTTTTGAAAATAAAGACGTACCTTGGCTGCATTTTTAATTTTTCTACAAAATCGTTATTACTTGAAATATTTTGATGAAATTTTGTACATACCCATTTCGAGGGGTGCTCAATCCATTGGCGCACACAGATTTTTTCAAAAAAAAACGCTAATATGGTTTCTTAAAATTTTGCTCATAAAAACGGTCATAGTAGGCTTTGGATTTTATGCGAACCAGGCAATTTTTGTTCAAAATGTGCAGTTCATCGAGCTCTACAATTTAAAAAAAAAATCAGCCAAATCGCACGATTGATACACTTTTTACAGACTGACCCCAAAACAAATGGGTCACACTGTATATATATATATTAAAAAAATAGGAAGAAATTATATATTATATATAATATAATTTCTTAATTAATATATTTTCTTGTTTTTCACATGAGCTCCTATTCATGACTCTCATTTTTACAAGCTAAGGACAAATTAGATATGGGAATGCTTTGACATAAAGGAACGAATGGAAATCAGAATGCTATAATGAATGATTGCAAAAAGTGAGTACAAATTAACTAAGGCTACTAACTTGTATTGGATATATTTACAGTCATATACTTATGAGGTTATGTGGTGACAAAAAATAACAATCTATGGGTGTAATGTGGCCGCGGTGGCGTCGCTCGTACCGGCGCTGACTTTTTAGACTGCATGTTTTTCTGCCTTCGATCGACCTCGGTTCGAGGCAGGCACATGCACATGTCTTTAAAGAAAAACACCGCTATGGCCAAGAGCGTGGACAAATGTGGGTTCACGGTGTTGCTCCTAAATAGCTTTACCCGTGTGATTCACTAATAATTGTCCTACACTCACTGGGATTACTACGGTTTTCTAGGGTTTTCCGTAGTACTTGAGCAAATGCTATCCTAGTTCTATCGGGAAAAAAGTCGGCCCTAGCCGCAAATGGCAACGAAGACAAAATAATAGTAATTGCCCCCCTCCCCCGCACAAGCATGTGGTTGCTTCTGGGGTACTCCTAGTTTGGAGTATTGTGAGGGTGAGAATTATTATTATTATTATTATTATTATAATATGTATCTATATATGCATAGATATATCTATATATATTCTACATAGATTATTCAGTTACTAATTTATACTGTAATCATTTTAAGTTTTTTCAACAAAAACTACGTGAAATAAAAACAAAGAAATCTTTACCCCTCCGTTCACCGTTCACTTTACCATAATAGGGTACTTGACGAAATTTTACAAACTTGATAAAACAATTCCTGAACACTTGCCTAAGACCCTACGATTATTTAAAAAATATATATTTACGTACTTATCAAGTTTTTAGACTTTCTTCAAAATTTGGCGGGAAAGCACTTATGACGTCACAAGTGTTTTAAAAAGACAATTTGGCAACATAGCAATACCACTAAAGTGTTCTAAGACATAACCTTATTCGGCAGTGAAAGTTGCAAGGAAAGTTGAAATTTCAGAATTCTAACCTCAAACTCCCAGACTTATGATGCCCCGTGAAACCACATTTAGTCAAGAAGTGTTTTTTTTTTCGTAAATACCTATTCAATCGTTTTTCTGCAAATTTTTTGGCTAGGTTGGGCCGGAATTCGGGCTCAGTATTAAGCACTATGGCGCCTTTATAAACGCGCCTTCAAGATGGTCCCTAGGCCGAGGTTCTCTCTTTATTAATAACTCATAATACAACTGTACTATTACTACAACGTAGGTAGGTACAAACCTTTGCAGTTTTATCCCATGAATTTCGGCAGACGCCAACATCGGATTATTAGAAAAAATTGTGCTACTTAAAAAGCATCCCAATTTCGGCAAATTACGGATTTTCCTTTTAGGGTCCATGATATCTTACCTTACACATCTAACAACACGATAACTAGGTCCGCAAATAATATATATAATAGTAAATATTAATAACAAACTATAATAAATCGCACAGATATTAATATCTACTAATGTTTTGACTTAGCGATATACGGAATCGGAATGACAGTTGGCATCACGGGATGTCATCTGCCGATCAAAAAACCATACGTGTTAGATGACATGTGGATATATGCATATGGTTAGATGCCTAGGTGGGCAGGTAACGTTGCCACATAGGCGAATATTTGATTTGATATTATTGATACCTGAATATTTATAGTACGTTCCGTATACAGATATTTTAACTAAACTGTTACGTGGCAGAGATGAAGGATATAGTTTCCAGCGTGTGCAGCATAAACAGACACCATTTTGCTATAGAGGAGTCAATATGCGGAATAAAAAAGTCTTTATGTGACAAAATTTGTGTGTGCAATCGCGTTAGTTAAAGCTCAAAAGTTGCAATACATTAAGTAACAGATATTCATAGGCAAGCTGGAGATATTTGAATAGAAAACTGCAATTTGTCCTTGTTCCACGAAATATTGGAAACGGGCACCGGCAACGTTACAGTTCCGTTCCTCCTGAGAGGCACAGAGTTGCCACTTTTGGCGTTCTGGACAATAGAACGACGAAACTGTAGATTTCAGCCTGAACAAAATTGTGCAACTTCGTCTTTAATTATCATGAATAAATAAGTGCTAAAAGCCGTTGTTTCATTTATTACGTGTTATGTTGGTGCATCTACTGTAAACAGAGTACAATTTTAGAGCAATTAAAAATATTGTCAAGTACCCTATTCTGTATATAACAATTCTTGTTCGGAATTTAATGTATATCATTTGCGTATAGGATGATGTTTGCGCTAAACCTCATAGTTTACTAGATATTCACGCAAAACAGTGAAAAATAAGAATTTCCTGCCCTTTTCACCCCCTCCCCCCGAAACCTGACGCTGGTGGTGGTGTAACTTTTTAGTACTAACTCTTAGGAGGGTATGGAATTATTTCGCGCTAGAAAGAACTTTTTTTTTATGTTTGGGTTTTGGCCCAATTTTACTGTACTAATTGCCAAACTCAACGCAGAAAATATTTTTATTATATGAAAGGAATGCTATAGAATTATAAACTGTGCACTGAATAGTCAAATGAGGCATTGGCTGAATACCAGAATATTCCGCTGAACATTTGGCTGAATTTCTAATGAAATCCATTTTTTTCTTTTTGAAATAACAACCATAGCATGACCCGCTTTCAGGAGCAGTGTTTCCAGCTTCCAGTGTATGAAACCCTATTAAGTTAAGTACTATTTGTACCTAAACACTGGTACTTTCTACGGATTCACAATTATTCCTAATTCCACTTTAATTTGGAATTCCACTTTATCTTCATACAAGCATAGAATAATGGAAAAGCAAGCAAGTAATCAAAACAAATACACAATAAATATCAATATTTAAGTCAGATTGACTCCACTGTGCAACTCAGAGCATCAATCACCCATGAAACGGCTGATGGTACAGGGGACAGGGGGGAGGAGAAAGGTGCAGATCTGGAACACGAAGCTTTCAGGCACTCCAACTCCTACCATTGCAAGCAAAGTACCCTGGAGTTACTCAGAATACTCAAAGCCTCACACCCGAAAGCGGCGCTATCTATTTTTTAATTTCTTCTGTATGTGGAATTTAATCGATAGCCATATTTTCATGAGCCGGGTTTAAGTTTAGGCAGGTTTTGTTTGATTTAAGTCTGACTTCATGAAAATATTCCCCCTCCAAGTAAATTTTCTTATACTGGGAAAACGGAGGTTTTTGGAAGGCAGTTTTAAACACGTATTTATTAAAAGTACGAGATCTTAACTTTACAGAATGCTACAAAACAAGACAAAATCTGCTCTACAATGTTTTGACTGTGTTGACTTTGTACTGATGTTACAGTTGCCTCCTCTCTGATACCCAACTTCGCAAAAATGACAGGTTTTGGACGAATCTAAAAAGCTTGCTAAAAAGATTTTAATGGGTTTTGCTCGCGAAAATACGCTTATTGCTAATAGTTCAATGTAAAACTGTTCCCATTTAAAACCTCTTTTTTCTTTTCTCTTTAGCTAAACATATATTATGTTTGAAATACTCCAATAATGAGGTTACACTAGCTTTATTATTTTCTTTTTGTTACTCTGGCTCTGAGGGCTCTGGTCAAGTCAAGAAATACTTAATAAAGCCAGTTTTTCTTTTGCAATTCACTCTCTACAGCAATTATTAGGTAATTTTATTAGTGTTGATTAATTTGAAGATATATAGAAGAAAATAACAGATACAAATAGAATACAAAAGAAAGTCAATCAACTGAAATTTAATATATTTGATTAAACTTCAAATATCAGTTATCAGGTATTTTAATTTTCAGCCATTAGAAATAAAACTATGTATTATACCTGTATTGCTAGAAATGCAGCTGAATGTTTAGCCAAATACCGAATATTCTGCAAATTATTCGGTGTTTTAAGAAAACTATTCAGCTTTGCTGAAAAATTAGATGAATAATCGGCCAGTTATTCGTCCTATCGAATATTCAGTGCACCTCTCATTTACATAATATGTTTATTATACAGTAGGATTCAACTACTAGCTGATATACAGGGTGTCCCATTGTCGATACTTTTGCAGGTTATATTTATATTTTGAAATTCTTACCTCCTAGAAAATGTATTGTTACGAAATTAGATGATGTTAGGCAACTGTAGCACAAATGAATTGTCTAATTTGATATTCTACCTTGTTTAATGAAAATACCGTAACCAACATTTTCGTGATTTTTCGTTTATGGCAAAATTGGACTCGATTATCCAACTACTTATTTTAACTTCAAAAGCCGTATCTGCGCCATGTGGAAATATATATCAATTTTTTGTTTGCCGTATATGCCGTTTTGAGATTTAAATTGTAAGATTTATCTATCATATTCGGCACATCGATATTTGCAAGTTATTAATAGAATTTTTATATATAAGTACACGGTATATTACAAAAACTGAATATGCTAGCATCAAAGTTCAAAGGTTTATATATTTTTTTATTTAAAATGTAACAAAAAGGTCTCAGATATATTGTATATTATATAACAATAAAAATTCGTAAATATAGGTTTTCTGTTCCTGTGTTTTTGTTTTTAGTTTCACATCCCACAGATACGGTAATTCAATTTTGAATAATAAAATTGCAGTATAATATGCAGTTTCTTAGTTTAAAATAGCAGTTATTTAATCAGGAAAATTTTTAGTGCATTTGGTGTCATATTCCCAAAACAAAACCACTTTTGATATTTAAAAACTGGATGGCAGGAGGCAAAAGACCCTCAATTAGCTCAAATCCATATTTTTGCATATTATACAGGATTTTTATTAAACAGGGCAGTATTGTTTGTTCCTCTTTTAATTAACGTTTAATCACCTAACCATTCAGAATTTCATTACTGTTTATAAAAAATATTTGTATTTTACCTTTTGCACAGTTTTGTTTAGATGCAGAATTTTTGATACAGTGAGAATAATAAAGTACAAAACAATCTAATATACATTAAATTTAATGAATATCAGTTTCTGTATAGTTTATAAAAAATATATACAAAACTGGATTCACATAATTAGCTAGTTGAATCTGAGTATAATAAAACTTGCATTCGTAAATAGTAGAGATCCTGTATAACAGTGGAATTGGCAGTTAATTTTTTTTTATTTTATTGTTTAATTTTATTTATTTTATTCATTTTATTTTTCTCCTAATAATTATTTCTGACAAACTATTTTTTATGCTGTGTAACTTCCCTCATCTTAGGGTGAGTTTTGACCAGGGGTAAAGTTAAGCCCCTGGAGCATGCCTATGAATTTTTTTTATATAATAAAACTCGAATATGAACGGATTATCTCTAAAATTTTTAAAAATCCAAGTTTCTGTATAGTTTATAAAAAAATATACAAAACTGGATTCACATAACTAGCTAGTTGAATCTGAGTATAATAAAACTTGCATTCGTAAATAGTAGAGATCTTGTATAACAGTGGAATTGGCAGTTAATTTTTTTTATTTTATTATTTGATTTTATTTATTTTATTCATTTTATTTTTCTCCTAATAATTATTTCTGACAAACTATTTTTTATACAGTGTAACTTCCTTCATCTTAGGGTGAGTTTTGACCAGGGGTAAAGTTAAGCCCCTGGAGCATGCCTATGAATTTTTTTTATATAATAAAACTCGAAAATGAACGGATTATCTCTAAAATTTTTAAAAATCGGTAGAACTTTTGAGCATGCCTATGAATTTTTTTTATATAATAAAACTCGAAAATGAATGGATTATCTCTAAAATTTTTAAAAATCGGTAGAACTTTTTAGTTTGTTGACAAAAAAATCTGTATTATACTATACAGCTCAGGGAACATTGTCAATTATTATTATTACTATTTATAATTTGTCGGTCGAGTTTATTTTTTTAGCTGTTCTAAAACTTTTGATGGAAATCGGAAATTTTTATTTTAAGTTTTTTTAAAGCTTTCCGTCTGGTTTTTTGTTAACACCCCTAAAATTCTGAGTAGGCTGCGTGAATTGAAGGAGACAATTTTTTTATAGATAATATTATGTCCCTGAAAGTTCATCGTTCACGGAGTATTGGTTTGGCATTCCCAGGAAAGCCTGGCCTTGTGCGATTTTTTAAAGGGGTGCATTCTTTGAAAAAACATATTAGGCAATAGGACATGCCAAAAAACCCATAGACCAAATTTGAACAAGAAGTATACATGGAGTTTCATTCTGTAGGGAGTCAAAGGTGAGCAAAATATGAATTTTAAAGGCATCTGGCAGTCGCCACTAAATTACATCGAAACAGTTGGATGTTCAACAGAACCACTCACAGTGTTGATGTGCAAAAATCCAATAAAAAATATACAAGATGTCAAAAATTGAGTAAGTATATCAAAACCGTCCCAGACACTATAAATGAAGTAAGTGTAAAAAATACAGAAGCCTGCCAGTCAGCAAATCCATATGAGTTGAATAATTCGAGAGCACTCTTCTCTTGACCCGTATAAAGTTTCATAAAAAGTCAGCATTTTGAGATGGCCCAGAAACAAATACGTTGTATTTTTTTGTATCGAATCTTTACACACAAACACCTTGAGAGATCCTGTTGACCATTCAATTGTTTTGGGGGGATTCTATGGCACATTTGACTCGCTAGATGCCTCTAAAATTCATTTTGGGGTGTCTCGATTAACATAGTAGGGACAGATTTTAGATTAAAAAAATGCCTAATACAATTTTCGAAATACTCATCCCATTACAAAATCACAGAAAGCCAGGCCTTCCTGGCAATGCCAAACCAATACTTTCAGGGACATATCTATGAAACTTTCAATTTTGCACTTTTGATGTCCATTTGTTTCGGAAGTGAAGCCTTTGCGGTTATTTATACATATAGAAGAAAATATTACAAATGACCATGATCATTCAACAATTATTTATTTCAAATAATTAAATATTGCGATTTGAGGACTGATATTTGGTGTGTGCTCTTTGTATAGGTAGGCAAATAATTAAAGAAATAAAAAAATATTCAAGTTCCCCATTTAAAACAATTTTCGAATGAAAATTTTCTTCAAACCTATTAAACTACAAAACAGGCAACAAGAAGAGTTATCTGACAGTTAAGGACAGACTTATTTTTCCTTTTTATAACTCGTGTGGTTTATTTGCTTCAGCCAGAGGCCTTGGCAGCTTAATTCCACATGAGTCATACAAAGTTTAACTTCAATGCCTTGGTTCATAAATAACTATTAAAAAACCGCCAGAGAAATATACTAAGTACCTATACAGGGTGTTTCATTAATATGGTAAAAAAATGAAACTGGGAGTAGAGGGGACCAAAATATGACGAGTGAGCGCAACATCGCTTATACAAAATGTGGATGGTTAAAAAGATACAGGGCGTTCAAAGTTAAAATTTTATTTGCAAATTTCTTAATAACTTCGACAGTTTTTATCTTAAAAATTGGTACATTAGGGTTTTTTAGGACGGCAAACAAGAATATTTTATCAGTTTTAACGTAGTCCCTATAGAGGGCGCCACTTACTCCTTCAGAATTATTTAAAAATACACACAACTTTTTTGTCCGGCAAAAATCGATATTTTTGATCCAACATTTATTGAACTACGTTACCTTTTGAACAAAAAAGTATTCTTCAAATAAATTTTTCAAGAAAAAACAAGTAGGCTGCTGTCAGAGAAACAAGAGTACTGTATTAAACAATTTTAAGTGTACATTGCTTGTTTTTGTTTAAGTTTCATCCAAAAAATGGTGTACACAAGTAGTGAAATGTGCTACATGTATTTTGTGTATGGTCTTGCCAATGGTATAAATCATCAATCAATCGGGTAATACCATCCGCTCGAATGTTTACCACTCTCCATCGCCGACTCAACTTGTGGAGTTGAAACTGTACGAGGCCGCTCGTTCTCAGCTGTTTGTTTTTTAAAACTTCCAGTTTCATTAAGTCGGCGATGGAGAGTAGTAAACATTCGAGCGGATGGTATTACACGATTGGGATATTTTTGCTCATAAATACGCTTAGCTGCTAACGCATTACCATTGGCAAGACGCAAGACCATACACAAAATGCATGTAGCATATTTCACTATTTGTGTACACCGTTTTTTGGATGAAACTCTAACAAAAACATTCAATGTACACTTAAGAGGGGGTTGCCGACAGCGAGTGACGTTAGATTTCGTATTTTTTTAAGTTGTATAGCATAAAATCTAATAACATTTTACCTGGCAAAAATTTAGTACCAACATCTCTGTCTTCATTTTAATCATAAGATCTTAAAAGTATATGCACTGGAATTATTATTTTTCCCAAGGTTTTCATAACCTATAAAACAAAACACTGCTTTCAAGATCTTATGATTAAAATGAAGACAGAGATGTATTTGTACTAAATTTTTGCCAGGTAAAATGTTATTAGATTTTATGCTATACAACTTAAAAAAATACAAAATCTAACGTCACTTTCGCTGTCGGCAACCCCCTCTTAAAATTGTTTTTACTACTAACCTAAGAAATCACCTCTAATGAGAAGTAATATTTCTCTCCCTAGGTAAATAATGATAATAAAAAAATACCTAGGTAAATAATGAAAAATTTTCTATATGACATTTAAAACTTAGTGTCATTTTATCAGCTTGAAATCTAACTTAGGTTGAGAAGGCCATTATTTACCTCGCATATTATATCCTTCGGCGCTACGCTCCTAGGATATAAAAATGCTCGGTAGATAATGGCTCACTTCTCAACCTAAGTGTATAATTTTATACTATTAATACAGTACTCTTGTTTCTCTGACAGCAGCCTACTTGTTTTTTCTTGAAAAATTTATTTTAATTTATTTTTGACTTCCATAGTTAAAATCGGGCTTATCGTGAAACCGGTAAGGTTTTTCGATTTTTGCCAAGAATACTTTTTTGTTCAAAAGGTAATGTAGTTTAATAAATGTTCGATCAAAAATCTCGATTTTTGACGCAAAAAAGTTGTGCGTATTTTTAAATAATTCGAAGCTAGTAAGTGGCGCCCTCTAGGGACTACATTAAAACTGATAAAATATTCTTGTTTGCCGTCTTAAAAAACCTTAATGTACCAATTTTTAAGCCGATATCATAAAAACTGTCGAAGTTATTAAGAAATTTGTAAATAAAATTTTAACTTTGAACGCCCTGTATCTTTTTAACCATCAACATTTGTATAAGCGATGTTGCACTCATATTTTGGTCCCCTCTACTCCCACTTTCATTTTTTTACCATATTAATGAAACACCCTGTATATTGTTGAAAAGCTCTTTTTAAAATGTGTCTATAATAGACGGGGTGTTCCTTTTATAAAAAAATCACAAGTTTAGATTGCACCACGCAAGTGGGATGCCCTGTATAAATTTTCACGTAGTGGTTAAAAAGTGCATCTTATTATCTACAACTTTTTTATTAACACTTTTTTCAAAACTAAAGAAGTTAAGGGGTCAAAAATTACTTAACAAAAAACTATCAAATTTGAGCAAAATCGCTCAAGCCATCGAATAATAATTATTATAGCAGAAAAACGAAATTTTGATTTACCTCGTCAATTTTCTTAGTATTTGAAAAAATATAGGATTATAGTTTTAATAAAGGTATTCTGGAATAAAGAAAAATCAACTTTCAGTGTCATACAGGATCTCTATTCGATGCATAAACACATATTGGGTGGTCATTTTGTTAATAAATATGTGCATGGGTATGTGGATAGGGAAAAACCATAATCATATGGAGGGAAACGTATAAGCAAGATAGAATATTAAACCATTTCCCTGTCTTAGCAACGAGGTCATTTAGTAGCTAGTCTGGACCCCCTCGATATCAAGACCCCTTACCGTAGATCTGCAATTGACACTGCAAGTCAAGTGGGCGTAATGGCACCTTCCGAAGTCATCCGTCAACATAAGTTAGGTACGACCCCCGGAAGAATGATTTGCGGTTTTGTACACACAATTGAACGATCTCTTGGTTTTGATGTTAAAGTCTGTCGCTAGGCGAGTTCCAGTTTTCAAGCATTTGAATCAAAGTTTACACAGCCAGTTTGTCTGAGTTGCTGTGTGTGTATGTGGTGACGGGTGCATTAATGTAAAGTGTTGTTTGGTAGAAATAGAACTTGACGTCAAAATTGAAAACTGCACATTGGCATTTTTTGAATTAGAAAATTGGTGTAATTTTCGTATTGATTGAAACACCAGTATGCAGTTTTACCAAAAATTGTGCTATTGTTATTGTAGTTCTATAATTGTGTGTACAATAACAGCATAACTGTTTTTAAAAAAGGGTCGTAACAGTTTGAAACATTAAATCTGTCATATTTATCTGAAATAACAGTAATACTTCACATCTTATTGCTTACAGTTGGTACCTAGCTAGTAAGTAGATTATTAGCATTCGGAAGTTTTTGACTAACCTTTTAACACGCTTGAATGTCCTCGCAGTGGTATAACGCTTTCATAGCATAACAAAGTCGATTGGTGGTTCACTCATTTCATTTCATCGTCTTATTTTTTTTGTACTCTGTTGTACTATAAGGAGCACGGAGTAGAGAACTTGGCTAATTTCTAGATACGTGGCCATCACATTGCCAGGTTGGATCCTCTCGGCATCAATAGTGTTGATTTGGATGACCAAACGCCACAAGAGCTTGTTTATAAAAACTACAATTTCGGTAAGATATCCATCGTACAAGTGAAATCGTGTAAAAGTAGTTGTAGTCTTCAAGGTAAACTTATGGCGATAATTTTTAATACACTGACAGTTTGCCAACATTTGAACATGTGAATTTTTGCACAAAGCTTTAATAACGCTAAAGATTGTTTTCTAATAAATGCCTGAATTGGTTCCATGAAAAGTCATTATGTTTGAGTACTGACAGCATCAATATGGAGTGAAATCGATATTGCAGAGCCAGTACAAGCAACAAAATGAACAACAAATCCCAAAAAGAGCCAAATAAGTTGCATCTCCTACACCAATTTTAAGACTCAAAAATTCCATAAAAATTTTTAATCTAGGTAAAGTGTTCTTTGCATTTTTTGATTAGAATGACACAAAAATTGTGTTTGTATAACAAAGATATCTGTGCCAAATTTCATCTAAACTTGAAAAAACAGGAATCATCTAAACTTAAAAAACACAGGAGTTGTTAATTCAATTTTCTTATTTTGAAGTAGAGTGCGTAAATGAAAAATGGCATCAGAAAAATCACATTACTTTAACCCTAAGAATATGTGATCAATAGATTGACCCACTTTTTGTAACACCCTGTATTATTCATTTTGTCACTAATGAGTTTTTGTGACAATTTCACGTGATGGATTGGTAATTAACCAGTATTTACTTTCATCGTTCATGTGGCTCCGGGTATAATGCATGAAGTCATGAAGTAGTCCTTCCATTTAGATCCGGTCTTAACCCTGCTCGCGAGGTAAGTTAAAAATTCTCCCCCTCTTTTCACTGACAAAAAAATAGATTTTGACGTCAAAATTGAAAACTGCATATTGGTTTTTTATACCGCACTTTCACCGTTTTAGTAACATAGGGCGGAGCCGCCGTGTATTCGGCTAGGTTCGTCAGTCGTTGGCGGGGGGCGGGGCGTGTTTTTTGCTCGCAAAACTCGACTGATAAGCAGTGCGGGACTACTGTGTACTCCCCCCCGCCAACGACTGACAAACCTAGCTGGATGCGCGGCCTACTAAAAGGGTGAAAGTACGGTATAGAAAATTGGTGTAATTTTTTGTTTTGATTGAAACACCAGTATCGTTGACTGACGTATTAATAAGACTTCTCACGGCTATAGTTTCATGTCCTGGAAAGTAGATGGCGCCTATGGTCAACAATGTATTTTGCATTGTATTTTGCCTCCTGCAAGTGCATGGTGAGCCAGAGAACTGTCAAACATGACAGCCGTGAGCAGTCTTTATTAATGCGGCATTTGGCCAGTGTCAAAGTTTTTATAACCTAAACAATTTTCATTTTGATTTTTTGTTGTAATTATTTGTTAGTTGAACAATTAAGTAATTTTTGATACATGTAAAACAATGGTGTGTGAAAATAGATATTGTATTATAAATTGTTATATCAGAGAAATAACCAAGGACAGGGGGAGTAAGAACAAAAAGTAAACAGAGCCAATATCTTTTTGAGTGATGCCAGGTACTCCGTTGTTTACAGCTATAGCGTTCTTTTTTTTTACTTCGGAATTAAACTTTTTACACAATTACTTTTTCTTTGCAGTCGGTCTGATTTTTTTAATATTAGATATTTGACAAACGGAAATTTATACTATTTAGTGTATTTTCCGTTCTGATTTCCCTTGCTAGATGCGGGGGCTTCCTTATAGCCTCTTTTATTAAGATAGGGAAAACCAGAACCTTGGCGGAACGGAATGCTCAGGCGCCAGTTTTTTAGAGCGGTATGCTCCGCTTTTACCCAGGATAGCTTTCGTCAGAGAAAATAATTCCAGAGTGCAAATGTGGTGTGTTTGAGGGGTAGGAGCAAAATCAAACAATATTTCAAGACATCGTATATTGAATAGACACAGTGGGTAATAGATTCTTACATAGAGAATACAAAATAAATCCGGCCAGTCGCGATCGGGGGGGCCTACGGGAGTTCTGTAAATAAAAGAAACAACGCGACTTTAGTATTAATCTAGGGTTGCTAAACGTGGCTTGCTTGCGGTACTTTAAATGCCCTAATGGTTGACGTAAGCAACGGAAAGCTAGAAGCAAGCTCAAAATATTCGGTTCGGATTCTAGGTTACGGTTAGGCAACGGATTTGACGGCCAGTAAAGTTCGGGTAGCTAAGGGCCGCGGTAGACTGTAGGTTGGGGCAAAGTTCACACTTTTCCCCCTGGTAGCGAATATTCGAAGAGCGAAATTACTAGCACGTTCCTCGGTTGTCTAACCTGAACTAAATTGTTGGTAAATGCGTAATTAGCTAGAGGGCCGCGGTAGACGGGCGGTCGGGCAAAGTTCACACTTTTCCCCCTGGTAGCGACTATTCGAAGAGCGCAAATTACTAACCTGTTAGCGGGCAAAAGACAAAAGACGCAAGACGGAAGAAGAGCCCCGTGGCGGCCGCCGGCCGTCTTATAGCCGGCTCCCACGCGACCCAGCGGTGGGGCGACGGCGGCTCATTGGTCGGCGTCGCCGACGGGAATTCGCAAGCGCTCCCCGCCACATCGGTCTCGCTGCGGCGGCTGCCGGCCGGGCGGCGCGCCTAAGGGATGAACCACCCCTGGCGCGTCCTCAGCGGCGGCTCCATTGGATCGGCGATGTCCTAAATACCCGGTTTCCCAAAAAGAACGGCGATTCTAGCTGCAATTTGAATTAGTAACCCGGTTCTACCCCTTTTCGGTATCCCACAACCCTTATGGTAACATAAGCATCCATTATTCGGCGGCGGAAAGCCGGAAACTAATCAAAACCAGGACTTAATTAAATGCAATAAAACTGGAATGTCGGCCTACTATGTAGAAAAAGTCATCGGTGTGGACATAAAAACTACCACGGCGGATAGCCGGCCGCTAAAAATAGCGCGGCGAGGAAATAAGTGGGTGTTAAAAATAAAAATGAAAACGGGAAATTAGTAACTTCGTTACACAGCATGTCATTTTAAAGTATACGGGTTTAATAATGGGATTAAATGAAGGCACACCTCCCATAATGCTAAATTAACAATTGTAGCTATTAATTTCTTGTATGTAACAATTTTAAACTAAAACTAAATTACAGTAGCTAATTATCACTTTCATTAATTCGTCAACAGATACCTCAAACCGCCACCGTTGCCGCCGTGTTCATTACTCGGCGGTATTTGTTTTGTGTTCGCCCAGTGAGTCAAGTTTTTCGATTGTTTACGTATGTATTTTTCGTGTTTTCAATTGTTTTTGCTAATTTATAGACTATTTATTAGTATTTAGGATATAGTGACTGATTTTGCATACAATAGGACGCAGAAAGTGTGTGGTGTGTGGCCAAATTGATATTTCTCAGGATATAACCTATCACAGGTAAACGTTGTACACACGGGCCTAATGTTTGTTTACTTCGGTAAATTTGCATGAGATGTTGGTTGACTACAAACGTGAGCATTTTGATGCTTGTGCTCCCTCTGTCCTTGGTTATTTAATTTCTCCGAGATTGTTATAAATATATTAATGTTTGATGGATGATGAAAACTATTTTTAAATTTCTAAATTTAACTATAAAGTGAAAGAACAGGGGCAACATAATAAATATGGTTAAAGGAACATACAGCACCGTCTTTTTTATCTTGGCCACTAATAACCAAGGGTACAACTGTAAGTCGATTCGGACCTTCGTTTACTGCTGGATGAAACTTGATTTTAGGTGTTTTGTGGTAGTGAAAACTGAAAACATAATCTGCAATCGTCCTTAGGGCTTTCCTGTCTGCTGTTTTAATTTCATTTCCTTTTTAATTACTACTCCAATTACAGACAATTCTTAACAAAAAAAAAATCATTTTATTGATTTTGACAATAATGGGAAGAAGATTTCCTAAACATATCTGATGAAATCGATTCTTAACATACATTTGACATGTTCGTGGAAGAAAATGACAGATATATATTATTGTTTAATCCTTTGGTCAGTGATGGTATTGCTATTTTTTTATAAATAGAAATGTATGTAGCTTTCAAAAACCCGCCACCAAAAATGACAAAAAAGGTGTGAAAATGCAATGCTTACCAAACTAGTATTTCCTTTTGTCTAACAAATAATATAACTCAGGCAGCATAGATAACATTAAAGCAAAACCAAGGGCAATGGTAAAACACATTTTGGAGATGATGACAATACAAAACATATTTAAGAAAATTTCTAGTTGCTTTTAACCTAAATTCTACTAACTCAACCGATGCCTATATTAAGAGTTACGAAATTTTATCAAGAAACAAGGTTTTATTTGATTTTGTTGTCTATAGTGCTTTACAGTTCCATAAAAACAAAAGATTTCATTTTGCCGTTGAAAAATTTGAAACAGTAGCGTATTGTTGTTAACATCTATAAAAATAAAGCGAGAATCACAATAACGTATTATGATAAATCATAATTTATATGTCCACTTTTGCCTATTTTGAGATAAAATTCTTTATTTTGTTTGAAATTTCAATATCCCTGATCCCAGAAATACTGTTACACCCACTTTCATAGGTTTTTCAATTCATGTAGGTAGAGCAGGTATGTAATATTTATAATATTTAAAAAGTAAACAGATAAATCGAAAGACGTGTTTCAGTGGATAATTCCTTGTAGAAATATCTTAAGAGCGAGGTTATATAAATGCAAAGAAAAACTGTTTTCAGGTATTTATTAGCAGATTTTTTTTGAGCGAGTTTGATGCACTAATTCTCGATGTCTACAAAAAAAAGCATGCGTCTGGAGCATTTTGAAACTTTGTTTGACTTTATTTTTTTTTATGTGTGCCTGCTATTGTTTTAATATGCTTCCTTGTTTTCATGTGCATAACTAGACAATCCTTCCAGAACCTATTCAGAAGAGCTGAAAAGGCAAGTCGAAGAGTTTATGCGACGTAAGATATTTTTTTTACTTTTATTATTTGTTAATTTTAAGTTCCCAATGTTAGCGCTTGAGAAATCAACTGTCTAAGATATGTATAGTTTATACTAGAGTTGGCTGGATTGGGAGAGTTATTCGATACAATGTTCAAATCAATTTTGAAAAAGTACCATTACGATGGTACACTATAAATGGCATTTTGCGTATTTTATCTCATTTGACATTGTAACCTTAAAGCTGAGGCTTGGACTTGAAATATTAGTGACAACTGTAGGAAGGAAAGTTCATTTCATTATGGTCTATTTAAATGTATGCATTCAAAATAACTAAAATAAATATAACTTATTTGGAAGTGGTCAAAATCTACGAATAATAATTAATGTTGTACCACCCAATTCTTCTTACACCTTTAGGTGAAAAATATGTTCATATACAGGGTTATTGGTAATTCGATACATTCCTTTGGAGATGTGATAGGGGAGGACGTAAGGAGTAAATTTAATCCTAATACCACAGACTAACGAGTAATACAGACAATTCCTTAGCGACATGTGTCAAAAGGAGACTCGCTTTTTAGCGAAATATCTTCTGAATACGCGAATAATGTGCATTTTATTTGATTGTACGTTAATCTACATAGCGAAGAGATTATATTAGAACTAAATTTATGACTAAAATACTGTCTGTCTTTCTGTAAATTGAAATGGAGACTCGCTTATTTCTGACACATGTCTGTAAGGAGGCTTCTGTTGCAAAGCTATTTATTCTGTGCTAATACGCATTATGCAAAACTCCATAGTTTTTGAGATATTTCATTTTTTCTTAGTAGACAGAACTTTTTTTAAATTTTTCAACTGGATTACTTGCCCAACACTATGGTCTTATGTTTGGAATGAAAAAAGTCCGGAAACATTTATATGATAGAAACATTTTAAATAAAAAGATGTCAAAAATATTTAGAAAAATGAGTTTTGCATAATGCATATAGGATTAAATTTACTCCTTACCTCCTCCCCTATCACATCTCCAAAGGAATGTATCAAATTACTAATAACCCTGTATTATAATACAGGAACAATGTGCAGTAGCATAATCAAAACAATATTTCTTATTAAAATAATACACATCAAAAGATCTAAAAGTACAAATTGGCATAGTGTATTATCAGGGGTTATACATATAACTAGTGGTGTGCCTAATATCGTTAATACACCTTTCCTTAATTTTACGAATTATAATCTCAAAGCTAAAAACACCACGACTGCGCAGCAGGGGTGGTATTTTCTTATCATTGGGATTATGAGTTAATAAATTAACGAAAGGTATTATATGTTATTAGGCATACCACGAATTGTATTTAGGAAGATAATTTAACAACTGCAAATAATTTAATTATTCAGTGTGAATGTACACATAATTTAACAGCCATACTTCTTAGGAATAAATTAACTACAAACATTATAAATGTTTCCCTCACAATAATAAATTTAATTGCTATGCTTAAAAGTTGAAGTCCATTTGAAAACTGTCTTCGGTTCGGAATATATTTTCTGGGCTAATAGAAAATCAACGATAAAAGTGTTAACTAAAAGTGTATCTTCTAGTTCTATATTAAATTTGGTAATGTGAACAAGTTGTCAGGTTATCAGTTTTAGCTACCACAATAAGCATTTTTAGTTGGATTAGCGTAACTAAAAGAGTATGATTTCAGCGATAATACTACTAGTGGTATTATCTCTGAAATCATTAAAATTTATATATTTCATTGGTTCATATTGGCAGGCATTGAATTCTCAGATTCTCATAGTACCTGATATTTAATAATGAATTGTTGTTTTGAAATATTGCTGCAATTGAAGACTTTTATTTTTGTTAATGCAATTTTTCTTTTTTTTTCTCTCGCCCATACTCACCTACAAACACTTTGTTTTGATGTTTTTCCTTTTAACTGTCACCACAGCGACAAGCGTGTGAGTGTATGTGAGTAAAAAAAAACATTAAATTTAGAAAGTGTTGTAATTTTTTATTTATGTTTAATTGAAAACATGCATATTTAACGAAAAAATAAAACAGTCTAAATCACCGCCTGTAAGTGAGATTGACAACTATTTACAACCTGAAAATATTGTTAGAGTCGGTAAGTGTAAACAAAATCACAGGAATGGCTGTATTACACAAGGTCGCACTAGAGAGCTCGCAGGGCGCACAGATGCCTTCGATTTATTTCCCGATAGAGGAATTCAAGTTAGAGTTGCCGCATCCTCTGTGTCTGAGGTTATTATTTTAATTATACAGTGCCCGCCAAAAAGTCTGCACCATATGGGAAAATTTTTAGTAAATAACTTACTGAAAATTTGTTTGCGGCATCAGGTTTTGCTTGCTCTAGAACCAAAATTGACATAATCAAATGTTGTGACATAGTATTTTTTATATGTCAAATTTGACATTAATGAAAAAAATGTCCGAAAAATGGGCTTATTTAACCGAGTTTCGAAAAAAGTCATAAGAAAAATATGTTTCTTTCGCAATTTTATACCCCTGTGCAAAATTTCAAGAGCCTACTACGATTTTCATATTTTGCCCTTTCTTGCCCTTTTCCGTATTTGTTAATCCATAAAAGTCGATCCTATGTAATTTAAAACACTCATTGACTGAATACATACTGCACAATACTTAGTTTACGGTCTAAATATCCTTCTTTTCCTTTTTTTTTGCAAAAAAAAATAAAATGAGGGCTTGTTGAAGAAGCACGCTTGGTGCAAAACTGATCTGATTTTTACAGATAAACACATAAATTCGATTTACAAACTTCTTTCTATAGTAAATGGTTGTAAAAACACACAAATATTTCTGTCATGCTGATCTGATCAGAAATATCTAGAAAATTTAAAATATTATGTCCAATAATATCCAACAAAGACAAGACAAAGACAAAGATTATGTCAATTTTGGTTCTAGAGCAAGCAAAACCTGATGCCGCAAACAAATTTTCCGTAAGTTATTTACTAAAAATTTTTCTCATATGGTGCAGACTTTTTGGCGGGCACTGTATATTAAGTAAATTATTTGCAATTGTTAATATAGCATTCCACTATGTTGCAAATAGTTTAACAAACCACAAAATATGCCCTTATTTTTAACACGTAGCATCTACCAAGTTTACGACGATCATCCTGTGACCAGTGTTCTCTAATGACTACGTTTATCTCGTGACAACTCGATCGGATTGAAATGGATGCGATTGAGTTATGTCAATTTTTTGATAATTCTACGTTTAAATCATCAGTATTGAATCCTCTAGGGACATTAACTTATTCTACTTATTCCACAGTAGGTTGGCGCACATTCTGGCTAACTTCTGTTTTATAAATAGCGGCTTGACTTGAAATTTTAAATATGATTGATGTCAATCTGTAGGGTTTACGCCGTCTATTTGAGTCCGCTCCAGTGAATTCAAACCTCTCTCAATCGGATCGAACGCGTCGAGATAAATGTAGTCATAGACTTTTAACATAAATGGACTATAGTTGCCAAGGATTCAGTTTACAGTCCTCACTTTCAGATGAATAAACTTAGACTCTGATGACTTTGAATAAACTGGAAACTTTATGTTGTTATTAATTGCATTTCAAAACTCTATGATGCCAGACACTCTAGTCTATTTCTACTTACTTTGCTTTATGTTTCGTTATGATTTAGGCCTCCTCAATTCCGAGTTATAGGCAAGATAAGTATACCCCCGTTTGCCTTTTGTACTTAGAGGGCTTTGTAGCTGTGCTTCCACTCACCTATGTATCTTAAAGAATGTTTCAAGCTGATTCGATTTTGTCTTGGATATACCTGAACATTGTGCCTGTGAAGTATTATATGTAAAATATGTCCCGTACTTAACCTAACCCGTATTTGTCGAATTAGATGACACTGACATGGAAAGAATATTTAAATTGCCATCCACGACGTTTATCGGGGGCACCGAGAAGGCGCTGCCGCTGAGGGAAATCCTGCGCCGCCTCGAAGAAACCTACTGCAAACACATCGGCGTCGAGTTTATGTTCATCAACAGCTTAGAGCAGTGCAACTGGATCAGGCAAAGGCTGGAAACGCCCGGCGTAACGAAACTTACAAACGACCAGAAGAGATTGATTTTGGCCCGGTTAACACGGTCTACAGGGTAAGAAGATGTTATTCAAATAATAAATTTATCAGAGATCAGTCGATTTTTGCAATTAGGATACATACAGGATGATTTTTTTAGGTCTACCACCGCGATTTTCTCCGCTCATTTTGCGGCCTACAAAAAAAACGTAAGAACCAAAAATGTGGCAATTTTGGACAGCTAAGTGGTGATGCAAAAGAAATCGGCATCCATGGCCAACTTGTCACGCAATATTAAAAAAACCTCAAATTGAGCAAAACTATTAACCCTTTCGCTACCAACCCCCTTCAAACATTTAGTGTCACCACTCCCAGCCAATTTACATGGCTACAGACCCACCGTCATATATATACGTCAGGCAGTTAAATTAACGATTTCGAAAAATACGTTTTTAAAACAATTTATTTTGACAGTTACAGCAGGGCAGCGATTCACGCTACAAGACAAGACAAGACTAGATATACATGGAGCAGAGCTCATATTATACAAAAAGCAAGCTTAGCCTACACGTGCCCGCGCACTCAGCACTTTGTCCGCACTTTTACACAAACGGGACCATTGTTCATACGGCCATAACTAGGCATAAAAAAAAATGCAGAAAAGTGCAGATGATACTCTTTAAATATAAATTTTTATTTTCGTTTGTATCTTTTTGAACAATTCATATATTTTTAACAAAAAAATTCCACACTTATGCAGTGCTCAACAACAGAATAGGATAGAAACAGGACTTACGAAATTCCAGCAGCGCAGCGAGAGTAAGGGTTTCATCCGCTAGAGGCGCTGGCTAAATGACGTATTAATATGGCATTGGGTGTACACTGCGAAAAGTTGTCACCTCGCTGACCAAAATTGCCATATTTTGTTTTCTTACATATTTTCTGTGTGGCCCAAAATAAGTGAGAAAATCGCACATTAAGAAATAAACCGAAGGCCCTGTGTAATTTTCTGAAACTATCTGAGTACCTTTTTGCATAAAGCTTCTTAGTGCCATCAATTTTCAATACAAAAGTTTTTCTCTCTCTTAAAATGTACATTCCACGGCCATTAATAGTTTTGCTCAATTTTAGGTTTTTTTAATATTGCGCGACAAGTTGGCCATGGATGCCGATTTCTTTTGCAGCACCACTTAGCTGTCTAAAATTGCTACATTTTTGTTTCTTACTTTTTTTTTGTAGGCCGCAAAATGAGCGAGAAAATCACGAAGGTAGACCTAAAAAAATCATCCTGTATATTAGTAGTAGTAGTAGTTTGTTTATTTATACCACTTGATTTACAAGTATAAAATATCATTATGCCATAATAAATACAATGTAAAACCGTAATATATGTCACACACAATCAAACAAACATTAAAACTAAAATAGGTCTAAAACATTAATGCATGTCAGCAACTGACATGATATTTAAAAATCCACTGAAAAGAACTCTGCCAGGGAATAAGAACATATCGCAAAAGACTTTTTGTTGCTGATCTGAACTGGCCCAGGCTGCCTTGGTATTTCTTTATATTATCAGGAAGATGATTGTATATTCTGCGTGATGTCAAAATTGGACCCTTGTTTTCCTCTGTAAGAAAAAGGATGGGATATAATAATTTATGTGCATTTCTGGTAGCATAACTATTAACCTCAGCACATGTTCAAAACCAGTGCAGATTCTATATTCTATATTAAGAGAGAGCAAGAAAACAGAAAACAAATGCCAAAAGAGCTTCCGAAGTCTGTATCCAATGCCAAATATTTCAACACTGTCAGTATTCCGTTTTTGGCTTTTGTCTATCGTACTTTACGTCAATAATCATTTCTTTTAAAAATAGAGTCTAGAGTGGGTTTCCTTTTGGCAATCATAAAAATCATTTGAACTTCAAATAGTACAGATTAAAAAGTCACGTGATTTTCAATTAATAAATAATATTAGGTATCACTTATCAAAAGTCAATGTCATTTTTTCATTTTCGAGATATATTGACAAAAATCTGATTTTTGACATTTTTTACAGTAAATTGTGTCTTTGTAATTTGACAGATGAAAACTTCCTAATATATTAGATCTTTTTAAGATGCTTGTATTGGAGTTACTCCAAATGTTGTGTGTTGAGTTGAGTAGTTTTCAGAGATGATGGTAGTAACTTTGGTTTTTCTTCTGAGCACCATTTGATTTTGATATTGAAAAGAATATTTTTTCTTTTTAACGATGTATGATAACATTAGCTCTATTTGCGGGACAATCGCAATCCAGTTCCGAACTGGTAACCGCCAATGTGCTTGGCTCAAAGAAATTTTAAAATTCAAACTCCATTGAGGTTAACATTTACTAGTTCGGGACTGGTTTGGGATTTCTCTGCGAACACAGCTAATATTTCCATTTTTTTTTACTCGAAAAATATTATTTTTAATTATTCTCATTGAGCTATGGATTGTTTATAACTTTGAAATGAGTGGACTTCTGTGGACCAAATTTGGATTTAGGAACATAAACTATAAGTTCTATTTTTCTATTAGACATTTCGGAAATTTTAAATTTTTTGTTTTCAGTTAACAATTTAATACCGTTTTGTCACTTCAGCTTAGGATAGGTTAGAATTCCTTTATTCTGTGTGTTAAATTAACGGCCCTCGTAAAATAAACTGGACCGCCATTGGGCCCTAGTCCCTCCACCCCATTTTTAGCCATCGGGCAGAGGGCGCTGGCACCCGCCTGGATAGCCGCCATATTGTGTGCATTCTAGGGGATTTAGAGTGCATTCTAGGGGAAAAGCGAAATTTGTGGTGGCAACACAAAATGTCATTTGACAACAGCCAACCATGGCCCTCGTGCATTTGACATTTGAAAGCCAATGACGTGTGCGCTCAATATGGCCGACCTTTCTGTGGGTATAAAAAATCTTTTAAATCGTGTCAAAACCAAATAAGTTTTTATTTATCAAATTAGAATGATAAAAGGCATTTTAACCAATATCGTAGCTTTCCTATTAATAAAGATACCCGTAGTGAGCCTTGAATTTCAGACACTCTATCACAGAGTCTGTTATATAAATGTTATAATTATTCACCTTGATACCTCTATCTTTGAAATATTTCATTGTTTTAATTTGGTAGAAATGAACTTCGAACAATGCATTTGGGGGAGGAGGTTCAGTTTCGGGAAAAACATATTAGGGCAAATTTTAACGATAGTCTAAGGTCATTTTTGTGTTTAGCACCTTCAGTAGGCAAATATCTAAAAAAATGGTTTGGTGAAAAAATATCTAACTGATTTTGGTACTTATATGACAAAAAACTAAAGCTTCAAGCTACTTTAAAAGAATGTTCCAAGTACCCCATTAGTAGCATACTAATGTTAGTTATTTATTTGTTTATTGCCAGGTTTGAACAGTTCTTGGCCCGCAAATGGTCTTCGGAGAAGAGGTTCGGTCTCGAGGGCTGCGAAATCCTCATTCCCGCCATGAAATCCGTCATCGACAAGTCCACCGAACTCGGCGTGGAGAGCATCGTAATGGGCATGCCCCATCGCGGTAGATTGAACGTCCTCGCCAACGTTTGCCGCAAGCCGCTCCATCAGCTGTTCACCCAGTTTGCCGGCCTCGAATCTGCGGACGACGGTTCGGGCGACGTCAAATACCATCTGGGCACCTACATCGAGAGGTTGAACCGTGTCACGAACAAAAACATCAGGTTGGCCGTGGTGGCCAATCCGTCCCACTTGGAAACTGTGGATCCCGTGGTGCAGGGCAAGACGAGGGCCGAGCAGTTCTACAGGGGCGACGGCGAAGGCAAGAAGGTGACGAAGTCCGTTCATCCTGAGTTGGCGGTCGGCTGATGTTGAAATTTTTTTAGGTTATGTCTATGTTGCTTCACGGTGACGCGGCATTTGCCGGTCAAGGCGTTGTCTTTGAGACCATGCACTTGTCGGAATTACCCGACTATACTACACACGGTACCATCCACATTGTCGCCAACAATCAAATTGGGTTCACCACCGATCCTCGTTATTCACGATCGTCTCCTTATTGCACAGGTGAGTGATGAAAATAGCCAATTTAAGTGGGACATCACTTGACGGTTGTCATTCTGCTGAGGGGCAAACAAACCTGATCTTCCCTTTGTTTACATGGGTTTTTATTGAGAAAATCTGGACATTTTCATTCATCGAAAAGGACACATTAGTTGTCCTCCTTTTGACTTTTTGCACAAGTGAATTTGAAGTGAAATGAACATGAAGTGATCTGACAGTGAAATGATTTTTTTATTAGTAAATGGAACAGTGTACGACTACGTTATATATAATCTAACCCTTGAATGAATTTTTCAATATTTTTCACCACGTGAACCCCAGAAACACTCAAAACCAACACAAATGACATAAAAATCGATTTGCTGCATAAACTGATCACTTCATAATCAACTGAACATTTGTAAAAGGAACACTCGATGTCAGCTGATGTGATCTCAAAGTGATTCGGAATCGATTTGAGATCACTTAAAACTGTAAAAGGAGGACGGCTATTATGTACCTACTGTGTTAACACTGAGTGGTACTTACCTACGCACACGAACCATAGTAAGACCAAAGTGTTGAGATCATGTATTTATCTCGTTACTGAATAAATAATTATTGCATTAGCTCTGTCATGGTTGTACCAAGGGTACTACATAATAAGTGTCCAACAATGGCTTAAACAATATTCAAAATTCTGATATAAAAAAAGTATAATCTTAGCAACGGCAATAAAAGCTCTTCCATGAACTTCAACAGGCTCGTTGAATAATTCCTGAACACTTTTATGTGCTTCAGTGCTCTTAAACATTTTTAAGTGCTTGCTTGTATAATAGTAGTGACTTGAGGATTAAATAATTATTAACTAGATCCAATAGAATCAGTTGGCATAATATGCAATAAGTTTGGCGACATAAACTAATATTGGTGTCTAGATCATATCACCTCTTCACACCACTTTCAATCACCATAGTACGCATTTTTCTCTTATTTCTCAGAGAATTCTTACAAAAAACACCAAAACAAAATTTAAAACACTTAACCAATCTGTGGTATTATAACTAAATTAATTTTGTTATTGCTATAATTTTTATAGTTCTCTCAAACTCATCAGAAAACTAATAAAATCAAAGAGGATACCAGTATATAGAGAGTTCATCTTGTCAAATATGTCAAATGGAGCCCAACTTTTACGTAATTTTTCACACACACGATAAGATTGTTCAGATAAACTATGAAGTAGACTGCATTCTTCATTTATTATAGATTAATTTAAAACTTTGAAAGAAGATCCACTGTGACCTACAATGGATTAATTACCTTTTAAAGTTGGGCGCCATTTGACATATTTGACAAGATGAACTCTCTATATTCTGGTATCCTCTTTGATAAAATGAAGATTTTGTAACTTGTTTATTTTGTTTGTTTGTACCTTAGCAGATTTTGAGGTTATGTCAACTGGTCCAAATGATAGTTGATTTAAATGGTTTATAAGGTTGGAATACTTGGAATCTGAATGGGCTATTTGACCTATAGGCCAGTCGCCACGTATTATAAAATAGCTGATGGCGGGAGCAATTCCGGACAAGCTGGAAATAATTTTTTTTTTTTCATTTGACGTTAAGAAGCACGTATAAAATTGTCACCCCTCAGTGAGCCCGGATTTGGCTGCCATCGCGAAATGAGTGGCTAAAAAAATTGCTTTTTTTTCCATTATTTGTCAATAACTCGAATCCTATAAACTTTAGAGAAAAGTTTGTAGTAACCAAAATTAAAGAAAAGTAAAAACTCTATAAAAAATGTTTTATTGGTTTTTCCATACGACTACCCGTGTCTAAGTTATATCGGCTTAAAAAAGTTGAATATATTATAGGCATTTATTATTTTCTCTATTCTAGACATATTTGTTTTATATGATACAGGTGTTGAATATATTCAGGACGATATTGAGGATTATATTGAACAACCGGTAACATAAAAAAAATGAAGAAACTCTGATGAGCCTTCCACCTCAAAAGAAACTTAAGTTGGTGACATAGTGGATTAGGCCTATTGGGGAGATCACTAAAAAAAACGCGCCAGGTACTTTACCTCAAGGCAGCACCCCAAGAGATAATGCCATTAAACTTGATTTTCCACGAGTCGTGCAATTATACAAATTTAGTCACCTTTCGGTCATAGTGAAAATTTCCTTTGTGTTTCTATGGAAACTTCAAGATGGCCGCAGCAGGTCTAATTTTCATTGTTACGCCAACCTGTAGCAAACTAAGTTTGTAGGCCTTATCTGTCGAGGGTGCCGCTCAAGGTGGTGTGGAAACAACTACACTTAACCCCACCTAATGGAACACTTGAAATTTGATACTTTGGGTAGTCGCACGAAAAAAACACATAGAACATTTTTTATAGAGTTTTTACTCTTCTTCAATTTTGGTAACTACATATTTTGCACTAAAGTTGATAGGAATCGAGTTATTCACAAATACTGGAAAAAGAAATGCATTTTAGCAACTTTTTCCTAGATGGCGGCCAAAATTTGATGGGGGTGCAAATTTAATATGTGCTTTCTAACACCAAATCAAGCAAAATAAAATTTATTCCAGCTTGTCTGGATTTGCTCCCGCTATCAGTGCACCTGTCGACTGGCCTACTAAAATTCTTTTGCTACTTTATTATAGTTTAAATAATCCAATATGCTATTCTATTATCCTGTTAAAAAGGTAGACAACTGAGGTAGTTCTTATTTTATCGAATTAAAACTGCGCCAACAAATACATCACTAAAACCAGTTTGAAAATGGTCTTCTACATAAACTATAAACAATAATAAAATAGTGCAGGGAGTTATAAACATTGTGTTTTCTGTCAGATGTGGCGAGGGTGGTGAATGCGCCCATCTTCCACGTGAACGCCGACGACCCGGAGGCAGTCATCCACGTGTGCAACATGGCGGCCGAGTGGCGGGCCACCTTCCACAAGGACTGCGTCATCGACCTGGTCTGCTACCGCCGCAACGGCCACAACGAGATGGACGAGCCCATGTTCACCCAGCCGCTCATGTACCGCAAGATCAAGCAGACCCATCCGGTCCTCGACAAATATTCCGAGGCGCTGATCAAAGAGGGCGTCGTCACCGAGGCCGAAGTCAAGGACGTCAAGGAGAAGTACGACAAGATCTGCGAGGAGGCCTTGGAGAGGGCCAGGCAGGAGACCCACATCAAATACAAGGACTGGATCGACAGCCCCTGGTCTGGGTTCTTCGAAGGGAAGGACCCTCTGAAGGTCAACCCGACGGGCATCATCGAGGACACGCTGACGCACATCGGCAAGAGATTTTCGTCGCCGCCGCCGAACGCGGCAGAATTCATCATCCACAAGGGTATCGAACGTATCTTGAAGGCAAGAATGGAAATGGTTGAGAGTCGAGTTATCGACTGGGCCCTAGGCGAAGCCATGGCGTTTGGTTCGTTGCTTAAGGAAGGCATCCATGTTAGACTATCGGGACAGGACGTAGAAAGAGGCACGTTCTCCCATAGACACCACGTTCTTCACCACCAAACCGTCGACAAGGCCACATACAGACCACTCTGCAACCTGTACCCGGATCAGGCCCCTTACACAGTTTGCAACAGCTCCCTCTCCGAATATGGCGTCCTAGGTTTCGAACTCGGCTACTCCATGACGAACCCCAACGCTCTGGTCATCTGGGAGGGTCAGTTCGGGGACTTTGCCAACACGGCGCAATGCATCATCGATACTCTGCTCTCGAGCGGTCAAGCCAAATGGGTGCGACAGACGGGATTGGTCCTCTTGCTCCCGCACGGCATGGAAGGACAGGGCCCGGAACACTCCAGCGCTCGCCTCGAGCGATTCCTGCAAATGAGCTCGGACGATCCGGACTATTTCCCGCCGGAAAGCGACGATTTCGCCGTCCGTCAACTGCACGACATCAATTGGATCATCGCGAACTGCACAACCCCGGCGAACCTGTTCCACATTCTGAGGAGGCAGATCGCGTTGCCCTTCAGGAAGCCGCTGGTCCTCATGACGCCGAAGAGCCTGCTCCGCCATCCCGAGGCCAGGAGTTCCTTCGACGAGATGTTGGAGGGTACGGAATTCAAGAGGGTCATTCCGGACTCGGGACCGGCATCGCAGAATCCGGGGGGCGTGAAGAAGGCCATCTTCTGCTCGGGAAAAGTCTACTATGACCTGTTGAAGGTGAACAGGGAGAGGAATCTCCAGGACAAGATTTCGCTGACGCGTGTTGAACAGGTAGGCGCAAGATTTGTCCTTTACTGTTTTTCCGTTTCTCTTTATAAATATGATATTTTTCAATTTCTTACAGAAGACTTAATAAAAAATACAGTTTGTTCATGGATTATTATGTATCCAGTTTATTTCAGTTGTAAATACAGTTTTATAAGGTATTTTTTTATTGCAAGTGACTGCCAAGAAAGATGAGAAAACTTTAAGTTCATACAGTTGCGAATTGTGGTAGCGAATGTTCGCACAATAAACACACAAGCCGCACTTATTTCATAAATATGCTTGTAACTTATTTTAAGAAAACTTGGAGATTTAAAATGTACCAAAAATACATAAACGTAAATAAACAGCCCTCGAAACAGCCATAACATAACCCAAAAATAATCGGAGTTTTCAGGCAAGCGTCCAATTTAATTCCTCACCTTATATATGCCAAAATCACCAAAACTTGAAGGAGAGTCGATTTTTCCCCGCCTAGATTTCAAATTTTGCAAATTTGCAAGAAACTGATACTTTACTACCCGGGAATATTGTCAGTTAAAATTAACCAATCAGAAACATTTTCACGATTTGTGACTGTATACCTAAACTTGGCTTTTTACGCACAAACCAAATTTTAAAAAATATGAGTAGCAGAGTATACAGGGTGATTCACCTAAAACTCCCTGGCTTCATATCTCCACAACGAAATGGGATATTATTCGTAGTCTCAAATTGAATTTTTCTATTTAAAATTTTGGATGGCGCTGCGGTTGAAAGGAATTTTGTGTTCGTAGTGACCTTAAGAGGAGTGCTCTCGAATTGTCCTTCAATTTTAAGCATATTGTGTGCTATAAACTACTTTTGAAAAATCAACAGTTTTTCTGTAGTAGAAAATCTGTAGTAGACAGTCCTAAAATTATTTCCGAAAGAAAAACCGAGAAACTAATTTTCTGTCAACTATCCTAATACACTAATATCTCGAGAGTTGTTTTGTTATTTTAACAGTACAGGGGTCCCAAGAAGGAATTCCACCGTCCTCAACTCTTAAGAGGCTACGATACTTATGAAATCCGCCCGAAGTGCCCGACTCAATTCAGGACAAACGTCGCTCGATTAGATATGCCTATCCTTTTCCTTCCTCTAGTCCCTACGACTCCCCACTCCAGCCTGCCCCTTCATAGTGCTACGATTGAGGGGCAGCCGGCCGTAGTTACTACACTGAGAAAAATCTGTCACTTTGTAAAAAAAAACCTGTTTAATTCAATATGAGATATTATTCCTCAAACTCAAGCAGAATCTTTTTTGTAACTAACAATAATCAATTCAATGACAATTGATATTGAATTCTAATGAATAATTTAAATGTAATATTTTATTTCAATAAATAGCATGTTCTGGAATTGATTCTATAATACTTCTTCTCTAAGCACATTCTTTTGTCAGAACAACATAACATAACGTTTCATGGTGTTGAATTGAATAGGGGTACATTTAACTGTTCATTATACTGAAATTACAACTACTGTCACTGAACTTTTGCTGGATTTGTAATAATTGTGGGTACTAATATCAATTATAATTATTAGTAATATATCATATTATTGCCTAAATAATAAGCAAATGATGTGTAAAATGCAAATCAAGTTGCTAGTGTAGCAACTTATAATTGACAAAACAGAAATGTTGCAGATGAGATCAATAAATTAAGGCGCTACGATACCCCCCATTTTCAAGGGTTTCGTAGTTTACATCTCCTACTTGCATTTCTTAATATTTTCACTTGATTTTTTTTTGTGGCTTAGATAAAACTATGAAGAATCGTCGTTGTGTATCACGAACTGTGCAGGACTAATGCGACACTGTTAAAAAAAATGCCAAACATACCCGAAATTCGACTATATTCGGTTAAGAATTTCGAGTATTTCCGCCGCTCAAAAATAATTCGAAAGACACAACGACGATTGAGGCATTCGATACCATTATTTTAAGACTACTTTCAAGTCGATACGTTTGTTCGTTTGGCTATGATTTGAAAACTACGAACCCATTGCCCGGCAATAAAATGATCCGTGAATTCGCCATCCGAGCAGGAATTAGACGTACGGAGATAGAGGGGCGGGTGGGCGTTCGCTGGAACTCGTGGTTCCCCTACTCCCCCTACTTCGTCCTACCTCACCGGGCTCGGGAACCGCGTCAGGGGAACTTTCAATCGATATCAGATGTTTCATTTTTCATTTTATTACTCTCAGTCTCCCTTATTTGTGTTTCGCTTGTTTTGAATGTTGGAATATTACATTATGTATGTCGACTGGCATATAATAATACTCATTATTATTATTCCTCCAGGAGTAATAAATAAATAATTATTATTCACAAAGTACTTTTTGCTTTTGTGTAAAATGGTAATGCCTAGGGCAGAAAATGGCTTGGTCGTGCAAAAAGAGTAAATTTAAATTCTAGACCAAATTGTGCCCTTGATTTTTACTTTAAAAATGTGATAGGTACAAGTAATATTTTTGTCAAATAAATGGGTCATGTGAAGCATTTTTTGAAAACGAATAATATCCTATGTAATACGATTATTGTGTCAAATCGCTGCTTGATAAAAGCTAATTTATATACTTTCCAGAGGGAACGATAATAATTCTGACATCCAGTCAGTTTTAGAAACTTCTTCGTTAGAAGATTGTTCGAAAGTCATTTGAGTTGAAAATCGGGCAAAATAAAAATAGAGGGTACATTTTATTGTTCCAGTCTGTCGAATTTATGACATTTTAATACATTTTCTAGGATGTTCGATAATTCAGATTTGTCAGAAGGTTCTGAAACTGAACGGCAGTCAGGGCAAGAATACCTATAATGTTTAATAATGATGTCGCAACAGTCACAGTGAAACCAATAGGAGTAATTTGTGGGCTTGTGTGCTTTTATTCCCGTACCTAATATGGTTCCCAGAATTTGAGAGAGGGGTACTAGGGTACTAACACATATTTTGCATTTTGCACACTTATTATTCGGATTTAGGTATAAGTGCAGGTGCATAGGGTTTGAGAAACAAACTTTCTGGGGAAAACATCTCAAAACTATTACTTTATTTGCAAACGGAGACCGGTTTCGCAACTCTATAAATTTACCTACATCCTCATTATATATTTGAAATATATACATTCAGCCACAAGTCAAAGTTGAAACAATTAAAAACATTTACATAATTATAATCTTTTTTCAAGTATCTCCTTCAAATTTCCTTGAAGCTCTTGGACTATAAGTGATTATCCTTTATTTATTTACTTTTTTAAATCTTATATTGTAGTCCTTGATGATGTAATTTTATAGATTAACGAAACCGCTTACTGTTTTTAAATAAACAAATCATAGTTGTGATATTATACCTATGGTCTATTATTCACTCTAATCCCTCTAAAGTGAACTCTTACCAAAGTCTAGAAAGTATATCTCTGGACGCTGCTGTTACAGTGTAGAAAGTTTTCAGTTAGATTTATTTATTATTACACAAATATTAATATGGAATACTAGGTATATAAAACATTTTATAGAAGTAGAATTTAAACGCACTTTTTTGGTCGTAACAACACTATTATGCAGAACAATAATTATCCAATCAAACATTGATAGATGTTCAATTGACCCTAACGTGGTTCAAGAAGAATTCGGTAATCGAATCGTTAATTTAGATTTTATAATTGAGCAATTACAGAAGTTTTTTATACACGAACTCTTCATAGTACCTATGCACCTTTGCTGATATGAAAAATAATAGTAAAATTGCTTCGACGCCAAAAAGCTATGCAGTGTGTTGCCAACGAAAAGTGAACGCCCTCTATAACTCCCAAAAATATCATTTTTGCAATAAAGCAAACAGGCCACCGCCGTTTTTTAAATATTCGCGCTTCTTCGTCGGCATCGGCGAGACTCGTGTGACCCGTCGGCGGCGGCCGGCACCTGACTTATTATTTCATATTATCTACACAGGAAAAAAAGACTGTTGTGATTTTAGTGAGTTCGTGTATATAGTCACTTTTCTAATCTAATCTATACTTTTGACTTAATTGCAGATGAACCAATAAGTTTAAAATAGTTTAAATTTCCGTTAAGAAGACGTATTGTCACTTCGATACTAAAATTGGCATACTACACAATGAAAGCATAACCTCGGTTTTAAAATGTCTCATGTTTTATTTAAACAATTAAATTTATTTTATTTAAATAATGATAATTCTCACCCTCAGACTACTCCAAACTATCTAAGAGTACCCCAGAAGCAACTGAAAAAACATTATAATTCATTGGATGAACAAAACAACTTAATTGCAACTTTTATAGGTACCTATTCATCAATATAATCAGTAAATCATGTTTTTCAATTTTTATGGTATTCAAGAAATTCTTAGAATTTTCATATTAGAATTCATGTCCAATACAAGTTAGATTGAATCAAGTACTTTTTACTCGACTGAACTAATATCCTATTACAAACACGTTAGTAAAAAAAGCTGTGACCTTGACTGAGTAATTTACCAAAATCAATGATCGCAAATTAATGATCGCAAAGGTTTTGAATCAACCATACATTTTATATCGTTCGTAGTCATAATGAATACTGTGCAAGTGAATGGCTATTAACAAACTGGGGGTTACTAGAACTTGTATCCACTAAAATTAAATGTTATTAATTTATTGATCTCATCTGCAACATTTCTGTTTTGTCAATTATAAGTTGCTACACTAGCAACTTGATTTGCATTTTACACATCATTTGCTTATTATTTAGGCAATAATATGATATATTACTAATAATTATAATTGATATTAGTACCCACAATTATTACAAATCCAGCAAAAATTCAGTGACAGTAGTTGTGAAACGTTATGTTATGTTGTTCTGACAAAAGAATGTGCTTAGAAAAGAAGTATTATAGAATCAATTCCAGAACATGCTATTTATTGAAATAAAATATTACATTTAAATTATTCATTAGAATTCAATATCAATTGTCATTGAATTGATTATTGTTAGTTGCAAAAAAGCTTTTGCTTGAGTTTGAGGAATAATATCTCATATTGAATTAAACAGGGTTTTTTTTACAAAGTGACAGATTTTTCTCAGTGTAGTAACTACGGCCGGCTGCCCCTCAATCCTAGCACTATGAAGGGGCAAGCTGGAGTGGGGAGTCGTGGGGACTAGAGGAAGGAAAAGGATAGGCATATCTAATCGAGCGACGTTTGTCCTGAATTGAGTCGAGCACTTGAGGCGGATTTCATAAGTATCGTAGCCTCTTAATAACATTTAATTTTAGTGGATACAAGTTCTAGTAACCCCCAGTTTGTTAATAGCCATTCACTTGCACAGTGTTCATTATGACTACGAACGATATAAAATGTATGGTTGATTCAAAACCTTTGCGATCATTGATTTTGGTAAATTACTCAGTCAAGGTCACAGCTTTTTTTTACTAACGTGTTTGTAATAGGATATTAGTTCAGTCGAGTAAAAAGTACTTGATTCAATCTAACTTGTATTTGATATGAATTCTATTATGATTATATTGATGAATACCTATAAAATGTGCAATTAAGTTGTTTTGTTCATCCAATGAATTATAATGTTTTTTCGGTTGCTTCTGGGGTACTCTTAGATAGTTTGGAGTAGTCTGAGGGTGTGAATTATTATTATTTAAAAAAAATAAACTTAATTGTTTAAATAAAACATGAGACATTTTAAAACCGTGGTTATGCTTTCATTGTAGTTTGCCAATTTTAGTATTGAAGTGACAATACGTCTTCTTAACGGAAATTTAAACTATTTTAAACTTATTGGTTCATCTGCAATTAAGTCAAAAGTATAGATTAGATTAGAAAAGTGACTATATACACGAACTCACTAAAATCACAACAGTATTTTTTTTCCTGTGTAAATAATATGAAATAATAAGTCAGGTGCCGGCCGCCGCCGACGGGTCACACGAGTCTCGCCGATGCCGACGAAGAAGCGCGAATATTTAAAAAACGGCGGTGGCCTGTTTGCTTTATTACAAAAATGATATTTTTTGGGAGTTATAGAGGGCGTTCACTTTTCGTTAGCAACACACTGCATAGCTTTTTGGCGTCGAAGCAATTTTACTATTATTTTTCATAGCAGCAAAGGTGCATAGGTACTATGAAGAGTTCGTGTATAAAAAACTTCTGTAATTGCTCAATTATAAAATCTAAATTAACGATTCGATTACCGAATTTTTCTTGAACCACGTTAGGATCAGTTGAACATCTATCAATGTTTGATTGGATAATTATTGTTCTGCATAATAGTGTTGTTACGACCAAAAAAGTGCGTTTAAATTCTACTTCTATAAAATGTTTTATATACCTAGTATTCCATATTAATATTTGTCTAATAATAAATAAATCTAACTGAAAACTTTCTACACTGTAAGAGCAGCGTCCAGAGATATACTTTCTAGACTTTGGTAAGAGTTCACTTTAGAGGGATTAGAGTGAATAGGCCATAGGTATAATATTATATCACAACTATGATTTGTTTATTTAAAAACAGTAAGCGGTTTCGTTAATCTATAAAATTACATCATCAAGGACTACAATATATAAGATTTAAAAAAGTAAATAAATAAAGGATAATCACTTATAGTCCAAGAGCTTGCAGGAAATTTGAAGGAGATACTTGAAAAAAGATTATAATTATGTAAATGTTTTTAATTGTTTCAACTTTGACTTGTGACTGAATGTATATATTTCAAATATATAATGGCTAGGTAAGTAAAGGTTCTTTATTTATTTATACATATACCTACTACCTGCCCTGAGGATGTAGGTAAATTTATAGAGTTGCGAAACCGGTCTCCGTTTTCAAATAAAGTAATAGTTTTGAGATAATAGGAGCTATTAATTTCTAATCCCTTGTAAATGTTTCATTCAAAGCCCTGTTTTTCCCAGAAAGTTTGTTTCTCAAACCCTATGCACCTGCACTTATACCTAAATCCGAATAATAAGTCTGCAAAATGCAAAATATGTGTTAGTACCCTAGTACCCCTCTCTCAAATTCTGGGAACCATATTAGGTACGGGAATAAAAGCACACAAGCCCACAAATTACTCCTATTGGTTTCACTGTGACTGTTGCGACATCATTATCAAACATTATAGGTATTCTTGCAATGACTGCCGTTCAGTTTCAGAACCTTCTGACAAATCTGAATTATCGAACATCCTAAAAAAATGTATTAAAATGTCATAAATTCGACAGACTGGAACAATAAAATGTACCTTCTATTTTTATTTTGCCCGATTTTCAACTCAAATGACTTTCGAACAATCTTCGAACGAAGAAGTTTCTAAAACTGACTGGATGTCAGAATTATTATCGTTCCCTCTGGAAAGTATATAAATTAGCTTTTATCACGCAGCGATTTGACACAATAATCGTATTACATAGGGTATTATTCGTTTTCAAAAAATGCTTCACATGACCCATATATTTGACAAAAATATTACTTGTACCTATCACATTTTTAAAGTAAAAATCAAGCGCACAATTTGGTCTAGAATTTAAATTTACTCTTTAGGGATTAAACCATTTTACACAAAAGCAAAAAGTACTTTGTGAATAATAATTATTTATTTATTACCCCTGGAGGAATAATAATAATGAGTATTATTATATGCCAGTCGACATACATAATGTAATATTCTAACTATCTTCCTTTATATGTGATTTTAACATTCAAAACAAGCGAAACACAAATAAGGGAGACTGAGAGTAATAAAATGAAAAATGAAACATCTGATATCGATTGAAAGTTCCCCTGACGTGGTTCCCGAGCCCGGTGAGGTAGGCCGAAGTAGGGGGAGTAGGGGAACCACGAGTTCCAGCGAACGCCCGCCCGCCCGTCTATCTCCGTACGTCTAATTCCTGCTCGGATGGCCAATTCACGGATCATTTTATTGCCGGGCAATGGGTTCGTAGTTTTCAAATCATAGCCAAACGAACAAACGTATCGACTTGAAAGTAGTCTTAAAGTAATGTTATCGAATGCCTCAATCGTCGTTGTGTCTTTCGAATTATTTTTGAGCGGCGGAAATACTCGAAATTCTTAACCGAATATAGTCGAATTTCGGGTATGTTTGGCATTTTTTTTAACAGTGTCGCATTAGTCCTGCACAGTTCGTGATACACAACGACGATTCTTCATAGTTTTATCTAAGCCACAAAAAAAAATTAAGTGAAAATATTAGGAAATGCAAGTATGAGATGTAAACTACGAAACCCTTGAAAATAGGGGGTATCGTAGCGCCTTAAGCGTTTGAGGTACAAAAAAAAACTTTTCAGGCAGAAGCTGTAGCTTATTATAAACAGTTTTTATGATCTATTTTATGAATATACAGGGCATTTCTAACCATAGCAAACCAAACTTACCTTTTTTAATGGCAATTCCCCATATGTTTTTAGTTTATTTGAAATATACTCGTCATTATGGTTCATATAGTATAAAACTTTATAACATTATCTTTTATCGTTTATGAAATATTTAATTTTCAAATTTTATATTAAACCTATTTTACTTGGATTTGTGGATTGCATGATAAAGATACACGGTCAATGTTATAACGAAAAATGTTTGATGTGACCAAAGCAATATATCACTAAAATTGTAGAATGTTAGGTGTTAGGTATCATTTTAGATATTTCTTTATTTTGAAAATTTCAGTAAAATGTTAAATACACTCACCGGCAAATTTAGAGGAACTATGAAAATATTTGCTTTTTCAGTTTCTATTTGTTTTTTTTTTACCTTTATATTTGAACTAACCTAGTAAAAAAACGCAAAATAAAGGCCAAATGTAGCTACAAATGCGTGGCTGTCTAGACCTAGGTAGCATATTATAAAAAATAAAAAAATATCTTTAATTTCATACACTTTATATCTGTTCCTTTAAATTTGCCTATGTGTTTAGCTTCCAATGGTGTAGAATGTTAATGACTTGACTTTGGTTTCTTTCTTATTATTGCATATTGCATGGATTGTCTACCTTTATCACGCGATCCCTAAATCCAAGTTAAATAGTATAAAATTTGAAAATTAAATATTTCAAAAACGATAAAAGATAATAAAAAAAAAGATGATAAAATTTCAAGTCGCTAAAAGATAATGTTATAAAGTTTGATACCATTTTAACCATAATGACAAGTAGAGTTCAAACAACTAAAAACATATGGATTCCTATTAAAAAAAGGTATGTTTGGTTTGCTCTGCTTTTTAGAAATGCTCTGTATATTCATAGTATTGGTCATAAAAAACTGTTTTTAATAAGCTACAACTTTTTTGTTTGAAACGTTTTTTGTATCTCAAAAACTTAAGAGTGGGATTTTTCTTTGGAATACCCTGTACGTTCAAAATGACAAAGCAACTCTGTGAGATATTAGAATGGTGGAAAAAGTCCTCAGAAAATTAGTTTCTCATTTTAGTTTGGGAAATAATCTTAGGATTGTCTACAACAGATTTTTAACATGCAACTTTAAAGTGCTATAACAAGAAACTGATGATTTTTCAAAATTTGTTTATAGCACATAATTTGCTTCAAATTGAAAAACAATTCGGATGCACTACTTTTCGAGGTCACTGCGAACAAAAAAAAATTCGTTCGCCCACAGCACCATCTACAATAATTTTCAATAGAAAAATTCAATGTGAGCCTACAAATAAAGCCTTCAACGAGCTCTACCAGCCTTTTTTATGGCAGGAAAATATCTCATTTCGTTCCTGAGATATGATGCTGGGGAGTTTTTAGGTGAATCACCCTGTATACAGTGTTATATTTTTAAAAATGTCCTTTTCACCTAAAAATTGATGATTTTAACTTTATTTTGGAATTTTTTCCCAAAATGAACACATTTTATAATGATGTTGCTTTTCTTTTTCAGTTGACTCCTTTCCCATTCGATCTAATCAAGAAAGAATGCGAAAAGTACTCAAACGCCCAGATCGTTTGGGCCCAAGAGGAGCACAAGAACCAGGGAGGATGGACGTACGTGCAACCTAGATTCGAGACAACTCTTGCCGGTCAAAGAGACATCATGTAAGCATATTTCAATTTCGAGACGTTTCGAACGAAACTTTGTTGGTGAAGATATGATTTTTCATTGGTTTCGCTGTTTTAGTAAAACTAAAAAGGAAGGGGGTTGGTTTAGCAAACTTTTCGGCAAAGAAACGCCGCCGCCCCAACCGCAGGAGGCGAAGCCTGACGTTCGGACAGTTAGGTGAGGTATTGCCAAAAATCATATCTTCATGGATGTGTATCGCTTGTTGTGACACTAACGCACTTGGTGGCCGGTAGTTTGCTGTAGACCTGTGCACCGATGGCGTGTCAGTTAGCAGCGGTGTTTTCTTGTATTTCATCTATTTCCAGATTCATATAAGATCGCTTATTATTGCAGAAAGTATAAGCAGAATGAAATCATATACTCAAGCTGTCGGTATGCTTATGGTGTTGTGAGGAATTTTTTATTTTCAACTTAATTTTTTTTATTTTAAACTTCATTTTAAAATACATGGCAGCCTGAATAAAATAATGCGTTCTTTGTGAACAAATGGAGAACCCAGGATGACTCTTGATTCTTATGCTCGTGAGAATGCACACATCATAATGTCCAGATTTTTGGCAGGACTGAAATTTTGTGCTTAGAATTTATAGTACAGGAGAATAATATATTCCGTGGGACCTTTTGTGAAGGGAAGTTGCGACTTTGTGGAATCTCTTTATTGTATGCTACGTAATGGCGTAGTACCGGGTGTTTACCTCCGAGTTGTGGCGTTTGGTTTTTATGGCGTCATAAATCCAATATGGCCGCCATACAAGATATTTTTATTTGTTCCATCAAGAATAACTCCTTCCAGAGGGCTCATACGCAAAATGTGCATAGAATATTTTCTATTCTGCATGAGCAGATGAACAAATTTGAATCTTATCAATTTTTCCATATCTTCTACCGTTTAAGAGTTATGATCTATTATATATGTCACCATCGGTTATTTATTAAGTATAAAAAATAATGATTGTGCTTCTATTTACTCACAATAACTTTAATATTACACTTATATGCAACAAACATTACAAGTAGAGTCGTTACAATGGTATGAAACACACTTTAATAATACATACAGGGTGTCCGGTTAATAATTGTCCGTACAGCAACTATACACTAGACATATTTCGGACCAAAATATAACGATTGAGGCCAATAACGCCTTAATAGAAATGTTGTTTGTTTATTAGATACAGGGCGTTGAAGTTCATTTTTTAAAATTGAGTTATGACTAGATCTCCCAAAGTAATGAAGCTGCTGAACTGAAATTTGGCACTGCTGTATTTTTGGAGACGAAGAATAAGCTGAAGATGTCAATTTCTATGTATCTCACAGAAGGCGTCAGTCACTTGCACTTTGAATCGTGCTTTTACTCGCAACTTTCTTGAGGTTATCTTTTTGGTCTTACAGGTCAATCATTTTAGTGCATCTGTTCATTCTGTAATAAAAATGTACTCTTGTTTCATAACAATAAAATCAACCCTTTGCGTTGAAATTGGCAAAATGTGCCTCCAACATTCGAAAAATAAAATTTTTACCTAGCACTTTTAAATGTTACAGATCAACTGTATACCATTTGAGAAAAAAATCCTTATGAACAATGTACCAAAAATGTTTCGATTTCAAAATGGAACGGATTGAAACTCGGCAAAGTTTGAACACTATTTCAAGAAAACAAATGGTGTCTTGACCAATGCTATTTTGCATTTTTTTTTTGTTTATTTTGAATGTACAGTTGATCTGAAACATTTAAAACCGGTAGCTGAAAATTTTATGTTTTGAATGTTGGAGTTAACAGGTGTAACTCTTAAAAAAACAACATTTCTATTAAGGCGTATTGGCCTCAATCATTATATTTTGGTCCGAAATATGTGTAGTGTAGTTGCTATGTGGACAATTATTAACCGGACACCCTGTATATATTATTAAAGTGTGTTTCATACTATTGTAACGACTACTTGTAATGTTTGTTGCATATATGTGTAATATTAAAGTTATTGTGAGTAAATAGAAGCAAAATCATTATTTTTTATTTTTACCCTTAATAAATAACCGAAGGTTCTAAACCGATGGTGACATATATAATAGATCATAACTCTTAAACGGTAGAAGATATGGAAAAATTGATAAGATTTAAATTTGTTCATTTGCTCATGCAGAATATAAAATATTCTATGCACATTTTGCGTATGAGTCCTCTGGAAGGAGTTATTCTTGATGGAATGAATAAATATCTTGTATGGCGGCCATATTGTATTTATGACGCCATAAAAACCAAACGCTACAACTTGAGGTAAACACCCGGTACTACGCCATTACGTAGCATACAATAAAGAGATTCCACATAGTCGCAACTTACTTCACAAAAAAAACCACGGAATAGGTAAATGTGCATTATGCTCCTCAACTATTACCTAAGAATCACCTGGAAGGTTAACATTATTTGTTAGACAATGACATTTTACAACGAAAATTTCCTATCAATGCAGGTCCACATAGATCTCCTTTTTTATTATAAGAAAAACACACAATTTCCAAAAGTGGTTTCGGATGATTTTCCGTCAATTTCGCTGATTCTACAGCCGTCTCGTTTCTCGGAAGAAGAAAATCGGGAGTCGGGAAATTTTCTCAGATATCGGATCTTAGAGGTTTATTTTATTGGAGGAAAGTACGAGACCCAACTTAAGAGATTTACCACCTCCTCCTATTTTTAAAACGGCTCTATTCGAGGTTTTTGAAAGACAAAGAAGATTGTCAAGGTTCGTGGGACAAGGATTGTAAGATTAGAAACTATAAGCAGGAGGGTATGGAGGGAATTCAAATCGCGTCACTTGACGGTGCATACTGGGTGTCGACCTGTCGGTTTTTCGACGACCGAAGAACTCGCACCTGTTGAATATATGCAGTTTCGAACTGGACATATACGGGGGTGAGAATTTCAGGTTACAGAACCGGGAGCATGGTCGCCTGTATTTGCGCTTTTTCGAAGCGGTGGACGGAGTGTTGGAAATTTACGATACAACGTAACCCCATAATTCTTTAAGTGGCCATAACTCCTCTGCCTTTAGAGATATGGAGTTGCAGTTTGTTTTGATTGTAAGCAGGGCTTCCAAGATTCCTTTTTAAAATTGAATATTGACCGTATCTTCTACTTTATACTAGGTACATTATTGAAATTTGACACTGCTATGTTTTTGGGGATGGAAAATAATATGAAAAATGTCAATTTGTACAAATCTTATAGAGGGCGCCACTTGCGCTCTTTCTGGATCGTGTTTTTACTCGTAACTTTTATGAGGTTATCTATCACTGTCACACATTGGGTTTCCACAAACAAGGGTATAAATATGTGAACAAAATCTTCAAAGTGGTGTCACTTGTGGAAACTGCTAGACTTTGATTGATTATTTTCAAATTTGTGTCTAACTAATTATCGTGTTCTGTCCTTTATAGAAGCCGGTTTAGATGTGGTCGGAAATTGAATTGTTGTTTTTTTCAGTCCTTGCAAAATGAGATTGTTTGGCTCATATTGATATCATCAAGTGCACCTCCTAATTTTGTGCAATGCTAGTGTCAGTGCACAGGTCTGATGTTTTATTCTTTGTAACTTTAGTACAGTCATTTTAGAACTTATTCTCTAGTTTAATTGCCTGGGGATGAATTATGGACCAATCGAAAGGGAAAAATCACCGAAATAATATTCTAAAGAGGTACCCTCTCGAAATGACCAGAAATTAATTAAAAACTATAGATGGAAAATGTCCGGGCATTTATGATTTTCAGCAGGACACTTTTAAAAATGTCCGCCGAGGCCTCGAGCATTTATGGACATTTTTGAAAATGGTGCCATTTGATTGCTTGTGAAAAAAACTTTAAAACAGACCCCATATGTATGACTTTTGATTAAAAAAGTATAAAGTAAAACAAAAATAAAAAAAATTAAATATGTAAAGTTTAAAAAAAAATTTCTAGTTACAGACTGAAGACAGATTTAGAAGACCCAACGCATGTAGGATGTAGGTTAGTTAGAAATACTTTTTACATTTTTGTTACTAAATCTAAATAACTTCTTTATCTGTACTGGAGCCTTTGAACATTGAATTAAATGTTTTCTCATTCTTCCTGCATGGGCAAAATATGCAGCTTTACAAAATTCACAAATAGCATATTTTAATTTTTGGTCACTTCTTTTCTTGAAGTAATTCAAGACTATTGAATTTTGTTTGATCATTTTGCAAAGTAGGTACACAGTGCGCAATATTCTAGGTTAGAATTAGAAACGGTTTTGTAGTTTTAAAGGTTAGAATAGGGGATTTTTTTTATAAATGACCATAAATGCTCATAAATGACCATAAATGCTCACAAGTGACCAGAAATTCTCATTAATTCTCTAACTGACGACATTTATATAAATGATCATAAATGCTCCAAAACTGCCGGACAGTGACCAACAATGGCAAGACACTTTTAAAAATGTCCTGCTCATAAATGCTCAAAATGCTTCTGCTCATAAATGCTCCAGCCATCTATATTAAAAACTACTAATTATTTTTTGCATCAAATGTCAATTTCAGATATGAGTGACTTCATGAAAATCTTCACATAAGTAAAGGCACGTGCCTATGAATGCATCATTATTTCAACGTAGGTTCAAATCCCACATGTCGCGTTTTCTTTTTTTAATTACCAACAAAAATACAAATTTTTATTGTATACTATGGTAAAATAATATAGTAAACAATAAAAATTTGTATTTTTAATATGGTAATTTTTACTATGGTAAATAAAATAGTTAATAATAAAAATTTGTATTGTTGATAATTAAAAAAAAAGAAAGAAAATCCATCATGCGGAATTTGAACCTACGTTGAAGTAAATGATGCTTCCATAGGCACGTGCCTTTACCCATCCAATTCTGAAGATTTTCATGAGGTCACTCACATCTGAAATTGACATTTGGTGCACAAATAATTAGTAGATTTTATTCAATTTCTGGTCATTTCTGAGAGAGTACCTCTTTAGAATATTATTTCGGAGATTTTTTCCTTCCATAAAGCATCCCCAGGAAATTAAATTAAAGTTTCGCATATAAATGTGATCTAGATTTACTGTAGTACTACTTTAGCACTTTTATTTTTGCATGCATCTTGTTTAATAAAATTATTATTGATAATTTTGCTTTTTTGGATAAATAAGAAAAATAATCTTTCCATTTGAATAATACAGCCACTCCACTAGTCTGATATTCAAAACTTAAATAAATTTTCACTCACAACTCGAATGGGAGAATCAGTTCCTTGCTTGAAATAAATGATGGAACCCTTTTCAAATTTTTATTTTGGTACATGAAAGTGCTGATTACTAAATATATCTTTTATTTTTAACCATACAAAAATAAATCCAACTATGAATGTGAAATTTTTTGTCTTTTGTGATGTTATTTTTGTCATTGATTGTATTCATAGATTGTTTATTTTTTGCAGCTATGTTGGCAGGCCTGTGGGGGCAAGTACCGCAACGGGTAGCAAGGCGATGCATCTTAAAGAGCTCAACAACTTAATAGAGGATGCTACCAGACTCTGCGAATAAACAAGCTTTAGTAAACACATTCGAAATTGGAATCAACATACATTAAGTAGAATACAAACAAGTGTTAAAGTAGGATGAAAGTATTTATTATATAAAAGAAATAATAAAAATATTTCACCCAATTTTATCTGTTCTGCTGATTCTTACAATGCACCGGGAGTATTGTAATTAATTAATGTATATAGTGCAGCACCATATGTAGTATTTTTTTGTTGTTTGTTGAAGTTAATGAAGCTGTTGAAGGACAACTGTGACAATGTAACGAAGGAGCTGATATTTTTCTCTGCAATAGGTTTTAATAGTTTTTATTAAAATTAACATTGCAGGTATGAACGGAGGTAAAGTTATTTTAAAGTATTGAACGAGTAATGTTATTTATTTATTGTAAGATAAAAGTTATTTTAAAGAAATTGTTTTCCTTGAAATCGATGTTTTATTTCGAAGCACCTGAACAATGCCACTTCCGAGATGCCAACATTCATTGTCCCATTTTTATTTTTTACTTAAATTATTATTAAGTATTCCGAATATTATCAGTGAGTAGGGGGGTGTATAGAATATATCGTATACTCAATGATATATAAATGCAAGGGATAGAATACCCTTATTTTTTTTGTAAACCTTTCAAATTCTCTAGTTCTAAAACACTGGGACAATACAGTGCCATTTAAAAGTTAAGAAAATAAAAATACAAAATATACAAAAAGAATATTACAAAAAATCTATGAAAATCGATAAATAATACAGTAGATACAAACTTTTTTTTCAATGTTAACAATCCAAATCGGATAATAGCTGATCAATGATATTATAGCTGATCCAAACTTCGTTGAACTGTGATTATACTGATTTTATTATGTTTTAAATTCCAACTGATAATGTAATCACCATGGCAAGTACGAATTTTGTTCCAAATCACATTCTAAATCAAGGAAAGTGGCATGGGCGTATCCAGCTCAAAACAGAAGGTGGAGCAGCCATCTGAATTAAACCTCGTTCATAGCGAATGGAGGGGGGGGGGGCATAAAATGTAGAATAACTAAAGGATTAAAACCGTTTACTAAAAAACACTAATATTAATTTTTCAAAAATAGTTTTGCGAGGATTATTACTAAATTTTTTAACCCATTGACGGTAATAGCTAATTAATTCGACGAAGGGAGCTAAATGAACGCTGTACATACTAGTTGTGCAGGGCTGTGAAAGCAGTATCACTAGCGCTTTCCGAATAGTCGGAAAAAACAATGCTCTTTTTTAAAATCTCAATGATTTCTGGTTTTTCACCATTTTATATGCTTTTGCACCACCACTAGAACGAGCTCCCCGAGCACCAGTGAGTGTAATAATTTATTTTCCAGTAGAGCATAGAAACCCTCCCGAAAACTACAAACAAAACATAATTTTTGGATCAACGCAGTACCGAGTTTCATCAGAATATGATTTCAAATAGGATAAAACATAACTGGCAACAATGGACAATAGTAAAAGGTGAACGGTGGTGCATGGCTGCGTGCTGCGTGTGCGCCATGGATTAGGAGAATAGGGGATTCTCAGTCTCTTTTATCAATAGATTGGTACTAACTTGTATTTGAAGATTTATTTATTATTTTTATGAAAGGTTCAGTTAGACAAGTGGCGCGAATAAATCTTGTACCATACATACTGGCTATTCTAAAGGTGTCGTCAGGCCAGGTGAAGAATGTGTAGGAATATATCCGTAATAATGAGAAATCAAATAAGTAGAAAAGGGATGGGTATAAATGCGAGAAGGAATATTCAGCTATTATTATAATTAAAACTAATATTAATCATTAATTAATATTTAATATTTTTAAAGTTTTAATGATAAACTTGTTCAACTTAAACCTGTTTCAGTTTTTTACTAAAAACCATTTAAAAATAGTAGGTAGGTTTTTTTAAAACCATTTTCAACTTCAACAGCCACTGGTCTAACCCCTCCAGGGCCGGTTCTAGGCGGGTGCGAACGGTGCGGCGTACGCGGCCTGCGTTTTGATTGGCCCCGCGCCTCCGACTCCCGTGTACAGGGTATCCCGAGGGGTATCCAGTCAGTAGCGTATTTAAAAGGGCGGGGCCGAAACCATTTCCGAATTTGAAAATATTCACTGCAGCTTGAAAATCTGAACTTTTAATAGCGGCGAGCGGGCGATTATTGTAATACCAGCCTAAGACGAATAATTAATTAGTTTATCTTTAATTATTGGGTCACAGAAAATATGTGAACCATCAATAACATCATGCAACAGCTTATACCTACTGAAATGCTTGCGAAAAATAATGCTGACGACAGATGATGCATATTCTAATTTCGATCTTATATAAAGAGAATCACAGCAGTTTAGGCGCATTGATATCAGATATCTAAAAACATGTTCAATTTTCAAAATAAGTCCAAAATGTTCCTAGGTTCCTTTTATAATAGTTTCATAATGTTTCGTCTAAGAAATAAGGATCATGTTAATGTGACCCCAATCTTAATGGATTCAGCACTTGTATCAGGTGGCAAAAAATCAAGTCCTAACTTATTTTGTATAATTTTTTTGAAATTATATTTGTCTTTGGCCTTCAACTCTCGCCAATCAATTGTTTGCATTTAAAGAGCAAAAAGTGCTTATTTATAAACGTGGTCCCTAAAATGCTTTGTTTTCGAAATACCAGATTTGAATCAATTTCTCAGGAAGTTATCGCTTTTTCTCAATCTGAACTTCAATCTGGTTTGTTTACTTAAAATGTAGGTAGTGGTTTTACGGCAAATTTACAAGAGATACAGAAGTCATATTGTTATTATATGGGCGTAGATATTATCGTTGATTGAGTACTCCATGGACGATATTATTTTTAAAAAGGGGGCGTGTCCTGCCCTCCCTACGCCACCGCACCGGTGTAAATAAGACAACCAATCACCGGTAGCTTCATTTTATTGCATTTTGTACCCGCATACCCTGTACCAAGTTGACAGCATTTGTCGTTTCTGAGATATTACTTTTTTTATCCTGTAATAGGACAGCAGGTTCTTATTTATATGCGTTGTTATATGCTCTAATATTAGTAAGTTAATTTTTAATATAAAGGGTACAAAAATTCAGAAAATGTTGCCTACAATTTGTTTGGGAGGGGGGGGGGCGCAAAACACGTTAAAATAAATTTTCGGGTTAAATTAAAAAAATAAAACGATCTTACAAATTTCTAACCGAATTTATAAAATATTTCATTTTTCCAAAATCTAAAAACTAACAATTTGTTTACCAAAAGGCAACAAGTCTAAAATCTTATTAAAATATTTGCCCCATGTCTTTGGCCAAAATTATAGATTTTCAGACCATTTTTTTATTATTATTTTAGGGGTCCAATCCTCTAGAACGACCCATTTAGACTCTTCAAGAGATCATATGGCATAAAATTGTTTAATATAGTGCAGTGATTTGATAAGAACAATCAGTCTCTGTGATATTACCGTGTGTGAAGGATGCTCTAAGAACCCCATAATGTCGACTATACTCACATTTTTATCTGGAGGCGGTAGGTAACGTATATATATTTTTACCATATTTATAATTTGAGAACAAGCGGGGGCTACCTGAATCGTATTGTACTGTAATGTGTGCTCTACCTGGCCATTTTAACATTATAAATTCAATTATCTTCTAATCCTGACATTAAGATATTTAAGAAAGAAGCGTACACAATATACATATAATAGCAATAATAATAATATAGCGATAGGGACCATTGTTTAATATTACTGCTGCATCCATCCGTGGACACCTGTACACTGAAAGTACAAATAAATAAATGTATAAGTCATCGTATCTAGAAGACTAGATATAGAGGTACACTTTCAGAAAATGTGGTTAACTGATTTTTGTATTTACTGTTAATTCCAGTTTCAATGAACATGAATAAACCATAGCGATTTTTTGGAAAAAATCGTAAAGGGACAAAAATAAAAGAAACAAATGTTTTAGATGGCGAAGTTTGTATAGCTTATAGTGAACTATTTGTACTGCAATAATGCCTTCGATCGAGATCGAGGATCGGCCGTGGTTCGATTTGGGGCGAGAGCGCATGTGTATACCTACACCTACAAGACCTATACCGACTCCCGATTTTCAAGTTTCGAGAAACGGGACGGCTGTAGAATTAGCAAAGTTGACGGGAAATCCTGAGGAACCGCTCTTAGAAATTGCGTGTTTTTTCTCATTTTTTTGATTTTTCGGGGGCATCGGAAGCATCTGCACCATCACCTCAAGACTTGAGGGAAGCTTTAAAATTCAGACTCCAGAGCCCCGAGCCGAAATAACTTAGCTGTAGCTCGGCGAAAAGGGCAATTTGTGACAGTTTTCAGACTTTCAGTTGACGGGAAATGCCGACCAATCACGTAAAAAAGATGCGTCCCACCTGAGTTGTTTTTTTTTCGCCGAAAATCCTTAATAACTCGAAAACGGTAAATAATTTACCTGAAAAAGTTTCGTTAAATATGTTGACCCGTTCTCGGGCCATCTCGCCGTACCGTCAGATCTCCCGAAAAACGCGTTTGAATTTTTTTTCTGGGTATCAAATGGTATATATGGCACTGGCTGTATAGCGGGACTTCACACACAACTCGCGTCCCCGAGGTCCAGACTTGCCCCCATCTTTCGCGGCGTATTTAACAGCGGAGGATTTTCGGGGACCAGAAAATACCCCTATCGGATTTTTAAAGGACCAAGGGACCCTTTTTTGATTGTTGCTCCATGGGCCTTCTTTCCCATTTTATTCTATAATCATATGAGAGTAGATTTGCCTTAAAATTAACCACAACTTCATTAAATAACAATGATTGGGCCCTACTCGCTTCAAGTAAATAAATATACTGTCTACATTTTACATAACATCTTATTCTATAATCTTATGAGAGTTGAAATCAGGCGGCCGGCTCTCATACTATATAATATTGTTGCTCTATATAGAGAAAGGAATAAAAGGCCCTTTCTCTATGATTGTTGCTTCTGATTTACTTAATTTCTAGTTTGGAGCATTTTGAGGGTAAGGTATATTATTATTATATTATTTGTTGTCACATTCTAGTAAATGTTTGTGTGCTATATACAGTGTGTCCCGTTTTTCATGTTAACACCCCTGAAAATCTAAGTAGGCTGAAGGAATTGAACGGGGCAATTTTTTTAAAGATATGTCCCTGAAAGGTCATCATTTGCGAAGTATTGGTTTGGCATTGCCGCGAAAGCCTGGCCTACTGCGATTTTTTAAAGGGGTCCGTTTTTCGAAAAACCATATTATAGGCATTTTTTTATTTACAATCTGACACCACAGCGTTAATCAGGACATACCGAAAACCCCATATACCAAATTTGAACAAAAAATATACAGGGAGTTCCATTCTGCAGGTTGTCAAAGTTGAGCAAAATATGAATTTTAAAGGCATCTGGCGAGTCAAGTGTGCTATGGAATTACCTCAAAACAGTTGAATGGTCAAAAGGACCACTCAAAGTGTTGCTGTGCAAGGATTCAATACAAAAATATACAGGGTGTTTTTCTCTGAGCCATCTCAAAATTCTGAAATTTTATGAAACTTATACGGATCAAGAGTGCTCTGGAATCATTGAAAAAATATTGATAAACACGAAAGTAATGTATTTCTTTACAAAATGCCAACTAACAAATAAAAACAATTTAAAATATTGGACTTTTTCAACAAAGTCACTGTCTAAGATGATACATTTTCTGTGCGTTTCCTGTTGTGGCACACCAGCCACCTTAACTGATATGGACTTACTAACTGTCAGGCTTCTGTATTTTTTAGATTTAGTTCATTTATAGTGTGTGGAGCGGTTTTGATATACTCGATTTTTGTCCCGTATAAAGTTCCAAAAATTCAGTATTTTGAGATAGCACGAATAAGAACACCTTGAGTGGTCCTATTGGCCATTCAACTGTTTTGAGGTAATTCCATAGCACACTTGACTCGCCAGATGCCTTTAAAATTCCTATTTTGCTCAACTTTGACACCCTGCAGAATGGAACTCCCTGTATATTTTTTGTTCAAATTTGGTATATGGGGGTTTCGGTGTGTCCTGATTAACGCTGTGGTGTCAGATTGTAAATAAAAAAATGCCTAATATGGTTTTTCGAAAAACGCACCCCTTTAAAAAATCGCCAGGCTTTCGCGGCAATGCCAAACCAATACTTCTCAAATGATGACCTTTCAGGGACATATCTATAAAAAAATTGCCCCGTTCAATTCCTTCAGCCTATTTAGATTTTCAGGGGTGTTAACATGAAAAACGGGACACACTGTATGTATAGGTTTTTATTACCTAATATGAATAAGTAAAATTATTATTTATTATTTTGTTTCTCCTCTGATATGGAGTGTTGGACTGATACGGAACGTTTCAGAGTTTATAAGTTTATTTATCATTTCAGTGCATACTATTAGGCACCGAGCTATTTAGACTTTCGATGGGGTTCTGCTCCCAGGTTTCCCAATTTCAAACATCAGCTGGGTATCCGATGACAGAAGATCTTCGGTACGCAAGCCTCCCGGTCCTTTGAATTTGGGTGAAACTTGCATTTCCTTAAACTTCGGCGTATTTTCCACAACGTCCATTCGTTCTTTAGCGTCTTCAACGGCCGCAACTGCCCGTTGGCACACAACGTCGTCTTCGCAGAACATGTTGAACATTACATTTCTTATGTCACACCGGAATATTTCCCTCCCGTACATCTCTATGCTCAATCTGTTCATGCAGCTGGTAGCTACGAGTTCCAGTTCGTAGCCCATTCGGGTCAGGGCACCTGGTAAAATTACAGTTTTAGGAAAGTAGGAGAAAATGGCGTGTATTTTTGTTACTAAATAGGCCTCTTATTCGTTGGATTCGGTGTCTTATAACTCCATAAGCTTCGTAAGGTCCATAATAGATAGTAACATAAACCATGTTTTCTTAAAAAGGGTAACGGAAAATGACAAAAATAAAAAATATTTGAAAGATTTATGTAAGTATTTCTGACACATAGACAAGAAGAGACTGCTGTTTTTGACAACAAAATTCGGAGAGATTTTCGTGAAAATGTTGATGTTGCTTTTTATATTTATCTCGCAGAGTTCAATAAAAACTTCGTTAAATACCTTGTTTTTTTAGCTTAAAGCACATTAATTATTATTATTAATCTAGTGGTCAAAAGGCAATATCAGGAACCAAGAAAATTAAATAAACTAAAATAATGTTAATTTTCATTAAAGAAGTGCAAACGAAAGTTTTTTTTATACATATTGCGATAGGTCAATAAAGTGTTGATTGTTCCAAGTAAAAAAATATACTTACAAGAAATAATAGGTAAGTACCTATATAAAAAGTTTGCACCAAAAAATTATTTTTTTTTCCTTTTTATTTTGCAGGAGCCATAACTACTGTCCAAACAAATTCATTTTTATGGCACCCACGTTTATAAATGATACTACGGGGTACTTAAATCAAAAAAAAAAAGTCATGCAAGCACGGAAAAATATTATTTCTGGACGTGTAATGAACGATATTTTTTATTATACTTCTTTGAAAACGGAAACTTAAAACATTTTATCGGCATATTATAATAAATATAATTGACACAAAATAAACAATGCAGACAATATAGTAGTGTCTGGTATGTATGATGCGTTTCCATGGTTACTCTCAAATTATTTCAAAGGTGCTTTGTTGTAAATTAGTTATTGTCAGATAAGGTGAATAAAACGTCAAAAATATTACAGAAATGTATCTAAATATTGAAACACTTACGAATTAAAATACAAAATAGGTATATGTTAAATATCAGAGAGCATATAGAGTTTCTTAAATTTAGTTTACTTTGCTGTATATTTCTATTTTAAAGCCATATATTTGGTATTTTTATTCAGCGCACGGAAAGTTTTTCGATGCGCTGTTTCCGTGCGCTAGCCCGAAAACCCCATCTTTCATTATTGCTAAAACAGATGAAAATAAGGTGTTTTCAAAGAAGTATATTATGGAATAGAAACTTGAAATTTCATCGCTGGGCTTTTTTTTAATCTAAACAACTTTTCATAATATATATGTTTTCTCCAAAATTAAAAATAAGGGTAGGTACTTTACTTTTGGGCCATTTTCATATTTTCAAACCTCCTCCGTATACGAAATGAGATATTCAAATTTTGAAAATTCCATTTTGAATTTGCAGGAATGCGCAAACTTTTATACACATTGGAGTGAAACAACCTTATAACTTCTTTAATGTTTAACCGACCAGAACGAAATTTTTACCAAAGGTAGATGGCATTGTTGTCTACTTATTTCCAAAAAATTAGTTGGCTACATCAACGTCAAAGCCACCTGCGATGCCACAATCGAAGCAAAACATCCGAAAGTCATATTAGGCTTTTTTAAATGTATTAAAAAAAGTTGTTCAGAATCAAACTAGAACCCTAAATCAAAAATTTTGTCAAAATCAAAAAATATTAAATAAAACAAGTATGTAAAAATTAAATAAATAATTGTTTTGTAGCTTTTAATCTTATTTTAAAATGATTACTTTTTGAAAACAACTTGCCTTCAAAACTTCCAACACTTTTCTAAACGCAGGAAATTCTTAAATTGCTATTTTTTAACTTTAATTTTTTTATTTTATTTTTTTGATTTTGACAAAATTTTGGATTTAGGGTCCTGGTTCGATTCTGAACAACTTCGTTTAGTACATTTTTTTTTGGAAAAAAAATGCCTAATATGATTTTCGGATTTTTAGCTTCGATTGTGGCATCGCAGGTGGCTTTGACTTTGGAGTAGGCAACTAATTTTTTGGAAATAAGTAGGCAACAATGCCATCTACCTTTATCTACCTTTGGTAAAAATTTCGTTCTGGACGCTTAAAAATTAAAGAAGTTATAAGGTTGTTTCACTCTGAAGTGAGACACTGTATATTCTTTTACTCAGTGTTTTAGCTTAAGCTGCACCAACACATATTAAAGGTATGTATAGATAATAGTGCTTAACTACTGAATTTCTTAAATGCATTTATTCTTATATTGATATTCAGAATCTATTTTTACTTTTTAATTTTGCTAAATTAATGTAAAAAAACATAGTAGTTTTATACTCATTTTTAAACACGGCATAAAAAAAAGCTCTATGGCAAAGGAGGGTGCAATTTTTTTCGAAAAATATTAATCATAGAAAATATTATTAAGGGTACAACTACATAGCTCCACCACCTCTATCTATACCTGTATCAGCTTTTAGCAATATGATAATCAGGGCCGTATCTGAGGGGGTTGGGTTCAACCCTCCCCCCGAAATACCACCATTTTATATGCTTTAGCACCACCACTAGAACGAGTTCCCCGAGCATCAGTGAGTGCAATAATTTATTAAACTGGTTTTCCAGTAGAGCATGGAAACCCGCCCGAAAACTGCCAACAAAACATAATTTTTGGATCAGGTGCAGTACCGAGTTTTATCATCAGAATCACGATACACAGATAACGGTATGCCAGCTAGGAGAACGAAAATTAAACTCTTCTGCGCATCTACGTCACTTCGACAAAAGCGCGGCCAACTAATAAAAAATAGTCCTCAAAATTAGTCTCAGTGACATAGATACGTCAGTTATCAATTTCGCGTCAAGTTAAATCCAAAGATAGAATGTAGGCACCTTGAGACAGTATGGTGTATATGTGGTTGCCTAGCTCACTATAGCTATATATATGTCTGTGAAGTAAGCCATGATTTTGTTTTGTCGAATAAGCGTCACCGTTGACGTCACAGCACCTGCGCGCGGACATACCGTTTTCTGTGTATCGTGATCAGAATGCTTTCAAGTAAAATAAAACATAACTGGCAATACAGGACAACAAAACGGTGAACGGTAGTGCATGACTGCCTGCGCCATGGATTAGGAGAATAGGGGATTCCCAGCGTCTCTTTTATTAATAGATTAGTACTAATTTGTATTTGAAGATTTATTTATTATTTTTAGGAAAGGTTTAGTTAGGCAAGTGGCGCGTAGAAATCTTATACCTTATATACCTACTGGCGTCGTCAGGCCAGGCGAAGAATGTGTAGGTGGATAGGTATAAATGCGAGAAGGAATATTCAGCTATTATTACAATTAATATTTAATATTTTTAAAGTTTTAATGTTAAACTTGTTCAACTTAAACCTGTTTCAGTTTTTTATTAAAAACCATTTAAAAATAGTAGGTTTTTTTTAAACCTTAAAGCTATTTCAACTTCAACAGTCACTGGTCTAACCCTTCTAAAAAATTTCGCCTGCGGCGCATTTTGCAGAGTTTGAAAGAAATTCACAAAAATTAACCCTCCCCACGCAAAATTAATTTCTATATACGTCACTGAAGTGATCTAAACTCATCGCCCCGGCCTACTTTTTTAAAAAGTGACAAGTAATTTCACTTCGTGTACGGGTGCTAAATTTGTAGCTTGTATATTTTTCACGGGATTCATTCTCAATATCCCAAAAATCCAAAAACAACAATTTACTTTTGTCTTGTTGAATAAGCTTCACAAAGTAGGTTTCACATAGCCGCGAAGTTGCCAAACAGCTGCTCCGACGAAATTCCCCAATAAAACCGACTAAATTTAAAATTAGTCCCAGCATCTCCTCCCCCACCAGAAAAATATCCGCGAATTATTCGAAATATCAAGACAGTGTTTTGCCAGGCTTTCAGTGCTATCATATAAAAACAATGTCCTATCACAGGCCATCTTTTTGGCAGTGGAGGTCCAGCAGCAATAAGAAAAATGTAAGTGTCCTATCAAGTTACTAATGAATGGATTGCCTAACCTTTGCGATTGTAAATATTTCGTTTATTAATAGACCGTTTGCAACATGTAAGTGAGTGCCTACTTTAATGTTTTTCGGTAATAAAATATATTAAAACAAACTTTCGTTCTTACATATGGTCTATAAATAATATTGGAATTGTTAATTTATGAAAGTGTTGCAAAAGTGTTAACAACGCGTCGTACAAACTTCAAATAGCTAGCAGAATCACAGAAAATATACTACATATTTTCTGTGGTAGAATTAAAATAATCTCACAATAGCATTTTAAGAATATGTGTTAAGATTAACAATATTTGAAAATAAGTTAGTGCGCTTCCCAATACACTGTTAGTTAAATTGACTACATTCTTAGCGATTTCTTTTAGTAGGTGAAATTAAATCATTGATATATTTAGATTTTGTGTGTGGATTTATCCTAGAAGTATTATTTGAAGCATTTTCACTGAAAAGAATGAGAACAAACATCGAAAATAGCAATTTGAAATGTCAATTTTAAAACAACTTTGCTGAAGGAAACATGTATTTTATTCAATGCTAACATTTTTGTCGGTATAGGTACTTGTATCTCATGATAGAGTCTCAAATTAGAAATAACTGGACTTTTTTACTGTAGGACTAGGAAAGCATTATTTGTTGAAGCACTACAGAAAACCCTAGAGGACCATATATTAATTTTAGTTTAAGGCAATTAGTACATCACACAGGACACAGGTAAAGCTAAGTTTTACACTTTGTACGGCGGTGTTTTCCTCAAATAAATGTTTTGGTCAAATCTAAAGTATAATAGGCGCCATGCAGAGAGACTAGGTACGATATCAGGACATGTCAACAAATAAAGATTTTACAAGGGTGGTAAGCCCTTAACGTGGACATATTGTATGTGAAGACGCCAACTTTTTAAAAACACTAAAACACGTGAAACTCTTGCAATCAAGATAGGCGTGTGCGTGGTTTTTCCAAAATAAATCTTTACCTTTCGTCGAGCCACATTGTATAATGTACTTTCAATTTTGCGCTTATCCAACACCACGTAATTATTTTCTAATAGACTGTGGATGGATTCTGTTCCGGTTACAAGCGTTACAAATGCTCGTACCTCTTAAGAATCCACAACCTAAATTCGTCTATGGATATTTGGCACAAGGAGACGCCTCCGAAAAATCTAAATCAGGTCTAGGCGCATACCGGGCCCCGCTTGTTCCGTTCCAAATTGCTCTTCTCGAGCGTTTGGCGCTAGATATCTGTGGCACTAGATAAAAAAAATTTCGACCTCGCCGGATATTCGAAAATAGACCAGAATAAATAATATACCGACATCAATTCGGATAAACATTTTCGCCTACAATGCCTAGGCGGGGACTGTACATACGTTTGTTGATTTAGTTAGGTCGTTAAATATTTAATGCGTTCCGATTATTGTTGTTTAAATATAAATATAAACGGCCTGCGGCTGCTAAGTAGTTAAAAAAATATATAAAATTACAATTTAAACTACTATGACAAACGCAACCCACTCGACACAAATTTCAGCCAACAGTATCTGTCTGTGTGTCTGTTCTTGAAAGCCTTTTATGTTCCTCCCACCTGAATATGTTCATAATCGCTTGGTGCTGCCGCTGGAGAATATTCCAAATTTTACATGGGTGCCTGCCTACAACCTTTGTTGATTTAGTATGAACAAATCACAGTAAAATCAAGACCCATATCACAGTTAATCTGTGCCCATATTTTAAGGGCGATTGCTCATCTTCATTTACGAATATTTTTTCCTGTCTGCGCAGTCCCGCAAAGGTTTCATTTTAGACATAACGGACATCAACAAGTACAAAATTGAAAGTTTCAAGTCACATTACTTTCCCAACTGCTGTACCAAAACCAAAATATAATATCCATATTCTAATGGGTGGAACCAGAAAAATGGTTCGATTTCATATAAGCATCTATAACAATCACAATCACCGAGGGCCATACTCAGAAAGGCCTCGAAATTTTTTTTCTAATTGACAGATGCATCTGTCAATTAGTACTAATCGACAAATGTAACTGTCGATTAGCCTTAATAAACAGAAGTATCTGTCGATTATAGCTAATTGACAGTTATTGTAAGTGACAGAATGTGAATTAGAAAAAAAATCTTGTCTCTTCTACGCCTTCGTAGTTTTCTTACCGCTTATCAAAAATATATTATGCGAAATCAATTCTTAAAATATGAAATCAAATGTGAAAATAGTTAAAACAGATAAATTGTAATGTCGAGTTCGGGGTATAGGCCCAGAAAAGGACGAATTTTTCTGGGGTATAGGTAGGTACCTATTTTAATTTAGTTATTAGTGATTCTGACAGTATATGTGTATTTTTCCCTATGGTAAAATGTCGATAAAATGCAATATTTTTGAGTTTTTTTTCAATTACATAATTTTAAAAGGGACTGCAAAAAGCCTGATATTTTTTATTTAGTGTTTGGTGTTCCGGAAATAGGTCTAAAAAAGAAAACTACGTAGTCTTGTAAATAAGCGTGTGATAGGTATATTATTTTTCGATTCAAGTCCCCCTTAAAAAGTTACAGCTTATTAAGTAGGTAAATGTAGGAGTAAAACGAAAATTACCTGACGAAGAAATAATATCTGACATAATATGACTAGGGCGACGAAAATACGCATATTATATCCTTCGGCGCTACGCGCCTCAGGATATAAAAATGCTCGGTGGATAATGGCCTAAAATTATTGGCTCATTGATATTTGCTTAGACCATGTTGCGACTTTTTAATTCGTTGTACAACAATTAAGCGAAATATCAAAATTTTTCAAGAAACAAAAACTTACCAAAAGTTCGAATCTGAACTTTTGATTAAAGTATTCTTAATTTATTTCACGCATTTAACCGTAATGCGTAAGGAAGCACAATAATACCAAAATAACAACAAAAATTAATAAATTAAAATACCTACATACTAAATATTATAACATAGTAACTTTATAATTAGTTTTCATTCGATGTAAGGATTGTGAGGAAGTAATCAGTTGGTATTTTATCTTTTGATTTGTAAAGAATGACTTTTCATGTTGAAATCGCACTTGAACATACTGTATGATATGTTTCTCAAACTCTCTTGAAAATAAAACGGTTTGTACTAGTTTAGACTAAGGAGACACTGATTTTTGCATTTGCACCATACAAGGTGATGCTCATCTGGGAACGAGATTTCGCAGGAAATATTTATGAGTCACAGAGGGTGCATACCCACAGAAAATATACGCTACGCGGAGCGTATGTATTCTGTGTGCATACCTATAAATAGCATCTTCACGTTAGCTAGCCACAGCCTTTTTGGAGCTATGATTTATCGTAAGTAATATCATAAGGGCATCTAATTTTTCCGAAAAAATCGAAAAAACACGTTGCTAAGTAATATTTTAACAAGAAGCATGAGTGCTGGTGGCAACAAAAATTCGAGTCGAAGACGAGGATTTTTGCACCCGCACGAATGCATTTTTTTTTTAAATATTACTTAGCATTGTGTTTTTTTTTTGGATTTTTTCACAGGAAAAATTAGATGCCCGAATGGTATTTGACAAGACTATTTCATGAGTAACAGATTATTCTGCATACACATAGCTTACAAAACATACTACCTATTAGGTCAGGTGCTGTCATACAGTTTTTCCATCTAGAAACCATTTGTAATTCAAAATGCGCGTTTGTGATTGGTGTAAATTAAGACGAGGGAAATAGTCGCTGAAATCCTACTCTCTTAGTTACGTCCTATAATAGTTACGCTAAACTCATATTTATTGTGGTAATTTCTTCTCAAAAAATGTATTGAAAAACCGAAAGTTCAACCTAAATGACAGCTGTCAAATGGACTTTAACTTTTAAGCATAGTAATTAAATTTATAACACGGCTAGTTAAATAACATTCATCTGGCCTCAATGGGCTAAGGACATGATTCTCGCTTTGCGTGCGAGAGGTCCTGGGTTCAAATCCCGATTGTGGCGGCTTTTTGTTATTTTTATTTTTTAAATTTCATTTTCTAAGAGGGGAAACATTTATAATTCTTGTAGTTAATTTATTCCTAAGAAGTTGGGTTGGTCAATTATGGCTACATACGCACTGAATAATTATTAAACTATTTACAGTTGTTAAATTCTCTATTTTTACCCCTGACAATACATATACGCAACATAATTCCCTTTGAAAGGCATACTAAGCAAAATCATGTCCAAAGATCTGTCACTTTATTTTCCGGCCTATTATATCCAGATTATTTTTGAAGCAATCTTTCTCAGTTCTGAAATTAATATATCAATATAATTAATAAGTAATATGAGTTCATTGGTAGCAGCATTCTTTACTGGTTTTATTACTTTTCGCAATAATAAAATGAAGTCATCTATTAGTCCGCTGTTTATCCATGCTTTGCCAACATTTTATGGATTTAAGAAGGATTACAGTTTCAACGAAATGGGTCGGACATCCCGGGCCGGCTGTTTGCCCGCAAGACAAAAACAATCGCGTATTTTCGACCGCAACCGTCCGCTGTTTATGGTCGTTATTATGATTTTTGCGAAGTGCTGCGGGCAAGCCCGCGGCCCGCTGCCTCGTCGCGCCCGCTCAAAGCTATTTCTGCTGCGCTGCACCGCGGACCGCGTGGGGAGGAAAATGCTAGTGCTACCGACCTGACCGCAGCAGTCTACCGGTTATTTACCGTGTTTACCAGTTGGTACCGTCGGTGGAGAGGCTGTGCCCCAATGGGTAGGTCGCACGAGGTCGCCTTGGACCTGAGACGGAGTTCGCCGGTCGAGCAGTGGGGGTTCAGTTTGGTGGGGGGGTCGGATGTCAAGACGCCGCTCATCGTCACCAGGGTAAGTCGGTGGCAAAGTCATCGGAATCTGTAGGTGGCGCTGGTAGGGACCTACCCCGAACCGGTATAGTGCGGGTAGGTTGGGTCGCGGGACGGAGCTGCGTATCGACTGTCGCATGGGACAGTTTCCAAGGTCAAATTTCGCGTAAATTGTACAGGGTGATCTATTAAAGACTAACACCCCTTATTTTTTATATTCTCATTTAAAGATTCAAAACAATAATTAAACATAAAATAAAAAATTCGCAGGAGGTTAATCTACGGTTCCACCCGATTACAACGAAATAAATATGTCATATCTTTAGCCCAACCAAATAAAAGAGATAATGTTGAAGAATTTGCATATAGTGGTAAGAAATTTACGTAAACTACCTATCCTATTATACATACGTATATGGTAGGCATTTATTTCCTCTTTACGGGAAAAAATATACAGGGGTTACTATAATGAAAATTTTATAAACACAAAGTCATTTAGTTTTAACAATCTGTTGACGAGTCATAGGTACACGTAGCACTTTTCTTAAGGTGGTTTTTCCACGTTTATATCGTTGTAATGGGGAATGGGGAAGATATAAAGATATAAAGTGTGTTACTATAATAAAATGAAACTTTTTTATTTGATGTTCAAGAAATAAGGAGGGATATGTAGCTCTTGAATGGATCACTCCGTACAAATAAAACTCACGTTATTTGCCAATTGATTTTATCTAAGAATTTGCAAAACAAACTATCATAAGTATTTTATATTTCTTAAATGGTTTGTTGTTTGGTGTAAACATAAATCCTTTATCTATGGTGTAAACATAACGTGTAGGTATGAGGCGTGTGTCTCAAACAAAAATGTGTTTTAATGGAAAATCTTAATTAAAATGCAATAGAAATGAAAAACGGAAAACTACTCTAAAGAAACTGTAAATCCTACGGAAAAAATATTGCTCAAGAAAAGTTTAAGTTAATAAACGACAAATATTCACAAATAAAAAAGTTACGAAACTGAAGTCCATAACTGGACAACCCACAAACATCAAAGTTTATTATTTTCGAATATTGTTCATTTCTCTAAAAATATTTGTTTGTGCAGTTTTTTTTCGATTTTTAAGTAATGATATTTTAATTAAGATTTCCCATTCAAAAATATACATATGTTTATTAATAATAATATTTGAGAATTTCAGTAAAATCTCAAATAGCTCCATAAATTCAAATTAAATTAAATTTAGTAAATATAATATTTCACAAACGGCAAAATACAATGGTTTGCAATAGTAAGTTTGATACGTACCGTTTAACCGCAATGATGGGTAGATTTCGAATAAAAAACTTCTTCCAATAAGAGGGAGAACCAACTCAGACAAAAAAATGCTTTTCGAGAATACTAAAATATTCTGAAAATTAAGGCGGTTCCAACCTTTATTCAAAGGTTCCAAGACAATTTTCAATATTTAAGTATGGTCAAATCAAAAAAATAAATAAAAAATAGTTATCTGTATATCAAGACAATGAAGTTCAACTTTTTCTGGAAAAATCTGGAAAAAATAAGTTTTATTAGGTAAAATGATTTAAAAAAGATGGCCCATCCATTATGTGACCACGAGCGCCGTTGTTTTCCTTCCATTATCGCTATAAAAACCTTAGCCGTAGAACAATAGTTTCGGCTCCCAGATGCGCGAGCACTCGACGAAGTACGGGAGATTTAAATCCGGACTTTTATTTAAATAAAAGGACGCTGCCGTAGGAAAGAAGAATAACAGGGCATTTGCCGACTGCCACGATATGGGACGAATGGTCCCTTATTTTTTCATATAGTATGAGATGTTATGTAAAATGTAGACAGGATACTTCTTTACTTGAAGCGAGTAGGTTGCCTCAATTAATATGGGCCCGATCATTGTTATTTAAAGAAATTTTTGTGCAGATCTACTCTCATATGATTATAGAACACAATAGGAAAGAAGATCCATGGAGCAACATTAAAAAAGGGTCCCTTGGTCCTTTAGATATCCGATAGGCGTATTTTCGAGGCCCCGAAAATCCTCCGCTGTTAAATACGGCGCGAAAGACGGGGGCAAGTCTGGACCTCGGGGACGCGAGTTGTGTGCGAAGTCCCGCTATACAGCCAGTGCCATATATACCGTTTGATGCCCAGGAAAAAAAATTTTCAAACGCGTTTTTCGGGAGATCTGACGGTACGGCCAGATGGCCGGAGAACGGGTCAACATATTTAACGAAACTTTTTCAGGTATTTCCCAACTCAGGTGGGACGCATCTTTTTTACGTGATTGGTCGGCATTTCCCGTCACCTAAAAGTCCGAAAACTGTCAAAAATTGCCCTTTTCGCCGAGCTACAGCTAAGTTATTTCGGCTCGGGGCTCTGGAGTCTGAATTTTTAAAGCTTCCCTCAAGTCTTGAGGTGATGGTGCAGATGCTTCCGATGCCTCCGAAAAATCAAAAAAATTAGAAAAAACACGCAATTTCTAAGAGCGGTTCCTCAGGATTTCCCGTCAATTTTGCTAATTCTACAGCCGTCCCGTTTCTCGAAACTTGAAAATCGGGAGTCGGGAAATTTGGTTAAATATCGGATTTTCGAGGTAGTAAATATGTTCGTGGGACGGGTTGCACCTATTAAAAAATTAAAAATTAACCACAACTTCTTTAAATAACAATGATCGGGCCCATATTATCTGAGGCAGTGGCGCACCCAGAAAATATTATTTGGGGGGGGGGGTAAGTTTGACGTATTGCATACAAAATATTTCATGATTAAAAGAAATTTCCAGGCCAGGTCTCGGAGTGGGAAAATAATTGCCGAGAATCGCACATCTACAATACCGCCCTCGAGAATTTTTAAAATATGAGAGGTCTGGGGGGCGCCGAGGCCCCCTGCCCCCCCCCCTGGGTGCGCCACTGATCTGAGGCAACCTACTCGCTTCAAGTAAAGAAATATACTCTCTACATTTTACATAACATCAGTTGAAATCGTGCGGCCGGCTCTTGGACTAATACGGCAGCGCTCATCGCTGCCGAGTGCCATAAAATAAGGGGCGAATGCCCCTTCTTGTTTCCTACGGCAGGGCCCAGATTTAAATCTCAATAATTCATCGAGTGCTCGCGCATGTGGGTCTACGCGATACGGCGCATACTGTCTGGCGGCTCTCTTGTTATAGGTAACAATAGGTAACAATTCCGCAATGTGGCTGAAAAGTTAAATCATATTTTATTGGCCAGGTTTTGGATATCTGGCTACGTTTGACTGGCGACGGGCTGGTTTGACGTTTGGTTTTCACGTCTCACCAAGACCTACCTATTATTGAAAAAATCGTACAATATAGCTTACTTATATTAGTGCTGCTTTTTGAGCTTTTCATTACCGTTTTGAGGCTTTTTAATATGACGATTAAAAAAAGTAAATGGCGTTTAGGACGGCGGTTCTTTATTAAGTACATGGAAACCGCTTTAAAGATGTTTTTAAGCAATATCCGGTTTTGAAAAAATTCCCTTGAATCCTCCGTGATTTTTAGAATATCTATATTTTTGGAACACATTTCTATCTTAAATAGTCTCCTAAGGCCACTGTTTCTGCTTGGAAACACAAGCTTCTTTATTATAGAATAAATAAAAATAAATCGTGGAGCTTGTTACTTACATTTTTACAAACACATAAATTTATTTTTGTCCCAATAACAAGTTATTAAATGGGATAAAAAAACAGGTTACATTTCCTAATATATTATCTTGAGAGCTTGATACTTATTTATAACACAAATCATAAGCACCGACCTATTCTAGTTGGAGGTGATTGCCAACTAGAGGTATACTCCGACAATATTCTGAAGCTATAAAAACTTTTAAAGGAAATTTTTATTTTTCTTAATGTGGATTTCTTTCCTTTCTTTAAATGGTACCGTTTATCTGCAACATTTGAAAGCGATAGGTGAAAATGTTATGTTTCGAAATGTTGGATTTAACAGGTGTTTTGGGGAACTAAAAAAATGCCAAATGGGCATTGGTCAAAACACCATTGGTTTTCTTGAAATAGGGTGTCCAACTTTTGTCAAATTCAATCCTTTCCATTTTGAAAGCGAACAATTTTTGGTACATTGTTCATAAAGATTTTTTTTTTCAGTTTAAATGGTACAGTAGTTGATCTGTAACATTTGAAAGCGGTAGGTGAAAATTTTATGTTTCGAATATTGAAATGTTTTTTGAACGCAAACAGTTCATTTGTTTGGGGGCGCCGGAAGCATCGGAACCTCACCTGAAGACTCGGGGGATGGTCTAACGACGCCAGCCTCCGAGCCCAGAGTCGAAATAAGTTCGCTACGGCTTGACAAAAAGGGGCAATTTCTGACAATCTCGCAACATTTTCGGAATAATTTAATAGAGCGCTTAGATTGTGGTTAGTTCTGGGCGTCAAGCGTTTATCAAAACAAACCTGTCTATAGGTTCTGACGTCATTGGGCATATTGGCCTCAATCGTCATATTTTGGCCCAAAATATATGCAGTTGCTGTTTGTCCCATTACTTTTGGGGCACCCTGTATAAATATCCTATAATAGCAATATATTAAATAGTATACTATATTGTTTGCTTTATGTCAATATATAGAAAACAAATGACAGTCGCTCGTCGCCCATTTCATGGGCGAGTCAAGTCAATGAATTTAATGTTGTGTATATTAATTGTTGCCTGTAAGTTGTAAACGAAAAAAAAAACAACAACAAAACGTTCAAGACAAAAGTTATTTAGAACGAATAGGGCTACCTAAATAGGTATTTTAAAAAAGGTATGAATCTGCTATCAGCTATAATAAATCCTAGGACTTTATTGTTAAGTTATACAGTGTGACCAACAAAGTACGCATCATACGGGAAAAGTTTTTGTTTGCAGATCTAGGTATTTAAAATTTAACTTTTCCACCAATTTGTATTTGTGCGAGGATAAAAAAAAATGTGGTCGACCATTGCAAATTTAACCTGACTTTTATTTTCTTATATTTATTTGATTTATTATCATGGCTATATTCTTACATATTGTACGCCAGACAACACTTCTGCATGTAGAACTGAAAACTGAACAAAAAAATTCTTTATTTATCTGAAACGGAAATTTTGGAATCAGCTGCCTAAGATTTTACATATCTCTTATTTAGTTCTGGATGAAACAGATAACAATCACAGCTTCTTCTTGGACCATAAAATCAATTACCTTATTAATTAAAACCGTTCAACTATATCAGTCCATACCAATTTTTGTGAAACCTCTTATCATCGTATAAAACACCCAGCTAAATACTGTTACTAGACTTATTTACTACGCATATGGAAATAAATTTTTTATTTGTGTTCATTGGCACATTACCAAGGACTAGTGGCAATGATTTCACGGTCATTGCGGAGACCGAATCAACGACAACGTGTTCTCTGAGTAGGTACAACTGCAAAACAAAAGGATGCGTCAATGTTAATTTTTAGAACATTTTTGGTGAACGACAAATTTGTTTGTAGAAAATATCGTTAAAATTCTATAACTAAATTAATTTTTGAATTCGATGGAAAAAATTAACCAACCAACCTTTCTATAGGAATAGGATCCAGATATGCCAGACTTAGTTCTACAAAATAGCTAAAATAGTTAAAATATAAGAAGTTCGGTTATGTTCCTGAAAATAGTTAAAATATAAGGAGTTCGGTTATGTTCGTTAAATTAACAACATCATTTAATTGCATTGAAAGTTATTTTCTGGAATTATTCTAGTTTTGTGAACTTCAGGAACCCAAAGAATGTCAATTATCTGGTGCTCTAGAAACAGTTTCGTGTAAATATATTTTAGCAATGAGGTTGGGTAATGTTTTTGGATAATGCGCTGTGGCAATTTGTTTTAAGCGGATGCTTATAATTTCATAATACCCTTGTACATTCTGGCAAGTTTCCTTGGCTCCATTTCCAATATTTTATCTAAAGATAAAGGATAATTCCGCGCCCACACGTGCTCGATGTAAGAGTGCGGAAGTAGAAACTAATACCTAAAAATAGATACTTTTATTGGGTGATCTATATCTACAACGAAAGTTTAATATTAGTTACAAATTCTCCTATATCGCCAGTGATCAAATACAGAGTGATCCAACTCTCAACTGTAAAACTTCTAGGTTGATAGAAAATGTATAAATTATACGATTTTTTACATAAAACATAAAATAGTATCATAAACTCAATGGTTTTCGCTGTACAGGGTGTCGCAGTTTGAATTTAGAATATTTCCTAACGGAGATATATTAGATGCAACATACATATTATTCTTTCCTAGAATAAAAATAGAAAAGTCTAAAATAATAATTAAATGTGTAACTATTTAAACTCGGTTGCTACGCCAATATAATAGTTGAATAGTAAAACCTATAAATTAAGAAAATATCTTCAAATTCACTATAGGTACTTTTGAACAGCATAAATGGGTACCAAATTTAGTTGATATTTCTCTTTTATTTTAGGAGATAAGTAAGTGTTGCAAAAACTGGAAAACGAAATCCAGACTTCAAGACCTTATACAGCGATAACCACTGAGTTTTTGATATTACTTTGTATTTTAAAGTCACCTTGTAGGCATTTTCTAACAATTCTAGAAGTTTTAGAGTAAAAAGTTGCACCACTCTACAATAACAATAATTCTCACCCTCACAATACTCCAAACTATAGAATGTATATAATTTTTTGTGAGTTTATATTTATACCTACCTAAATCTGAAGATGTATGAGTTCCGCCCTCTCGTATTTACTTTGCCAAATGGTAGCTTAGGTCATGGTTGAAAAACCAAAACGTTGTATCACTGAATCATGTTTGACCCTGCGCCTACTTTTATTCATCATTTTGAAATTAGTTTAACCCAAGGAGATTAGTAAGTGCTTGTATTCTCTATTACACATCACTGTTTCCTTGCCAATTAATATTTGGCTTCTGTATAGGGTAAATCTGTCAAATTCAAGTATAAAAACAAAATTGGTTTTGGTACGTTTAATAAAACAAATTGCAGGTACTAATATACACGGTGCCTTTCAAGGACTTCCATGAAAGGACATTTGGTAATAATTACATGTAGAGTCCTGTCGCTACTTGTTATCACATTTTTATTACTTGTAATAATTGTTTAGAGACTAAACGTAACGCGATCTAGAGCTTAGACAAGGGAAGAAAATAATCAAATGCTTTCAAGTAAAAAACTAAAATATAAGACGACATATTTTGTCCAAATATATCAAAAAGTTTATCCATATATCCATGTTATTTTTAATTGGGTTTTTCGCCACGGAACCTGGTCCAAAGTGATAAAAAGAAAACTTTTTCAAGTTGCCGGGAAAAATAATTAATAAATGCTTGACAGTAAATCAACGAAACTTTGAAAGTTTAACTAAAAAAATAACAACAACTGCCACGTCAAAGTGAAATGACAGAATAATTAAAGTATCATGATAACAAAAACAATGGCCTAGTCATCTGTCTGATATTTTTTACCCTATGTGTTCTATATACTACCTCCTCTTCGAATAACTGGCAATAATATTTTACTAAATTCCACTGAAAATTCAGCAACACAGTTGTCCGTATTTCCTAGAATAAATGCTGATTCCTATTAATTTTTCGCCTATTTCCTATTTATTCTTTTAGAATTGGTTGGGACCTATCCCACAAAATTCTATGATTATTATTAAAAGAGTATCACATAGTTTTGACTTTGAAATTTGATTTTGCCTGATATAATAATTTTTTCTTGAAATCGGCATTTAAATGTCCCAAAATCGTCATTAAAAGCACAGAAATCGTAAATAATGTAGCCCATTATTGTACGATTTTTTCAATAAGTAGGCCTTGGCGAGATGTAAACATCAAACGTCAGACGCGGAGAAATCGCCAGTCAAAAGTGACCAAATATTCAAAACCCGGCCGATAAAGGCTCATTTAACTTTTCGTACACATTGAGAAATTGTTTCCTATAGAAGCGCAATCCGTCAGTTTACATATTTTAGTAAATTTGAAAATCAATAGATTTGTTGTGTAGGCTGCACAAGAAGCAGCAGTTTGGTTTTTCTGTCAGAAGGTGTCGTACATCATTTTACTTGTCCTAGGTAGAGCGATCGGTAAAGTCAAGCAACGCCGCGCGTAGTCGGTTCGTGGACGGGTGATCCCTTATTATTATTTTCTTGCCTAATAAAACATTTTTTTTCCGATTTCAAGAAAAATATAATATGTACCTCGGCACTGAAGTTCTTTTTATGACTCATGTGGTTTATTTGCCTCGGCCAGAGGCCTCAGCAACTAAACTCCACATGAGTCATAAAAAGTTGAACTTCAGTGCCTTGGTACATAAATAACTATTATGTTCGTTTAAACGAACGTTAAATGGCCTATAAGTCGCCCAACCATACAACTTTCCACATTCACAAGGAATTTTATAAATGCAATTTTTTGTACTTTGTACCTCATTAAATGGTTTTGTTTTAACTAGCATCGATCTTAATATATTTTTAGTTTTAAATACTGTTCTGGTATTAAAAATATTGCCTATGCGTTTTAGCTTATCTGCTAGTCTAGGAATATAAGGAAAAATGTTGTTAATGTTGTAAAATGTTAAAGTTCATTTAAAAGAACATAAAAATTGTATCAGGCAAAATCAAATTTCAAAGTCAAAATTATGAAAATACCCTTAATAAAAAAAAAATACTACTTAATAATAATCATAGAATTTTGTGGGATAGAGGTCCCAACCAAGTCTCAAAGAAGTAGGAAATAGGCGAAAAATTAAGGAATCGGCAATTATTCTAGGAAATACGGACAACTGTGAACATTCAGTTCAGTGGAATTTAATAAAATATGATTTCCAGCTGTTCAAAGATTATTTAGTATAGATAATTGGACAGAACACAGGGTACAATATAAGACAGTGGGTGGCTAGGACATTGTTTTTATTGTCATGACATTTTAACTTGACATTTATTATTCTGTCATTTCACTTTGACATGGCATTATCAGGGGTAAAATAAAAATAAAAAGGCAGCCACAACCAGGATTTGAACCCATGACCTCTCGCACGCAAAGCGAGAATCACGTCCATAGATAACTGAGGTCAAATGAATGTTTTACTTAACTAGCCGTCTATAAATTTAACTAAGTTAGTTTGAGATTTCGGTTCTGAATATGTTTTTTGTGCTAATAGACCGGGAGATAGTGACAGATTTTTGGACGTGATTTTACTCAGTATGCCTTGCAAAGAGCATTATGTGGCACATATTCTCACAATAATAAGGTATGAATCAGAGAGTCATCCTGGGTTCTTCATGTGAAAAACTGACAACTGACTTGTCAATTATTCGAAAATATGCGTTTTGATAAGATTTTATACAGGCTGCCATGTGTTTTGTAATGAAGTTCAAAATAGAAAATTCCTCCTTTTAATAATTAATTTTTCCACGTTTCTGAACAGGCTGCCAATGAGAAGTATGCAAGTTCTTGTTATGAAACTGCTGAAGAAAAGATGGCATACCGTTATCGCATGTCCAACTCATTTAAATAATTAAATAACATTCAATTTAAACAGTACTTGTACATGCGAGAAAGGTATGCCATCTTTTTTTCAGCATTTTCATAATAAGAACTTGCATACTTCTCATTGGCAGCCTGTTCAGAAACGTGGAAAAATTAATTATTAAAACACATGATCACGTGGCAATAATAGCCCTTTGGACCCACCCTAACGGTATGCCTATGGTTTTCCGAGGAATTTTCTATTTTGAACTTCATTATAAAACACATGGCAGCCTGTATAAAATCGTATCAAAACGCATATTTTCCTAATAATTGAAAACTCAGTTTTTCACATGAAGAACCCAGGATGACTCTCTGATTCATACCTTATTATTGTGAGAATATGTGCCACATAATGCCCTTTGCAAGGCATACTGAGTAAAATCACGTCCAAAAATCTGTCACTATCTCCCGGTCCATAATACATATTTAACGATCAATGTTAACTGAAAACATATCTTCTAGTTCTATATTAAATTGGTAATGTGAAGAACTTATCGGGTTATCAGTTTTAGCTTCCACGATATTAGTTTAGCGTAACTAGGACGTAACTATAAGAGAGTAGATTTCAGCGATTATTTCCCTCATACTGCTTGCATCCGATAAGGTAGCTCCTTCCACAAAAATCCAACCAATCATATGCCTCTGCTAGCGATAATTATTGCACTTGTGCAAAAGCAAAGCGCTAATACCACTTGTGCAATTATCACTTCGTTGCTTAGCAACCGCGAATCTGTTCGATACAAACACGTACCTACTTCTTAAAATTGGTGTGTTTTACAACACCGTTCTAAATTATGCAGCTTATAAATTATGTTGCGGTATTATTAAGCATTGTATCAATGAATTTATATAACTTCTACATTGCTAAATTGTTGTTATTAGACCTCCGTCTCCGTTTAAATTTATGACACACATTCAGAAAATAAACTAACGCTAACAGGGTGTAGGTATAATCGCATTTGCCTTGGATATCCAAGCGTCATGTTTGTTTACTCGAATGACTCTACAGTCATAAACTGGTTCAAAATGAGTCGTTTTGGAAATGTAAACATAGAAAAATTAATACAGAAATTATTAAATCGTATTCATACAAACTGGGCTTTTATTTTCGGAGATAAAAGACCAATTTATACTCGTTACCTTTCTAGGCAAAATAGCGCTTTCGAAAAAATTATCGATAAAATTTCCTGCACTTGTGATATTACATACGATAATACCATTAGAAAGATCACGAGTATAAATTGGTCTTATATTTTCTCTCTGAAAATAAAAGCCCAATTTGTACGAGTGGTTTTGCTAATGGGCAAAATAGCGCTTGAGAATAAAATTATTTAGAAAAGTTTCCGGCACGAGTGGTATTTGTCGAGATTATTTCACGAATACGATTTACGATTTAATAATTTCTGTATTAATTTTTTCTATGTTTACATTTCCAAAACGACTCATTTTGAACGAGTTTATTGACAGCTTCGACTGTAGCATTCGAGTAAACAAACACGACGCTTGGATATCCAAGGCAAATGCGATTATACCTACACCCTGTCAGAGTTGGTTTATTTTCTGAATGTGTGTCATAAATTTAAACGGACACCGAGGTCTAATAAGAACAATTTAGCAGTGTAAAACTTATATAAATTCATTATTGATACAATGCTTAATAATACCGCAACAAAATTTATAAGCTGCATAATTTAGAACAGTGTAAAACACCAATTTTAAGAAGTACGTGTTTGTATCGAACAGATTCGCAGTTGCTAAGCAACGAAGTGGTAATTGCACTAGTGGTATTACCGCGATAATTTGCACTAGTGCAATTACCGCTAGCAGAGGCATATGATTGGTTGGATTTTTATGGAAGGAGCTACTTTATTGGATGCAAGCAGTATGAGGGAAATAATCGCTGAAATCATCACCTGATTGGTTAATATTTCAAAAATTATGTCATTTCATTGGTTCATATCGGCAGGCGTTGAATTCTCATATATATGTTCCTTATCTAAGTGGCATTATCTTGAGAAAGGAGGGATATTTTTATTCTCCGAAAGCTCAGTTGTTGAAGTTTGGTTCTTTTATTGTTATTAGGCATTTATGAATTGTCCTAGCAAGTTGAAAAATTTGTCTTTTAATCAGTTTGGTTCAAGCTCTATGGCGAGAAACCCAATTAAAAATTAAATGGACCTGTTTGCGCCACAAATAAATTTCCGACAATATTTATATCTAATATAGATATCTCAAGTTATGTGCCCTTAGAGCTCAAGTTAGGTTACAATGAATAATAATTTTGGTATTAGTCGCTTCGTTCTAAAAAGAAAATGGAATGCTTTGAACAGTTATTCCAACAATAATAATTATTATTCATGTCTTTCTAGGTTAGTTATGGATCCCCAGTAGAAGGCGTGCTCCATCGTGGAGACATCATCACCAAAGTGGGCAACTACGATGCCAGAGACATTCGACACCAAGACGCGCAGAATCTCTTCAAGAATAGCGGTAGCAACATCAGGGTGGTAGTACAAAGGTGAGGTGAGAGTTTGTACTTTAACAAAAGTATTGTTTGTGCCTGTGTCGAAATGCTATAGCCTACTTAGTGAGCGTTTATTGTTTCGGATTGACCTCAAAAGTAATAGGGAAATCTGCGAAAACTTGCATCAGATCGTATATTACTGTAATAAAATCTTTCCCAACAAAAATGCTTCATTCATATTTTTACTTTTACTGCCATGTTTTGGTTCGAACGTAAACATCAAAGAACAGGAAAAATAATTCTCTGAAAATTAAACGCGCACGTCTTGTTATCTGAAACGACCGCATGACCCTCCATTTCATTTTCTAAAAGAACTTTGTATATTTTCCCTGACAAATATAACCCCATATTCCAAACTTGTTGGGCTTATTTTTAACGCCCCAATTTAATTAAGTACCTACCTATATTTATATCGCTTGTATCGATTCAAAGCATGTCAGCTTGTGGTCTCTGGGAATGCTCTCCCAAGAGCAAGCACCGCAAAGCAGTCACACTAGAAACCTGAGACGTAAATATTTAGTTTGAAGTTTATACCAAAGCACTGAAAATAATCTGTTTCATCTTCAGCTTACCAATAAGAGTATGGAAATAAGAGATACTTAACTGACGTGAAATAGTTTCACGTTCAATTGCATTATCGACTCAAAAAAAAAAATCAGTAACAATATAATGGAATTGTTGCTGATATTGGGCGTTGACTGAAATTTAAATATTTCAGTCCACGTATTGGGTTATTCTGGAAAAATTATTATTTGCTTTAAGAGAGAAGTACATAACAATATACCACCCTTTTTTATTTTAGAATTTTATACCTCGATATCTAATTTTATGTTTTTTCTTTAATTTATAAAAGTTCAAAATGACAATCTAAAACATAATATTATGTTTCATGAGATAGGGGCGTAAGTCCAAAAATACGACGTTTCAGGAAATTAAAAAAACGTTTGTAAAATATGTTTTTTGGCATTACTTTTTTGTCGATAGTTATAAAAAAAATCGCATTTACTGAAAAATGGTATCCGATACGAAGCAAGATTCCAAATTTAGTGCCAAATAAATTGTGTATTTAAAAATTGTATTTTTTAATCGTACACCGTACATTATTTTTTATAAAATTATTATTTTCCCCGGTGACCCCTATCTCCGCCACTGGTCAACCGGTGAGCTTGATACTGGCAGGAGTTTTGGATGTTCATGACAACATGTCGTATACCAAATTTGGTTCAAATATCTTTTCTACTTTCGGACATAAAGCCAAAATTGTTTTCTTTTTCTTTCTTTTCGTGAAATTTTCAATCTTGAAAACGTTTAACAATTAGATAACAACATATTCGGTTTTTCTTGTCGCAAATGGCCTCCCCTGTCACCCAGAGCCGTTACGGGACACTGCATATACAGGGTAAATCAGTTTTTTGTAGCAGGACTTTAACAGGTGATAGATCTTCAAAAAATAACTGCACTTTTTCGTATAAACTATATCTTTCTAAGGCCTTTGAAAAAGTTACGGGGTGTTAAAGTTGGAAAAAATATGCGGACTTTATTGAATATTTACCAAACTAGTTGAGACATTTAAGTCATATTTGGTATACGTTAAAACGGCATGGATTAGCATAAAACCTGGTAATATCGAACATCTTGCACAACCAGTGGCGGAGAAGTGGGTAATTGGTAAAATTATTTTTAGAAAAAAAAAGAATCACCTTGTATTTTAACAAAAGCTATTGAATTTTTTTTGTAGATTTTAATTGCAGACAAAAATGTCCTATTTTTTTCGCATGTGTTATAGTTTAATGGCAAATTTCATTTTTTTGTATTATTTCGGGGTATTTCTGAAACATTATCTAAAAAATTTGCTCCATAAGTAACACTTAAAGTATAAAAAACGTGTTTCTTACTTCAAATAAAGTAACTTTTTCCAATAAACTGACCATTCAAGGTTTTACTTTTCAAGATACAAAGCGTAACCTTAACTGTATTTTTCTTAAATGTTTTAGACCCTGTAACTTCAAAAGTATAGCCTTAAATAGCTAAGTTTATTGGAAAAAGTTACTTTATTTAAAGTAGCAAACACATTATTTCCACTACTTATGGAGCAAATTTTTTAGATAATTTTCAGAAATACCCCGAAATAATTAAAAAAAAATGAAATTTGCAATCTGTGGATTGACATCCACAGATTGCTAGATTTATTCTCAAAGTGACTATTGTTCATTGCAGCATTGCCGTTCTTTAAAAATAATTAAGAAACGGCTGCGAATATGAAAAAATACTAAGAGATACTTTTTGTTAACCATTCTATTCACCACTCAAAACAAATTAAAAAAATGCGATTATTCAGGGTATTCATATTTTTCTGAACTAATTAATTTTACTAACACCCTGTATCTCCGCAACTGGGAGCCTCAGAAGCTTCATGTCAACCTTAAGTTTGACGGCTCATCTGCTCATGTGACACGCCAAGTTTGAAGAAAACATCTCGTATACTTCTAGAGATACTAAGAAATATGTGTATTTTTCTCCAAATTTCCACGCTCTGTATAAAAACAACTATGGCCCGTAGGAGAAAAAAATATATGAAGAAGTGCCCTTATTTTGAATCCAAGAATACGTGGTTTCATTTTTGACCATCAGTTTAGTTACACCCTGTATAGTTTGGTAAATATTCAATAAAGTCCACATATATTTCTTACAATTTTAACACCCTGTAACTTTTTATAAGGCCTTAAAATGATATAGTTTATAGAGGAAAGTGTGGTTATTTTTTGAAGATCTATGACCTGTTAAAATCCTGCTACAAAAAACTGATTCACCCTGTATAAGGTTTCCATATGGGTTTCCACCGCAGCCAACGAAAAATACTCGTTGGCTGCGGTTTCCACGGCACCACGATACACAAATAACGGTGTGCCAGCTAGGAGAACGAAAATTAAACTTTTCTGCGCATCTAACGTCACTTCGACAAAAGCGCGGCCAACTTATAAAAAATTGTCCTGAAATTAGTCTCACTGACATACCTACGTCAGTTATCAATTTCGCGTCAAGTTAAATCTAAAGATAGAATGTAGGCACCTTGAGACACTTTGGTGTATATGTGGTTGCCTAGCTCACTATAAAACGCGTCAAATTTCCGTTTAAAAATAAAAGTAAGCCATGATTTTGTCGAATAAGCGTCACCGTTGACGTCACAGCACCTGCGCGCAAGGCCTACTATAAAGACAGGCCCTGGCGCACAAAAATCACGTGACCATCTTAGTCAGACGTTACATCTCACTTGTCACATAACTGAAAGCGGCAGCTTGGGTTTTGAAAAGTTTTCAATGTTTAGAAACAAGTTTGTGTCTAGTGCGCGTGTGTCCTGGCGGAGGGGAACCGCCCAGGCGCTATTATGGCCTCTGGGTGTCTGGGTGGGAGTCGTGCCGTCCAAGAGTATTGGTGCCGCTCGCACCGACGCGACGTGACGCGTGAGCGATGGAATTCTCCCCCGAACCACAGAATAGGGAACCCGGAATGGACTATTATGGACACGGGACAGTATTAGTATTGGACAGTGGAGCCTGAGACACAGAGGGGTGAACTGCTTGCGGGAGATCCGCGAGTTCAGACGGCCCGGGTGGCTTGGAGCCGTTCCCGTTGACCACGTTCGGGTTTGTGTATTTATTGTATTCACCATTCACCTTGTGCGAAATAAATCAGTGTTGTAACGTACTCGAGGATTTTCGTTGTCGACCCACGCCCTGATATTGTTTCTATTCGGTCTTTCACGCTGCCGATCAACTGAGACCTCGTCAATATTTACAGTATACCTACTGAGGTTAGTTTTCATTTTTATTTCGTAAAAAATTACCTAAATACCAAATATTGAGTCTGTTTATATTATATTTATACATATTACAAAAGCCAGGAAGAAAGTGTCGCCATAACAAACATTTGTTTTGCCTCGGGATGAAAATTTCCGCCAAAAATGGATTCGTCAAGTTCCAACTGAGATTTAATTTCTAAAAACCCTTAAGTATGTGTGGCTAACACATTTTCAAGAAAGTGAAACAATAATTAAAGTGGACAAATGTGTTGTGGGAGGAAAATACCTATAGAGAATATCACCTATAAGCTAAAGGAAGGTGATGTCCCAACAATTTTTGAGAATGTGCCAAAATATTGTGAGTGCAGTTCCGTTTAACTCTCAGCCTAAAACAGCTGAGACAGGTTGAAAATTTTGAAAAAACAATTAGAGAAAGCTTGGTGCACAAAACCAATAATGTAATAGATGAAAGAAAACTCGCCAAATTGTTACGAAATTTGTTTTTTTCTACTTGTCTCCAAAAATGCCTTTCATTATATAGAACTAAGTTGGTCACGTGACTACGCGATTATGCGTTAGCGCCGTGGCCTGTCTTTATCGTTGGCCTCGACCTGCGCGCGGACATACCGCATACCGTTTTCTGTGTATCGTGCACGATACGATGACTATGTGCGTTGACTGACGTATTAATACGGGATCTCGAACATTTTGGTAGTATTCTATATTATAATAATTAAAAAAATAGCACCCACTATACCGTGGCATTTTCAAAGTTCTGATAAAATACGCTGAAGCAAGCAGTTTTCGACAAAATCTTAGAAAATGCTTAAATAGTGAGCCCGACCTCAACTAACCGGTCCTTACCTGTAACCCTCAGGGAAGCGACGCCCAGGCACCCGACCAGCACCGGCTCGTCGCACGCCAGCTACAGCCCCCTGTCCGTGTCGCCCCACCTGTCCCCCAGGGGGGGCGGGGGGCTGGCGCCGCCGTCGCCCGGCGGCGGCTACGGCAGCCCCGCCGGGTCGGCGCTGACGCCGGTCTACGGCAACCCGCTGACGCCCCTCGACAACAACTACTTCGAGGTGTACGAGCCGGGGGCGAGGGGCCGCCGCCGCGCGACCGACGGCGACGTCCACGTCACCAAGCAGGTGAGGGTCCCTCCTCTACCAAGTAAAAAAAAACACAATAAGGACCTTGGTCAGCATAGAACCTGAGCCAGTTTGAATCTTTGAAGCATCTTGAAACTAGATGATTGTGCTTCTTTTTAATATACCAGTAGTAATTAGACACGAGTAGGTAAGTAAGGTAACAGTCCCAAGATAAAGAGGAAAATGATCTGTCAAAAACGTTGGGCTGCGCATCCGTTGTCCGTTGGTAATTTGACTTAAAATAAATTAAAAGTAAAAAAATATTTAAAAAAAAAGCTTTTATTTAAATGCGCTAAAAAGAATAAAATAATCTTTCCTTTTAAAACTTTTACTATCAACTTATAACGTCATTCCACAATTTATATGATATAAAAGCTTGTCGCGAGATTTAAGTTTTCAAACTAAGTAAATACCACTACTTAAATCTCGCGACAAGCTTTTATATCATATAAATTGTGGAATGACGTTATAAGTTGATAGTAAAAGTTTTAAAAGAAAAGATTATTTTATTCTTTTTAGCGCATTTAAATAAAAGCTTTTTTTAAAAATATTTTTTTACTTTTAATTTATTTTGTAATTTTTAGTTTGGCCAGGTGTCTGAGTCTATTCATCTCAGTTAACGCATCATTGTTGCAAGGTCGTTTGCCGGTTAGTTTAGAACAGTCTAGCTCTTCAATGAGGAGACCTTCTAATGATCTAACCCTACTTAAGGCCACGTATGCTTGACCAGGCGCGAAGAGCTTGGAGCCTAAATATACAACGAGACAGGTTGCAGACCAATGCTGTTGACGCCTATCTCACCAAACTACACAAGTCAAAGTTAACTAGTCCGCCATCTTGGGTGTTCCGCCATGTTGGATTTAGAATGACGTCACACATATAATCATGCATTGTCATCCAAATTAAACGTGTGTACAAAATTTCAGCTCGATCGGTTGAAATTTAACTAGTCCGCCATCTTGAGTGTTCCGCCATGTTGGATTTAGAATGACGTCACACATATAATCATGCATTGTCATCCAAATTAAACGTGTGTACAAACTTTCAGCTCGATCGGTTGAAATTTAACTAGTCCGCCATCTTGAGTGTTCCGCCATGTTGGATTTAGAATGACGTCACACATATAATCATGCATTGTCATCCAAATTAAACGTGTGTACAAAATTTCAGCTCGATCGGTTGAAATTTAACTAGTCCGCCATCTTGGGTGATCCGCCATGTTGGATTTAGAATTACGTCACACATATAATCATGCATTGTCATCCAAATTAAACGTGTGTACAAAATTTCAGCTCGATCGGTTGAAGATATCTGCTTCAAAATTGAGTTGCAAGATTCCACCCGAACAAATTACATACATACATACATACATACATACATTGCAAGTTAAATAAAAGCTTTTAAAAAGAGACAAAAGTTCCGCCCTAGCCTTTAAATAAAGAACCCCAGGAAGGAGCAAATTTGAGCTTAACGCTCGACCGGGACAGTCGTCGAGTGCCGTTTCCGTTTTTACAGTGGCGTGCACCTTTGAGTTGTTTCGACAAACTAATCGAGGCAGAAATCCTCATTTTTCGTGAAGTCAGTACCTACAACCTACAATACAGGCAAAAAATTATAGGGCATGTATGTACATATTTATATGACTTCAAGTTTATTAATTCTTGTTCATATATCACTTCTAATTTTAAATTTCCAATTATGAAGAGGTAGGTACCTACACAAACGCCTATGCCACTTTGGTGCATGGCCTCAAAACTTAATTTAAATTACAAAATTACTCACCGATGGATTATTATCCTCAAACATTTTAGTTTTGGCGGTCAGGGAGGTGCCACAAGCCGCACAGCTAAGCATAATAACTCGAAAAAGTATCTAAATACCACATACTGACACCTATCACCGTGTCAGGTATCAAAATATTGTGCCAAAACTTGGTAACTACTCAGAGCGATTTCCGTTTCACGTATTTTATAATACACATAGAGCTTTGACTCCTTCCTGGGATTCTTTATTCAAATGGCCCTATAGCGCTATAGGTACTTGTTTGTCAGAGCCGTCAAAAAATATGTGTGTTGACATTGAATAATTCATTATTTGATGACGCTATTTGCTGTTTTGTGGTACCATATAATATGATGAAGAAGAGATATTACCACCTAACCTAACTATGAAATTTTCTAATTAATTAACAGCAAAGTTCCCCTGTCTTAAAAATGTGGCCCGAAAATGTTCTATGGCGAAGTGAAGAGTATTAGTCGCTAGTTAAATGCTATTTTTAACTGTGGATTTCCCATCACCAAAAAAATGTATGAGCCAGAACTAAAAAAAATATACAGGGATGTTTTATGTAGTTTATGATCTCAATACTTTTAATCTCTGCGACTGCTATAAGACATACTTAATACATTATATTAAAGTTATTAAAAACAAATGCAATATGTTTTTAGTTTTATTACCATTGATACTTTGTTATTTTGAAAATGTTAGTAATAAAATATGTAATATAATTGTTTTTTTAGTTGTGTCGATAAATAGTTCAGTTGGTGTCGATATTAAGTACCTACATATTGATTTGCTGCCTGTCGATAATAATATCAGTAGGGTATATTTCAGAAATTTAATTTGTTTGCTTCAAAACGGAAAAACCTAGAGCAAACATAAATTGCAAAATAAAACTTTAATAAAGGAGTAAAACATATTGAAATTGATAATAATCTTAATTCATTCTAAAAATTTGCGGGGCAGTGTGAAGTTAACACTTGGCCTTATAGTGTCGATCTTTGAATAAAGAATCCGCGCTACCGTAAAACCTACAAAAATGGCATTTTACTAATGTGGAAAATTAGTTTTTTCATAATTTCCAAGGTGATTTTTCGAAAGTAAAATTATGTGACAAATTAGTTTCAAACCAAGCAGCGCTGATCTTCAAAAGCTCAAATTTCAACTCGATTTTTTTTGTTATTTACATTTTAAGTGAACTCAATCCGTGGACACTGTAGGTTAGATAATATTGGTATATATTTTTAATTATTATTATTTTCTCATTTTATTAGGGGGGGGGGCATGGCCCCCATCCGCCCCCTAAGAGCGCGCCTAGGTGGATGATCTCCAAAGTTAATTTAAATTACAAAATTACTTACTGATGGATTATTATCCTCAAACATTTAGTTTTGGCGGGTAGGGAAGAGCCACAAGCCGCACAGATAAGCACAATAACTCGTATTTTAATAACCTATTTTATAATGATAATGCTTATAGAGATTTGACTCCTACCTGGGATTCTTCGTTCAAAGGTGTCGATAATTATTGATACCACCACCTTACGGGTAAAAAATCGTTCTAAAAGTTAGTAGTGATTCCATTTAAAGTCGATTTTTGTGGGTTTTGAGATCAAAACACATAATTTTTATAACATATTATAGAAAGGAACAAATTACTGTTTTTTCATATCGACCATCAGCAGCGCTTCCCCAACGCTTACAAGAAGGATAAAAAGGCTCGGCGATCTTATTAAATATTACGCGAAAAACTATGGTAACTTTGATATCGATATACCTACATCACAGCTTACTATGTTTTGGGGTAAAAGCTGTTCCTACATTTTGTAATGATTTATTTTAGGACAGATAAATGGTTATCTGTGATTTTAGTATCATGGGTCTACCCCACGTAGCCGCATTCATTATTGTTGGTTTCATGTGAACTTCCTATTTGTTTTTCCTTCCAAAATATTTGCCGAATATGTAGAGACTTAAATGCAAGTATAGAACGTGAGTGCATTTTTTTTCAACTGATTTTCTTTTATCTGCTATACCACAAAAACATCCCTATTGATTTATATTTTCAGGTACCTATACAAAAATCGAATAGTAAAAAGCAAAAAGTTACTACGGGTTTCTAGGGTTTTCCGTAGTACTTGAACGAATGCTATTCTAGTTCTATCGGGAAAAAAGGCGTCCCTAGCCGCAAATGGTAACGAAGACCAAATAATAGTAATTGCCCCTCTCCCCCGAACAAGCATGTGGTTGCTTCTGGGGTACTCCTAGTTTGGAGTATTGTGAGGGTGAGAATTATTATTTTTATTACAAAAATAGATTACAGGTATCCCTCAAAATTACGAAATGTGAATTTAGCTTTGGGATCACAACTTTTTTGCTTGGTAAGTACATCAAAATTCCCAATAAGTTTTCTCTTTGGAATTAAAGGAAGTGTCGAAATATCTCCTAAATTTGGCGTAGACATTAAAAACCATTGTGCCGATTTACGTTTTTTTTCCAAAGAAACCAAAAATACTTTGTTTAGAACAGAAGACGTTGTCCTAACCGACACACTTTTCTTAAATTTAGAATATCTGCATCAAATTTAGTATATGTGGGCACTCCCCATAATTCTGAAGAATAAACTTATTTGGAGTTTTTCTGTAACTTGGAAAAAGGGTTGTTTTCTCTAAAGAAAACTTTTTATGAGGAGATACTTTTTACGAAAACAAGAAGGTAATAAAAATTAAATCCGCCTCTTACATACAATCCAGGGACAGACTGTATCAGAGTTTTTCCTAAGTAGGGGGCTTTTCGTTATTTTTGTAAAAAAATAAATTGCCTAAACATGTTTCATTTTTCAATCTTATTGAAAACTGTTCATTATAAGCAAAAAAAGGCGAGAGCGAGGAATCGAACGAACATTTGAAAAATAATGCGAACGGGACCCAGATGCGCTCATATAAAAGTGTTGCACTAACTGCATGATGTATGCACTCTAATTTTTAATATAACATCTCGTGTAACATCTCTTTTTGGAAATATACAACTTTACTTTACTTACTTTATCGCTCTGTATCTCAAAAACAAAGGACAATCTGTTTACAAAATTTTTTTTGTATGTCGAAAACGCATTATGTACTATTTATTTTATTCAAATCTAGAGTCTACATTTATTATATAAACTACACAAGTTATAAAAAGTTCAGAGCCCTTGGGGTATATAATAGTAATAGTTAGTTAAATTAAACACACACATACGGGTAGGTTAGATGGCGGTAAAAGGGGGGTGTGGCCTAAACGTGACACCACAAAAGTGGAGGGGTGCAAAAGGAGTGGGAAATGTGTTCCAGAACTCTCTAACTTGTCCTACTGGAAGTAGTTAAGTTTAGAGAGTTCTGGACTATCCCCGATCCTTCCACTTCTTTTGTGACATCACATCTATAGGCCCGAGGCCAACGATAAAGACAGGCCACGGCGCTAACGCATAATCGTGTAGTCACGTGACCAACTTAGTCGTATATAATGAAAGGCATTTTTGGAGATAAGTAGAAAAAACAAATTTCGTAACAATTTGGCAAGTTTTCTTTCATCTATTACATTATTGGTTTTGTGCATTCAAGCTTTCTCTAATTGTTTTTTCAAAATTTTCAACCTGCCTCAGCTGTTTTAGGCTGAGAGTTAAACGGCACTGCACTCACAATATTTTGGCACATTCTCAAAAATTGTTCCTTTAGCTTAGGTGATATTCTCTATAGGTATTTTCCTCCCACAACACATTTGTCTTCCTGGCTTTTGTAATATGTATAATCAGACCCAATATTTGGTATTTAGGTTATTTTTTACGAGAAATAAAAATGAAAACTAACCTCAGTACTGTAAATATTGACGAGGTCTCAGTTGATCGGCACCGTGAAAGACCATACTATTATCAGGGCGTAGGCCGACAACAATAATCCTCGAGTATGTTAGAACACTGATTTATTTCGCACCTTAATGATGCAATGGTTTGTTGTCAATGAATGAATTTTGATTGATTAGAATATTTGAAAAGTACCAACCTAAACCGCATATCTTCTTTTGGCCTACCTTATTGGATTGTCACGAAATTTTAGGATGGCCACCAACCACCGACTAAAGTCTATTATTTCCAGAAGAAAGATTACCCCGCAACCAATAGTAAAGGAGGAGGAGGATGTCTTTAGAAAAGATTCTTAGGTTGAGATACTTAAAAAAATGATGAAGATGAATGACTTATGAAAACTCAGTTTATGGCTCTAACATCAGTGTATTAAAACACCCTAGAATATTGAAAAATAATATCAAAAGGAGAATGAAACTACAAAATCCTTGAAGAGGGACTGACAAATGTCCATTGAATCCGCTCCATTGACTTTACTTGAAATAAATATGGAAGTACAGTAACGTATACAGTGTGTTTCAAAAGTAAGCGTAAACCTTCTTCTGGGGGCGTAACTAATCCCCGGATAAAAATGAGACAAAAAGTTCCTATCCACGTGGGCCCGGAAATGTTTTCTAAATGAGCTACGCCCCTTCGAATGGGACACCCTGAAGATGGTTTTTCCTCAATATTTCCGAAACCGTTAACTAATAGAATTTCGAGAATAAACTTAAACACGGTATAAACTTTTGACGCTGAACTCGATTCTGAATTCAGAATTTAAAAATTTTAGCCAGGGCGTCACATACTGGGAAGGTCAAGGGCTAAAAAAAGCATTTCCGGACCCATGTAGATAGGAATTGCTTGTCTTATTTTTATCCGCTCCCAGGAGATTTACGCTTACTTTTGTAATACCCTGTATGACGAAAGTTTAAAAACATTTCAACAATAAAATTGTAGGAGAAGAAAAATAGCGGCCCGTGGTTTCCAATACGTCGCTGGTGTCGTAGGTATAAGTGATTGAAACATAATTTGTCTCAAAACTATTGTTAACAAGTACATTATTAATTAGTAGATGAGGTATTTTATAACATATAGGTAATATACAAGGTGATAACTTTAAATGGAACAAATTACTCCTAAGTAAAATAGGACACCTCATTGGAAAGTTCATTGAAAGACGAACTCATACTTTTGAATAATAAAAGAACAATGCAAAACTTTTAAAAAAATATTTTCGGTATAAAAAAATAGTACTTAGGTACTATAATAATTATTAGTGTTTATTTAATTCTTTTCTTTGAAAAATCAGTAGGCATAAGAATCCACAAAAAAGTGTTTGGTAATAATGTCAAAGAAAAGTACTTACACTTTATTCAATCAAAATGCAAGTTGGGTGTAAACATTTACACGATGGAAACACGTGAACAATTTTGAAGACTAATACTGGGCAGGGCCGCATTAAGGACGATCACTATGAATTTTATAATATAAAATATTAAAATAATATGCCCCAGTATTAAGAACTTTAAAAACAAACTTTTATGGCACACCTAGTCATTCACTTACCTGCAAATTTCTACTATTAACACAGCTCCAACAATGAATAAACAGCGAAAGAATTATATCGGAAAAAATTAAAAGTCCACTTGCAACTCAATACACCTCTGTAATAAATAACGACTCGCTGAAGTCGCCCGCCAGGAAAAACTTTATTGCCGTCTAGCCAATAGCAAGCCGATCACGTGCTAGCCATGCACCAACTTTTGTTTATCTTTCACTTGCGTTTAGTTTGAATAGAGTTTAGTAGTATTTTCTTTGGTTATGTAGAAAACACGTAGGTACCTACCAAACTTGATCCATGTTTGCTTAACTTCCAAAAAAACTTTAATAACTCAACAATAACACATACCACAAATTCTTTCAGACATACCTAATGCCCCAGTTTCGAATCTCTCGTTAGTTTATAATAATTATAGGGATTTTTTTCACTTTTACTTTCGAACCGCAAAATATGTGCAATGTCTTCACCTCTGCACTAAAAATAAATATTAAATCATAAAAAATAGCGTTCTATAAATAACTCTCACCATATTTCATACAGGTGGCGTCGATATACTTATTCATTTAATAATTTATTTAAAATACGATGGATTATTACCCTTTAGATATTTACGTTCTACTTGGACTATTTGTAGCCGTAAAAAAATAAAATAAAATCCTACTGTTTGTATAATATTCCCGTCGATGTCATATATCTTCCCACAAAAAATATTTTGCCACCTTTTGCCACATAAATTGGCAAATTGACAAAATTCTAGAACATGAATTTCCCGTATAAATTCTCCAAGCTTTTAACAGGTCGCCATATTCAAATTTATGGAATTACAATTTTATGTCTTACATTTACAAAGATCTTTCATAGGTTTGGCACATTAAGTAAAATTTATAATTATTTGACAAAGGTCTCTATAAATTCTCGCTTATTTTTTAGTTAATTAAATTCCTAATAGTAAATTTCTAAGGGGCCAATTACACAGCTGTAAGCCTCTGAAGACCTCGTTGCAATAACTATTTTTATAAGACCTTGTTATGTGACATTTCTGGCAATTTACCAAAAACGCAAAATTGATTGTTGAAAATGTTGAAGTCCCGACATAGACAAAATATTTACTAATGAGAATGAGTACTTACATTAAAAACATCATGTTGTACTATCTCCAGTAAGTATCCAAAATATTGTATGACTTTTAATCTTTCAAATTCAAATCTAATTATTATTTTGTACAAGCGTGCGGAAAAGTACACTTTTCCGCACGCATTTTAGTTTACTTTTCCGCACTACTTTTCCGCACTAGTGCGGAAAAGTGACACTTTCTAAACTAAAATGCGTGCGGAAAAGTTTCTTACTTTTCCGCACGCTTGTAGAAAAAATAGTGTTCCTAACTCTTGCGGAAAGTGTCTTTTCCACACTCGATTTCTTGACTGAACTCCGCTACGCGTCGTTCAGCCAACTGTAATCGCGTGCGGAAAAGTGGCACTTCCCACACTTGTTAGGAAATATACTATTTAACATCAAAACTAAAAAGGTCTACCTACGTAGTTAGTTATTAGACCATATTTTCCATGCCTCTCATTATATTATGTGTATAATATACAGTGTGTCCCCAGATGGGGTACCGCACTCTTGTAAAGTTTCTTATATTTGATTTTTCGAGAAAAAGTCATTCTTGATAAAAAGTTTTGCTTGTTCTTCAAATAAGATTGGCATGGAAAAAGTTAACATTACTTATACTGGGTGACCAGAAAATTGAAAAGACGTTAATTAACATAAGAGTAAACTGCCTCTATTTGTAGAGATAATGAAAAAAGTTATAAAGAAAATTTGTTCAGCGTGTTAAGTTACTTACGTGTACACAATTTCAAGGTGTAAGGCCTACTTTGATTTTTTGATTTTTTTTCTTGTTTTTCTTCGATTAAATGTTTTTCTGTAAATAGTATGACAAAACTGTATTAACAAAAGTTACTCAGAGTATTAAACTATGTACGATGAAAAAATTTTGACAATCCCGGCCTACTTTGATTTTCTTCCAATATTTTCCAAAATAAAAAGTAGGCCTAGAATTGTTAAATTTTGTCAGTAGGCGCAGTTTTCCATTCTGGGTAACTTTTGTTAATACAGTTTTGTCATACTATTTACAGAAAACCATTTAATCAAAGAAAAACAAGAAAAATATCAAAAAATCAAAGTAGGCCTAACTCTTTGAAATTTTGTACACGTAAGAAACTTACCACGCTGAACAAATTTTTTTATAACTTTTTTCACTATCTCTACAAATAGAGGCAATTTACTCTTATTAATGATTTTTCAATTTTCTGCTCACCCAGTGTAAGTAATGTTAACTTTCCATGCCACTCTTATTTTAAGAACAAGCAAAACTTTTTATTAAGAATGACTTTTTCTCGAAAAATCAAATATAAAAAACTTTACAAGAGTGCGGTATCCCATCTGGGGACACACTGTTTTGTTTTGCCTAAAACTAAGATTTATCAAGAAAATAAAAAGTTTTAAGACCATAACTTTTATATAATTTTCAATTTTCCGCTCAATTTCCAGACATAAGTAGGTAATTCCTTGCGTGCAACCAGTGTTTACAAAAAGATGACCTGCCTCGATCAAAAAATAGAACAGATTCATGTGTATATTTGAAAGAGTTATCCAACGTGCATACCGACGTCATCGACATGTTGACTTGAAACTATGAAATTTCGCGTTTTAGTAGTCTAGCCAACATTCATATCAATTATCACACATGCTAATAGTCCGGTCTTTCATTTTGCTCATTCAGATACATTGTGTACCTATGGTCTGCTTTAAATTCAAGTTATTGAATAAAAAAATACAACGGCGAATTTTCTTCATCTGTATCGTTTTGCGACAAATCTAATTTTGTACCTATTTACTATTGATGAACAAATTCTAAAAATAACAAAATAATTATTTTTTACAACAAAAAATAATGTCCCAAAGAAAAAATTTAGTTTTAAGGGTTTATTTCTTTAATAGCGGTTTCTATCTAGAATATGAAGTTTATTGCTGAAAGGAATTAAAAAAAAATAAAAAATAAAAAACCTTTTTAAAAACAATCTTTTATTTAAGCCATGTACTAAAACGGATAAAATATGTTTATGTTTTCGTTAAGATAATTCATTGTCAAATTGCGACAAGCTTTTTAAATCGAAAAGCTTGTCGCGCGAAATGTTCATAAAAGTAGGTACCAATTAAATTTATTGGACCAGTGATTGGTTGATAAACAAAGTATTTGCTAAAGTATGTATTTTTTTCTTTACAGTTTGCGCGACGAGCTTTTTGACTTAAAAAAGCTTGTCGCAGTTTGGCATTGAATTATCTTAACGAAAACCTAAACTTATTTTATTCGTTTTAGTATATGGCTTAAAAAAGGTTTTTTTTAATTTTTGTTGTATTTTGTGCGTGAGAGTGGTAAATTAATTTAGGTTGTCATCTTGGAGCATCCGCCATATTAGATTTAGTGTCACGTCACCCACTTTATTGTTTTCTACTCGTCGAGCCCTTTCATTTGATACCCATGTCGAGGAGGTTGTGTAGAAATAGGTAATCCGCCATCTTGGGGGGCCGCCATTTTGAAACAAAAATCACAATGCTGAGTATACTAGATTGCATTGTCACCAGAACCAAAAGTGTGTGCAAAATTTCAGCCCAATCGGTTGGGTGGAAGTGGTTTAAAATTCATTTGCAAGATTTCAGTACATACACACACAATGTTATAATTTTGGGAAAGAGGCGCAACTAACTTTGTTTTTAGAAATATGACAAGTTTTGTAAAAAAGAGTATACAGGGTGTCCCGAAATTAGCCTGCCATAATTTACCAGCGTGTTCTGTGACCCAAAAAAAATGAAAAAGTTCCCATAAACATGACTTCAAAAATTCCCCCTAAGAGGGCTATAGCTCCCGAAATGGGCACTTTGGCAAAGAATTTTTTTCTAAATATTTCCTGAACGAGCAATGATAAAATTCACATATCAAATTTCAGAATTTTGTCTTTGTTCGTTCTGGAAATATTTAGAAAAAATTCAGAACGAACAAAGATAAAATTCTGAAATTTGATATGTGATCTACTTGAGATTGACATTTACCGAGGTAGCCATAGTTAGACATTCTTAATCATAGGCGTCCCAAATGGGGGGGTTAATAGGTTAAAAATACTCCAATATTGTTTTATATACTTTTTTCTAGATTTCTTGCGTAATTATGAAATTTGAAGGTATTATACGAAGAAAAGATGCTCTTGTTGAACTTCGATAGCATATTCACCGTTTTCGAGTAAACTCGTTTTGAATTTTTTTTTCATAGTCCCATGAAAATGCCTATGGGAAAATTAGCCTGCCATAATTTACCAGCACGTTTTTTGATAAAAAAAATGAAAAAAGTTCCCATACACATGGCCTCAAAAAGGCCCCCTAAGGAGGCTATAGTCTCCGAAATAGATACTTTGGCAAACGGTTTTTTCTAAATATTTCCAGAACGAACAAAGACAAAATTCTGAAATTTGGTATGTGAATTTTATAATTGCTCGTTCAGGAAATATTTAGAAAAAAACTGTTTGCCAAAGTGTCCATTTCGGGAGCTATAGCCCTCTTAGGGGGCATTTTTGAAGTCATGTTTATGGGAACTTTTTCATTTTTTTGGGTCGCAGAACACGCTGGTAAATTATGGCAGGCTAATTTCGGGACATCCTGTATAGTTTAGAACAAAACCGAACTCTAATTTGCAATAATTAATTCAATTTTTTCAGAAAATCGTATTTTTTTTTTGGCATTTATTAGTTTAGACGGAATTTTAAATATGATCTCCATTACATATGGGTGATTTATTCATAAATACATTAATTTTAACCACGTCATCAGGGAGGTACATATATACCGAAAACGCAAAAAAAAAATTTTTTGCTGCATGTTTAAATAATGGGGCAATTTATCCCAAATCCCGCGTAACGAGGCGCACCTGAACGCATGTGGCTACGACGTTATGCTGCAGCACATGGCACCGGCCGCGACGTTGCCATTATTTATTGATAATTTAATTACGAAAAAATATTCAGTTTATGAATTATTTACCTAGTTGATATGCCAATAACAGGGTGTTAGCACACCTTGGACTTGGCGTGTTCAGCATCTAACTCGAGAGACCCTTATCACTACACTTTTCACAGCACCCGCTATAACAATACAAAAGGCCTTCATAATCACACGCACAAAACGCACTCAGTGTCTACAGAGGGTGGAAAATACTGAAACCTCAAAAGACTGAAACTGTCTCCGAAATTCGCTAGATTTTGAGATTTAAGACAAAAGTTTTATTAAAAACAACGCAGGCGTCCCATCCGCATTCCACAACTATTATTTATTACGTCAAACTTGTCATTGTCAAGGATCTGCTGCCGGTTTCTATTGTATGTGGCGCCATCTCGTTGGTATTAACGTCGCCGAATCTGTGGTTGAGCTCTCAGTCACCCTCTGTGTGTTCAAAACCGAAAGTCTACAGCGCGCTTTATGACACGGTAACTAGCGAACCTTTCTAATAGATGGCAGCACGTACTACAGAAACCAGAGTTGCCTACATTCTGTAGGTATATTCGGTACTCTTTGTGCAACATTTTTGCTTTTTTACCAAAACGGTTATCTAGACAAATGCGGAAATGATAGACATAATAATGATCCTTCATGGAGAATGCCCGCAGAATGTCAGTCAAGCTACCGCGGAACTATTTAGAAGCGCGCCACCTATCGGCAGGTAGCGAAACTAAGTACGAAACCACAACGACGTTTCATTACGGGAATGCTTTCTACGAACGAAGTAGTGTCAATGAATGCGACATGGGACATAACCTTTAAAAATATCCAAACCAAAATACGGAGAATGTGCACTGTGAAATACGGGAAACAATAACATCACATGTGCGATTAGTGAGGCGGAGTGCGAGAAACGAAAGGAAATTCACAGTGCGCTCTGCGGAAACTTGGCAAGGATCAATGCCGCAAACACCAACGCGCCGCGTGCCGGAAATTCTCGGCCACGGGCAATCGCCAAGCTCCTTTTGCGGAGTTCGGGCTACACACATCCTCCTACTCCTACTAACGACTGCACGACAAGGGTTGTGACAAACAGAAGTCAAGAAAGCTAAGGACTTTTAGCAACCCATCATCCCTAACTCGCCCAGAAATAATACTAAGACTCGGTAGGTTACACATCAGGCTATACCCGGTAACATACCTAACGGCAGGAAAAGAAACTATAGAAAAAGCTGTAAAGATCGAAAGGTGGAAATTAGAAAGATTCAAGTACTTACGACTGAACCAATGTCACAGAGGAGGACCACCCCCACGGAAACGATTCTATTGCAAATATGGATCCCTAGTAACAATGAAAAGCAAACATAACGAGAAATAAAGGAATTAGAAGTGTATCGTTGGTGATGGTAACCAACTTAAGCGGAAAGTAAGGTAATTTTAAGCAACTGTATCCCAGAGATGTTGGCTAATTTTGACGTTCTTATTTCAGAGGAAGCAGAACAATCACAGAACACAACTACTTACTCTAGGAGCGTCTTGGTGTAGTAAAAAGGATTATCAGTGAACTAGTGAGCGGAAATATTAGTGCCCCAAGCGAAAGTGAGTGAAGTTCGTTTTATCGAGAAAAAATCGTCTTCAGTGGTGTCGAGGTCCACGAAATCATGTAAGCCCCCTAGTTGAATAGGTACCTACTTAATAAAGCATCCAAAAATCAAAAGGTCACGTAAGCAGTCGTTTCATTTATTTTTCTCGTTGGCATTTATCCCTTAAGGCTCGCCTTAAGGTGTCTCAGGGCAAAACTAACCGTTACAAGAGGTAAGCGTTAACATTTGTCCATAATTTCCGCAAGCATTTGGCGGAACATTCGCCTACAATACAAATAATTATGTACTGAAAACATTCCTTTAAATTTACGAAAGTTACGTACATCTGGCAACAATGTTGACGCGCGCAACGGCAAGCGTCGTCCGATGCCTCATGCGCCCTGAAAGCAATCCAGTGGCAGCTGTAAATAGAGGGCCAAATAGGTAAAAATGCGGTTTAGAAAAAAAATAATTCCGGCTTTAAAAAAAAGTTGGAATTTTTTAAATTGCGATTTCGCATTCATAGCATTTTTCCCTACCCACTGTTAAAATTAATGTAGTTATGAATAAATCACCCTGTATGGTCCAAATTGGTCAGTTTTAAGATGTTTCTTCTATTTATCCGGAGGAGATAGACAAAAAGTAGCTAAAAGCTCAGATGGCCAGCAACCGCATTTTGATAATAATAGTCGTCTCGCCGAATAACTCGAGGACGTTGACAACTCGATTGACATTTGCTAAACTCCCTAGATTTCCCGGATTGACAAGAAAAACCAGGGACGTAGGTACCTACCTATCGTATTACGGCATAACGGGTAAGCTGAATTTTCGGCAGTTTTCAAGTATCCAAACGAAACCAATTTATTTTTGTATTGTTTCTGAGGCCCAGGCAAAAATACTTTGTATATATGTTTATAATGACATCTGACGTCATAAAACTTAGATCTTATTGGATTCGTTTTTGCATTCATTAAAACCGTTTGACCTTGAAAATTTGAAAATTTTTCGCCTGCGGTGCAATTTTCAGTTATAAAAACTGTATTTGTTCTTTTTAATTTATGATCCTCCCCATCGACAAAGTCTAGCTACGGCCCTAAATATTCATTGAGTATCCCGCGGATCCGTGGTAAAAAAAGTGGGCTGTGGCTGTGAAGTAACTGAAAACTAATCGTTAAAATGTTAAAATCTTAGGACTGTCACTGCTTCTGTACAAATCTATAGTCAATAAAGTTGTGACGTCTACAGTTTTACTGCGCCTATTATTAAGATAGGCCATTATTTATTCTGTGACAGTTAAAGGCAAGTTAATGAGACAGTGATACAGCGTTTAGCGAATTCAAACGAATACAGGTACCTACTTGTCGCTGTTTTTTTCTACGAAAACATTTTTTTAATATATATTTGTATTTATTTTTGAAAGGCTAGTTACGGCCTTTTCTCTACCTTCGAAATGAAACATGATGTATAGTCGTCCTTACTGCAGAATGTGTGCGACGTAAGGGGGGAAGAACTCGTAAATATTATAGAATTAGTCGTCACAGTTCAGGGGCGTACCTCAATTTTGTGTAACTGACTGACTCAATTTTCATATAATTGTTATTTAATTTATAGTTAATATTATACTTAACGGTGATGCCTTAGACTATGGAGGAAGGCAAACCCTTATAACATTGGCAATTATTTCTCGTGCTTGAGAATGCAGCGTTCTTTCCTGTTTGCTCATTTTGCGCACGTTAACTCCCGAACGTACGAAACGCCACTGAGCTCTCTGCCAAGCTTGCCGGCGGCCGAAAAAGTGAGCGCTGTGTAGTAGCCCAAATACGCAGTTAACTTTACGTACTATAGAAACAGGCACAAAACGCGTTGGCTAACGGTTTTGTCGGTCGGTTCGTTGTCAGAAGTGCTTTGTTGCCGTATTTCAAAGGCGATGGTAGACGCGACGATGTCGAAAAAAATACAATAGGTGTTTTATTAGACCGCGTTAAAAATAAATGATAAATGAAAATGAGTAAGTGGTCGCGTGATGCGCGGTTTATTTTTTCGGTATTACAGAGTTCATAAATTCGGCTTCAATATGCTAAAACTTGTATACGCCACTAAATAACGACTACTCGTATAGGAAATCTCGCAACGCTGCCCGCATTCTTTAGATACGTTTTCTTTCCTGCGTTGAACTGTACTCAGAGAAGCATGTCGTTTCTTCTGGGGTACTCCTTTAGTTTGGAGTATTGCGAGGGTGAGAATTATTATTATAAAAAATTTACATTCGTAATTTTCATTGGTTAGCTATCCAGGCAAACTTTCCGCCCGGACTATAATACTTATAACGTGTAGCGTCCAGATCCCGGCCTGTATTTACGTAGCGTAGGTCTTGACAGACCGCCGCCCCCGGCCGCGAAAATCGTCGCCCCCGTCTGTGACCGCGTCCGACACGTCCCAGCTGAGCGCTTTCGGGCCCGAAGCTATTTCGCGAAAATCGACAGTCCCGAGCGGGTGGCGCGCGTCTTGTGCTCTCGGTCCGCGATGATTCTGTCGCACAGCAGGTCCCACAACGACTTCAACGGTCGGGAGGCGGCCAACTTGTGGGTAAGGACGCGGCCGGCTCTTCAGCTTCGACCTACGAACGCCCGGCAATGCATGCGGGACGCATATTTACGTTAAATAAATAAGTGTATCAACAGATACATTTTAGCATGCCGGAAAGATGCATACAATTCTCTACAACTTTTATTTAGATTTTTTTTCTCTGACAACAAATTAGAAAGTTCTAGGAGGAGTAGTGGAACCCGAGGTGGAACCCTGAACCTACATTTAATATTCAATTTAATTCTTAGATACTAAATACTCTTAGGTATATTATATACTGAAACCTTGTGGTCATGTAGACCACAAGGTTTCAGTAGCAGAAGCTTACAGCTATCTAATCATTAAAATGTATCTGTTGATACACTTATTTATTTACCATTTACCTGTTATTTGCGAATAATATAGGCTTGATGTGTTGATGTGTTTGTTGCTGTTATGACAGTCCAATCTACCTTTTTTCCATAAGCTGGCATTTATTAATATAGCGTTGCGCTTACCGTCTAGGAAACGGAGCGATCAGAGCGCGTTACGTTTCCTAGCTGGCTGCCGCAACGAGTAGCGTTGACCGTATAGGAAACGTAAATATGCGTACGGCACATCCTACTTTGAGGGGCGCGGATGCGAGATAATCCCGAAGATATTGAGTAGTCCATGATGCAACAATAATCATTGAAAATTGAAGTAACGCTATTTCTTCAAGAGCGCGTTCCAATGCGCATTAATTTATACAGGTCGTAAATGTCACAAGTAAAACCGTAGATTAAAGGAGACATAGATAGCAAAGGCATTGTTGAAAGCGTCCCCAAAAAATGCCGGTAGCACAGAATAAATAGCTTTGCAACGTTAGTCTGTGCCGGTAGGTACACCAAATTTTAGATAAATTGTAATGTTTTACAACTATCAGGACTCGATACTAAGTTGAGGTTGTATTTTCAGTTAGGGAAAATATTTGGTCTACCTCGTGGTAATTTCAACAATGGTTCTGACAGTCTATGTGTAGTTTTGTCTATGGTAAAACTGATGATAGAAAATCTCATTTATTCACAATCAATTATGTCATAGCAATGGTAACCATAATAGTAGATATATATTATGTACCAAGAGACTAAAGCGCGTCTTTTAATCCCGAAAGTGAAAAGTGCAACAATCACTCGTACTAAATACGCTATTATTTGCACCGCAGGAACTAAAATTTAAAAATTCACAAGGCATTATGTAAAAAGAAACATTCGACATTACCAATTTACTACTTTGCACCGTTTTAGCGAGGAAACTGTTTGAGATAGATCAAAATGAATATAATATTTCTATCTTAATTTTTCAAGGGCTACAGGGCTACTTAATGGTGCTGGTAGGTACCAATTGGGTTCATGTTCATGGTGCCAAAATTGGTACCAACCATCAGTTACAACATCGGATAGATCTTAAAAAGTTAAGATAGGAATGTAAAAATTTCATTTTGTTCTATCTCAATCAGTTTTGTCGCTACAACGGTGCAAACTAGTCAAAATGTCCAGTTTCAACTGTTTATAGCTCAGAATCTACTAATTTTGAAAAATGACATTCTTCAGATGTGTTTAGAATTTTCCGTAGAATTCAAAAATATAATAATTAATATACAGTGTGTTCCATTGAAAAAAAATCATCTCATTTGTCACCACACTTTTATGGTATACATCTAAAAATATTTCACTCTGAATTTATTTTTATAGAACTTTATCTACTGCGTTTCGTTACTGTTCGTTTAATTAACGTTATTGGTTATTGGTCATGGTTGCTATTGTTTTTGTTAATTTTAATCCCAAGGGACCAACATTTTTTACTTCCTTGGGACTAAAATATTTTAATCCTGCACTTTAGTCCCGCAAAAGAGGGAGTAAAGTGAACACTTTAGTCCCTGTGGTGCAAAAACTTCCTTAACTTCCTATAGAGAATTAGGAATAATTTACTATCTCTATATCATATCCATGCAAGAAGCAAAGCTCAAGAACATCAATAATTGAGTCCATAGCAACCAGGGTTGGGTAACTAAGGTAAACTGACCAGTTATTGACACCATTAGCCCAGCTTGAGACTAAAAAACGCACACAAAATAAGAAAAACATCTAAAAGTCTTAAACTAGGTAGCAGGAGATTGGTAAGACTTTGCAGATTCATATTCTATAAGTAAAATAAAGAAAACCCAACTAAATTTTAATTATATAATTTTTTTGTGACATTAATGCAAAATGCCAGTGTTTGACAGAAAAAATTATTAAAAATCCAGTGTTTGACATCCTAGTAATTGACACAAAAAAAACACGGCAATGGGACATAAATTGTGCTTTTTATTATGAACTAAGCTTCAAATACATTTACTGGTTTAGTGAATTGATACTTCAACCTGTCTCCAGAAGCTATAATATTGGGAGGTGGCAGCTTTCCTAAAATGTCCTTATCGGTGATACTTGAAATATTATCCTCGCAAGACTTGAATAAAGTTTTTTCGTTGTTCAGAGCCTTTATAGACATAACTTCAATGTCTTTTGGAGAATTTACTATATTCTGCACAACACAGACATATCTATAAAAATTTAAACTTGTCAAGATTTTTTTTAATGATTACCTACTGCCACACAAACTTGAGTGAAAGTAAGTACAGAAAAGAGAGAGAGAGCAGAAAATTTACTTAAACCTACCTGTAACTAACAGTCTTCCTTTTCCCTCCCAAAAATTTTACTAGTAAGTAATCACCAACAGAAATGTCAGAAGCATCTGCGATTTCACAAAACTCATCCATACCATCATCACCAAACATATCTATGTCATCTAAACTATCACCACTCTCAACCCATTCCTCTTCAGAACTTTCTGATTCTACTTTTTTGTTCAGTTCTTGTTTTATTTTCTTTTGCTCTCACCAGTAATCGCGGAAGGAATCTTCTCTTTGAGCTTCCTTTTTTTTTTGTCGATGGTTGCTCTTCAGGCCAAAATAATGCCTTCTTAAATGGGGTGGGTACATTTAAGGGAAGTTTGTTTTGATCTGATTTTGTTGCTTGAACTTGGTTAAAATTTTCCTTATTGCAGTATGTTTGTACATCAGGTTTGAGAGCAGATGTATCGGAGGTTGCATCATCTTTAATGGGAGTATGTTGTGATTGGAATTCGGGTGGATACAAATCAGTTATAGAAGCCTCGAAAGAAGCATTTTCACTGTTTTTTCAATATTCTGGGAATTTTGATTCAAAGGTGGAGTGCGGTGTAATGGGTGCTCAACGCTAATAAATGGGATATCCAGTCTTTCCACTTCATTATCTCTGGAATTTATTTCGGGCTCAATGTCACTTTTTATAGATTTCCAAACGTCATAAAGAGATGAATCTTCTTTAGGCCCATTCCAAGCACTTCCACTATAAAAGAAATTTTCAAAGTAATTTTTTTCTCTTCTCCTATTTTATCCTCCAAACCACGCAAAAGTTTTTTGGGAGAAATTGTTACATCTGAGTTTACATCTGTTGTTTTTTGCTGAAGCGATCGTACATTTTTAGACATCTTTGAAAACTGGACATTTTCAACGTTAAACGGACAGAGGCCCGACACCCTAAAACCATTAACTATTGTGTCTTTGGTGATGTGTTTCAAAGCTGTTTGAAATACTGTTCCAAAATTTTGCTTTTGAAGCCTGTTCCCCGCATTATGCAGCCTCCACTGTTGAACCTCAAGCTTCCACGCATTTTTCAATGGTCTAAATACTGACACATCCATTGGCTGTAATAAGTGGGTTGAGTTTGGGAATAGAGATATCAACTCTATTTGTTTTTCCACACAAAAGTTTGATAAATGTAATGTCAGATGTGAGACATGCCCATCGACGAAAAACAGAACAGGGCGTGGGATATTTTTCTCAGATAACCAAGGTTCAAAAATGTTAGTAATGTATTCATAGAAGGTGGCACTGCACATCCAACCATTCTCAGAGTTACCTATACCCCAAGACTCTGGTATGCTAGATGAAATATAACCAGGTACTCGAGTGTACGTAAATACTATCATTGGTGGAGCCAAAGTACCCTCTGCGTTAGCAGTCACAAGAATAGTTATGCATTCCTTTTCATCATTGCCAAATGCATAAACGTTTTTCTCCCCCTTTCTTGTTACCTAATACTTTATCTCCTTTAGGCTGCGAATAAAAAGCGCTTTCATCTGCATTGAAAACACGGTCAGGAGAGCCAGCAACTTCTAGGAGATTTCTGGATACTAAGTATTCCTTTACTTCAGCAAACCAATTACGAATTTGCTGTTCAGTAACACAATTTCTAGCTGCTGTTAAATTTTGGTACACTCTTTGAGATATTTCTGAGTGGCGCCGCAAGAATGCCTTGAACCACTTGTCACCAGGCCGGTTATTTTTAAATGGGTTTGGCCTTTTTGTTTCTCTAATAATTTTCTCTACACTATCAAGAAGTTGATGCTTTGTGACGGGGAAGTGCCTTTCAGAAAGTTGAAGTATCCATTGTACAAGGATATTTTCTTCATCTGTGTTCAAAATACTTGGTGGTCCCATTGTACAAATTTTAGGAGATTTTCCCGTTGATTTATATAACAAAGTTGTTCGTGGAACATTATGTAAATTCGCTGCAATGGCTACTGGAACTCCTCTTTCTACATCCTTCAAAGCTTCAGACATCTGGTCACTGTTGTAATTTTTTTTAGGTGCCATTTTCTGAAAAAATGATATGCTCCAGTTATCGACACACTTTTACCCAATAATTGACACAATGCGTCAATAACTGGACAGAATTATTTTTTCGACGAAAAGCTAAGTTTGGCAACATTGCAGCACCATGCTTATTCCATTTCTGTAAAAATTTGGCCTTGAAGGAGCTATTCCAGTTTTTGACACTAGTGTCAATCACTGGTTGGGCCTAGATGTTCCATGTCCCAGTAATTGACACACCAAGGTTACACATTTCCAGTCAGTTTAAATTATTTTAGAGGGTACTATCGGATTCTTCACAGATTTGTGATCACGGCAGTGTATAATTTTAATAAATTTGTCCAACAAATTTCGTCTCAGAGGTCAATAATTACGAAGACTTACCTTAACATTACTTATTACCAGCACACAGGAATAACCTCAACACAGACACTTGAATATGAAATGCACTGCTAAATCAAGATGGCCGGTGGTAAATGAGTGGGGAGTAGCACAGCGTTGCCAGATATTCAGAGAATCAGTACACTCAAATCAGAATTCATACATTTTGATCATTTTTCTTAATAAATGCACGGTTTAAAGAACATGTCAATAACTGGCTTGCTGTCAAAGACTGGTTGTCTTACCTTACGTGTAGAAAACAGTTTTCTACATTACACGTCGAAAACCTATGTAAATTACATGCAAATGTAGAAAACTATGTAGAATATGTAGAAAACCTTCTATTGGTCAGTTCCTATCACATGGCATAACAGAAACATAACATAACTCGAGACATAACCTAATACTTTCACAACTGGCAATTTTATTATTGAGGATTCTCGCTTCGACTGCTCAATTAGAACGAGTTTTTTTCTAATTGATCTTTTGTCTATTCTTCTCTTCGCAATAAATGAAGTGAAGAACGATAAAAAAAACTTCTTCACATTTATTGCATATTAAAAACCGTAGATAATAATAAATGTGAAGAATATTAAAAATTTCACATTAACAACTATTCTAATATTCTGTTTGTGATTTTAAAAGTAAGTAAAAATAGAGTTTTATGTTTATTTTGTAAATTAGAGTTTTTAATTTATTATAATATGCTGGAAGTATATGCATTTATTTATTTTGAAATAAAAAAGGATATAACCGTTTTTTTTTCTACTGAGTTTTATACATGCATAATATGTAGAAAACCCAGGAGGTAAATTACATGGTTTTCTACATGTAGAAAACCCTGTAAAATACCTGACGTATTCTACTTACCCAACCCTGATAGCAACCACAGAAATAAATAGCTTCGCATTTACATTGAATTCTGTATAATCAGTAAGGACCTATGAAACACGGGAGTTATTATTGTTAGTAACATCGGGAAACTTATTATCCCTCTATAACTATTATTTAAGTAAAAAAGTTCCATATGAAGGTAGGTTTAAAAACGCATAATAAGGAAGATACATGGCGTTGCAAGTAACAGTCTAAGTAGGTACCTACACGTTATAAAAAATTTCTCTAAATGACACAACTAAACCTGACGCCAAAGAAACTCATTTTTAAGCAGATAAGTTCATGTGAGCATGAGCCGAAGAATGCTAGGTCTTTGAAAACTACCCAAGCATCAGATTTTTCTAGTGCGGCCTATCAGTTTTATTGGTTATTGTGTATCAATGAATAAAGAACCCCTTATTCATTGTTGTGTATGGTGACAGATTTCTGGACGCGACTTTTACTCAATATGCCTTTCGAAGGGCATGTTGCCTATATTCTCACAATAATATGGTATGAATCAGAGAGCCATCCTGGGTTCTTTATATGGAAAAGTGAGTTTTCATTTATGCGAAAAATATGCGTTTTGATATGATTTTAGTCGTAGGCTGCCATGTGTTTTATAATGAACGTCAAAATAGAAAATTCCTCGTTTCTGAACAGGCCAATGATAAGTATGTAAGTTGTAAGTTCTTGTCATAAAACTTCTGAAGAAAAGATAGCATACCATTTGCGCATGTCCAAGTACACTTTACATCGAATAAATCGTTTAAATGATTAAATATCGTTTAATTTAAACTGTACTTGGACATACCCAACCGGTATGCCGTCCTTTTTTCGGCAGTTTCATAACAAGAACTTGCATACTTCTCATTGGCAGCCTGTTTAGAAACGTGGAAAAATTAATAATTATTAAAATACAAGTTCACGTGAGCCCTTTTGGCCCACCCTAACGGTATGCCTAGGTTTTCCGAGGAATTATCTATTTTGAACTTCATTATAAAACATGGCACATATCAAGACGCATATTTTTCGAATAAATGAAAACTCAGTTTTTCATATGAAGAACCCAGGATGACTTTCTGATTTATACCTTATTATTGTAAAAATATACGAAACATGATGCCCTTTGAAAGGCATACTGAGTCAAATCACGTAAAATCACATGGAACAAAAAGTTTCTTTCCGCACCTGAAATTTAAAAACCCAGGTTAAATATTTCAATTGCATTTTTTAACCATTTTGTGGCGATTTATCACAAGAAAGAAGCTGAAAAGTAATAACTATTATTTGTTCACTATTGAAAATTCAAAGTAATTTTTCACCTTACCTGACAACAAAGTACGTACCTATAGCTACAAAGTTACTTTTAAAAATTTTAAAGTAGGTACCCTATTATATGAAATCAATTAACAATATAATGTAGGTAATTTGTAGTACCTTTTACATTCATAGAAGTCACAGGCTACTAAATATCGAGGAGGCCATCAATTCTATGTTTTATACAGTGTGTCCCACTTAAGGACTGACCACCCCTGTAAAATTTTTATTTATAGCTCGATTTTCATAAACTTTTTTTTGTTGGATAGAGCTTCAAAAATGGCATCAAACACATAATTCAGGTGCCTCGTGCGTTAAAGTCATGGCCCACTGAGACGGTGTTTTAGTGCTGAAATTTCGAGAAGTACTATTAGGGATTTTTTTAGAGGAAAATTAATGCCAGATTCTTATTCAGCGTTGTTCGAAACCCAAATGTACCAATTTGCATTACCATAGCTCTACAGGGTGTTTCAAAATTTTTAGTGCCCCACTTAATTAGTGTACCCCTATAAAATTTTTATTTTTAGCTCGATTTCCATAAACTTTTTTTTGTTGGATAGAACTTCAAAAATGGCATTAAATGCATAATTCAGGTATCTTGTGCCTTAAATTCATGGCCCACTGAGACGGTGTTTTAGTGCTGAAACTTCGAAAAGTACTATTAGGGATTTTTTAGAGGAAAATTAATGCCGGTTTGTTGTTCAGCGTTGTTGGAAACCCAAACGTACCAATTTGCATTACCGTAGCTCTACAGGGTGTTCCAAAAAAAATAAAAGGAAAAGTAAAGCCGGATTCTTATATGCGGTGAGAGGTTTCAAAAAAAGTGTTAATTTTAATTATTTTCTGAATTTCTGGTAAGTTGGTCACTAAAATATTCGTGAGGAACTCATATTCTTTCAAAAATTTATTAGCGAACAAAATTTTTATTTAATTTAATATCATCAAATACATGAATAAACAACACAACATAACATAAACTCAAATTTCAGTCATTTCAATTAGTCCTCCATTTTCTAATGCAAATTGGTACGTTTGGGTTTCCAACAACGTTGAATAAAAATCTAGCATTAATTTTTCTCTAAAAAAGCCCCTAATAGTGCTTCTCGAAATTTCAGCACTAAAACTTCGTCTCAGTGGGCCATGAATGTAACGCAGGAGGCACCTGAATTATGCATTTAATGCCATTATTGAAGCTCTATCCAACAAAAAAAAAAGTTTATGAAATCGAGCTAAAAATAAAAATTTTACAGGGGTACACTAATTAAGTGGGGCACTAAAAATTTTGAAACACCCTGTAGAGCTATGGTAATGCAGATTGGTACATTTGGATTTCGAACAACGCTGAATAAGAATCTGGCATTAATTTTCCTCTAAAAAAATCCCTAATAGTACTTCTCGAAATTTCAGCACTAAAACACCGTCTCAGTGGGCCATGACTTTAACGCACGAGGCACCTGAATTATGTGTTTGATGCCATTTTTGAAGCTCTATCCAACAAAAAAAAGTTTATGAAAATCGAGCTATAAATAAAAATTTTACACACTGTATGTACACTATATGTAAGATTTTTTGGCGTCGGAGGTACTCTTAAAAGGGCCGAGGCAACGCCCTGATCATTGAGAAGAACGTCGAGCGACTGGGCTAAAGGTTAAGTTAGTGTAAATCCACACCTGGATAAAAATAACAAATATCTCGAAATAAGGTGCATCTCAAGATTCCTTGACATTCACACCGGTTGAGGTTGCTCTGCTCTGTCACCAGAGTGGGCAACAATTAGAAAAATATTTCTAGGACGTCGGAAGTCGTTCAACCACAGAAAATATACTACGATATATTTTCTGTGGTTCAACTTTTCATCACTCGATCGATACAGCTGGAAAAAGTTATAGCGTAATGAATCATCCAAGAACGCTGGCATGTATTTCATTCTTGAATGGCACTTATTTTCGTGTATCCAGTATCTCGTTACCCACATTTCAATTTGTAAATCTAAATTTATTCTTGTTTTCTCGAATTTATAAATACGCTCCATCTCAATTTCACCGTGGGCCGTGCGAAATAATTTTAATTTCAATTGGAACGTCTATATATTCCCCGATAATTTTGAAATTATCCCAAAAAATAAATTAGAGCATGCCGTTGCCGACCCAATGCAGAAGAAATTAATTTTATGTTATCTTTACCGAAGTGTTAAGCCAGAAAATTCGTTTTTGCGGATCAACGATGTTACGTCAAAGGTGAACAGTTTTAGACCCTCTGAAAATAACCCGCTGTTTCGAAATGTTTACAACAAGCTTTCAGCGTCAAACGATTTTTTCGTCATCAGAAAAGTACGAAAATCGTAAGCGTAGTGAACGATTTATTTTCTTCGTCAATTATTTATATGCACAGGGTGGCTCATTATAAATTGACACCCCCCCTTAACTTGTCAGTTTCTGAGGTTAGGGAAAAAAGTTTTTTACAAAAGTTCTAGATACTAATACAAAGTTTTTTGTGACGCTATTGGACCTTATAAAGTGTGTTCTAGAAAGCCGTGGCCGACATAACTTTTTTTTAATGGAACACCTTATATATTTTTGGATTATTGAATTCTACGCATTTTTTCTGATTCCGACGAAGTATACATGTCATAATATGTTCGCTCCAACCATTCGTTCAGGACTGAGCCTGTTTTGTAGGGATTACTCCTTGGGTCATAGGTTGCCATCAGTGGCGTAACCAGGGGAAACAACAGTTTTACCCTAAATATTACCGAAGATTTTTTTTAATAATTAGCCCCCCCCCAACTTTACATTCTGGTTACGCCACTGGTTGCCATGGAAGACAAATGCCAAATTATAGTAATAATAATTATTGACAGTTTGCAAGTATATTCACGCTTTAGAAAACAAAATGGGCTATTTTAAGATTTCAGAGAAAAATGAAGAAGAGAAATTGAGAGAAATGAGAAATTTTAAATAGTAACATAGTTTTATAATCTTCCTCGGATTTATTGTTTGAAATTTAATTTTTATTGAAAACGACAATAAGATTTAGAAAAAGATATACGTATTACAAATGCTCCACATGGCCTCCATCTTGCCCAATGCATTTAAGTATTGCTATTATTGCTACTAACTCTCTGTTTACTGAGTCAACGATAAAATTGCTGTGTTCAGTGTTTAATATGTGGATTTCTTCCCGAATTCTACCTTTCAGTGTTTCTTATAACATATACATATACTTCGTTGGAATCAGAAAAATTAGTGTCTAAAACTTTTGTAAAAAAAACTTTTTTCTAACCTCAAAACTAACATGTTAAGGGGGTGTCAGTTTATAGTGAGCCACCCTCTACAGCACCGTATGTGATTCCTGGAATATTATTAGTCATATAATAAATGTATAGAGTTTTTTCTAAAAAATCCTTGATAGTACATTTTGAAATTTGAGCTCATGAAAGTGGTCTTAGTTGGCCATGATTACAATCCAAGAATAAAGTTATCCATTCATTGGATGCACATTTTGGATACCTACTTAACGAAAGAAATTTACCAAAATCGGCCAGAAAAACTAAAAAAAATTGCAAGGGTGGTAATTCCTTAATGAGGACACACTATTATACGTAGCCTTATGCCTTGTGAATGTTGTATTCCTATGTTGTATTTGTGTGTGTTTATCCTTTGTTGTAGCCCTACCGTACCACACCCCTGGTACTCCCAGGTGCCAAAGTAAAACGGGACCAACCAACCGAAAGCTACCTTCGTCATCACCCAAATCCAGAATTCAGGGCGCCCCCGCACCACCTAGACTCGGATCTCTTAGTCAGGAGAAAGGTAAAATTTCTTTGGGCACCTCAATATTCATATTAGACGACGGCGACGATGATGCAGACCTTTTTCTACATTTTTTGTAGCACTATTTTGGAAACTGTGATAATACTTAAATGTGGCTCCGCGTTCTGAAAATTGCTCTCCTTCGAAATCAGATTTGTCTTGTCCAATTATCGTTTGTTGTCGTGTCTAGCATAAAAAAATTGGCGTTGAACCATTGTTGTAATAATAAATAAACAAATGCATTTCTTGACAGGTTGCCAACTCAGTTTTAGATAGAATCTCGACCGGGGATCCTAACAAACAGGTTAATTGTTTTTATATGTTTTTGAAAACATTTCATACAAACAATAAACACGCTATTTCTCTATGCATCCCTATACTATCTATCTGTCCTATTTCCATAACAGAGACCTTCCCAAACAAATTTATAGACATATTTGTATATGGTCACTGAGATTTATTTAACAAGTTAATAACATCAATCTACACATTTATCCAGGGACTCTTTAAAATAAGGGGGCCCAGCATGTCACAGTCTATCACATAGGAAAAGTGAAGCCTTGAGGGGAAGTTTGTTTTCTGTTGACTCCAAGGAGACCACAAGGGGGCTGGTACAAAGTTATGTTATATGTCAGTGTCCAACTGCCATCAGGTTTTATGTGACATGCCAGTGCCATAGATTCTAAAGGAGGCAAAATATTTCCCATCATAATTCACAATTTTTAACTTTTCTAACTTCCAGATACTCAGATGATAAAGGTAATGCGGCTGCCTGTAGTAGTCCCAATAATTGCAACCGGATTTTTCCTGTATCACTTTTAGTAATCCTACTGGGCATTACGTATAAGTAGGTGCGAATAATATTTCTAATTGTTTCGAAAATTTTAAATTATTAAGCAGATAGCTTCAGTCGGGTCTTTTTTTTAAGAGTTTTTATTTACGACAAGTTTATTTTAAGCTTGTGAGGTACCTTGGGAGAGAAATAAAATTACAAAAATTTTATAATGAACACCCAGAAAAACTACCTACATCATTAGAACTGCTAGACCTAGTCTTATTAGTCCATCCCGAAATCTGTGAAAGTTCTTTGAGTAGATGCATTCAACAAGGGAAGGAAGTTCAGGTATACATGTTGCAAATGGATTGAGGAACCTGGTAACAAGGTGCAATAGCGACAAATTCTTAAATAAGCAAAATCGGCAGTACTGACTTACCATACTTATTACTTAAATTCGTGGAAATAATTAATTGCTGGAAATCAATTTCGACTATAAAATGAATTTCTTTCATTTGACAGTTGCCATATTCTGCACTTGTATACACAACATTGTCAAGTCTAATTTTTAGAAATCATGGAAATCATTATTAATTTTTACTAACAATCAAAGTACCTACCTGTTATATTCATAGATTCTCCAATAAAATGTCATACTTGGCATCACTGATACCATTAGAATGAGGAAAGAATAGGCCTCACTTTGTAAAGTATAATGCTGGGTCCCCTTACTTTAAAGAGTCCCTGCATTTATCCTATATCACCCACTTCTGAGAGAGACACTCATATTAAACACTTTTTTTTTGTTTTGTTTTTCGTTTTTGATAACCTGTATGTACCTTACCTTACTGCAAAACCTACAGAGACAGGAGTGGTTAAACCAGAATTCTTAATCTACTTCTTAGATTATGTTAATTTATAGAATAATATTTTTTAATTTTTGTAGTTGATTCACAAACAATTCAACTCTCCCATCAATCTATACAGCGAGCCAAATGTCGTCGACACCATTCACAAACAAACTGGAATCAATGCGTAAGTATGTGAACATTTGATTCAAAACTATGTGTGCTGTGCAAATAGGATTTTTTAATTTAAGAAATATTAAGTTAGTGCATGAATTTTGAATGAATGAACATTTACAAAATATCTGAAAAGTGCAAGATTGCATCCCTTCATTGATTAAATCCATTATGCTGATTCGATGTGATTAAATTATATTCTTTATACAACTGAATAATAATTATTGAAGTTTATGTTTCTTTATTTCAGACAGATACAAAGGTGAGTTGTATGTTGATTTGTTCGAAGTTGATTATCAATGTACTTATTTTTCACTTCCTAAGTTATATACTTCATTTTAAAACTTGTGTTATAACAATTTCTCCGAAATTGAGACGTGGCGCATATTTTCATTTAGGTAGCGATTGAACTTCCTACCTATCCTCAACTTGTTTTTTTATTATTATTTATTTGATGTTCATTTATTTGTCATATTATTTATGTCTCTCTTTGTATCTGTGTTTTGATCTACTTCACAGACTACTAAACATTATTTGTGTATATTGATGTAAGGTGTTCTTTCCGTAGGTATGTACGTACCTATACTTTATGATTTCTGGTTGACTCGAGTGGATTATGATAACCATATTCAAATTTTTCTTTTAGTAATATTTTTTGGGGTACATTTTGTATTTGCATAACAGCTTGCTCTATAAACGGCAAGTACTGAAGATGATCTACTGGATCAATCGAAACTTTCACATCATTACGGAATGCTGAAACGCTCCTTATGCGTCAAAAATATCTAAATAACAACAGAAATGCAAACATTTTTTAACCATCTAAAACCAAATTTTAGTATTAAAAAAAGGCCCCAGGCCATGATTAAAAAAATGTAATTTCCAAGAGCCATTTCAAACAAACAAAAAAATTATTTGATTGTCTCAATTAATAATTAATTAATGGTTTTATAGATATTATCCTGTGCTCTTACCTTATATGTATTGATTGTTTCGAGGTTGCAAAATTATAATAATATTATTAAAAAAATAAAATTTGTTTATCTTTGTACGAGTTGCCACTAGTCAAATTATTATAAATAATAAATACCCTGATACATAATAAAGTTCGGATTCTGAATATGCATTTTTCGAAGAACTTTATTTGAAAGAAAAAATTGCTGGGCTAGCTTTGTGTAAAACCGTTGAGTAACCGATTCACATAAAGAGGAACAACGGCTACTGTTAAATCTGTATTGTTGACTAATGTTTTCTGACCACTCCTGCGTTTTTCAAGAAATTATTTGACAGTCGTTGTTCCTCTATCCAAATATTTCACTAGCTCAACGGTAAAATACATTCGAGATCCATGGCCTGCTTTCCGAGATATTTTTGAAAAACCCGAAAATTGCCAAAACTTCTTCGGCTTGTAGCTTTTTTGTTTCAAGAGTTACCGAAAAAAGTTTCAAGAAATTTGTGGACACAATTAACTGCTTTAAGCTTTTAAGCAGGGGTTTAGTGGGTGTCCTCTTAGCTCTTTATTATTATTTACTCAATTATAGCAGACTGTGTCCTCGAAATGATGTATTACTTTCATGTTGTATTTTTCAAAACATACCACATATCAAATCTTCGAAATTTAAAAATACTATACCATGTATATAAATATTTTTAATTTTGCCCTGTATACACTGTGTCCCGGATAAGAATAAACAGCATGGGTTTTTGAGTTATTTTGAAAAAAGTAAAATTTTGCGTTTTCGATTTTATTTTTTTCTGAAGTTGTTATCACAGATAGAGAAAAAAGAAAAACACTTTCTTATGGCACTTTTTAACGGGCCTTCAGATGGCGTTTTTAGATTTGTTCTACAACGTTTCGTTTTTGAGAAACCATCTTCAACTTTATTTTTTTAAATACGGACCTGGATTTTTTTTTTGTAGATTTTGAAAGCACTTTTCATTGCTAATACTGTGATGTATGGCACGAAATATTTTTAAAATGTTTTGAGACAATTATACTAAAAATTCCTTTTTTTCCATTCATTTTTGTCTAATGCGGCCCTGTATTTAATAATAAGGAGTCTAAATATTAATCAGTATTGACAACAATTTAACTTTAACAGTTTATTTTTACTTCGAAAACTTAATATTTTTAAATTGTACGGCCCTGCGTCTGGTAAAGTGTTTTCCTCTGTGTCGCATTGTGTTTTGGAGTAAATTATTCGCTTTTCCTAATTGCGAGAAGAAAGCTTTAAGCCAACGTAATCAATAACTTTTGCCATTTATTAATTGCAAAAATACATTCGTTCGGCCTCTACACTATTTCTGTGACACCAGATATTTATAACATGCTGACATGTTAAATTTGTCGTCATTTGAAAAAGCACCCTCCATTTGTAATGAAATAAATTGTTAACTAAATGATACAGTGGGAGTTATGACAAATGACAAGGGATTGGTTTCGTTGTTTCAAAGCCTTCTAGGTGGAGGATTGTTATTTATTTTTTATTATCGTATGTGCTGTCCTTTTTTTAGTTCTCCAATAGAAAGATAAGTTGTAAGTTAAATTGTTGACAATACTGATTAATATTTAGACTTCTTATTATTAAATACAGGGCCGCATTAGAAAAAAAATAACGGAAAAAAGGAATTTTCAGTATAATTGCCTCAAAACATTTTAAAAATATTTCTTGTCATACATCATGGTATTTGCAATGAAAAGTGCTTTCAAAATCTGCAAAAAAAATCCAGGTCCGTATTTAAAAAAAATAAGTTGAAGATGGTTTCTTAAAAACGAAACGTTGTAGAACAAATCTAAAAACGCCATCTTAAGGCCCGTTAAAAAGTGCCATAAGAAAGTGCTTTTCTTTTTTCTCTATCTGTGATAGCAACTTCAGAAAAAAATAAAATAGAAAACGCAAAATTTTACTTTTTTCAAAATAACTCAAAAACGAAAAAAGATATTAGAAATCTGTTTGTGCCATTTTATTGACCTCGAAATTGCGCAACTTTTTCCCCATTTAACCGTTGCCCTATCTCTCACCGTTTGCAATATCCCCATGCTGTTCATTCTTATCCGGGACACAGTGTATAATTATTTTTAATTTCTTGTCTGAGTATAATTTTAAAGCAAGGCACTAATTTATCTTTATCTCACTAAACAATTTATCGCACACATCAAGTTGTTTCAAAAAATACGGAGCTAACCAAAAATGCTTAACACTCATTAAAATTTTCAAATATTCAATATCATGACAAGAACATTATTTTAAAGATTCAATAAACCATTATTATTCCTTTACTCAATGAATAAACTTGATTTAACCGACTTTAAAAAAGGAGGAGGTTATCAATTCGGTTTTTTTATGTTTGTTACCTCAGAACTCCGTTATTTATAAACCGATTTGGACAATTCTTTTTTTATATAACGAAAAATCTCAGACAGATGCAGCGAGAGACTTACAAATTCCCCGGTCTACAATACAAAGGGTAATGAAATTAAGCAAATTTAAAGCCTTCAATATATTACCTGTTCAAAGGCTATTCCCTGGAGATGCTGCAAGAAGACTGGAATATTGTCAAAAAATGTTAAACTTTTTTTTTGCAAGAGGTGGAGCTGGATTTTTTAAACAAATTATTTGGTCCGATGAAGCTACATTTACAACGGCGGGAATATACAACCGGAAAAATAGTATATTTTGGTCTGTTGACAATCCACGGGCATTTCGTGAAGTTGTGAAATCCGGCAGAAATTCCGTGGGTGTTTGGTGCGGACATGTGGGAAATTTTATAATGGGCCCTCTATTTTATTCAGGAAGTATGACAGGTAGGAAATACCTACATTTAATCCAGAACGAATTGGAACAATACTTTGACCAGTTGCCATTAATTTTTCTTAACCAACTCCAAGAAAGACAATTAATATGGCAGCACGATGGCGCTTCCTTCCATAACTGTGGGCCCATAACGGAATTTTTGAACAATTCGTTTGAAAATTGGATTGGTAAACATGGAACGATAAGGTGGCCGCCACGTAGTCCAGATTTAACCCCCTTGGATTTTTTTCTTGTGGGGGCATTTAAAAAATAAAGTTTATAAGAACCGCCCCGAAAATGTTGAGGAGATTAAAAGACGAGTAAAATTAGAAATTGATAGTTTAAACAATCGTCCCTTAATCTTTGAAAATGTCCGAAAAAATTTCTTAAAAAGACTTAGGTTATGTGTAAATAATAATGGACACCATTTTGAACATTAAATGTAAATGAACTTCTAACTAATTTTTAATAACTAATCATATTGTTGTTGTTATAATAAATATGACAGTAGTAAAAATAATAAATGTTTCATAATTTCCACGAGATTTTTAATTAAGTTGAATGCAGTTGAATGGCTATAGCCACTTTAACATTCAGCCTACTCGCTTGTCAGTTTTATTATCATGGCTGACTTGATTTGTCATAAATTTGGTTTTATTGTTTGGCCTACTCAGATCGAACATCAGACACCGACCATGAGACCATGTATCTAGTTTTATGGAGCTTCTCTGATAAATATCTCGGAAACGGTTGGAGATAAATAGGTCAAATTATATATCGTTGGATTCAGAATTAAAAAAGGAATCATCCTGTGATGGTTAAGAGAAACGTGTAAGTTGTAAAACAGAGAAAACCACGTTCATTTCCTCTATAACCGAAAGTTATATTAAAAAACTGAATATTCGGGAATACTACTTAAAGGTTCTCTAATGGATGTGTAGGTAAAAAAATATTTTTTTTTATTTTGCAAAAAATGTTTTTTTGCGATAACTTTTTTACCGACCCCCGTATACGAAATTAGGGTACACCCTCGAATTCCCCTTAATTTTTACTACAACCTCATTTTTTGAATGACGATTTTATGTTAACCTGTCTCCACGTAGCACACTTTTTCCGCTTGGATGGGCCACCCTGTACCATTTAAATTTGAAGAAAAAATTCCTCCCGTAAGGGTGGAAAATAGGGGATGAAATTTCATATTGGACCGATTTCGATAAAAAATTTTTATTGGTACCTTAGGTGTAGTCCCATTTAAATTTAAAGAAAAATTTCCACCCCTAAGGGTAGATAGGGGATGGGGAAATAGGGGATGAAAGTTCATATTGGACCGATTTGGATGATTCTTATTTTATTAGAAAGGGGTAACCTTATAGGGGTGGTCACATTTAAATTTGAAGAGAAAAATTTCAATCCTAAGGGTGGACCAATTGGAAATGGAATTTAATATTGGACCGATTTCTATAATTCTTAATGATTCACTAAAAAATAAGAAATAAAAAAACTTTAACGAAAAAATTAAAACTGACTTGAAAAATTTGCCCGTATGCACATTTCAACTAAAATTTTAGAAATATTTTTCTCTTTCTAAATTGAATTATCTTTGGAGTCGGTGACAGTAAGTTATGATGTATGTAGGATATGATGTATTCGTATCTAAATAGATTTAAATTCCTTGCCTTGACTGTCACCAAATCCAAAGATAACTCAATTTAGAAAGAGAAAAATATTTCTAAAAAAATCTAAAGTCGGTGTTATTTTTAAAATTTTTAGTGAAGTGTGCATACGGGCAAATTTTCGAAGTCGGTTTTAATTTTTTTGTGAAATTTTTTTTCGTACATCAAATTATCGAGTTGAACGGTAATGCGCTTACCAAAGCATCCGCATCCGTCATGTGTTCTGACCATAGACGCATATAAAAACGATTATTTTTTATATGTCTATGGTTCTGACCGATCATCCGTGCTTCCAGTCAGCAGGTCAAGAGGCACGTGAAGTTCAACCCGTCAGAGAGCGAAACGTACAAAGCGCTGCAGGAGGAGCAGCTGGGCGAGCACGTCCACGAGGTGAACGTGCCGCCGCAGAGCAGAATTTACGCGCCCACGAAGGTAAAGATCGAACAGCGTGTTAGAGATTAGATGGGCCGCTTCGCACCCAGCTTTTAGCAAGTACGTTTTTCGCATGGCTTACTACGCTTGATGAGATATGAACTACCTGACTAAAACCATTCTAGAATAATTTCTTTTCGTTCCCTTGTTTTGCTTCCCCTTATGGTGACGTACTATTTGTGATTTGAATTAAAAACACTTCAGGAAGGAGCGTGTATGGATAACGGCCCTCGTAAAATAAACTGGACCGCCAATTTTCAGCCATCCCGCAGAGGCTGCTGGCGCCCTCCTGGATAGCCGCCATATTGTGTGCATTCTAGGGGATTTGGAGTGCATTCTAGGGGAAAAGCGAAATTTGTGGTGGCAACACAAAATGACATTTGACAACGGCCAACCAAGGCCCTTGTGCATTTGACATTTGACAGCCAATGACGTGTGCGCCCAATATGGCCGACCTTTCGGTGGGACATATATTATTTTATATGTACAGGGTGTTCCCGTATATTTTGACCCACCCCTAGAGCCTATATTTTTCAAGTTAGAAAAAAATTACTTAAATGAAAGTTGTAGGGTTTTTTCTGAACCGCTAGGATCTGTTACTATATAAAACAAATGAGCGTCGCAAATTTATGAAAAAATATAAACTTATTTTTTTAATGGAACACCCTGTATATTTGTGGATTTTTGAATTTCAGGCATTTTTCCGATTCCAACAATATAAATATGTTATATGTTTGCTCTAAGCATTCGCATGATATTCCAAATTGCAGATAAATACCATCTTTACACTTAATCAAGGTTGCCATCAGGGCCGGATTAGAGCTACGTTGGGCCCTAGGCTAAATTTATTTAAGGGCCCCTTGACCCGCCGCAATAAAAAAATTAGGTAAAATTTAGAAGAATGGCCGTTATTAGGCTTTCTACACAAATACTATAATAACTGCCATTGTGATAAATATTTTTAAATAATTTTTATCTCAAAATGTGATTAATTATTTAGATTAAAATTTGTATTGACCAAAAGTTTAAAATTATGCGTGTTACTCGCTACAGATCGAAAAAAGCCATTTGATGGGTCAAAATGTTGAATCACCACTTACGTGCTGTACATTAAGCCTTAAGGATTCAGATTTTTGTTCTCAACAAACACTTCTAAAACAAAGGAAAAAATAATATCGGGATTTATGTATCTATCTAAAGCGAGACCTAAAGACCAAAAAAATCGGAAGAAGCTAAAAAAAAAACACAAAAAAATGCATAGGTATACCTACCTAGAGAACAAAAACCAAAAACAGAAATCAAGCAAATCCCCTAAGCTTAATTTTTCAAATTTCAGCAGAAAAAGTTCAACCTACCTTCAACTTTTCGATAATTCACACGCATTTTGACATTCAGAATCAATATCAGTGGTAGGTATTAGTATTAATGCCTTTTTTTGAAAAAAAAAAAACATTTATTTTTAGAACATTTCGCAAAACTTCGGCTTGCCTTGAAGCCTTTCATTTTTCAATTTTTCATTTTTTTTTCTCCACTTGGAACCAAGCTCGTCTGAGGAATACATCGAATAACTCGTTTAAATGATTAAATAACATTCAATTTAAACAGTAGGTACTTGGACATGCGCGAAAGGTATGCCATCTTTTTTTCAGCATTTTCATAATAAGAACTTGCATACTTCTCATTGGCAGTCTGTTCAGAAACGTGGAAAAATTAATTATTAAAATACAAGATCCGAGGAATTTTCTATTTTGAACTTCATTATAAAACACATGGCAGCCTGTATAAAATCATATTAAAACGCATATTTTCCGAATAATTGAAAACTCAGTTTTTCACATGAAGAACCCAGGATGACTCTCTGATTCATACCTTATTATTGTGAGAATATGTGCCACATAATGCCCTTTGCAAGGCATACTGAGTAAAATCATGTCCAAAAATCTGTCATTATTTCCCGGTCTAATTGTATTGGAAAAGCAGTCCAGTTTATTTTACGAGGGCCGTGGTCAAAACTTATTCGGTCGAGACCCATGGCCTACTTTCTGAGATATTTTTGAAAAAGCCGAACATTGGGGAAACTTCTTCGGCTTGTAACTTTTTTGAAGTGAAAAGTTCTTTACGCGCACCCTGCACACTTTTTCTTGGGTACTGAATTATAGAAATTAGAAATTAGACTGAGCCATCACGCCTGCCACGCTCGGCTATGTAAAGCTCATTCGGGTAAACTCGGCTCCAGAGTCGACTTCAGCTAAGCAAGAAAGATATTCTCATCCTCAGACAAACACTTTATTTGTTTTGTTTGTTTGAGGTCGCATCAGTATTGACAGCACGATGCACAGATAACGGTATAGGTATGTCAGCTAGGAGAACAAAAATTAAACTCCGTCACTTCGACAAAAGCGCGGTCAACTTATAAAATACTTATAGTCCTGAAATTAGTTTCACCACGGCAAGCTTGCGGTTTTTCTGTGGTCTCACTGATATACGTCGCAGTTATCAATTTCACTGTATACGAATCCTTCGTTTAGCATTATTATCTGTAATTTTCAGAAATAAAGTCGTTTATTGACAATGAAAGAAACTAAGTGTTTGCTTTTCCACTTTTTCAAAAGTTCAAAAATATATTTTTTCAATTTTCCCGTGACAAATTTTCTAGGGCCGTATAACGTCACACGCTAATAAAACGCTGATTGTTTAGATTTTAGCGTTGTTGTCAACGTTTTGCTATCTATTCCTAACTTTTGAAGCTGTCCTGAAAATGAAAACAGGGCAAATCAGAGCCTAATCTCATTGCCTAATAAAAATTTGCGTGGTAGGTACCTTAACGAAAAATCGGGCTCTATTACATGAACGTACCTACTGAATATGTTTTTCCTTTCTAATCACACAAATTACTTAACTTCAACCTAGTGCAAAATGCCATTTGGCTTGGCATCAGTTTACAAGCAAAAACTCTTCGCTGTATAATACATATTATAATAACCACTAGATTTTCGGTGCTATGATGTTTATTTTAGAGACATGAAACAGAATTAAGATTCCACTAAACAAAATATCATAAGAATGTGGTAAAAAAACTAAACAATCAATCCCCGGTGGCGATGTTCGGAGCATTGCTAAACTATTTAGATCGCATGTTTTTCCGCCTTCGATCGACCGTGGTTCGAATCGAGGTCGAGGCAGGCTGCATGCTCAATATGCTCATGTCTTTATAGAAAAACGCCGCTGATGGCCAAGGCACTGGACAAAATGTAGATTCACGGTATTGCTCCTTAATAGCTTTATCTGTGCGATTTACTAATTTTCCTACACTCACTGGGATAACTACGGTTTTCTAGGATTTTCCATAGTACTTGAGCGAATGCTATCCTAGTTCTATCGTGAAAAGTTGGCCCTAGCGCAAATGGCAACGAAGACAAAAATATTCAGTTGCTACTGGGGTACTCCTATAGTTTGGAGTATTATTGTGAGGGTGAGAATTATTATTATTATATATTATTATTATAATCAATCGGCGTAACATGTCTCTTTTGAAATTTCAATTCTACGAAAACACACCTCACCGATATAAATAGATTTCTGTATTTGACTGTGATGATTGATTGTTAAGACTAATTTTTTTTATACTTATTTTGCTGATGCGATTAAAGTTCGCCCAGAGAAAGAACGTGTTCAAACTCAAATTTCAAGAGGACTTCTCCACTGCTTTCTTTCAATTTTTGTTCAGCTTCTCTCTGGGCTGATTTTACATTTTACATCTCGTTGCATGTTGCTGGTAGCACAGAAAACCAATTTTATTTATTTTCTGGTGCTGTACAAAACAGTGTTGCCGCAAGATTAATAATTCCCTAAAATATGTTGCAGAAACAAGGTTTCCAAGTTAACCAAAACCCCAACTACGTCAGCGCGATTTCAAATGACCCGGAGGTGATTCAACAAAGCGGTTCCTTCAAAAGGCTCATGATGAGCGTCCTTCCTGGAAGTAATTTTTAAGTGTTTTTTATGTGTAACACTAAAGTCTGGCAAAAATATCGGGTGATTATGGAATATTTTTAGGAGAAGAATATTGCACGGTCGCCGAAAAAAGTAACGAAACAACGACGGATATTTTAAAAATGTTCGAAAATTTGTATTAGAATAATAATTGTACCTCTCAAGTTTATCAAAGGATATATGCAAACACGTAGAGCCACTAAGGTGATATTATTTTATTTAAAAAAAGATATATTTGAGGGGTAATTATTAATATGACAAGTATTTTTACTTTAGGCGTTAACTTACAAGATCTTATTTATATTACTTACGCACTGTATGCGCTTGTGATTATCACATTATTTGCAAGCCGCGCAAATAGTAACTGATATCCAATAGCTTACATAGATTTTTTTGTTGAAAGTTTTTGTTTTGTTTGAAATTTTTAAATTTTATGAAACGAGTGTATTCTAGTCACATAATCTTTAGTAAGTGGTGGATATTCGTAGCTGAAATGCATGTATATTACAGCCGTATTTATCGAGAAAAATGTACTTATTGATTTATGTCACATAATAATGTAAAAAGGAGGATTGTTGTTAAATGTGGAAAATATATTTATATAAATAAAAATATATTTATTTAAGAATATTCTTTATTTATTTGCCTGCCAATTACAAGGCGCCTTATTTCTGATGTGCCTGCCCCAATTTCGTACAATTTTGCATCCCTTAATAATCTGCCTGTGGGATAATCGTTGATGTAGCCATTCCCACCTAAAAAACAACATTTAATGAAATAATGTAAAAACAATAATTATAACGTTTATATTTACTTATGCATATAATAAATATCTTACTTAAAGCCAAGTTTTAAATTAATAAAATAGTATACAACACGCACTTCGCTGGAAAGGTTTCATCAATAAATCCAGTACGGTCATAATTGAAGTATTAATCCATTATAACAAATAATATAATAATAATTATTGTTGTATATTATTAGAATAAATAATACCTATTTTGTGTCTATAAAAAGAATCCCCCGTATTAAAAATGTCCCCAGCCAAGGTTGAAAATTGCAAATAGAATTAACAATTACCCAATATTTGAATTGCGTCCAAAGCCATCTGTGTTGCTCTCTCGGCGATATACAGGATGACGCCTGCGCAGTCCTTGCTGTTTACTTTTTTATTGTCGGACGCCCTCGCCACGTTGTATAAATAGCAGCGGCAGGCGCTCAACGTCGTGTACATGTCTGCCAATTTTCCCTGCAAAACATTGTCTTATGTAAAACAATGCACGTGCGAAAAAAATCACAAACAAAATGTGTATCCACAATTTTATGAGCCCACTTCAAGCAACCGAAATAAATTGTCAACATTTAAATTCTCCGTGTACCTAACTAAATACTACGGGCGACAGTTTTTTCCTTGGAACTTCGACTAATATTTGGAAAATTGTTAATGATATATCTATTGTTAATGAGATATCTAACAGGCATCGAGAAAAATATACTGAGAAATAGATATTTGTAACATTTTCTTATTTTTTGAAACTTCTATTTCTCTATTTTACAAGCTTTTATTTAATTTCTTAAATCATTGAGTAAAGGATATATGTTATATAAATATATATCCTTTACTCAACGCTATGAGCTAGTATTGTTTGCCACACAATTTTGGAACCAGTTAGTAAAATTATAGATAATTATTATTTTGCGCTAAAACAATTATTCTCGATTCATTTCTGTTAATATTTTAAGAATACCCCTCTGATCACTATTGTGTGCATCCTTCCATTACTTTATTGTAATTCTTTTATAGGCGTACCATTTAATTTTTTCAATATATGGATGAATGAATGGTGGAAATATCGTCGAACAGTTGTGACATTCGTTTATAAAGCATTTTGCTGATATATTTAGGTACGATTTTATTTTTTTTTATCCATATACACTGTGTCTGGGTTTTTGTGTTAACACCCCTAAAAATCTAAGTAGGCTGGGGGAATTGAACGGGGCAATTTTTTTATAAATATGTCCCTGAAAGGTCATCATTTGCGAGGTATTGGTTTGGCAATGCCGCGAAATCCTGGCCTACTGCGATTTTTTAAAGGGGTGCGTTTTCCGAAAAACCATATTAGGCATATTTTTATTTAAAATCTGACACCACAGGGTTAATCAGGACACCCTAAAACCCCCACATACCAAATTTGAAGAAAAAATATGTAGGGTGTTCCATTCTGCAGGGTGTCAAAGTTGAGCAAAATAGGAAATTTAAAGGCATCTGCCAAGTCAAGTGCGCCATGGAATCCCCTCAAAACAGTTGAATGGAAGAGCAATGGCACTGCAAATAGTACAGATAAACGCACGGAATTCCGCTAGCTTTCTACCGTACGTATACTTTACATGGAATTAGTCCCAGGACGTCCACCAAAAATGCAAAACTAAATTTGAAACTTCAAAATCTATCTCCTCTGTTATACGTAAACTGATTTCTGTCAAACCTGTCTCAAACTGTGGCGAAAATGTAGGTCTACGATTCGTATGGACAATTTTTTTGTTTTTAATTGTAGTTTTTTAATGGTAACAAAAATACTCCTTCAAATACTCCCGAGAAAATGAAACGGTAGCATTTTTGTAAATTTTACAAGTACCAACAATGTTTTTTAAAAAATTTTTTCATACGAAGTGTTCCTCCATCTATTAGTTACATTTTGGTAAAAAAATCGAATTTTTGGAACTGAAAATAAAAAAGTAGATCGACTTCTAGAAAAACACTGCAAAGCCGAAATCAATGTGAATACACTGAATTTCCCCGTGCCCCCACTCCTGCCCTCTCCTCAAGCGAGTTTCCGTAGAGGGGACACTAAATAGACAAAGATAGGTACAATATGTTCGCCGTCGCACTCTTGTTTCCGCTTATCGTATTTTACAAGCTTTTTTATTTAACTTCACCTGTTAGTGTGGGTCGAATCTTGCAAGCTGAATTAGAACCACTTCCTGACATCCGATTGAGCTGAAACTTTGCATACACCTTCAGTTCCGGTGACAATGCAATATGCAATACTCAATATTGTAATACTTTCTACTTTCTAATACTTAATATGGGTATAAAATGAAAGGGCTTGAGAAGTAGAAAACGCTAAAGTTAGTGAGATCACACTAAATGCAATAAGGCCGCCGCTCGAAGATGGCGGATTACATTTTTTCTTTTCAACCCCCTGAATATGGGTATCAAATGAAAGGGGTTGACGAGTACAAAATAATAAGATAAGTGACGTCATACTAAATCCAATATGGCGGACTAAATTTCTTTACCACTCTCCTGATATGGGAATCAAATATGTACTAAAAAGCACAAAATAAAATAAAAGATAAAAACCTTTTTAAAAACAAGCTTTTATTTAAGCCATGTACTAAAACGAATAAAATGAAATAAATCATGTACTACATCGAATAGAATAAAATAAAATGAAATAAGTCTAGGTTTTTGTTAGAATAATTCAGTACCAAATTGAGCCAAGTTTTTGTAATTTAAAAAGCTTGTCGCGAGAAATGTTCATAGAAAGTAGGTACCAATTAATTTTAATATACAGTGATTGGTTGATAAGCAAGTACCTACTTGCCAAAGTATGTATTTTCTTTAGAATTCGCGCGACTAGCTTTTTGATTTACAAAAATTTGTGGCAATTTGGCATTGAATTTAACGAAAACCTAGATTTATTTTATTTTATTCCTTTTAGTAGATACATGACGTAGGTATTTTATTTTATTCGTTTTAGTACATGACTTAAATAAAAGTTTGTTTTTAAAAAGGTTTTTTATCTTTTATTTTTTATTATCTACAATAATAGTTATCTAGCCTAATCTTGAATTTGACTGAATTTGATGTTTCTGAAATTCTTCCGGATGGAATTTACAAGTATATAAAACCATAAATGCAATATTTTAAATTTTGGTTGTGTTAGTTCGTCTATGTACAGGGTGATCATTTTTATACGCCCAGCCTCTCTTAGTGGAAAACTGTCGAAGATATGGAGATATTATATATGGGAGATGATATAGGGTGTATATTGTGTAAAGGAATAAATTGGCCCCATGTGGCGACTCTCTGCTAATACGACGCTAGACGTCGCGTTGCGGCGCCAAGAAATATTTTTTCCCACCAACATACCATTTTTGTTACATCATTCAAAATCCCTTAAGGTAGTTTATTCATTTACACACTGCCCTAAAAAAGGGTAAAAACTAACAACCCCTATTAATTTTTTTGTTCGAATTTTTTTGTGGGTCATTTTTACGTATAACAAAAATATGATTTGTGTAGCCCTTTTATTATGGACCTATCATTTTGGGCATCTACTGTAACATTTTTTTTATCCCGAAGCTGAATTGTTGTTACCTGATATTTTTGTTTTTTTTTTTAATGTTCAATAATAGTACATTATACACTTAGGTTGAGAAGTGAGCCATTATTTACAGAGCATTTTTATATCCTGAGGCGCGTAGCGCCGAAGGATATAATATGCGAGGTAAATAATGGCCTTCTCAACCGAAGTGTCTATAGATTTTTTTACTACTAACATTGAAATATTGATACATTTTACATATTTGATTAGATTTTGATATTTTAGTCATTTCTAGCTTTTTTCAAATACTTCGAAAGCCTGGGAGTTCAGTTGACAAGCTGATAAAATTGTTCATTATTTACATAGGTTTTTTTTATTATCATTATTTACCTAGGGAGAGAAATATTACTTCTCATTAGAGGAATGAGGTAAATAATGTTGATTTCTCAGGTTAGTAGTAAAAAAAAAAATTAAATTGTTTGACGCCCGTCTACTATGAATTTTTACTTGATTTTCTGTAGTCAGGGGAATGGCATTTATCATGAAATTATTTTTTTGTAGGAAAAATATTGTGTTTTCGAGAAAAAATGTACAGGGAAAAAAGTTTCTTAAATAAAAGGGCTACGCAAATCATATTTTTGTTATACGTAAAAATGACCCACAAAAAAATTCGAGCAAAAAAATTAAAAGGGGTTGTTAGTTTTTACCCTTTTTTAGGACAGTGTGTAAATGAATAAACTACCCTAAGGCGTCTTCCAGTAAGTAGATAACACATACCAAAGTTCAAATTTTTAAGTAGCGCCGTTATTGAGATATAAATAAAAAAATATTTGGGTCACCCTGTAGACCCGAATAACTTGGCAAGGAAAGCCCAAATCGAAAAATTTTATATGAAATACCCCCTTAAAACCACCTGCCGAACACCCCTTTAAAGTATTTACTATACATTCTGACTCACCCTGTATAATATCTCCATATCTTTGACCGTGTTCCACCAAGAGAGGCTGGGCCTCTAAAAATGATCACCCTGTACTTTTTTGTAGGAAAAATCAAACTTAAAATTTTTATAAATGGTATTTTCAAGTACAGGGTGGTTCATTATAAATTGACACCCCCCTTAATTTGCTAGTTTTTGAGGTTAGAAAAAAAGTTTTTTACAAAAGTTTTAGATACTAATACAAAGTTTTTTGTGACGCTATTGGACCGTGTACAGTGTGTTCTAGAAAGCCGTGGCAGACATAACTTATGTTTTTTTAAATGGAACACCCTATATATTTTTGTATTTTTGAAATCTGCTCATCAAGGCAATTAAAATGATATTAAACTTTGTGGCATTATCTTTTTCCGTTTTTGAAAAATTCCGTTTTAAAATTTTATACTAAATTTATTTAACTCGAATTTGTGGATCTCGCGATAAAGATAGATGATCGATGTAATAACAAAAAATATTTGTTTTAAACAAGAGAGTAATATAGTGAAACTCCAAAATCTTTAGGAGCCTTTTCAAATTTTACTGATTATATTCTAGAAATAAAGAATTTCAAGAAAATCGTAAAAGCTCCTAAACATTTTGGAAGTTTCACTACGTTACTCTCTTGTTTAAAACAAATATTTTTCGTTATTACATTGATCGTCTATCTTTATCACGAGATCCATAAATTCGAGTTAAATAAATTTAGTATAAAATTTGAATACGGAATTTTTCAAAAACGGAAAAAGATAATGCCACAAACTTTAATATTATTTTGATTGCCTTGATGAGCAGATTTCAAAAATGCAAAAATATATAGGGTGTTCCATTTAAAAAAACATAAGTTATGTCTGCCACGGCTTTCTAGAACACACTGTACATGATCCAAATAGCGTCACAAAAAACTTGGTATTTATCTAAAACTTTTGTCAAAAACTTTTTTTCTAACCTCAAAAACTAACAAGTTAAGGGGCGTGTCAATTTATAATGAACCACCCTGTACAAGGGAAACTAAGAGTAGCCAATAAAGTGGGGTGCCTTTTTGGCATTTGGACTGTTAAAAATTTTAAAATGAAAATTTTATACCTAAATGTAGACCTCGCGATTTTTGGGAAAAACAGATGGAGCCAAAATTGACGAAGTTATATTTAAAATGTTTGCTCCCGGAATTGGTAGATCCGACCACAACACATCATAGAGGCACAAAGTAGGAAAAGACAAAAGTAATAGAAATCCAAAATACCACATAGATATAGCACAACGTACCTACCTAGTGTGGAAATAATAATTTATTGAAACACTGTTCTACTTTGGCTGTTTGATTGATAGGAATAATAATTTCATGTCAGAAAAATTGTTAAAAAGTTATAAAAAACAGTGCACTTATCAGAAAAACAATTATTATTGCATACAAAATATCGAAATATACAGACAAAACTTATGTTTTTTTTTATTAATTTCTATAACCCAATTTTCCGCAAGGCACTGAAGAAAAAAACAGGGTTAGTAAATAACAAAAAAGACTCGAAAAGATACTTTCGGAATTCGTACAAATAGGGGTATGTGTTTAATATTTATATTTTTTCAACAATAGCACAACAAATACACAAACCGAGTCAACAACAAAACGCCATGAAGTAGTCAGGTTGCAGCCCTACAACTTTTGTATTTGATATTTTTTTCTAAGTTGATAAATAAAAAAGTTATGAAGTGGCCTAATTTCGCGGAATCACCCTGTACACCGGCGCCCTTCCGACCGATTCAGCTCTCGGCTGCCTGGCGGTCCGACTCGCTCGGGTCCGAAAAAACGTCGTCCGTCCTCCGACACCGTTCCTCGCGGCGCTAACGGGCTGCCGGTGAGAGGGGAAGGGACGAGAGTGCGTGGTGAGGGGTGGCGAGAGGAGAATATTCCTGAGATTCCAGCCGGTCGTCGCGACCGTTAATTTTAGATCTTGTCTGCGCGGTCATGACCAGGACCACTCAAGTTGTTGGCGTGCAAAGGTCCAATACGAAATATACAGAGTGCTCTTATCTGTGCCATCTCAAATTACTGAATTTTTTGTAACTTTATACGGGTCAAAAATCGAGTATATCAAAACCGCTCCACATACTATAAACGAACTAAATCTAAAAAATACAGAAGCCTGCCAGTCAGTAAGTCCATATCAGTTAAGGTGGCTGGTGTGTCACAACAGGAAACGCACAGAAAATGTATCATCTTATAGACAGTGACTTTGTTGAGAAAGTCCCAATAATTTAAATTGTTTTTATTTGTTGGTTGGCATTTTGTAAAGAAATAAATTACTTTTGGGTTTGGGTTTATTAATATTTTTTCAATGATCCCAGAGTACTCCTGACCAGTATAAAGTTTCATAAAATTTCAGAATTTTGAGATGGCTCAGAGAAAAATACCCTGTATATTTTTGTAGTAAATCTTTTCACACCAACATTTTGAGTGGTCCTGATCACCATGCAACTGTTTCGAAGTAATTCCATGGCACACTTGACTCGCCAGATGCCTTTAAAATTCCTATTTTGCTCAAGGTTGTTGGAGTATATTATATATATATAAATATATTATATATTATATAAATCCAATAACCCAATATTATGTGTATTCTTCTTTTCCTGATTACAACATTATTTCCTTCGTTCTTCCCGCTTTACTGCCAGTTTTTTGAATATGAATTTCACATTTCAAAGGACCACTGTAGAGAAAAATTTATAATTTCATAAAAAAGTAAAAAGTAAGAAATTATATACGACGAAATTATGTATAATCCTTGTATATTCTATATCCAGGCTATAATATTAAATAATTTCTTACTTTTTTACGAAATTGTACATTTTTCTCTGCTGTGCCTCTTCTACGCTGTCGTACAAATGCCATTAAAAATTGTATCTTCACCTTAAATTGGGCGAAAATCATTAATTATTTATACTCGTATTCAAACTTGGGAACTGAGTGACGTATTCGCGCGCTTTTTTAATCTAAATTCCGATTGGCCGACCTCCCGATGTGGTTACCATGCAACCTCTCCACTCCAACAACCTTGTATTTTGCTCAACTTTGACACCTTGCAGAATGGAACTCCCTGTATATTTTTTGTTCAAATTTGGTATGTTCACGTTTTTATATATTATATTATTTAATCTGTGAATCACGTGACCATCTTAGTCCGACGTTACGTGTCATTTGTCACATAACTGAAAGCGGCAGCTTGGGTTTTGAGAAGTTTTAAATGTTTAAATTGTTTTTAAACGTGGGTTTTGAGAAGTTAGTGTTTGTACGTCTTAGTTTATATTTTAGAAACAAGTTTGTATCTAGTGCGCGTGTGTCCTGGCGGAGGGGAACCGCCCAGGTGTTATTATGGCCTCTGGGTGGGAGTCGTGCCGGCCAAGAGTATTGATGCCGCTCGCACCGACGCGTGAGCGCTGTAAAGGGGAATCCTCCCCCGAACCACAGAATAGGGAACCCGGAATGGACTATTTCGGCTATTATGAACATGGACAGTATTGGACAGTGGAGCCTGAGACACAGAGGGGTGAACTGCTTACGGGAGATCCGCGAGTTCAGACGGTCCGGGTGGCTGGAAGCCGTTCCCGTTGACCACGTTCGGGTTTGTGTATTTTGTATTCACCATTCACCTTGTGCGAAATAAATCAGTGTTGTAACGTACTCGAGGATTTTCGTTTTCGACCCACGCCCTGATACGGTTTCTATTCGGTCTTTCACGCTGCCGATCAACTGAGACCTCGTCAATATTTACAGTATACCTACTGAGGTTAGTTTTCATTTTTATTTCGTAAAAAAATAACCTAAATACCAAATATTGGGTCTGTTTATATTATGTTTATACATATTACAAAAGCCAGGAATAAAGTGTCGCCATAACAAACATTTGTTTTGCCTCGGGATGAAAATTTAGATTTAATGAGATTTAATTTCTAAAAAACCCTTAAGTATGTGTGGCTAACACATTTTCAAGAAAGTGAAACAATTAAAGTGGACAAATGTGTTGTGGGAGGAAAATACCTATAAGAGAATATCACCTAAGCTAAAGGAAGGTGATGTCCCAACAATTTTTGAGAATAATAATAATAATAATTTATTTTCCAAAATATCAAATACATAATAACAATAATGAAACCCCATTTTTGGAAAATAAGTGGCAACCCACTGAAATCAACTAGTGATTCGTGCGTGGAAGAGGACACTTCTTTCACAAGGATTCCGACAAATAAGCACATCTTAAATCCTATAAAATTATGCACACATAGATGCAATTACAACTTATTACTAATGTTAGTAAATTTAAGGAATTTTAAAGGTTTTTATATGTGGAGAATAAGAAAACACGTTTTTTTTGCACTAATATGAATAAATAAATAAAACAAAGTCTGGAGGAATTTATGCTTTTTCCATCAGGGAGTACCTACTGATTTATTCGAAAAAAGTAAGTATAATGTAGGTATGTCCTAGGTACCTACATCCATCAACAAGACCATTAAAGTGATTAATTTAGGTACAATTTTTTATTTCTACAGGTAATTTTGAATAAAATTTAGGTGCCATATAATTAAATGCTTGTTGCCCTATCTTTTTTTATGTTCTCATTGCTGTAATTTGTTCCTTTATTTTGTGTCGCGTAGAGTATCCATGATCAATGTATATTAGTTTATTTTATATTTTTGTTGTAGTATAAGGGCTCTGTAAACATATAATTTTTTTAAGTCCATAAATTTTATTTCTTGAATGTGCCAAACCATTGTGAGTGCAGTGCCGTTTAACTCTCAGCCTAAAACAGCTGAGGCAGGTTGAAAATTTTGAAAAAACAATTAGAGAAAGCTTGGTGCACAAAACCAATAATGTAATAGATGAAAGAAAACTCGCCAAATTGTTACGAAATTTGTTTTTTTCTACTTATCTCCAAAAATGCCTTTCATTAAATAGGACTAAGTTGGTCACGTGACTACGCGATTATGCGTTAGTGCCGTGGCCTGTCTTTATCGTTGGCCTCGATAGTTTCCATGGTTCGTAATATACAGGGTGATTCAGTTTTATTCTGCGACACTTCAACAGGTGACAGAAATCCACAAAATAACCGCACTTTCTTTTATAAACTATATCATTTTAAGGCCTTATTAAAAAGTTACAGGGTGTTAAAGTTTTAAGAAACATGTGGTCTTTATTGAATATTTACCAAACTAGTTGAGATATTTAAGTCATATTTGGTACACGTTGTAACCGCATGGGTTAGCATAAAACCTATTAATAACAAACACCTTGAACAACCAGTGGCGTAGAAGTAGGTAATTAGTATAATTTTTTTAGAAAAAAAAAGAACCACATTGTATAGCAATAAAATGTATTCAATTTCTTATGTAAATTTTAATTTTATACCTACAAAAATGCCCTCTTGGTAATTTTTTGTATGTGTCATGGTTTCGTGCCGCAAATTTGATTTTTTGCATTATTTCGGGGTATTTCTGAAAAAATATCTAAAAAATTTGCTCCATAAATATCACTTAAAGTGGAAATAATGTGTTTGCTACTTTAAATAAAGTAACTTTGTCCAATAAACTTACCTATTTAAGGCTATACTTTTGAAGATGCAGGATCTTTTTCAGAAGTACCCCGAAATAATACGAAAAATCAAATTTGCTATGAAACCATGACACATATGAAAAAATGATAAGAGAAGGTTTTTGTTTACAATTAAAATTTACATAAGAAATTGAATACATTTTATTGCTATACAAGGTGGTTCATTTTTTTCTGGTTGTTCAAGGTGTTTGATATTAACAGGTTTTATGCTAACCCATTCCGTTATAACGTGTACCAAATATGACTTAATTATCTCAACTAGTTTGGTAAATATTCAATAAATTCCACATATTTCTTACAACTTTAACACCCTGTAACTTTTTTATAAGGCCTTAAAATGATATAGTTTATACAAGAAAGTGCGGTTATTTTTTGGTTTTCTATCACCCGTTGAAGTGTCGCAGATTAAAACTGAATCACCCTGTATTATAAATAAAACTTAGACTAAGAAGAAAAAGTACCTACCTATATGGAAGCTAAAAAGATATCTATACCCGCAGATACAGTTGGGTTATCTGTACTATCTGTGTCTGTACTATTCTTACCTGAATTAATTGAAACTCTCCTATCCTCCGGTTGAACTGTTTCCTAACATGTGCATATGCGAAAGCTACGTCACAACACGCTTGCATTATTCCCAAGGGTCCAGCTGCCAGTATTAATCTCTCCAAATCCAGGCCACTCATCAGTACGTATACACCTATTTTAACAAATACCTACCCTTAGTATGTTAAAACCAATTTAATGCCAGATATTCTTACCTTTATTTTCTGTTCCCAGCAGATTTTCCTGGGGTACTTTACAATCTTCAAATATCAGTTCACAAGTGTTAGATCCTCTCATTCCTAGCTTGTCCAATTTCACCCCAGTCTTGAATCCCTCGAAACCCTTTTCTATTATAAAAGTTGATATGCCGTGCTGGGGGTTCTTATTCGAGATATCCGTTTTTGCGTAGACCTAGACATGGAGTCAAATCAGCCAGTTCGATACAACAACAAAAAAATACGCAGATCAAAACTTACTATTAGAACATCAGCGTCAGGTCCGTTGGTGATCCAGAATTTGTTTCCTTTCAAGACATAGTAATTTCCTTTTTTCTCTGCCTTCAGTCGCATAGATACCACATCAGACCCTGAGGCAGGTTCTGACATTGCCAAAGCTCCAATATATTCTCCCGAACACAACTAAATAAAAGCTGATTATTCATAGTGTTAAAAGAAGGTACCTAAAGAAAATTAATAAACAAATGTTAAACAGGGTGAGTCAGTTTTTTGTGGCAGGACTTTAACATTGAATAGAAAATGATAATTTAAAACGAAAGGTCTAACACTTCATTTTCAAGGTACAGGGCGTCAAAATTTGGGGCTAATAAAATGGTTCAAACAGATTTCTAATATCTTTTTTCGTTTTTGAGTTATTTTGAAAAAACTAAAATTTTACGTTTTCTATTTTTTTTTTCAGAGGTTGTTATCACAGATATAAAAAAAACACTTTCTTATGGCACTTTTTAACGGGCTTTAAGATGGAGATGGAGATTTCTTCTACAACATTTCGTTTTTGAGAAACCATCTTCAACTTAATTTTTTTAAATACGGACCTGTTTTTTCTCAGATGTTGAAAGCACTTTTAATTGCAAATACCATGATGTATGACACGAAATATTTTTTAAATGTTTCGAGACAATTATACTGAAAATTCATTTTTTTTTCATTCATTTTTTTCTATTGCGGCCCTGTATTTATAAGAAGTCTAAAATTGCCAACAATTTAACTTACAGTTTATTTTTACTTCGAAAACTAATATTTTTAAATACGGCCCTGTCTGGTAAGTGTTTTCCTTTGTAGAACAAATCTAAAAACGCCATCTTAAAGCCCGTTAAAAAGTGCCACAAGAAAGTGTTTTTATTTTTTTTTTCTATCGGTGATAACAATAATCGATAAAATGAAATTTTTCGATATTCTCAAATAAAAGAAGAATTTCAGGAAAATGTTAAAGGCTCCTAAACATTTTAGGATTTTATTAGGTTATTGGTGAAAACAAATATTTTTGTTATTATATTCATTATCAATCTTTATCAGGAGATCCACAAATTCAAGTTAAAAAAATGTATTGTAAAATTTAAAAACGGAATACTTTAAAAACAGAAAAATATAGAGATACAAAGTTTTATATTATCATTTTGATTGCCTTGCTGAGCAGATTTCAAAATCGCAAAATATAGAGGGTGTTCCATTTTAAAAACATAAGCTTGGTTTCCCACGCATTTGCAAAAAACAATTTCTTGATATCCTAGAAAACTCTATAAATTCCCTACAACCTTTATCTAAAACTTTTTTCTATCACAAAAAGTTATAAAGTTGTAGGGGTAATGGGAGACTTGGCGGGACGCACCCTGTACAATATTACTCAACTTACTTTTGGTAAGTACTTTTGCTTCTGTAGTAAAGAGCCATTCCTATGAATTTGATTAACACACAGGTTGGAATGTGCTCCATAGCTTAAAGCTACTGCCGAACAGGCCCTAGACATTTCTTCCATAATAATAACTTGGTCTAAATAAGTTCCTTCTGTTCCACCATATTCACTTTGCACGGTTATGCCTAAAACGAAGTAAAGTAAATTAGTCCAGTCTCCAGACCGATACAATCGATTTAAAGATATAATAATTTATGCCACGCCAATTATTGAATAAACCGCCGCCAGAATAACTTATTCCGACTTGTAACTCGGAATAATTCCGACTTGTAACTGGGAATTCCGACTTGCAACTCGGAATTCCGACTTGTAACTCGGAATAATTCCGACTTGTAACTCGGAATTCCGACTTGCAACTCGGAATTCCGACTTGTAACTCGGAATAATTCCGACTTGTAACTCGGAATTCCGACTTGCAACTCGGAATTCCGACTTGTAACTCGGAATAATTCCCACCTGAAATTTTGCACACACTTTTGGTTCTGGTGACAATGCAATCTAGATTAATACGTCAGTCAACGAATCCAGTATACTCAGTATTGTGTTTTTTTTTTTCAAAATGGCCGCCACTTCCAGATGGTGGATTACCTATTTCTGTACAACCTCCTCGACATGGGTATCAAATGAAAAGATTTGCCGAGTAGATAACGATAAGGTGAGTGACGTCATACAAAATCCAATGTAACGACCGACCCAAGATGGTGGATTACCTATTTCTTTACAACCAACTTGACATGGGCACATGGGTATCAAATGAAAGGGTTTGACGAGTAAAATATGATAAGCTAAGTGACGTCATACTAACTCCAATATGACGGCTGACCCAAGATGGCGGACTGCGGACTAACTTTCTTGACCACCCTCCCGACATGGGATTCAAATAGGTACCTACCTTCACTACAATACAAAATAAAATAAAAACTTTTTAAAAACAAGCTTTTATTTAAGCCATGTACTACGAATAAAATAATTTTAGGTTTTCGTTAAGTTAAATCAAAAAGCTTGTCGCGCGAATTGTAAAGAAAATACATAGGTACTTTGGCAAGTAGGTATTTGCTTATCAACCAAGCACTGTCTAATAAAATTAATTGATACCTACGTTTATGAACATTTGGCATTGAAATATCTTAACGAAAACCTAGACTTATTTTATTCGTTTTAGTACATGGTTTAAATAAGCTTGATTTTAACAGAGAACACCTTCCTTGTTCTCTGATTTTAAAAAGGCTTTTTTTACGTAATTGTTGGTAGAGAACATTTCTGACATTATTATAAAGAGCGGGATGGAATCATTGAATTAATTTTAAATTAGCGACTGCTATAATATCGTTTCCTGCTAGTTTTGGGATCAAGGAAAATATATGCAATTTCGTTTTTATTTTTTGTTTATTTTATAATTTAGAATGGATGAAATACATAAAAAATCAAACAATATTTTCTGTACAAAGAAATAGCGAGAAGTACCTGTAATAGGCTTCATTTTCCGTGTTCCCTCAACAGGCGCCGTAAAACTGCGGATAATAGCGGCTGTATGTAGCGTGCACTCGCCACAACCGTTTTAGAACCGCGCCAAATTCCCTGTTTCTAGTTTGCATTTACATATTTCGGTAAGAATTTTATTTAATGCCGTTTTATGATTGACACATGTTTCTGTTAGCTTAGATATATCGATTTTGGTCATAATTGAAGATTAGGGAACACACTATTCTTTACGTACTGATTCCATTGGCGGCGTTTCCTCATTTTACAATATAATTAATAAAGGTAATAGTTTGTAGAATGCATAATGGCGTTTATTTTCTAAAATTATCTTATAAAAAATATTACATACAGGGTGCAAACTTTTAATACAAACCCATAAAATATTTCTATTTGGAGATAATCGCCTAAACCTTTTTTTGTTTCAAAAACCGCTTCTTTCGACCTTCCTACCATTTTCAAATGCAAATTCAGGGCCGTCTACGAATTTTCTGCAACCCCGATTTTCACGAAAAGCATTTATCATTTTTTTATTTAAAATCTTACGCTACAGCGGCAATCACGACACCCCAAAGCACCCCATGTACTAAATTTGAATAAAAAGTATATGTATATGGGTGTTCCATTCTACAGGGTGCCAATGATGAGCAAAATTGGAATTTTAAAGGCATCTAGTGAGTCAAGTATACCATGAAATCCCCCCAAAATAGTCGAATCGTCTACAAGACCACACACAAAGCACAAAGCACAGTGCAAAGATTCAATTACAAACCTGTACAGGATATTTTTCTCTGGGCCATTTAAAAATGCAGTTTTTTATGAAACTTTATACTGAGTGCTCTAGAATTATTGAAAAAATATTAATAAATTCAAAAGTAATTTATTTTTTACAAAATGCCAACCAGCAGAAAAAAACGATTTGAATTATTGGACATTTAGTTCGTTAATAATGTGTGGAGTCTCGATTTTTGACCCCAAAAAAATTAAAGTACTTTGAGAAGGCACCCTGTATATTTTGTAATGGATATTTGCACACCAATACTTTGAGTGATCCTATTGACCATTCAAATGTCCTGCGGGGATTCCATGGCCACATTTGACTTGCCAGCTGCCTTTAAAATTCCTATTTTGCTCAACACCCTGCAAAATGGAACTCTCTGTATATATTTTTTGTTCAAATTTGGTATATGGGGAATCTTGGGTGTCCTCATTAACGCTGTGGTCCTGGATTTGCATTTTGAAATGGCGGGAAGGTCAATAAAAACAAAGCAAAGTTCATGCTATATTTTTTCAAAAAAATATATTTTATAAATTTGTGCTTGTTCAAAAGTAAATGTAAATACTTGCTCTTTTCTATCGCGTGGTGTACTTTTTCTTCACTTTTGTTACACAAATAATCACATTATAGGAAAAAGTAACAACTAAATTTCTGGATAATTACTAGTATTTTAATTACTACATACTTTATACATTATTTACAATACACACATTTACAGTAACATAATGTCCATAATTATCGCAATACAATTAAAAAAAGCATCACTCACAATTTACCGAGACAGGCGGAACAAAGATCTAAATTTGCCGAAGGTGGGCTCATCTGCCCGGAGGCCCCCACTAACAACGATGTGTCCATTACCGTCCACGTCAATTTGCTGTTTGGACAAACTCCACCCGCGTACCTTCCTGAAGTTCGCGCAGCTTTTGTCCACCACGTACAAACAGTGGTTATTGTCGTCGCGCACGACGAAGTTTCCCGTAGTTCCGAATGCGACGCCCGTCAACGCAAGCGGCCCGCAACCGCCAAATCGGAACTTCTTCAGGAACCTTCCGCGCAAGTCGAACAGCTGGACCCTCCTGTTCCCGCTGTCGGACACCAGCACTTCGTCCGACGTATTGACGGCGACGTCGAAGGGCTTGTCCAGGTGTCCGTCGCCTTCGCCCTTCGTGCCGAAGGTGCGCAACAGGTGGCCGTTGAAGGTGAAGACCTGGATTCGGTCGTTGTCCTTGTCCGCCACGACGATGTGCCCCCTGGTGCTAAGAGCTATCCCGGTCGGTCCGTTGAACTGGCCCGGAGCCGTTCCGAAGGAACCAAAGGCGAACTGTAACTTCCCCAGCTTGTCGAACACCTTTATGCAGTGGTTGTGGGTGTCTGCTACGATGATATTGCCTCCCGATTGGCAGCAGGCGCCCCACGGCCTCTGCAGTTGTACTCGCTCCAGACCAATCGGAGACACGGGCGTCTTCTTGTACGGCATCCCGAACAGCTTCTTCGTCAGGTACTCCCTCGGTCGAAACACATTCGACTTACGCCAAGTTCTTTGGTCCCCGGGTAGTTGCGGCCTCTTGGTCTGCGACCTCTTGCGATCTCCAGCTTCTTCCACGTAGTTGACTCGGTGCAAATGGTGGCTTCGCAGGAAACACAAACTGCACAGTTCGAGAGAACAATTGAAACAAAAAAGTTTCATAAAATTGCCGTGTTCTACACAGCTTCGGTACTTTGCGCTATCGTCTTTGGTCAAAGAGAGTGGAGTTATGGTGCTTTGTTCGTCGCATAACGCTTTCGAAATACGTTTCAAAATAACTGGCGAATGGAAAATGTCTTCATCACACAAAACTTTTGAAACGCAACTAAGAACGACGGGCGAGTCGATAATATCGAGAGCGCTAACTGGATACTCGTATGCCGCCATTATTCAATGTTGTCCACCAAAGAGTTTAACAAAGTGATGTCTGACTTGAATGTTTCCGCAATATATAAGAAAGAAATCATATTGCCCTAATAAAAATGTTAATTTAAATTGCAATCTATAGTTCTAAAATATTAACATAATTTATAAGCAGGTAAGGGCCAGTGGTCATTTCATATACCTAATTCCCCAGTAAATTTACCATGGAGGATTAATTTGAAATACTAAATTACTTGTAGGGTACCTAACTTAATTTATACATAGTAATTATAGTATTATATAATTATCTTCAGGCCTTTATAAACATATCATCTTAATCAATATCCTTTTTATATTTGGAAAATCCGGAAAATATCATTTTTAGACACTAACAAAAGAAAGGAGTAAGGAAGGAGGATTTTCTTATGCCTGCCTTTTTGAAAATGTGGTTTAAAAATATAAAAAGTAGGCACAACCGGGATTGGAACGCGGTACTTCTCGCATCGAAAGCAAGAATCATAGCCCTACACCAATGAGCCGCTATATAAATTTGACTAGACTAGACTAGCCACAATTAAATTGAAGCAAGACATTTCGAATAATTTTTCTTCCCCCGTAACCTGTAATCATAAAAGCTCGATGGTAAATAACAAAAAAAAATGAGTTCTATCTTGATATTTTAGAAATCGCTCCTGCGTGTACAGGGTGTTCAAAGTAGTGTCAAACTAGACCGAGCCGCCTCAAAATTGGGATTTTTTTTTAACCAGCAACTGTAAACTTTAAGTTTTTAAAGATTGTTGGCTATTGATATTTTTTCGCTATAAGGTCATCGCTGAGCTGCCAAAAGGTATATCAAATATAGGTTATGTTATCAGGTTTTTAAATAATATAATATTAATAAGTGTTTATAATATCAGTTTTTCTTAAAAAGGCGTTCATACAGTTATATTTTTATAACTAATAATAAAATGTTAATACTTTTTCCATAATACATCTGTCAATTATTGTTTCTGTGAGAAATATACCTTCATAAGTCATGGCTAACTCGATTTTTATTAAAAAAAATACCATCGCATATTTTTCTTATTTTTACAAATAATACGCCCATATAACTTTTTAATGAAACAAGATATCAAAAGAATTTATTTACGAAAGTTTATCAGAAAAACTTGCTCTTTCCAGATATAAAGAGAAACAGGTATGGTCCTGGGAAAAATATATTTGATGACGTTATAACCTATATTTCCCAAATTCCTAAAAAATATCTTTTTGGTCCAAAAGCAAGCTTGAGTGGTCCTACAAAGAAACCCACGAGTCAAAATTTTACTATCTGTTTTTGTTTGCTTATAATAACCCTGGGGCGTCGAGTTATCAAAAGAAAGCAAGAATTCCTTATAGAAGTTTTTCATATCTTTGAAAATAATCGTAATTTCCTCTTGGGCATATTTTCAAATTTACCTCCAAAACACCCTGCATATTGATTAATTAATTCAACTTTTTTTGCAAATTTGGGGTGTTTAGGTAAATTGCATTGTGGGCACCGGGGATCATTGAGGTCAAAATCTGAATTAAGGAACTTTCTACCTAGAATTTAATTTAAATTAAAATCGTTTATAATATACAGTATATACAGGGTGTCCCAAAAAACCCGTGTGCGGATACTTCGTGTTAAAAAATATGATGTTATCGTATACTGAAATACAGGATGTCGAGGTTCTTTTTTTGAAACTGAATTATGGTATCTCCCCCAAAATAGTCATACTGCTGAGCTGAAATTTGGGACTACAGTGAAAACGTCAATTTCTATGTACCTCAGAGATCGTGCTTTACTCATCGTAACTTTTTTGACGTTATCTTTTTGGTCTTAATTTTAGTGCATCATTTCATTTGCCAATAAAAGTGTATATATATTATTTGATTCATAACGATAAAATCAACCGTTAACACAAAATTTTTAGTTTTGTTTTCTGGCGCATAAATAAATAATGTTGAAGATTTTCCGACGCGGGCCATGTGAAAAACATGGATTTTCAAGATTGATGCCACAAACACTTAACGACTGCCCGTCGAGTTTATAAATCCACCTTAAAATATATGTAGCAACTTGACACTGGCGTCAAATTTAATATTTTCACATCCATTGTTAATTATAAACTGGTTTTGATCAAAAAGAATACGAATTATGCCAAAGAAAAATTAAGAATATGGTTATATCTTTTAGTGTCAAATAGTGTGGCTAAATAGGAAAACCAAGCAGCAGTGACCGTATAGCGCTGGGTTAAAAGCGTCAGGATATACTAAAATTATTTTAAGAAGTCCTTACTGGGACTGTCAATTGGTAATTTCGATATCCTAAGTTGGCATCAATGCAGCAAAAAATGCAATCGGGTCATAAGTTCAGGTCATTAACGAGCCCATTTGCACTAATAACACGAAAAGTAACACAAACAAGAACAACACAGATGACGGTAAAACTCACGAAACGTAGAAAACCCGCGAATATTTTCATTACCGAATGTTTGAACCAGTTTGAACGATCTGGAAAACCTTCACTGTCACTTTGACACACCGAAGCTAAATTTGCCCGAGTCCGCCCCTAGACGCTGCCAAAAGCAGCTGATTATTACAAAATACCAAAACGAAAGTGTTTCCATGGCGTTTGAAATTATTATTAAAATGAGTTGTAGTCATAGTTATTTTTATTTGTAGCCGAATAATCGTGATTGCAATAGGGTTTTTATTTTATTATGCACTTTTTTTCGTATCACTTGGGTAACTTTTCACATCATAAATCAATGAGTGACGTCATTAACTGGTTGAGACACATATACCAATGTTATACCCATGGTTAACAGAAAATTCCTAGGGATTTTGTGGAGAATGTCATCTGACAAAATCGGGACTTCTTACAGTAATCGGGGTATAGTAATCCGTAGGTCACGGGTTCGAGTCCCACACAAAACCCTTTTTTCTTATTTTTTATTATTATGGCTGCATATTCTACTTATATTTATTACTGATTTTAATTTTTAGTAATTGAGCAATGGTTATTTGAATACTATTACTCACAATCTACTCCATAGCGTTTAATTAAAATTACCTATTTTTTTTTATAATAGGAACTTGTCGGAAGCAGGAAAAATATAATACATTGCACGATGCGTAAGCTCTTTTTTGGCCTCGGAGGTTTTTAAGGACCGAGGCAACGCGGGCGTTGCCTCGGTCCTCAAACAACCTCCGAGGCCAAAAAAGTGGACTTACGCATCTTGCAATATAAATAACTATAATAACTAAGTGCCCATTATTAAAAGAAATACACCTATCGCTTATTGTGCAAAACATAGATCCTTATTGCAGTCTATTATCTTATTACCCACCATTTCGGAATGCATTCAATTTTTTAGAAACTATAAATAAAAACTAAATTTGAATTATTAAATTTAAATAAATTGAAGGTGGCCATGGATTTGGTAAATACAAGTTAATTTCAAATTGTCGGCAATATTTCCGGGAAACAGTAGAGTTTTTTACACCTAATGAAAAAGTAGGTACCTACTCAATTCCTATTTAACCCACAGATCAAATATATTATACAGTATAATGAAATTTAACCTTACCTAAGGCCCCAAGTTTACCCAACTTCTTCCAAAAACCTCTTAGATCGTCGAAATTGTTCTTCTTATCAATTTCATTTGCTTTTGGTGCGAGCTCATTTTTGGCGAAGTTGAAAATTGTCTCCCTAAGCTAACAAAATATTTGAGACTTTCCTATTACATTTTACAAAATTAATTCAAGTTACCTGGATTTGTTCGTCATTTAATCCAAAAATGTGTTCGTCTATTGGAAAATATTGAGAAACTGTCCTACATTGCACTACACTAAATTGTTGTAAGGCCTTTGTAAACAAATTCGTTAATTTTAGAGCCATTTTGCTCACAACACAAACTGTATTTGTAACCAGTAACGAAGATTGTTTAATGACGACTGTTGATTCGCTATCAAGGTCTGTTCTGATTACAAAGTTTACGAAATACTCTATAGATTTGAAAACGTAATGTGCTTCTGCATAGGCGCAGAATTATGTAAATCTCCAGGGGGGCTCACCACATTTTGAATTTACCCTATCTACAGGGTGGCCCATTTGAAATGGAAGCAACCCCGTAAAAAATTTATTTTTCATCCGATTTAGCCGTTTTTTTCTCTAAAGATAGGTCACAAAAAACTCTACTTTGGTACAAAATATCAGGTCTTAATCTCAATTTTCAAGGCCTACTAAAATTTTTTTCTAGTAAAAAATTACGAAAACCATTTGGCGATTTTTTCATTTAAAATCTGAGACCTCAGTGTTAATCAGAACACCCTAAAGCCCCCGCATACCAAATTTGAACAAAAAATATATAGACCGGGAGATAGTGACAGATTTTTGGACGTGATTTTACTCAGTATGCCTTTCATAGGGCATTATGTTGCGTATATTCTCACAATAATAAGGTATATAAATCAGAAAGTCATCCTGGGTTCTTCATATGGAAAAATGAGTTTTTTCAGCATTTTCATAACAAGCACTTGCATAGTTCTCATTGGCAGCCTGTTCAGAAACGTGGAAAAATTAATTATTAAAATACAAGTTCACGTGGCAATAATAGCCCTTTGGACCCACGCTAACGGTATGCCTATGGTTTTCCGATGAATTTTCTATTTTGAACTTCATTATAAAACACATGGCAGCCTGACTAAAATCATATCAAAACGCATATTTTTCGAATAATTGAAAACTCAGTTTTCATATGAAGAACCCAGAATTACTCTCCGATTCATACCTTATTATTGTGAGAATATGTGCCACATAATGCCCTTTGCAAGGCATACTGAGTAAAATATCGTCCAAAAATCGGTCACTATCTCCCGGTCTAATATATGGAGTTCCTTTCTGCGGGCAAAATAGTTGAATGGTCAACAGGACCACTCAAAGTGTTAGTGTGTAAAGATCCAATAGAAAATAGGCATGAGAGTCAGTAAGTCCATATGAGTTAAGGTGGCTGGTGTGCCACAACAGGAAATGCACAGAAAATGAATCATTTTACACAGTGAAAGGTATAATCATTTAAATTGGTTTTTGTATTTTATTTGTTGGTTGGCATTTTGTAAAGGAATAAATTACTTTTGTGTTTATTAATATATTTTTAAGACCTAACATTTTGCACCAAAGTAGGGTTTTTTGCAACCTATCTTCAGAAAAAAAAACCGCTAAAATCGGATGAAAAATAAAAAATTACGGGGGTGCTCCTATTTCAAATGGGCCACCCTGTATATACGAGTAGGTATCTGCTAAGAATCACATTTTATCACAGCATGTATACTCATACCAGTTTTACAAAATAATAAAATTAAAGTTTGTACGGAGTACGATGACAGAAATAAGATATGAAAATGCACACGAAGTAATGAGTCAATTCTGCATATAGATCTGTGGCTTGTGGCTTACAAGAAGTCTGAAATTCGTTCCCCTTCCCCTTGCTTACTAATTTAGTTAATTAGTGATTAGCATTTGAAATTTTAAACAATTTCCCCGGAAATTTCTCCAGGGGGGCCCCGAGCCCCCGAGCCTCCCTGTTTTCGGCGCCTATGTGCTTCTGTATAGATAAAAAATAATCTTTTGTTATCGCTTTTGTTTTTATGTACTAATGTCCCTTGTTATCTTAATTATTAGTATTCTAAAAGTCAGTTAGTTCAATTGTGTCAAGTACCTATGAAAATAACAACAATATATAGGTACAGGATGGCCGATCCAAGCGGAAGAAGTGTGTTACGTGGTTAACATAAAAATTAAAGAAAATTCGAGGGTATACCCGGATTTTGTATATGGGGGTAGATCAAAAAGTTATCGTCAAGAATATTTTTTGCAAAATAATAAAATCTAATTTTTAACCTACACAACCATTAGTGAACCTTTAAGTAGTAGTCCTGAATATTCAGTTTTTTAAATAACTTCCGGTTTTAGCGGAAATGAAAGTGGTTTTTCGTATTTTACAAGTTACACTGTTCATTTAACCGTTATAGCTATTATTTAACCATTAATTAATTTTCATATTTTTATTGCTGAAGCATATATAGTTAGTTTGAAAGAAGAATGCTTTGATATTTTAAAGATCATTGATTAGAAAAATAATAAAAACACGTATAAACTGTGAAAATAAAATATAAACTCTCGTAAAAATATGTGAGAGATATTCGGAGTGCTTCATTATCATTTATATGTAAGCTGTATCGAAGATTTAGATCGACAGGAAGTGAAATTAATCTGATAGGTAGAATGGAGAATTTTTTTAGAAACCGCATATCTTCTATTCATTTTGTAGTTTCAGGAAGCTTGCTGCTATTTTTAGTGTCGGAAACGTTTGTCATTATCATTATACTGGTAGGTTAAAGTTATAATTTTAAAAGTAAAGTTCTTAATCGCTTAATATTAATTAAATTTGACTTGTTGGATTAGTTGTTGGGCACTACCCTCCCTCATAGATCTGGCCTGAAACAGGTATAGATCAAATTAGCCACTAATGGCTCCAGCATTCTATGTATCTCTGTGTTAAGTTTTCTCAACCCATACATTCGGATAAACAACTAAAAAAGTGGTGATGTTTCAGGAACGACTCCAACTATCTTCGATTTCTCTGAAGAGGCTTAAAAAACCTTGAAATGCGCAACTTTTTTCTGATTTAACCCAATCTGTTCCTTTTCAAATTTAGAAGTTACCAGTGGTGTATAAGCGAAAAGTAAATACCCTGTGTAGTGGTCCGTGAGTATAAAGATTGTGAAAAACAAAAGATTATTTTATATTTAAAATATAATATATTTATTCTTCTTTAAAAAAAGTATCACAATTTGAGCATTATTAAGTATGAGTTAGTAACAATAACAATACAATAATTATTGTCATTAGTAACAAGAGTAACAAGCAGCAATTAAAATAACTTAAATTTATGTTGTTGGAGCAGGATTTGCAACTCCAAATGCAGAGATAAATACATTGACAACGGTTACTAGAAAGATGCCAATTATTGTAAAATTACTAATTCTGTTTGCTAGACAAATTTCTGTTTCGTCTTTCACGTTGTATGTGGCATTCCAGATGAGTCCAATGCCAACAGCTACCTGAAATAAAGAAAAAATAACTTAATAGGTACATATTTTTGAAACAAATTGTTTTTTTTTTTGCAAAACTACGTCGTAGTCTTAAACATTCATAATAATTCAAGAAAAAGAAAACCCATAAAAATGGTCAAATTATTGTCCACTTCAAAATTTGTCGCCTTTACACCTCTATTTTCACAAAAAAAAACAACAGAAAATCTATCTATATCATAGTCTTCGACTATGCCTAAACGAGTATGATCCTTATTTATACGTCTCTGTATAAACAAGGGTATGATGTACTAATTTTCATTATTTAAATGCGAAAAAAAAATTATTATAATTGAACTAATTAAATTATTAAAATCTTACTTTTAACAACTTTGTCATCGCTTGATAAGGAATTTAAGTACTGATTAAGAATTTTTTTCTAAAAACATAAGTTAAAAAAAACACTTTTTCTTTAATGTTTGAAGTGATCCTAAACAAAAATCTGCAGTCAGTTTTTCTCTAAAAAAAATTCTAATAGTACTTTTTTTGAAAATTGAGTTCATAAAAGTAGTCACAGTTGGCAATGATTACAGCGGCTGTATTACAGCCCAAGAATAAAGTTACCCAATCATTGAATACCTGTAAAGGCTGTAACAGATGTACGCGCCTCAGGATATAAAAATGCTCGGTAAATAATGGCTCACTTCTCAACCTAAGTGTATGATATACTATTACTCAATGGTACTGTGTTGTTTATAGTTTACAATAGTGTATTGTGTAGCACATAACGTTTTTCTTGAAAAAAAAAAAGCTTCAATGTTTCCCGCACGCTGTATAATTTTTGCGCAATGCTTTGAAATGGCATAATATAGCATATTTATATAAACATCAATTTATTATATATTAACAGGGCCCGCCAAAAAGTTGGAACCATATTATGGGATTTTTTTATTGTTGGGCTGCTCCGAAGCGATCATCCCTGCTTCCAAAAAGAATTTGACATACCTATACCTGTCAAAAACGACATTTAATGTAATAAAATGCGCTTTATTTCTGATTTTATCGAAAAAAGTTATTTGAATAAGTTGCTTGGAATTTTATTTTACCCCTATTAGACCGGGAGATAGTGACAGATTTTTGGACGTGATTTTACTCAGTATGCCTTGCAAAGGACATTATGTGCCACATATTCTCACAATAATAAGGTATGAATCAGAGAGTCATCCTGGGTTCTTCATGTGAAAAACTGAGTTTTTAATTATTCGAAAAATATGCGTTTTGATATGATTTTATACAGGCTGCCATGTGTTTTATAATGAAGTTCAAAATAGAAAATTCCTCGGAAAACCAGAGGCATACCGTTAGGGTGGGTCCAAAGGGCTATTATTGCCACGTGATCTTGTATTTTAATAATTAATTTTTCCACGTTTCTGAACAGGCTGACAATGAGAAGTATGCAAGTTCTTGTTATGAAACTGCTGAAGAAAGGATGGCATACCTTTCGCGCATGTCCAAGTACTGCTTAAATTTTAAATTGAATGTTATTTAATCATTTAAACGAGTTATTCGATGTAAAGTGTACTTGGACATGCGCGAAAGGTATGCCATCCCTTTTTCAGCATTTTTAAAATACAAGATCACGTGGCAATAATAGCCATTTGGACCCACCCTAACGGTATGCCTATGGTTTTCCGAGTAATTTTCTATTTTGAACTTCATTATAAAACACATGGCAGCCTGTATAAAATCATATCAAAACGCATATTTTTCGAATAATTGAAAACTCAGTTTTTCACATGAAGAACCCAGGATGACTCTCTGATTCATACCTTATTATTGTGAGAATATGTGCCACATAATGCCCTTTGCAAGCAAGGCATACTGAGCAAAATTACGTCCAAAAATCTGTCACTATCTCCCGGTCCATATGTTTTCAGACAAAAATTCTGACAATGATAAATTTTTGATTTTAAAAACTAATAGGTAAATTTCATTTTTTCGGCGTGCAATATTTGGCTTTAGAATTGATTGCCTATAATCCAAACGTAATATTTTAGTTATGTTTAGATTGCATGTTTTTGTGCAGTGCTGGATTAACCATGAGGCGGACGATGCGCGCGCCTCAGGGCCCGTACCCGTTGGGGGCCCGTCCCCCAGTTAGGGGATACAGGTGAATAAAAAAAAAAGAACTTTAAAAGTCAAAAATATTTGTTTCTATGTTTATTTTCGCAAGCAAACCTATGTAGTGTAAAATGTGTGGAGTATAGATGCAAATATAAGAAACCTTAAACTGGTAAGATACAAATGTAAATCGAAAATTAGATCCAGCTTTAATCTCTGAAATTTGTTTCAGGATCATAATGAATTATAAACATGCTTCTGGCGCTGAAAAACGAAAAAAACGCAAACAGCAAGAAGATCAAAAGACACAACTTCCTAAAATAACAAATGTTATGACAGTCCTAGAAATTTTCTTCACAATTCCCGTATCGAATGCATCAGCAGGTCGTTTTCTGTTCTCAAGAGAACTACAAATTATTTAAGGTCGACTATGGGACAAGAAAAATTAGAGGCCCTCTCGTTATTACAAATAGAAAGACACTGTTTAGAAAAATTAAACACGATAACTTTGCAAAGAAGGCCAGAAAAAAATTTATAAACGTTTAATTCATGTTTTATTTTATGATTTAAATATTTTTTTATGATTTTAATATTTTTTATGATTTTAATATTTTTTTATGATTTATACTTTATACAAAAAATATATATATTAAAAATGTTTTATCGGACATGCTAATTGTGTTTTTTTAACTGCAAAAGCAATAGGGCCTATATTAAAATCGAGCAATCCGTACGCCTGGCGTAAATAAAACCACGTGTTCAATGACGATTCGCGATTGGTCGGTAGGCTATAAAATTTCACCCGACTCGGCAACAGGCACGTGCTCGATCGCAAAAGTGTAGATATTCGGTTTTATCTTGTTGTTTTCAGCTATTTAGACAATGCCACAAATAATTGTATCGATGTTTTGAACCGTTTTAATTAATTCTTGTCTGAAATATTTTGATGTACACAATTGTAAGACTAAAATTAAATAAAGGTCTTACCTCCGTGCGGCTATGGCGGATATTTCAACGCACGTGCTCTTGTTTATGCCAGGCGTAAGAGTTGCTCGATTTTAGTATAGGGCCCGAATGTTTGTAGCGCCTCAGGGCCCGAACACTACTTAATCCGGCTCTGTTTTTGTGTTTTCGACCAACCTTAGTTCGAATCGAGGTCGAGCCAGACGGCACGCACATGTCTTTATTATAGAGAAACACCGCTGATGGCCAGCCAAAAGCGCTGGACAAAAATAGGGATTCACGGTATTGCTCCTCAATAGCTTTTTCTGTGTAATTTACTAATTGTCCTACACTCACTGGGATTATTACGGTCTTCTAGGGTTTTCCTTAGGACCTACTTGATCGAATGCTATCCTATAATAGTTCTATCGGTAAATGTCGACCCTAGCCGCAAATGTCAACGAAGACAAGCCCCCCACAAGCATTCAGTTGCTGAGTTGCTTGTGGGGTACTCCTAGTTTGCAGCATTGTGAGGGTGAGAATTACTATTATTATACTTGATTCGAATTGTGTTTGTAAGATGACCTTTTAAATCGTTCCCTAAATTTTAATAATAGTATTGTTGATCCCACACCTGTTAACAAATATAATTAGCAGGTATGTATTATTCTAAATGGTACCTATATGGCAACTAAATGATATAGAATATTATTTTTGTCTAGTTTAAAATACAAGGAGATTTATTTGCATAATCAATGTTCTGCTATTTACCTACCTATTTATGACAGGTAGGAACCTAATGCAAAGTAGTTATTCAATAGTTTAAAAAGTCTTTAGTATTTTAATACTATATTAAGTAAGTAGTTCATTTTGGGTAAGTATACATATAGGCATTTATGTCGGTAGGATAGGATGATGCTCTAGTTTGAACAGTTTGAACGTTCCAAATTAAAAAGTTAATATTTCTAAAAAAATCTTTTGTGGTTTTTTAAATTTGCAAAACAGACATAGGTATAACGCTCCAACGCTCCTAACATTTTAAAGTAAAGTAAGGATGGATCGTTTTCCTTTTGTCTTCATTACAAAATCCACAAATTGAATATAAAAGATTTAGTATACAGAATTTGAAAAAAAGCAATATGGAATTAAAGTGAATTAATATTGCGGGAAGACGGAATCGACTGTCAGATCATTTGAAACTTGCAAAACTTTTATGAACAATTGGTCATTTTTGTCGAAAGTAAAAATCAAATAATGATAATAAATATTCGAGCATGGTTTTACGTAGGCGTCACAAAAAAGGATAACATTTACTGAATTGTTCATAGAAAAGTGTCTCGATAATGTTTAAGTTAAAAATGGCTTTGGTTTTCGTTTAAATAAATTAAAATTTTGACTTTTCCTCTAATATTTTCTAAACGAAAAGAGAATGGTCTAAATTTATTTTCATGCATTTCATGTTACTTGGCGCACCAACTTCAAATTCGACCATTCCTGAATCTTTTATTTTTAGACATTCTCTCTGCTTACTGTTCTCGGTATATCAAGATCTTTGGTAGTAGATAACTGGCAGACCTATATATTAGTCGACAGAGGGCCAAATCGGTATTTTTATTTTCAGAATATATAAAATCATAAAAAATGTAATTTGTTCCAATGCAAAAAATGTAGGACAATCTCGAATGAAAAGATTTACTTTTGCTATCGTTCAATGTCATCCTGAACATACCTGAAGAATCAAACTGATGGCTATTAAGCTCACGCTTGGGTAAAAGTACGGATGCCTCCCATAGCTTTCCAGCACATATCGCAGCTGATTCGCGTTGGCAGAAAAAAGGGCCAAGTCCATCATGCCCTGTGCCAAAGTTTTTTTATGTTGGTATACGTTAACATCCGGTAATGAGTCTGGGTCTGGAATACTACCCCCCTGCAAACGGAAAATATATTGTACATTACGATATATACCTACTTGTATTTAAATATGGTCGACAATGGAAATTACGAAAGTTATCGGTGACTTTGGAAATTACATTGTCGTCTATTGTGACGCAGGGATCATCGTTCGTGGTACCTATCACAGAAAATATATGTCGTAGTATATTTTCTCGCATATTATATCCTTCGGCGCTACGCGCCTCAGGATATAAAAATGCTCAGTAAATAATGGCTCACTTCTCAACCTAAGTGTATAATATACTATTATATCTTTTCAAACAAATAGAGATACCTTCTGAAAAAAGATGATATACGGTGCTGTATATCTTAAAAATTCTCTCCTAAATTTAATTTTGAACATAAACTGTCTCTAGGTTTTTTTTATATCTGTTATGGTTTCACGTCTAATTTCAATTGTTTGATATATTGTTCATTCGTAAAGAAAAATTTAAAAATCAGCTCAAATTATTTTTTCCAAAAAATGTAGTGTAATCTAAAGAATATTGTAATCTTTCAAAATTAATTTTGTTAAACAGACACCCGCACAACGCTCTAATAATTCCAATGGAAAATACTTATATTCCTTATCTATTTTGGAATAATACAAGGAATAAAAAAAGTTTAGTCCCAAAATTTTAACTCCCTGTATCTCGAAAAGGAAGCGTTTGTGGACCTGCAATGATGAAATTTTTGTTTTGAAATGTCATTTTCTATCCGATATTAGCCCAGAAAAGGACGAATTCGTCCTTTTCTGGGATATTAGATACAGCCCTGTTACAAAAAACTGTCTCGTACGCAGGGGCGGCGGGTTTTAATTTTTTATATGGGTGTATTGACGAGTAAACACTTACGAGTAAACTCTTGGCAAGACATAAGACCAAATAAGAAAAAAAAAACAATTCTCGTACTAAGCAAAACAATAACAGATAAACATATTAATACATTATTAATAACAAAAAAATCAACTTTATTGACTGAGCGAAGTGTACGCGATTAGAGGATGTATTTGTATTCAATAGAATACAGTGACATAATAGCGACGTTATATTTTAATAGTGTGAGATTTTTGTTACTACATGTTTGTAAAGGTGCAATGCACCCATGATCTCTATGGGTGCATTGGCCAAATTAGTGGCGTAGCAATGCTAGGGCAATTCGGTGCGTTACCCCGGGGCCCCGCGGGTTTAGGGGCCCCATAATTCTTGACATTGCTTTCGTACTAAAAGGGCGAAAACGTTTATTAAAAATGCACTCTGTCCTGATTTCGTACGGTATGAGAGGTAAATGTCTATCTTCTCTTTTAAATATATTCCTTTATATACGTCGGCGTAACACCCTTGTTTACTTGTTTATGAGACTAGTTAGCTTTTGCTTATGGCGGAATTTCTATATATTAATACATTTAGTTGCTTGTGTCGGCCTCTAAGGACCAAATCTAAAACTAACGGAGATCTGATTCACAAGGCGTCACCTATTATCAAAATCTAAAACTAACGGAGATCTATGATCGGAATCACAAGGCGCCACCTATTATCAAAATCTAAAACTAACGGAGATCTATGATCGGATTCACAAGGGCGCCACCTATTATCAAAATCAAAAACCTTAGCGCTTCTTACTCGATCTCGTTTAGAAACCTGTCACGCTACGCAGATCCCATACGGTGTATATTCGCAGACTTATCGATCGGCAGTGACGTCACTGGAGCCCTCAGCCGGTTTGTTTACTCTTGGCACAGCCGACCAGAGTAATAAAAACGGTTGAAAACGATTTTTTCTATAGTTTTTGTATCGATCGCTGAGTCATCACCGGTCAGCCGAACAACCATGCCTCCCAAGGTCATTATATTCTTCCCTACCTATACCCCGATTACTGTAAGAAGTCCCGATTTTGTCAGATGACAGTCTCCACAAAATCCCTAGGAATTTTCTGTTAACTATGGGTATAACCACAGACCTATATAGCTTCATATAGGTCTGTGGTATAACATTGGTATATTGTGTCTCAACCAGTTAATGACGTCACTCATTGATTTATGATGTGAAAAGTTATCCAAGTGATACGAAAAAAGAACATAATAAAATAACAACCCTATTGCCAATCACGATTATACCGCTACAAATAAAAATAACTATGACTACAACTCATTTTAATAATAATTTCAAATGTCATGGAAACACTTTCATTTTGGTATTTTGTTAAAATCAGCCACATGCGCCAGCATCTATGGGGCGGACTCAGGCAAATTTTGTTTCGGTGTTGTGAAAGTGACAGTGAAGGTTTTCCGGATCGTTCAAAAGGGTTCAAACTTTGGGCAGTGAAAATATTCGCGGGTATTATACGTTTCATGCGTTTTACCGTTATCTATGTTGTTCTTGTTCGTGTAACTAGTAGTTATTCATTGTGCAAATGGGCTCGTTACTGACCTGGGCTTATGACCCCGTTGCTTTTTTTGCTGCATTAATGCCAACTTAGGATGGCGAAATTACCATTTGACAGTCCCAGTAAGGACTTCTTAAAATAATTTTACTATAGGTCGACGCATTATATTACAAATGAATTTTAGGTGTTGAAAATAATTACGGAAACAATAATTATAATAAAGTTTATTCAGGTATTTACAATTATATACCTAGCTATATACCTTGGTATTGAAAACATTTTAAATAATAAACTGAAATAATCCTCAAGAAAAATTTGCTTGTGCATGCTTTCGTTGATTGAGGATTCCTTCCTCCATCGACGAGGCTTTTAACGAGGATAAGATCACAGACCTATACAGGATGTCTATATTAAAGGGGGGCCAGTGAATATCTTGATAAATAAGCATTTTTCGGTTTCGGACAACTTTCTTTGAAAGAAAAGATTGCTTTTTTTGATGGTCTAACTTTATGCAAAAGCATATTCGAGAATTACGGCCTATACTTTCCGAGATAATTTTGAAAAACCTTTGTAAAAACCGCCTTGTTTTAAGAGTTACCGAAAAAATTCTTAATGACGTTTGTGGGCAAAACTGACTGCTTTCAGTTTACTTTATTAGAATTTGGAAAAAGGCCACCGTTTATAGCACTAAAAAAACTCAGCTGGCATGCTAGAAAATTTTAAAACTGTCCGAGATAGTTTTAGCTTTACCACAGGATAAACAATACCTTTACCAATACCTCCTGAGAAATTTCCAAGATTTGCAAAATAGTAGTTATGTTGTGAAATATAGCGTTGATTTCCATCAAAGAAAATGGTACTACGCAGTACCATTTTCTTTGTTTCCATCGACGAATGTAGGTATACAGGGTGAGTTTTTTTTTTTTCGATGCCCACTATGGGGATCTCGGAAACTAGCAGAGCTAGAACAAAGGTTAAATGGGAAAAGAATTGCGGTTTTGAATGCTCAATCTAATGCCTCTTTTGAAATTTTAAAAAAGTTCATGGCTCACTAGATATTTTGAAAAGAGTGTTTTTTTGCTATTTTTCATAAGATCTCTGTAGCTCCGTTATTTCTGATTATACAGAAAAACTCTAGAGACAAAAATTGTAGATAATTTTGGGCTTAATAAGATAATCTTATCCACTTTTTTATGTTGTTTCTGATTTTTGAGATATGACATAAACTTGTGTTTTTTTTTAAATGTAAATCATAGTTGGCTAAGGCCTTATAAAATCGGCCATTTTTTGAGCTTTCCAAAGATATAATACTCGACATAGTTATTATAAAAAAATGAAAGAACTATGGCTATTTTTCATAATTACATTCTATTTTATAATTACACATTCTTCAAACTTCCTAATATTTTGTTTTTAGCTTATATCAAAATGTAACAAAATAAAACAAAAATTAAAAAACTCAAATTCAAATTATTATTATTTTAAAAGGTCACCTTTTAAAATAAAAAAGGTACCAGCTAAAAATAAAATATTTGAAAGTTTGAAGTATGTCTTATTATAAAATAGAACGTAATTATGAAAATATTCCATGGCTGACTATATGAAAATTAAGAAAAAAATCAGAAAATTAGCCATAGCTATTTTATTTGTTAACTATGCAGAGTATTATATTTTTGAAAAGCTCAAAAAATGGCCGATTTGATAAGGCCACAGCCAACTACGATTTACATTTAAAAAAACACAAGTCTATGTCATATCTCAAAAATCACAAACAACATAAAAAATTGGATTACATATCTACAATTTTTGTCTCTACAGTTTTTCTGTATAATCAGAAATAAAGGAGCTACAGAGATCTGATAGCAAAAAATCACTATTTTCAAAATATCTAGTGAGCCATGAACTTTTCTAAAAATCCAAAAGGGGTATTAGATTGAGCATTCAAAACTGCAATTCTTCCCCGCAATTCTTTGTTGTAGTTCTGCTGCTAGTTTCCAAGATCCCTATAGTGGGCATCGAAAAAACTCACCCTGTATATACAGCGTCTGCCAGAAAGTTGGACACAAATGGGAATTTTCTATATTTGAAGTTTCTCAGAAAAAAAGTATTCTTGATAAAAGTTGGTACTTGTGCTTAAACTCAAAATATACCCGAAAAATTTTAAAATTTCTATTCGTATACAGGGAAGGTTGAAAAATACTTATGAAAATTCCTCAAGAGTAAAGTAACCTTATTTTTAGAACTACAGCACTATGGCACTAAGAAGAGTTGTTTGGAATCCCAAGACAATGTCAAATATGAATTCACAGGCACCGACTCAAAAGAAAGAAAAATCACACTTTCGCATTTTTTATTCACCACGCTGTATAATAGATAATATTAATGTTAGCTATGTACCTATTTTGAGGCACATCTTCGAGGATGACAGTACGATACCAACGATTTTTATTTACGTTCAACTCTAGCATCTTAAAAACACTTAATAACTGAAACTTCTGCAAAGTTTGTCGTTTTTTTGTGTCCAGGTAAAATACTAGTACAGTTTCAAACATAACATAGTAACTAATCTGTGCAACACAAAAATATTTTAATACAGCAACAATTTAAGAGTTATTTAATAAATGATAATTCAACAATAAAAATATCACAAGAAAAAAAATATTATGATAATAAAGATTTCAGTGACTACGTGTGCCCCTTCCTTCGCTTCCTTTTAGGTATTGCACCTAAAAAAGTAAGTATATTTTGTAAAAATATAATAAAATTAACTTGCCATGAAAATTTAAAACCTTTAGCTAAACGTGGAATTTTTAAAGGTGCACGTAGTTTCACCAGTCGATTCTAAACACACCGAAAGTGTTGTTCACAGACCTACAATAACCCAAAGCTTTATAAAAAAGATATAAAAAATGTAACATATAACATACCTTGAATGTTTCTTGACTACAAAGTAAGCACTTTTTATGGCTTGCACCCTTGTTTGTATAAATAAGGCTTGCACCCATTTTGCCCTCAAAACTGGATCCTTTTGGCTTTGGCCCGGTTAGGTAATTGCCTTTCCAATTTGGGCGCCGATTGATTCCTTCCTCCATCGACGAATTTGGGACACAACACTTGCATGGCTAGAACCGTTGATTTGCATCGATTCTAAAACCACAAGAAAACACTCATTTTGATACAACCATAGAAGAATCTACTACGACTAGATTCTTCTATGATACAACAAAACACATTTTCACTTCCTAACCTCTGTACCTATTTATCGTTTATCTGATGGCTCAAAACACGAAATGTTTTTTATATGCACACACTAATTATCGGACTAGAACACCACCGCACACTATCCACCAAATACAGGTAATAATAATATAAGTGGAAATAAGAAAACGAGAATCACAGCAAACTAATAACCGGCAGCAAAAAGCAAAAACAGCTGGCTGGACCTTGGACGTGACGATGCGCTTGGTCGATCGATACCCGGCCCGCGTACGTATGTACATAATTACAGTTTCCTGCCCTGTAAAATTTAACCTTCTTCCATCGACGCTTTTCTCGAATCGTCGATTGCCGATTCCTTCCTTCATCGACGGCTCGGACCGTGGTTCGGAATTTGGCGCCACCGTACGGACGCGTCTCGGTGAAATGTAAGGGAACGAGACAGAAATATTTAGTAACAAGTGGGAATGTGACAGACAGACATACCATAAGGACATAATATACACAAATTATTTTAAGAAGTCCTTACTGGGACTGTCAATTGGTAATTTCGATATCCTAAGTTGGCACCAATGCAGCAAAAACTGCAACCGGGTCATAAGTTCAGGTCAGTAACTAGCCCATTTGCACTAATAACACGAAAAGTAACACGAACAAGAACAACACAGATGATGGTAAAACTCACGAAACGTAGAAATCCCGGGAATATTTTCATTGCAGGATGTCTGAACCAGTTTGAACGATCTGGAAAACCTTCACTGTCACTTTGACACATCGAAGCTAAATTTGCCTGAGTCCGGCCATAGACGCTGCCAAAAGCAGCTGATTATTACAAAATACCAAAATGAAAAGTGTTTCCATGACGTTTGAAATTATTATTAAATTATATTTGAAGGTTATAGAAATTCCGCCATAAGCAAAAGCTAACTAGAACCACAGACATATATAGCTTCGCTAAAGCTATATATGTCTGTGCTAGAACCTCCATAAACAAGGGTACCAGCAAGAAGTAATATACTTCTTTGATGGGCCTATATAAAAAAGAAGGGGTAATTCAGAAATGGCGGACGTCGAAACCGCCCGGAAAACATTGCACATACATTCTGTCTTTATTTAAATCTCTTATACGGTCTAGTTGCAGACCGACTAGACCGTTTGTTGACGGACAAGCTTCTTATACATATGGACCAATATCTTCAGTCCGTTTACATATGGACTAGTCCTTTTGTATACGGCCTGTTTTACATAATACGGTCTGTAACATACAGTGTGTCCACGGATTGAGTGCACGTGGGGTGTAAATGACAAAAAATTTTCGAGTTGAAATTTGACCTTTTGGGGATCAGCTCTGCTTGGTTTGAATTTAATTTGTGACGTAATTTTAGTTTCGAAAAATCACGTATGCCTTGGGAATTTTGAAAAAACTAATTTTCCACATCAGTAAAGTGCCCTTTCTGTAGGTTTTACGATAAAATGTTATTAAGGAAACATGTTCAGAATGAAGAACTGAGTAGGTTTGCGAAAGTCTAGGCCTACTTTTATTTTTTGGTATTTTTTCCCACTTTTCTTTAGAAAAGTGCACTTTGTGTAGCTTTCACATTAAAATGTTATTGAGAAAACTTGTTCACAAAGAAAAACTGGATAGGTGTGAAAAAATTCAAAAGCCTAGGTCTACTTTGCTTTTGTGCATTTTAATTTTTTAACAGAAAAAAATCAAAGTAGGCCTAGACTTTCGAAATTTCGCAAACCTACTCAGTTTTTCATTCTGAACAAGTTTTCTTAATAACATTTTAATGTGAAAGTTACACAAAGTGCACTTTTCTAAGGAAAAGTGGGAAAAAATGCCAAAAAATCAAAGTAGGCCTAGACTTTCCAAATTTCGCAAACCTACTCAGTTCTTCATTCTGAACAAGTTTCCTTAATAACATTTTGTCGTAAAACCTACAGAAAGGGCACTTTACTGATGTGGAAAATTAGTTTTTTCAAAATTCCCAAGGCATACGTGATTTTTCGAAACTAAAATTACGTTACAAATTAGTTTCAAACCAAGCAGAGCTGATCCCCAAATGGTCAAATTTCAACTCGAATTTTTTTGTCATTTACACCCCACGTGCACTCAATCCGTGGACACACTGTAAATTAATCGTCAGTAAAAACTATTGCGGACCGGCTGATTTTTTCAGAATTGTTCTTGGATTTTCTTCCAAAAGTATCTAATCAGAAGATCACACTCAAACCCCTGCATTGAAGAATCAATAGAGGTGGTTTTGTGTTTGTTTTTTTACAAAAAAATATGTCAAGAAAAGCCGTAGCTATATAGGTAATTTAATTCCCTACAAGTTTTCTCAATTTTTTTGTTACTTTTTATTTCTTGTAAAATAATAAAATTATAAAAGAAATTCATAAAGCAAGATTGTAGATGTTTTTTTATTCTACAACTTTTATAAATGTTTTTCTTTGTTAAAAAATAAGTAAGAAACCATCTCTATTGAGAGCTCTATTATAATAGGGATCCAAGTGTAATTTTTAGGTGGGATACTCAGGAAACAGTCCTTGAATAAACTTAAAAAATTACATTCCCGCAATTTTTTCTTTTGGAAAATTAAATCTTTATTGGACTACAAGAAGGAGGGCCCCCATAAAGGATTCTGCACCGGGACCCCTAGGCCCCTAGCCAGCGCCGGTTTTAGGTGGGTGCTAGGGCGCTAATAGCACCCGGCGGTTAATTTTAGGAGGCGGTATAAGCTGGTCTAATAACTAAAAATAAATCACATTTTGTTGCTATGTCGACGACGCGACACCTTCATTTTGATCGTCGTTTGAAAACATAATATCTGAAACGTTCTCCTATTCATTATCTTATTCTTCTGTACGTTGAAGATTTTACTCCCCCCCCCCCTGGATTTTTGGACGAAAATAAAAATTTCTAAGTGAAAATATCCTAAACGCAGAATATACAACATTGATTCGTTGATTGAATATAAATTGGAAAATTGTCATGTAATAATGTGTAACATAGATACATTTACTGAAAAATATACTTATTATTGTCAAGTGGCTATTAACTACCGATTCCACGAGGCCTGGCTTTTCCCATACATAAGCCCAGGGCTGTATATGGTTTGGGCATGTTTTACTTGGAATTTCTTTTCGTTAATTTAAATTGTTTGACCTTGAATATTTGAAAAATTTTCGCCTGAGGCGCAATTTTGTACCACAAAGATTCAATTAATTTTTGTTTAAATTTCTGACTACCTCCCAAGTAAAAAGTTTAGCTTTTTGGGCAAAAGTGCAAAATTGAGAGGATGGATAACGCGTTTTTTAAGCTTGGCACCCGGCGGTAGTCAATAGCTAAAACCGGCGCTGCCCCTAGCTACGCTACTGGCCCAATTGCGCCTGTTTAGTCGCCGCCCCTGCTTCATTCGTATCCAAAAGGGTGAAAAGGTTAACGCTCACCTCAACGTCGAACCCACCACCGCCGAACCCAGGGGACATCGGAAACGAGGGAAATCGTCCCGATGGCTGCGGCGACCGGGGTATGTATGGAAATTTCCCGTCAGTTTCGTCCGGGTGGTTGCCCCCGTCGGGCCCAGTGCGCGGGACAGATGGTTCCACCGGTTCCCTGTCGTGGGGTACCGTCGGTATCCGTTCCGCGTCGACGTCGGGGTGCCTGTCCGGCTTGTCGTTGTCCGCGAAGAAGCCGTCGTCGACGCCTGGATGTGGTGTCGTGACCACCTGGAAGACAATAATGGTAAGATATGGTGAAAATGTGCGCACAACACACATTTTGATTCAGAATGTGACGTTTTTCTTAAAACGCCTTATTTGGGAGCATCTTGTGAACATTCTCAGTGCGCTACGCGCAGGGCCGCGCCGTCCACGTGTGCAATGTGTGCGGCGCACACAGGCGCCAGGTACGACGGGCGCCAAAAGGCGCCAAAGCGCCGAATGGCGACCCAAAGTAATTGGACATTACCTAGGTTTTTGACCTCAAACGTTGAAAACAAGAATCCCCTTAAAAACCATAATTTTCAAGATCTCCTAATAATAGTTTAGAAATTTAGTAATCTCTATTTAATAAATTGCACATAGCAAACTTATTTAAAGCATGTTAAGAGATATGAAATGAATTATAGAGATCCTATAGAGTGAAGGCGGTCGGCAGGCCTTATTATAATCTGCATTTAAACAGGAAAAATTTCGTAGAAACAATCCTGCCCGTTTCAAGAGTTGAAAAAAATTCAAATTTTGTAACTATGAAAATTGTCATTGTATGGGCAAATTACCGGTTGGTTGGCAAATGTTTTCAACCTTTAACAAGGGTAGACAAAGAAAATTGTTTGCTCACAAAGTCACCCCCAAGTGTGGCCTATCTAGCTGCAGTATTGGTCTTGTGAAACGGAACTGGAAAACTTGAAAAATTCTCATTTCATTGGAAAATTACTCCTCAGAGTTAGTCTTCAGCCGTAAGTGCTCTAAACCCAAAACCATTTGCTGTACCCGCGTTTCACTAAACCCGAGAAATAAAATTCCTCTTCAATAATCGCTTCGTCAAAAATCGTAGCTGGCAAAAACGTGGCTAAGTTCACACAAACCGCTTCCGCCAAGTCATTATCATAACACCGAAAAGGGTATAAACGTCTGGAAAAACGACTTTAAAATATCTAAGCCAGTCGAAAAGTGTCTAGACGTCTCGACAACGACTCAAAAATGCCTAAGCGACTCGAAAAGCGTCTAAAAATATCGAAAAACGAGGCAAAAACGTTTAGTCGACTCAAAAGCGTCTAAATTACTTAAAAAAGGCTCGAAAATGTCTAAGCTACTCAAAAAACATCTAAGTCACTCGAGAAGCGTTTCGAAGAGTCTCGAGACGCTTCCTATGAGCGTTATAGAGAGGATGTGAATCCATCAATATATGGCCGGTGAGATGGGAGATTATTGACCGTCAACTTACTGGCCATCTTGATGAATTCACTTCCGTTTCAGAAGTCTCGTAGGAAGCGTCTCGAGACACTTAGATGCTGTTCGAGACGCCTAGGCGTTTTTCGATGCGTTTAGATGCTTTTCGAGTAGGCGCAAAATTTTAGCCATCCGACAGAGGGCTCTGAGATCCTCAGCAGCCATAGCCATATTGGGTGCATTCTAGGTTATTTGTGTGCATTTCATGGGCGCCATAGAAAAATTTGCACACAGGCGCCACTACGAATCGGCGCGGCCCTGGCTACGCGACGACCACCTATACCTCCACTTCTAAATCTCAACATTCAATGAGGATTTCTGCCTCGATTAGTTTGTTGAAACCACGCAAAGGTGCACGCCACTGTGAAACTGTCGCGCCGTCGCGCCTTAATCCAAAACATGCTCCTTTCCGGGGGTTCTTTATTCATTGCATTCACCACACGATAATATCGCCGCAAAAAGATTCTGGGACCCACCTATATGATCGGGACGTCAAAGTCTCAGCACACTAAATTCTCGCCAGACCCCCTTTCGCAACACAGTATTCGCCACATCATAAAAAGGAACATTTTAGATTCTGGGGCGTAGTAGTTCATTATGTGCAAGATAAAGGTTTCATGTCGTCAAAGTTGGGCCTGGCGCTGCGACGGTATAGAGGTGCCCCTCCCAGGTTTAGGCTTCGCGGAAAGTGAGATTCCATAGAGCAGTGATTTTCAAAGTGGGGGGCGTGAAGAAATGCAAAGGGGGGCGCGCGCAACCAGCACACTCTTTTAACGATGGCCCAACTTATAATAGTAGTTTGTTGCGCTACAACAGCTGTTGATGTTATGTCAGCAGTCTCTGTTTTTTTTGCAAACATGATCTTTCATGGCAAAAGGTGATAGGCGTATGCACAGACGGCAGGCGGCGCTCCCTCAATGCTCGGATCTCGCTCTGGGTTTGTACAATTGGTCAGAGAAAAGAATCCCAGTGTAACTGCTATTCGCTGTTTTATACACCGTCAAGCTTTGGCGGCTAAGATTCTTCCAAATGACCTTAATGATGTTTTAAAGTTGTGCATCAAAATTGTCAACTATATCAAAAAGAGTGCGTTAAATACTCGACTTTTTACGGCTCTTTGTGAAGATTTGGGAACGGAACACACAAAACGCTGTTATTCCATATGGAAGTCCGCTGGCTCTCAAAAGGAAATATGTTGGCAAGATTATTTGAACTTCGAGACGAAGTAATTTTGTTTTTGGAAAAACAGAACCAGGTTGAATTATGTACAAAATTTAGCGAGCCAGGTATCCAAATATGTTTGGCTTATTTATCAGATATATTCGATTCATTGAATCGCCTCAACTTGAAGTTAGAGGGTGGACACACCAATATAATTTTCCATCGTGATGCCATCGAGGCATATGTTGAGAAATTGCAACTTTGGAATCGTAAAATTTTAGCAGACCCATGCAATTACTCCTGTTTTTTAAAATTATATACAATCTCTGAAGAAACACAATTTCAAGAGGCTTTTAAGGACATTACTATTAAGACAAAAATATCAAGCCATTTGCAACACTAGAGTCACGAGTTCAAGAGTTACTTTCCTAACTCGTGCGATAATAACACTTATAGATTAGCAACGGATCCTTTCCATATCGATATAGACTCGTTACCAGAAAACCTTCAAGAGCAGGCGTTGGAAATACAAAATGATTCTGCTGCGAAATACGATTTTGAAAAGCTTGACAAGACATTGTTCTGGGTCAAGTATTTAAAAGTTTATCCCGACATATCAGAGCAAGCGCTGCGATTGTATTTACCTTTTTCGAGCACCTATTTATATAAAGAGGCGTTTTCAGCAGTAGTAGCCATAAAAACGAAGTAAAGAAACAAATAAGTGATTTACGTTGGGCAATTTGTTCTATACCACCAAGAATTGGGAATCTTGTTAAAAATATGGAAGCTCATCCATCTCATTAACTTTGTTCCATTTATGTATGTTGTTTAAATAAACCTTCGAGACTTTTATTCTTTTAATTCTCTAAGTATACCTAATTAAGTTTATTACAGGGGGGGCGTGGATATTTTTTGTTTGCACAGGGGAGGCGTGGTAGAAAAAGTTTGGGAACCCCTGCCATAGAGCATCTTAATATATAATTTATTCCTTTACTCAATGGTGGAACACAACGTTGTCATATCAAGGGTGGGCCTGACGAGACAGCGTTGTAACGGAAGATGGGCTTCTTTTCGATTTTTTGTCGTTTCCATTTTGAACCTTGCGCTTTTTTCCTCTTAAAAATCTTGAAAAAAACTTGATCCTTCATAATAAAAAATTGACCATCCTTATCCCTGAACTGCTAAAGCACCATATATTTTTGTCGCAGATTATAATAGGTCCAAAGTTCCATTTTACTAGTAGGTAACAAGGTTTTATACATTTAAAATATCCTTTGTATGTAAATCCGAGTGTAAATCACATGTATTTATATGTAAATGTAAAAAAAAATTGTCATGCGTCAGGCTTCCAAACAATATAGGATAGGTATTTTTCTTATTTCTTGAGATATTCGAATCATATTTTTTTCTAAATACCTGCATGGGCATGGAAACAATAGGTATATTTTGTTATTAGACAAGGATTGACCAAATTACCTGTTAAAATGCGCATGTAAAGATTTGCATTCATTTGATTCATGTCATAAATTTAGAAATTGTTTAAACCGGAACATCTGTTGTACACAAAGTTTATGATTATAGTTACGCCTCACAATTTGTAATAATAAGGAAGTATTGTAAATATTTGCTGCAAACCTCAGAAAAAATAAATAAAGAAAATTGCAAACAATATAGAGGATGTCCGTAAAAGGTCTTTACGAAACTCTACCATGTACAGGGTGTTTCATTTTTGGCGATAAATCCGAAACTAATAGATATGAAATTGAATTTTTCACATTTTTCAAACACGATTGAGCGAAAGTTATCAGTAGAATTTCATCCTTCTCTCCTGACTTAATTCTATATTTTAAGAAAAAAGTATTATTTCAAATTCCTGTAGAATTCTAGTGAAATTATCAATATAATATTTTTCTATTAATTTTTATAAGGATATTTTCCAGAAAAGTGCCTTTTTACATGGCCAAAGCAAGTACCTACGTCCTCTAAAGGCAGAGTTATAGGAACTTAAAACTTCGCCAATTCCCCCAACAGGTTTTTTTCCAAAATTCCTGGACTATCACCCTTAATGATACACCCTGTATAGTGTAGCCCAAGAAAAATCGAACATCATTTTGATTGCCTTATGACAAGCAGATTTAAAAAATGCAACAATATATAGGTACAGGGTGTCCCAGAAGTATTGGGAGATATTTGAAGGACGGTTAGTTGGGACAAAAAAATACTAAAATGTTATTCTATAACATTTTTTAGTAAGACCCTTCTTTCCGGAACTTTTCGTGCTTTAAAGTTAAACCCCGAAGAAGGTTTTTCCGTAATATTTCCGAAACGGTGAAATCAACCCAGTACATAAGGACTGATAATATGAAATTAAAGCAACATTTCAATGAAAAATAACAATGCGATTTGCTTTACTACCTATTATTTTTTAGTAGATAAGTGTTTTTTTCTTGAAAACCGTTCATTTTTTCGTTGCGAATGAAGAGTATAATAATAATAATAATAAATCGTCTTTATTTTGTCTAAATAACAAGACAGACATGAGACGAAGTTAGCTACAGTTTAGTTAGAGTTAGCTAGAGTTTAGTTTAGAGTATCTTTTTTGTTCTGAATTAGGTGGCGAACTTAAATAATAGTTATTTATGTACCAAGGCACTGAAGTTCAACTTTTTATGACTCATGTGGAGTTTAGTTGCTGAGGCCTCTGGTCGAGGCAAATAAACCACATGAGTCATAAAAAGAACTTCAGTGCCGAGGTACATATTATATTTTTTTTGAAATCGGAAAAAAAATGTTTTATTAGGCAAGAAAATAATAATAAGGGATCACCCGTCCGCGAACCGACTACGAGAGGCGTTGCTTGACTTTACCGATCGCTCTACCTAGGACAAGTATAATGATGTACGGCACCTCCTGACAGAAAAACCAAACTGTTGCTTCTTGTGCAGCCTACACAACAAATCTATTGATTTTCAAATTTACTAAAATATGTATACTGAAGGATTGCGCTTCTATAGGAAACAATTTCGCAATATGTACGAAAAGTTAAATGACCCTTTATCGGCCGATAAATATTGAATATTTGGTCACTTTTGACGGGCGATTTCTCCGCGTCTGACTTTTGATGTTTACATCTCGCCAAGGCCTACTTATTGAAAAAATCGTACAATAATGGGCTACATTATTGTACGATTTCTGTGCTTTTAATGACGATTTTGGGACATTTTAATGCCGATTTCAAGAACACAATTGTAAGTTAAAACAAGAGGTTGTATCAAAATTTAGGGACATTTTATGTTAGGGGTGGTCCGGCCCTGGTTTCCAAGACGAGACTGAAATGTTGCTATAATTTCATATTTTGAGTCCTTATGTACTGGGTATACTGTCCAAGTTTAATTAAAATTGACTTCACCGTTTCGGAGATATTACGGAAAAACCTTCTTCAGGGTTTAACTTTAAAGCATGAAAAGAAGGGTCTTACAAAAAAAATTAAAGAACATTTTTGCATTTGCACCAAGTTAAGTTCGATTCTTCTTGGGCTACACTATACATATACATATCTGGTAGAACTTAGTAAACACCTTTTAGGGACAACCTGTACAACTTAAGATACATAAATAATTATTGAGAAGGAATACATTCTTGCCAAAATGGATCGAATCGAAAATCCTCAAACAATTATTGCTGGCAAATCCTCTATGGAGTTATTTAACACTAATGTATACATACGAGTCTGCCTATCCACTTCATAAATTTTATTTTATGTAGCAATGAGGCCCAAAAATAGAAATTACGCCACTGATAGAAAAAAATGTGGTAGGTAATGTAAATATAAAAAATAAAATTCTTACCTCTCTATCATCGTCGTCGTCTTCTGCTTCCGAGTTTGCTAATGGAGCTCTGTTTAACAGCAACAAAGGCAACATTCGCCCGTTGCTATTGTTTCCACTTGCCGGTTTTGAGTCATTTGCGCCGACCGCAAGAAGTGTAGCTCTCTCGTTCGAATCGTTCTTTGCCGAATTGTTTGTATATGTTAATATATTTTCACTCATTCTGCACAGCACCAACAAGTTTTAACCCCAGCACTTTATTATTTATTCTGCACAACCGTGGAGACAGACTATATCTTAGAATGTATTTATAGTGATTTGTTAATTATTATTGCGGTGGTTCGGGATCCTCGACCCGTGGCAAACTAAATGCCGAGCCGACACCGGATAATTTCAAGGTTTGTGGGCAATAGAGTTTATTTTAGATGGGGAATTTAAGCGTGCGAGCAAACAACTTGTTTGCGAAATTGAAAGGTGGGCTGGTGAATCTGGCGTTTCAAGAAAAACGTGAATAATATGATTCGATCCTTGAACTCGGGAGCCGACTAACTGGGCGCGGGCGGAACTGCTGGGGCTTCCTGCAGTATGAACGCGAATTTCCAATGAATTTTGTTGGGGCTGGGGATCCTTGCGACATATTGGAAAATACCATGCAAGTGACATGCATAATTTTGGAGAAAAAATCAAAACAATACCTACAGAAACATTAAAAAATGTACAGGGTGTCAGGGAATAACCCATTTTCGAGGCAGGTTATCGGATCCGCATTCTACCGATTCATTCACGACGGATAGGTCGGTTTGTAGAGTTATCTTGCCGGGCATTTAGAAACTTCCAAGTTCAATTTTTCCGGTTTACTATGAGCGTTATTGGGCGAGGATTATCAGTCAACGCTATGAGTCTGATAGGCCTGTTTCCGGACGGACAATTCTAATTATTTTCCAAAATCGCCAAATTTCGGGTTGACCCCCGTAAAATACACACGCAGGGAATTTCCCAAAGACCTGATTTAACCGTATCTTGTACAATGTACAATATGTACATCACGAGGCGCTGCGTCGATTTTTTACTTGTAATATCTCCGGATCGGCTTATAGAGATATAGTCCCGCGGTGTTCGGGATCAGCGCGTCGAAAACGCGTCGACTGAGACGTGTTCACATGTCGAGAAACCGATTTATGATAATTCTTATTTTGACAACAAAATTTTCATGATTTTGATAAATGCGAAGTTTTTGAAAAGAACTAGACGAACTCGAATTTAAACTTCTTTTGCGATATCTAACTAAAAAAAACATTTTCGAAGCAGGTTATACAGTGTCCGCCAATAAGCGTTTGCACCATATACAGTAAACTTTATTATTATTATTATTTTCAATTTTCGGCGTTAATTCTGTCTAAATCACAATTTATGGATATTTTTCTACGATTTGCGCTAATGTCACTTAAACACACTAGAAATTGTATACAGGATGTTTCGCAAATGCGTGGCAAACCTAACTTATATTTTTGCATTTTTTAAATTTGCTTAATTTTCAAGGCAAGAAGGTATCAAACTTTGTATCAATTGTCTTTTTCCGTTTTTAGAATAAGTATTCCGTTTTCAATTTATACTAAAATTATTTAACTTGAATTTGTGAATCTCGCGATAAAGATAGAGGATCAATGCAATAATAATACAAATTTGCTTTAGCCTCAGAGAAATAACCAATTTTAACAAAGAAAATATCATAATAAAATCCCAAAATGTTTAGGAGCTTTCAATATTTTCCCGAAATTCTTATTTTACTTCGAGAATATCAGTAAAAATTGAATGGACAATCTACGAAAATCTCTGCGTACCTATATCATAGAAGAATCTACTACTAGATTCTTCTATGCCTATATCTAACATGGTGTAAAAATATACTTACCTATATTATACACTATACACTGTGTTCATTTGAAAACTTATCATCCCCAATTACTTGAAAAGCCCAAAAAAATCAAATATTTGCCGAGACCGATCGATTTTTGTTTGAATGGGGAACTTTTGCACAACCAAAATACAGACATTGCCGAAAGTTGATGCATGTTCAATAGTCATATTAGGTGCACTTAGAATGGTTGCAAGTTAAACAGCAAAAAAGGTCAAAAAATATGAAAATTGCACAAGAGTAAAAGTAACCTAATTTCAAAAAATTCAGCAAAAGGTTATTAAGAAAAGTTGTTTAGAATTTAAAGCTATGCCTAAATACCAAGTTTCTTAATAAACATTTAAAATAAAAATTTTGCATCTTAAATGAGAGTTTTTAATATACACATTATCATTACTAATGTTTTACATTGTTGAGAAGAATTTTTGGGAAATTTTAAAGTTTTGTTTTAATATCGTTGCGTTGCAACAAACATATGAAATTTGTGATTCCCTAAAAAATTAAAAATCAGATATGCTTGAATTTGAACAAAGTTATGCGAAATTGATATAATTTTGATTGATTTAAGAAATTGTTTATGGTGAATATTAAAAACAAAATTTTTTAGGAAATTATTAATGTTTTTCAAGAAAATATAAGTACATATTTATTTTTCTTAGGAGGCCATGTTTTGGTATTTAGGCATAACTTTTAATTCTAGACAACTTTTCGCTGAATTTTCTGAAATAAAGGGTAGGTACTTTTACTCTTGTACAATTTTTATATTTTTTGACCTACCCTGTATGCTGTTTGACTTGCAACCATTCTAAGTGCGCCTAATATGATTATCGAACATGCACCAACTTTCTGGAATATTTGTATTTTCGTTGTGCAATTAATAAAAAAAAAAACATATGTTGCACACTTAGGTAAATGACCACACTGTATATGTCCCACCGAAAGGTCGGCCATATTGGGCGCACACGTCATTGATTGTCAAATGCACGAGTGCACGAGAGCCGTGCAGAGATATGGAGTAAACTCAAATTATTTTAAGAAGTCCTTACTGGGAATGTCAATTGGTAATTTCGATATCCTAAGTTGGCATCAATGCAGCAAAAAATGTAACTGGGTCATAAGTTCAGGTCAGTAACGAGCCCATTTGCACTAATAACACGAAAAGTAACACGAACAAGAACAACACAGATGACGGTAAAACTCACGAAATGTAGAAAACCCGCGAATATTTTCATTACCGAATGTTTGAACCAGTTTGAACGATCTGGAAAACCTTCACTGTCACTTTGACACACCGAGCTAAATTTGCCTAAGTCCGCCCATAGACACTGCCAAAAGCAGCTGATTATTACAAAATACCAAAATGAAAAGTATTTCCATGACGTTTGAAATTATTATTAAAATGAGTTGTAGTCATAGTTATTTTTATTTGTAGCGGTATAATCGTGATTGCAATAGGGTTTTTATTTTATTATGCTCTTTTTTCGTATCACTTGGGTAACTTTTCACATCATAAATCAACGGGTGATGTCATTAACTGGTCGAGACACACACACACATACCAATGTTATATACCCATGGTTAACAGAAAATTCCTAGGGATTTTGTGGAGAATGTCATCTGACAAAATCGGGACTTCTTACAGTAATCGGGGTATAGGTCAAGAACGGTAGACGCACAGGATTGCTCGATCGGGCAAATCTCTCCGCCGGCGTGACGTCACCGCTAGACTGCTATCTGCTAAGCGCGCCGGGAGCTACCGTTCAAAATATAGACAGGGTGGGTTTTCTGTGGATGTTCTGTGTTTTTGAGCTACTTTTGCCAATCCTTTGATTTTTATACACTATTAAGAGTACTTTTATTTTTTACTTAGAATGTATCAAGACTAAGGGATTAATTTATAAAATTGCCAATATATGGAATAATTGCATACTGAAGAAAATTTCGAAAATAGTTATTTATGTACCAAGGCACTGAAGTTCAACTTTTTATGACTCATGTGGAATTTAGTTGCCGAGGCCTCTGGCTGAGGCAAATATAAAATATTATTATTATACAAAGTATTTTGAACGTTTAAAAGACTGTAAGTATGATACTAATCTTTTGCGATATTATTTTATAAATTAATATTAAAAATAATGTATGCCAAATTTTAGTTTGAATTTATTACGAGTATAATACTCTTAATAAACACTATGAAAATTATGTTTCACAAAAGGTTCGCTAAAAGGCGCTTATAGGACTTGACATTTGGTTTTATTGCACCTGTACTGGTACACACTCTGTGATGCCTGTTTTACATTGACAATTTCTTCATGAATTAATTCATTAAGTCACTTCAAGGGCAAATTATTATAAAAAGTCGTGTATTACACTGGCAATTTCTTCATTAATTAATTCATGAATTTCTTCATGAAGTTACTTCACGAATTAGAGCATGTCCTATTTTCCGTCAAGTTTTGCGTGAACTTCAGGAGTACTAACATTGAAAATTTGAACACAAGAAAGGTTATATTTTGATACTAGTTTTGTTTGAGGCATTAGACGAGAAAGAGGAGAGTACAGTTTTAAAGATAATATACCTAGATAAAAAGTGTGTGAAATGTTACAATATGTTTTATTTATGTATTCCGCTGCCAAGGCACAGCTCCCTTATTCACGAAATAATCACAAAACTCCTCTTGGGCAGCAACGCAAGCATGTCTTGGTGAGCATGTTTGGTAAGAAAGTCCAAATTGAAATATATAGTCTTTATCAAGCTCTTCTAGGATGGAAGTAGGACATTCGGGTCTCAAAAATTATGTAATGTGCAACATGCCAATGTTATGGTTTGCACTTTTTCCACATTCAAATTAATTTTAGTCAAAAAACTCTAAATCGTTTGGCTAAAATGCCAAATGCATTTTCAACTACTCTTCTTGCCAGATTTAATCTGTAGTTAAAGAAGCTTTGGATGAAGATGGAAAGGTTAAACTCTTTTACGTAGCAGTTCACTCTGTAAATCTCTTTCATAGTCATTTTCCGTAAAATGACGAGAACAAAATATGACTGTTATTAGGGTTGAAACTGTCCATTCTTTTACATCTTGCCACCCATGCTCTCCTAATCGTTTATCTTTTGACTTGGGGAAGGTATGGAACATAGTATTTTCGCCTGCTTTTTTTAAAGCGTAAGTTGTATTACAACCATAAACAGCACACCTCGTTCCTGTCATAATGTATTCTAAATAAATAATAAAAATAAAGTATAGGGTAAAGTGTATTTAAAATGATAAAATATAAGTACCTACCTATTAAATAACCCAGTACCACAGAATAGTTACGGTGGCTATTCTGTGCCAGTACCTACAAAAAAATCGAAGGCAATGACGAGGAGATCTCAAATCTAACTTCTAACCTATAATGGCACAAAACATTCGATATTAGAGAGATAATTTGACAAAATATATTAGTTCTTACGTTTTTAATACTAAGCAAGATGGTACTAATTTAGTATAAATATTCAATAATAGATTGAAAACTATGAAAACTGCTCTGGAGCCGTGGTTGGCCGTTGTCAAATGTCATTTTGTGTTGCCACCACAAATTTCGCTTTTCCCCTAGAATGCACTTTAAATCCCCTAGAATGCAGACAATATGGCGGTTATCCAGGCGGGCGTATGGAACGCCGTTTTAACATTTATTTTACTCGGTAGCCATGCCATGTATCATAAAAATTGAATTTTCATTATCAAAATGACATTGTACAGTTGGCGTCAGACGAAACCGAACGACGTAAAGCCATTTTCTAGATGCTTTTGGGGTAATAATACCCAAAATCCATTCAATAAAGAAGGGATTCAAGATCAGACCGAGGGAAGAAGCGTCCGATGAACGCGACGTTGACGTTGCCAAACGTTAGAACAGAATCCAAATATTCCAAGGAAATGAATTTTTAGCTTTCGGTTTCGTCTGACGCTAACCGTACCATATAAATTCATTGCTTCAAGATCGAGAATTTTTATGGTACAATTTCTATTATCTGATCTGGACCAACAATATATAGTGTTGGTCCAGATCTGATAAATCAAATTGTCAAGGTCATTATTTTTACGGTATAATTTCTATTATGTCATTTGTTAATAAAAATTATATTATAAAAATTCGATTCTCGGTCTCGCTCTTTCAACAGTCTTCCATAGGCACTCGTCCAAGGTCAATAATTTTTATGGTATAATTTCTATTATCAAATTCGATAGTAGAAATTGTATCATAAAAATTATATTTAATTTTTATGTAACAATTTTTATTATCACATAATGAAAATACATAGAATAAAAATTCAAGTCTATTTTTATTATCGGAAAGACCAAATTTTTATTATGGAAATGTATGGCAATTTTTATGAAAGAAATTAGACGTGTACAAAATAAAATGTTACTTGAAAGTGAAACCGTAATTTTCTTTCAAAAAATTCCGTTGCATTTTGATAATAAAAATTCGACCAATTTTTATGGTAGTTAAAAGAGTGGTATCTTTCCGATAATAAAAATAGACTTGAATTTGTATTCAATGTATTTTCATCATGTGATAATAAAAATTGTTACATAAAAATTAAATATAATTTTTATGATACAATTTCTACTATCGAATTTGATAATAGAAATTATGGCATAAAAATTATTGACCTTGGACGAGTGCCTATATGGAAGACTGTTGAAAGAGCGAGACCGAGAATCGAATTTTTATGATATAATTTTTATTATCAAATGACATAGGTAATAGAAATTATACCGTAAAAATAATGACCTTGACAATTTTATTTATCGGATAATAGAAATTGTACCATAAAAATTCTCGACCTTGAGCAAATGAATTTATATGGTACTATTATAGGTACTTTGATAATGAAAATTGTTTGAATTTGGATTTCGTTCAAAAGCCATGTCGTTTTGATAATGAAAATTCAATTTTTATGATACATGGCTCCGGACTATAATAAATGTTAAAACGGCGTTCCATACGGGCGCCAGCCCCCTCTGCCGGATGGCTAAAAATTGGTGGAGAGACTAGGGCTCAATGGCGGTCCAGTTTATTTTACGAGGGCCGTTCGGTTCAAGGTTAACCTTGCGTTCGGTTAACGCATTTATTAATTCTCTTAAGTAAGACGCGCACGTGACCCCGCGTTCTGCATCTGTCCTTGTCGAACGGCAAGGTTCATATTTGCAAGGTACCCGAGCGCCCTAGCGAAAAGCGAATGCATTCCAGTTATAATACTTAAGGTCTCTAGTTTTATTTTTATTTTTCTGAGGCTGTCCCCAAGAACGGTAGACGGACCCTAATCGAAAGACCTTGAGACGCACCGTTCTTGGGCAGTCCCCCCTCTAGAGACCTTGGGGCTTTCCCAAATAACCAACTAACCTTGAGCTGTCCTAAATTTTCTGCGACAGACAGGTTCTTATTTTCATATTTTGTGATGTGATCCAAGGTTAGTTCCTTTATTAAAGGTATAATAGGGTTCCCTAATAAACGAACCATAATAATTAAAGAAACCCTCTCCGATCAAATATCATATATCCTATTTTATCATATTTGATCGGAGGGAACCCTAATCTAACTTTGATGTGATCGCGCTGATGACAGTGCACTCAGCTGACGCTGACAGATGCTGGTGACAGATTTCCAAAAAAATATAATTTGTGATGTAAAATGCGAAATTGTTTATAATGAGCTTCATTAATAATTATAATAATACTTGTAATAATTATTATTGTGTGGTATTAACAACATTTTCAAAAAATATATTATTTTAAAAGGGTGTTTTTGTGTTTCACCATGAATTATATGAGAGCATTGCGAGGGGCCTACCTAATTACCCAAAAGAACTATAACATAATTAATAAAGCTTCTCCGGTATGTTCCAGCATTGTTCACAACACATATTTCAAAAACGGTCAACTGAGAACTTATAAAAATTTCGGGCATAAATATACTCCGGAACCCCTGGTAACGAAAATATGGTATTCCATTCTGATTATATCTTTTATAGGATTTACTATTAACTTTAAATGGTGAGATATAAAGGTAAATTTTGCTGCTTGTGCAAAGGAAATATTTTTTAGGTTCAAAAGAGTATTTTCCGTTAAAGCGGAGAGCGAAATTAAGGAAAGTTCGGAATTAGAGAATAAAGTCTTGGAGAACGGCGAAGAAGAGACCAAGAAAAAGAAGCATAGAAGAGAAAAGATTGGTTTCAGAGATAGAAAGGTAGGCAAGTAGTTCTTTCATTTAGCAGATATTTAGGTTAAACATACTATTTTAAGGATAGGAAAAATTTTGGTTCAACCATTAATTAAGTGTGTTTCTTAAAATGTGTAGATTATAGAATATGAGAATAGGATGAGATCCTATTCCACCCCCGACAAGATATTTAGGTATTTTGCGACTGTAAAATTAATCCATATCGATACGACAGAAGTATTCATGACACCCGATGATTTTCTCCGAGCCATCACGCCTGGGATGAAGCAACCCGACGGTAAAACCACCTAACCGTTAACCTTAAAATTTTGCTTGGATTGGCGGTGATATTTTGCTCGAGCCAATTAATATCTGTTGCATTTGATATCATATATGAATTATGGTGGTGACTGGTTTAACAAAATAAAATATTCTATTGTCTACGTATCTGATCTTCATTAACAGTTTTCAGGTTTATGAAAGCAATGAGTGATATGTCTCCTATTTGCTATAAGAACTCAAGAAAGTCTTTAGATTTACTATAGTGGATATCACGAAGCTTGATTTCTATGTCACAATGGTTCAACAATGGAAATTCCATTGTCGACTATTGTGAACGTAGGGATCAAGCTTCCTGATATTTATTTTAGGTAATTTTCAGATATTAAATGATTTTGACATTGACATTTTGAACTTGTAAGTTGGAGATTGTAATCTGAAATCTAGGATCGCTAAAATTTTGCATCTTTTGAAGTACCGTTGTTTGAAATGTCATTTGAAATATTAACAAGAAGTATTTTGTCCGAGATTTAGTCTCTAATGAAAACTATAGGATTTAACATTTCTAAATAATTACACCTCAAAATTACCTTCTCTGAAGGCACATTATTGGCATCCATAGGAGACACTAACTCTTTAATTTTTTTTTATTATTTTTTCTGGTTATTTAACAATGATTGCAATAATGTTTTCTTGGTACTCTTTAATCTGTTTTGCCCATAATGACATATTTATATTTTCTTATGTATGAACCTTGTTTAACATGTTAAGCATCTTTATCACAGAAAATATACGCTACGCGGACAGAAGTTCCACACAATGTAATTATTTGGCAGCCCGAAAGGAAGCCGGCTCTCAAAAGCCGGCTTCCCCTGGCTTTGAGCAGTGTCTATAAAAGAATTCTTTACTAGTTCTGCCTTCACGGCCGTGGTACTTTCATTACTCAATACTAGGCGGCAGCACGCTAGGAAAAAGCATCCGAAAGCGGCGTTGCCGGATTGTACAAACAAAAATTATCCCTTCCAACTATGTCCGACTATGGTAGTTTTTTGAAAGCGTAGCCACTATAACTCTTATTTCAAGAATCCGTGGTAGAAAAAAATCATCGTACAAAAGCTACCCCATGCACCCCCTGAAAAATTGAAAATTCCATTGTTCTTAGTTCGAGGTTCACCGTTTTAGGAAGGACCTTCCAAATGATTCCAGATGCACAAATTAGTGGTTGAAAAAATTTGTCAGGAAAAACTACCCCCTCCACCAGAGATATTGTTTTCGAGACGATTATTTAGTCATTTTTTGAAGAGACATTTACTACCCCTTCCCACCCCCGAAAGTTTATTTTTAATTTGATTATTGTCGTTTTTTGAAAAGACATTCACTAATATTCACTATATCGTTTATTTCACGAATCCTTGGTGGAAAACATTTACGGGGCAAAAACTACCCCTTCCCACCCCAGAAAGTTTGTGTTAAAATTGATTATTGTCGTTTTTTGAAAATGCAATCACTATATTCCCTATTTCACGAATGTGTGGTTGAAAACATTTGCGGGGCAAAAACTACCCCTTCTCACCCCCGAAAGCGTATTTTTAATTTGATTATTGTCGTTTTTTAAAAGACATTCACTATATCCCTTATTTCACGAATCCGTGGTTGAAAACATTTACGGGGCAAAAACTACCCCTTCCCACCCCCGAAAGTTTATTTTTAATTTGATTATTGTCGTTTTTTGAAAAGACATTCACTAATATTCACTATATCGTTTATTTCACGAATCCTTGGTGGAAAACATTTACGGGGCAAAAACTACCCCTTCCCACCCCAGAAAGTTTGTTTTAAAATTGATTATTGTCGTTTTTTGAAAATGCAATCACTATATTCCCTATTTCACGAATGTGTGGTTGAAAACATTTGCTGGGCAAAAACTACCCCTTCCCATCCCAGAAAGTTTGTTTTTAATTTGATTATTGTCGTTTTTTGAAAAGACATTCACTATATCCCTTATTTCACGAATCCGTGGTTGAGAACATTTACGGGGTAAAAACTACCCCTTCCCACCCCCGAAAGTTTATTTTTAATTTGATTATTGTCCTTTTTTGAAAAGACATTCACTAATATTCACTATATCGTTTATTTCACGAATCCTTGGCGGAAAACATTTACGGGGCAAAAACTACCCCTTCCCACCCCAGAAAGTTTGTGTTAAAATTGATTATTGTCGTTTTTTGAAAATGCAATCACTATATTCCCTATTTCACGAATGTGTGGTTGAAAACATTTGCGGGGCAAAAACTACCCCTTCCCACCCCAGAAAGTTTGTTTTTAATTTGATTATTGTCATTTTTTGAAAAGACATTCACTATATCCCTTATTTCACGAATCCGTGGTTGAAAACATTTACGGGGCAAAAACTACCCCTTCCCACCCCCGAAAGTTTATTTTTAATTTGATTATATTTATTACTTGCTAAAATCGGCCAGGATCCGACAATGAAGTTATAATTTTTTTAAAAGGGTGCTGGGGTAGTTTTCGCCCAACAATTTTTTTAAAGTACAAATTTGTGCATCTGGAATCATTAGGAACGTCCTTGCTAAAAACGGTGGGAATCGTACCATGAAATTTTCCTTTTTAATGGGGGGTAGTTTTTGCCCAACAAATTTTTTCAACTACGAATTCGCGCATCTAGAATCATTATAGGAATGTCCTTGCGAGGATCCGACAATAAAGTTATCATTTTTGTTCTTAAAGGGGTGCTGAGGGTAGTTTTCGAACAAGAATTTTTTTCAACCGCGAATTCGTGAATCTAGAATCATCTAGAATGTACTTGCTAAAATCGGCCAAGATTCGACAATGAACTTATCAATTTTTTGTGCTAGGGGTAGTTTTCGCCCAACAATTTTTTTGTGCAGAATCGTCAGGTACGTCCTTGCTAAAAACGGTATGAATAGTACCATGAAAGTTATCTTTTTTTCTTTAAGGGGTAGTGGGGGTAGTGTGCGCCCAACAAATTTTTTCAACCACGAATTCGCGCATTTGAAATCATTAGGAACATCCTTGCTAAAATTGGCGAGAATGTGACAATAAAGATATCATTTTTGTTTTTAAAGGGGTGCTGAGAGTATACTTAGTTTTCGCACAAGAAATTTTTTCAACCGTGAATTCGTGACTCTAGTCATTAAAAACGTACCATGAAAGTTATCTTTTTTCTTTAAGGGGTAGTGAGGGTAGTTTTCGCACAACAAATTTTTTCAACTACGAATTCGCGCATGTGGAATCATTAGGAACGTTCCTTGCTAAAATTGGCGAGGATCCGACAATGAAGTTATCATTTTTGTTCTTAAAGGGTGCTGGAGGGTAGTTTTCGCACAAGAATTTTTTTTCAACCACGATTTAGTGCATCTGCAATCATTACGAACGTCCTTTCTAAAATCGGCATGGATCCGACAATAAAGTTATAATTTTTTTTTCGTAAAAGGTCGGTGCTGGGGGTAGAATTCGTGCATTTGGAATGATTAGGAACGTCCTTGCGGGGATCACGATATCAAATGAATATTTCAATAATACAAAAATACTTATAGGGGTAGAAAAAAACATTTGGAAACAGTGATTAAAATGATAAATTTAATATGCAACCAGTATTCAGTTAATCCCAAACTTAAATAGTAAAACCAATGACGTCAAAACCTATAGACGTGGTGCCCCATTGTTAAAATGCCCTTTATTTTGACGCCAAGATTAAATATATCCATACTACTCTAACAACATGCTACAAACAAAGACAGAAAGTCAACCATCAACCAACTATACACCCGGTGATTCCCGGTTATAGTTCCTCCAGAATCACACTTAGATATCGCATGTTTTTTCTTGTTTGGGGGCGCCGGAAGCATCGGAACCTCACCTGAAGACTCGGGGGATGGTCTAACGACGCCAGCCTCCGAGCCCAGAGTCGAAATAAGTTCGCTACGGCTCGACAAAAAGGGGCAATTTCTGACAATCTCGCGACATTTTCGGAATAATTTAATGGAGCGCTTAGATTGTGATTAGTTCTGGGCGTCAAGCGTTTATCAAAACAAACCTGTCTATAGGTTCTGACGTCATTGAGTAAAACCGATAAATTTGGCAACATTGACATCCTGTACATATTTTCTACATTGTAGAACAAATATTTACCGTACACTAAGTATATAGGTAATTGGTAAATAAAATAGGCACGAATAAAATATATTATTTGTAACATCTTCGTATATTTTAATCAGATAATTATTAGCTCTCAAGCACTCTGTATAACTTAGTATACGTCATACGACTTCTGCATGAGACCAACGATAAAGACAGGCCACGGCGCTAACGCATAATCGCGTAGTCACGTGACCAACTTAGTGCTATTTAATGAAAGGCATTTTTGGAGATAAGTAGAAAAAACAAATTTCGTAACAATTTGGCAAGTTTTCTTTCATCTATTACATTATTGGTTTTGTGCATCCAAGCTTTCTCTAATTGTTTTTTCAAAATTTTCAACCTGCCTCAGCTGTTTTGGGCTGAGAGTTAAACTGCACTGCACTCACAATATTTTGGCACTTCTCAAAAATTGTTGGGACATCACTTTCCTTTAGCTTAGGTGATATTCTCTATAGGTATTTTCCTCCCACAACACATTTGTCCACTTTAATTATTGTTTCACTTTCTTGAAAATGTGTTAGCCACACATACTTAAGGGTTTTTGAGAAATTAAATCTCAGTTGGGATTTGACGAATCCATTTTTCGCGGAAATTTTCATCCCCAGGCAAAACAAATGTTTGTTATGGCGACACTTTCTTCCTGGCTTTTGTAATAGGTATGTATAAATATAATGTAAACAGACTCAATATTTGGTATTTAGGTTATTTTTTTACGAAATAAAAATGAAAACTAACCTCAGTAGGTATACTGCAAATATTGACGAGGTCTCAGTTGTTCGGCAGCGTGAAAGACCGAATAGATAAACGATAAACCGTATCGGGGGGTGGGTCGACAACGCAAATCAACGGTTACAACACTGATTTATTTCGCACAAGGAGAATGGTGAATACAATAAATACACAAACCCGAACGTGGTCAATGGGAACGGCTTCCAGCCACCTGGACCGTCTGAACTCGCGGATCTCCCGTAAGCAGTTCACCCCTCTGTGAATCAGGCTCCACTGTCCAATACGGTCCATGTCCACAATAGTCCCGGAATTCCGGGCTCCCTATTCTGTGGTTCGGGGGAGAATTCCCCTTTACAGCGCTCACGCGTCGGTGCGAGCGGCACCAATACTCTTGGACGCCACGACTCCCACCCAGAGGCCATAATAACACCTGGGCGGTTCCCCTCCGCCAGGACACACGCGCACTAGACACAAACTTGTTTCTAAAATATAAACTAAGACGTTTAAAAACACTTTAAACATCTAAAACTTCTCAAAACCCAAGCTGCCGCTTTCAGTTATGTGACAAATGACATGTAACGTCTGACTAAGATGGTCACGTGATTTTTGTGCGCCAGAGCCTGTCTTTATAGTAGGCCTTGAGTTCTGCAAAGACGAAGCAAATAATAAATCCCACTATTATTTCGTATAGTTCAAGGCCTCTGACCGTCTGCCGGGAAATAGATTTTGATAACCGAAAGCGGCCGCCAGCATAGACTTCTTGGACAGCGTTTATGAAACCTTTATTCCTAAACCACCGGCAACACGGTTAGGTTCTTTAGCTGACTGCTGGCGCCTCTAGCAGTGACTTTTAGCGGAGGGCATTTTACGGTTTTAAAAATCGAATGATTCTGCATCCGAGCGCTATCTGTTAGGCCAAGGCAAAACCAAGTTTCGGTGTGCTATACATATTTTACGAGCCCGATGCTACTGGCACTTCTGTCCGCGTAGCGTATATTTTCTGTGATCTTTATATTTGATTCAAATGATGTAAAGACTAGTGTAAAGATTAGCAAGCACTTTTTAACTTAATAGAAAATCAATTAATTTTAACCATTTACAGAAATAATAGTCAGTCTCTATTTACGTATGTATATATTTTGCTTTGGGCTGGTGCCTCATGATCATCTTTTGGTGTTTAACTTGTTAAATATAGCTTTTGCATCGGACTAATCGACTTCTGTATGTACTAACACTGTGCGCATCTTGGAACAGATAATTGAATATGAAAATCGCATTCGGCATTACTCTACCCCGGATAAGGTGTTCCGCTATTTTGCTACGCTGCAAGTTCAAGGTGCTACCGCCGATCAGCATGAGATTTACATGACGCCCGATGACTTTCTTAGGTCAATGACGCCGGGCATCAAACAGCCTGAGGGTTAGTTCCGTACATTTTCTCGATTCAGATTTTTTTCAAATCATTTTTTGAGCTATGGGGAGAGCCATAAAAATTCCGCAAAAATTGTTTATGGAGATATATAAATATACATATCATCAAGAACTATTTCTTTATCATTTAACTATTACTTCCCAAGAAACTTTTATTTTGGAAATTTTCGTCTTACAGGATTTATCGTGTTCTTCAAAAAGTTCGCATCATGGGAAAATTTTGTATCAATGATTTATTTTGAAATGCAACTTCGGTGTTATCTTTTGCTTGAAAAAATGATCCACTCAAACCAGGTCTTGTGACTCACTATCTGTCAAAAATGTTATTTAAAAAAATCGCTAAAATGGGCTTGTTTGTTATAAATTTCACGGTTTTATTTGAAAAAGTTGTCTCTTTTTCAATTTAACATAAGGGTACCAAATTTGAACCATCTATTAAAAGATTAATTTTTTGGGGACTTTATTTATATCGATAAAAATATGCCGTTTTCAAAGGAAAATTATATTAACGCTTACCTGTTATCTGTGCTGTTATGTTTGATGCAATGTTGATGTACTGTTAAGTGTTAAGCATTTGAATACAAAACATGTATTTGCAGTTCTAATTTGACACCGAATTAATAATAAATTAAAAAAATCAAACTTTTCTCATATCTAACCAAAGTTCACTTTTTACAGATGAAGTTATAGAATTTTGGTTAGAATAAAATAATGTGAAATAATTTGGTGATCAATTTATTATTATTTTGGCACCAGTTTTAATACCAAAAAATTTACTACTTTGTATCCAACAGAACCGAATAATTTTAAACTTTAATTATCATGTTCTTTTGAAAAATACATATTACCGATATTTAATATTTACTTTAGTAAAGAAAAGTTAATAGAACGATAAAACTAGTGATATAAAATAATTTTTACGAAGTTACAAGCTTTTACATTTTTCAAGAATTTCATAAAAAATAATATGATACTAAAAAAATTGCAAAAAACTAAATACTTTGGTAGGGCTTTCAAATTTGACACAGCTATGTAAAATTGAAAAAGAAAACTTTGCAAGTAAAACTTTTTGGCAGATAAACGAAAGTCACACTACCACTTTTAAGAGGTCCATTTTTTATATTTTCTAATGCAAAAGGTCACCCCAGAGTTAAAAAAAATCCCCCTATGATGTGACCTTTTTGGAGGACATTATGTATATTTAGATTTATATCTTCCTATAGGAATTATTGTTGGGATTTTTAGCTATTCGTAGCCGTTGTAATAGTGTAGCTTTTGTTCTTTGCTTTTTGTTTTTACCATTAGTTACTAGATATTTTTAATAACTTTACCAACAGAAATTTATACAAGGTACTTGAGAATAGTTTGGTTTTGGATGTACTTTAAAATAGGGTTCCTTCATGTTGACAGTAATAGCGTTGACTGATATATTATTAAAGACTGCTCACGGCTGTCACATCTGACACATTTTTGGCTCACCATGTGCTTTCCAGAGATAAAATACAATGCAGAATACATTGTTAGCCATCAGAGCCATCTGCTTTCCACGGCATAAAGCTATAGCCGTGAGAAGTCTTTATAAATACGTCAGTCAACGGTAATAGCTCTTATCATTGACATTAATTTCCAAATTAGGAACCCCACTTTAAAGTGATGATCAAAACTATTCTATAACTCCTTGATAGGAGGACAATAAGAAAGCATATTTTTTCCTTAGGTCTAGGTCTGGACCAGTATAAACGATACGATCCAAAAGTGAGTATACCTTAGTTATATTTTTTACAAGTCACTGTAACATTGTATTTACTTCAATTTCAATTGTTTCATTTTAAAATTCGTATGTCACCCTTTCGTAATTCCTGTACCTATTTTTCAGCATGGTATCCAGGTAAAACTCAAACCTACTCTACTCTAGAAAAAGCATTTTGCATGTTTTTTTGCATGGACCTTCCAGATTTTTTACTGTAAGACAAATTTTTGTAGCGCTTACAGATTTTTTTATGCGTAAAGCACAAAGTTTGCAAGATTGGCTTGATTATAAATGTTGAGTGAACAAATCACATAAAGAGGAACGACGGCTGTCAAATCTGACAGATATTTTTTCACGAAAAACGCATGTATGATTCAAAAACAATTTTTAACAATATAAATGGTATTGTTGACTAATGTCTTCTGACCACACCTGCATTTTTCAAGAAATTATTTGACAGTCGTTGGTCCTCTATCCAAATATTTCACTCAACATTATAAAGAAAATTAAATTATTAGATTTTTTACTTTTTTCAGTTTTGAAAATACCTTGGAGTCTGAGAGAAATACATATTTTAATATATTTTTGGCATCATTTTTTGTTGAAAATTTTGGATCATCTCATCCTATACCACTTCACCATTTACTCTCAGTAATATTATTTTGTTGAAACTGAATTGAATCTGAAATGTATTGTAGTATATACTTTCTTTAAGATTTAAGATAAAAAATATATATTTAATCCAGTACATGTTTGAATTTTTTGCAAATTATATTAAAATAAAATAATAGAGTTGCTTCTGGTAGAAAACTCCAAATGTTGCTACTGTTTGATATTGGCTATTGTTTAAAATAAAAGAACCCTGCAGTGTAGATGTAAATAATTGGCTTTTCCTTAGAAAAATTTGAAATAATTTATCTTTAGTTGAACTACAAATAACACAACATAAATGTGTAGATTGAATTATTGTCATTGCATTTATAACAAACAATAGAAATTTGTTGATGTTTAATCAATCTGCACATATTAGTTTTTCTAAAATTAATAGATGACATTTGCCCTTTAGACGGTACAGCAAAAACTTGAGCTCACATTGGACGAAGACAGCATCTTTTACAAACTGGGAAGTTCGGGACTGATAACTTTTTCAGATTATATTTTCCTTCTAACCGTTTTGTCAAGTAAGTAACAGGTGTGGAATAAATATATTTTTCTGCAGGAATGTACATTTTTAGCTTCTCGCAGACATTTTGAAATAGCATTTAGGATGTTTGACTTGAATGGTGACGGCGATGTTGACTGTGAGGAATTTGAAAAGGTCGCAACCCTGATTAGACAACAAACTAGCATTGGATCGAGACATAGAGATCACGCAAACACTGGAAACACTTTTAAAGTATGTTAAATCCGATATATAGGAGGTTCCACAACTCATTGTCACAATAGGGTATTTGATCGTTTTTTAAAAGTAGCTTGAATCTATGGTTTCTTGTCAGATGAGTACCAAACTCACATTGAAATATAATTTTAGCTTTAGTTTCAATGATTTAGTGGTTTAATTTTTAACCCCGTTTAAAAACACCTCTGACGTCACTGACTTGGCATCTATAACCGATTTCACGCGATGTAATTACTTTAGTCGTTTAGGCAGCTCCGTCATTAAACTTTGACATTTAGAACCGGTATTAACCCAGGTCGAGAGGTGAGTTAATGCTCCCTCTCTTTTCACTGCTGAAATTCGCGGCTTTGGTGACTGTTTATAATAACCTAATATGCCATTATCGTTTCTAAATAAGTTGTCATTAATTTCTTATCCCATTGAAGAGTGTATTTTAATAAATTTAAGCTACATTTTAAGATAGATATTTATTGGTAATAACATACATAAAAAAACAGGTAAACAAATATGAGTGTCTCAATAAAACTCATTTTAACGCCACAAATACACACTAAATGACGCTCACTTGAATGCATTGGACAAATTACATATTAAAATCGGAAGTACTCCTCAAACGAATAAAATGCCCTTGCAAGCAAAAATTTTTTCACTGTTTGAAGAAAGGGTTTTTTCAGCCACATCTGTAATCCGTTTTGGAAGTGCATGATAGAACCTTATTCCATAATATCTAGTTCCACTCCTCGATCTGGCAAGCCTGTGGAACGGTGGTAAGATGTTCATATTGATTCTAGTTGAATAATCGTGCAAATCACTATGATAATTAAATAGAGGAACATGTTGTCTCGTATACTGCAGGCACTGCAAGATGTACATACAGGGTAAAGTCAGAACATTTAGCTCAGTAAAGCACTTCCTACAGTCATACTGATAACCGAGGTTTTTTTTTATTACTCCCACCGAACTATAAATATTCAAACATATAGTTCGGTGCTCTTAACACATCTGTGCTGGAGCTTGAAGATCTTCACTGTGTGGGATGAGTGTCCTCATGTTAAAAGAGCATATCATGACATATTTGAGGAAAAGCAGCCAAAACAGTGTTTATTGTTGTTATTTGAGTGAGATTCCTTATATAAAAAAATATTTTTGACAGTTTAGCTTTTAGCTTTTAGCAGAGAAACTCCTAGAAATTTAACTTCACTGCGGGAAATCATATTTGATGTACACCTATATATTTTGTGTGTATGAAAAATATTAATGGTAGACGCAGCGAATCTTCTTAATGGTAATTATTAAAAATTAGAATAACATGATTAATCTAGTAATAATACGTTTTTTGTAGATTACAGCGTGGCAAGTCAGTATGTAAAAATGCAATCAAATTTGTCATTTTCCATAGTAGATGTTGGCATGAAGGTCGAAGATATCTCATTCTTGGGACCCAAAGGATTCAAATTAGAAATATATCAGTTGAACATCAGTTAAACCAATATTTTATTGATGATGATACTAGTACTAGTATATAAATGGTTCTGTACAATCTCATGCAAATAACAACAATAGGTTGTCAACATTGAAGTGTTCTGAACTTAAAAAAATATTGTTAAAATATTGTTATTATAATTTTGGAGAGAAAACTGACATCTTCCTTCCAGTGGTAAGCTCCAAAATCCTCAAGTAATAAGTTGTTATCGGTTAAATAATAACTCATTACAAATATTTCTGTATCGTCAAACAGGCATTGGTCAGTCGGTCAGTTATGGAATTTTCTGCCCATTTTTGGCTACTACAATTACGAAATTTCACCATAACGTGAGGTTATGTTCTATTAAAAAAACTCATCTGAGAAAAAGAAGGACAACAGAATAACGACGGTTAAAACCAGGCGCATTCACGCGACTAAAGAATGGGTATCCTTTGCACCATCTTTTTTATGACCACTAATAACCAAGACTATAACCTCTGTAATTACTGGTCCGTCAAGTGAAATTGGTTCTTCCAATTTCCAACCTCTTTCCAGCTGAGAAATGTTGTACAAGGTTTTCTTACAACGACAAGATGTCAGTTATACCTTGAATAAAAGCACATCCCTCGTAAAATAAACTGGACCGCCATTGGGCCCTAGTCTCTCCACCAATTTTTAGCCATTCGGCAGAGGGCGATGGCTTCCGTCTGGATAGCTGCCATATTGGGCCTATTCTAGGGGATTTAGTGTGCATTCTAGAGGAAAAACGAAATTTGTGGTGGCATCACAAAATGACATTTGACCACGGCCAACCAAGGCCCTCGTGCATTTGACATTTGACAGCCAGTGACGTGTGGGCCCAATATGGCTGACTTTTCGGTGGGACATGCGTATATACAGTATGTCCACGAATAGACTTAACTATACTTAACAAACTTTTTTTTTCAATTTTTCGAAAAAAGTAGTGTTGGCAGTCAACTGGTCACGTCATCTTGACTGGACAATTACCGGTCATTTACCGGTCAGACAACATTCGGCGGTCAGGTCATTAAGCAACTTGTCCAGGTGGTCAAGGACATGGTCAACTTGACCGGTTTGACCAAATTTTAAATTTCCCGGCAGTTTTTTAGGAACTTTCACATTTCATACCTTATGATTGACTAGTTCACTCAGTTTATTCGTCTTGTTGGGAATGGAAAGTAAAAGCAGCGTGATTATGGATACGATTAGTAAATGTAAATATAATAAGTAAATAATAGAATAATAACAATAAACAATAGTAAAACAAATAATAAGGAATAAAAATGCCAAAATCCAACAAAGAAAGTATAATTTGGAACTTTTTCAACAAAACAACCATCATATAACATTAACATACTGCCTAGCATTGTACTGGTCAAATTTACTGCCTAGCATTGTACTGGTCAAATTTACAGTACAGAAATCAAAATCAAAAATAGTATACTAAAACAAGTAAAACGGTATGTATGAAAGTTCGAAAGTTACAGATTGAATCTTCAATTATTTACAATTTATAAGAGATATACTTTCCTGTAACTATATTTATACGAGTATTATATACCATTTTGATGAAAAAATTATGATCGATCGAATGGCACACTTTTTTGCAACTTTTGAATTTGTCCACTTGCGTGACCCAAAATGACCGGTCACGATTGTCCGGTCAGTCACGAAAACATCGTGACCGGGTATTTACCCATCACTAGAAAAAAGCCAATCTTGTCAAAAAATCTGCTTTTCCTTAAAATAAGATTGGCATGGAAAAAATTAGCACTACTTATACTGGGTGACCAGGAAATTAAAGAAACGTGAATTCGCATAAGAGTAAACTACCTATATTTGTAGAGATAGTTAAAAAAGTTATAGAGAAAATTTGTTCAGCGAAGTAAGTTTTAGGTGTACAAAATTTCAACTACTTTGATTGTTTTTAATTTTTTTCTTGTTTTTCTTTAAATAATTTTCTGTAGTGTGACAAAACTGTATTGAGATTTGAGAAAACTTCTTCAGAATTTAAAACTGCACACGATGACAAAATTTAACGATTTTAGGCCTAATTTGTATTTTGGAAAATATTGGAATAAACTCAGAGGCCCAGAATTGTCAAAAAATTTTTCATCATACACAATTTCCTACTCTGAGTAACTCTTATTTATAGAGATTTGTCCTACTACCTACAGAAAATTATTTAATCGAAGAAAAACAAGAAAAGATAAAAAAAATCAAAGTAGGTCTAAAACTATTTTATATATGAATCTAATTGCCACAACGAACAAATTTTCTTTACAACTTTTTTTCAATATCTCCACAATTAAACGCAGTTTACTTTATGCTAATTAACGTTTCTTTCATTTTTTGGTCACATAAGTAATGTTAACTTTTTCCATGTCAATCTCATTTTAAAAACAAATAGGCTTTTTCCCAAAATTGAAAATAAAATTTTTTACAAGTGTAGGACTGATTCATAACCTATAAGTGGACAGTAGTTCATTTGTCTCATGGTGTACTTGTCAACTTTAAGGCACGTTTGTCACATATGGTGGAGTTTACAAATCAGTGATGTCAGAGGTGTTTCCAAATGTGGTTGAAAACCACCTGTCGATCCTAGGATTCGTAGATAATGTTCGTAGATAATGATTCTGTTCCTATTGTTACTCTATTTAATATTTTAGGGTGTGAATTCTGCATTAACAACATACTTTTTTGGCCCAAATCTAAAGCAAAAGCTTACAATAGAGAAATTTTTGGATTTCCAAGAAAAATTGCAAAGAGAAATTTTAAGTCTTGAATTTCAAAGGAAGAGTCCCGACGAAAATGGTAATATCAGCGAAGCAGATTTCACCGAACTGTTACTAGCTTATGCTGGTTATCCCCAGAAAAAGAAGGCCAAAATGATGAAGCGAGTGAAAAAGACGTGCGTACATTTTTGAACTTTACTTTAAAATTTCTATTGCGTGAATAGTTTTAGAGATCATGGGCAAGGAATTGCCAAGCAAGACTACCTCAACTTCTTCCACTTCCTTAATAACATCAACGACGTAGACACTGCATTAACTTTTTACCATATTGCCGGGGCTTCAATTGATCAAGCTACCCTAAAGCACGTCGCCAAAACTGTAGCTCATGTGGACCTCAGCGACCATGTTATCCATGTAGTATTCACAATATTTGACGAAAACCGTAAGTATATTGTGAACTTTAAAAAAACCTCCAATATGGTGTAATAATTTCATTATTAGAGGATGGTCAACTAAGTAACAAAGAGTTTATCGCAGTTATGAAGAACAGATTGCTTAGAGGATTAGAGAAGCCAAAGGATACAGGCTTTGTTAAATTTATGCAGTCGATTTTGAAATGTACTAAAGACAGTAGACCTGCTTTCATGGATTTTTAGTGAATGAAAATTATTGTCAAATTGTTAATTGAAATTTGCTTCATTTACTATATTATTTTAGGAATGTTCTATGTATCATTTTCCTTAGTTATTTATTGAATCTATTTTTTTTTAAACAAGTGTTAAAATGTATTTTTTGTTCAAAGGTATTTAAATAAAAAATAAAACCATATGAAATACAGACGTAACCTTTATTTGATACTTAAAGCTATTTCTATATTATGAAATATTGTTAGTATTACATTAAAAATTTGAATTTTAAATAATACACCTCTCTCAATTGTTACAATCGAACTTAAGGTCATAATATACTCTTCCAATGCAAATTTTCCAAAAACAAAAAATGTATTATGTAAATCCTTATAAAATAATGTGAACCCTTCGCTAAAAATATGTGGCTTCTTTAGAATTTATTCAGCATGCAGCCTAACATGATTAGCCAACGATATTGGCACGAACGTTTGCCCATTACAATAAATAACAGAAATAATTGCAAGCTATATAGTTTGAGCATTTTATGTGCCAAATAAAAAAAGAAACTTGAATAAATATGTACACCCTTTATGATTTTCAACAAAAGAATAAATATAATCACAATTTCTTAATTTTATGCCAAAAAAACATAAATGAAACTAAACGTTTATTTAAACTCAAGTCCTTAGATATAAGTATGCCTTGTAATAAATAACAGATCAGACAAATCCAAAGTTTTTAGTTTTAATCGCAAGTAACAGCTTTTGTCGTAAGACGGTTCGACTGCTATAAAGTGGGATGTACAATCGAGAAATACAAGTATTAGCCGTGGGCAGGTGCGCATCGTCCGCCGGTCTAATCGTCACCGAAGGCATCGGTTGGAAACCGTCCTCGCTGGCCGGCAGGGCCGGCGAACCTGTCCAGAAGTATACCTGCCAAAAACGAACAAAATCTAGAATTTGTCAAATGGCTCGCAAGAACATATTCAGATTTTGAAGCACTAAGAAACTATTTTATGTTCTGGCTATCCTCAATGAAATTGTTTCCAATTTCTTATCTAAACAAAAACAACTGTGAATTGTTTCATATTTAACAATAATGCAAGTAGTTCAAACGACCTGGTATTTAGCTTAGAAGATCCCAACTCAGGGGGTAATATAACAAGTGGTGTGCCCATTATCAATAATACCTTTCGTTAATTTTACGAATTATAATCCCAAAGCTGAAAATACCACGACTGTGCAGCAGGGTGGGGAATTAACGAAAGGTATTCTATATTATTAGGCATACCACGAGTTGTATTTAAAAAGATAATTTAACAATTGCAAAAAGTTTAATAATTATTCAGTGTGTATGTAGCCATAATTTATCAACCCAACTTCTTAGGAATAAATTAACTACAAGAATTATAAATATTTCCCCTCTTCGAAAATGTAATTTCCACAACCATGGACCTCTCGAACACAATGCGAGAAACATGCCCCTAGCCCATTGAGGTCAAATGAATGTTTTTGCTTAACCTTATATAAATTTAATTACCATACTTAAAAGTTAAAGTCCATTTGACAGCTGCCATTTCGGTTCAGATTTTGGTTCTGAATATGTTTTTTGTGCTAATAGTTATTTAAAGATCAATGTGTTAACTTCTAGTCCTATATTAAATTTGGTAATATGAAGAAGTTATCGGGTTATCAGTTTTAGCTGCCACAATATTGGTTTAGCATAACTAGGACGTAACTAAGAGAGTAGGATTTCAGCGATTATTTCCCTCATACTGCTTGCATCCAATAAAGTAGCTCCTTCCACAAAAATCCAACCAATCATATGCCTCTGCTAGCGATAATTGCACTAGTACAAATTATCGCAGTAATACCACTAGTGCAATTACCACTTCGTTGCTTAGCAACCGCGAATCTGTTCGATACAAACACGTACTTCTTAAAATTGGTGTTTTACACTGTTCTTAATTATGCAACTTATATATTATGTTGCGATATTATTAAGCATCGTATCAATGAATTTATATAACTTTTACACTGCTAAATTCTTGTTAATAGACCTCCGTCTCCTTTTAATTTATGACACATTCAGAAAATAAACCAACGCTGACAGGGTCATGTTTGTTTACTCGAATTCCACAGTCGAAGCTGTCAATAAACTCGTTCAAAATGAGTCGTTTTGGAAATGTAAACATATAAAAAATTAATGCAGAAATTATTAAATCTTATTCGTGAAATAATCTCGACAAATACCACTCGTGCCGGAAATTTTTCTAAATAATTTTATTCTCAAGCGCTATTTGCCCACCAGCAAAACCACTCGTACAAATTGGGCTTTTATTTTCAGAGATAAAATGCCAATTTATACTCATGATCTTTCTAGGCAAAATAGCGCTTTCCAAAAAATTATCGATAAAATTTCCGGCACTTGTGATATTACATATGAAATCACCACTAGTGTTATTATCGCTGAAATCATCACCTGATTGGTTAATATTTCAAAAATTATGTCATTTCACTGGTTCATATTGGCAGGAGTTGAATTCTCATGTGAATTTATTTTACACAGTTGAGTGTAAATTTAAATAGTGGTAGTAGTTCAAATGACCTGAATTCTGTATTATATAGGAGCTGGTTAATTAAGAATTTGTCTGGTTACTGAGACTGGATATATGCTATTATTGTAACATCAAACTGATATTCAACCAAACTCCCCTTTGTTAAATCAAACTAATGATCTAAAATTTGAATTTCTATTGTTATTCTAGATGATAACTATTAGTATGACAAACAATTATTAGTAAGCAAACTCACCAAATCTTGTCGTTCGAGATGCGACATTTTCTCTACAATCGACCACAGCCACCTCTTGAACTTGACCAGACGATCGCCACTTTCTCCGGATTCGTCGTTAAAAGATGTATAGGAAATTAACACCGATACGTTTATGTCGCCGACGCCGTTTAGGAGCAGTCTCAGGTCTTCGGCTGTCAGTGCTTCCAGTGATCCTTCGGGCAAGACATCAAATACCCCCGTTTTTATACTCTGAAAAAAAAAACGCACTCATGACACTTCCTTGATCACGCCCAAAAAAAACTTACATCGATTGCCCTTTCCTGAACTTTAATCATTCTATACTTTGCATACTTTCTAACGTAATCATACACATTTGCGGAAGTAACTTCTATGTCCTTTCCTCCGGGCATCAGCTCTACGGTGCCACCGCCTTCTTCCGGACCGAGGTCGATTCTAAAAAAAAAAAATCCATCAAAATAAGCACCACCAAAAATATCATACAACTTACGTAAAGTTGAGGTCAAGAGCTGAGAACAAATTGTTGCCATCCTTGGTTTCCGCATCTACTACTAGTTGCCTGAGCGACTCGTAAATCACTGGATCAAAGAATGCCAAATCGTGGAATTTAATAGGTCGGCCTAAAATAGATTTTAGAACGTGTCTTGTCAAGAAAATCGGGCAAAGTTCGTTTTGTAACAGACACAACCCCAACAGTCTAAAAGATAGAACACAGATTTACAATGAAATATTCAAATGTGGGTTTTATTTTCGCACCTTCCCACATTCCTAAAAGCATTCAACCGCTCCATAGTCAACTTGCCCTGCCGAGGTGCATAGAATCCCCTCTTCCCGGGGCAGTAGAATAGCGGAGCGTTATCTTCTTCATCGGTGACGTTTTCTTCTGCAACAGAATTATCACCATTGTTGAGCCCTGTACTTTTCCTGGGATCTTTTCGTTCGTTCAGCGAAAACACATCTAGTTCTACAATGAAAAACACGTAATCAATATGAAAGTCAATGCTAGAGGTAAGTTCTTGCCAATGTCTTGTCGAAAGAATGGTTAGTTATACATTAATGAGGTTCAATGAACAAACACAATAGGGTACTGAAACATTTTTTAAACATAGCTTGAAGCTATAGTTTTTTGTTATATGAGTACCAAAATCCTCTTGATTTTGTTCTGCTTTAGTTCAAAACATTTTGGGGTTTTATTGTTTAAACACTTCTCACATCATTGATTTGCAAATAAGGAAAATTTGGCAATACGGTCAGTCCAAATTTTGTCTATGATCTCTAACCAAAGTTACGTTACAATGACAAAGCATAGTTTTGATTTATTTTCGTGTGTTTCTGTTGTGGTAAGTAAGTGGATATAAACAGTTGATATTGACAATGATGAGTGATTATTTTACAAATTTACAAGCATAAAATCCCAAAGCAAAAACTAGCTATAAATGAAAACTAAATGTTTTAAAAATGAAAACCTGAGAAACTCAAGATTCGGTTAAATGCTGCAAATTTTCCTTCATTATTAAAAAATATGGACATTCTTACCTATTTAGTGCTTACAATAAGCTGTTATATGAAGCAACAAAACCTTCAAAAACTTAAATCGTTGAGTGAAATGTTAAGATAATTATTTCAGGCCAAGGCTTAACATGCCTTCAAATATTTGAATTTTTGTTAGTGTACATGGGGAACAATAAAAATGGAAGACAACATTGTGGTGTTGGAAAGATAAGCTAAGGCCAAAGAAAATAATTTACTCTAAAAAAAAATTAAATATTTATTTATATATATCTAATGAAGATACCTAATTAATATGTACAATTTTGAAAGTTTTCCTATTAGCAGTGTACAAAACTATTTAAAAATAAAACAAAATGTGTAAAAATTGATTCATCTGTAACAAAATGTTTTAAACATTCATGAGAAAACTTAATCTGCTTTTTGTTATGAATCCAATAGAAGTTTTGTGCTCCAAAAACGAGCAGTTAGAAATATCTACGGATTAAAATATCGCTAGTCATGAGAAGTACCTTCATCAGTAAACAGATCTTAGCATTTCACAGCCTTCATTTTAGAGCTTTTAAAGTTTGTAAAGGGGCATATAAATGAATTTGATATTTAAACAAATTTCATGATTACAATACCAGTCATGGATTGAATCTACAATATACAAACAACAGATTAATTATAAACTACCAAGCAGTGTAAAAAAAAAACAATAATTATAAATTATTTGTCAAGTTAGCAAAGTCGCTGCTTTTGAAAAATTCTTTTTACTTTTGCAATTTGTATTTACTGATTATTTTTGTACGTATGTACACTCTATTCAAACTAAACGCAAGTAAAACATAAACACAAGTTGTTGCATGGCTAGAGCGTGATACACACGTGATCGGCTTGCTATTGGCTAGACGGCAATAAAGTTTTACCCAACGGGCGAGTGCAGCGAGTCAGTGATTCTTACGGAGGTGTATTGAGTTGCAAGTGGACCTTTATTTTTTTCCGATATAATTGTTTCGCTGTTTATTAATCGTTGGAGCTACGATTACATTTTCAAGAAGTCTAGGTGTGCCATAAAAGTTTGTTTTTAAAGTTCTTAATACTGGGGCATATTATTTTAATATTTTATATTATAAAATTCCTAGAGATCGTCCTTAATGCGGCCCTGCCTCGTATTAGCCCTCGGAATTGTTCACGTAAATGTAAATGTTTACGCACCACTTGCATTTGGTTTGAATAGAGTTTAGTTGTGATTTGACTTGATATATGTTATATATCCTTTCTGTGATGATTTTGACGAATAAATTTATTACTATTACTATTTGCACTTTTTATAGCAATGATTCATTTATGCCTTCTGAAATTCAGTTAAAAGTAACGTTATCTCGACTTCCTCTACTCCTTAATTAACAACACGACGAAAACAATGCATTTTAAAAAGTAATTACCAACTGATCATGACAGTTCGACTACCCTATATATTCTAGTAGTAAACGAAAGTGACAAATAGTCCAGTGATGACAGATTTATAACCAATTAGTATTCTTTCGAACCACGACCTTTGTAAAATAAACTGGACCGCCATTGGGCCCTAGTCCCTCCACCCATTTTTAGCCATCCGGCAGAGGGTGCTAGCACCCGCCTGGATAGCCGCCATATTGGGCCTATTCTAGGGGATTTAGTGTGCATTCTAGGGGAAAAACGAAATTTGTGGTGGCAACACAAAATGACATTTGACCACCGCCAACCACGGCCCTCGTGCATTTGACATGATTCAAATTTAAAATATCCCTCTAAAATTCCGTATTGTAATTGGACATCTAACAGACAATGACATGTGTGCTCAATATGGCCGACCTTTCGGTGGAATATAATATATATGTATGTAGGTGGGACAAAAAATGATTGTATTGGAAAAGCAGTCCAGTTTATATTATGAGGGCCGTGTTTCAAACGGGTTTTAGTGATTTATCTGATAGGGTACATATGAACTACAGCTAATGCTCAGGTTTGTGCAGATTTAGTGCAATAAAATAAGAGTTGCCTCCCTTTTTAACAGGCTAATAAAATGTCAATTTGAATTATTTGCATCATATTAAAATGGCAAAAGAATTTTAGGTCATTAGACAAATTAAGTTAAATCAGTAGTTCATTTGTCCCATGGTATACTTGTCAACTTCAATCCCATGGTATACTTGTAAACTTCAATGCACTTTGCCACATTTACCAGTCAATGACCTCCTAGGCGATAGTTAAAAACCTATTTTTAAACTATTAATTTTTTGGAGAAAAACAGCAAAAATAATAGAAGAAAAACATCAGAATATCATAACTCTTATTTTCGTTATTTAGTATTTAACGAAATATGGATGGTTTTTGATGATTTAAAGTGATGCTTGATGTTGTTGCCTTTTATATATATTTTTTCATGTATTTGATTTATTTGTATTTCATATTGACTATATTGTACTACAGTCTTAATGAAAATAAAGCTATTATTATTATTCTATGCAAAAAAATCAGGAAACCAATTAAGCAGTGAACGCCAGAAAAATTTTTGGCACATAAGCTGTGTATTTTGCGGTGTTGTAAGTTCCTTTTGTTCTCCCAATTTTAAATATCTACACAGTTTTTATATAGTTACCAATCTTATTTCCGCATTCCAAGCAAATCCTATGTTTGACGAAATCCATCAAAAAATTGTAACTCACCTAACAAAGTGTCGGACGACAGCTCGTTCTGCGAATGCGAGTGGGCCAGTATCATCTCTACGGCCTCCTCCACTTTTGAGCGGAGCGAGTCCTCCGAAGCAAGCAGCAGCAATAACTGGGCGGGCGACAGCTCCAACAGCATGCCGGTTATGCGGCCGGCAAATGTCGGGTGCAAGCCGTACACGCGCGGGTACAACCGGTCGCCGAGCTGCTGCTGGTGGATGCTGAGGTGGTCGTTGCGGATGCCGGTGCCGCCGCCGGGCGGTTGGACCCCGCTCGGAGGCGCGCCACCTGCGGGCAAGAGGAGAGTAGACCGTCGGTGATGATTGCCGAAGTTAATAAGATACTTGACAATATTCGCTCTTAAATCGTAGTCAGTTTACAGTAGATGCACCTACATAGCACATTATTATAAATGAAGCAAGGGCTTTTAACCCTTATTTATTTATGATCAAAGTTAAGTGTTGAATTTTGGAGTACGACAAACATTTTCCAAAGCATGATCTCAAAAAAAGAAAACACGTCTATTAGCTTTCAAGAATTTCACATATTTGACAATGGGGAAGTTGCACTCTTTTTAACGACAATGAAAATGAAAACTAGGAACAAAAATACTACACGTATTTTTGTTTTTTTCATTTCGAGTTTATTTAAGCTAAAAAATAATGTTTTTCTATTTACGTGACGTCATCAAGCGGCTATTTGAAATTGGCACGCAAGCTAGTGATTTTTAGTTCAAAATGTTGGTGGGATTGTCAACAACCCTGGGTTATCTGGTTCTAAGCTTTGTCTTCTCGTGTCGATCGGTTTCGGCGTTTATCATGTGATTTTCCAGGTTTTATGGAGTTTTTTGTGAAATTATGCCTGAACTTTCTTCATTGAAAATATTTTGGCTTAATACTTACTTATTTATTTGCGGATAAGCCAGTTATACTATTTAAAAACGTAAGCCAGCATTTTATTACCTATTTCTCTTTCTCTTCAGAGGTAACAGGAAAATATGAATTTATTTTGTATAGTAATATGCATAAAAGTATCTATAAATGGTAAATTATCAGATTTTGCCTCTAAATATCCACAAACTACAAAAATCAAGGTTAGGCTGACAACTGATGATACTGACAGACGCACATATTATTGTAGCTTTATTCGCGGAGCAGTTTGGAACCAGATGTGAACTAGTAACTGTCGCTGTGATTGATTCAATATATACTTTTTCTTTGATGAAAACAGAATCAAAACAAAAAAATAACAAGAAAAAAAATCAGTCTTTAAGAAATCTAATCTTAAAAAAACATTTATAAACTAAAAAAAAATCAGTCCAAATATAAAAAATATATCCACACATAAACCAGTTTTTATAGAACTAAATCTAAAATCCTTTTGTTACTATTATTGGCAAATCTGTTTATACTCAAATTATTTTAAGAAGTCCTTACTGGGACTGTCAATTGGTAATTTCGATATCCTATGTTGGCACCAATGCAGCAAAAACTGCAACCGGGTCATAAGTTCAGGTCAGTAACTAGCCCATTTGCACTAATAACACGAAAAGTAACACGAACAAGAACAACACAGATGATGGTAAAACTCACGAAACGTAGAAAACCCGCGAATATTTTCATTGCCGAATGTTTGAACCAGTTTGAACGATCTGGAAAACCTTCACTGTCGCTTTGACACACCGAAGCTAAATTTGCCTGAGTCCGGCCATAGACGCTGCCAAAAGCAGCTGATTATTACAAAATACCAAATTGAAAAGTGTTTCCACGACTTTACATCGAATAACTCGTTTAAATGATTAAATAACATTCAATTTAAACAGTACTTGGACATGCGCGAAAGGTATGCCATCCTTTTTTCAGCATTTTCATAATAAGAACTTGCATACTTCTCATTGGCAGCCTGTTCAGAAACGTGGAAAAATTAATTATTAAAATACAAGATCACGTGACAATAATAGCCCTTTGGACCCACCCTAACGGTATGCCTATGGTTTTCCGAGGAATTTTCTATTTGAATTTCATTATAAAACACATGGCAGCCTGTATAAAATCATATCAAAACGCATATTTTTCGAATAATTGAAAACTCAGTTTTTCACATGAAGAACCCAGGATGACTCTCTGATTCATACCTTATTATTGTGAGAATATGTGCCACATAATGCCCTTTGCAAGGCATACTGAGTAAAATCACGTCCAAAAATCTGTCACTATTTCGCCGAGGCTACCCTTACAGGCAGTGTACACAGAATTTTCAAAAGTTCATATATTTTTGGATATAATTAGGATCACACAAAGGTAATGTTTCAGAAGCGGAATTTGGCAGACTTTCTTTGCTAAAATTTTTTTTTGCGTTCATTATAAAAATTAATACAATATTTTTATTTTCTACTATAGACGTGTCGTGGTAATAGCCCAGTGGTTAAGGTTCTGGTTTTCTTGGGGGGGGGGGGGGTAATTACCCCCTCTACCCCCCCCCGTATCTACGCCCTTGCACAAGGCACAGGGTATGTTTTGTGTGAATTTTTAAGGCACGGAGGTTTAGATTCCCAAAATAATGGTTTGGATCTCCGTTTAGATCTTGACTTAATGCAATGGAACTTATAGGAAAACTTTCAAAACTGGAACATGACTTAGGTGCACCCTAATTTGGGTTCTTGGTTAAATACATCTATCCTCTTAACAAATATTCAATATTTTCTTCAGGATTAGCTTTCCAACAACACAATGTTGACTTTGAATTTTATTTTTAGAGATCCAGCCATCCACTAACAAATCTAAAATCCAAATATTTGAAGGCATTTTACGCATTGGACTGAAATATCTTAATCACTGAGTAAAGGATATATATATTCCAAGGCTTTTTGTTGCTTCGTGAAACAGCTTATTGTTAAATCATCTAATTTTTAAATGAGTCTTTCGCCTGAAGAAACCTGAACCAAACTGATTAAAAGACGACTTTTTCAAGTTGCCAGGAAAATACATAAATGCCTAACATGAAAAGAATGAAACTTCGAATCTTAATTCAAAAAATAACTGTACCAACTTTGTTTTCTAGCTTATTGTTAACACTAAATAGGTAACAATGTCCATATTTGCCATTTAATGCGGGAGAAAATTTATAGCACTTATCTGCATTTTTAAAAGAATTAGTTTTTTTTTGTTTTATAGTTGCTCGCTGCGTCAGGGCTGGACCGACACTCGACGAAAAAAAATGGCGACTTATTATAGGTTACAAGGGGGGGGGGGATTTCTGTGGTTATTATGATATGTCAGTTACTGACGTTACTGACGTTTAAAATGTCCCAAATTTTGTCTTTGCGTCCAGTATCTAGCAGTTTTATCCTAGTAACACAGCTTTTATAGGTAGATTTGTTTGTGATAACATGAAATTTCCATGCACATGAAGAAAATGGTATGCACACTGCACAGACCATTAGGTGAATTGCAGAAGAATAAACACTATTTTGGAATTATGGGATGATCTGATCAACCAGCTGAAGAAGCGGAAATTCTAGATATTATTTTGGAAGAGTATTTTGTAACGTATGCAAGAATGAAAATAGAAAACTTTGTTTATAGCTCCAAAGCGAACCAATAGTCCTCCATATAAAGAAGAAACTGAAAAATCTATAATGTGTTTTATGCTTACTTACACTACAACTAGCCATGTACTACATTTCAAACCAAAAGGTATACCAAATACTCTTGCTTGATTTTTAGACCCGCTTTTCCTAAGAAAATGTATGGAAATATGCCATGTGAACTTGTCAAATTAGAGGGACTTAACAAACAGATATTTTATATTACTTTGGATATTAAATTCGTTGTAACAGACACATTTGCATGTTTGTATTTTATAAAAGATCCTGAAGCAATGGTGTTTTAACATTAAACCACCATGTAAATTTGTTTCATCGTGTGGCGCCAGTGGCGATCGCTTGAAACAGGGCTATGCACAGGTCTTTAATATAGTGTTGGTCCAGGTCAGGGTTTTTGGCTTGTAAATCCATTAAATAATCACACTGTTGGGGTCGACTGTTTATACGATATAAATTTTTATGACGAAATCCTATAAAATACATAAAAATTTTGGAAAATCGACACAAACTGCTTTACCAACAAGCTTTATTAATGGGCACCATTTTGGATTCAAATATTTTGTTGAATTGCCCTATGACAGATCATGGCCCTCGTAAAATAAACTGGACTGCTCTTCCAATACAATCATTTTTTGTTCCAACTATATACATATTTATGTCCCACCGAAAGGTCGGCCATATTGGGCCGTGGTCAAATGCCATTTTGTGTTGCCACCACAAATTTCGCATCTACACACTAAATCCCCTAGAATAGGGTCCAGGTGGATGCTAGCGCCCTCTGTCGGATGGTTAAGAATTGGTGGAGGGACTAGGGCCCAATGATGGCGGTCCAGTTTATTTTACGAGGGCCATGGTGATGTAGGAAAACTGATTGTGCTCTTGTGCAAAGGCCTATTTTTCCATACAAGAAAACTTTTTCAATACCTGCCTGCCCTATGAAAATACAGAAGAAAAAAACACGCCAGTATGGACATGAACGGCGGGGTTTCGCTTACCCGCCAGATTCCCGCCTGCGGGACCCGAAAGGTCGGGCATTGATGGAGCGTCGGCCGTGGCGCCTTCGCTCGGCACAAACGGCCTGGCGTCCACGCTCATCGCCCTCCTGTGGTGGTCCCTCGACCTGCCCGAGCCCCTCGACGGCACCGCCCGCCTCCGCAGCCTCTGCAGCACGTGGCACTGCGAGTACTTGATGTCCACCTGGGCGGACTCCAGGTTCGGCAGTTTTTCGTTCGACAGTATCGCCTCGGCGATGGCCGTGTAGAAGCTCCTGGCGACGCCAGTGCCCTCGCCCGGCTCGTCCTTGAACGTCACCTTCACCCTGTTGACGGCCAGCGGAGGAGACGACGAATTGCGCCTCTGGTAGCTATTGAATTGCGTGTTGAGTTCCTTGAAAGTTTGGATGAGCAGCTGGGTCCTGTCCCTCTCGATCTAAACATGGAAATTTTCATTAGTTCGTTATCCCTTTTGTATGTCATTTATTGAATGTATTTTTTGGGGTTAGACCTTTGAATGATCAACACGTTGACTGCCGAAGCGAATTTCTTGATCGGGTCCATTTCGCCGAAGTAGTTTTATTGAAAATTTTAGCTACTTTTACGTTTTGAGAGCAAAATAGTTTAGAGTCAATAAATATTTATAATTATACTATGCAATAGAGGCGTGAATATGTACATAGCACCTGATTACATCAGTAAACCATACGCCGTGTGCATATATTATATTCACGCATTATGAATAGGTAAAGTACGTGTAGACAGAAAACAATATGACTTGAGAAGGGAACGTAGTTCATTTATTTTCCTGTATTTAGTTAGTTATTTATAAGAATAAATACCTTATGGACCTAAATCAAATGTTACCATAGATAATTTGTAACAAAAACCTAAATAGTAAGATATTACCGGACCGACTAAGATGGTGTTAATCCCACGCCGCAACAACAAATTCTCCATAAGAAATGTGCACATATTATAGACATGCGGCCTGACATAAAGTGCTGCCTGTGAGTAATATATATACACATGGCGTGGTGGGCAAGTTCGATGTATATATAAAGATGGTAAACTATGCCTGGTCAGGACGAAGTCAGGGGAAACCCTAATGGAGGTCCATAGCGATTCTGACGTGCAAATCGATCGTCGGAACTGGGTATAGGGGCGAAACACTAATCGAAGCATCTAGTAGCTGGTTCCCTCCGAAGTTTCCCTCAGGATAGCTGGCGCTCGTCGCGCACGAGTCTCATCCGGTAAAGCGAATGATTAGAGGCATTGGGGTCGAAACGACCTCAACTGGGTGAGATCTCTAGCTTGCTTGAACTAGTGAAGCCAGAGACTCGGATCAGAGTGCCAAGTGGGTCATTTTTGGTAAGCAGAATATATAAGCAGTATATATAATATATATACACATGGCAGTCAACGTGTCTGTCAAAATAAAAATAAAATCTCCTTTAGAAGTTTATAAAGTTGTTTTTTTTTATTGCAAGTGATAGATAACTTTGAAGTGATAGTGATAGTTTGATAGCTGAGAACGTGCGATAAAGCAAAGTTAAGTAAAGAAGTGTTAGACCTTTGTTTAAGAAGGGGCTTCCTAAGCATTTTCTTCACCATCTCTAGATGTATAACTGAATGTTTTCCTAATCTGGGCCAATAGCGTCTATAAAGGCTACCAAAAATGTCAGGTGGCTTCAGGGTAAACACAGCGCAAAAACAAACATGGTCTTCCAAAAAAACTACAAATTTGTTCAGGCAAAACTTAACATATCTGATTTTTTGAAAAGAGGCATTGTGGCATATCGACTCGGACCCATATTGAATAAATTCGCTTTTATTTAAAATCTGTAACAAATTGGGTTAAATGAATTGTTAGATATTAAGTCAAACCATGATCTAATAGGGAAAAAAGCAAATGTCATAACGTGAATCCGTTTTAGAGAAGACCATGACCAAAAATTTTGTGCTTAAATCTGCGATCCCTCTTAAAAGTCTAACTATTGACAATGTAGAAAAAAATTGTCCGATTCCTGGCTTTTGTTCAAGCAAAAGAGACTAGGCAAGATTTGTAAATTTAGTTCATACCAATTGATAATTTGTCACTTGTCAGAGCCATATTTCAGACAAGTTTTTACGCTATAAAAACTTTCAAATTATTTACAAATAAAATGACCAAAGCTCTATTATATGTTAATATAAGTGACCACTTAGGGCTTTTATTAAAGCGTTGAATAAATATTTTACACAATATTCATTTGAGTCTGTCCCTGTGCAAAATGGCGGAATCGTAAGCAAAAGCTGATACGGAAAGTAAAAGGTAAAGGCTACATATACATGAAATAGAGTCTACGATTCTTATTCAGGCAATTCCGAACTATACATGAGGCTGGGGCACTTTGCAAAATTATAGTAATTTTTTCACACCGGAAATGACGAAATGACGATGCACACTACACACTTCGCACAATGTAATGAAACACATCCTCATTAACCGCCATTTCCCTTCTCTCCCTCCATTTCTGTGACTTCAATGCACATTTATCACATTCGCTCGTATGTGAGAATAACGGCACAACTCAAAAATTGACAAAATTAAAGATAAATCACTAAAATCAGAATACTATTATTTCTATTTGCATCCTCGCGTACTAATATTTAATATTTAACCTTGGCTCGACCTATGATTCGATTCGGGGCTTTATATTGACACCAAGATAAATAAAATCAATTCCAATAAAATCAAATCAAATAGGCTTTATTGTCATAAGAGTAAAACTTGTTGACAAAGCTGAGTAAAAACTAAAGTAAAACATAAAAACATACAACAATTATAAAAAAAATAAAAAGCTGGAGAGTAAAAAACTAACTTACAAGAAACAGGTACATAAAAACAGCAAGTCCAAAGCATGTCAATATTCAAATTAAAATGAATATTGGAAGTATTCTTCTATTGTATAATAGGCTTTACCTAAAAGCAAAATTTTTACAGGTGTCTTAAATACTGTCATTCAGAAGAAAACATTTACGGGCCTGAGGAGTTTTAAGTGGCAAAATAAGTCCAACAAATTTCAATAAAATATAAAACTAAGTTCCACTTACCTTAGAAAGGGTCACGTCCCTCTGTTGGTTGTTCCGCAACTTCTCCATGTCGCGTCTGAACTTGGCCTCTTTCACGGGGAACCCTCCGAGTTCGGAAACAATCGAACCTGGTTCCAATCCAACATCCTCCATAAACACCCTCCCAAATAGGTCCAACGACAATCTCCATCTTCCTAATAGCAAATCGTGGGAAACTAATTGTCCTATTGTAGGTCTAGGCAAATCGCTGCTAACACTTGTGGTTACTACGGTCACGTTGGCCGATATCTCTTGGTTTTCCAGAGTTTCCGGTTGCTGGATGTCGATCATTACGTCGGAGTCCGGCAGCTTTTGGGTTTGTAGATTGCCCTAAATAGAAGAGTATTATTAATAATAATGGGGAACTTGAACAATTTTTTTGATTACTTTTATTATATTTGCATATCTATGGAAAGGGCACATACCAAATATCAGTCCTCAAATCGCAATATTTAATTTGTAATAAATAATTAAAGTTGTGACCGCAAGCTATTCATTTGAAACGACACGAAAAGCGCGGGAATGGTTGTGACGTCACATCGCTCGATCGATCGGAAGGCAGTGACAGGAGTGACAGCTACACAGAATTAGAGAAAGAAGAATAGAAATTGAACGTTAAAATAAACAGTTCGGCGACCCATTTCCAGAGGGATCTGATGTAGGTCAAAAATAAGAACCGCCTACAAGTTTAAATTTAACAAGCACTTCTTTAACTGAATGGTGAGGCCACCGGGACTAGTAATTCGTAGGTCCCGGGTTTAATCGCACAAGTAGTTTTTTTTTTAAATTATCACTGCATTCTACCTCTTATATTTATCACTGATTATGATTTTTAGTAATAATTGGACAATGGTTATTATGAAGATTATTACTCACAATCTCCTCCATAGTGTATTTAAATTCAAAGTACTTACCTAACTAACATAAAATTGTCAGTAGCAAAAATCAAAAATGTAATACATTGCTCGATGCGTAAGCTCCTTTTGGCCTCGGAGAGAGTTTTAAGACCTGAGGCAACACGGGCGTTAAACAACCTCCTCGGCCAGAAAAGTTCGCTTACGCATCTCGCAATATAAATTACTATTTAATATAGCACACTCTTTTTAAACATTATCAACAATATCAAGACTGAGATAGACTACAATAAGACAAATAGACAACGAAAGGGCGTTCTTGTTGCTCTTTCTAAATAAAGCTTGCGTGGTGCTGTAGTTTTTGTATATGTGCCACCCATATTATTATGGTGCCGCCGCCCACCAGAGGTGCCACCACCACAGAAAATATATTTAGAACAGAAAGCTCCTTAATGACAGCTGTCAAATGGACTCCAACTTTGAAGCTTAATATTTTCGAAATACATTGATATTGAGGTCCACTATTAAATGTTGGCTAATCTACGAATTGGGAAGATTATATTTTGTGAAAATATCATTTCATAAGAAATGCAATCTGCTTATTTTTGGAGTCTGTAGTTGGAGTCCATTTGACAGGTATTGTTATAGCCATTATTATAGCGTTTTGACCCTTTTCCCAACTAAACTAAACCAAAAAAATATTTAATATTTGGGTCACCAACCTTTACTAATTATTGTTAAGGAGCTTTCTGTTGTGGAACTATATTTTCTGTGGCGCCACACCAACAAGCTACTTGACGTCACAGTCACAACCAAGGAGGGCATGTTTCAAGAATGATTTGAATTATGCAGTTTTCAATTGCTTATATTTATTACATAAAAATAAAAAATGAGTTTTTGTGAACCGTGGTTCATTTAATGGCAATAAATTACGTTTGAAAGTAATATTTTTCAAATTTAATTATTGTGCAAGTTCCCCATTCCCTATTATTCAGGGTGGGTAACATACGTATGAATGATTCTAATTTCCTGCCATTCCTAATATAGGCATTGTTGGAAATTGCAATATGACGGGTAGACATCGGTTGCCTAGGAAGTTAGCGTTTCTTACCGTAGACGAGCCAGCTCTCACGATCACACTCTTGCTGGGACTTCTCGATGACCCGCTGGATGTCGTCAATGAACTGCTCGCAGTGGTACTCTGACTGCCGTGTTCTTGCGAGCCAGAGCCCTCCGACGAGCCGGAGGTGTGCTCTTGGCTGTTCGAATCGACCAGCGAATCTGATTTTCTCGGCGACACAATGATTTGCGGCCTGGAAGCGACGGCGATGTCACCGGAAGGACTGTTTCCGGGTGGCATGGGTATTTTTGAGAGGTCCTGGGGCTTTTCGTTCATCACCTCGCCTGGAAAGGGCAAACCTATCGATTTCGGTTATGATCGGTTAAAAGTAATTATAAGATGTTATTTCTAGAATACATGGCTTTCTGGATTACGCATCGTTGGGGTTATAAAGAGGAATAAACAAAATGAATATTTAGTGTCCTCATTATAATTTTAAAAGAAATGGCTTGTGGCATATGGGACAAATGAGGGCCAACAAGCCCGAAACAGGTACCTGTCGTGGTCTGCACACCTCCGAAAGACCCATACATAATTTCAATTAGATATTGGAAACTAGTTTGGTGTTGCCAATTACCAAAGCATTTTGTCCCATATGCCACAAGCCATTTCTTTTAAAATAAAGAGGAATTCTCGAAAATATTATACTCTTGATAAATAGTTCTGTTCCTCAAATAAACAATATTACAATTTTTATAGGAACTTTTCGGGTTAATTAGATCACAGATTTAAGTTAACTTCATACAGTTAAAAATCGCGGCAGCAAATATCCGCACAATATAATCACGAAGGTTGCATGTATTTCATATACAGGATGATTTTTTTAGGTCTACCACCGCGATTTTCTCGCTTATTTTGCGCCCTACAAAAAAAGCGTAAGAAACAAAAATGTTGCAATTTTGGACAGCTAAGTGGTGCTGCAAAAGAAATCGGCATCTATGGTCAACTTGTCGCGCAATATTAAAAAAACCTCAAATTGAGCAAAACTATTAATAGCCGTGGAATGTTTATTTTAAGAGACAGAGGAAAACTTTTATATTGAAAATTGATGGCACTGAGAAGCTTTGTCCATCCACGTAGTTGACATAGTTTCAGCAAATTACACAGGGTCTTCGGCTCTCTTGAGACCCATGAAAATTTTTGTCGATTCTAAGTTTTCTTAGTACAGTGCGAAAAGTTGGGCATGGAGGTCCATTCCTTTTTTAAAGTCGCCTCGCTGACCAAAATTATCATATTTTGTTTTCTTACGTATTTTCTGTGCAGACTAAAATAAGCGAGAAAATCGCTTAATAAGAAATAAATCAAAAAAATTTTCATAGCCTCAAGAGAGCCGAAGGCCCTGTGTAATTTGCTGAAACTATCTGATTACGTGGATGAATAAAGCTTCTCAGTGCCATATATTTTCAATATAAAAGTTTTCCTCTGTCTCTTAAAATAAACATTCCACGGCTATTAAGAGTTTTGCTCAATTTGAGATTTTTTTAATATTGCGCGACAAGTTGGCCATGGATGCCGATTTCTTTTGTAGCACCACTTATACCCCGATTACTGTAAGAAGTCCCGATTTTGTCAGATGACAGTCTCCACAAAATCCCTAGAAATTTTCTGTTAACTATGGGCATAACAATGGTATATGTGTCTCAACCAGTTAATGACGTCACTCATTGATTTATGATGTGAGAAGTTACCCAAGTGATACGAAAAAAGAACATAATAAGATAACAACCCTATTGCCAATCACGATTATACCGCTACAAATAAAAATAACTATGACTACAACTCATTTTAATAATGATTTCAAACGTCATGGAAACACTTTCATTTTGGTATTTTGTTAAAATCATCCACTTGCGCCAGCATCTATGGGGCGGACTCAGGCGAATTTTGTTTCGGTGTTGTGAAAGTGACAGTGAAGGTTTTCCGGATCGTTCAAAAGGGTTCAAACTTTGTGCAGTGAAAATGGGTATTTATACGTTTCATGAGTTTTACCGTTATCTATGTTGTTCTTGTTCGTGTAATTAGTAGTTATTCATTGTGCAAATGGGCTCGTTACTGACCCGGGCTTATGACCCGGTTGCTTTTTTTGCTACATTAATGCCAACTTAGGAGGGCGAAATTACCATTTGACAGTCCCAGTAAGGACTTCTTAAAATAATTTTACTGTAGCTGTCCAAAATCGCAACATTTTTGTTTCTTATGCTTTTTTTGTAAGGCGTAAAATAAGCGAGAAAATGGCGGTGGTAGACCTAAAAAAATCATCCTGTATACCCCGATTACTGTAAGAAGTCAGGATTTTGTCAGATGACAATTCTTCACAAAATCCCTAGGAATTTTCTCTTATCCATGGCTATAACATTATTATTGGCATATATGCGTCACAACCCGTTAATGATGTCACTCATTGATTTATTATGGTAAAAGTTACCAAAGTGATATGAAAAAAGAGCAAAATAAAAACCCTATTGCAATCACTATTATACTCATACAAATAACAATAATTATGACTAAAACTCATTTTAATAATAATTAAAAACGTCATATAAACACTTTTCAATTTGGTATTTTGGTATAATCAGCTGGTTAAAATAACAATAATTATGACTAAAACTCATTTTAATAATAATTAAAAACGTCATGTAAACACTTTTCAATTTGGTATTTTGGTATAATCAGCTGGTTATTGCAGCGTCTATGTGTGGACTCAGGTAAATTTAGCTTCCGGGTGTCAATGTGATAGTAAAGGTTTTCCGGATCGTTCAAACTGGTTGAAACGTTCGCCAGTAAAAATATTCGCGGGTTTTGTACCATTCGTAAGTTTTTCCGTTATCTGTGTTGTTCTTATTCACCAAAATTTGAACCAAACTTAACTTACCCACAGATTTCAATTTTGCGAATTCAAGATAAATTTAATCTTTTCTATGCGAGAATATTGTCAGTTCAAATTAACCAATAATAATAATAATAATAATAATAATAGTTTATTGATCACAGTTATCACAAACAGGGATATATTAGAAGTCAGTGCAGTAGTAGATTATTCATGTACAGAATTTGTAAAATCAAAATGCATAATATATTCATCTATGCTATAAAAGGAGCACTGATTTTATCAATTTAACATATGTTTTAAACTCTTTGTTCTTTATATAATTCGGTAGTTTATTATAAAGAATTGCACCACTGTAGTAAGGGTTGGATTCGAAGAGTGTTAGCCTGTGAGCAGTGTATTGTACGTCTGAACCATGTCTGGTGTTGTAATCGTGATATTGATTTAAGTTGACGAATTCATGTAGATTACCTTTCACAAATTTAAGAAGCTCCACAATAAAAAGGTATGGGAAAGTTAACAAACGTTTACTGATAAAGGTACTTCTGCAAGACTCAAGATAACTCAAGCCAAAAAGATTTCTAATTGCACGCTTTTGAAGCAAAAAAACTCTTCTTGATTCACTTGGCATGCCCCAGCACACTATACCATATCTAAGAATTGATTCAAAATTTTAAGAGTAGAAGATTCTTGCAGAATGCTCACCTGCGATCAATCTTAGTCTCTTGAGTGCAAAATATATCGATGCACATTTACGACACACATAGTCAACTTGATTTTTCCAATTTAGAGAAGAATCGATATATAAACCTAATAATTTAGAGCGTTACCTGTTGAATCGATTTAGAATTAATTTTTATTAGTGGACTTGATTGATAGTAGGCTAGGTACGGATAAAATTGTAGCATTTGGGTTTTCTCTTCATTTTCTCTTCATTCAATCATAGCCATTTTTGCAATTTGAAATTTGCGACTGTATGAACCTAGCTTTCATGTATTTTGGGATGCACGAATCTGACATTATACAAAAAAAGAGAAATGGCCGGAAGCATAGATTAAACACAGCTAGGCACATGGAACTAAAACAGATATATTCTAATGCCTTACAATAATTCTTAGGATTAGATACTAAGTTCAGGTATTTTAATTTAGCTGTTCGTTTTTAGGTAAAATTTCATGCCGAAATTTCACCAAAGGTTCTGAGAGTCTATGTGTAGTATTTTTAGTTTTTTTTTTCAAAAGTCTAAATCAAATTACATCCGATCGCCCCTTAATAGTTCACTTTGCGGGAAAAAGTGTAAGGACGTAAATTGTAGGCAATTTTATGTACTTTATTTTTGTAAACGGTAAGGTTTTGCCGAAAACAGACAAAATGCATGCTAGAAAAAGACTTCTGGCAATTTTTTTTTTTTGATAACCCCAGATTCATATTGAACACCCCAAAATACATGGACATACACAAAGATTGGAACTAGCCCAGAATTTGTTAGGTAAGCCCGCTTTTTAGCCTTTAACGATTAGACTATTCGATATATTACTAGTTTCTTCTTGATGAAGGGGCTCTAGTACGTAGGAATCTCTCGTCAATGTCAAATGGAGTTTGTATAATTTGTCTGTCCAACAAAAATTTTTTTATTGAAGTTTCAACATTTTCAATGGAAAATAAACTTTACTTTTATAGAAAATAAATGAAGTTCGCCTTTATTAATTTCTTCTAAGACAATGCGTAAACCATACAAATGATAATAATAATTATAGCATTGCCAGGACTACTAACTTTGAGCCAGGAATTGAAAACAACTTTTACTTATAATGTACATCTTGCACCATGAACATGGCCCAAAAATATATTTATCCCCATAGGCAAAAAATTAGTAATTTATCCTGGCTAAAATTGTTGGCATCTGTAAAATTTACACTGCAACTCTGAAACCTCTAAAAATGCAAAATTTCCAAAAGCAATCAACTTACAGATGACAACCGGGCTTCTGTCTGCCTTGTCGAATATTCGTCAAATGGAAGACAAAAGCCCCAAATGTACCCAACCTAATTTATTCTGAACGACGACATCAAACAGCTTGTTCGCCAAAACGGATTCCATCATCTTACCATTCGCAATTTTGAATGCTATCCAAAATAAATTAGGTTTCCACACCTCTTACCTGAGATATTACCTATAGCGGCCAAGAGGCTCTCGAACGGCTGCATCGGCCTCTTCTTGAGATCGCCCGGCGATTTCGGCAAACTGCTCGGCCCCGCCGCGGGCGCCGCCTCGAATGCCGGTGGCCCGCTCGCCGCCTCCGTCTGCACCTCCCTGGACTCGGAGGCGGCCTTCCGACCGACGTCCATGGCCTCGGGGTTGTAGTTCTTTGGGTATGTTAGGGGGTTGGGGCCCATCACGTTAAGGGAGGTGGATATCGGGTGGTTTGCTTGGGCGGGTTGTTTCATCGCGAAATCTGCCGTCCTCGTGGACAGGCTTAATTTGGTGGGGAGGGATTCTAGGGGGTTTTCGGTAGCGGAACCTAGAAGATGTGCGTGGTGATTCAGGGCGCGGAAACCAAACGTGAGGGACATAAGAAATGGACTACCGGAAACTTGGTGAATAGAAAATTATTGCAAAAACCCTTATTTAGGAATACTCAACTGGAAGTTTACACAAATTACGTTGAAAGCGTAATAACTTTGATGTCCTCTGTTTCATTGTGAAGTTATGAGCGGATAATTTATGTCAAATTCGGCCCGGTATGTGTATGTGATACTACATGAATGCAGAAGTTATAATGTGGAAAAACTAAAAGCTGAGCTTTAGTATGGTGTTGGTTATAGGGATAAATGTCGATAATGCTTCATTTTAAATTTTAAATATTTTAACTTTCCTGAGTATCTTTATTTTGCATTGTTTGGTCTATGTCAGGGAGAATGTTGGTCCAGGTCTCAGTGTTGACCAGACTAGACGTAGTAACAACCTGATCCCTGACTTTCTTTCAAATAGACATAACACATGATCTCAATATCAGGAAGCGACGCAACAGTGCACAAGTGGGTCTTTCGTGGTAGCCCACACTTTGGCACCGTAACGTCTTGGGCTCGATTGTGTGCTTTAGGATTTATCCCTACAATTTATAGGGTGGCGAATACGCAGAGGCCATAAAAAGAAATTAAAAAACAACCACAATATGAATTAATTTAATAATATACCAAAATCGCAATGTATTTCCCTTTTTTGAGTTAAAAGTTACTTGCAGAATGGTCACCAACTTGACAATCAAAATTTAATTTATTAACTCGAAATATTCTGACATTGTTGGTTTTTGCCGTTGATCTTCTTCATTTTACAATTATTCTTAAAGCTAACTCTCGAATGTGTTTTCTGTCATCCCCTAACGGGGCTATCAAAAGGTTTTCCGGATGGCAAAAATATTCCTTGTTTCAATTACGGGATCTTTTTCAGTCACTTTTTTCAGTTCTTCAGGGAGGTAACAATATTTACTGATAATGCTAAATAAGTGCCTAGCACCATCCTTATTACAAGACCAATCGAGTTTAATTTCAATCCAGCATATGATATAGACTTTAACTGTGCAGGTTTTCAGAAAAACATTTAGTTTTATTATTAGTTCGGTTTACATTAAAGAATGGCAGAATGACATGATCAGGCTACAGATTGTTAGACACGACACACGACCCACAAAACAACTACCTGCGCCTATAGGGTTGAGTTCGGACAACCGTTTATACAACTGTCTTTCTCTAGAGAATCTATTTCGATTCAATGTGCACATCTGAGATTAGAATGGAGATTGAATTTTTGGGGCTTCGATTACTAAAGTCTATCCAAGTTACAGAGGCAGTGGATCAAAACAGTGGCCACCACGTGACCTATTCTCTTATTGGTCTGGCCGTCATAAAATGTCAAGTGATTAGCGGCGAGCAGAATACAGGGCCGGCTCTTCCCTCAGTCGAGTTTCCTGCATATTTTAGATCGGATCGCAAGCAGTATATTCTGTAAATTTATTTTGCTACTTAATTTACGGAAATTTATAAAGATCCACGAAAGGTAAAAACACAATTTTTAGAACTTCTAAAAGGATTAGTTCAGAATTACAAGCCACTGGAAATCTCATTAGTCAGACCCTGGTAATCGATCGCAATGCGGTCATGTGACTTTGTTTATATCTACTGCCGCTGTAACTTGGATAGACTATAGTCGCAAAGCAATTTCATCGCTCCAAATTAAGGCGCGCAATTTAAAATTTTTATATATATTTTTTTTTAGTTAAAACAAAATTAGGTATTGATGAAAAAGATTCTGAGGGGGTTTCTAGTAGTAAGAAATATCGAAATTTGATTTAGTGAACAAGGATCATTAGTAATAGAAAAGATTTTTTTTTTATTAGTTTGAATGATTACTGATGCCAGCCATTGATTTTGCCAAAACGCAAGCAGAAATAATTTCTCTCGAGTTGTCTCTGGTATTAATACAACAAAGCACAATAGCACAAAACACTTTTTACTTCTACTGTGAGAAAGGATTTGTCGCAATGTAAATGGAGAAGTAAGTAAAATTAGGTTTATTTTGTAATGACCGGTTGGTTTTGGTTTTGACTTTGACGAAGGCTTGGCTTTTGACATCAACGAAGAGGGAGCTAATGCGCATGCGTACAAAATTTTAATTTTTTTCGAGTAAATCCCTGCCGACATTTTTTTTAAATACCACATACAATTGGATAGACAACTAAAAAAAATGTGTATTAGCCCATTGTTCTTATTGTCAAGCTCTTCAATGAAATAATAATGCCAGACAACTAATTAGATATACAGGGTTGTTCATCAGCCTGTATTTTAGCTCTTATAAAAAATCAACAAATACGGGGACCTGCGCAAAAAGAAAAAAAAAACAAAGGTCCCATAATTTTACGAGTGCAGTAAGTTGTCGACGTTTCTTTGTTGTTGTGCCGTCAATAAATTATGTCATTCCAAACCTAAAAAACCTCTTATGTCACCTACCTGTAGAGTGTAGGGTGACCGGTTGTTTCGGTATTCCGAAGAGCTCCTCGCGACGAGCGTTCGGTTGCAACAAATGCGGCTGATCGGCCAGCGGCAGCGCCTCCGACATGGGCGTCTCAAACGGGTCGGGCGGTGGACAGCCCAGGCACAAGGTGGATTCCGATCTCTGGAAGAACGGGTGTTTTCGGCCCTTGCCGGTAAGCCCCTGCTGCGACGAACTGTTCAGGCTGTTCGATATGTTGTTGGCTAAATTGGAGACTTCCTGGTCGTCCAATGATTCCGTCTCCATAGCAACGGCGATATCCTCTTCCGCCTCTTCATTTTCGTTTTCGTCCTTGGGAGTATTTATTTAATATTTAATTTTTCCAATTAGGGTGTCCTCTCAATATAGGGTGGACCAGAAAAAGAAGGATTTCTATTTTTCAACCAGAGATAACTATATAAAACTATAATATGATTGGAATTGGGGGAATAAAACAAACCTAAAAAACGCAAAATATACAGGGTGTCTCAAGTGATGCTCACTTCCGGTCAAACCGGAAGTCAAAAATGACAACTGACAAAAAAAAAACCTTTTTAACAACTCGCTGTATATTAAGTCTGACGTCATATTCGAATGCCTCGGAAAATTCTACACCAGTTTCGATTTGAACTATCAATTTCTCTTTAAAATTACGTAGCAAATTGGGTTTATCATGTCAACGGGGACACCCTTTACAGTAGTGTACAATCATCACAAGAAAACTCCGACCCTTCCTATAATTATTTCTCTAATTTTTGCAGATAGAAAAAAAGTTTTATCTAAAAGTCGTAAAGGTAACTATCGGGCTATGTGGGTTATACAGGCTGTCTGTGGCTGTAAATGAAGCACAAAACATTTTTTTCATTTTTAATAATGAACACCGTGTATATTTTTTGATATTTTGAACGAGCTAATTTTTTTGATTACAACAATATACAGGATGATTTTTTTAGAACTACCACCGCAATTTTCTCGCTTATTTTGCGCGCTACAAAAAAAAACGTAAGGAACAAAAATGTGGCAATTTTGGATAGCTATGTGGTGCTGAAAAAGAAATTGGCATACGTGGCCAACTTGTCGCGCAATATAAAAAAAACTCAAACTGAGCAAAACTATTAATAGCCGTGGAATGTTTATTTTAAAAGATATAGGGATACTTTTATATCGAAAATTGATGGCATTGACAAGCGTTATCCATCAAGGTGCTCAGATAGTTTCAGCAAATTACACAGGGTCTTCGGCTGTCTTGAGGGCATGAAAATTTTTGTCGATTTGAAGTTTTTTTAGCACAGCGCAAAAAGTTGGGGATGGAGGCCCATTTCTTTTTTTAGCATCGCCTGCCTGACCAAAATTGCCATATTTTATTTTCTTAAGTATTTTCTGTGCGGCCCAAAATAAGCGAGAAAATCGCTTAATAAGAAATAAACAAAAAACATTTTATAGCATCAAGAGAGCCGAAGACCCTGTGTAAATTTCTGAAACTATCTGAGTACCCAGTTGCATAAAGCATCTTGGTAATATCAATTTTCATTAATTTTCAATATGAAAATTTTGTCTTATCTCTTAAAATAAACATGCTACGGCTATTAAATTAATGGGCTCATATACTTCGGACAAAAATATGAATTTTTTTTTATCTATCGGTAGAAAATGACAAAAAAATCGACCCATGTCTTTCATTTTTTTCAGATTTGCTGTAATTTTATAAATAATACTTTCCCGCCATAGGTTGTGACGCAGTTGCCCTTCCTTATACAAGTGGTATTTCATAATTTTTACTGGAATTCTGATCTAGTTTGTTAGCATATTATGGTATTATTAAATACCTGATGTACCTTTTATTAAAAGAATTTATTATTGTTAATGTCTTTCAATATAATTTCAATGCAGATCAGGGTAATTAACAAAAATGTTATCATTATATTAATACATTCTATACGACCCCCGTCGCCAGATAAACGGCCATGGAAGTTTGGCAATACTGCTTATTTACGAGGATTCATTTGACACTCAACGTCTGACGCGTTAGAACTTACTTATACAGTTCAAATTTGCACTGCAAGTTTGTGTTATTATTTGAATAGTCTTTTACATAGCAAATCGAACTTTTCAAAGTATGGAGCAAGGATTAGTGAACGCGACATCGGACAATCTGCCATATTACCTTGTGGAATTGGAAATGGTGTGTTCGTTTCTTCTTTTTAGGTTCTGAATATTTGTCATTAACAAAAAGAAAATGAAAATATCACTTTAGACGTGAATTATTATTCAAACTTTACTAAAAAGGTAACCAATTAGGGAAAGAATGAACACAAAATAATTTACAGTTTATTGAGCAATCATTTACAATACAACTTATTTAACTTAAATATATTTCATAAAATTAAAGGCCTCACACAATAACCATTATATGATCTAAAAGGTACCTATATTAATTGATGATTTACCCTGGAATGTATATCGAGCTTTGCAAATTCTCGAATTCGTCTTATTATCCTCTCTACATGAATTGAAAGGGAAGCAATTAGTTTGCTTTTTATGCTTTTTATGTAGCGCTGAGGCACAACTTCCTTTTTCAAGATAATCTTGCTTCCCACAGTGTTGAAGAACAGGCAATTCTTAGAATCACGCTCAAGCTAAAAAAAAAAGAAAAATGTATCTTACTATTCTTTTACAGAAATTATTGCAATAAAAGGTGCTCGATTAAAGAGTAAGTAAGAACTTAATATTAGTATACACTTTTAATCTCTACATGTAATATAAATTATTAACAGGAGTTATTTTGAGGTTTATTACATTCAGGTAGATGTAGGTAGTCTTAAGTAATAACCCCAAGACAGTAAGTAAGTATTAAAAAAAGAAGTAAAAGTGCTTCAAACTATCTATAACAGATAATATGTACTTACGTTGAAATGGTCTTCGTAACAATATAAAAACGTTTTCCTCATTGGAAGGCCAACTATTTCCAACCACCGTTTTCGGTGAATTTCGTCGGTGTCGATAAAAACAATTTTCCAGAGTGTCTGCTGGAGTTTTCACAAGAGTGAACGAACAACCTCCATCACTATTATAACGACGCGCAAACTAGTAAATAACTAAAGATCACTTGCTTATTTTCTGCTAACGCATTGGGTAAAGGGCTGATAATTTTCGCAGGTAGAAACGTTTTCAGACAACTATTGATAGTTTGATAGCGGTTGTATTTATAAAGGTTAACAGGCAAGGTCAGGTTATTTTATTTGACGGAAGACGAAGAGGGGAGAAGGCAACGTTGCCGGTTTTTTTTTTTAGCGTTTCCGGACGTTTAAAGGCGATATCTATCCATTGCAAAAATAAAAAAAATTTGGTATACGAGCCCATTGTTTTGCTCAATTTGAGTTTTTTTTAAATTGCGCGACAAGTTGGCCATGGATACCAATTTATTTTGCAGCACCACTTACCTGTCCAAAATTGCTACATTTTAGTTTCTTACGTGTTTCTTTTTTGCAGAGTGCAAAATAAGCGAGAAAATCGCTGTGGTAATTCTAAAAAAATCATTCTGTATAATATGTGGAAATTTGCTTTTCCCTTTAGCAAGATATATGGACTTGAATTTACAAAAAAAATCATATGAAAATCGCAGTTAGCCATGAAATTAAGGCGCTTTTTTGATAGTTATGCTAGATTATCTCTTACTTTAGTACTTGAAATGGCAATAAATATTCAATATTCATAATTTTTACTTCTTCGTTTATCCAGGCTAAGTATACTTTAAAAAACTGGTATTTATTACTATTTCTTTCGATTTAATAGAGTAAGTTTCTCTCAGAAATATTCTAGCATAACTATCAAAAATCTGCCTTAATTTTAAGCCTGAGATTTTTGTTCAGTTAGGCTTGAAATCACCTGAATAATCCGAAAGGCTACTTTTCTAAAGCCCATTAGTTACCTGCTTAAAACTTTTTTACTGTTATATAAAACTTCTTTCTGTATCTGAAAAAATTAGATAAATAATAGGGGGTCGGAGATTTTGTGTGAAGACTGTACTTAGAAGCAGCGCCATCTATTAATGACTACATTTATTAAGACTGTACTTAAAAGCAGCGCCATCTATTAATGACTACATTTATTAAAAGCCAGAAGAAAACATCTTATTTTTTAACTACAAAAAAAGTGTGAATTAGAACCAACCAAAACATTCATAGAGAATAAAAATGACCACGAAAGTTTTTGTTTGCTTCGTATCTGTCTCCAGTCAAAACCTTCATACGACTGCAGTCATCAGAAAGCATTTTACTCTAGGAAGCCAAGTGGTACGTAAAGCAAAAATAGCATTTACATATGTAAACAACAGTCTTCCAAAATTTCAATAAAAATGTAGGTATGATAAAAAAAATTAAATACGAACTTATATAAAGAAGGTTGAATAACTTTCAGTATTATTTTCATACAGAATCGTATCATCGCATTTGATTTGATGGTCAAAGTCTCGCCACACTTTTTACTCATTCCTAGAAGTTCATGGATATTTAACATGCATGCACGAACATATAATTTAGTTTTATATTATTAGATGGGACAATATATAAAGGGTGTTCCGCATAAGAACTAACACAGAGCAGAGCCCTCTGTATGCTCCTGCTCTGTGTCTGTGTGCTTTATTCGGAACACCCTGTATTTATGTGAAAAATCTGACATTTAAGGTTACGTCTCCAGCACTTACCTGGTCATTCCACGTTGGCAATGGTAACACCCCCTCTCGCCTCAGGTATTCATCTCTATGATCGACGAGTCCCGACCTCATGTAATAAATCAAGGCATCGAAAACATAAGCGACATGTTTCAATGCGGACACGTCGAGAATGGGGAGCGAGTCGAGATGTTCACTGTTGTGGGCCCTCATTAGCGATAGGCAGTAGGACAGGAACTCTCTCCTGGCCACGTGGGCATCTCCACCTGCGATATCAGTTAAAATGATATACGTGAAAAAACAAAGGTGTAGACATCAAATAATATAAGACAATGTAAAAGTAAAAATCATGATGTAGGGAAGGATGATGGTACCACTTGATTACACTATTATCAATCAACACTTCCAAGTTCCTTAATTGAAAACATTAGGTTGTCAATGTATGTAGGTTGAATTTCAATATGATTTATCTAGTACCATTTTGGTCAAAGTTTAGCCATAATGTCAACTGATGGCCCATTTTGTTTGACAGAAAAAAATCACAACCACTTTTGGCAGAGCATATAAAACAACCAGCAGTATCACTCCCTATGGCGGGAAAATTCTGCGCACCTGTTCGCGCAGTCGCCATGTGGGAATAGATTCTGTCAAATTGATGCAGTGTCGGGGCGATTGGGCAGTTCTTTTTTGGCTGTATGAGAGATATATAACAGTGCCGTGGAGTGTGCTTTTTTGTAAATTGTACTTTTTGCTAGTATCTTTAAATAAAGAATCCCAGGAAGGAGTAAAAGCTGCTTCTGCTTACCACACACTATATACTTTACTAATACTACTCTGTATTTCTGAATTGATTTTCCCGACTACACCTCTGACTTATATTCCACCAATATGGCTCAAGGTCACTGAATTTGCGGATGATTTCTCAAGAGTAAACTGCTGGTTGTTTTATATGCTCTGCTTTTGGTGAGCAATAATACTTAAAGTTAGCTGGGGATAAACAATAAATACCCTTCTCTTTCAATAGGGTACTAAAGTCTATCCAAGTTACAGCGGCAGTAGATATAAACAAAGTCACATGACCGCCTTACGATCGATTACCAGGGTCGGACTAATATGAGATTCCAAGTGGCTTGTAATTCTGAACTAATTCTTTTAGAAGTTCTAAAATTTGTGTTTCTACCTTTCGTGGATCTTTATAAATTTCCTTAAATTAAATAGCAAAATAAATTTACAGAATATACTGCTCGCGATCCGATCTAAAATATGCAGGAAACTCGACTGAGGGAAGAGCCGGCCCTGCATTCTGCTCGCCGCGTAAACACTTGACATTTTATGACGGCCAGACCAATAAGAGAATAGGTCACGTGGTGGCCAATGTTTTGATCCACTGCCTCTGTAACTTGGATAGACTATTATAGAGACGTTTTCTTGTTAATGAAAATTTAAATGGATTAAAAAGCCTTATTGTCGGAATGCCTTTGTGTTATTTGAAACTGCAAAAGCACAATTAGTTTTTCTCTAATAATATGTGCAATATTTTACATTTTCTTTCGAATTATTTTAAAGTTGAAATGACAGTGTCATTCTTTTAGTGTTATATTTTCTTGCTGCTATTTTTGTCAACTGAAAACTTAAACTATCCGAAAATGTTATTCATACGCCTAATAAGTTTTCTTATCGAGGGCAACGAGATATACACTGTTTCACTTTCCTATTTAAAAAACCAGTCAGTCCATGAGTTCTCATCATTTTTCATTAATTTGACATTAATCAACGGCCCTCGTAAAATAAGCCGAGGGCCGTGCATAAATCTGAATCTAAATACAAAAAACCACTAATTTGACATACAGTTTCTGTGCATATCTAAAATTTTTACGGGGACAAAAGATAGAAAATAATCTTAGCTATCTCTACAGGGTGAGTCGATGTTAAACCGCCATACTCAAAATTTGAGTAGTATTTTTAAAAATAAATGGGGTTCTTCATATAACATTTTGTCCAAAACGCTTCGTTTTCGACATACAGGGCGTCAAAGTTTTCTTTTAAAAACAGAAAAAAATTAGTATTTTCGGTTCCATTTATGCTATCGAGTTGAAAATTGGTACTTTTATGTTTTCTGGGACGGCGATTATGAATTTTCATTTTCTATCAACTTTCTTCTAGCCGCTAGAGGGCGTTGGTCGTTAATTTCGAACAAAAGTGTTTTAAACTTTTTTGTCATTGAAAAATCTGCATTTTAGACAGCGGAATATTAAATTACATTCGATTTTGAACAAAAAATGTCTCTTGTAAAAATTCGAAAACCTTAACCGTTTTCATGAAAAACGCAATTTTGGGTCGCGGTGCGCGAGAATTCGAAAAAATTAAAATTTCGTAGTAGGCTGAGAAATGGGATTTATTCATTTGGAATTCTTTATTTACAGTAGGTATTGTCCTAAATTAACAATTTTTGTGAAATTAGTAATAAAAAGAACTTTAACCAAGACAACTTTATTAGCAAAAACAGAGAAAAAGCGCTTCAACGTTTAGTAGGCTTTGAAAACAATTTGTGGGTTACTAATTTCACAAAAATTGTTAATTTAGGACAATACCTACTGTAAATAAAGAATTCCAAATGAATAAATCCCATTTCTCAGCCTACTACGAAATTTTAATTTTTTCGAATTCACGCGCACCGCGACACAAAATTGCGTTTTTCATGAAAACGGTTAAGGTTTTCGAATTTTTACAAGAGACATTTTTTGTTCAAAATCGAATGTAATTTAATATTCCGCTGTCTAAAATGCAGATTTTTCAACGACAAAAAAGTTTAAAACACTTTTGTTCGAAAGTAACGACGTAGCCAACGCCCTCTAGCGGCTAGAAGAAAGTTGATAGAAAATTCATAATCGCCGTCCCAGAAAACATAAAAGTACCAATTTTCAACTCGATAGTATAAATGGAACCGAAAATACTATTTTTTCTGTTTTTAAAAGAAAACTTTGAAGCCCTGTATGTCGAAAACGAAGCGTTTTTGGACAAAATGTTATATGAAGAACCCCATTTATTTTTAAAAATACTACTCAAATTTTGAGTATGGCGGTTTAACTTCGACTCACCCTGTATAATGCCAAAAATCGGCGCAAAATGAACCTAATGACTTTATTATTCAACTCTCCCTATCCAGGAACCCTAGGTAAGATAACCTTGTAGGCTGCCCAAGTTGCCAAAAATGTACCCTATCAAAATCAGTGATGGGGTAAACAATACAACTACAAAATTATTTAAAGTGAACAAACTCTCAAAGCGGTTTTGGTACTCATCCGACAAAAATCTATAGCATCAAGCTACTTTTAAAAAATGATCCAAGGACCCCACGTTGGGTCTGGGTATTGAAAACACCGTTTTCTAATCTTGTGAGAGCATTGCCGTAAAAATAACGCAGGTAACTTAGAAATTTTCTGTGTGGCCGTAACGGGTTTTGTAGATTTCCATTTAATCCTAAATGTAGAAACCAACACGTGGCAAACCTCTTCCTTTCCCACATCGTAGTCGAAATATTAAACACAAATTTATTGTTGTCTGCTCCGTATCTGTCTCCAGTCAAAAACTTCACACGACTGCAGTCATCAGAAAGCATTTTACTCTAGGAAGCCAAGTGGTACGTAAAGCAAAAATAGCCCTTACATATGTATGCGGTCTTCCAAAATTCCTGTACAGCGTAAAAACCTGAAAGAAATTCCAACTTACTCTCTCGTTCTGTTCGTGTTCGTCCACTGTCAACATTGGCAGTGAACCCAACGATTCTGCTACCCGCGGTACCGCTGGTAGTCCCGGACGTTATGTGAGTTCGATGGCCGGATCTGGCAGCGCCTGCGCTACTTCCAACTGCAAATCATCGCCACAAAAAAAATATTAGAAAAGGGGGGTTAAGAAGCAACAATGTAACCTTGCAGATCTAATGCTTCGTTTGGTTTGAGGAAAAAGAAGAAAGTTACCTGCAAATTTACAACTTTAGTATTGGAAAAGTAGCTCGAAGCTATAGATAGTTGTTTGTCAACTGATCGTGCTTTTGCAGAATACCGCAAAGGCATTCTGAATACAAGGTGTTTTTATTACTTTATTCCATAGAAATTCTCTTTAAGAAAACGTCAAGTAGCCTATCATACTTATATACTAAAATACTGAAAATCGCAACAAAAAATTTACATTCACTTACTAGTAATATTTGTTATAATAAACAATAATTTATTTCAATGTAATCAGAATACAAATAGGCTTTTGTCACACTTACGTTTTGATAGAGTTGAGAAATGCCAGCTAAATTTTTTAGCATTTTTAGCAATTTTCATCAGACAAAAATGCTAAAAAAAACGTAAACAAATAGACCATGATATTTATCATGTCATTACCAACATTCTAAGACAAAATAAATATGTATCTACGTAATTTTTTGGTGAAATCCAGCTTTTAGATAGGATTTGATATATAGTTTATATGATACACTAGATAATCTAAAAACGCTCTTTAATTGTACTCTAGAAATGACATTTCTTAATTTGGTAATACAAGGTTGGCAGGGGCGTATTTAGCATGTCTGCCAGAAATGTCAGAACTTGTGACGGATGCCTAACCTTAACCTTGATATTCTGTAGCTCTAACCTAACTTCAAACACGGAAATTATAATGATAGCCTTTTTCTGTGCTTGAAAGAACATAATTTAATATTAATTACTACCTATTCAAATTTAGGATTCGTGTGTGTAAAACGTAAATTCTGTTGATTACGGCCCTGTCTTACGTCACCTATCAATAATAGCCGTCCTCCTTTTACAGTTTTAAGTGATCTCAAATCGATTCCGAATCACTTTGACATCACATCAGATGACATCGAGTGTTCCTTTTACAAAAAATGTTCAGTTGATTATGAAGTGATCAGTTTACGCAGCAAATCGATTTTTATGTAATTTGGAGTATTATGAGAGTGAGAATTATTATTATTATTATTATGTTGGTTTTGAGTGTTTCTGGGGTTAAGGTGGAGAAAAATATTGAAAAATTCATTCACGGGTTAGATTATAGATAACGTGGTCGTACCCCGTACTGTATATATATTTTTCTGGCTTGTATTTTAATTTTTTGTCGAATAATAATTAAAAATAACGTTATTTCTACAAATTTAATTAAATTATTATTAAAAAACAAATAAATATCTAGGAAAAACTGAAAAACATCATCGGCATGAGCATTTAGGTATGAGGTATTATAGAAATCATAAAAGATAAAGTAAAAAATGGATATTTACCTTGACATAACAATGGCAAGGTTAAAGTTTATTTTTTAGGCAACGTCTTGTTTTCGCCATTTTGTGTTGAATAAATGGCCAAAACTATGATAGCACAAATGAATAAAGATCCCCAGGAAGGAGCCAAAGCTCTATGGGCATTATAAAATACGTGAGACGGAAATCGCCCTGTATGGAGACTGCATTTTGACAAAATATTTTTATATTTGACAGTTGTCACGGTGGTTTGTGCTATTAGATATTTGTGTAGTTCTTCGATAAGTACTTTTTGGAGATCTATTATGGTTAGCTGTGTAGCCTGCGGCTATTCCGTGACTACCAGACCAAACTGTTTGGGGGATAACATTCCATCGGTAAGTACTTTTGTAAACCGGAAACGGCATGCCGCCATATGCAGAGACTGGACCGGTCCAGCATAAAGCCCGAATTTGCTCCTTCCTGGGGTTCTTTATTCATAGGATAGCACTGATTGAGTTTTCTCAAAACCAGGGACTTTTTAAAGTAAGGGGACCCAGCATTATACTTTCCAAAGTGAGGCCTATTCTTTCATTATTCTAATGGTACCAGTGATGCCAAGTACGCCATTTTATTGGAGAATCTATGAATATAACAGGTACTTTGATTGTTAGTAACAATTAATAATGGTTTCCATGATTTCTAAAAATTAGACTTGACAATGTTGTGTCTACAAGTGCAGAATATGGCAACTGTCAAATGATACAAATTTATTATGACCGCATAACCTTTAATTGACACACCTACGAGTATCTGGAAGTTAGAAAACTTAAAAATTGTGAATTATGATGGGAAATATTTTGCCTCCTTTAGAATCTATGGCACTGGCATGTCACAGTTGGACACTGACATATATCACAACCTTGTACCAACCAGCCCCCTTGTGGTCTCCTTGGAGTCTACAGAAAACAAACTTCCCCTCAAGGCTTCACTTTTCCTACGCGTTAGACTGTGACATGCTGGGTCCCCTTATCTTAAAGAGTCCCTGGTCAAAACCATCTAAAAATTGGCCCGATTTTTAAATACCTGTTATTTTTCTGGATTTTTTGCCTGTACTGTTATGTAGGACCTTTTCGATTTCCGAACAAGCATTAGACCGAATTGCGCATTGTTGCTTCGAAAACGACTAATGAAAAAAGGCTACGATACAGAAAGAGGAGCCCAAAATAGATAGATAATATTTCACGTGGCATTTACTTCTAGAGGGTAAGGTTAAGCGTGAAACACCTAGTGAAGCTAGTGTGGGAGCAGGCAAGTTGCGGGGCCCACCTCCTGAGTTGAGCGGGTGGCCGGGGCTGGACAGGTCGAGGGAATTGGTCAGGGCGGCGCCGAATTTCAGTTGCGCCTCCGTGGCGTCCATGACGGTCAGCAGCCAGTCCCACGTCGGTTTCAGGCGGAATTCCAGGTAGATCTGAGCGACACAAACGGATGTAGGGCACACGCAATCACTTTGAGATAACAATGAAAGTTAAAAAATTATGCCGCATACCTGTACGTTGCAGATATCGTCTTGAGAGACGCCCATGTTTGTCAAATGCGACAGTGAATTGTTCAATGTCGGCATTAGTGCCAGAAGGTCGGCAATTTGCCTTATAACAATACCTGAAACAAACGTTGCAGTCAGTTGCCAAATTCAAGAAACCCACCATGATGAAACAAACCCTACACCCGTATTGGTTGAAATGTTTGTGATTAGTTTCTTACTCAATTTTTTATTGTTCAATACGTTTTTTATTAATTGTGTATTTCATTTTATATATATGACTTGTCACCTATACTCCCTATATGTTTTGTGATTAATAAATACTACTACTACTACTACTACTAATTTTTGAATTTGACCAAAAAATTAAAAATTTGGTACGCAACCATGGCAGACACAAAAAATGTCAAGAGACACTGTTTGTTGGGAATTAATCGCTCTTTTGGAATAAAGTTCCAAATTTTATTTTGGACAGGGACATACTAGTTATTTTTTCTTTATTAATGAAAAAGAAACCACAGAACTCTGCCACTGGTTGTCTGTGGACCTTCATATCATCACAAAATCTTCTACCCTATAAAATTTTGCTGCAAACCAAATTTGGCTCTCAGCCACACTATAAAAAATAATTGATATTTTTTTGAAATGTTCAAACTTTTCAATCTTTAAAACAAAGCATTTATGGTTCGTACAACACAAATTCCGTTGCACGTCATCAATAACAATTAATGACGAAAATTGTGTTACCAACGTTTTATATGAAAACATATGTGATTTTGTGTGTTGATATTTGAATTTGGCCTAGTATTATGTTGGTACCGCTGTTAACGCTACGGGCGACGTTGCCGATTTTACAACCGCCAGAGCCCGAGTTATAAGTTATAACCTCGTGGACGTGCACGTGAACGTTTCCACGTGTTTTGCATTGGAATAAACAATTCCGCAAGCTTGGCAATTAACCAATAGTTTTCTTTAAAGACCAACTTGACTGCAAACCCACTAAAAGTTCAATCTTTTATCATATAAAATCTCCGACCAAAAATCCATAGATAAAGTAAATAATATTAAAAGTGTTTCCCAACATTATTCTATTTGTTTTGTAAACACTTATCGTTTGTTTGTTTATTGGTGCCCAAGCACTTCAGCCAATCAGAACTGCAGATTCCAAATTCGCGGCAAAATAGTTAGGGTCTTTGTTCCGGTAACTAAATTATTATGTTGGCTGCACTACTTCATCGCTCCGTTTCATGCATTCTAATGGCCGGCGTTTGTTGTCAACATATCTGTTTGTCCATATTTAGCGAAAAACGTGCGAGTTTCAGTGCCGTGAATGCGAATTGAATGGTTAGAACCTGTGTGGTGTGCAAAAAAATCTGCAGAACCTAAACAACGGGGTGGTTTACACAGATAGTAATAATCCATGGGCGCCAGAGGTGTTCGGGACAGGTTGTTGTTGAAGTTTGTTCAGCTTTACAGAAAGGTGTTTATTTTATAACTACGTACCTCCGAAGGTCGGAGGTAGGTACCTATAAAAAATATGCATGAAAATGTAGGTACTAAGTTATTTATTTTCATAGCATACTTTTAAATAGGAAATATTTGTGATATGTCTTTTTGGAAAATTTTAATTTAATAATAACTCAAGATGATACCATAATTTTTAGGTTTCCTGCAGACCCAGATTTAAAGCAAAAATGTTGTAAACTTAATTTTCTTCTATTGCACCTGTTACTATGGTTACCAGGAAAATAATAATAGTTCAAAATATTTTGAGGTTACGTTCAAATGCCGTGTTCATTACTCTTTTAAAAAAAAAATCTAAATTCACCAAGAATACCTACATTAATTTTGACTTTTAGCTCCCTAAAATACCTTTGGGCACCTAAACAGAAACTTGCTATTTATCAATAAGAAATTGAGGTTAGATTTTTTGTTATTTTTCATAACAAACAATTGCATTGTGGAAGGATAGCACATTACTTATCTATGGATTTTTGGTCGGAGTATAAAATACATTTTATGCTTGTGGTTTAAAAATATGGTGAATGCGACGGTTACTGTTTATATCTTTATTTATCACGATACGGCAACGCTGCGTCCCTATGACGAGTCTTTTCCAATGCCGTATACGATGACGTGCATCGGAATTTGTTTTGTACAAACCATACAGACATACGTTGACATGAAATTTCCTCTTTAAATAATTTTTTCTATCGACTGTTAAAGTTCTGCTACAAAAAAGTGCACCACCCTGTACTTTTTAAAATTTTGTTAAGTGTATCAACCTAACATCAATGAAAACATTTTTTAAAACCAATCAGAAAATGTAAATGTTTCTGAACAATTTGTCCACCAGAAATTAACGTTTTATTGGCAAAGATCAGAAAATGAGCCTTAGGCATTGGCAAAGACTTTTTCCAATCCCTCTCTTTTTCTTTTCACTGTATGTGAAAAAATACTAAAACTTATGGAGAAGTCTGCCTTGCTTTCTTACTATGGAAATGAGATTGTGTTGTCTCAAGTGATACGAAAAAAGAACATAATAAAATAAAAACCCCATTGCAATCACGATTATACCGCTACAAATAAAAATAACTATGACTACAACTCATTTTAATAATAATTTCAAACGTCATGGAAACACTTTTCATTTTGGTATTTCGTAATCCAAAATCGGGACTTCTTACAGTAATCGGGGTATAGGATGGCGAAATTACCAATTGACAGTCCCAGTAAGGACTTCTTAAAATAATTTGACTATATTTGTTTGTTATTAGTTTATTTGAGTTTATTAGATATCAAGTAGCCTATGGAAAATTTCAGTCAACATTGTAGATTTTTCGGAATAGAAAAATATAAGAAAACTTTACAATATGCGATGATTTTTCGCACGAGTGGAGCTGAGCAAAACTGCACTTACCGAAAACCCTGGCAAGGCAACTCGCCGTGGTCGCCATGGTGATCGGCTCGGAACTGGCCGCGACGGTGGCGCTGCCGGTCGTCGACCGCCGCAACGAGCTCGGGTCGATGAACACCAGGTTGGACCCGTTGGCGAGGCGGACGCCGTGCGAACGGCTCGTCTCGCGCGACCTGATCGCCCACTGCATGTTCTGCGGGGCCAGGTTCGTCCGCTGGCCCTGGCCGGCCGCATTGCTGTAACGCCTTCATTTATGAAACAACATTCAAAGCGTGTTAGTCGAACGGAACAACACAATTTAGTCGGACATTGCACTAACAAAACAAGAAGCATTGTCGTGTAGTGCTATTAAGAGGGGGCTCGGAATTAAACACAGAATTTCTGGTTGTGGTCTTATCAAAAACGGCTTCAAGTTATGATGTTTATTTTTCCCCCAAGTAGATCATATTTTGAATTAATATCAAACACATTTTATATATCCCAATTCTTTATACAGTGTGATCATTTAAGGGGGCATTATCACACACAGTGCCAACCCAAGTGTGTTTTTGGTGTTTGTTTTTAAAATTACTAGGTCTTTCAAAAAACCAATGCTCAACTCAAATACTACATTGTATTGCGCATATTTGGACAAAAAATCAGCCAAATCTGATGTTTCGTTTGCGAAAACAATATACCTGAAATGTATTTTCTTCTTCTTCTCTAATACAAAATTACCAGAAACTTTAGGTATATTGTTTTTCCAAACGAGACATCAGATTTGGCTGATTTTTTGTCCAAATATGCCCCTTATAATGCAGTATTTGAGTTGGGCATTGGTTTTTTGAAAAACATAATGATTTTCAAAATAAACACAAAAAACTCACTTGGGTTGGTAGTATTTAATGCCATACATATGGTATTTTTTTTTTATTAATTGCACAACGAAAATACAAATATTCCCGAAAGTTGGTGCATGTTCGGTAATCATATTAGGCGCACTTAGAATGGTTGCAAGCCAAACAGCATACAGGGTAGGTCAAAAAATATAAAAATTGTACAAGAGTAAAGTACCCCTATTTCAGAAAATTCAGCAAAATGTTATTAAGAAAAGTTGTCTAGAATTCAAAGTTATGCCTAAATACCAAAACATGGCCTCCTAAGAAAAAAAAAAATTTTTTTGAAAAACAATAATTTCCTATATAACTTTCAAAAATATGTTGAGATTTGAACTTAGATTTGAAGATAATAAAGAAAATAATTATTTTACTACCGCTATCCTGGGCAACGTTGCAGCTTTACATAAATGCTGTTATTTATAGTTGCACAAAACATTCATGAAATAAATTAAATAAATCAGTAAATTTGTAGGTTCAGTCTGGACTCATTACAACCCTGGCTAAAAACCAGATAACACTGACAGCGCTCATAGTTGCTCACTTTGGATCTTGAAAATTGAAATTGACAGTTACAGTCAGAAAACTTTTTGGTGGACGTACTTTATAAATGATAAAATCTAGTGAAAAAGTTTTAAGATTACCAAAAACAAATTTGCAGATTTTTCACTCTTCATTTTGGCATTGAAACATTCAGCAAGAGTGGTCTGAAATGTCTTATCATCATGAATGGTGTCTATAATAGATTAATAATAGTAAAGATTGCGCGAAATTAAGTCCTTATATTGACCACTACAATTTGTAAATTTAACTTCTCACTTGTGCAGTTTAGAACTATTGTTTGGAAGGCTTATGCAACAAAATTACTTTTAATAAGAAAATGCTTCAAATTTTAGCCAATTTTGCAAGAAAAATATCTCAAGAACGACATTATTGTTACAAATTTCACTCATTTAGCAGTATTTAACAATAATTTTAAGAAATAGTACAAGTAGTTCAAATGTACTATACCCTGTGAGACTTTGTGGGTATGACAATGTGTAATTAAGAGACATAAGAGAAGACATTCTAAGAACACTTAACCCCAGACCGTTGATTGAAGAAGGGGAAGATATCCTCCCTTAGGGTGGCATGCGAATATGATCCTTATGGTCTGTCTGTCACATTCCCACTTGTTACTAAATGTTTCTGTCTCGTTCTCTTACATTTCACCGACACGCGTCCGTACGGTGGCGCCAAATTCCGAAACCACCATTCGAGTCGGTCGATGGAGAAAGGAATCTTCAATCAACGGTTCGGGCAAAAGGTCACTCCATCGACGACGGAAGAGCGCAGAAAACTACGCGGTCAGCGCACCGCCACCTATGGACAAGGCCATACAACTGCTGTCGTCCGACGCGACGACGTCCAGCTGTTTTTGTTTTTGATCTGTATCTGTTCCTCGTTTTCCTCGTTTACTTATTTTTATTTCCACTTATATTATCGTTACTGGGTAATCTGTGATTGTTATTACGTGTATTTGGTGGATACAGTAGTGTGCAGAGGACCAGTGGTGTTCTAGTCCGATAATTAGTGTGTGCCTATCAAAAACATTTCATGTTTTGAGCCATCAGATAAAGGATACCTAAATACGGAGGTTAGGAAGTGAAAGTGTGTTTTGTTGTACACAGAGACTTGCCATCAAGGCAAGTCTCTGGTTGTATGTATAATATCAAAATGGGTGTTTTCTTGTGTTTTCTCAGCCATGCCCGAGAAGTGTTGTGTCCCAAATTCGTCGATGAAGGAACGAATTAATCGACGCCCAAATTGCCTAACCTAACCGAGCCAAAGCCAAAAGTGTCTGTTTTTGCCTTTCCTAAGGATCCGGTTTTGAGCGCAAAATGGGTGCAGGCCATAAAAAGGGCTGACTTTGTAGTCAAGAAACATTCTAAGGTAAGTTACATATTACATTTTTATATATTTTTCATAAAGCTTTGGGTTATTGTAGGTCTGTGAACAACACTTTTAACACAAGACATTGAAAGGGAGACTACGTGTGTTCGTCGATGGTCCTCAATCAACGGTGTGTTGTAGAATTGACTGGTGAAACTTTACGTGCACCCAGGGTTGCCACCCGTCCCGTATTTCAAGGGACAGTCCCGTATTTAAGTAAAGGAAGTGGCTATTTATACGTCCGACGGATACAAACGTCAGTATACGTCTTGCGCTCTCATTGGCGGGCTGAGTCACGTGACTTCTTTGGACGTGCATTTAACTCCGTACACGTCCGAAGCCGAAGTAAACTAATATTTAGATACGTCGGAAGTGCATTTTTCTCAAGCATCTTTGCAATAAGGAGCGTATGCACTGCTCCTTTTTGAGGGATAGACGCTGCCGTATGAAAAAAGAAGTGGTAATAATTTCCAATGGTGTAACCCACCCCCGATTTTCTTGAAATTTTGGCTAGGTAGGTACCCCGTATTTTCGCCCGATGCGATGTTCGGCGTTGTAACCCACCCCCGATTTTCTTGAAATTGTGGCTACCCCCCGACATTCGGCGCGGTGCCGAATGTCGGGTGGATTACATCATTGTAAATAATAAAATAACCACTTCATTTTTCATTCCGCAGCGCCCATCGCAGAAAAAGTAGGGCATACGCAATACAAAATGAGACAAGATAAGGTCTGAATAATCTCGGACATCATCCAATCGACAACTGAGCCGATTCATAATCCATCGAACGGTAGAAGTAAGGTTATGTGTCACGTGACTCAATCGACCAATGAGAGCGCAAGACGTATACTGACGTTTGTATCCGTCGAACGTATAAATAGCCACTTCCTTAAGTAAAATGTCCCGTGTCCCGGCAAACATTCATACGGGACGCTATAAATCCCGTATTTTCAAAATTTAAGGTGAAAAATTAAAAATGTTACATGCGAACGGCATTTGCACAATCACCACCATCTAGAGTCCAAGCCGCGACTCACATGTGAACACAAAATTTGCTAAATTATAGTCCTTCATGCCTTCATTGGCGCCACACTACAATTTTCGTAAATGTCAATTTCTTGTGTGTTATGTGATATATCACAAAAAATGTTCTGTGATTTCTTTTTATTTTTAAAGGATTTATTTATTTTTGGTTAGTCGTGATTAGCCAGCCATGATAATTTGTTTTTGGAAGTTTATCCCTTCAAGAAAAAAAAACAAAAAATGTTCTGTTTTTTTTTTATTTTTAAAGAATCTATTTAGTTTAGTTTCATAATTTGTTTTGTTTTGTTTTTGTGTTATCTTCAAGAAAAAACAAAAACAAAAAATAGTGGTTTTCTTTTATTCCTTTTCATTGGCCTTTTTCAGTTTTTGTAGCCCCCCTCCCCCCCCCCCCCCCGAACGCCCGTCACGTCCCGTATTTTAAAATTGAAAAGGTGGCAACCCTGCGTTGGTATCGTACTGTCATGCTTGAAGATGTGCCTCAAAATGCATAGCTAATATTAATATTATCTATTATACAGTGAATAAAAAATGCGAAAGTGTGATTTTTCTTCTTTTGAATAGGTGGCTGTGAATTCATATTTGACATTTTCTTGGGATTCCAAACAACTTTTCTTAGTGCTATACTGCTGTAGTTCTAAAAATAAGAGTACTTTACTCTTGAGGAATTTTCATATTTTTCAACCTTCCCTGTATACGAATAGAAATTTTAAAATTTTTACAGGTCAATTTTGAGTTTAAGCACAAGCACTAACTTTTATCAAGAATAATTTGTTTTGAGAAACTTCAAATAAAGAAAATTCCCATTTGTGTCCAACTTTCTGTCATTATCATTATTATCTCGAAAACAGGGCGGTATTGGAAAGTTATACCGTAAAATAGTCTTAAGACACTGTATACAGGGTGTAACTGAACTGATGGTCAAAAATGAAACCACGTATTCTTGGAGTCAAAATAAGGGCACTTCATATATTTTTTTCTTCTACGGGCCTTAGTTTTTTTTATACAGAGCATAGAAGTTTAGAGAAAAATACACGTATTTTTTAGTATCTCTAGAATTATACGAGATAGTTTTTTCAGTCACATGATCGGATGAGCCGTCGAACTTAAGGTTGAAATGAAGCTTCTGAGGCTCACACTTGCAGTTACAGGGTGTTATTAGAATTTATTACTTCAGAAAAATGTTTAACAAAAAGTATCTCTTAGTATTTTTTCATATTCGCAGCCGATGGAGGAAGGGAACAATGACGTATCTGTTCTCCAAAGTTCTACATCAACGCTTTGATACCTTTAATCCTTGTTTATAATAGGTATATAATCAAAGTTTATATCGTCGATTCTCAAACAACGGAATATACCTATAATATTATCTTCATGTTTTGTTATTCGATTATCTATGTGATATAGGTACTGAAGTAGCATACCTAGTAAAGCATATCGTTTATTATACACAATATTTCATAAGCATAAGTATTAACACTGACATACCTAAGCATAAAAAATATGATGACTAGCTAAATTTATATAGTTGTCATTCATACAGAAAATTTGGTTTAGACGTCGACGGAAGATTCAATCAACGGTTTACAGCATAAATAATATAACAAAACTTTAACGAAAAAATTAAAACCGACTTCAAAAATTTGCCCCTATGCACATTTCAACTAAAATTTTAGAAATATTTTTCTCTTTCTAAATTGAGTTACCTTTGGATTTGGTGACAGTCAAGGCAAAGAATTTACATCTATTTACATATGAATACATCATAACCAGGGCCCCCATGGGTGACCCCTCCGGCAGGGCGCCAAACGTTGGTCCACCCTGTACTTAAAACTTATAGTTTTTTTTAAATGTTTGTTTCATACTTTACTTTTTGTAATATTTTTTATAAATTTTATATAACTGATCAACTTATTTTTTATATACAGGATGATTATTTTAGAACTATACCACCGCGATTTATTTTGCGTCCTACAATAAAAAAATCGTGAAGAAACAAAAATGTGGCAATTTTGGACAGCTAAGTGGTGCTGCAAAAGAAATCGGCAGCCATAGCCAACTTGACGCGCAATATAAAAAATACCTCAAATTGAGCAAAACAATTTAATAGCCCTAGCATATTTATTTTAAGAGATAGAGGAAAACTATTATATTGAAAATTGATGGCACTAAGAAGCTTTATGCAACTGGGTACTCAGATAGTTTCAGAAAATTACACAGGGTGTTCGGCTTTCTTGAGGCTATGCATTTTTTGTTTATTTCTTATTAAGCGATTTTCTCGGTTATTTTAGGCCGCACAGAAAATAGATAAGAAAATAAAATATGGCAATTTTGGCCAGCCAGGTGACGTTAAAAAAGAAATGGGCCTCCATGCCCAATTTTTCGCGCTGTGCTAAAAAAACTTCAAATCGACAAAAATGTTCATGCCCTCAAGAGAGCCGAAGACCCTATGTAATTTGTTAAAACCCAATTAAAAGTTACCACCTGGTACCAAATTTTGGAAAGATGGGCCTACCTACTTTGTTTTTCTCACTCTTTCCTTTTTCTAACGCGCTAAAGTGGCTTCTAAATACAAGGTATCGAAAAATTTTATGAGAAAAAGTTGTTTAGAATTAAAACTTATTGCCGTGTACCAAATTTTGAGACAATCAGCCTACTTAATTTTTTCATTTTTTCTTTAGCGCCTTAGAAAAAGAAGTGGGAAAACAAAGTAGGCCGATCTTTCCAAAATTTGGTACCCTGGGGTAATTTTAATTGGGAACAACTTTTCTTAATGAATTTTTTTTTATCTTTAAAGGAAAAGGCACTTCACCTACAATGAAAATAAATAAATGGTCGCTGTCGACGCCATCTTGATTTTTCAAAAACGAAAATATGCTAAAAATTAGTTTCCAGTCATTAGTCAAGCAAATCAGAACCACAAACAATCAAATTTAAATGCGAAATTTTTTTTCTTTTACACATATTGGCTCACTTATCCTGGGCCACCCTGTATATTGTAAACAGCCAGTATTTGTTTTTTTTTTAAATTTATGTACCTGTGGCTTTGTGTTAAATTTTATTTTTGTTATATTAGTTGATCACAAATTCTTTTTTGTTTCCCTTGGGTGGTATTTATTGGTTAAAAGCATGAACTAGATCAATAATTCTAACAAAATCAGTTGATTAAACTACAAAACTTGACAGTTGCATATTATAGGTAAAAAATAGCTAGGTACAGGGGCGGATGGGCTTTACCTAACCAGCCCGGGCATTTGTCTCCCAAGCGGCCCCTAAATGTCTCATTTGGCTTTAGATTTTTCTTTTCTTAATTATTATTATAATAACAATTAAAAAAAAAGTAGATAATGTATTTTTTTAATAAAACAAAATATACATGTTTTATGAAAACATAAATAAAATCATAACTCTCGTAAAACAAATAAAACTTTTTTCTCTAAATATAAAGATATAAAAATAACAAAACATTCAGAAGCGTAGAAGGACCACACCGTTATTTTATTTTTATTGAATTCGAAATTCCGACTTTTAAAGTCGAAGGCCAACTTTGAAGTCAAAATTCCGACTTTATAAAGTCGAAATTCCGACTTTTTACTCAAAATTTCGACTTTGAAATTCGAAATCCGACTTTGAACTCAAAATTCCGACATTGAACTCGAAGTTTCGACTTTAGTCAAAATTTTGAGTTCAAAATCGGCATTTCGACTTCAAAGTCGGACTGCGACTTTAAAAGTCGAAATTTCGAGTTCAATAAAAATAAAATAATGGTGTGCCCCTTCTACGTTTCCGTAAAACACGTAAAGAAATAATAGAACAAAAAATAACAAAACAAATATAATTAATTATGGCCAGTTGCACCGTCCTATCTTAAATTACAACAATTATTGTAACAATGATTGCCTTTTGTTTTGTCAAGTAGTTAAGACGTCTTAAAATTTAAGATGCGATGGCCGGTGAGCCTTCGAGCCTGCGGCGGCCCTCCGGGGCCCTTCGAATGACCGGCCCACCGGACATTTGCCCGGTGTCCCGGTGGTCCCATCCGCCCCTGGTTAGGTACCTAACTACTGTCCCGGTTTTCGTCAGCCCTAGGAGTTGGTCACCTTGTTGTATATGAATATTAGGTATAACCGTCGATGGAGGAAGGAATCAATCAACGTTATAACTCCATTATAAAAAGATTATTTTAAAAAGACTCGAGACATTTGTCATTAACAATTAATAACGTTACTCGCTACTTTAAAAAAGCCGCCTCCATAGGCAAAGAGGGGGGCGGGGCCGCGGCCGGGCGACTCGAATCGAACGCTGGAATACAAAATCTAAAATATATCTTCCAGCCATCGATCGATGGCGATGACTCATTCGTACCAGCACAAAAAACGCAAACAACCAAGGTCAAATCAACAGATTTGGCAAGCCGCGAAGCGCGCCATCTGCCGAACAAAAGTTCGTCTTGGGAAGCCGCATTACAAGTGCGCAGTGCGCCATCTACCGGACAGAAGCCTCTCTTCCACCTCAACGCCGAGACGTAATCCGAGGATGGTGCAAGTGCGCCATCTACCGGACAACCGTGTCGGACTGGGAAGCCTCGTTTCCCCCACCGCGCCGAGAAGTATTCGACGGTGGCTCCATCTTCTTCCGAAGAGTATTGAGTCAGTCGGTATTTCGCATTAGGAAACTAATCTTTACCTTCCTCCATCGACGCCCCAGACCATAATCTAAGACGTTTTTTTTTTAATTCAGAACAATTTTCAATTACAGCATTTTCAATTTCATGAAACATACCTTGTAGGACTTATTAACCGCTTATTTATTGGGAATATAAAACAGATCATGATCTGTATAAAAAATTGAAGACCGTCTACTCGTAAGTATGTTTTTTCAACATAATTTACTACCAATGGACCAACAGTATGGGTCCAGGTTAAGGACATAAATATCTCTTTTGTCTCTCCTGTGTTTACACCATTTTCTCTAAACATTATTAGCAGTAATACGATGAAATGCTAACAAACAACACAACCAAGATTACTTCTATAAGATATACTTTAACATATTTTTTCCCTTAGAGGAAAAAACAGGACAATACTAGACAGACCAAAATCTTACCTTCGTCTTTCAAGCTGCTCATCGGTGAGCGAGTAATCTTCGGTGTCCTGCTCGTCGGTCTCGCCGGCCTCGCTCTCCTCCTCCTCCTGCTGGCTGGACTCGCCGCTCTCCTCTTCGGGGAAAAGCAGCATACCACCTGTTAAGTTATGTACAGTGCATACACGACTTTGAGGCACAGAGAGTATGCGGTAAGTTGTCAAGGGCAGATGGTTTTCTCTCCATCGAACAGTAAAGTTCCTTGTCGATAAAATTGCTAAAAACGGCACCCGGCAATTCTAGCCAACCTTGATTTTGCATCTCACACATGGTACAATTTCTCAACACCAACAACATGTAGAGAATACCTCAAAAGTCATGATCTATAATATATAATAATGATAGATAATAATAATAATTCTAGAAAACCGTAGTAAAACCTAGAAAACCGTAGTAATTCCAGTGCGTGTAGGATAATGGGGAACTTAACTTAACTATTCTGGCGAATCTTTTCTGCACGTTCAATGAGCTAAGAATAAATTTTGACATTTGACAAGGTGATTTTTCAATTAAGTCCAGTTATTTGTGAAAAAAAAAACATATTTTTGCGACAAATACATTAGGAATAGCCTTCTAGTTGTGTTTACGTGAAAAAAATTAAAAATTTTCTGAACAAGGAAACATTTTTAAAAAACTGTAATTTTCAATTTTTTTGTAACTACCTCAAATTTTGCACAAGGCTCTAAAATTACGTTCCAAATAACTTTTTGTGATACCTCATCATTTAACCTGACTTTTCTAAACTTATTGGTAGTTTTTCTAAATGGGGAACTTGAACACATTTTTTTATTTCTTTAATATATTTGCCTATCTATAGAAAGAGCGCATACCAAATATCAGCCCTCAAATCGCAATATTTAATTTGCAATAAATAATTAAAGTTGTGACCGCAAGCTATTCGTTTGTGAAACGACACGAAAAGCGCGGAAATGGTTGTGACGTCACACCGCTCGACATATCGGAAGGCAGTGACAGGAGTGACAGCTACACAGAATTAGGGAAGGAAGAATGGAAATTGAACGTTAAAATACACAGTTTGGAGACCCATTTCCAGAGGGATCTGATGTAGGTCAAAAATATGAACAGCCTAAAAGTTTAAATTTAACAAGCACTTCTTTAACTGAATGGTGAGGCTACGGGACTAGTAATTCGTAGGTCCCAGGTTCAATGGCACAACAATTTTTTTTAATTATCACTGCATTCTACCTCTTTTATTTATCACTGATTATCATGTTGAGTAATAATTGGACAATGGTTATTATGAAGATTATTACTCACAATCTACTCCATAGTGTATTTAAATTCAAAGTACTTACCTGCCTAATATAAAATTGTCAGTAGCAGGGAAAATGTAATACATTGCTCGATGCGTAAGCTCTTTTTAGCCTCGGAGAAAGGTTTAAGACCCGAGGCAACACGGGCATTAAACAACCTCCTCGGCCAAAAAAGTGCGCAATGTTTAATGTTTATTTATTTATTTAAGTTCTCAACAATCAGTAGATTATTACAGAGAATTATATAGATTAATTACTAAAAAAAAACAAGATTACTCAACATGTTTTTCTTACTTTTTTCCCTTTATGTTTTTTTTTTCAGAAACAATTTTTTTAGCTTCATTTTAAATCTGGTGGTATTTCTTATACATTTGATTTCTTTTGGAATCTTATTATATAATAAAACTCCATCACAGAGAATTGATTTTTTCCCAAAATTACTTTTAAATTTTTGAATCTGAAAATCATTATTTTGTCTTGTAATTTTGGAATAAACTCTTTGAATATTAATATAATATTATATAATAATTATATATATTATATAATAATTATATTATATAATTATATATAATAATATTGCTGGAATATTTTTCTTTCTTAACAACTGAATGAATCAAAATGCATACTTTTAATTTATATAAACTTACAATATCTAGATATCCTTTTGGTTTATAGAAATTTATTGTTGGTTCCCAGAAAGGTAGTTTATGGATGCATTTAATAATTTTATTTTGCAACTTTTTCAAGGGTTTTCTTGCATCCAAACTTGCTGATCATATAACTATTTAATAAAGCACACTCTTTTCAAACATTATCAGCAATTTCAAGACCGAGATAGACTATAATAAAATGGATAGACAAAGATGGGACGTTCTCGTTGCTCTTTCTAAACAAAGCTTGCGTGGTTCTGTACTTTTTTTACATGTGCCGCCCATATTAGTTTATACATGGTGCAGCCGCCCACCAGAGGCACCACCACCAACGAGCTACTTGACATCACAACCAAGAAGGGCGCGTTACAAGAATGATTTGAATTATGCAGTTTTTAATTGCTTATATTTATTACATAAAAATAAAAAATGAGTTTTTTGTGAACTGTGGTTCATTTAATGGCAATAAATAACGTTTGAAAGTAATATTTTTCAAATTTAATTTTTGTTCAAGTTCCCCATTAGTAAATCACACCATGAATCCGCAATTTGTCTAGTTTTCGAACGAACTATGGACAGAAAAATTTCAGAATGACTGAAAATCCAACAGGTCGGTATGTCATTAAATGTGGTTTATCAAATTCCTAGAAATACCTATACTCCAGTCTGAATAAAATAGAAACTAGGTCAGTGTTGCGCAATGCGGCATTTGGATCGATGATCAAAAACAGAGTTGCCAAACGTGGCATATAGAGCTTTCTTTTCACGTCAAAATAAAATCCATAACCAGCGATTTCTGATCACTTGCCTCGTTGATATGGCAACCTCGAAGTCCAACTTCTCCTTCTGTCAGCTCTAGCGCCTCTTATTGGCTTAAACGCCGTGCCAAGTATCTATTTTTAGAGGGTCCGCAATCCATGGGCGCACCACGTTGCGAATACCTTCTTCTGCGCATACTGAAAACCGTTACATGTGGTTTGACAGTGACCGCGGTTTTGCATTACGGCAGGGCCCGAGTGTTGTGTAGATTGTACCATCTTAATTTGGAGTGTACTATTTTACATTTTGATAATTTTGATCATTTAGGCCATTTAGGGAATTTTAAACAATATGGTCCATGACTGACCTACTTTCTATTTTATCCAGACTGAAGTATAAGTGTCATTTAAAATTTTGAATGAATGTCAATAAGTTTTCTGAAATTATTTTGTTGTTTCTTTAGTTTGTTTATTTTTCGTTTAGTTACTTATTTTTGTGTTCTGGCAAAGCCTAGGGAGCCATCATGATGTATTAAAAATTGCACCAATACCTTATACAGGGGATCTTGGAAACTAGCAGAGCTAGAACAAAGGTTAAATGGGGAAAGAATTGCCGTTTTGAATGCTCAATCTAATGCCCCTTTTGGGTTTTTGAGAAAGTTCGTGGCTCACTAGATATTTTGAAAAGAGTGATTTTTGCTATTTCATCAAATCTCTGTCGCTCCGTTATTTCTGATTATACAGAAAACCTGTACAGACAAAAATTGTAGATAATTTTGGGCTTAATAAGATAATCTAATCCAATTTTTTATGTTGTTTGTGATTTTTGAGATATGAAATAAATTTGTGTTTTTTTTTAATGTAAATTAAAGTTGGCTGTGGCCTTATCAAATCCCCATTTAACCTTTGTTTTAGCTCTGCTAGTTTCCAAGACCCCCATAGTGGGCATCGAAAAAACTCACCCTGTATAATATAATGCAATTTTAAAACTGTATCAAGCATAATTTCAATGGTACGAGCACTCTCGTGTGTTTTTCTGATTGCTCGTTGTAAACAGTAGACGAGTAATAAGCCGTTCTTTTTACTCCTTATAAAAGATGACAGATTATAGAGATTCCTGCTAGTCATATTGTTGGTGTATCGCAACCTGTCACACACCATCCGCCTTGACACCCTCTCACATACTGTCCCCCGTTTCGGTCGCAAAAAGGCAACCGAAACACTCACCAGTGTCCGAGCCGGCCGTGGCCCCGGTCTGCACCGACCTCTGGGCGGAGGCCGCGTCCTGGTTGCTGTGGTTGTCGTCGCTGTCGGATTCGGTCTCGGCCAACAGATCGAGCTCCGGATCGCTCTCCTCGCCCTGCATGCGGCTCTCCTGCTGCTCGTTGGACACCTCCTGGGCCTCGTTCTCGTTGAGGGACGATTGGCGGGCGATGGGGATGTCGCGATCGGCGGTAGTGTCGTCGTGCTCGGAGGCGTTGTCGTCGTCGTTGTCTATCGCCATGTCTAAGGGCGAAGAAGTTGGTTTCAATTTAATTTAATTAATTTATTTATTTCACACAACGATATAAAGGAATAGATGACTCACTCTAATACGAATAATATGGGTTTTGTTTTGCTTCTACATTAGTGGGTCGGGGGGGAGAAGACGAGGTAATTTGTTTACATTGGCGTTTCTTAAATTCAGTATTTTCTATTTTGTAATGCATAATAAATAGTTTTTTGAGACTTGCATATCATGTATATGCTTTGACCTAAATCGTATAAAAAAACTGGAACACTTGAATGTGCCAACAATAACATCTTTTCAATATCATGAAACAAAACAAGTTGCCTTTGGTAATGTATCTATACCTATATATCGCTGATTTCACACAAGTGACCTACAAAGTAGGTATATGTACAGTCAAATAGGTACATGGGAAAAAATACAAATTTCACTATCATAAATCCAATAATATAAATTGGTTAATTGGGTACGTGTTAGTGTGTGAGGTTGTGCAGTTTATACAATGTTTCGAATAATTTTTATGCCTGCTTGAGGTTATGCAAGGATGGAGGAAAATTTTTTATTTTTATATAGGATGGTCCAACTTTTATTTGTCTAACTTCCATAATTGACAGCAAAAATCAAATTAAGATTTTTTCCTATAAATAAAGGTTTTTTTTATCTTATTTTATATACTTATTCCATTTTTTATTTATTTTACTTACTTTATTTGTTTTTATTCATTTATTATTATATTTATTTTATTAATTTTATTTATTTATTTAAATTACCAACAATTTTAATTAAATTCACAAAATTTTACTACTATAAATCACTTATTTTAAGAGATATCAAGAAAATACTTTTAAAAAATCCTAACTTACTCTCTAAGTAGATTTTAAAAGTATTTTCTTGATATCTTCTGAAATAAGTGAGTTATGATAATAAAATTTGGTGAATTTCTACAGGGCTACACTTAAGTACAATAAGGAATTTTATTATTATTCATTGGCGGAGATACGGGGGTGAGCTAACACAATTTTCAACAAAAAAAAAGGATATGCCACTGGAAAACTTTTTATTGCCTACAGTAATTTTCCATTAATTTTAAGAAAAACATTGCTATTCGCTATTTGGTGAAGAAGCATAATTTTTGTTTAAAATTTGTAAAAAAATAGGAAATAGGTAAGCAAGATGTAAAATGCACAGAAAATGTGCACATAGCGTGTTCAATTGCCAAAAAGTAATGTAGCTCGCTAAATGATTTGAAGTTTACACTAATAAACAATAGGGTACTTGCACAAATTTTGTTTTTTGTTCAATTTATATTTAATGAAAAGTTTTTGTATGGAGAATAACATTCCTCAAATAAAAACTGCAAAATAATTGTTTCCTTTTTGGCAAACTGATTCTGAAAATGGTTTTTTGAATGCGCGCTTAAACAAAGCTCTGACGTCACTTATATCTAAACATGGTAAATTTGGCAACATGGGGTTTTGGCTGGAATATTTTGTGTTTTATGGAATAGAAGCTGTCAGTGTCAGGCTTCAAACTGAAATCATAACCTTATTAGTGAATGCTGATGTTGATAGATGATTATTTGCATTTGGAAATTCAGTGTTCAATCAAATATGTACTAATGGCCATTAGGAAGTATTGTTGTCGTATTTTGAACGTGATACAACAATGGAAGCAAATTTTGTGAAAGCTTATAATCAAATAATTTGCCAAAGCTAGATGTCTTCATTGTGTCAGATTATTTTACAAATAGCAAGCTCTATAACTCAGCAGAAATTCGTAGAGTTAAGACACAGAGGTAAGCTAAAAAACAATATTGTTGATTAGTTAAGTACCTAATATATAATATTTCTTTCAGTGCGGCAAGAGATATGATGATTCAGCCGTTTGTTATGTGCACTTAAAGAGACACTCAGGAAAGTATACTGTAAAAACCAAAATATGCCCAGAACACAAGGTTCGTTACAAAAATTATGCAGTAGTTTGTGAAATAGATGAAGTGGCTGAGAAGATCATTCAAGCAGAATGTCTAGACTGCGTGGCTTCCCAAGGAGGTTGCAAACATTCATTTTTAACGTGGCTGCATAGATATAGCCAAAGTGAATAAGACAAGTGTATCCACTATCCACTCCGTGTGGTAGCCGGGATACGGAAATGAAATGTTATTGACGCCCAGGAGTGGGAGAACTAGGCCGAGCGTTTGAGCGATATTTACGGGCATAGGCAGTGTAAAGATAATAATTGTATAATAATTATAGGTAACAAAACGTGCTCAAATTATAAATAAAGGTGGCCAATTTATGGATTTTACTGTTTTTTGAAGTAATTTGAACTTAAGGCATACCTAGGCATAGTAATAGTGCCGTTGTTAGAAATCAATGTTTATTTTTAACATAATTTACCTAGACAGTTTTTTCTTTTCTCTGCTCTCTTTCGCGAGGTGTATATCGGTGCTTAGAATAAAATCCAATATGTAATTACGAAACAAAAATGCCAACACATGATTCGTGACTTACGTTCAAATTTAAAAGCACTACAGTTATTTAAGAAGTCTTGTAAAATTGAATCATAAACATCATTCGTATCAATATGTTCAGAGAAACCACTCTAATTTTCCTAATAAATAATTTATGTAAGAACTGGGATGCACCATTTACATCTTTCCATCGTATATAATATAGTTTTCCATATCTTCTTTTAGCTAAAAAGCATTATATAAATGCAAACCAATAAATATCACCTGGCTATGACTTACATAAAAATGATCTTCACATACAAATGTAAGAGTTTTACTGGAAAAATATTTTTTACGTTTTACAGCTTCCAACAATTTTGTTCTTCTGTGCCAAGTCTGTAGAACTTGTATAAATGTTTAATTTGAATTTAAAGACGTATTCTCATACGATTTTACCACCAATAATAATACATTTCGCAGTCTCTTTTAGGCAAGTAGAACTCCAGTTATAAAAGTACACAACACTGAGAAGACAACACAACTAAATATTTTGACAATCAATATGTTTATAATTATAATCCAGCAGGTAGTATAATGAATAATAAGGAGACTATAATAAAAACCTAAGGCCTGTGCTGGGGGAGTTAAAACAAATAATTTAGGTATTTTTCTGAGTTTATAGGTTATAACCAGAAAACAACTTTTTAGGTTAGAAGTTCAGCTCTTCTTCTTCATTTTGTGGAAGGGAACCGAGAAGGATTCTGCCAGTCCCATTAAATAAAAGGATCTCAAAATCATAGATATAAAAATAAATTTACAATGTTGCCAAATCTACTCGATATCCATATAAGTGACGTCACCGGTTGTTTTACAGGAATTGAAATTAGAAAATTTATATCTCAGTAACAGTAGCTAAAAATTTTTTTTTAATGCGTTTTTCGTACTTCCCTATCACTTAGGTATAGTTTAAAAATAGTTTTGAAAAATCGTCAAGTTCCCTATTTGGGCACAAAATAATGGCACCACATGTCACTCAAGTCAATGTAGGTTTTTTATTACTACTTCATTTTATAGGTATTTTACCCTTGCCAACTATCTTTTGAAAAATTTTTTCAGAAAAACCAATCTCTAAGGGCACTTTTTCTTAGAATTAACCACATATATATAGGAATAGATGCTTTAAGGTAATACAAATAACACTGTTTCATTTCGCTTCTACATTAGTGGGTCGGGGGGAAGAAGACGAGGTAATTTGTTTACATTGGCATTTCTTAAATTCAGTCTTTCCTATTTTGCAATGCATAATAAATAGTTTTTTTGATACATATCGTATATATTCTTTGAGATACTTATATTTGCAAACTAAATTGTATAAAAAAAAAAACTGGAAACTTTGAATGTGCCAATAATAACATATTTTTAAAATCATGAAACAAAACAAGTTGCCTTCGGTAATGTATATATTCCTATATGTTAGCTAACCTCATACCTCTGTCACTGAATAATAATAAAATTTCTAATTTTACTTAAATTCGCCAAATGTTGTTATCATCTCACTTAACAACGTTTTTCATAATTTCTGTAAGTTAGGCCAATAAAAATTGGACCATTCTCTATAAGTATAGATTTTAATATATTATTATTAAAAATAAAATGTATTAGTAATTACTAATAGTAATATTTTTAATTTAGATTCAAATATTATATTACTTTCATGAAAATTTAACGAAAAACAAAACAAAATACATTTCTAATTTTTTCTCAAAATTGTTAAAAAATATCCAATCGAAAACAGTAAGTTCCAATAATGAAATATAAGAAAAAGTTGTTACTTTTTAACAAAAAAAAGCACTGCAAAAATGGCACTTAAATTTTTTTTATTACAAAATCCGAGTCAATTTTTGGCAAGACACAAGGTTAGTTTATAGAAAGGTTAGGACATTCAAAGACTTGGAAGGGAAGGGGGGGTGAAAGAGGCAAAGGGGGGAAAGGCTGCAATTTAAGTTGGTAGCATTTACACGTGAATTGGCGATTTAGTAACTCCCTAAATAGATAACGTTTCCAGCCATAAGCGCACACAGACGTTTTTGGCATGTACTTTGTATATGGTGTATATTTATGTTGTTTTGGCTGTTTTCCGTTATTTCCTCATTTTAATGTTTGTGCAATCAAATAACGGATCTTTGTAGAGTATGTTGGTGCATCACATTTTTGTTTTATGTTTGTGTTTTTACTTTTTCGGTTTTAAATACCCATGTTGTCCCTTTTGATATGCCATTGGCATCAAGCTGAAGGCCAGCTGGTGAGAGCGGCACCTTCGCGCGATGTTGCCGGTGCAAAGGGACTGCCTCTGGTTTTGTTTAAGAGTGGGGGAATGTCTTAACCTTCCTATAGACTAACCTTGGGCAAGACAGTAGTTTTATATAAAAATGTTATCTAGACTCTACTTAAATTACGTTAAAAACCCTACACACAACTATAACTTACTTTCGCTGTCGTTCACGTCGCTGAGCAGATCCCTAGACTGGGCCCTCCTTACGTGCGCCGCCCTCCTCACGGCCTCGGCCAGAAACGGGAAGGGCTCCGTAGGCGGCTGAGCCGCGGCCCTCGCATTCACAGGCGGGGCGTTGGACGGTGCCAGTGGATCTACCAGGAAGAGTTCCTCCGACCCGTTCAGAATGTCGTTTGGCGATGTGGCCAGCGAAAACGGGGCGGTCGGCCTCGCCACGCCCAACCTAACGGGAGCTATCAGCGAATCAGCCGTTTCGCACAGTTCTTCTATCGCCAATTTCGACAGTGATTGGAAAATCCGCTTGCACTTGCTCAACGGCTGATTTTGGTTGCTGATCCCTCGTCTCTTTGCGGAATTTGGCGCCATTTCGACGCTGAATATTACGAAAATCCTGACGACAGATCGTACGAATCTTCTCGCCACGAATTTGCCGAATTCCGCCTGTTTCTTGTCGGGATTCCTCATTTCTCTAATAAGAGTTTCAATTAAAATATCGGTTACCATTTGGGACTTCACTAGGAAGCAGTGAGTGAATTTGTCGAGCAAGGTCGTTCCCGACTGACCGGCAACGTACGGTTGGTCAATAAACTGCTTGTCGTTTACCTCCCGAATACCAGACACGATCATGCTCTTGACGGCTTTCCAGTCGGTGAGCAGGCATTCCAGAGCCCTACGGCTGAACCTGGGTGGTTCTAGATCGTGTTCGGGCATGTCAGATTCAATATCGGAGGACGGCGTTTTATTTCTAGAGTTTGACGAGGCAGTGCGTGAGCGTGCATTTCGGAACTGTCTTTGTTCTTGGTTCTGACGGCCAACCGTTTGGACCAGGAACAGTAAAATACTTTCACCCCTGCAACAAAATGTGTAGATAGGGACGCGAAACTATTGCTGTGTCCTGTAGCGGGGATATTACAAATCATTCAAAAACTAGCAAGAGAACGGAAAAATGTTGAGCGACTATTTTTACTTATTAGGCCAGGGTAGATAATATTTGAGAACAAAAAAATCTAGAACAGCATGACATCCATTGGAAAAGGAAGAAAATATAGCAAAAATAACAGAAAAAATAATTTAAGGACGATTCGAAAAAAGTTAAATAGCAAAGTTGTAGGTAATAAAAAGATCTACAACTATTGTATTTACACTTTTTCACATAACCTCAAAATATCCGTGAAAAATAGAAATAACCGATTTTTTGGTTTTGTTTTTAATTTTTATCTCCCACAACAAAAAAAATGTTTCCACAAAATTTGGTGGAAACTTAACCCTCTTATGTCCCGAATACGCTGTATTTTTTTCAAATCAAAATATTTATTTTTAACCCTCTTTTGATTTTAAACCGAAAAAGTAACCTCATTTTCAATCGAAAATGCCCACGTCAAAAAAGCTGCTTTTTAAAAAAAGTCGGTTCGCTTTTTGTTCGTTGAAACCTCTACTTTCTGATGGTGTAAAAAAATATACATCACTATGGAAAATTTTCTCAGAAAATGCAAAAAAACGAAAAAACTCGATTTCAAAAAAAAATGTTTAATCAGTTTAAAATTTTGCGCCATTTATTGAAATTTACACTTTAGTTAGGTACTTGAAAAATTTAAGATTCCATGTTATATTAATAAACTAAGAAATTGCAAATCGATATACAATGTGTCCCGGATAAGAATGAACAGCATGGAAATCTTGCAAAGGGTGAGAGATAGAACAACGGTTAAATGGGGGAAAAGGTGCGCAATTTTGAGGTCAATAAAATAGTACAAACAAATTTCTAATATCTCCTTTCGTTTTTGAGTTATTTTGAAAAAAGTGAAATTTTGCATTTTCGAGTTTATTTTTTTTTCTGAAGTTATCCAGATAGGAAAAAAAGAAAAACACTTTCTTATGTCACTTTTTAACGGGCTTTAAGATGGCGTTTTTAGATTTGTTCTACAACATTTCGTTTCTTGAGAAACCATCTTCAATTTACTTCACTTTTCATTCCAAATACCATGATGTATGACAGGAAATATTTTAAAAATGTTTTGAGACAATTATACTGAAAATTCCTTTTTTTCCATTTAAATACAGGGCAAAACATTTTAAAAATATTTCGATAGGAGTTGCAGTTTTGCCAGAAATCGTGATAAACCATTTTCCACCGCTAAAAGATCACCCCCTACAACCCCCGTACCTCAAATCGCCCTTAAATTATTTTTTCTGTTATTTTTGCTATATTTTCTTCCTTTTCCAATGGGTTTCATGCTGTTCTAAATTTTTTTCACTTTTTACCATTTTACTGGCCTATATTGTTAGTAGGGTACCTGTATTGGTATTTTTTACTTGAACTTCAAAATAATAGTGGATTCTTAAAGAAACAGTTAAAAAAACTTACGGTTATGTAGTTCGAAATATCCTGATTAGTTGTTTTAATTTAGCGTATCTTATACTATACAGTATGTCCCAATTTGATAATAGACACCTCAGAAATATATGAAGGGCAAGGAAAACAAATGGTCTCTATTTTTTTATTGGTAGTATCAAGGGAGAGTATCTCATAGGTGGTGGTATTTGGATGGGGTAATTATTTCATGGCCTGCTACGATTTTTTAAAACATAAAATTTTCAAGAAACCCCATTAGGGATTTTTTTACGACAAAATGTTATTAAGAAAACTTGTTCAGAATGAAAAACTGAGTAGATTCGCAAAATTTTAAAAGGCTAGGCCTTCTTTGATTTTTAGATTTATCTCCCACTTTTTTCTTAGAAGTGTCCTTTCTGGAGCTTTCACGTAAAAATTTTATTTTTTCACGATGATCAAGTTTCCTTAATAATATTTTGACGTAAAAGCTCCAGAAAGGACACATTTCTAAGAAAAAATTGGGGAAAAATGCAAAAAAGCTAAAAATCAAAGTAGGCCTAGACTTTTGAAATTTTGCCTATGAGATACTCTCCCTTGGGACTAGGTACCAATAAAAAAATCTCTATTTTGTTTTCCTTGTCCTTCATATAGTTCTGAGGTGTCCAAAATAAAAAATATATTTCATGTAATAATTATCCTGTAAATGGGTACCGGAACTGTTGGGCGATAAGTCTATTACTATTAAAAGTGTTTCTCCCCAAGGCCCCCAAAAAGGCTATTTAAAAATTGATACCTTCATAGTAAATAGACTCACATAAAATAAAATAGAGACAAAAATTGTTAAAATTAATAACAAAATAAAAAAGTTATTAGAGGATAATCGTTATTAGGTAACCCCCTTTAAAGGGCCCAATCTAAGCTCTGTTTAACCCTTTCGGGACTGCGGCCGCCTGAGGATCTGTGCCCAGTGGACCACAGCAGGAAGCGCATGCGTGTATGTACGGTTCCGGTCCTTAATTGCAAAACAGTCATTACATAACAACAGATCTTTTCACAAGCCAATGAGCTTGTGTTCGAATTTATTGATGTATTTAAGTGCACAAATAAGTTTTTTTTTTACAAGAAGGACCACCCAACTAGATGCCATTACTAGAAAATCAGCCAATGACATTCATTGGGGGCATGACCAATGTAAAGTAGGCGGTCCAATGTATCCGTAGTCAACGCGTGTCCGTTCGGTTCCAGTCCTTTCTCATGCCTCCCTGCTTGCGTTTATAGTCGGTTCCGGTCCCACTGACCCAACTTTTATATGCGTGTTCGTCCGGATCCGGTCCCGAAAGGGTTAAGGACCTATGTCACAACTCCCGTTCTTGTGTGACTCATGAATATATATATACCTACGACCGATATCCATCAAAATAAAAACATAAAATTCAAAATTCAGCTTTCAAATTTTGTACTAAGGCTTTATTCTGCAAATATTTTCTCTAAAATAATAAATAATCGTAGCTACTTTCATCAGATCAGATCAGATCAGTCAATTATGTATTCCCAAGACACTGATTGACCATGTATGAAAAAGGTCCTTTATACAACTATTGTCTAAAATTGTATAATTATTGTCTCCCAAATAGTGTAAAAATAATGAAAAGTTTGGATACGTTTAAGAATATTGTACATAAAATGCTAGTAGAGATAGAACCATATAATGTGTCAGAATATTTTGTAGCATTACAACAGTAGTTTGTAAATTTTGACAAGTTTCTGTTCTTATGTGACCAGTGTACGTAATTTGTGGACATAAAGGCACTTCATTTATTCATTCACATAAAAAGTGCAACACGGCCCAACCCCCCCACCGGCGCTCACCTGGAATTCGGCAGGCACACCAGGTCCGTCTCCTTCACCAGCCTGGTCAGCAGCTCGTACCGCACCGACTGGTTGCCCATGATCAGCGCCTTGCACTTGCACTTCTCCCAGCAGTCGCAGTAGGCCGTCGGCGACGTCTTCTTCAGCTTGCAGTCGTGGCCCTTGTGGCAGACGCGCGCGCACTCGGTGCAGCAGCACAGCGTGCCCGTCAGGCCGCACGTGCGGCACTCGAAGATGTCCTGGTTGATGTGCTCGGCGCCCGTCCACGTGAAGCTGCACGTGTCGTTGCAGCAGAGCACGTGGAGCGGCGAGTGGTCGGCGTTGGCGCCCTTCGGGAAGATCATCTCGTCCCGTTCCTGCGCCGTGCCCAGCTTCGTGATGCGCTCGAATATTTCGAGGGCCGCCGAGTAGCTCCGGGTGGAGACGGCCAGCATGAACGGAGTTTGGCCTTGCGCGTCCCTGGGGGAAGCGGTTGCGATTTTATGACAGTCATTGTTAGAGTAACCCAAATATGCAACACGCATATTTTGCATATTATATGCATTTTTTTAAATATTTGCATATATCCTTAAAATATGGCATATTGTGCATAATTGAAAGAATTTAGGATAATTTATATCTTTGGCAGGCGTTTCATTCATTTTTGGGAACAGGGGTCAAAAAATACGAACTACCAAACGTCGGCTTGACGTGATTTAAACCGCTCCTGCAAAAATCGGAACTTTTTAGTTCTTTTAAAACATTTAAAGAGAGATTTTGATCTTCGCGTGGCCCACAAGGACCCTCCCCAGAGCCCTCCTCAAGATTGAATCCCGCCGAAGCCCCGGAAGCCCGAGATGGGTGACTGAGCGGCGCCGGCCTTCCCCCAGACCTCCCGTTCCCAAGCAAATCCCGAATAATAGACTTTCCTCAAGAAAGAACATCCCGCAGAAGTCCCCCCCGCCCGACTTAGGCTCCATTTTATCTGTAAATGGTGAGACAGCAGTTTAGAACTCTAGTACTTGCCAATTTATTTATTTTTTGTAAATTCATCCCTGTATAAGATGTTACCCATCAGAAAATATGTCAAACTCTGATTTGTCACCGGAAGAATGTCGTTCTGAAAACGGCAGTGATTTAAATTTCAAACAACTCATTAGCCAACAGCAGCAATTCATACAGTTAATTAATGAACTCAAAGAGCAGGTTAATGCAAAAGATAAAATAATTCTTGAACAGGCCCAGCAAATTAAGATGCTTTCTGAAAAACTCGACGAGTTAATTAAATTTATGAACACAAAAAACTCTAATGAACCTAGGAAAAGGAAGTCGTCAAGGTCTTCAGATACATCTGTGGGCAGTAAAATAACAATTAGAAATACCGAACGCTCTGATGGGTTTATCGTCCCAAAACCAGTCAAGCGAGACAGATCTAAGTCCCAATCTTCTCAATTATCTAATAATAACTCGGTCAGCCGAGACAGCTCTTTGAGCCATGTCAATAGTTTAAGCCAAAATTCAGAAATAACAAAAAATAAACCCAAAGGATCCAATAAAAATTTCCAAAACAATGAAAATAGCTTAAAAAATGGTAAAAATGAAATAGCCAACAAAAAAGCCACCAAGGCTCACAAAAAAGAAGCTGAAAGCTCAAAACCAGTAGATAACTCAACAGAAAATGAAAATAATAACAATAACAACGATGATATTAATATGGAAACCGATTATACGCAAGAAAATCCCCTCTCCGACAAAGAGAGCGAAGACGAAAATGTCCTAGCCGAAGACGAAATTAAAAAGTCTATTACGCCAATAGTCTTAAGAAATAAGGAAAAGTGGCTTGACATTTCTAAGCTATTTAAATCTAAAAATATTTCGTACGACCGTGCGGTAAACACGCCGAACGGTATTAAAATATACCCAAGCACCACAGACGATTACAGGGGTATGCAGAGATACTTCACCTTAAACAAGGTGGAGTATCACTCATACCCTACCCCAGAGGATAAGTCGCTACACGTCTTCATACGTAACTTCCCTATCGAATTCGATACGGAAGTTGCGAAAAACGATTTGACACAAAAAGGTTACGAGATAAAGTCCATCATAAGGTTAAAAGGTAAATCTCAGAAACCTCAAAACAATCTGTTAATAATTCTTCCAAAAAATCAGACCTCGAAAAACATATACAACGAATGTGAAATAGCGGATAATTGGGTCACCTTCGAGCCCAAGAAAACCAGGCCGAGGGTGACCCAATGCCACCGTTGTCAAAAGTTCGGGCATACGCAATCATATTGCCATGCGGTGCCCAAGTGCCTAAAATGTGCTTCAAATCACCACACCTTTACCTGTAAAAAGGAATATAACACTCCCTGCAAGTGTGCCAACTGTGGTGAGGCACACCCGGCTTATTTTAGTATGTGCAAATTCTTTCCAAAATTACAACCTACAGAAAATAATACTAATTTCCCCGCCACTCATAATATTGTTTCCCCTAATATTTCTTACGCGGCCGCGCCCTCTCAAAATCAAAATAATAATCAGCAAGCCCTAGAAAACATATCTGAAAAGGCGCTTTTAGGCGCCGTTAAAGAATTCTTAAGAATCCTCCCCGTATTACAAAAATTCGCTTCAGCATTTGACAATAATACCCATTGAATTGACAAGTAGATGGAAGGAGTGTAGAGAGAGAAACTGGCAGCCAAACTTGAGTAAGTGAAATAGTAAATAAATCAGCTGATTCCGGCAAAAACCACATAACACAAAAGCGGTGTTTGTCCTAACTTTCTATTTTTGTGTCCTGTGCTTCAAACGAGTTCCGTTGTCAAACGTCATTTTCCTTCTGTCCCAAGTCCCAATACGAGTAATTATTGTATTATTTATATTTGATTTGAGTTTGTGTCGTGGTGGCAATTTCGTATAAAACGGCGTTGAGTTTTCTTAGGTATTTGGTTTAATATTATTTTTAGATCGGAGAGAAAATTTAATTTAGCTATGTGGCTGTATGCTCTCTGTTGTAGTTGTAAATTACAAAAAAGATGGTCATTTCCTGTTTTGTATTTCGCCCCGTTTGGTACAAACGGGGCGGAAAGAATGAGAATAGTGGGGTTTCTTTTCATTCGTAAGTCTTAAAAATCTATGCTAATAACTTTGCAGTTTTCCAAGAGATAAGGTGATATTGGAGACAAGTGGATTGCAGAAATAAAAAGGAAAAATCTTGTACTGTTTACAAGTATTGACTTGCATTTCTGTAGTCAACATTTTATTGAGAGCGATTTCATTGAGAATTTTGGGCAGCGCAAACTTAAAAAGTATGTAATTACTACAGTTTTTTTATTTTCCAAGTCATGATAGAAACTCTATCAAGGGAAAAACTGGCAAAATATTGTGCTAATGAACCTACAACTTCGTAGTCAAAGATGGAATTAATCTTGAAGTTCTGAGACCAGAACTGGTCCCTTTAATAAGGTACTTATTTGTACAATCCGGAAACGAAAGAAGTCCAATGAAAAACTCAGTCTAACCGCCTATGCCCACATTAATAACATATGGATGGCGCTTAGACTGAGTTTTTCATTGGACTTCTTTCGTTTGCCGGACTGTAATTCTTTTTGTTAGATGCCTAAACAATTAAAAATTATATAAAAATATGTAAAAGCTACCTGTCTTAGATGCTTTTCCTATTAAATTGAATTTTAAAATTAATAAATCAGTAAAGATAAATAATTAAAGTTGAAAATGTACACCTTATCCTAGATATTTTGTCGCCTTTATTTTAAAGTAAACTTTTATTTTGGAATTTGTATTTTATTTGTCTCCATTTACTTCCAGGTACATAAAATTTTTTCTGTGCAATACAGGGTGTATCTTTGATAGGTACAGAAATTTTAACCACGTAATCGGGGACGTTCATAAAACCGAAAAATGAAAAAAAAAATTTTTTTAATCGATGTTTAGAAAATGGGGCAAATCAATCTTTATCCGTGCTCAATGCACGCCGCTGGATCGTCACTAGAAGCGCTGAGAGGGGAGGTCTAACCTCTCCCTAGGAGATGGAGGGGAATAACGTTAGATTAGGAAGGGGAATACCGCGACGTTGCCGCATGTCAGAGTGGAATAAATCTGCTTGCAGAATTAGGTACCTAGGTACCTTTGAAAATTACTGCTGGTAGGTATCCACGTTTTTTTATGATGTCGGTTGCTGTGACGAACTGTTTATTGCTTTCTTCACAGGCGCACACAATAATTTAACAAACACGTCAGTTTTTATCACTTTGCTGTTATTTTAAGTCCCTAGGCAGCAGAAATGTATCCGAGCGCCGCTCGGAGAAGTCATTGCTAGAAAACTCATTGCTGATTTCACACTCATAATTTTTTGACAAGTCTTTTGTGGAGTAGGTATCTACCTACCTACCTATTTTACAACTGATTTTCAGGCCGCAATTTTTTTATACTAATAATTAGCCATCTCTTGGGACACCTTGGGATAATAAATTTCTGATCGGCAATCAACTGAATAAAGTATTTGTTTTAAAATACAAGTTATCTGTAAAAATTGCAAATTTCCACAACCACCCATAGGGTAGAGCGTAGAGCAGCGGCGCGTTACTTTTTTTTAGCGAGTGTTCGCCTGTAGCCCTATCATCTCGAAAAAAGTGGGGGAAGACTGTAATTTGACGTGAATTTAACGCGCGGCTTCGATTTGTTCATAGTTTTTAATATTTTTCAACCCTTGCCCGATAGTGCGCCACCTTTAAACCCCCTCAGGGTTGTGGTCCTATGTATTATCTACTTTTAAAAAATTATTCGTTTCCGAAAAAAGTGGGGGAAGACTGTCATTTGATGTGAATTTAACGCGCGGCCCCGATTTGTTCATCGTTTTTAATATTTTTCTACCCTTGCCTGATGGTGCGCCACTTTTAAACCCCCTCAGGGTTGTTGTCCTGTCTATTGTCTACTTTTAATAGTATATTACACACCGAGGTGTCTCGAGATAAAGTAAACTTTCCACCCGGGCGGGAGGGCGGGAAGTAAAAGTCAAAAAATTGACACTTTCAAACTTCTAAAAAGTCAGAAATGTCGATATTACATACATGGTTGTAAATAAAAAATTATTCGGTTCCGAAAATAGTTGGGGAAGACTGTCAAATTGGCGTGCTTATCATTTCCGCATTTTTTAACCCTTTGCCGTTTCGGAACTCTCTCAAGTTAATTCCTTACCATTCCTCTTACTTTTCGTAAAAACTTGGTGGCGAAATGTCGCGTAATGTCCCCAAAAACCGAAAAACAGCGACTCCTCCTGGTGAATTTAAGCTTCTGCGTGCCCTTGACTACTGCCCGACATTCCTTCGCCGAGATTCGCCAGGCGCGGGCATATGACGTTGGCGTCGGGCGCTGGAGTCCGACGCCAACTTCAACAAAAACGACGCCGCGCCGAATCGCGCAATAATTACAATTACTAATGAATTCACTGGCACTGATTCACTCGATTTTGCTCCATTTCCACGCCGCCCGGCCCGGCCGACCTACTAAATTACAGCTGGGCGAGGAGCGCAAGCGCGGGGCGCCACTTGACATCGACACTACAGGTGATCCCCACTACTCATAACTAGTGCGCGATATTAGCCAATCGCGGCTCGCGGCCCCTACTTCTCTCGGGGCGGCGCTACTATGTTGCCAAGTGTGCTGAAAATTTACCTGATTTAGTAATTTAATTCCGTATAAATTTAATTGTGTAGTGGATTTTTACATGGATTTACCCGTTTTTGTGCGTAATAATTATACGAGATAGTAGATTAACTTATAACGAAAGAAACCCCGTATAAATCCGCGAAAATCAAAAATCGGATTTAAGGGACTTTAAGTCAGTTTGGGGACATGTCGGCATAAACGGCAACACCGAATAGTGGTATTGAATGGTATGGGGGAAAGCTTGTGCGCCGTCACCGTACCGCCGCGCCGTAGCCGACGCGCTAGTCGAAGATCGTCCGTCCGATTATTATGGGATTTAACAGCTGATTGATATCGATCCGCGTCCGCCTGTAATTTTTGGGAGCGCCAGCTTCAACAAGCAATTTATTATTATACAGAATGCCTTACGTGTGGCTATTCTGTGGTATAACAATTCTGTTTCCAAAACGTGGACGCGTATGCAAACGTCGCGTCTCGCTAACCGATATTGTTCCGTTACTTTGCTTTGTTTTACGAACTGTCGTCGGAACTGAACCTGCTTCTGTACATTTTTCCAGATCCGTTCGCCATTTTTTTGGACCAGCAGTGATGTCCAAACCTGTTGCAATTGCCGCTACGAATTTGCAGTGAAATAACAAGTGATTTTTTCATATTTCCGTTAAGAAATGCAGTGTTAAACTTTCGCGGCCTTCATATGAAAACAGTGCTAGATAGGTTCCTACTAGGTACCCCAATTACGCGCGAGGATAAAAGAAGCAGCTTCAAGGGTTCGCGAAAATTCGGGTTTTATTAGACGCATACGGTATGGATCTAATTGTACAATCCACCTAGTCGAGTCCCCGTTGGAATAAATCAGCTGAGGGAAACCGAGATGTCCCTAATATTTGGCATCGCGCCGCTTTAAGTGTGCAGTGAAAAAAAAAACAAGTATTTTGTTCGTATTTCCGTAAAAAGAGACTATGAAGTGTTATACCTTCGCGACCATCGTATAAAAACAGTGCCACTAGTTAGGTAGGTACTTAGTGCTTTATGTGATTTTGTGAAGATTTTTGGATAGTATCTAAACACAAGAAAATAGTAAAAATAATCGATGCATCTCAAAGGTAGGCTTTTTCATGCTATTCGTCGAGCTATTCGCTAAAAGAACCTTTAAGGAGTTGTCCAAAAATTATTTATTTATTTATTTAATCTCCACATACACCAAATGATACATGGTTGCGTCAATATTCTTCAAATACTGCGAAAAAGCCTCGGAAAAAGCGATTCGACTGGCAACCAGTTAACTAGTGCTTCTTGTGATTTTCGAGAGGATTTTTGGATAACATAAGAAAGGAGTACGACACCCGCAAGGAAAATCATCCAGGCATCCGAAAGGTAGTTTTTTTGCATGCTATTCGCTAAAAGAACCATTAAAGATTTGTTCAAAAACTAGTTGAAAGACTATTCCTAAAATACTGTGAAAGAGCTATACGTCTGACAACGCTGCACGGCGGAATTGGGGGGGATCCGCCGGAACCGGCCTCAGTTCCAGCTGGTCCCGGCAAGGTCAAGGACCCATGGCCGTAGCGTCGGAAAAAGGGGTTTTAATAGCGTTTAAAAAAAAATTATTTCTGACGTTAATATGCACTTTAGAAAAATTTTAATTGCATAGGCGTAACAAGTGCATTTTTCCCGACCTGCCCTTAAAATTTCTGTACTTATCAAAGTTACACCCTGTATTTACATAATTGTGGTTATAGTATAGAAAAATTCTCATTCCTACAAACAAGCCCCGAATTTCGGAATACAGATCATACAATAAAGAGAATTACGGAACATGACCATTAAATTCGCTCATTAATATGCAACATCCCTTTATACCTCCTTTGCCTGAATCAGCTGACACGTTCATTAGGCGTCCTTGTCTTACTTATTGCCATTTGAAACCTATCTCTCTCTAGAGTTGGCTGCCCCAAACAACAATGAAAGTGGTACCTGTGCGACTTCCATTGTACTTATCAATTCGATGATAATACCACGAATGGTAACAATGCCTAACAACAACAACGAGCATGCCTTATTATTACCAACAACAATCAAATTTACTACCTGGAATGCTAACGGCGTCTTGAACAAAAAAGTAACACTTTTGCACTTTTTACAGGAGAACAACATTCAAGTAATGGCGATACAGGAAACCTTCTTAAAGCCAGGGAAAAAGTTTCGTATCCAGAACTACAGTGTTATCCGCAGGGATAGGCTGACCGGAAGAAGGGGTGGAGTACTCCTAGCGATTCACAGGTCATTGAGATACAGCATGTACAAGAGTTCAGACGCGGATTCGAACGCAGAATTCATCTCCGTCAAAATTGACATGTCTGATAGCAGAACCGTAACTATTTTCTCTCTGTATATGCCCCCGTCTGCTCGCTATGACGTAGGCGAACTCGACAATATATATCTTGCAGCTAATGACGATTCGCCCATCATAGTAGGCGGTGACTTCAATGCCCGCCACCTCGACTGGTCCCCCCCGCCGGGCAACGCCAGAGGTAGACTACTGTCAAACTACATATTTAACAACAACCTGCAGCTAATCACGTCCGAGGAACCCACCAGTTACCCTCCCATAGGAACTCCCGGCGTATTAGATTTCCTAGTCAAAAATTTCGTTTTTCAGTGCCAAATAACGACTACAGAGGACCTCGACAGCGACCACAACCCCGTCACGGTCGTCTTCGGCGCTCTGGACGAAGAGAACTTAATAGATGACGAGATCCATAGATTCGCCACAAATTGGGAGCTGTTCAAGACTTTCCTTTTACAAAACCCGCCGCCACTCCGACATATTACGGACGCCAGGGACGTTGAAGTATACGCACAAACGTTACAAGACTTAATACAACTAGCCCTAACAAACGCCACCACACACAAAACTCACAATAGACAAAAACTTGACTTACCACACGACATAAAGGACCTAATCACTGAAAAAAGACGCGCCAAACGGGCCGCACAACGTACAGGACTTAACGCAGACTACAACAGACTTAACCGACTAGTTAGAGACAGAATAAAAGAGTATAAAGACACCGAGTGGCAAAATAAACTAGAAGAGATGTTAGTAGTTGACCGCCCTTTTTGGCAACTCGTCAAGAATATTAAGGGTAATGGAAGGACTTGTACACCCCCAATACACGGCGAAAATGGAATCGTCTATACTGCTGAAGAGAAGGCGGAAGCCTTCGCAGATTCCTTCGAACAACAGTTCTCCGAAAACCAGGACGTCGAGGACGACCTCGACTGGGAAGACGAAGTAATATGTCATGCTCGTCGACAACGCCCCCCCGGGACAGATCGAGTTCTGTGAACCTAACGAATTATACAGCATAATTAAATCACTTCCCATCCGAAAGGCTCCGGGAATCGACGGAATATCTAATAAAGCTCTGAAATTACTGCCAAAAAAATTCAAAAACGCCATTTTAAACTTATCGAACGGTATTTTAAGGTCTCAATATTTTCCAAATTTATGGAAAAAATCCCAAATAGTAACAATACCGAAAAAATGCGGCTCCATTTTTCCTAGCGATTTTAGGCCAATTAGTCTTTTGTCGTCGATTTCTAAAGTCGTAGAAAGAATAATATTATCAAGATTATTAACGGAAACTGAGCAAACTAATTTAATACAAAGGGAGCAATTTGGTTTCCGGGCGCTTCATAGTACTGAGCTGCAAGTTTGTCGACTCGTCGAAAACGTAGCTAGCAATATACAGGAGAAAAAATGCCGGTATCCTGCTACTCGACATTTCAAAGGCTTTTGACAAGGTGTGGCATTGGGGGTTGCTATACAAAATGCTTAGGGGCGGTATATCAGCCCCAATGCCTTGTTAAAAGTTTCCTTTTTAATGGGACATTTTGTGTCAAAGTTGACGGAAAGATTTCGACGACGAGGAGCATCGAGGCGGGCGTCCCGCAGGGCTCGGTACTCGGTCCAATCTTGTACTCCTTGTATATTAGCGACCTGACACCCTCTCCGAACACTCAGCTGTTCCTATACGCGGATGACACTGCCATTCTGGCTACTGGCAAATCCCTGCGCTTTATAAAGTCCTTCCTTCAAAACACTATTAACTTGTTGCTTGAATATTTCCTAAGGTGGAAAATCAAAAGTAACGCAGACAAAACGCAAGCCATTCTTATCTCTAAAAAAAGAATAATCCCTGTTATAGAAAACATCGTTATAGACGGAAATGAGATAGAGTGGTCCAGGGAGGTCACATATCTCGGCGTAATATTAGACGTCAAACTCACCTGGGCCCCTCATATCAAATCAAATCAAATCAAATATGCTTTATTGCCATAAGTAAGGACTTGTTGACAAAGCTGTGTTAATAGTAATATCAACAACCGTATCAAGAAGGCTAAAGCGGCGATCTCTGCACTTTTTTCCCTTCTCGCCCGTAACTCAAAACTTAACACCTCTAGTAAATTATTGTTGTATAAACAAATAATAAGGCCTACTATGCTCTACGCTTGTGCCGCCTGGGGCTTTGCGTTCAATAACCAACTTAAAAAGCTCCAGGTGGTACAAAACAAATGCCTCAGACTCGCTACGGGGGCGGAATGGTATGTATCGAATGCTACTATCCATCGCGATATGAACATACCACTAATAAAAGACTATATCAGATCACACACTGAAAAAATATACGAAAATACCGTTCCAAATCATCCGAATCAACTTCTTACGGATATATGTATATATGAACCTAACAGGCGGTTACCGCACCGCCGTCCGAAATATATTTTATTAGCCGACTTACCTAATTTCTTAACTTGTTAAAAAAAATGAACAGCACTATATATTTCCCCGAAATGAATAATCATCACTACTATTGTTATTCTTCACGTTTTATGTCTTAGCTTTTAATTTAGTTAAGGTAGATTTTAACTTTAAATTGGCAAGTACTAGCTAGTTCAGCTAGAAGGCTCTAGCCTCAAATAATGACTACTGACTCACAACTAAAACCTCAAGTTAAAGTATATTGTTAAAAGAGGGTCAATGACATAACAATGTTGCCTTCATTAGAAATCACGACAAAAAAGGAAAAAGGGAACAGGGGTCGGTGTCTAGATAGGTACCTGGTTTTCCCAAAATAATATAGGTGAATTATAATTTTATGGGCACTAATCCTGGTGATCTGAAAACGAATAAAGTAGGTATTTATAACTATTTAATAAAGTACAGGGTGTCCCATTTTGGGTGTTTTTGGGTGTTTTTCTCAAAAATCTCGGTTATTATTAAAGCTAGAGGGTTACGGTTTTCACGTCACTGTACTACTTTTTTGAGAGGAATTTGGTGGACCAGTCAGATTTTAGATAAGTTTTATAGTTTCCACGCATTGGCGCAGGACTGAAATTTTCGATTTTTTGGAAACCTCTCTCCTGGCTACAACTTATATATATCGACAAATTTAATCAACTATTTTTATAGATTTTTTGGCGTAGAATCGAATGGAATAATTAGTTTTTTTGGTAGCGTTAATAGTTTAAAATAAAATATTGTTTCTTTTACTATGTATAAATGCATTTAGAAATTTGTATGTACATTATATATGTTTATTTTTATTTGTAAATGAAACAATAAGTTTATATTTTTAAAGTATTTCTTAATTTGCATATTTTCAACATTTTCCTGCATATTTTGACTAAATTATTTGCATATTTATGCGCATATTTTTATGGTTTCGACTTGCATATTTGGGTTGCTCTAGTCATTGTAAACAAACTATTTTTTCTTGGTATATCCAGTAAAGCTGTTGCACTCGACATTATCACAATAGACAAACTTGAAGATTACATTACTCACTTTGAACAGAGCAGCTCCACCAGATGCGCTTCGACAGCGGCCGAATCGTACAGCAACGCGTGCAATATTTGCACCGCGTTCGATCTCCTTTCACTCGGATCGATCACGACATTACTCGCAACCGTGTTGCTGTTGTTTGTGCCCTTCGTCGCTGCACTGCTGCCCAAACTCATGATGCTGTCCTCGTCTCCCGACGCTACGTCGAAAGACTCCGGCGGCCAATTGTGCGTCGGTATTGGTTCTTCTGGGGCGTATTGGTCTGAAGAAAAAATTACACATTTAGCCGAATGACGATGGACGTCAAAATCGTTACGCACCATCATTATCCTTGTTGGATGTCGGTGTACACATATTAACCACCGCGTGGAAGATATTCCTATTTCCGTCGCATCTTTCGCTCAAAAATGCTGGAGTATGAATACCGTTAGCTTCTGGAAAAGAGAAAGACCTGTACAAGTCCAAACTTCAGCAATTCATCATTTAACCTACTGTGTTCATTGTCCAACTGGGCGAGCACCTGACGAACGCCCTCCGTATCACACTTCAGAATCTTGGGCATCAACTGTTGAAGGTCGAGCGCAAAAACGACAATGGCGACTTGGTTTTTGAGGTTCATGCCCGTCCCGGACAGAGCCATAGTACCGGCTGCCAAACATTTCACCGGAGGCAGGTCCAGAAATTGCGGTTCGCGAATCGCGTCCGCGCAATCTTTCGCCATTGGGTAGATCGTGTTGTTGCCATCTCGCAGGATTAAAACGGTTTCGGAGCTCTGAAAATTTGACATCATATTGTCAAGTGTGATGTTTGATTAACTTGTCAAATTTTGCTTAAAATTACACACACATATTCGAGAATTTCTCCATCTGACGATGTACACAATAAAATTCTCACCTCGCCAGCGCCAGTCAGGTTAATCAGCGAAGGATTAAGCCCCATAAAAGCGGTGGTATCGCTGGGGAACGGATTGTCCTGCTCGACCCTGCCGCTGCTTATGTTGTATATCACATAGCTCAGTTTAGATCCATTCCTTACGATGGCGTGGATGCCCTGGCCGTCCACCGCCAAAGTAAGAATCTGAGCGTTGCTCTCGGAAATCTGTACCCGCCTTGGCGTCTTTTGGAAGCAGTCGGGGACACGGGAATTTGACGAAGATTTCAGTACCTGCGGAGGATGGGATCGTTCAGCAACAGTGTCTTGGATGATTACCGTGAGGCTTCCAAAGGGAATTTCAGAAAGACTAATCACAAAATCATGGTTAACTCAAAGGTTAGCAATTTTCATCACGAAAACAGTTGTTTGAGATCTTTTATAAGAAGGATTGTGTAAAATTTATACACTTTTGAATAAACCTTTTAAAATACCGTCTATCCCTTACTGACAATTTTTTTCTATACATACAGTGTCTTTCAAAAAGTTAGCATCATAGGGGGACATTCTTAATTGATAACTTATACAGGGTGATTCAAAACTCCATGTACAAAATGTTAATGAACTATTTTAAGATTTTTTTCCTGTAAACGTGTATCCCAAAATACATCAAAAATTCAGTTTACATCATTTCTGACACAAAAAAAAAAAAAAATTTTCAAGAAATTCTCACAACTGTAGTCATAGTTCAAAATAATCGGTTTTTCTCGTGAAACTTTTGAGGGCTATAGGTCAGAGGGGGTGCATTTTAGGACACAGTAAGAAATAAGTCATATGTTGGTCTAAAAAATAAGTTATTACAATTTGTGCAAATTTAATGCTTTAAAAATATGAACAAGGTCCCACTCAAACATGGTCATATGACTGTGACAATCTTTCAAAAATTAGATTTTAAAAAGAAAATCGCTAAAAATTAGCTTATTTCTCATTAGTTAATATTTTAAGGACGGAAATTAAACGTCATCACCTCGCGACGACCTTCCTTTGACCGTGTTCCTAACTAGGATAAATGTTGCTAAAACAGAAATTGGGTACTGGAGTGCAAAAATTGCGCAAGTGTCTGTAAGATGGCGCTGGAGTTGGAGAGCGGCCATTGATATAGAGCGAGAATAAAAAGTAATGTTTTGCCTTGCTAAAATAAGTTTCCATTCCTTATAAGTTGTTTTGTTGCCCGGCAAGGTCGTTGGTCGGAACCAGGGGTCTAGGGGGAGGCAGGCGGGCCGACCCCCTTTTTTATACAAATAACAGCACATCGCTCCCATCCTGGCGTATTTTGGGATTGAAACTGTGAATTGTTAAACACAAAATAATAATTTGAATATTTACGCTCCTTTATTTTTCTATATTTTTTCATAGTTATTAAGAATATTGAGTGTGAGTCGGTTATTTCTTCTCGTTTCTAATCGAAAGGTAACCCCAAAGTTAACTGCATATGTATTCTATTATTATCCGTTAATAAAAAAATATGTTTAAATTAATAAAAAGATACATTTTGGACCATCTTCATTTTTTCCAAAAAGGTTTTTTGGTTATAACTTTTGTTTGACGTTCGATTGTTTTTTCCAAACGACATTACATTGTTTGGAAAAAACTGCAACAAACTGGTTTTTAAATCATTAATTTGTCTCAAAAAATACGGGATGGTTAAATTGAATGTTCCTATCACCTTCAGGCGGACACCCTGTACCTAATAAAAATATTATTAAAAAAAATAATAGTACTTTTTGAAATTGAGCCCATGTGTTGACAGGTGGCCATGATTACAGCCCAAAAGTAAAGTTACACACATTGTTTAATGGGCTTTTTGAACCTAACAAAAAAAAGTTTATCAAAATCGGTAAACAAATAAAGATATTTTACCAGGGTGGTAACTCCTTAACGGAGGTCACACTGTAGATGTTTAACATATAGGTACAGAAGATGTTCTTTCGCATCAATATATCGTTTTCTTTTTTCATTTTTTATTTTCGAGGTATGTATTTATCAATGAACCATTGCTAAAAAGAGAGGGGTTAAAATCACAGATCGGAGTCTTTGAGCTACGAGGGTCTCCCGAAAATACCTTTTGAAGTTTTATTTTATTTTAATATTAAAAATTTGCAATTCATAGTATATAATACTATGGAAGTAATACAAAAACATAAAAAAGTAATCAGACAGCTTAGTTGATTAAATATTATATCGCCAAAACCTAAAATTGATCACATGAACATAATATTGTCAATAATCCCATAATAATTCAATATTGACTTTAAAATATTATTTCTAATATGTAGTAAATCTTAATGCAAAGCTATCATTTCGTATCCGGTCGATATCCCATTGCAGTCATTGCACGGCGAGTTCCGTGCCCCCGAGTCCGACGTAAGCCGTGCGGCCGGCGGTTGCCGTCTCACTCGGGAGCATAGGAGCTAGAACCTAGAATGCCAAATCAGCGATACACTTTATAGTATAAATATCGGCCTGATCGATTCGAAGGCATGCAGACAATCGTCGAGCATCGCCCTGCACTATGAAGCCCCAATGGTAAGCACCTCCCCTGTACCCATACAAACCCCTTGTTTTATTATGTCGTTTTAATCATGTTTATTATGTCTTAGCCATTCTAATGATTTTATCATGTGTTACATATGTCCCCTTGTAATTGCTTTATTAATATATTAATTTAACTACCATCGGAGTTTCTATAGCTACCCCCCAAGTCACCCAGCTTGTGACATTATGGTGGAGGCGCCGAACTGATATATATTTTTTTTCTCTCAATTGATTTTAATTTTTGTTTCTTTTTTACAGCACATGGGGTTATAATTCTTATATATATATTTTTTAAGGGTATATTTTCTTGTGATATGGTTTATTGGTCCTGGAGTGTGGGTACCCTCAGTGTGATTCAGTTAACGCTGCCGGGGGAGTACTTACACTGCTTAGACTAAAAATTGGCTTGTGGTTCCTCCTAGAAAGTTAACGCTGTCGGCGGAAAACACATCCAATGAAAATAATCTATAACACTTGGAAATTCTTTCCTAAGGGATTGGTCTATTGACTTGGGTATTCTCAGTGTGATTCAGTTAACGCTGCCGGGGAATATCTGGGTCTACAGACTAAAAAATAGGCTGTATTCCTACCTAGATAGTTAACGCTGTCGGTAGACATAATATATACTACATATGTAACACATGATAAAATCATTAGAATGGCTAAGACATAATAAACATGATTAAAACGACATAATAAAACAAGGGGTTTGTATGGGTACAGGGGAGGTGCTTACCATTGGGGCTTCATAGTGCAGGGCGATGCTCGACGATTGTCTGCATGCCTTCGAATCGATCAGGCCGATATTTATACTATAAAGTGTATCGCTGATTTGGCATTCTAGGTTCTAGCTCCTATGCTCCCGAGTGAGACGGCAACCGCCGGCCGCACGGCTTACGTCGGACTCGGGGGCACGGAACTCGCCGTGCAATGACTGCAATGGGATATCGACCGGATACGAAATGATAGCTTTGCATTAAGATTTACTACTTATTAGAAATAATATTTTAAAGTTAATATTGAATTATTATGGAATTATTGACAATATATGTAATTATTAAACTGGACCTGTAACAACAGCGTCAACCGTTCATCGATAGTCTGTTTTTCGTGCCATCTGATAAATAATAGCCACACTTTTGCATTCCCGCTGCATAATTTAAGGGGTATTTTGCCTATGTTTTTTATTTACAACAAGACTGGATAATTACAATGTTTATTACCGTGTTTTCATTCCGAGCATATTCCGAAACCTATGCCAATCTTAACGAAGGTAAAATTCCGGCTCAAGAGACAAAATAGACGAATTTATGCCGGCATAAAGTTTGAAGTTAAAAAAAAATCTCGCCCATAACTTTTAAACTAGAGTCATTAGTATCTATGGATATTTTAAAAATACCCGTGTTTTTTGTAATCCTTTGAAATTCGCTACTTTTTCCAGCTAGTTGGAAATAAAAATACATTGATACAGGCAACCAAACATACAATGGCGAGCCCCCCCCCTTAAAAAGTTTTGTTTGAAAATGCTGTTCTTTTACTCAAGTATAACAAATTTAAACTCACTATTAAAATATTTAGTTTTTTGCAATTTTTTAGTATTGAAGTGAATTACCGTCATGTACAAGGTTTGTCGAGGAAGCTGTTAATTGATTTCTTTATCTGCAGCTCAATAACACCTTTTGATTGTATTGTGTGCAGTTATTGTTTACCTTAGCTTAGTTTACCTATTACAAGTTATATTTTTGTATTTTCATGTGAATTACCGGCCTTATTGACTTTGGAATTTTTGGGAACGACGAAACCAGGGCTGCCATTTTTGAGGTTAAGGAGAAGCGTGGTTTGGAAAACAATGTTTTTCGAAACAGGACACGAGAGAGGACTGAAGTCCAGTGGCAGGTGAGTTTCCTTAAGAATTATCTTTCATATTTTTTTTGGTTAATCCCATATTTGTTTGAAACTCACCTGTCACTAGATTCCAGCAAGTTTATTTCTGGTTTTGGGTAAATCTCTTTGCTTTCATAGCATCTATACCTCTAGAAATAAGCGTAGCTATCTTTATCCTGTTTAGTGTTGCTCAAAGTGCCTTTTTAGTATTGTATTGTATTTTGGTGGTAAATTCACATGTTTTGAGGTACACAATTTATCATACCTGATGGAGTCTCATTCTTTATCATGGTATCTTTTATTGTTGTCAGATATTTTGAGTAGAATTCAATATCTAAATTTTTGTGTTTCGAGGAACGAAGCGAGGAGCTTTTCATGTCACAGCTGACTTTTGCTGTGTATATAATTTCTATTTTTGCAAATTTAAGACATTATATAAGGGAACTGTGACCTCATATTTTTGAATTATCTCTTCTTGTCAAACTTTGGAATATTAAATTGACATCGAAAACTTTTTCATTACCGTTCGATTTATTTTTGGCTCGAAACTAGTCAAGTCACAAAGTAATATTTTTGGGAGTTAATTAGTACTATTTTGGATTTTATATCATGAATTTAATATTGTAAAATAAAATAAATATTAAGTAATTTCAAGTCTTACTAATGTTTTTTTAATTTTCTATTGTAAACAAACAAACAGCCATAATGTCACTGGCTGAACACATCAAGGGTTTTATCTTTATCCAATGAATAAAGACCCCCAGGAAGGAGCCAAAGCTCTATGGGCATTAAAAAATACGTGAGACGGTAATCGCCCTGTATGGAGACTGAATTATGACAAAATATTTTTATATTTGACAGTTATAACGGTGGTTTGTGCTATTAGATATTTGTATAGTTCTTCAATAAGTACTTTTTGGAGATCTATTATGGTTAGCAGTGCAGCCTGCGGCTATTCCGCGACTACCAGAACAAAATGTTTGGGGGATAACATTCCATCGGTAAGTACTTTTGTAAACCGGAAAAGGCATGCCGCCATATGCAGAGACTGGACTGGTCCAGCGTAAAGCCCAAATTTGCTCCTTCCTGGGGTTCTTTATTCATAGATTTTATCACTTGTAAAAAAAGAAGAAAAAAAAGCACTTGCCTGCAGGTCATCTTTGCGCATGAGCCTACAATCCTGGAGAATGTCGTCGACGTCTTTGTTGTCACGGTCTCTGGAATGGGCTGAGGGGAACCGAACGGCCGCATAGGCCCCGTCTACCTTCAGCACCCTTCCGGTAGGCACGCTGCGAACGTCCTCCACGAAAATCACGTCTCTGAGGTGCCACTCCTCTTCATCCTTCCTCTGGTCGGTGTTGTCGGAGACCGTCACCACCAGCTTCTTCTGACGTTCTGCAAAACATTTTTTTCATTACACCTCTCCGAAAACAACCGGTTTCGAGAGTCAATTTTTGGATATCAAAAGTGCGCCTTTCCCACTCATCTTTATTTTCGGTGCACTGCAAGGGAAAATGGTTTTCCCGTGAGCTAATCTCCCTCATAAAAATAACAGTAAGTTTAATTAGAAAACAACAATGATATTCAGTGCAATGGAATAATACCCTCTAATATAACTTAGTATTACATTCCTGGTTAAGTTTTAGCCTTAATACTTTAATTTTAAAGCCTATAATTTCGTTTTTTACTTTGACATCTACCTGGCATGAAGGCAACATTTTTTAACAATGGACAAGTATACTTAGGAATGAAAAATAATTTTTTGCCTTGGAATTTGTAAAACATGTCTAGATAATCACGAAACCCAACCAACAGATTTTTTTTCCCATTAGTTTGCTCAAAAATTGAAAAAAACGGTCGCAAAAGTAGGGAATGTGACGTCACGATCCCTAATTTCAATAAGTACCTGCTATTTTCTTAGTACTTATTTCGTCTTTTTTTATATAACCAAGCATTCCCAGGCAAATTATTAGATTCAGTTTGTATGCGCCTGATGAGAAATAATCAAATTTCGTAGCATTTCAATGAAATATTTGGATTTTACTGATCCCATTCTGAACTTATTAGATGCCCCCTATAAAATATGACAGATGACATATTACTCAATGCTTTAAAGAAAATCGTCGGCAACGCCGCACTTTGCATATAACCTCACTTTCGCCCGCGGAACGCGGAAACCAAGGTTAATAACCTTAGTGAAAACTAAATAAATTCTATTCTCAGTTTTAAAAGAATCTTGCTGTGAATACTTTATTTTTTCGGTTTATAATGAAGACAAGATTTGTTAAAGCTTGTCCTGATAACTTGCCTTGCATAGATTTTGATATGGTGTGTCAATTTTATCAATAAAAACGGGGAGCAAAACATGGAGAAATGAAGAGGTATGTTTGTTATTTGATTTGTATATTGTTTTAATATTGCTTAATGATGATGATATAGCTTAAATTCTGGTTTTAGGTAGACTAGAGAATAAATATTATGGTAACAATGTTATTGGAGACACGCAGAGGAAAGAACATAGCAATGAATGCATAATGCCCGGTTAAGGCAAAAATTACCCCCGAGCACAAAATTAATAAGAAAAATGTTAATGACACTGTGGTTAAAAATGAAGAAATTCAACTGAATAGTTGTGGAAGTAGGTATATTATGTTGTAATTACCCAACATAAGCAGATTAGTCCTAAATTATGCACATACCACGATGTACGAGGATCATACATCGTGGCACATACGTAGGTACAGCTTTTTGTGCTTCTAGTTTAGTTGCTAGTACAGTAAAGAAATACTTATTGTGTATATACCTATAGTTAAGATATGGGGGAGGGGGCATGGGGGTGTCGCACACCCCAATGTTGAAATCGATTATCAAAACAAGAAATCATGCGTTTGTAAAAACGATCGTTGATATCTACATGTGAGAACCATGATTAAGAACTAATTTAAATAATCTAGTGCAAGTTCGACAGCAGAATTTCATTCGATATCAAGTGCTTGACCGTCAATGACTTTTTGCGGGTATTTTTTTCTTGTATGATCTAATGAAGTATTTAATTAATTAAGTCCGTAGTAGTACACTTTGTCGCATCCATTTTGATGCGGAAAGTTGTACTTTTCTGCACTAGTGACATTAACTTTGTCAACTAATAGAACTAAGCACGCTTCTAAAATTTTTGCACATATTAATGGGAAACTTATTTTAGATGAATGTAAGCTGACTTCCTGGAAATAGCGAAGAATCATGGACAACATCAGTAGATTGTTATATTGGAAAAAGTCAACACAAGTGCAATAAAAAAATATGAAGGTCTACCTTACAGGATTTAGTTGACAAAGACATACCGACATACCTCAATAATTATTATACATTGGAGTAGTATGACAGAAGATTTTTGGCAAAAATCAAAACATATTACAAGGAGGGACTGTCTGACATGTTAAAAAACGAAAAATGCCCTGTATCTCCAAAACGAATCAAGATTTTGAGATTCAACTGCTTTCCACTGCCCTCAAAAATTGAGCACAGTACACCTACCTACTCTTTGTCTATCTCTTCGCAGAATAGAAGAAACCCCCCAAAAAAAACATCCAGTTTGTTGCACTCTGTGCATGCGACATGAAAACTATTATTTGATTTTGGAATATTTTCACTAAATTTAATAGATAACTTATTTGGGGTTTTGCCATAGAATGCAAAATAATGTTTTTTTTCTTGCAAATTAAAGAAATCTTAATTTTTGGCCGGCTGCTGCATTATATTTTTTTATTTTTAACTTCCATTAACCACAATTACAAAATATGCTTATGAACATTTATTTTCCAGAAAAAATAGGTATATAATATGTATAGTGAAAAAATCCTAAAGAATTATGTCATTTTTTATGAGGATGCTTCGGCAATCACAATATAATTTACCTAAATGGGTCTAAAATAGTTCAAGCTATGACAAAAAGTTTTTCGACTGAAAACTTGGCTTTATTGCGTTTTACATGTTATGTTTCTAACATCACCAAGAACTGGCACCTTCTCCAATATTCTAACGTTACATTTTTGAACCGATGCAGGTCTAACTACTAACTTAATTCTGTAAGTAAGGGCTCATGAAATTAAATAATAAATTTTTTATATTTGGACCAGGTATGTGCTTGACGTCTAGAGGATTGACTTTTCTCAGTTTAGTTTATAACCAATCAATGCTGTTGATTAACACTAGCACAGAATAAATAGCTTCACAACAGAAGCGTCCATAGAGACGTGTCAAAAATAAGCGAGCTCCATTTCAATTTACAGGAAAATAACCAATAACTTGTACATAAATTTGGTCCTAATACAATCTCTTTGCAATGTGGATTAATGTAAAATCAAACAAAATGCACAATGTTTATCCCTTTAGAAGATATTTCGCGTCAAAGCGAGCATCCTTTTGACACATGTCCTTATGGACGCTTCTGTTGTGAAGCTATTTATTCTGTGACACTAGGTATTGAGGCTAAAATATCATCAGTTTCTTCAAACAACTAGCAGTCGCTGGAATATACTTGATAACAAGTAAAAAATCGTTTGGCAGAGCCACTAATCTAAAATCGTCAGCTAAAATGTTACCCCTGGTTGGTTCTTTATTGTCTTTAATATATCAGCAAGTCTAGATATCTAATTTGTGCAAGTTCAGTTAGGTACTTACGAATTCTGTCGTTTTATAGATAAAATCGACTTGTTTAAAATAAAAAAAAGTTTTGTAAACCAACCAGCATAACGTCCGAATCATCAATACCAATACCTAGTGCTCCCAGCATTTTCCTCAGCAAAATAGAATAGTTCATTTCCGTCATGGATTATTAGAATGAATGGTGAAAATAGTTCAAATCATAAAAAATAAAAGCTTGTAAAACACGCGGGCCGCGGGATCCGATGTTCCGATTTGTGACGCCACAAAATAGGTTATGTTTATGTTCTCGCAGGCTGACAGCTTGGCATTAAGGTGCGGCGTTGCCAAACCTGGTGCCACGGCGGTAAATTTAGGGAAAAATAAAATCCAACAGGTAGTTACGTATATTGAACTTTAAAAATTAATTGCGGCAAAACGGGGGCGAAAAAAAAATTAAAAAAAATACAGCAAGTATATCTCACCCAATACTATCCGATGAGCAAATAAAAAAAAAGTGGTGTATTAGTCCATTCAACCTCGCACGGCCGATTGAATACTACATTAAATAATTCATTTAAAATGAAGCTAAAAAAATTATTTCTGGAAAAAAAAAACATAAAGGGAAAAAAGTAAGAAAAACATGTTGCAGTAATCTTGTTTTTTTTTTTAGTAATTATCTATATAATTCTCTGTAATAATCTACTGATTGTTGAGAATTTAAATAAATAAATAAATAAATTTTCAGAAATTAGTTAAAAAATAAGTGCAGAGTTATTACCAGTGATGACATTCTTCTAGTCTATTTATCCGACTATTTCTCTCGTCTTAATTTCCACCAATCACAAACGCGCAATTTTGAATTACAAATGGTTTCTATTCTAGATGGAAAAACTGTATGACAGCACCTGTCAGCAGTTTTTTCGTGTTTACAGCTGTTGTATAATAGGTAGTATGTTTTGTAAGCTATGTGTATGCAGAATAATCTGTTACTCATGAAATAGTCTTGTCAAATACCATTCGGGCATCTAATTTTTCCTGTGGAAAAAATCCAAAAAAAACACAATGGTGCAAAAATCCTCGTCTTCGACTCGGATTTTTGTTTCCACCAGCACTCATGCTTCTTGTTAAAATATTACTTGGCAACGTGTTTTTTCATTTTTTTTTTCGGAAAAATTAGATGTCCTTATGATATTACTTATGAAAAAAATCCACAGCCTCTTTATGGGGCCGATTTTAAATGATAAAAAATTGTTTAGCAGTAAAAAATGTAATGTCAGCAATTTTTTTGAAAATGGTAACATTTTTGAAGCGGCAAAGTGTTGGTTATGTCCCAAAAAAATCCAAGGAGTTAACTGCAAACCAAGTTACTTAATTTATTCTTGAAGCCCCAGACGGAAAATGGTTACTACCAAAAGTAATTGTAATATTTGGCATTTTTGGTGCAAGTCCAAGAGATGATGTAATTCGTTTGACTTTGGATAACATAGAAGATAACAGACGTTTTTTGGTAGTGTTTCTAAAAGATGGCAAAAATCACAAAATCATTAAGTTTTACAGTTATAGACAAGGGATCCTCGTTCCAACCATGCAAATTATATCGTAAATATAATAAACTAAGACTTGGAAACATGAAAAGCAATAGATTATTTATTGCCTATCGCAATGGTAAATAATGTTATCCTCAGCACGTAGGATGTCATACTATCAGCGGTATAACCAAAAATATTGTGGAATATACCTCAATCTAAACGATCCTACAGAGTATGACCTAAGATGATCATCAGCATCTGTGTTGGTTGAAGGCGGAGGAGATTTACTTACTCTAAAAATATACGGAGGTTGGTATTCTTCAGAGGTAGCCGAAGATTACATCGAAGAATCAATAAGCAGAGTTTCTCAAAAATTGTTCAATAACTCAACCATAGCAAACACAGCACCAAAGGCACCTTATAATTAACGAAAACCAACCTGCAGATTTAAAAAATGTATCGTTGCCTCCTAACTTACATATTTATAATAATAATAACTGTACCATAAATATAGATTTTGATGGATATAAAGTCTAAATTGAAAATACCTACTCTACTTATAGTTTCTATGTTACCGTGTTAATAAATAAATTTGTTAAACATTCACTTCTTTATTTCAACAGTTGTTTTCGGAGAGGTATAATGAAAAATATCGACTTTGCTACTTACTGTGGCTAGTACTTCCGGTGTCGCTGCACGTACTAGAGGCAGGAGATGGAGGAGGTGGCATGTCAAGCCTGTCCGTGTTCTCCTTATTGGTGTTGGTGTTGCTTTTCGTCGCTGGAAGAGAAGAGGTTCATGGTAGGAAACCGGCTATTGTGACCGAACATTTGTATATTTCATTAAACTGTCATTGAAACTAAGTAAAGAGGCATGCACTTTGCATTAAGAAGTACTTTACCATGATTGCCAGTAGATTACAGGAGCCCCGTAATTCCATATACACATCTTTTGAAAATTAAAAAGAAGAGTTTTTAGGACATTTTGCAAATAAACAGTACCCAATTTCAACTATAGGCAATTTCTATAACATTTCAGACTGTACCTGAGTAAAAAATAACTGCCCCCTTTTTACAAAGCTTTAATTAACTTGCTTTCTTGTCCTCCAGTAATTTTGCAATCGATTGTAAACTAAGTTCCCGATGAGATAAAAACTTGAAACTTTAAATATAGCTCAGAACTGGATGACGATGCATTATTAACTCCCTATATTCATCTTATTTTTTTATCATTTGTTATTATAAAAAAATTATGAATATTAAATAAAAATATTTGACTGGTGGAAATTTATGAACAGATAAGCACATGCCATAAGATGGTAATAAATAAAAATAACGTGTTAAAAACGCGTTAAGAAGAAAGGCTGACAAACAAACAGACAAGAAAGCGAGTTATTTAACAGTTTGCAAGAAAAGAATGCGACAACTAGAAACTCCAGCATGATGAGTTGGTAACTAAGAAGGATCTTGAATTAATTTGTTTTAATATGGAAATAAAAATCTTATGACATTAATTTTGATTCCTTCTTTATTTTTCAGGAAAATAACAGATCCTACGGAGAACATATTGATATATTCTCAGACTAAAGACAATTCTTTAGTCTGAGGATATATTATTTTTAGTGTTGGTAGGTATGTATAACAATTTTCTATTTCAAATATCAGGCGAAGAGAAACAAATAAATCTGAAATTTGCCACGTCTCTGTCATAATTTTATCAAGACGTCGATTGCAAAATTTCAAACACAAGACTAAAAAGCAGAAAATAATAAAATTTAAATATTTTTTTAATATGCCACAATTTTAAAAAGGACTAAAAGTATAATAAAATAATATCTTAATATAAAAACGGACTAAAAAGTATAAAGTAGATAATTTTTCCTAGCCCCATAAAGATTCAAAAAAACGTGTGGCACGGGAGACCGTCGGCATCGTAAGTGCCAAGTTGTGACATCACTGAGAACGTCATATATGATTCAAGTAAGCACTTCAGACCACAGCCGTGGCATATCTTGGCAGAAATGTCCGAATTTTGTGAGAAAAGGTCTAATCTTATCCGTGGTTTTCTGTGGCTCTACAGGTTAATAAAGAACAGCTTAATTGTATTCATTAAACTTAATTGATTAATTAATTTTATTATTAATATTAACCTAACCAAACATCAAATTTTCTGAGTGCCATCGCCTGTCCTTCCAGGGGCCTTGGGAAATTCTAGGAACTATCCAACATAAATCTAGTGACTAGATAAAGAAAGACTAGTATATAATCAAATTTACCCAAAAATTATTAAAATCAATGCGAAATAAAAAAGTATCAAAGTATATCTGTTACTGAGTAATCAACTCAGAGCCAAAAGTTTTATTAATAAAATCCTCTAATTTGATGTAAGGAATTGGTAAATCCATGTATTTTATATAAAATTACGGGACAATAGGTTCCGATACAATTAAGTATAATATAATTAAAAAAATCATTGCAAATTACTTCTTACTTTTGATAGACCACCCAGTCCTTCAACTTACCTTCGTTAAAGGTATCATCAGTCCTTTTAGAAGATGATCCTTTTTTCAGTGCATCTACAGCAATGCAAAAATGGAAATTTAATGTAGCACAAAATAAGGATGTAGACAATACAATAATTTAAAATAAAAAAATCTAGCAAGACGACAACAATATATTATTTTGGGACTTTCAAAAACAATCTAAATATTCTAGCATGGGCAGTAGTTTGCTCGAGTATACAGAGTACTCAGTATCTAGCTGACTGATGTTAACTTTAGCTGAGTACTTCCAAATCAAGTGATAAATTCAAATTATCAGCTAGTAACTCTTTGTGGTTGGTAGCATTATTAGATAAGTAGTAAGTAGTTTAGTTTTCTTTTGACTTTTTTTTCCTAGCAGAAAATATTTTCATATATTATGCTAACACGAGCAAAAAGTCAAATTGCATCAAATTATCATGTAACTTCATGGAAAAGAAATATTACTTACATAAGCCACAACTGCTGTTGGTAGTCCTCTCCTCCCTATTTTTCTCAGGGCCGCTGTTTGTTGTTTGCGTGTTGATCTTGAAGGTGCAGGTATCGCTAAGGGTCCAAGCTGCGTTCTGCAGTTGTCCCACTTTGGGCACTCCCGCAGCAACTGTGAACCCGATTGCGCCCGGCTGGTACATCGGGCAGTTCTTCATGCACACCTGACAAGATTTCACCAAAAATAAAAAATGCTCTGCGGAATGACATAGTAGCAACTCCAACCCACTATTTACACATTTTTTTAGTGTATTATTCAGGGTTAACATATCATTTAGAAACAAATCCATTTTAATACCAATAATGTATGTACAAGACATAGAAAATCAGAAAATAAAAATTTGAATTAGGAGTATGAAAGCTGCCAACTTTGGAAAGGATGATTTTATGTAAAATTATTGTGAGGTGTTTTTTTTTTTCAAAGTAAAATTTTCCTTTTTAATAAAATAACCTTTAATAAAATAGCCTTTTGTAGCTGAATAAAAACGTTTTAGTAGGTACTAACTTTGTGAAATTTTCCATTTTGGCAAAAAATGCAGGTAAAATAAGACGAAACTTAAAAATTATGCTAACTTTACAAGATTTTGAGAATTCTATATTTGCCAAAAATCACATAAAAAAAACGCTAAAAATTGGCTTATTCGTTAAAATTTCACATAATGTAGGTACTTAAGTTGTTTATTTTTAAATTTTACAAAAGTGTACTATAATAAATTTGAATGATCTATTAAAAAATTTGGTTTTTGTCATTTCTTGATATTTATGAAAATTCTGAAAATTCTAAAAACTTGCAAGTTTTTTACTACTAAATATCAATAAGTGTTAAAATCTTTTAAGTTAATATTTTAAATATTGTCCACTGATAGGCAGGTTAGCGTGTTGTTGTAAAACAGTCGAAAAATAAACGATTGAGACCAAATTTGGCTGTTGAGTTTTAATAAAAAAAAAAAGGGAAAAAGAAATAACTATTAAAACTGAAGAGCTCTAAGAAAATTATCCCTCATCTGACGACGGATAATGTTCAAATCATTCAAGATTTTAGAAAAAATTCCAGTAGAAAATATTAACTAGGGATATTGCATTAAGCAATTCTCTTTTATGGAGGTACTATACCCAAATATTACTTTATTATGTATTACTGTATGCGTAAATAATAAATAATTTGCAAGACTGCCAAAGTTATATTTTTTTAAATAAAAATCCAAATGATCCAAATGCAAATTTATTAATATTACTGAATTATTTATCCAACCTTTATTGTAACCTTTCAAAAAAAGTTTAAGGTTTGAACTTATATTCGGATTAAGTCACAAGGAAATAATTATTGTAATACTCTATCTTTGGCTACGTTGCTAGCTTTACATAAATGCTCATTCATCGTCAATATTTCGCAGTTTTATCATATTAACAGAACTTTTATAGGTAGATTTGTTTGTGATAACATGAAATTTCCATGCTCATGAAGAAAATCGTATGCGCAGACCATTATGTGAATTGCAGAAGAATAATCACTATTTTGGAATTAAGGGATGATCTGTTCAACCAAGTTGAAGAAGCTAGAATTCTGGATATTACATTTTGGAAGAGTATTTTGTAATGTATGCAGAATGAAAATAAAAAAAATATATTGTTTATAGCCCCAAAGCGAACCAATAATAATAATAATAATAATAATAATTTATTTTCAAAATAGTAATGATGATGACAGTGTGACACTATAATCAGAACTAAGTGAAGTGACGTCAGTAACATAAGTTTTGTAACTATTTTTGGAATCCTTATTATTGACACAATCTCATGTAGTTGTTATCCACCTGTTGGATTCAAAAAAATCCTGTAAAGAATAGGGTTCTGTTTCAATTAAACATTTTTTGATTTCTTTTTTATATTTGTTTAGAGTACTTATTTGTTTGATTTCATTAGGAAGTTTGTTAAAGAGCCTTAGGCAGATGTAACATGGGCTTTTTTCGGTTAACGTTAGGCGATGTATTGGATAGTTTAGGTCTCTTGTTCTTGTTTCATAATTATGGTTTGTTGCGGTTGGGTTAAATAAATCTTTATGTTTAAATAAGAATATCAAACATTCATAAATGTATAGCCCAAATATTGTTAAAATTCCCTGCTCTTTAAAGATACCTCTGCATGACGTGTCATATTTTAGTTTCAATATTGTTCTTAAGGTTCTCTTCTGAATTACAAATAATTGTTGTACTCTACTATTGGATCCCCAGAAGATTATACCATATCTTATTAGGGATTCAAAACTAGCATGATATATTACGTTAAGAGACTGTGCATTCATTTTTCTGGATACTATTCTGATTCCAAAACAAACAGAACTTAATTTTCTGCTTAATGCTTCGATATGAGGAGTCCAGTCCAGGAATTCATCAAGTTGTACTCCTAAAAATTTAGTGTTATGGTCCACTATAAGAAACTAAAAAAAATATGCTTTCTATACTTACTTACACTAAAACTATAGCCATGGACTTTATTTCAAATCAAAAGGTACCAAAATACTCTTGCTTGCTTTTTAGGCTGGCTTTTCTTAATAAAACTTATGAATATATGCCATGTAAGCCTGTCAAATTTAAGGAACATAACAAACAAGCATTTTATTTTATTTTATTTTATTTTTTAAGTTAAATTCGTTGTAAAACTCATTTGCATGCTTTTATTTTATAAAAAAAATTCTGCAACAATGGTGTTTTTAAAATTAATCCATCCTGTCGTTTTTTTTTTCGTCGTGTGGCGCCAATGGCGATTGCTTGAAACAGGGCTATGCACAGGTCTTTAATATAGTGTTGGTCCAGGTGGGACAAATGACTGTATTGGAGAAGCAGTCCAGTTTATTCACGGCCCTCATAAAATTGACAGTTACAGGCGGAAAACTTATCGGTGGACATACTTTACCAAAAATTATTTATACAGGGTATCTACTTTTATACCTATACAAATCCATAAAAATCTTTATTTTTAGAGATATTCGCCTGGACTTTTTTTATTTGAAAGGTCTTAAAAAACTGCTAAATGGATTTAGTGACAATTGAGGATATAAAAAAACAGTAGCAGCCCAGGATTTACACGTTCACAATGAAAGGTCAAAAGAAGTGTTTTTTAAGATCTTTCAAACAAAAAAGTTCAGGCGAATATCTCAAAAATTTGAATTTGGATAGGTATAAAAGTAAAAATACCCTGTATGGTAGTTTTATGTAAAGTTTTTTTCAGAGAATGTTCGGCCCTACGTCACAACTACCGTCCCTGTCTGGCTCGTGAATATACGACCGATATCCGTCGTACAGTCATGAGTGAGACAAGGACGGGCGTTGTGACGTAGGGCCGAACATTCGCCGAACAAACTGCAACTCTGTAACCGTGAAAGAGAAAACGTCAACCGAACCGTACCTGCGACCCGGCGACAATGTCCGACTGGTTGCACGACGGCCTCTGCTTCCTGCACTTGGCCCGGTACTTGTCCCACAGGCGCTTGCGCTGCGCAAACGGCAGCACGCCCCACCAGTACAGCGCGCCGCTCTCCAGCCTGGCGACCGTGTACAGCGGGCACGTATACAGCGCGCTGATCCTGTCCGACTGGAACTCGGTGTAGGCCTGCGCCGCGTGCTCCAGCTTGCCCGCGGCGGTGGCGAGCAGCTCGTCGAGCCACGTCGCCACCTTGCCAGAGTCGGTCGATACGGACGCGCGGGTGGAGCAGGCCGAGAGGTGGACCACCTTCTCGCTGATCAGGTTCAGCGGGACGGTTTTCGGGTGATGGATGTTGGGATTCTGAAAGTAATGAACGGTACGTGGGCACTGCCATATCTTGCACCTTTTCGAAAATATTTAACGTCTTATCTCTACCAAAACCAACACAAATTAACAGGGAGACTTTATTTGATGCTAAAACCATGAAAACTGTTAACTAATTGAAACCGTAGATTACTGTAATAGATAATAAAAATAAATAAGTTGTTTTATCAATTATCAAATGCATATTGATGATTCGTGATGATTCAATAAGTCTGGGTTGCGTTCAGGAATTATTACATTGTACACATTTCTTACAGAGTTGTTACATTGCTTGTTCATTAATTCGTATTATTACTCTGTAATCCCATTTCCACACGTTCAGAAATTGCTGAAATAGTTACCGAGAAAGCGCTTGGGAGCCCATTTCTTACCATGCTTTTTCGTGTGGTAATTTATTACCGAGTTTGCGCATTGCCGTTAGTTAATGATAATGTTAACTTTCATCTTCATCGCTTTCTTCTTCGCAATCATCCAAAAGTATATATTTTGCAGCAATAAAAGTTGCGAGACATATAAATTTCTTATATTATTGTTGTTATCGATTGTTCAAACTAGTTTCAACTGTGGTTTCATTTCAACCACAAAACCGTTTCACATAAAAATCCGTATATTATTATTTTTTATTTTAGGACAATGACATGATTAGAAATGACAGAAAAAAGTTCCAAAGTTCGTAGAAATATATAGCCTGTCTTATGTCATTTTGTCACTATTCAGTTACATTTTAAAATGTCATTGTCTCACATTACAGAGTAAAGTCTTCCATTACATTTTTATTTCTGAACGCACCTCTGGACGAAGAAAGTAGTATGTTATAACGAATGATGTCATGAAGTAGCCCTTCGTGACGTCAGTAAACTTTGACATTTACAACTAGTATTAATCCAGGGCAGGAAGTCAGTTAATGCTCCTTCTCTTTTATCTGTCGAAATTCATGGCATTTATGGCGACTGTTTGTAATAAACTAAAAATTTGTCATTTTCATTTCAAAATAATTTGAACAAAATAACTAGAACAATTGTGTTTAAAGCCATAAAGCAAACCCACGATATCAAGATTCAATGTACAGCAGGTGATTCAACATTTTTACCTTTACCCATAAAATGTCTTTTTTCGATCATTTTGAGACAAAAATTATTTATCACAATGACCGTTATTAGGCTTTTTGCGCAAATGTTAATAACGGCCATTGTGATAAATATTTTTGTCTCAAAATGTGAGTAATTAATTAGATTAAAATTTGTATTGACCAAAAGTTTAAAAGTATGCGTGTTGCTCGCTACAGATCGAAAAAAGCCATTTTATGGGTCAAAATGTTGAATCACCACGCACGTGGTGTACATTGAGTCTTAAAGAAGAAACTGACGAATCTAATGTGTTACACTTAGGTTACAATAAAACTAGTTATGGACTTCAATCAAAAGGTACCTACTAAAATACTCTTGCTTGCTTTTTAGATTGGCCTTTCATGAGAAAATTTGTGAGAATATGCCATGTAATATTCTGCAACAATGCTGTTTTTAATAGTGCTGGCAACCGAAACCGATTTTTCGGTTAACCGATTAACCGGTTTTCGGTTAACCGGGGTTTTGGTCCAAACCGAAAACCGGTTATTCGGTTAACCAGTTTTCGGTTAACCGAATAACCGGTTTCCGGTTTCGAATAATCGGTTTTCGGTTAACTGGTCACTCAGTTTTCAGTTAATGATTATGCTGGTAAACGATTTTAACCAAAACAAAAATTTTTCTGTTTTTGATGGAGGAGTTAGTGTAATCTCGAAAAAAAAAATATTTTTTTGGACTTATTGATAGATAATGGGAAAAAACGGACCCGTGTCTTTCAGTTTTTCGATTTTTACTTTAGTTTTTCTGTAAATTTAAATATACAACTTTCCCGCCAACGTGTGACGTCGCGGACGTCTCTATTGTCTCTATCGTCTTCATAGTAGTAGCAGTGTTGCCAGTTGTCATCACGTTTTCGGATTTTGAATTAAATTTAAGGAAAAAACAGTGTCAAAACCGCGGTTTCGGTTATTTGAGGCAAAAACTGGTTTTCGGTTAACCGAAACCAAACCGGTTAACCAAAAACCGGTTAACCGCTTAATCGGTTAAACCGAAAACCAGTTTTAAGTAGTTTTGGTTAACCGATTTTAACCGAAACCGATTTTAACAGAAATCGATTAATCGGTTTTGATTTTTTCCAGTTTTTGCCAGCACTAGTTTTTAACATCAAAACCAATCCGCCGATTTTTTTTGGTATGTGGCGCCAGTGGCGATAGCTTGAAATAACGCTATGCACAGGTCTCTAACATAGTGTTGGTCCAGGTAGAACAATATAAGTGGTGATAAAGCTTACCTCTGGATGTTTGTATGGTTCAGGATCATTCCATTTCCATTGGTAGAGTTGTCCGGTAGAAGACAAAGCAATTAGTTCGCTATATAGAGTGGCAATCTGCACAAATTTCGGAGCCGGTTCCGGCCAGAATTCCAAGTCTTCCGATATCCACAGGGGACAAGCGTTGTCTTTTTTCTTGTGATCTAATTGAAAAATAGAGAGTGAAATGGTTTGTGTAATTTTATCCAATAAAAGAACTGTTGCTTCCTTTCCATAGCTAAGGGATAGGAGGTTTACGATGCCGGTAAAAAGATATACAACACTTTTTTTTATTTAGTGTTCATGATGCTTATCTGAATTTTGTTAGGGTTAAAATTTTAGAAATGACTTAGGCATTTAAAAAGTGGTCTTTGTTGGCCATGATTACAGCCCAAGAATAAAGCTGAAATTTTTTTTATCAAAATTTGTCAAGAAATAAAGACACAAGGGCGATAGCGATAAGTCTTTAACGTGGACACACTATCCAGTGACTGGCAGAATGTAGTCAACAAATGGGATTTTTTTTTGTTTAGCGCCGAGTTAAAATATTGACTATAGGGCTGTATTAAGACATATCCTGAAACAAAAATGGGCCCAAAAAAATTCATGCAGATATCACGGCATACGAGGGGGAGTCAAAAATTTAAAAGTGGCACAAGAGTAAAGTACCCTTATTTAGCGTCATAGAGAAAAATGGTATAATAAGAGAAAATTGTTTGCGATGAAAAAGTATAAATATATTTATTTAATTTTTTTATCGTTAGTCGCAGTTAAAAAACTGTACCAAGGTCATTCTGCATACGTTTATGTGTAAAAAGCCATTCACTTGAAAATATGGCAAGTTTTTAAATTCAGCACAAATATGTGACCCAATAATGGGATGTGATTGGGTTAATCCATTGAGTTAATCAAAAATTTCTGCTGATTTCTGTGATTGGTTTGATGGATTCCAACATATATTTGCGTGTTCAATTTAAAAACTCGCCCATAATTTGCAAACTGCCACACAGAGATAACAAAACATTCATTATAGTAACCATCGCCAACCTTGTGGTTTTGTGTCATACAGTACCCGCCAAAAAGTTGGAACCATAAGGGATTTTTTTGGCTAAGATGAAACTACTCTGGGGCGATCAGCTCTGCTTCCGAAAAGATTAGGAATGAGATCATTAAACGTCGTGACGTCATTTGACATACCTGTCAAAAATGACATTTACCAAAATACGCTTTATTTGTGATTTTATCGAAAAAAGTTATTGGAAAAAGTTGCTTGGAATTTTGTTTTGCCCCTATGTGCAAATTTTCAGTCAAAAATTCTAACAATGATTTTTTTATTTTTTTGAAAAAATAATAATGAAAACTATACTCCAGTCTGAATAAAATAGAAAGTAGGTCAGTCTTGCGCAATGCGGCATTTGGATCGATGATCAAAAACAGAGTTGCCAAACGTGGCATATAAAGCTTTCTTTCCACGTCGAAATATAATCCATAACCCGCGATTTCTGATCACTTGCCTCGTTGATATGGCAACCTCGAATTCCAGGTTCTCCTTCTGTCAGCTCTAGCGCCTGATTGGCTTAAAATCTATTTTTAGAGGGTCCGCAATCCATGGGCGCATCACGTCGCGAATACCTTCTCCCGTGCATACTGAAAACTGCGGTTTTGCATTACGGCAGGGGGCAAGTGCTGTAGATTGTGCCACCTTATTTCGGAGTGTTTATTGTAATAATTATACGTTAAAAATGCAGGAAACACCTTCATTTAGGCCATTTAGGGAATTTTAAACAATATGGGGACGCCCATGGTGGCTTTCATAGAAATAATCGGCGAATTCTATACTGCGCATGACTGACCTACTTTTTATTTTATCCAGACTGAAGTATAATAAATTTCATTTTTTTCGGTGTGCCATATTTGACTTTAGAATTGTTTGCCTATCATCCAAACGTGATATTTTTTAGTTTAGCTCAACTCAACTAACAAGGAGCAATTACATCTGGCAATACATTGTAACAAAAAATAAATCGTCCAAAATTGCACATTGTTAGTTGAGTTTTTCTTGAAACTAGTTGATTACAACCCAAAAAGGGCCCATAACTAAAAAAATATCTCGTTTAGATGATAGGCAAACAATTCTAAAGTCAAATATGGCACACCGAAAAAAATGAAATGTATTAGTTTTTATATTTTTTAAAAAAATTAAAAATTTATCAGTCAGAATTTTTGTCTGAAAATTTGCACATAGGGGTGAAATAAAATTCCAAGCAACTTTTTCAAATAACTTTTTTCGATAAAATCACAAATAAAGCACATTTTGACAATTTATTTAATTAAATGTCATTTTTGACAGGTATGTCATATGACGTCACGACATTTAATGATCTCATTTCGAATCTTTTTGAAAGCTGAGATGATCGCCCCAGAGTAGTTTCATCTTAGCCCAAAAATAAAAAAAAATCCTTATGGTTCCAGCTTTTTGGCGGGCACTGTATATGAGGATAAAAATGTCATAATCCACATTTCATTCTATTTTAGTATGCAAATGTTCTATAAATAATCTACCTAATTAAATTAATTGTCTGAAATTTTTCAGAATGCATAAATGTTCTACAATCACGTTTAATAATAATAATTCTTATCTTCTTCTTTACATAAAATTGCAACTAAAATTTATAGAAAAAGGTACTTGCAATGGATTTTTTTAATGAAAATTTATACAGGGCGTCTCGGTAATAATAGTACATAGAGCAACATATTATATTTTGTGCCAAAATATTACTATTGCGATCAAATCTCAAAAATTACTGAGACAGATGAGAAAAAAATGCCATATGGACATTGGTCAAAACACCATTCGGTTTATTGAAATAGGGCCGAGTTTCAATCCGTTCCATTTTGAAAGCGAAAAATTTTCGGTACATTGTTCGTAGGAATTTTTTTCTCACTTTAAATGGTACAGTTGATCTGTAACATTTTGAAAGCGGTAAGTGAAAATTTTGTGTTCCGAATGTTGGAGTTATTATGTGTTTTGGGACACGTTTTGCCAATTTCAAAGCAAACGGTTGATTTTATTGTTAAAAAAAAGGGTACCCCTTTGTTGCCAAATAAAGAGCTAGTAAAATAAAATGATGAACCTGCAAGACCAAAAAGATAACCTCAAAAAAGTTAGTAATAGCACGATCCAAAATCAGCACAAGTGGCGCCCTCTGCATCCCCAAAAACGTAACAGTGCCAAATTTCACATCAGCAGCTTGATAATTTTGGGAGATGTAGCCATAATTCAATTTCAAAAAATGAACGTCAGTAACCACTGAGATTTGACCGGTAGTTGTTAAGCTCGGCATCCACCTGTGCTTTCCATCAAAACGAAGTAATCTTTCTTTAAAAAAAAAAAACAAATCTCACCGGAATCCTTGTCGTATGGGTCCCGCAGGGCAGACTCCAACCACCTCCTCGGCCCGAAGTACTGGCGCTCGCGCCATCGGGAGAAGTTCTCCCGGTCGCGGTCGGAGGCGCCGCCGCCGCCGGCCGGGGCGTCCCGGTCCGCTAACCGGTTACGGCCGCCGCCACTTCGACTGTTAAGGAAGCTTTGTTTGAGCGGAGTCAAACAATTTGCAAATAAAAGTTAGTCAACTCAAAAAAATCAAGGCGTCAACATGGTGAAATCAAATGGAAAATAATGACGGAACTGAATGGGGACCTTTTTTTACACTATGTCTTAAGTCGCTAGTTTAAATATTGTCAATTTGTGAAAAAAGTGATATAACTAAAATAGAAAATTTCCAGTTTTAATTGTCTGGAAAATAATATATATATATATATATATATATATATATATATATATATATATATATATATATATATATATATATAATTTTTTTATCATCACTAAAGTCTCAAAATCGTCAATAAAAGCTCAGAAATCGGGACTAAAGTATGTCATTATTGTAAGATTTTTTTCTATAAATTGGCCTTGGTGAGATTTTAAAACGAAACGTCAGTCGGGCTCGCCGCCCGTCAAATGTGGCCAGATATTCAAAACCCAGCTAATAAAGTATAATTTAACTCTTCAACTTCATTGCGGATATATTACCTAAATGAAAAGTAATTGTTCAATATTAATAATTCAGTGGGTTTGAACAACCATAATATTCTATAATGTAGAGTGCCAGACAGAGGCCAGAGGACACCTGCCGGTCAGTTGCATTGCACCGCATCGAGCTTGATCTAGGTAGGGCTATATGAAGAAGCAACAACGGCTCGGTCCGCTCATGGATGGGTGACTGTCATCTTTAAATAATTTTGCTTAAAAAATTTATATTTTCGCGATTTTAAAAAAATTAATAATGTGTCCCCCAACAATGAAGTTCCTTTTCATAACTCATTCTTTTATAACTCAAGGCACTACAATTCGAACTTTAGCCTTGGTACACAAATATCTATTTTCTTATTTAACAACATATTTTTTATATTCAATTATTAGTTCTTGACATTGATTTTCAAGAGGAACCCTAATATGAGCTTCTATAAAATCATGACAGATATTGATAATAGTACACCTATTTATATTATTATTCATTCATTTTTTGTCACGAGTCAACTTAAGAAAAACATTACAAAAAAAAATATTTTTTTTAAGTAATTATTACTTACAAAAAATATGCAGAATATACAGGGCGAGTCAGTTTTTTGTAGTGGCAGAACTTTAACATTGGATAGAAAATGACATTTTAAAACGAGAATACAACACCTGCCAATATGAACCAATAAAATGATACTATTTTTGAAACATTAACCAATCAGGTGATGATTTCAGCGATAATACGATGAGTAAGGTACTTTCGGTGAAATACTACTCTCTTAATTATGTCCTAGCTTTGCTAAACCAATATTGTAATAGCTAAAACTGATGGGTAACCCGATAACTTCTTCACAGTATCAAATTAAATATAGGACTAGAAGATATAATTTCAGTTAACACATTGATTGTTAAAGATCTATTATACCCCGATTACTGTAAGAAGTCCCAATTTTGTCAGATGACATTTTCCACAAAATCCCTAGGAATTTTCTGTTAACCATGGGTATAACATTGGTATGTGTCTCAACCAGTTAATGACGTCACTCATTGATTTATGATGTGAAAAGTTACCCAAGTGATACGAAAAAAAGAGCATAATAAAATAAAAACCCCATTGCAATCACGATTATACCGCTGTAAATAACAATAACTATGACTACAACTCATTTTAATAATAATTTCAAACGTCATGGAAACACTTTTCATTTTGGTATTTTGTAATAATCAGCTGCTTTTGGCAGCGTCTATGGCCGGACTCAGGCAAATTTAGCTTCGGTCTGTCAAAGTGACAGTGAAGGTTTTCCAGATCGTTCAAACTGGTTCAAACATTCGGCAATGAAAATATTTGCGGGTTTTCTACGTTTCATGAGTTTTACCGTCATCTGTGTTGTTCTTGTTCGTGTTACTTTTCGTGTTATTAGTGCAAATGGGCTAGTTACTGACCTGAACTTATGACCCGGTTGCAGTTTTTGCTGCATTGGTGCCAACTTAGGATATCGAAATTACCAATTGACAGTCCCAGTAAGGACTTCTTAAAATAATTTGAGTATAACACAATAAAATAAATATAGGCTCATCCTAAAGGACAGCTATCAAATAGACTTCAACTCTTAGTTAAGGAAATATATGGAATCTAGAGATGGGTAATTCGTTCATTTTACTACGACCGAATCGATCAGTGACCGATTTAAAAAAAGGGCGAATCATTTCAATCAATTGTTCATTTCAATCACTTCAGTCATAGTAGTCAGGAGCATGCCTGTAAACTCGTATGGTATTGGCTTAATTCAATCTTGAGGTTTTAAATCAGCCGTTTCTGTTTTACAATTCACGAGACGAAATGTTTCTTTTGATTTTAGTTCGTTTGATCGTCGATCATTCAATGTGTAGACTGTATAGTGTCGGTAATAACCGACTCCTTCATGATTGGATCGTTTTGATATGTTGAGATTCGGTCATCAATCAATACCTTAAAATGATCGAATCTCAGTGACCGAATCATTCACGATTGACACAACTCTAATGGAAGCCCAATGGTCTAGTGCCATGAATCTCTTTTTGTGTGCGATAGATACCGGGTTCAAATCACGGTTGTGGCTATTTTTTTTTAATTATTTTTTAACCACATTTTCGAAAAGGCAAAATATTTATAATTTTTGTAGTTCATTTATTTAATAAGCTTGGTGGTCAAATGAACCCTAAACGCTGGATAATTAAATTATTTGCAGTTGTTAAATTCTCTTCCTAAATACAATTCGTGGTATTCCTAATAATCAGAAAATACCTTTCATTCACTTTGATTAACGATTAACGCTACAAAAATAAAACTTCTGCTGCGCAGTCGTGGTATTTTCACCTTTGGTATTATAATTTGTAAAATTAACGAAAGGTATTATCGATAATAGGCACACCACTTACCCCTGAAAATTTCATATCAATATAGGTCCGGAAACGCTTCATTTTCAAGATACAGGGCTTTACAATTTTGGGGCTCAAATTACAGATCATTTTATTCATTGTACTTTTCCAGTTAGTTAGAGCTTTGCAGGTCTGTTTAACATAATTAATCCTGATCAATTATATATTCTTTGGTTAAACCACATTATTTTGAAAAACTAATTTGAGTTATTTTTTAAATGTTTCTTTGCAAATGAACAATTAATTGAAAAAGTGAAATTACATGTGAAACCGTAACAGAATATAAAAAAAAAACAGAGTTCTTGTTCAAAATTAAATTTTGCATTTAAAGGGGCATTATCACAAATAGTGCCAAACGAAGTGTGTTTTTGGCGTTTGTTTTTAAAATTACTAGGTTTTACAAAAAACCAATGCTCAACTCAAATACTACATTATATTGCACATATTTGGACAAAAAATCAGCCAAATCTGAAGTCTCGTTTGCGAAAACAATATACCTGAAATGTATTTTCTTCTTCTTCTCTAATATAAAATTACCAGAAACTTTAGGTATATTGTTTTTCCAAACGAGACATCAGATTTTGCTGATTTTTTTATCCAAATATGTGCAATATAATGCAGTATTCGAGTTGAGCATTGCTTTTTTGAAAAACATAACGATTTTCAAAATAAACACAAAAAACTCACTTGGGTTGGTAGTATTGAATGCCATGTGTGTTTATGCCACCTTAAGTGTGTATTTGTATTTTATACAGGACCGTATCACCCTTTTTTGTTGAATTTATATCTCTGAACTTCGCACCTCTGCCACTGGTTGCATGCAATAACGAAATTAACACCTAATGTTGCTACCTACCTGCACATATCTCATATCAAAATTAATTTGAATATCTGTATTTGAATGGAAAATATAATAAATATTCGATATTTTATTTTAAATTTTAATGCCCTGTATCTTAAAAATGAAGCGTTTGAGGACCTACCTACGTTTATATGAAATTTTCATTTCAAAATATATGATGTTTCAATGCGAAAGAATACAAATTTCTATCTTACTTTCTGATGCCCGAATATCCAAACATGTCCTCGGAGAACATAGCATCAGCATCAATGATAACCGAGTGGTCGGTATGGAAACCGCCATCGAGCAATGAGATAAGATCTTCTGGAACATATGAATCCGCTGCATCGTCACCTTCTTCTCCTTCTTCGTCATCACGGGACAACAGATTGTTGACGGCAAGGTTAACGTCCAAATTTGTTCTCTGCAAGAGATTAATTGTTGGCGTTCGACACTGTGGTTCAGAATATCTGATTCGGCGAATTCATGTGTTTACCTGTAGTTCCCTAATAATCAAATTGCGGCTTTTTCCTTGGAGAACAACTTGGGCCTGTGACACCAGCTCTTCGGGCACGTACGGGGCAGGTACAGTGACCATAGGACGACCACTGCTCGAAGCGCTGGTGCCTATGATTACTGGAGCACCTCTGCTTCCTATGTGCGAATTCAATTTATTGTCATCATTATGTATACCACTTTACTTATAACAACTTTCGGGATATTCAACTAGAATTTGGCCAGAGAAATGTATGTCGGCCGATGAAAATTGAATATTTCTTAAATTAGGAAAGTTTTCCCTATGGCACTTGGAAAATCCGAAAGTGACAAAAATTACATCCGCCTATGTTTTCGTTTTCATGTAATTGTCAGTGTCAGCTGTTATTTAAATATGGAACAAAAAAATAATTTTATATTTTTCAGCCAAACTATTAATAGTACGAGAGCCGGCTGTATGATTTCAATTCTCATAAGCTTATAGAATAAGTTGGTGTGTAAAATGTAGAGAGTATATTTCTTTACTTGAAGCGAGTAGGTTGCCTCCATTTATATGGGCCCGATCATTGTTATTTAAAAAAGTTGCGGTAAATTTTTAGGCAAATCTACTCTCATGTGATTATAGAACAAAATAGGTACCATCGGAAAGAAGGCCCATGGAGCAAAAATAAAAAAAGAGTCCCTTATCCTTTAGAAATCCGATAGGCGTATTTTCGGGGCCCCGAAAATCCTCCGCTGTTAAATACGGCGCGAAAGACCGGGGCAAGTCTGGACCTCGGGGACGCGAGTTGTGTGCGAAGTCCCGCTATACAGCCAGTGCCATATACCGGTTGATGCACAGGACAAAAATTTTTCAAACGTGTTTTTCGGGAGATCTGACGGTACGGCGAGATGGCCGGAGAACGGGTCAACATATTTAAAGAAACTTTTTCAGGTAAATTATTTCTCGTTTTCGAGTTATTATAGATTTTCGGCGAAAAAAACGACCAACACAGGTGGGACCAATGACGTCAGAACCTATAGACAGGTTTGTTTTGATAAAAGCTTGACGCCCAGAACTAATCACAATCTAAGCGCTCCATTAAATTATTCCGAAAATGTCGCGAGATTGTCAGAAATTGCCCCTTTTTGTCGAGCCGTAGCGAACTTATTTCGACTCTGGGCTCGGAGGCTGGCGTCGTCAGAACATCCCCCGAGTCTTCAGGTGAGGTTCCGATGCTTCCGGCGCCCCCAAACAAGAAAAAACATGCGATATCTAAGTGTGATTCTGGAGGAACTATAACCGGGAATCACCGGGTGTATAGTTGGTTGATGGTTGACTTTCTGTCTTTGTTTGTAGCATGTTTTTAGAGTAGTATGGATATATTTGATCTTGGAGTCAAAATAAAGGGCATTTTAACAATGGGGTATCACGTCTATAGGTTTTGACCTCATTGGGTGGGACGCATCTTTTTTACGTGATTGGCCGGCATTTCCCATCACCTAAAAGCCAAAGTCCGTAAACTGTCAGAAATTGCCCTTTTTCGCCGAGCTACAGCTAAGTTATTTCGGCTCGGGGCTCTGGGGTCGGAATTTTTAAAGCTTCCCTCAAGTCTTCAGTGTAGTGTAGCGAGGTGTAGATATTTCTGGTGCCCCCAAAAAATTAAAAAATGAGAAAAAACACGCAATTTCTAAGAGCGGTTCCTCAGGATTTCCTGTCAATTACGCTAATTCTACAACCATCCCGTTTCTCAAAACTTGGACATCGGAAGTCGGGAAATTTGGATAAATATGGGATTTTCGAGGTTTCTTTTGGTACTAGAAGAAAGTACAAGACCCAATTAAAAAATTTATCATCTTCCTGGATTTTTTGAACGGCACTTTTCAAATTTGTCAAGAGACTTTTGCGAAAAAGTAGTAAATATGTTTGTGGGACGGGTTGTACCTATTAAAAAATTAAAAATTATCCACAACTTCTTTAAATAACAATGATCGGGCCCATATTACCTGAGGCAACCTACTCGCTTCAAGTAAAGAAATATAGGGTGTTCCTCAACCTATACGCATAAACTTGGGAAATTATAGCAGAGGACAAATAATGGCCAATTATCGAAAAAAAATTTAATAAAAAATTTTTTGTATTGGAGATTATATCAATTTATTTCAAATTCAAAAACACAGAACTCGAATTTATTGTAATAAAATAAAAATGATGTTAGCTCATCATAAAAACGGTTCAAAGTTATTTCCTTGATTTTTGATACACAGTTGAGCCCTGCGAATCCATGACACCCCACACGATTGACCCGTTTTTTGTTCTTTTTTGTTTTGCCAGTTTCTCTGCCTCGCTGAATCACACGCAGATTCCTGGATGTAATCTTCGAGGAAATCTTTGGGCATAAAGATGAGATGCAGCCACTGAATTTTGAAGTGCTTCTCCATATGCTAGTACCATAAGTTCTTCGTTTACGTAACTACATGCCATACTTTTGTTCTAATTGAGTGAAAATAAACACGAATAGCCTCTTACAGTTAAGACGTCATTGAAGACAGCTAACAACATTGTACTGCTAAATACCGTACCTACTATCATGACTTGTTATATTCTTAATTTTTTATTATCTATAAGTTTTTTTCACTGTATCTCAAAAACAAAAAATATTCTATTACATTTTTTTTTTATAATTGGCCATTATTTGTCCTCTGCTACAATTTCCCAAGTTTATGCGTATAGGTTGAGGAACACCCTGTATACTCTCTACATTTTACATAACATCTTATTCTATAAGCTTATGAGCGTTGACTGACATATTAACAAAGACTGCTCACGGCTGTCATGTTTGACAGTTCTCTGGCTCACCATGCGCTTCCCGGAGACAAAATACAATGCAAAATACATTGTTGACCGTAGGCGCCATCTGTTTTCCAGGATATGAAGCTATAGCCGTGAGAAGTCTTATTAATACGTCAGTGAACGTTATGAGAGTTGAAATCATGCGGTCGGCTCTTGAACTATTAAGTTAATGAAAAAAATAACAAGGAAATAAACCGAGTAGAACCTGGATTGTTAGCGTGAAACGACGTCAGACCGAATGAATTTTAAATCGGTACATCAAGTGAATTTATCCGTTATAGTATCATGCGGTTATTTGGCTTCACTTACCGCTGTTGCTGCCCCCCCTTATGGCAGTATTAGATCGCATGATTCTGGCCCTGGTGCGGATCTGGCGACTGCCTCCACCGGCCGGCTTGCCGCTGCCGCTGTTGCCCCCGCCCGTTCCCGGATTGTTGGAGGTGCCGTTTCCGGCCCCGCCACCATTGTTTCCACCGACACCACCCGAACTGCGCCAAAACGTATGGATGTTACACCCAATATATTTGAATGATGCATTCATATATATAAAATTTACGAAATAAAAATATTCTTGAAAATTAACTTTTAAAATATTAATTCCTACCTTTTTGATGTATCATTTTTGCTCAAGTCTAATCTGTCAGATAATATGTTGTATGAAACACGGCATACACGACTATCTTCTAAAAGTAATGCGATATAAGTCGATCCAAGACATATGCGTTTGATGCCACAACGAAGGTGTGAGAGACCAGGATGTGAATTATGCCCTAGCCTGTTAATTCTATCCGCAACTTCTTTTAACCTGAAAAGAATCCGTCGTCTATTTTATTTTCATATCATGGTATACCGTGCCCCCACTTTGAGATCCCCTCGCTCTAAATTCAGAAATAGTTACATCATAATATACAATAATGAAACAAAATGCAAAAAGATACTAGAATGACATACTCCAGATCTGCCATTTCCAGATGGCAAAAGTTTAAAAAAACAGGACAAAACTTATGATGAACTCAAAGTAGGGAGTGGTTCATTCAATAATCGGGCTGGTATCCATTGGGGAAAATGGAGGAAGAACTATATATCTGGCATTACTACACAAAACGTTTTACTTTTAACGCTTACCTATCGTTAAACTGCTCCTCAGTGCCCGGCAAAGGGTGTACAACATACTGTAATGAAGTCATAATTTGTTTTTTTACAAAATTATCAGATATTTCAACTAGCAAAGGACACAAAGCCCATTTTATGCTTCGCACAAATATGAACACATCGCCATCGCCATGTTGAATTCACTTGATTCACTGTTTTAGCATCCAGAATCACGGAGATCACAGAACTTTTGCACTACTACAAAATAATACCATATAATCCAGACGTAAATCTTTTGAGCTTCTGGAACTCGAGATAATTAGAATTTTTTGGCAGGAAATAAGAAAAACTGACACGAAAACGGTGTTTGGAAAGCAGCTAACTGAGATTTTTACATTGAGGTACCTCAATGGATTTTTAGGTATTTGACATTTTGAATTTTGACCACAATTCAGATAGACAGCAAAGAAAAAGAAATCCGAACCCGATCCACAGAAATCCAAGGTTATTTATATAAGTCTGTTGACATTTGACAGTTCGTTTGACATTTGCTAATCTCCCCAAGGTTATTATGATGTAATGAAGTTTGGGCAGCTGGTTAATATGAAGAGTAGAGTTCCTAGGGTTCCTTTATAAAGGAACCCTAATGAAGAGAAGAGCCCATTTCAGGCGATCGTCTGTTTTTAACCGCGGTTATCTTTCTGGTTGTCCTTGGTTTTAGCAGAGCATATAAAACAACCAGCAGAATGATATACATATAAGGTAGGTACATAACCACTATAAATAACAACATACTTATATACTTATAAATAGTATTATTTTTGGACTAAAAAATTAACTGGTGCACACCATCGGGGACTATTTTGGAAGCTATATAAAAAGCAAAACATTCCGTTACTTACAGCAATTTACGCAGACCAGTTAACGATGAAAAAATTATTGGAATTGGACAGATTAAAACCAGAGTGGAGGTACATAGAAGACTTTGACTTTGCCATTGTTCGGATATATTTTGTAAATTAAAGAGCTCTTATAAATTATTGAAATAATTCGCTGCTGCTAAATGCAATTTTTATGTATCCTCCTGAAAGAATTTACCAAAGTTACTTATGAAATAAAACTTGTGATCACCTAAGAAGTTTATTTTAGCATTTATTTTATTTGTTACCGCACAAGCAAATAAATCATGGTTTAAAATAATAAGTGGTTGTTTAATTTGAAATGTTTTAATTGATATTTTAGACTTTTGGTGAAGGCGCGGCTATTAATTTTAATTCCTAAAACTTGAATACCCACCATTCTCTTCCCACACCTCCAGCCATGTTCAGTTTTTGAAGTATCATGTTGCCAGCTGATGACTTTGACTATATTTATAACCTGAGATATGCTCTTGATTTACGTTGCTACAAAAATAATCCAAACATTTCTTCCCTAAAGGACAGAAGATATATATCTTATTCGTAAGTTACATTAATGTAATTTGCGAATAAGATATATATCTTCCATCCTTTGGGGAAGAAATGTTTGGATTGTTTCTGTAGCAACGGAAATCAAGAGCATATTTTAGGTTATAAAGATAGTCAAAGTCATCAGCTGGCATCACGATATATCAAAAAATGAACATGGGTGGAGGTGGGGGAAAGAATATAGGGTATTCAAGTTTTACAGATTAAAATGAATACCGGCGCCTTCATCAAAAGTCTAACATATAGTTTTTTTACTATTTTAAATCATGATTTTTGATTATGCCCATACCAAATAAAATGGTAAAATAAACTAGGTAGGTGTAGGTAATACTTCTTTTGCTTAATCCACACACGAAAACTTAATCATCTCCTGATGATGCTAACATGGTTAGCGAAACGCGCGTCGAGTGTAAAAACAAAGTTTTGGTGTGTGGAATTAAGCAAAAGAAGTATTTTCGAAGTGCCAAAGGTTCCTGATTCCCAAATTTAGGTATATAATCACAATTGCATTTCATAATTTGGTAAGTATCTTCGATAAGTTATTTCAAGATAATACATAGAAATGCAATCATTCTTTCAGCTTGTTTTTAATTTGGACAATATATCCGAACAATGGCAAAGGCAAAATCTTCTATGTAGCCTCCGCTCTGCTTTTACTTTACATCTGTCCAATTCATCCAATAATTTTTTCACCATTAAGGGCTGCAACAATAATGTTCTGCTTTTTATATATCATCCAAAATAGTTATTGGTGGCTGTGGCTGTGCACCAGGAAATTTGAGTTAATTTTGTATTCTAAAATATAATATATCTTACTCAGTATATAAAGGTATATAGTTACTTAGAGTGACTATTTAGGTATCTACCTTAAATTATGTGTTGTATCATCTCCCAGTTGTTACTTTATTGAGTTTAGTCTTCATTTATTCTATAAGACGTCTGCATTACCATATCCTATAATAATAACTTTGTGGAACATTTTGTGATACTGGAAATTTTAAAAAATAATTCTCAGAGTTACTTTTGCTTTTACTCAAATGCGCACTGAACCTTGAACCATATATTAGTTTTGCAAAAGGCACTCTTTGGTGAGTTGCAAGTTTATGTGCATATTTTATAATCTTCTTGAATTATTTTGTAGTTAAAATGACAATGTCGTTCTAGTGTCAAATTTTCATACTGCTTTGATTACTCTCTCAAAAATTTACTTGCAAGCCTATGAGGCAACATCCCACATGGTTTTTGCTTTACCTCAGACTCACTACTTTTATGCAAAACCAATTGAAATTTGATGATGACAGTTGATTGCAACAACTCTCCTAACAAAGGAACGCTAGTCTATATCAAAGACCTATATAGCTTCGCTAGCTATATAGATCTGTGACTATATTAAATACCTGTGCATAGCGCTGTTTCAAGCGATCGCCACTGGCGCCACACGACGAAACAAATTTACACGGTGGTTTAATGTTAAAACACCATTGTTGCAGAATCATTTATAAAATAAAAACATGCAAATATGTCTGTTAGAACGAATTTAATATTCAAAATAAAATAAAATATTTGTTTGTTATGTCCCTCTAATTTAGGGTTTCCACCTGTCCTTTTTTGTAAAGGACAGTCCTTTTTCAGACAAATTATCCTTGTGACTTTTTTAGCCCTAAAATGTCCTTTTTTAATAACCTTAGGGGTGACGGGGTCGGTAGTTCGAGTTCAGAAAGCGGCATATGCTCTACTAGGTCCTGGTGACCTGACTTCCCGATTATCGTTTTTATCATCGTTGTCGACTTTACTGGATTGGTGGTACCTATACTAAAATCAAATAACCCTGACGCCTAGCGTAAATAAAAGCACTTGTTCGATGACATTGCGCTAAATAAGGCGATTGGTCAATAGGCCATAAAATATCAGCGTGCCTGGAAACAGGGATGTACTCGATTGCAAAAGTGTATTTATGAGGTTTTATCTTGTTTTCAGCTATTTAGACGCCGCCACAAATAATTTTATCGATGTTTTAAACTAATTTTAATGTAGTTTTACTTAGTAGATAAAATAACGAGTTTTGCAGCCAGAAAGGTATATATTAACTTCTTTTTATAATACCAAGCTTTCGGTCTACTTCGTGACCTTCATCAGGGCTAGAAAATTATTTAAATTATTAGAAAATATTGAGAAAAGGTTGAAATTTTACTCACAATTATGTTGAAGTTTTTTACCAATATTAAAACCAGATAGATTTTAGGTTTAAAAGGGCCAGAAAAAGGTTTTTACATAATTTCGTGTGAAAATTTATACCGTCAATTTTGTTTGTAATTGTTTTTTGTTAATAAGGTAATTTAGTTTCAAAAAACAAAAGATAAATTTATAATAAGAAAAAATGTTTTTTAGGTTATCATCAAAAAGTGTCAGAAAATTTGGTGTGATACAAGGTTAGAAATAACCTTAGTTGATATAAGGTTATGTTACAACATTCTGGAAATCCAAATTTTTATATATAATTATTATAAGATGTAAGAGTTACAATGAAATATTAATAGATGTATTGTTATTAGAATTATTTAAAGATAAAATAAAACAGTATATGGAACTTAAATCTTTGATGTCTGTTTTTTTATTAATAGACTTGTTATCATTATTAATTTCAACCATTTCAAGAAATAACCTTTTATTAAGATTTTTTTCCCTATGTAATATTGAAACATTGTCAAATTTAAAATGATGACCTGTTATAAAAGCATGTTCACTTAAAGCAGTAGTAGTTTTTTGTAATTTGACATCACTCCTATGTCCTGAAATTCTATTTTTTAAATTTTGTTATGTTTGACCAATATATGAATTATTACAGTTATTACAAGGTATTGAATAAACAACATTAGATTGGTTATTTATAGGTGTCTTATCTTTTAATTTTGTTTATAAACTTCCAATCGATTTAACATTTTTTAGAGCTATTTTAACATTTTCATTTTTAAAAATTTTAGTTATTTTAGGGGTAAGTTCTTTAATATAAGGTAATGACCTATAAAAGAAATGATCAGGAATATTATCAACCTCTTGAATTGCAGTAATATTATCATTATTATCATTATTATAAACATTATTTGAAATTTCGTGGGGACGTGTATTGAAAAGTAATTTTATTTTAATTAAGTTAATAATTTTTTTCTGAAATATTTTGACGTAAACAATTGTAAAAGTAATATTAAATAAAGGTCGAGCCTCTGGCGAATATCTCAACGCACATGCTCTTGTTTACACCAGGCGTCAGAGTTACCTACTTGATTTTACTATAAGTCCATTTTATTATATTGATATTATCAAAGATCTATTCAAGCTAGATCTTCAGAGAATGTGTTATTTGACAAGGGGAATGAAAATGTAACCCAATTTTCGGCCACTTTAGTGATTTAATTACTTAGAATTTTGATAAAATTTAAACTCTTAAATGTTTTGTTATAATTTAATTTGTAAGAAAATTTCTAGAAGAATTTTTGACAATGTCCTTTTTTTACTTTGCAAAAATGTGGCAAGAGAGCTATAACCAACAATAACTGAATCGCGTAAACCGTAAACGTGTTTGGTATTTACCGGTTATTAATGGTTATTCGCCTAAAATCACACATAATTTTCTGGTTAAGTCCAAGGCACGATTCACAGATAACCATCGAACTGAACTTTGTCAGTTCGATCCAGATAACGCTATGCCAAATCGAAGCCATTGCATTGCATCATTCGTTTGTCGAAATTGTTGCGCGACGGAGCCAGCTAGGAAGGTCTCTAGAGGAGAAAAGACCTTGAGTGTTGACTGCTCACGGCTCTCATGTTTGACAGTTCCCTGGCTCACCATCACCGAACTATATTATAGCCCAGAAAAGGACGAATCAGAAGTGGCACTTGGCTAATTTAAGAGGGCAGAGGGGTATTTTTATGAGGTGGTGGGGACGGAGAGTATTGCTAGGCCGCCAGATCCTTAGAAAGGTTAAAACATGTCAACATATTTTTCACTATCATTTATTCATTTTGGGTAGGTATACCAATAAAATTAATATGAAAGCAATTAATATTATCTAATGTGTGCCGGTAGTAAAATTATAATGTTTTACGAACCATTTATTCTATTTATCTGAGCCCAGAAAACCCACAACCTGACCCCTGTTTTCTGGGACTTGATTATGAAAGCGGAATGCTTGACAACAGCGCGGCGCGGCGCCACAGATTCCGTTCTTGCGGTACTGCCAGATCGTCCAGTCGGGAGCCGGTAACCAAGGCAACCCACAAAAATATAATGCAAATTAATTTAGTATAAAATGAAATCGATGATAATTTACTTATAAAAATGTTAGTCCTTGATAGTATTTTGGTTGATATTAAATTGAAGGCGATAAAAATAGCTAAATGAATTTAAGGAAATTGTCAGGCATAAAAGCTGACGAAGTCCGGCAACGTCGTTCGTGGCCTACGGCTGACGCGCCACCTAACGCCAGACGCCAGACAGCGTCAGTATGTTCAATTGAGGTTAAACTCCTTATAAAACGTAAACAATAAAACGAAAAACGATTACCAATTTCTAAGTAAAAAAGCCCAGTATTATTATCATGACTGTGATAAAAGTATCCAAAACAGGGACCAGATAAGGTGTACAATATGTATTCAGCTCAACTTGACTGCTTGTGTTGTTACTTCGAATACTTCGTTGCTGTATTTACACTAGTGCATTGTGCCCCAGAAAACCCACTTTGTGCTTAGGTTTTGTGACGAAATGGCCCCGCAATTATTGCTGTGTTCGTGGATGTTCTAACAACACGAGGAATGTTGGGATAAGTTTTTTCAAAATACCTGCTGATGAAAACAGGTAGGTACCTTATGTGTAGTTTGTCCCTACCTTGTTACCACATTATTATATCCTTAGGTATTATAAATTTTATGTCCTACGTAGGTACTACCCCTTTTACTGGAGTATTACCTACCCCAGAAAACCCACAAATGGTTTCCTACTGATAATACCTACCTAACTATGGTTTTTAATTTTTTTTTCAAGGTGTTATGCATGGACGAGAAAGTGTGGAAGGCAGGATTTGTTAGAAAAAACACCCACACAGCTTTTTATTAATTATAAAGTTTGTTCAATGCACTTTGAAAATAGTATGTTTGCAAACCAGTCGAAGTCTGGGCTAAAGAAAACAGCAATACCAACTGTGTTCTCATCATGTAAGTACCTTCATTGGTAATTATGGAAATTAGTGTATGTACCGCCCGATTTTCTTGACATTTTGACCCCATAATTACCCCTTCATTATTAGATAATAATATGTATTTTTTGCTGATACTTGTAATTTTGCTGCATTTAATTTTTTTTACTAGGTTATATCGATGAGGCTTCTTCACAGAGTCCTTCTGTGTCTGTATGCAGCAATTTGACTTTGTTAGAACCTCAACGAGAACTTGATCAACCAGTCTCAATCGCTCAACCTTTGGATCAACCAAGTACACCCCATCTGTCACAGTCACCTATAGGCGATCTCCACAGCATTACCGAATTTTCAGTTGCATCAAAAGGTAATGATCTATATTCACAAACTGTTATTATAGTATACACACCCAAACTTATATGGCATCAAGCATTATTTGCGATAATTTTTTTTGTCAAAAAAATTATATGTCATGGAAAGTCAAAAGTGTTTACTAACCAAAACAGTTAAATGTGAAAAACCCGACAATATAAATTGTAATAAATATTAAGTGATTCCATATTATAAGTTTAGGTGTGTGTACATATATTGTAATTTTTTGTATTACTTATTTTGTTATTGAATAATTCTATTTTTAGATGCTAGTGAACAAACTTCTCTTAGTTTGAGTGCACATAGTCCGAGAAAGCATTCATTAAAGTTACAAATAAAAAAACTCCAAAGAAAGTTGCATCCGAAGTTGGAGCAAGCTGTCGACAGTGCCGACACTGAAATAAATGACGAACAATTTCTTGCCATTTGTGAGAAAAAACTGTCTGCTTCAATGCTACTATTTGTAAGGCATTATTTAGAAAATCCCAAAAAAGATCCACAGGGATATCGTTACTCTTCAGATATGAAACAATTTTCCTTAACAATTTATTTTCTAAGCCCAAATGCTTATAGATTTTTAATGAAACCACTTTATTTGCCATCTAAAAGCACTCTTCAAAGAATAACTAGCAAATGGCATATAATTGCAGGTCTTAACAGTTTCATTTTTGAGGTTATTAAATCAAAAGCTACAAATTTAGAGGGTTCTTCAAAACAGTGCATTCTTTGTATTGACGAAATGTCATTAAAAATGTTTTTATTTTACAATAGATCTTCCGATACCATTGTTGGCTTTCATAATACATTGAAGGAAAAAAGATATGCTCCTGCTAAATATGTTTTAGCTATTATGGCTAGAGCAATATTTGCTAAGTGGAAGCAACCAGTTGCTTATTTCTTTATTGATACTTGTTCAGGGGAGGAATTAAAATTTATTATTTTTGAAGTAATAAGGAAACTTAAATCTGTAGGATTACTAGTAAGTGCGTTAGTGTCTGATCAAGGATCAAATTTTGTACAATTTTCAAAATCAGTTGGTATCTCTCCAAACTCTTCACATTTTTATGTCGATAGCGAAAAAATATTTTATATTTTTTATGTGCCGCATCTCTTCAAATCAACACGAAATAATTTTTTCAATTACACATTCGAAACCTCTGAAGGATGTACAAATAAAACGTATAGGTATTGACCAAATTTATAATAAACAAAAACATAAGCCTTTGGCTCTTCGGCTGTGTCCAAAATTTACAGATGAACACATTAATTCGAATCCTTTTAAAAAACTGAAGGTTAGTTTAGCCGTCCAAGTTTTCAGCGCAATGGTAGCTGCGGCACTTAATTCCTTTATTGAATTCGGACAATTCCCCCCTTCGGCAAACGCTACAGTGTCATTTGTAGAAAAAATTGATAAGTTATTTGATATCTTAAATTCCTCAAAAATATCAGGCAGTAATACAAGTACAATAGACCTTTCAAAGGAGCAGATTACCAAGTCGATTTTTTAAAGGAAATGTTTACATATTTTGAGAATATTAAAATTTTAAAACAAAATATAGAGGTTACCAATAAAGTTAAATTTTTGAAAGGGTGGCAAATCACAATAAATTCATTTTTAGGTCTTTGGGAAAAATTTCATTGTTTAGAGGTTAGTTCCTTATACACTCGACGCTTAAATCAAGATTGTCTCGAAAATTTTTTCGGCACTATTAGGCAGCAAGGGGGAAATTGCTTGAATCCAACCCCCATCCAATGCGAAAGGGCTTTCAAAAAATCATTTTGTTTAAATTATTTCCAACACGCGGATGGGGCTAATTGTATTGAGGATTTTGATTCATTATTGTCATACGTAACCACCGAACATACACAAATTTACAACAAAGTTGTTGTGGGAAATACAAGATCTATTTTTTCTGATTTAAGTTCGGTGGCACCAGATTATATTGATTTCGAACTACATGAATCAAATAGTATATCATATGTTTGTGGATATTTATTAAGAAAGTGCTTGGAACAACATTCATGTGAAGTTTGTATTAAATATTGTAAACGTCATACATTAGGGGATACTGATTTGTTTACTTATTTTAAAGCATACAAATCAAGTGGTAACGAAACCTTTGGACATTTATTTTCACCTCCTGATAATTTCCTAAATTATATTAAAACTCTCGAAGTTAATTTTTGTACCCTCTTTCCAAAGTTTGCTTTAGAAGAAAATGTTGGTGTGAAATTAAAAAATAAGCTGCAAAACATTTCATATCAACATCCATGCCCTAGTTTTAATCATGCCTATTTATTATCCCTTTATGTAAGATTTAGAATTTATTCTTCTTTAAAATTTTTAACTCGTGATATTGTTTCTAATAAAACTAATAAAAATTATAAACTTCGAAATTTACATTTATAAGTGCTGCCAGGGGTCATTATTTTTAAAAATTAGGCTAAGTTGATAATGTATAGTGTGCATGTGCATAATATGTACGTAAGTAGTTTATAATATCTTTTGTATTTATAGGTATTATATTTTATATGTGCTATTGTTTTTGAATTTTTTTTATAGATTTTAGTAATAAACATTTTTGATAAATAACGTTTTTTACTACCAGTGATACGAATTTTGCAAATAATAATTGTTATGGATCTATATAAAAAACAAATTAATTGCCAAGCTATGAGTTTGGACGCAAGTCGATTGAAATATTGTAATATTTCAACCACCCAAGTAGAATAGTTCACTTGAACCTAAATCATAGTTGTTTCTAATTAATAGAGGTAAGTATAAAATAATAAAGAGGAAATATTGTGAAATTTCCATGTACAATAAAAAAATGTATTTTTCTCTTTAGTAAAATCTTAATATTTATATTTTTTTCGTCAGTAAAATACCTACTTAAAATCACTTCTGGAGATCCAAATTTAACTAGATCTAATCCCAGAAAAAAACTTTACTATTCTAAAAATTAATTTTGCTATATAAAACACAAAATTTTCTATAGCCCGGACCTGATCGTGCCAACGCAATGGGCAAGTTCTACTCTGTCCAAAATACGGTGGGCGTGGCCAATGCGCAGATGTCAACGGCGGAGAGTTCATTTCCTATGCGCGAGAGGGGAAATTGGAACCGCGACATCAAAGGCGCCGAAAGCAAGTGCCACTTCTGATTCGTCCTTTTCTGGGATTATAGTTCGGTGCTCACCATGCGCTTCCCGGAGACAAAATACAATGCAAAATACATTGTTGACCATGGGCGCCATCTGTTTTCCAGGATATGAAGCTATAGCCGTGAGAAGTCTTATTAATACGTCAGTCAGCGCATTGAGCTAGAAGAACGAAAATTAAACTCTTTTGCGCATCTTATCGTCAAGATCGAGGCCAACGTATTTATCGTAGGCCTCGGTCAAGATCTAAAAACAGAATGTAGGCACCTTGAGCTGGACCAACACTATATTAAAGACCCGAGCATGCCATCATATTTCATTGTTGTTTACGGATTGGGGTGGCGCTACACGACGAAAAAAATGGCGACTTATAGGTTATAGGGGGGTATTCTGAGGCTATCGGGATGTCAGTTTCTGACGTTTAAAAAATCAAAAATTTTATATATCCAGCTTTATTACGATTTACCTTCTTTTTGCGGTAACACATTGTCCTTGTGTCCAGTATTTGGCAGTTTTATCCTATTAATACGGCATCTTGAGGTATATTTGTTTGTGATAACATGAAATTTTTGCGCACATGAAGAAAATGGTATGCACAGACCATTAGGTGAATTTCAGAAGAACAATCACTATTTTGGAATTATGGTATGATCTGATCAACCAGCTGAAGAAGCGAAAATTAAAGATATTATTTTTGGAAGAGTATTTATTAACGTATGCAGGAATGACAATAGAAAATGTTGTTTATAGCTTCAAAGCGGACCAATAGTCCTCCATATAAAGAAGAAACTGAAAAATCTAATGCGTTTTATGCTTTCACATACTACAACTAGCCATGGACTGCGTTTCAAACCAAATGGTACCAAATACCCTCGCTTGCTTTTTAGACTCGCTTTTCTTAAGAAAATGTATGGAAATATGCCATGTGAACTTGTCAAATTAGAGGGACATAACAAACAAATATTTTATTTTATTTCGAATATTAACTTCGTTGTAACCGACATATTTGCATGTTTTTATTTTATAAAAGATTCTGCAACAATGGTGTTTTAACTAAAACCACCGTGTAAATTTGTTTCGTCGTGTAGCGCCAGTGGCGATCGCTTGAAACAACGCTATGCGCAGGTCTTTAATATAGTGTTGGTCCAGCCTTGAGACACCTTGGCACAGCTTAATACAGCTCCAAAACTTCGAGCGGCGCCTTTGATCTGGTGGTCGAGAACCAAGCGAGATGAAATGGTGCTGTCTTCTTCTCGCTGAGGAGAAAAGTCGGGGCCGGACTAAACGAATTTTTATTATTAAAGCAAAATATTTAATTTCGGACTGACAGTACCGTAGTAGGTAATATTGCAATGAAATTAGATAGTAGGAATATTAAATAGTTAAGATTTGTGAAATATGATTCGGTGCTCCCATAGTCATCGTCGATAACTATGGGTGCTCCCATAGTCGTTAGGTGGTCACCGTACTAACTACTTTAATGCAGATGGAAATATTGACTAACTAAATAAGATGCAGAAATATAAAAATACGAAAAACAGAATGCAATAAAAATATACAGGGTGTTCGAAAAATAGACGGAGATATTTTAGAGGGTGATTCCTTGTTAAAAAATATGAAAAAAAGTTTCTATACATATGGGTCCGGAAATTTTACATTTTTTCCCAATAATATTCGCTAAAATGCTCCCGGGATACCACTGGACTTAATAATTTTAATCCACAAATTATGGCTAAATTAGCGTCTTAATACAACAAATAACATTGCCAAATTTCAACAGAATCGATATTTTTTAAGATATTAATAAAAAAAAATTTAATTTAACATCCTGTATCTTGAAAACTCTGCATTTCCGGACCCATATTTATAGAAACTTTTTTTCATATTTTTTAAAAAATATATATCTCCGCCTATTTTTCTAACAACCTGTATGTCCTTGTCGCCACATATTCACTGTCGAATTTTGACCATTGAAATTACCATAACAGATGTAAAATAATCGAGAAATATTATAAGCCAGGCCTCTTATTAAAACATTTACCTAGCCTTGGGAAAATGATAGAATATTTTCTTCGAGTTGTATCCTTTGTTAAAAATAAGGGGACCCAGTATTTCACAGTCTATCACATAGGAAAAGTGAAGCCCTGAGGGGAAGTTTGTTTTCTGTCGACTCCAAGGAGACCACAAAGGGGGCTGCGGTACAAGGTTATGTTATGTTAGGTATACTTATGTCAGTGTCCAACTGCCATCAGGTTTTAGGTGATAGATAGTGCCATAGATTCTGGCAAGGAGGCAAAAATTTTTCCCATCATAATTCACAATCTTTAAGTTTTCTAACTTCCAGATACTCAATTAAAGACAATTAAAGAATTTCAACTATAAAATAAATTTGTTTCATTTGACAGCTGCCATATTCTGCACCGAGTTCTGCACTTGTAGACACAACATTGTGAAGTCTAATTTTTAGAAATCGTGGAAACCATTATTAATTTTTACTTACAATCAAAGTACCTGTTATATTCATAGATTCTCCAATAAAATGGCAAACTTGGCATCACAGATACCATTAGATGATGTCCCAATTTTTGTTCACTCATTTTACTCGAATCGTAATTAAATAACCGAACTAAACACTCACAAATATCAAAATATCAACGAAACCTACTAGCGCACGGCTATGGCTGCTGAGCGTCTGATATTAACACCGATTACCCGACTGCACGCCATAGCCGTTTTTCCCCTAAGAGGCGGGGCATAAACCCTGCGCGAGGGAATCGGCGCAAACAGTTCCCGCCAAGAGAGTTGTGGAGCTGTTCATATTTAAGCTGTGACCTTGGGTATATGTATGTGGTTCAGAGAAATTGCTCTGGTTGAGTCACAAAATGTGGTCTAGCATCGAACTGACAAATCACAAAATATGTAGGTTAGGTGACAAATGACAAAGTGGTCGAGTCACAGATTTTATTTTGGTTTTTGTTATTATTTACCTTTTAATAATGGTGTTTTTTTTGCTCTTTGTATACCTATAAGCCTGGTTGGTAAATGTATATTTTTTTAAATATTGTGATTAACAATTTACCAAAAAAATATATTTCTTAAAATGTGTATTAATCATGTTTCTATTATAGTTCTTATAGGGTATTATTATTTAATGGTAAGTTAAAAAAAACTTCTTTTACATAGGTACCTACAAAAATCGTTAACATTTAAAATTTAAATATGAGATATCCTACTAATTTCAGTTCACCTTCAGAGGCTGTTATTGCCAAATTTTTAGCCATTCATTGTGTTCCATAGAAGGTGTTGTTGGAAGAGACAATTTTTCGTATTACGATGTTCAGTACCGTGGGAATATTATGTTGTTCCTTCATTCCATGTAATTATTATTATATTAATTAATCTGTGTATAAAATAAATTAAATAAGTTAAAATGTAGATAGAGCCTGGACCGGCACCGTCGCAATAGCGACGGTGCCGCCTGGACCCTAGACCAACACTCATAGCACTGTTTCAAGCAATTGCCACTCACCAGTGGCACCCCACACCACGTAAAAAATCGACAGGGTGGTTTATTATTTCATTGTTGTTTGCGGAGTGGAGTGGCACTACTCGATGAAAAAAAAATGGCGTCTTATAGGTTATAGGGGTATTCTGTGATTACAGTTATGTCAGTTTTTGACATTTAGAATGTCGCATATTTTAAATATCCAACTTTATTGCGATTTACGTTCTTTTTATGGTATGAATTGTCCTTGCGGTCAATATTTCGTAGTTTTGTCATATTAACAAGTTTTGATAGATAGATTTGTTTGTGAAAACATGAAATTTCAATGCACATGACACATGATGAAAATCATATGCACAGACCATTACGTCATTATATGATTTATATTTTCCACTATCAAAAATATGTATTCTGCTTTCACCATATTTTAGAGAAGGTGATGCAGATCTGTATATCTCTGAAAGCAGTACTCTTCCGACATATGACCCTGAGACGTATGAAATTCATTCGGCCACTTGCGGAGAGGACTTAATTGAAATACCAAAGAGGTATCTCATCACGAAAAATCAAAAAGTATCAACTTCTATTATAAATTATTTTAGTCTTTCAAATCAGATTATAGCTGGGGTATATGGTTACGCCGCCTATGAATATAGTAAATATTCGTTAAGTGTGTATAGAAACCCCTTTAATAGCAGTGAAGACAATGATTTTTTTTGTGCAATCGAAGAAAATGGCAAAGAAAAAGAATTGAGAAACAAAAATGAGGTGAAGAAAAAATTCAAAATAATTAAAAGTGATGCAGCTAAAATTAGTGGCATTTTCTCTATGTTAGAAATCTTGCAATTAATTTTTACTTAGTTATATGTTTATAGGTATGGACCTAAACAATTGGTAATTTTAGTTTTATTTATATGTTTTGTATAGTACAGTATCATTGAATAAAGAAATGAATTTTACTCAGAGGTATTATTTTTATTTTATAAAGTACCTACTTAAAAGCTTTCCAAAATAGATACAGTATTTTTAAAATAGAAAGTGACAGTTGTGTGCACATGAAGGTAGATAAAGGAAGGAAAGATTTGTATCATCATGTAAAATATTTTTCTTGAAATCGGCATTAAAATGTCCCAAAATCGTCATTAAAAGCACAGAAATCTTACAATAATGTAGCCCATTATTGTACGATTTTTTCAATAAGTAGGCCTTGGCGAGATGTAAACATCAAACGTCAGACGCGGAGAAATCGCCCGTCAAAAGTGACCAAATATTCAAAACCCGGCCGATAAAGGCTCATTTAACTTTTCGTACACATTGCGAAATTGTTTCCTATAGAAGCGCAATCCTTCAGTATACATATTTTAGTAAATTTGAAAATCAATAGATTTGTTGTGTCGGCTGCACAAGAAGCAGCAGTTTGGTTTTTCTGTCAGAAGGTGCCGTACATCATTATACTTGTCCTAGGTAGAGCGATCGGTAAAGTCAAGCAACGCAGCGCGTAGTCGGTTCGTGGACGGGTGATCCCTTATTATTATTTTCTTGCCTAATAAAACATTTTTTTTCCGATTTCAAGAAAAATATAATATGTACCTCGGCACTGAAGTTCTTTTTATGACTCGTGGTTTATTTGCCTCTTCCAGAGGCCTCAGCAACTAAACTCCACATGAGTCATAAAAAGTTGAACTTCAGTGCCTTGGTACATAAATAACTATTTCTTGAAATCGGCAGTAAAGTGCCCCAAAATCGTCATTAAAAGCTCAGAAATCGGCACTGAAGTAACCCATTATTGTAAGATTTTTTCAATAAGTAGGCCTTGGCGAGATGTAAACATCAAACGTCAGACGCGGAGCCATCCCTTGTCAAAAGTGACCAAATATTCAAAACCCGGCCAATAAAGGCCCATTTAACTGTTCGTACACATTGCGAAATTGTTACCTATAGCAGCGCAATCTATCAGTATAAATATTTTAGTAGGTTTGAATATCATAATAGATTTATTATGGAGGCTGCACAACAAGCGGCAGTTTGGATTTTCTGATCGAAGCCGCCGTGGCTTTGTCATTCTTGACCTAGGTAGAGCGATCAAGAAGTCAAGCAACGCCGCGCGTAGTCGGTTCGTGGACGGGTGATCCTTATCATTATTTTCTTGCCTAATAAAAATTTTTTTTTCCGATTTCAAAAAATGTATTATATGTACCTCGGCACTGAAGTTCTTTTTATGACTCATGTGGTTTATTTGCCTCGGCCAGAGGCCTCGGCAACTAAATTCCACATGAGTCATAAAAAGTTGAACTTCAGTTCCTTGGTACATAAATAACTATTATTTGGTTAAAAATTGCATGGTAGAGCTTTCGATAGCCATCATTAGTACCACCTGAAAGAAAGCATGACATAAGTTGGAAAATTTTTAAAATTATATAAACGTTGAGAAACTAAATTTCTCTTTTATTTCAGGTTATTGCCAGGTGTGTACCTACAGGTACCCACATAATATTAGCTTATAAGCTGACTGAATTAAAAATTAAATTTATTTTAAACAATAATCATTGCAAAGTTGAAGGCTGAAAGTGGAATTGAGAAATTACTAAATCGGGTGGAAAAACCCTGAAATCACCAACAAAGCCTGCAAAATATGAGACAAGGGCCTTTCCCATTTTCTATGCTTGCATTTTAATATTGAGTAGCTCTAAATTTCCTGTACATACACCTGACGAGAGTAACACAACCTTAAATAAAAAAGAAATTTAGTTTTCTCAACTTTTATATAATCTTAAAAACTTTTCAACTTATGCCCTGCTTTCTTTCAGGTGACACTGATGTTGGCGAAAGCCCTTTACCACGCAATTTTTAATCAAATAAAAAATTTTGCACGACAATACAAATCGCCCTTCAACAGTATTTTTGTTCTCATATTAGTCTAGAGATATACATAAACAGATATTACGACAAATTTCAAGTTTTTAGGCTTTATAGTTCCCGAGATTTCATGATGAGAGTGTGGTATTTCTCTTACACAGTGTGCTCATTTGAAAACTAGTCACCCCTAACCAAAGTCTATATTATATAGACTTTGACCCCTAAGAGGTACATATTGGTACATTGATTGTTAGATATAAACACCAATCCTGTCAGATAAGTCAAATTATCAACCTTCACATCAATGAAGTCGCCATCTGAATTTGGGGTTCCCAGAAAACGCAATCCAAGGGAGGGCGTAAATATCTTCAGCAATCTTAGTTTTTGGTAATCGCTTGCCAACTCTTTCAACTCCAACTCATTACAATAATTATTACAAACAACTCTAGGTATACCATAAAAATATTTCGGGAAGGGCGCAAAAGAGACTTGACTGAGGATGACCTAACCGAACCATTAGAAGAACATCGATCAGATGTGTTGGGGACAAAAATTGCAATAAACTGGAAAAAAGAAGTAGATAGAGCCAAAGAGAAAAAACGAAACCCCAGCCTAACTAAAGTGATTATTAAGACTTTTGCCGGGGACATAGTTCTTTATGGAATAATACTTTTTACAATGGAAATGTTTATAAGGTAGATTTTTCTATTAAGAACACATTCTTGGTTACCAGCGTTGCAATAATAATTATAGGCTCCTACAACCTTTATTCGTTGGACTGTTCATCCGTTATTTCACAACGGAAAATAGAGAGAGCAAGGAGCCGTAAGTATTTCATTATCCTAGTCCCACAGGACAGTGGCGGCGGTAAGGATTTCGAGCCCCCCCCCCCCCGCCAAATTTTGCCAGGTCATGCATACATGTGGTAATAAAATCTGGAAATACCTAAGACGCTAAATTATAAGATAGCTGGGATATATAGGTTTTATTTTAAGTTTTTCTACCTACCTGGGAAATATTCTGTATTATAGCGAGTATTATGGCGTCGCTTATTTTATAAATGGGACAAGATTCAATATTACATAGTAACATATTCATCTTGATATTTATATTACAAGATATTTTCCAAAGACTATTTCCCTCGTCTTAATTTCCACCAATCACAAACGCGCAATTTTGAATTACAAACGGTTTCTAGATGGAAAAACTGTATGACAGCACCTGTCAGCAGTTTTTTCGAGTTTACCCGCGGCAAAACTTGACAGCTGTTTGTATAATAGGTAGTATGTTTTGTAAGCTATGTGTATGCAGAATAATCTGTTAGGTACTCATGAAATAGTCTTGTCAAATACCATTCGGGCATTTAATTTTTCCTGTGAAAAAAATCCAAAAAGCACAATGCCAAGTAATATTTTTTTAACAAAATGCATTCGTGCAGGTGCAAAAATCCTCTTCTTCGACTCTGATTTTTGTTGCCACCAGCACTCACGCTTCTTGTTAAAATATTACTTAGCAACGTGTTTTTTCGATTTTTTTCGGAAAAGTTAGATGCCCTTATGATATTACTTACGAAAATATTTAATAAGTATAATAAAAGAGAGCGTTTTTTTTTAAATTAGCAATATTCTGCCAAGTTTTATTTTGCCATTCTGAATAATACAAATACCTACCCTTATCTACTAATTGCCTTAAATATAAAATCTTACCACTGCTAAAATCCGTTAGGTGCTAGTAAAAAAAACATCACGTAACGTCGCAAAAGTAATGTACTTATTGGTTCTATAAGAATTCAAAATTCTGCTATTTGTCCTAATAATAAAACGAAGCTAGGTACCAAACGCAGGGACGAGCTAACATATACTAAACCATCTAATTTCGAAACGGCCCGTAATTTGCACAACAAAATAAATCGAAAATTTGCTGTTTAAAAATAGCTTTTACCACTGGTGCATCAAGTATATCTATTAATTTCAGAAAAAATTATCTAAATAAAGATGTGAGAGAACTGCTACAAGCACACAACCGGCAAGCAAAAGCCATAAAAATTGGTCAAAATATACAGGGAAGATAAAAAACATGACACATAATATAGGTTAATACAAAAAAGTGCAAATTGCATTTTGTTGTGTTAATAATTTACTGACAACCTGCTAATGATTTCCTGAAATAAAAATCTTTTAAGTAGTTTCGTCGCCACCGATTTTCAGCCAAATAGCGGTAATATTTTGCAAAAATTAATATTAGCGGATATATCAGTTTTTGGGGGCCCCTTCCGGAGCTGGGGCCCCCCCGCACGGCGGGCTCTGCGGGCGCCTCATCGCCGCCAGGGCCACAGGATTATCCACCCATCTGCTTATTTAGAATGCACGCACCCAGATGGCTGAGCAGAGTGTGGCAGTTTCGTGCATTAAATCAAAGCCCAATAACTACGGGCGAAGCAGTCTTGTACGGGGTTGGCATAATGGTTTGCAGTGGTATTATCGTTTGCACGACGCACCCCTACATGATGGCCGTACTGCACGTTGGTATGCGGATGCGAGTGGCTTGTTGTTCTCTGATTTATAGAAAAGTTAGTACGTTGCTTTGCTTTACATAAATTTACAAAAATCTTGCCAAAGTATTTGCTACTTTCACGAACTTTTTAACAGGTATGATTCTGATACTTGTTTTATTTGTAAATTTATTTTATTTTCAAACTAAATAAAAACACCTATACCTAAGTACTTAGCAACATGACCAGTTTACAAAGAACACTACTATTTAGGCCCTTCGAATAAAACTGACGGCACTGGGAGGAAAAACGGTAGGAAATGCGGTCAATCTGATGTCAAATGACGTAACAAGATTCGATTTGGCTCCAATATTCATTCACCATCTTTGGATAGCACCCTTGCAGATGTTTGTCATAATTTACTTTATTTATTTGGAAGTGCAAGAATCATCGATATATGGCATGATGGCTGTGATGTGCGTTATACCAATACAAGGTAAGGGGTAATTTTCAGTTAAAGGCTAGATATACCTTACTTTTTACTCGTTCATATAAAGGATTTTCCATGGAGGGGTGTATTTTAAAGTAATGTGAATAACATTACCCATGGAAACAAAATACTCACAGTTACGGATATTTGGTTTCAGCCTACACTTTCTATCATTTGGAGCATTTTCTGTGGTAATTTCAATTATTGTTTTTATTAAGTAAACTTAAATTATTAAATTCATTGAATTAAAAAGGTCAAAGTTTTATAACGAATGTGGAATGTAGTTGCAGAGACCTGAAAAGCTCGAGGCTACACATGAGTTATAAAAAGGTACTTCAGTGCCGAGGGACACATTATATAGTATATATTTTTTTAATTGGGAAAAAAAAGAAGTGGAAAATAATTTAACGAGTGCGGTCACCCATCCATGACCCAACCACACCGTTGCTGCACCTTCCGTCACTCTACCTAGATCATGCCCGATATCCTACGGTACCAATTTTTTGCAGAACTGCTCATATTGAAAGATTTCATTGTTATAGGTAACAATTGCGCAATGAAATTGAAAAGTTAAATGGGGTTAGAGGAAAATTGTTCAAATGACATTTGTTCGAAAAAACATTTGTTTGAATGACATTTGTTCGAAAAAACATTTGTTCGAAAAACATTTATTCGAAAAACATTTATTCGTAAAACATTTATTCGAAAAACAGTTGTTCGAAAAAACATTTGTTTGAAAAAAACATTTGTTTGATTTAATATGAGATACTTCCTTATCCTATTCCAACTAGGAAAACATAGAAAAACATCTCGCAAAAGGGTAAGAGAAGACTATAATATAACATATTTTTGAAAAGTTGGAATCCTTTCCGACAATGTGAAAGCCTGGCCGTAAGAACGCGGTCTGGCAGCACATGTACTGTAACACTGCTTGAATAAGAGGCATCTCGGTTTGTAGCTTCTTTGGAACCCGTCAGAGGAGTAGGTTTGGCCGCAAGTGAGAGTCACAGTTTTTGAAACGCAAAATATACAGGGAGTCTAAAAAAGTTTTTTGAGGCACCCTGTATATTTGGACCGCAAGTTAGAGTCACAGTTTTTCGAGATACCCTGTATATTTTGCGCAAAATATACAGGGAGCATTGTGAGGGTGAGAATTATTATTATTATTATAGTCTTCTCTTACTCTTTTGCAAGATGTTTTTCTGTTTTCCTAGTTGGCATAGGATAAGAAAGTATCTCTTAAAAAAATAATTAAACAAATGTTTTTTCGAATAAATGTTTTTTTGAAGAGACGTTTTGGAATAAATGTTTTTCGAACAAATGTTTTTTCGAACAAATGTTTTCGAACAAATGTTTTTCGAACAATTTTCCACGACCCAGTTAAATGATACTTTATTGGTCGGGTTTTGAATATCTGGGCACATTTCATGGGTGACGGGCGCCTGACGTCTGGTCCTCAAATATCGCCAAGGCAAACTTGCAGAAAGTCAAGTGGCTGACGTTAATTTAAATAAATTATATAGGTGGGCGTAAGTGAGGCCCTCTAGCAGTTACTGACATTGCACTATAATAGAATTATGTAAGATAATTTTCTATGAACATGCCAAATATCAAGCATTTTAAAAGATATAGTGAAAAAAAAACAAATTTAAAAAAAGAACATGTTGCTTTGTTTGTCGAGACATAGGCCAGATATCTTATTGGAAATCAACTTTAATAATATGTAGCAAACAAAATACTATCTATTCACTATTTTCTTTGGATGTGGACTGGTTTTTGAAATGAACAAACTCAACTTTTCTAACATATTTACAACCACGGCAACAATGGTTTCAATTTTCACTACAATGATTGACAATATTTGATGTGATTTAAAAAATTATGTGAAACTTAAAATGACTCCTTTCAGTGGAAAACCTGGTATGCAGAGAATATAAATGTGTCTAACGTTGAATTTTCTAGTTTTTCTGGCTTTCGCATCATCAAAATTCAGACATCAGGCTGCAGTAAGAACCGACGATAGGGTAAGGCAGATGAACGAAATAATACAGTCTATGCAAGTAATAAAAATGTACGCTTGGGAAAATGCTTTTGCAGACTTAATTCACGTATTGAGAAAGTATGTGCTCGTTACAGAGTTTTCAAAATTGTTAGTAATTATAATTTTAGGCGAGAAATCAACGTCTTGCGTTTTACGTCGTACATAAGAGGCCTCATTATGTCATTCATTATGTTTACCTCCAGACTTGGAATATTTTTTACTGTTTTGACGTATGTTTATAGAAGTAAGGGAATAACAGCGGAAACAGTATTTTTAATAGGAACTTATTATCAGATTATCAGGCAAACTATGACTGTTTATTTCCCACAAGGAATTGCTACAGTAAGCATAATTCGGTCTGGACCAACATTATATTAAAGACCTGTGCATAGCGCTGTTTCAAGCAAAGGTAAAAAATTTGAAAATGTGTGTTACAACGAATTAATATCCAAAATAAAATAAAATGCTTATTTGTTATATCCATTTAATTTGACAAGTTTACATGGAATATTGCCATACATTTTTCTCAAGAAAAGAAGTCTAAAAACCAATCAACAGTATTTTGGTACCTTTAGATTTTTCAGTTTCTTTATACAGAGTTATTGGTAATTCGATACATATTCCTTTGGAGATGTGATACGGGAGAAGGTAAGGAGTAAAATCCTAATATGCATTATGCAAAACTCAATAGTTTTTGAGATATTTCAATTTTTCTTAGTAGACCAAAAAAATCTACAGAACTTTTTTAAACTTTTCAACTAAATTACTTGCCCAACACTATGGTCTTATGTTTGGAATGAAAGAAGTCCGGAAACATTTAGATCATAGGAACATTTTAAATAAAAAGTTGTCGAAAGTATAAAATTGAGTCGTGCATAATGCATATAGGATTAAATTTACTCCTTACCTCCTCCCCTATTACATCTCCAAAGGAATGTATTGAATTACCAATAACCCTGTATAGCGGACCATTAGTTCACTATGGGGCTTTAAACATTTTTTTTCTACTTTTATTCTTGCTTGAAGTTACAAAATACTCTTCCAAAATATAATATTTGGAATTCTCGCAGGATTTTCTTCATATGCATGGAAATTGCATGTTATCACATACAAATCAACTTACAAAAACTATGTTACTATGACATAACTGCGAAATACTAACAGCAAAGAGAATTCATTGCAGAAAAAAGAACATAAATCATAATAAAGATGAATATTTATAATATACAGGATGTTCCTCAACCTATAAGCATAAACTTGGGAAAAAAATGTATTGTAGGCGCACTGAGAGATTGCGTCCGCGGGGAAGCGGGGAGCGCGGAGAACGATTTGGCGCTATTGGCCCACTGCAACAGTGCAAAAAATGCACCACGCTTTCGTATTTGCAATTAAAAATAGAACCAAGGCGAGGTTCAGAGGACTGATTATCCCTAGGAGTGCACGTCGAAATTTATAGTTTTAAAAACTTCTTAGTATTATTAATTTCGACGCGCACGCCTAGGGACAATCAGTCCTCTGAACCTCGTCTTAGTTCTATTTTTAATTGCGAGTACGAAAGCGCGGTGCATTTTTTGCACTGTTGCAGTCGGCCAATAGCGCCAAATCGTTCTCCGCGCTCCCCGCTTCCCCGCGGACGTAATCTCTCAGTGCGCCTACAATAATAAAATATTTTTGGTTTTGGAGATTATATCAATTTATTTCAAATTAAAAACACAGAACTAGAATTTAGTGTAATAAAATAAAAATGATGTTAGCTCATCATAATAACTGTTCAAAGTTATTTCCTTGATTTTCGATACACAGTTGAGCCCTGCGAATCCATGAACGCCCCACACGATCGGCCCGTTTAGTTTTGTTTTTTGTTTTGCCAGTTTCTCTGCCTCGCTGAATCACACGCAGATTCCTGGATGTAATCTTTGAGGAAATCTTTGGGCATAAAGATGAGATGCAGCCACTGAATTATGATGTACTTCTCCATTATGCTAGTACCATGTCCATAAGTCCTTCGTTTACAAAACTACGTGCCATACTTTTGTTCTAATCGCGTGAAAATAAACACTTCTTACAGTTAAGACATCATTGAAGACAGCTAACAATTAATTCTTTATTATCTGTAAAAGTTTTTCACTGTATAAAATATTTTATTACTTTTTTTTTTTCGATAATTGGCCATTATTTGTCCTCTGCTACAATTTCCCAAGTTTATGCGTATAGGTTGAGGAACACCCTGTATAAACGTCAGAAACTGACATTCCCTCGTCATTTTTTTCATATACTAGCGCTACTCCAGATCACAAACAACATCGAAATTATGGCGTCATGTTCATGTCTTTAATTAGTGTTTGTCCAGCTCAGGGACTATACATGTAGGAGCGATAAGACAGTTTCTCTATCGAGGGAACTGCAATATCAGGCATTTTAGGTTGCTGAAGCTATGGTTTCTATTAGACGAATTGAAAAGTTCATGTTTACTGACGAAACAGATGTAGGTGACCCAACTCCTTTAGATCCCCGTTGGAAAGAGTCTGATCTTGGTGAGGGTACAAGACCTCGTCGGAGGCTAGAAGTAGACCAATCAGCATACATTTCAATAGAACATGGAATTGCAAAATATGGTATGGAAAACTATATTCCTGTCCTACACATAAATTTAAATAGGTCCTTTTCATAATTTACATATACATTGTTTCCCATTTGGAATAGACACACCTCGTAAAAAATTTTTTTCATCCGACTTTTGCCTTTTTTTTTCTAAAGATAGGTCACACAAAACTCTACTTTGGTGCAAAATTTCAGATCTTAATCCCAATTTTCAACGCCTACTAAGAATTTTTTTTTTAGTAAAAAATGACGAAAATCATTTAGAGTTTTTTTTTAATTTAAAATCTGACACACCATAAAAAATCGAATTTATTTCTTCTTTCAAAAACAATAGTCATTTCTTACATTGTGGGATCTGTATTTCTTTATTATTAATAGAAAATATGTTATTTCATCGATTACGTGAAAAATAACCTATTTGTATTGTCGGAAATTTCTTGTGGCGCAAACAAATCCATGTAATTTAATTTAATTTTTAATTTAATTTTACATCAAAATTATTCTGTCATGTCACTTTGACTTGACATTTTCTTTGAGAATTTACTCTCCGAAACCTCTGAAAACTAAGTTATTGGGTGGAATGCATAAAAAGTAGTAGGTGCTAATGCTTCACCAAAAAGTATCTACTTTGTAGCATTTGCTTTTACATAGAAGCATCTGCTTCACTCGAGAAGAACATACTACACTGTACGACAAAACAGAAGTATCTACTACTGAGCTGAAGTATCTACTTCGTGCGTTGCGCACGTGACGTCAAACATTTTCTAAATTTTAAAATTACCTTACTAGAATCACATAAACTTCTTAAAAATACCTCCATTTTTCGAGTGGACCACAAGGCTCCACCTCTTGTTTCTACAGGGTGTCCAACTTTATAAACGTACAAATCCGTAAAATCTTCATTTTTAGAGATAATTTCCTAAACTTTTTTTTGTTTGAAAGGCCTTCAAAAACCGCTTCTTTCGACCTTCCTGTCATTTTCAAAATGCAAATCCAGGGCCGACTGCGATTTTTTTATACACACGATTTCCAATAAAACCATTTAGCGATTTTTTTATTTAAAATCTGACCTCACAGCGTTAATCAGAACACCCCAAAACCCCTATATACCAAATTTGAATAAAAAATATACAGGGAGTTCCATTCTGCAGGGTGTCAAAGTTGAGCAAAATAGGGATTTTAAAGGCATCTGCCAAGTCAAGTGTGCCATGGAATCTCCTCAAAACAGTTGAATGGTCAATATGACCACTCAAAGTGTTGGTGTGCAAAGGTCCAATACAAAATATACAAAGTGTTCTTATCTGTGCCATCTCAAATTACTGAATTTTTGGAACTTTATAAGGGTCAAAAATCGAGTATATCAAAACCGCTCCACACACTATAAACGAACTAAATCTAAAAAATACAGAAGCCTCCCAGTTAGTAAGTCCATATCAGTTAAGGTGGCTGGTGTGCCACAACAGGAAACGCACAGAAAATGTATCATCTTAGACAGTGACTTTGTTGAGAAAGGTCCAATAATTTTAATTGTTTTTATTTCTTAGTGGACATTTTGTAAAGAAATATATTACTTTTGTGATTATCAATATTTTTTCAATGATTCCAGGGCACTCTTGTCCGTATAAGTTTCATAAAATTTCATAATTTTGAGATGGCTCAGAGAAAATAGGTACCCTGTATAATTTTGTAGTAAATCTTTCCACACCAACATTTTGAGTGGTCCTGTTGGCCATTCAAATGTTTTGAAGGGATTCCATGGCACACTTGACTCGCCAGATGTCTTTAAAATTCCTATTTTGCTCAACTTTGACACCCCACAGAATGGAACTCCCTGTATATTTTTTGTTCAAATTTGGTACATGTGGGTTTTGGGGTGTTCTGATTAACGCTGTGGGGTCAGATTTTAAATAAAAAAATCGCTAAATTATTTTCGTGAAAATCGGGATAATAAAAAAATCGCAACCGGCCCTGGATTTGCATTTTGAAAATGGCAGGAGGGTCAAAGGAAGCGGTTTTTGAAGGCCTTGCAAACAAAAAAAAGTTTGGGCGATTATCTCCAAAAGTGAAGATTTTACGGATTTGTTTCAGTTCTAAAGTTGGACACCTTGTATATAGGATCATCATAATTATTAAGAAAATAATGTGCAAGCCACTCTACATTCTCTCTTTTGAACCTGAAATACCAAATTGTGTAATTAACTTAATTTATTAATTTTATACAAATTAGGCATTTTACTGCACAATTTACGATAATTACCTAAATTATTTACGATATATGTCATCATTGTATCGTCTCATTTGATGACTTTTCTGCGACACACATTCATAAAAATTTTAAAAAGCACTTAATTTGCGGTGGCCGAAGTTTCTGAAACACCAACTTCACTTAGACTGGAGTAAATACTACTAAACTAGTAGATACTTCTAAATCATAGTACCTTCTTCTATATACCAAGTTCATAGTAGCATGTAGGTACTATGGAGAGTAGTAAATGCTTCGATCTTGTAGTAGAAACTTCATAAATGTAGTACTTACTTGAAGCATTAGCATCTACTACTTTTTATGCATTCCACCCAATGAAGTAATTTTTTGAGTTAACATTCAAAGTTTCGTTCTTTTAATGTTAAGGTATTTATAAGTTGAATCTAAAATAACCACTGACAAAGCGCCAGAGCTTATTAAGCAGTGGTTTTTCTTGGCAACTTGATAAAGTTGATCTTTAGTCAGTTCGTTTCAGGCTCGTGGCGAAAAACCCAATAAAAAAAATCAAAAAGTCCTATAAGTGTGTCGAATTATCCCCACACAACTAATGGTACCTACTTTCCTATTAATACTAAATATTATTTGCAGGGTACGATATCTGCTTAGACGACATAAATCTTGAAGTGGTACCAGGAGAGCTTACAGCTGTCGTTGGCCCTGTAGGTGCAGGAAAAAGTTGTTTATTGAACTTAATTCTTGACGAGTTGAAACTATATAGCGGTACCTTGATAGTAAGGGGCAATGTATCCTACGCTTGTCAGGAACCATGGCTATTCGCTGGTAACTACGAATAAAGCCATTTTTCTGAAAAATGCAGGGATGTCACAAATTGATATAGGTCGTTTGCTAAAACTCTCTATCATGAATGTTGGCATCCATGTCAAAAATTTCTTTAAAGGCCACTTTACAGCTGGCAATTTTTATTGCCGGCAATAAAAATTGCTGCAATTTTTATTGCGCGCATGCGCACAATGTCATTCTTGATCAGCTGTTTGCAATTTTTCTTGCGGCAACAAAAATGCCGCATGCGCCATTTTTACTGCAATTGCAATGCAATTCTAGGGATTTTTTTGGGTATAAATCGCAATTACCAATGATTTCATAAAATCCCTAGGAGCGTGGAATTGGCAAATGGTGGTGAACTTTATATGAACCTGTGTGCCAGAGTGTGTGTTTTGATTTGATTAATAAACTTTCTTCTTTGTTGTTTTAAATGCACACATACCCTGCTCTGCTGTCAGAATAAATTTGTCTCCTAAAATTAGATATGTTGGCAACACTTCCTTGCAAGACAACTTGCACTCATAAATTGCTGGCTGTAAAACAATTTCGTTTTGGCAATAAAAATTGCATGCAACAAAGATTGCGGCAATTTTTATTGCCTGCAACAAAAATTGCCAGCTGTAAAGCGGCCTTAATAATGATAAACACCCAACTGATCATACCTGAAGGCCAACATGTATGGTAGGGAGTATAGTAAACTTTTTACTCCACATCATGTTTTTAAACCCTTTGCATTTTTCAGGATGATTAAATGTTTCTAGCATCGTTTAAACTGCAGAATGCTTACCATAACTTAAACGAGATCCTTTACATTACTGATAAGTAAAAAAAAATCATCAGGCTATATACAGTGTTTTACTTTAAGTGGCGACAATTCATTATTTTTTAACGGGCCGGCCTATTTTCGAAAACTTTTTTTTTTAAATATGGTACTCGAAAAGCTCTACATCCTGGTACATGCTATTTTAAAATTCGCCCTTTCCCTAGCCTACTATGATAACAAATAAGACCCAAAAAATGAAGAAAGTATATTAGGCATTTTTTTACGAAAAAAACAAATATCTCTATCGATTTAAGCACATCTGAATACCCAGAATCCCAAGTTTCAATGTCGTAACTTATACCGAGTGTTCACAATTTATGTGCAAAAAATGAAAAAATCGACTTTTTGAGAGTGCCCTGTGTAAACGATACTGAGTCCTTTCCAAATGTTAGGTTGCCAATGGATTGGGAGCCACCTACTCTATCAATTTGCACATTATCATCGGCTTATCTTATACAGAGTGTTCATAATAAATACGGAAATATCAAAAAAATCGGTACGATTATTTTTTTACTACGTGTGCCACGAAATTTTAAAAACTAAGTCTATCTTTTTATTATTGCTTCTAATTTTCAAGAAATATGCATTGTGTTACTTTAAGGTAACAATTCAATTCAAATAAAAAATTTAAAAATACCTAATTATTTAATTTTTACTTTTTTACAGACTAGTACAGAAAAGTAAGGAAAAATAACAAAAGGTCGGTACATTATTAAGTTTTAGAAGCAAGAATAAAAAGATAGACTTAGTTTTTAAAATTTCGTGGCACACGTAGTAACAAAATAATACAAATAATTTTTTCGATATTTCCGTATTTATTATGAATTAGATAAGCGGATGATACTGTGCAAATTGATAGAGTAGGTGACTCCCAATCCATTGGCAACCTAACATTTGGAAGGGACTTAGTATCGTTTATACAGGGCACTCTCAAAAAGTCGATTTTTTCATTTTTTGCACCAAAATTTTGAACACTCGGTATAAGTTACGACATTGAAACTTGGGATACGGGGTATCCAGATGTGCTTAAATTGATAGAGATATTTGTTTTTTTCGTAACAAAATGCCTAATATACTTTCTTCATTTTTGGGGTCTTATTATTTGTTATCGTATTAGGCTAGGGAAGGGGCGAATTTTAAAATAGCATGTACCAGGATGTAGAGCTTTTGGAGTACCATATTTAACAAAAAAAGGTTTAGAAAATAGGCCGCCCCTTTAAAAAATAATGAATTGTGGCCACTTAAAGTGAAACACACTGTATAATAGAAGACCTCAGACAAATAATATTAAAAGGTGTTATTTTTAAAGTGTGACTCGTTTCATACATTACATTGTTACGTTGTAATGTCTCCTGAAACTGAATAAACTAACTTATTGAAAGAGTCTAGAAATCCAGGTTATGGTTCATGTAAGTACGTGCTTATTTAGAGGCAGGTTTTTCACATAAACTGTGATTGCTCAGTTCCATAGAAACTGTTTCAACAATGTAGGGATCTTTCCGATAAGTTATTTTCTGTTATTAAACCTTAAAGTTATATTTTCGCTCGATATTCCAGGATCTGTTAGACAAAACATCGTTTTCGGTCGTGAATTTGAGGTAGATCGTTATCGTAAAACTGTAAAAGTTTGCGCACTCACAAGAGATTTTCTATTGTTTCCATATGGAGACAAAACTATCGTTGGAGAAAGGGGAATCTCGCTAAGTGGCGGCCAAAGGGCCAGAGTTAATTTAGCCCGAGCCATATACAAGAGGGCCGACATTTACCTTTTGGACGATCCGTTATCCGCTGTGGACATCCAAGTTGGCCAACACCTCTTCGAAGAATGCATTTACAAATATCTGAGTCAAAATATCGTCGTGCTAGTAACTCACCAGTTGCAATACTTAAAGCGGGCCGATCAGATAGTCATAATGAGCAACGGGATGATTCGGAAAAAGGGCTCGTACAACATGATCATGCAAAGCGGCATCAGCTTTGCCAATTTACTGGAAGAAGCTACGGCGGTATCTGCAAAAGCAGACACGGAAGAAAAAGACGTCGAGAAAGTTTTAAGAGCAATTTCAATTACTAGTGCTGCGTTTAACAGCATGATAGATATCGAAGGATTCAAAGTAAGTTGTGATTGGACATAGGGCACCCGGAATTAATATCGAAATATAAATATCGAAAAAAATGTATCGATAGAAAAAATATCGAAAAGAAAAAATATCGAAAGGAAAAATTATCGAAAGAAAAAATATCGAAAGGAAAAATTATCGAGAGAAAAAATACCGAAAGGAAAAATATCGATTGGAAAAAATATCGAAAGATACGATTCTGATACGCAGTTTCAATGTATGGGGTGGCTCACTATAAATTGATGAATTAATTTTTGAGGTTAGAAGAAAAGTTTTTTACAAAAGTTTTAGATATTAATACAAAGTTTGTTGTGACGCTACAGTGTGTTCCAAAAAGCCGTGGCAGGCATAACTTATATTTTTTAAATGGAACACCTTGTATATTTTTGGAGTATCGAATTCTACGCATTTTTCTGATTCCAATCAAGTATGCATGTTAATATGTTTGCTCCAACCGTTTGTTCAGAACTGAGCCTTTTATGTGAGGGATTACTCCTTGGGTCATAGGTTGCCATCGAAGACAAATGCCAAATTATAGTAATAATTATAGATAGTAGTTTGCAAGTATATTCACGCTTTAGAAAACAAAATTGGCTATTTTAAGATTTCAGGGAAATGAAGAAAGGAAACTGAGAAACTGTGCGAAAAACATCTGTTCGAAAAATATTTGTTCGAGAAAACATTTGTTCGAAAAACCATTTGTTTGAAAAAAACCATTTGTTCGAAATAACATTTGTTTAATTTAATAAGAAATACTTCCTTATCTTATGCCAACTAGGAAAACAGAAAAACATCTCGGAAAAGAGTAAGAGAATACTATAATAATAATAATTGTCACCCCTCACAATACTCCAATAATGTTACATATCTTTGAAACGTTGGCATCCTTTCCGACAATGTGAAAGCCTGGCCGTAAGAACGCGGTCTGGCAGCACAATATGTACTGCAACATTGCTTGAATAAGAGGCTTCTCGATTTGCAGCTTCTTTGGAATCCGTCAGAGTAGGTTTGGCCCCGCAAGTGAGAGTCACAGTTTTTGACACACACAAAATATACAGGGTGCGTCTAAAAAGACATTTTTTTAGACACCCTGTATATTTGGACCGCAAGTTAGTCACAGTTTTTTCAGACACCCTGTATATTTTGCGCAAATATACAGGGTGTCTATATTTTGCGCAAATATACAGGGTGTCTGAAAAAACTGTGACTAACTTGCGGTCCAAATATACAGGGTGTCTAAAAAATGTCTTTTTAGACGCACCCTGTATATTTTGTGTGTCAAAAACTGTGACTCTCACTTGCGGGGCTAAACCTACTCTGACGGATTCCAAAGTAGCTGCAAATCGAGAAGCCTCTTATTCAAGCAATGTTTGCAGTACGTATTGTGCTGCCAGACCGCGTTCTTACGGCCAGGCTTTCACATTGTCGGAAAGGATCCCAACGTTTCAAAGATATGTAACATTATTGGAGTATTGTGAGGGTGACAATTATTATTATTATAGTATTCTCTTACTCTTTTGCGAGATGTTTTTCTGTTTTGGCATAAGACAAGGAAGTATTTCTTATTAAATTAAACAAATGTTATTTCGAACAAATGGTTTTTTTTTTCGAACAAATGGTTTTTCGAACAAATGTTTTCTCGAACAAATATTTTTCGAACAGATGTTTTTCGAACAGATGTTTTTTCGAATAGATGTTTTTTGAACAAATGATTTTTCGGACAGATGTTTTCGAACAAAATTCCGCGACCCGTTCAACCAATAATAACCCGGCTCCTAAGGTGTGTCATTTTCGGTACATCAGAAGAAAGTAACGTCAGTTTGGACAGTCTGGGCTGTTCTTTCTGGATTGATATTCTATAAATTAATAGTTACAACAGAAAATTGAAAAATGCAACAAGATAACAATACCAAAGAATCGTTTATGCAATTAGTATTTTTTTTTTTCGATATTTTTTCTTTCGATAATTTTTCCTTTCGATATTTTTTCTTTCGATAATTTTTCCTTTCGATATTTTTTCTTTCGATATTTTTTCTTTCGATAATTTTTCCTTACGATATTTTTTCCATTCGATATTTTATATTTCGTTATAATGGATGTCAATATATTTTTTTCGATATTTCATGTTTTGATATTAATTCCGAGAGCCAGTTTTAAGAACAATTTCAATTACTAGTGCTGCGTTTAACAGCATGATAGATATCGAAGGATTCAAAGTAAGTTATGATTGGACATAGGTCGCTGCTTCAGAGATCCCAGTAGGCCACATGAGTGGAAACAGAAAGGCCACACACATAGATTATGTCACCATTGAAGACGGATATTTTAGCGACTGGTCGACTTTTGACAGGTCAACAAGTCTGCTTTGCACATACGGTGAGCATGTAAAGATTGGAATAATTCGGTAAAATGTTGTACTGTGCAATTAGAAAAAAAAAACGCTGCGACACGTCCCACATAATTTTGAAAGGCGCATATTTTGTCATATTTGTCGTTCTTGTGACGTCATTACTAACCAAGCTATGACGTCATCTATATTTTTTTTAAATGGCAATCACTATTTAGCATCATTTAAAATAATGCACTTTTCTTGTATCGATACGCAAATAATAATAATATACAGGGTGTTCCTTAATAACATGCTAATACTTAAGGGAGTTATTTTTGGGCCCATTTTAAGAAAAAAACTTCATATGAACGTATGTCGTAAACGTCCCAACTTTTGAGATACAGGGCGTTAAAGTTCATTTTTTTAAATTGAATTTTGGCTACATCTCCCGAAATAATCAAGCTGCTGAACTGAAATTTGGCACTGCTATGTTTTTGGGGATGGAGAATAAGCTGAAAATGTCAATTTCACCGTATCTCACAGAGGGCACCACTTGCGCTGTTTTTTGATCACGCTTTTACGCGTAACTTTTTTGAGGTTATCTTTTTGGTCCTGCAGGTCCATCATTTTAGTGCATATTTTCATTCTACAAGAAAAAGGTACTCTTGTTTCATAACGATTAAATCAACCGTTTGCTTTGAAATTGCCAAAACGTTCTCCAAAACACCTGTTGACTTCAATATTCGAAACATAAAATTTTCACCTACCACCTTCAAGTTTTACAGATCAACTGTTCCATTTAAACTGAGAAAAAAATTCCTATGAACAATGTACCAAAAATTATTCGCTTTCAAAATGGAAAGGATTGAATTTGACAAAATTTGGACACTCTATTTCAAGAAAACCAATGGTGTTTTGACCAATGCCCATTTGGCATTTTTTTCATCATTTTGAATGTACAGTTGATCTGTAACATTTGAAAGCAGTAGGTGAACATTTTATGTTTCGAATATTGGAATCAACAGGTGTTTTGGGGCACGTTTTGGTAATTTCAACGCAAACGGTCGATTTAATCGTTATGAAACAAGAGTACCTTTTTCTTGCAGAATGAAAAGATGCACTAAAATGATGGACCTGCAGGACCAAAAAGATAACCTCAAAAAAGTTACGCGTAAAAGCGTGATCAAAAAACAGCGCAAGTGGCGCCCTCTGTGAGATACGGTGAAATTGACATTTTCAGCTTATTCTCCATCCCCAAAAACATAGCAGTGCCAAATTTCAGTTCCGCAGCTTAATTATTTCGGGAGATGTAGCCAAAATTCAATTTAAAAAAATGAACTTTAACGCCCTATACCTCAAAAGTTAGGACGTTTACGACATACGTTCATATGAAGTTTTTTTCTTAAAATGGGCCCAAAAATAACCCCCTTAAGTATTAGCATGTTATTAAGGAACACCCTGTATGTATTACATAACAAATTTTTTCATAAATTTTAAATTTAACATAAATTATTAAGTTTTTAGACATTTCTTTATTAGACGACTGTACCTACATTGTAGTGCTTATTTTTTGCTCAGTTCCATTTTTAAGCAGGCTTAATTTTTAATCGAACAGTACAACATTTTACCAAATTTATTCCAACCTTTATACGTGCTTGCTGTATATTTTTATTATTTTTCAAATATTCCATTTACAAACTTAATACCATGTGGACACCGCCGAATTTGGTTGCAATACGAGTTTTCCTTCGGATAAAAAAGATCCAAAGTTTTTTAAACGCTCTTAACGCCTCGTGACTCAAAAATAAAGCATTGGCGGAAATTTTTATTTGTGACTTTTCTTAAAAATACCAAAGATTTTTTTAAATTTCCATACCCTATATAATATAGATAATGCCCACCAGATATTAATGTCATGAATCATGTGTGTGGCCTCTCTTGTGGATGCTTCGCATCAAACTTTTAATACCCAGTTCAACCAATAGATCAAGAAGTTTCATAGAAATTTATATTTAGAAAGAAAATTCACATCGATACAATATGTATTGTTTTATTGTTTGTTTTTTTTTTGACAGTCAACATTAGAGCTCCAGACTGCGAAACATCTCTCAACTATCAACTAACGGTAAATAGCGACATCTGACATCTGGTGCTAGGTAACCAAAATCAATAGCAAGGAATATAGGTACTTGGCATATGTAAGTCATGACCAAAAGCGCTTTTTAAAAATAAGTTCCACGAGTTGTGACATAAAGTTCATAGCAACATTGGACCTTTCCTCCAGAAATTTCTATGAAACACCTATAATTTGACGTCCCGTTGATGTTGTCTAATTCTCCCGTAGAGTGGTCCAAGGCTGGTCCCAGAAATGAGGACTTTGGGATCTGTTGGTTTAGTAAACTACAAAGAGTATTTCGTAGCAGGTGGCCACTGCCTTGCTGTTCTGATCATGTTCCTGTTGTTCCTCGGCGCACAGTGTTTGGCTAGCGGCGGAGATTACTTTTTGGCCAAATGGGTGATTCTGGAGGAACTAAGGGCCCATTATAGTAGTGCTGCATCGGAGGGTTTCTGGAATAAGCTGACTAGAAACGATTGTATCTTGATTTATTCTATCATTATGGCCTTGACGATTTTCGTTGCAATATTCAGGTCGATTTACTTTTTCACGCTTTGTATGAGAGCCTCTGTTAGGTAGTTTTTAATCCATAGGGGGCACAGATATTGGATACATTGTTTTAGATTGCACGATAGGATGTTTACCAGCATCATCCACGCGTCTATGAGGTTCTTCCATAATAACACTTCAGGTAGAATCCTAAACAGATTCTCAAAGGATTTGGGACAAGTAGACGAACTGCTGCCATACGCATTTATAGATACAACGCAGGTATTTACTTTATAAATTGTTACTGAGCTGGCTGAAAATGTATTTTATTCAGTTATTGTTGAATCTAGTGGGCGCTATTGTTGTTGTTACACTCGTAGAACCGCTACTTATGATTCCAACCGCTGTTATGATGGTTATTTTCTATTTTATAAGAAAATTGTATCTGACAACGAGTCGTAGTGTGAAGCGTTTGGAAGGAATAGGTAAATTGAATATCTCATACAGGGTGTGTGTCCCTTTTTAAATCGCCAAGTTTTAACCATTAATAGAGAGTGTCATTTTGTAACTTGCCTGCAACACCCCATTTAGTAATTTTGTATCAATATTTCTACCAACCAAAATACAAATGAAATCATAATTTTTTAATCAACCAGTGCAATCACTGTGAGTTGTCGACTTTGTCATTTGGATATAAAAAAATTTCATCCAAAATTTTTAAACTCTTAATGCCCTGCGAGTCAAAAACATAGTGTTAACGTAATTTTTTTATATGTAACTTTTCCTTAAAAAGAAATACCAAAGAATTTTTTTAATTTCTAGACCCTGTATAGGTTAATACAGTAATCCACTGTATGCTGGTAAATTTATATGTAATATTTAATTCTCTGATTGATTCTATGTAAAAGTCACTTTTGCTACAATGTTATAAATGTGCTAGATTTTGAAAAAAATGACTTTATTGTTTGAACACACCAATAAGACAACTGGAGAATATATATTTTTTAAGTTATTTGGCATATCTTGCATTTTATTAGCTTTCTAAATACTCAGAAAGATCTCTAAAATAAAAAGTAAGGAAGTGGTGTGTTCGAAAATAGATTAACATTGTATATCTCGCTTATAAATAATGCTTTTTAGAACACACGTTGGTATGAACATTTTTCTCAGATTCATGTATTCCATCGATACTTAAAGTTTGACTGTTTAAAAAGGGACACCCTGTATATTTTGTCTGTAAACATTGCACTTTTTTAGTAAGAAGTCCTGTGTTTGCACATTTAAATGCTACATTGCAAGGTCTACCAACCATTAGATCCAACGAAGCCGAATCAGTTCTAGTTGATGAATTCGACAAACTGCAAGATATCCACAGCAGTGCTTGGTTCATGTTTCTAGCTACATCGAGAGCTTTTGGTTTATGGACTGATTTGGTTTGTACCGCGTATATTGGAGTCGTCACAATGACGTTTTTGATATTTGCCAAAGGTGTCTCCCAACTTTTAAAACTATCATTCGAATTCAAGAAAATATTTCCTAGATTATTATGGAAGTAACGTCGGATTAAGCATAACACAGTGTATAGGACTCAGTGGTTTGATTCAGTGGGGGATGAGACAGTCCGCTGAGCTGGAAAATCAAATGACTTCGGTCGAAAGAGTTCTGGAATTCACCAGAATCGAACACGAACCAGATTTAGATTCGGTAAGCTCTTCAGAAAAAAATCGAATTATTTCGAAAATGCGGTTTTGTAGACTCCCGAAAGAAAACCTCCTGTGTCGTGGCCACGCAGAGGAAGGGTAGAATTTAAAAATGTTTATATGAAGTACAACTTCTTCGATCCTCCTGTTCTTAAGAACCTTCAGTTTGTTGTGATGCCACAAGAAAAGGTAAGTATAAAGTTGTTTATAACTGGATTACAGTTGTCAGTTTTTAGGTTGGAATTGTTGGAAGAACAGGAGCTGGAAAATCATCCCTGATTGTAACACTCTTCCGATTGGCTCAATTTGATGGCAAAGTTTTGATTGACAATTTGGATATTAGTATTTTAGGTCTTCATGATTTAAGGAGAAAGATATCAATAATACCTCAAGTAAACATAAATAAAAGATACCCTAGACTTGGACCAACACTATATTAAAGACCTGTGCATAGCACTGTTTCAGGCGATCACCACTATGGCGTCATTTATCGAAAAAACTCTTATAAAATAAAAACATGCAAATATGTCTGTTACAACAAATTTACTATCCAAAACAAAACGCTTGTTTATTATGTCCCTTTAATTTGACAAGTTTTCATGGCATATTTCCATGCATTTTCTCAAGAAGAGCGAGTAAAAAAGAAAGAAAGAAAGAGTATTTTGGTACATTTTGGTTTGAAATGAAGTCCATGGCTAGTTGTAGTATAAGTATATAACTATAGAACGCATTAGATTTTTCAGATTCTTCTTTGGCTCGCTTTGGAGCTTTAAACAAAATGTTCTATTTTCACTCTTGCATATAATATGTTACAAAATAGTCTTCCTAAATATAATATCTAGATTTCTTGCTTCTTCAACTGGTTCATCTGGAAATTCCAAAATAGCGTTTATTCTTTTTCAATTCACGTAATGGTCTGAATTTCGTCATGTACATGGAAATTTCATGTTATCACAAACAAATCATATAAAAACTCTGTTAAAGACAAAACTGCGAAATATTAACAGAAAAGATAATTTCATTATTGTAGAAAGAACGTAAATTCAAATATGGGACACTCTGAATGTCAGAAACTGACATACATACTGGTCTCATGCACGTCTTAACAGACCTGGAGGAAAAACAAACCCTTGTCGGCAATCCTCTGTTATTTGTTTAATATCTCGGGAAATTCGTTAAACTGGTCTGATATTTTCCTGTGTGTAATTTAACTGTAATTAGTTGGAGGGGAATAGTTTGGTAAAAACAAGAACACTACGGCCATGAATCAGAGCGCAAAGTAAACTCAGTCATTTTCGCCGTTGGAAACAACTATTTCAACTATAATTACACACAACAAAATACTAAGTCCCAACTACAAAATTCTGTTGAATTCAACAAAATATCCACTTAATCCAACAAAAGAGGGTTTGTTTTACCTCTGGGTCTGTCAGGTATGCACAAGACCAATAACCACAAAATACTTCCCTATAACGTATTTTTTTCGTACACTAGCGCCCTCCAGTTTGCACACAACAATGAAATTATGTCGTCATGCTCCGGTCTTTAATATAGTGTTGGTCCAACTCAGACAAATATACCATATAATAGATGTAGCAATAATCCATTGTTAAAAATTATGACAACACCTAAATCATTTGCGTGGTAACCATATACCTATAACCATATACGTATAACAACCTATGCCACTTTGATGCATGGCCTCAAAAGTTAATTTAATTTACAAAATTAATTACCGATGGATTATTATCCACAAATACCACATACTGACACCTATCACCGTGTCAGACACCAAAATATTGTGTCAAAACTTGGTTACTACTCAGGGCGATTTCCGTCACGTAGTATTTTATAGCAAGTTCATATAGAGCTTTGACTCCTTCCTGGGATTCTTTATTCAAAGATAGCAACTTATACCGTGCAAAAGAGAAGTCCGACGGAGCATAAATTAAAGGAGACCTAGACAGTCAGAGGCATTGTTGAAAACGTTGTTATTAGAGTTCGCTTCCATAAAATGATGACAAATATTGTTATCTTGAAATCGGCAGTGCAGTGTCTCAAAATCGTCATTAAAAGCTCAGAAATCGGCACTGGAGTAGTCCATTATTGTACGATTTTTTCAATAAGTAGGCCTTGGCGAGATGTAAACATCAAATTAATGTCAGACGTGGGGCCATCGCCTGTCAAAAGTGACCAAGTATTCAAAACCCGGTCGATAAAGGCACATTTAACTTTTCATACACATCGCGAAATTGTTACCTATAGCAGCGCAATCCTTCAGTATACATCAATCGATTTGTCATGGAGGCTGCACAACAAGCAGCAGTTTGGTTTTTCTCTCGGAAAGCGCCGTGCCTTGTCATACTCGACCTAGGTAGGACAATCGTCAAAGTCAAGCAACGCCACGTGCAGTCGTGATCCCATATGAATATTTTTTTTGCCTAATAAAACATTTTTTTTTTTCGAAAAAAAAAAATGTTCCTTGGAACTGAAGTTCTTTTTATGACTTGTGTGGTTTATTTGCCTCGGCCAGAGGCCTCGGCAACTAAATTCCACATAAGTCATGAAAAGTTGAACTTCAGTGCCTTGGTACATAAATAACTATTATTTGAGAAAAATCATATTTTTACTAACCTGTGGAATGTAATTTCACAGCCTGAAGGTAAATGCTTCTTCGCATTTTTTAAATCCTTATGAAGCTAGTCATATCTTTAGTACAACCTGAGAACAACTAAACTTGAAAGTTATTAGGACCTGAATCAAAAAAGCAATATGAAAGCGAAAGCTGATTCCAACAAGACAGGAATTTTTTTAAACTGTCATGGAAACTTTTGCGATTTCTCAGATGGTTTTCTAAACATACATGTAAGCCCCCAACGAGTTAGTATTTAGCCACTATAAAAACTGCCAAGATATGCTTAAAATGGGTCATTAAAGCCAAAAACTGTATGTTATATAGGTATGTGGTATGTTGGCACACTTTTCAATAAGGACATTAAAATGGAATAGTCCACCTATGTATTCATTAATTTGAGGTCAAAACAAGACTATTTGTCTACTTTTAGGAACCCGTCTTATTTTCTGGAACATTAAGATATAATTTGGACCCGTTTGGCCAGTTCAGAGATAGCGACTTATTAAAAGCACTAACCGACGTCGAAATTAGTATCGCCAGTTCGCATGGAGATAGTTCGTCAGCCTTTTTGCCGCTATTTTCCATTGTTTTTCTTGTCTTCATTGTAGCATGCTTGGATTTAGTAGTCACCGAAGGTGGGACGAACATCAGTGTAGGCGAAAGGCAAATGATCTGTTTGGCACGGGCGATTTTAAGGAACAACATTATCCTCGTATTGGACGAAGCGACTGCCAACGTCGATGCTCAAACCGATAAACTCATTCAGACCACGATACGGACCAAATTTGCGCACTGTACGGTCTTAACCATCGCCCATCGGCTCCACACTGTCATGGATTCTGACAAGGTAACTTTGGGAAAAACAAACAATCCAGATTTGTACAGGGTGGTTCATTATCAATTGACACCCCCCTTAACTTGTTAGTTTTTGAGGTTAGAAAAAAAAGTTTTTGACGAAAGTTTTAGATACTAATACAAAGTTTTTTGTAACTATTGGACTGTGTACAGTGTGTTCTAGAAAGCCGTGGCAGACATAACTTATGTTTTTTAAATGGAAAACTCTATATATTTTTGCATTTTTGAAATCTGCTCATCAAGGCAATCAAAATAATATTAAACTTTGTGGCATTATCTTTTTCCGTTTTTGAAAAACTCCGTATTCAAATTTTATACTAAATTTATTTAACTCGAATTTGTGGATCTCGTGATAAAGATAGACGATCAATGTAATAACGAAAAATATTTGTTTTAAACAAGAGAGTAACATAATAAAACTCCAAAATGTGTTTTTTCCTGACATTTTTTATTTCGAGAATATAATCAGTAAAATTTGAAAAGTCTCCTAAACATTTTGGAGTTTCACTATATTACTCTCCTGTTTAAATCAAATATTTTTATTACATCATCTATCTTTATCACGAGATCCACAAATTCGAGTTAAATAAATTTAGTATAAAATTTGAAAACGGAATTTTTCAAAAACGGAAAAAGATAATGCCACAAGGTTTAATATCATTTTAATTGCCTTGATGAGCAGATTTCAAAAATGCAAAAATATACAGAGTGTCCGGTAATTATGCGGCAATCCCACGTGAGCAGGTAGAGGACGTCAAAATATTATGATTGAGTTTAGCAATTACGGGTCAAATTTTAATAGTTACTGAGATACAGTTCTTGTAGTTCTTTTTTTGAAATTGAATTATGGCAATATCTCCCAAAATAATCAAGCTGCTGAACTGAAATTTGGTACTATTATGTTTTTGGGAATAGAAAATAAGCCGAAAATGTCAGTTTCTACGTGTCTCACAGATGGCACCACTTGCGCTGTTTTGGATCGTGCTTTTACTCGTATCTTTTTTGAGGTTATATTTTTGGTCTTGCAGATCCATCATTTAGTGCATCTTTTTATTCTGCAACAAAAAGGTACTCTTGCTTGAAAATTTTATGTTTCGAATATTGGAGTAAACAGGTGTTTTGGGGCACATTTTGCCAATTTCAACGCAAACGGTTGATTTTATCGTTATGAAACAAGAGTATCTCTTTGCTGTAGAATGAAAAGATGCACTGGAATGATGGACCTGCAGGACCAAAAAGATAACCTCAAAAAAGTTACGAATAAAAGCACGATCCAAAAACAGCGCCAGTGGCGCCCTCTGTGAGACACGTAGAAATTGACATTTTCATCTTATTCTCCATCCCCAAAAACATAATAGTACTAAATTTCAGTTCAGCAGCTTGATTATTTTGGGAGATATTTCAAGATAATTCAATTTCAAAAAAAGAACTACACCGCCCTGTATCTCAGTAACTATTAAGATTTGACCCATAGTTGCAAGCTCAACCGTAATATTTTGATGTCCTCTACCTGCTCACGCGAGGTTGCCGCATAATTACCGGACACCCTGTATAAGGTGTTCTGTTTTAAAAAACATAAGTTATGTCTGCCACGGCATTCTAGAACACACTGTACACGGTCCAATAGCGTCACAAAAAACTTTGTATTAGTATCTAAAACTTCTGTAAAAAACTCTTTTCTAACCTCAAAAACTAGCAAGTTAAGGGGGGTGTCAATTTATAATGAACCACCCTGTACATATTCCCCAAATTAGGTCTTGGTGATGGACGCAGGTGAGGTGGCGGAATTTGACCATCCATACCTCTTGCTACAAGACCCAGATAGTCATTTATCCGATATGGTGAGACGAACTGGGCCGGCAATGGAAAAAAGTTTAAAACAAATAGCAGAAGATGTATGTATTTCGTGTTAACGTCGGGACAAAAAAATGTAGTTAAGTTCTCTATTTTAGAGTTACGAGAAAATGGAAGCCACGAAGAGTCAGAGGGCCTCCCAACCAGCACCATTGGCCTCCCAATCGAGGGTAATTTCCTCTACTTCTTTGTTTGCAGTGATGAGTAGGCAGTCAGCAACGAAATTTGACTCGGATAGCGACGATAATGTAACATCCACAACCCCTAACGATATGTTTAATATGTAGTGTATGTTTATTGAGAGAATGCATTAGAGTTGTAGTTTATTACTTGTGTACCTATTTCTTTTATGGTAAATCAGAGTGGGAACAACATATTGCAGCTTCAATGAAAATTTGTTCACATTAATGCTGACAAAACCATTACAAATATCCCAGACAACACAATGATATATTATTGGAATATTTTGTACACATTTTCAGAGAAACATGAAAATATTAATAAAATATTCCTATATTACCCAATTAACGTTTTTTAAATGTTTTATACTATATAAGGTTAAAATATTTTGCATAAAATATTTTTAAAAATATTTTTGAAATAATATGTCACCATTATCAACCTATATTAATGAAACAGTCCATTTTTTACCATTATTATAAATAAAGAAGGACTCCTTACTGTGGCCGTTGGCCCTATAGGCATTAAACAACTAAGCTACCGGATATAAGGATACGCGGGCATAAAACTATGATAGTATCATGGATACGGGTTCCATCGGGTAGGTGGTATTTTTCCCAGTTGACATTAGTCAGTAGCGGTGAGATGTAGGAGACTTCGGCACTTCGGCGTAATATGTTGCAAAATTTTCAAGTACTTTGGAATTGTTTTTAAATATTTATATTTTGTCGGAATATTAATATAATGCGAGGAAAAATATTTTAGCAAAACTTTTTCTTCATATGCAAATATTGTAATATTTTCTGAATCTTTGGAATCATTTAAAAATATTTTTAAAATATTTATTGTTGTCTGGGTTGTGACAAATTTGTGTTTCGTTTTTGCTGGAAACTGGTTGTCCTTGCCAAGATTTTCTCAATAGTTTCTAGACATGGTAACAGTGCCTTCTTCTACTTCAGAGGCCTGTAGAATCAACCGTGAAGCATGTGGAGTTTTCACCAAACACATGAAGAGGAGAAGGACCTGCTTCTGGTGGCTAGTACATTTCTTATTCTCAAGTTATCAAATTCAAATGAAAACGCAGGCATTTTAGTGTAAGACTGACATTAATAAACCAATCCAATGTTATTTTTAGGTTTAGTTTTTATTTGTTAGGTTCTGGCAAGAAAGTGATGCAGAGGTTACAATCAGTTGTCGTGTTATGTCAAAAAAGATCTTTGCAGGTTCTCTAAATAGTCATCTAACTGTAACGTTCCATCCCATTTATAGCTTCCATCCACAGAATATATAGAAGCGCTATTTATTCTGTGCTTCCATCAATTAGATTTCATGTTTTTATTAAAAAATTTGTGAGATATTTAACGTTGTATTATCCCTTCCCAACTCTCCTGATAAAGGGGCTCAATCTCATGGTCTGTCACGATTTCAATGCATATTTGGCACATGTTGTGCTTTTTAGACATGTGATGGAGGGAATAATCCCGTTTGTGCTTTTAGAACGTTCCCTACCCCGCTTGCTGAATATGCCCGAAAGTGGGAGCACAAGACTCGTGTGAGGACATTTAAAGAATTTGGCAATGTTCATATTTGCTAAATATTTGACGCAGCACGTTCCTTCGACACTCACTTTCACTCACATTCAGTATTGCCAGTGGTGCTTCATTGAAAGAGACACAAGCGCACTGCAAGCTGTTACTAAAAATGCAATCCAGCCAAATTTTGAGTACTTGGGGAATATAAAAGAGCTGATCATTTTGCTATGCTGAAATACCTACCTACACCATCCTTAACCATTTATTCTCGTTCGTGCTCATTCGTCCTTGCTGAAAATGCTCAAAATATAAATGCCTAAGCATTTTGCGTCTCTATGTTTACAAATCGGTTTAAAAACGCCTCTGATCGTTTTTAAATAGGCATTTAAAATATATTAAGGAAACTAACTGTACCTTTGAAGTTTCAAATAGCGCAAATAGATTGTGGTTATAAGGCCATTTTATTTCTATTTAAACAACTAAAAATCATAGTTGCAAAAAGCATTGAATGATCTCATCGAAGGGAAGGAGCTTTAAATAAAGCTTGGTTATAGTTATTTATATTCGATATATTACAAAAATATGACTTGGAAAAGTTGTGATTCACACAATAAAAAGTCTTAGTAAATATGGTGGAGCAAGTAAACACTAAAACTGTACATTTAAACTACATTAAACACTTGTACACATGTGCAGCGAAACTGGATCAGCTTGTTAAAATTAATAAAAAATAATCAGACTATCTTCTCCTACATTTCGCGTACCTGCAAAAAATCAACAATTAAAAGGTACCTGTTAAAAATACAGTTATCTACCGACAGCTCCTTAAAGTAAGAAAAATAATACTTATACAAAATTTTTAATAATATTATGATTATTGATCCTGAATTACTTTAGCTAGTAGTTGTTCACAAGTTTTCTTTGCATCTCCCAGCAACATTGATGTGTTTTCTTTGTAAAATACTGGATTGTCCACAGCGGCATACCCAACACCTAAGGGAACATTTCAAGTGTCAAAACAACCCCTATTTTGTTTATTTTTGACCATGACTGTTTTATAATATTATTTACACATTATCGTGTTTATTTTATTAAAATTGAAATATGTATTAGTCATGGACAAAGTATAGTATTACTTGCATATGATGGCATATGATTTATAACACTTGTCAACGATTCGTAAACTTTGCTCACCTAAAGACCTCTTCATGATGATAACATGGTGCGCCTTCCAAACCGTCAGGACGGGCATTCCCGCAATAGGTGAATTTGGGTCATCCATTGCGGCACTATTCACCGTATCATTGGCTCCAATGACCAACACCAAGTCAGTTTGTGCGAAATCTTCATTGATTTCATCCATTTCTAACACATCGTCGTACGGTACGCCGGCTTCGGCCAGAAGAACGTTCAATTGACCCGGCATCCTTCCTAAAATGTTTGTTTTTATCAATGGTACAGATGTTTATTTTGGATGTAACTCACCGGCCACTGGATGAATTGCAAACCTAACCTTCTTCCCTTTGGCCTTCAGCATTTCAACCATCTCCGCAATCGGATACTGAGCTTTGGCAACGCACAATCCATAACCAGGTACGATAATTATGTTCTTGGCGTTCTTAATAGCGTCAGCTGCGTTCTCGAGGTTTATTTGCGTGTGCGTTCCGGTGATTTCCATAGGTTTGCCCGTGCCGGTAGTAGAAGTACCAAACCCGCCTAATATTACATTTGTTAAAGACCTGTTCATCGCCTAAAATTTATTTGCATTAGGAAAGATTCTGCTTGACCTAATTTGAATCTATACTTTGCACATGATGTATGACAAAATGGCACCCGAAGATCCAATGAGTGCGCCCACGATCGTCATGAGATTGTTGTTCAACATGAAACCTTCAGCGCATAACGCCCAACCAGAGTAACTGTTAAGTACGGTGATGACTACTGGCATGTCGGCTCCTACAATTTTAGAATAATGCTTCAAAATGTGCAAATTTCTTTAAAAAATGGCCATGTAAAAATATATGAAATATAAAGTAAGAGTCTTGTTGTGGTCATTCATTGTTTTAAATAAATTTGCATAACAAGAAGTAATATACATACAACAGTAAAACTGTGTTCTAGATTAATAGTATTTGGTAATGTAATGGGCCTGTTTCACACTTTTTTTATTTTTGATTATGAATCTTAATAGTAAATAAAACATGAAAATATTTTTTTTTCGGCCGGTAAATGCCCTAAAAACGTTTTTGAAATTCAAATTTTTTGGGCCCGTGACGTCACGGGTCCAAAAAGCTGATTGGCTACTGTTTTGCGACGTTGACATGATTTACGGCAATATCGATATGTTTCTATCTGAGATTTGTGAAGACCGAAGAAGAAAATTTACCTAACTTATATTTTGTGGCAAAAACCAAATAGACATAACACATAACCTCAATATCAGGGGGGGAACGGCAGTGCACGAGTGGGTGGGTCTTTCGTGGTACCCCACGCTTTGGCACCGTACGTCGCCCCATAGTGGCTAGATTGCTCGAAAGGAGCGGAGGCCATAAAAGAAATAAAAAAATACCCTCAATTAATTTAATAATATACCAAAATCGCAATGTTTTTCCATTTTTCAGGTAAAAGTTACTTGCAGAATTTACAAACTTGTAAGTTGTCCAAACCTAAATAAATCTGGTTTATAACAACATTTTGCCAGTGAACTATACATAATCTTGACAATCAAAATTTAATTTATTAACTCGAAAAATTCTGACATCGTTGTTTTTTGCCGTTGATCTTCATTTTGCAATTTTTCTTAAAGTTAACTCTCGAATGTGTTTTCATCATCCCCTAAAATGGCTATCAAAAGGTGTTCCGGATAACCAAAATATTCCTTTCTCCTTTCTCTTAATTACGGGATCTATCACTTTTTTCAGTTCTTCAGGGAGGTAGCAATACTGATAATGCTAAATAAGTGCTTAGCACCATCCTTATTACAAGACCAATTAAATTTGATTTCAAATCAGCATACGGTATACACTTTAACTTTTAGCTTTTGCAGGTTTTCAGAAAGACATTTAGTTTTATTAGTTCGGTTTACATTAAAGAATGGCAGAATGACATGACCAGCCCACAGATTGCTATAGACACGATACGCGACCCACAAAACAACTACCGAGTCGAGTTCGGACAACCGTTTATATAACTGTCTTTCTCTAGAGAATCGATTTCGATTCAATGTGCACGTCTGAGATTAGAACGGAGATCGAATTTTTGGGGCTTCGATTACTAGTATAACCGGCAACGTCGTAAACGCAATTTCATTGCTCCAAATTAAGGCGCGCAGTTTAAAATTTTTATATATTTTTTTAGTCAATAACAAAACTAGGTATTGACGAGAAAGATGCTGAGGGGGATTTTATTAAAGAGTTATGTGATTAATTTCATTCTAGTAGTAAGGAATATCGAAATTCGATTGAGTGAACAAGGCCCATTACGAAATACTATTGCAAGTACCAACATTTTGAGCAAAGCAGTGTCTGTCTGTGACATCTTGCTGCGGCTTTATTTTATCGCCATTATTAGTTACAGACTCGTAAAATTGCAATGGGGTCATTTCATAAAAAATTTTTTTTGTTTTCTTTGCGTTTGCTTTATGTATTATATCTTCAAAGTCCCAAAAAGTCCACCCGTTTGTTTTTATTATCTTTAACTTGGCCAAAAATTAGAATTGAAATTTGAAAATCGGGGTCCTGCTGACGTCAGCTGGACCCTTTACCAATCAGTTTCATAAGTTCGGGCTAAAAAATTTAATAGATTTACTTGTTTTTTAACACTTATTATTAATAAAAGGTATACAACTGGGGTGTAGTAATTATATGGCACACCATTATAACCAGATTGTAGTTTAATTATAGTTTTATTATGTAATTTAAATAGGACATTTTAAAGTAATAAACCCTCCCAGGTAGACGACAAAATAGCCGGCAACATCGCACCACTGTCATTTCGATTGTTTACGTCTTACGTCGTCGGAGTTAACCTCATCGATAGTTGGTGATTTGTTCTTTGTGTTGAGAGTTTTTTTTTTCATTATGAAAACTAAACAATTCTTTAACAAAGCCGTCTTCCATGCTGAACACTATTATATTAAGCAGTAACTCACAACAAAACGTAAACGATGGCTAGCCAAACGAATAACCAACAAAAACAAACCAACACAATAGATCACAGCTGTGATTTGACAGAAAGGTGGGCGGGCTGTTTAAATTTGAACCTGACCGTTTTGCGGCGTTGCCAGACCTACAAAAAGTACCTATACTCACTCCGTGGACATTTTTATTTTTGTTCGGCCAAACGGGCCTTCAAAAAAATTTGAAAAAAAAAATCCATAAGTATATTTTAGTCGAAGCTATCATCTGAGCTTATCAGAAAAAAACGTGAAATGTGCCCATTGTCCGATTTCCCTGAAACCAAACAATTGCTCACCTCCGATGGCGGCTGTAAGTGTCACTCCCATCGTCGTGGCCAGCGCCGATGTGGCAGCCAAGGCGCCCAATCCGCCGGCCAGCGTCGTGTCGTAGAACAGGTAACCGCCGGCCGCGACGTTGGAGAGCAACAGGACGGTGTTGATGCCGTGCCTGCCGGGCAACAGCAACGGCTTCGAGTCGATGAAGCCCTGCAGCTTGCCGTAGGCGACCAGCGACCCGCTGAACGTGACCGCTCCGATCAGGGTGCCGAGGAACAGGGACGTCTTGATCACCTGGGTGCTCGGGTCGGTAAGCAGCATCTCGTACTCGTGCATGTAGGTGGAGACACAGGTGAGCACGGCAGCCAAGCCGACTAGACTAAAAATGAGAAGGGTAATTTTGTTGTCTTTTTTGTGCAACTTAATTATATTTTCAAAGTACCCTTTATTTATCAGAGTTTTAGCAACAAAACGGTGATCCAAAAATGACTACAGGTCTTAAACTATGCAAAAAATTAAGTGACCAAAGTCATTTTGTACACAGACCCGTAATAAGGGAAATACAGGGCCTTAAATGGGCCCTAAATTCGGTTTTTCGGCTACAAATTGTGGATGTACCTTCAAATTTGGTATGAACTGAATCGAATATAATTATTACACAATACTGAACTCCTTTAGGGGAGAGTCGGGTAATATCGGACACATTTCAAAAAATTGAAATAATTTTTATTAAAAAATATATATATTAACATATTTTTGCTTAAAATAAACTATACTCTTTGCAGAATAGAATGCGCAATAAAATTAAACAAAAAAACTTAAACCAACATTCCACTCATTAAAAACAAAAGTGTGCCTCTTTTTGTAAATTTCTGAAAACGTCGGGTAGTATCGGACATGAGTTAATTCCCCTTACAAATGTCGCATTTATAATAAACATGATGTTTTTCTGCCCCAGAATAATTTTCATAGGCCCAACCATGGCACTGGGTGCATTGTATCAAATTTTGGACAAAGTCTTCACCACAGAGGATATACTTCATTGCTTCTTGTTGCTGTTTAGAGCATTCATTATCTTTCCTATATTTTTTGTCCTTAATATATTTTTACTTTAATGGAATTCTCTAGTTGGTCAATTTTTATCTTTCCTTTTGTGTTCTTAGGCATTTTTTAAAGTTAATCTGAAAATAAGAATGTTCAGTTTAAAATTTCAATGTGTCCGATATCACCCGAAATATGTATGTCCGTTACTACCCGAACAGCACCGTTGGAAAAAAGTGGCCAACTTATTTTTTACGACCCTCCGATAATTTCCATAAAACCATTTTTATATTCCAAAATAACCAACAAATGTTATATAATATGAACATTTTATAAGAACTTTCCGTTTATAAAATACAGACTGGTAAATTTTATCTCCGGGAAATTTGTTTCGGCAAAAAAATATAAAATGATACGCATGACGTGTACCGTTCAAAGCTCGGCCTCATACTGAATATATGTGTCGAGGGCAATTCTAATAAAGCATTCTCTGACAAATTCGGAACACCATCTATTAGGGAAATTGGGAAAGATGCTGTTGTCCGATACTACCCACTGTCCGATATTACCCGACTCTCCCCTAACGCCACCACTGGTTGCTTGAGAAGACTGATATTCTCACCGAGTATGACAACTTATAAGCGGTATTGTGTACCATGTTTGGTTAACATAATCTCTAATGGTTTGGAAGAAAAAATAAATAAACAATTTTTTTTGTAAATTTGGACAACTTTTATCTCCCTTACGGAAGCTCCAAGGATATAAATAAAAAAAATCATTTTCACTTCGACATATACAGGGTGAGTCTGAAATAACTGGCATCCTTTTTTTGGGTAATAGAGATGGTCATTCTGAACCACTTTTCTTAATAAAATTTTTTCCTAGCGCCGAGATTTTTCTATAATTCATCCCCTCAAATTCCCCCCTCTATGAAAACACGGCACTGCCAACAACAACCAACAGAGTAGAAAATGGTAAATCATCAACTAGTATAGTATTTTGAGACCGACTTTACGCTAAACGTCAGTGCCTTGTCTTCTAGAGGGGGCATTTTAGGTGGGTAAATTAGAGAAAAATTTTGGCGATAGGGAAAAAATTATTAAGAAAAGTTGTTCAGAATGACCATCTCTCTTACACAAAAAAAAGGATGACAGTTATTTCAGACTCACCCTGTATATTTAAGGAGCCATAGATAGGGATATCCCGCTACACTAACTTTCAAAGGTATTATATATAGGTATTTTTATTATTTATTTATTTAAATTTTAAACAATCAATAGATTATTACAGAGAATTATATAGATTAATTAGGTACTAAAAAAAAACAAGATTACTGCAACATCTTTTTTCTTCTTTCATTTTTCCTTTTTTTCCCTTTTTTATATAAGAGTATATTATGTTTTTTCCAGAAATAATTTTTTTACCTTCATTTTAAACCTAGTGGTATTTTTATACATTTGATTTCTTTTGGAATCTTATTATACAGGGTGTTTCGCATAAGAACCACCGCATACAGGGGAGCCCAAAATAAGGTGATTTAACGCAACTTACCTCTATACTAAGTTGCACCCATGAGAAGTTATAAGCCTTGAAAGTGGGCTTTGAAGTTTCGAAAAAAATCAATATCTCACTTATTTTTGAACTTGGAAAAACCAAATTTGCTACAGAGTGATGCACCCTAGAAAGGTGACAGGACTTTTTTGTCCGTTGGTGGGCTTACAAAATTGTTACTTTGTGTAGAAAGAATTTAATTCTAAAACTTTTTTTACTCTTGTTATTTTTCGAAAAACTTTATCGCTTTCGCCAAAAACGCGAATAACTGACACACAAAGTAACCATTTCTTTTTACTACTAACCTGAGAAATCACCATTATTTACCTCATTCCTCTAATGATAAGTAATATTTCTCTCCCTAGGTAAATAATGATAATAAAAAAATACCTAGGTAAATAATGAAAATTTTTCTATATGATGTTTAAAAATTTGTTTCATCTTGTCAGCTTGACAACTGAACTCCCAGGCTAAATCTAATCAAATATGTAAAATATGGCAATATTTCAATGTTAGTACTAAAAAAATTCTATATATACTTCAGTTGAGAAGGCCATTATTTACCTCGCATATTATATCCTTCGGCGCTACGCGCCTAAGGATATAAAAAAGCTCGGTAAATAATGGCTCACTTCCCAGTTAACCACATTTGACGAATAACATCAATTTAACGTATTTTTATAACATAAAAAATAGGTAAAGAAATTACGTTTCTAGAGTAGCGTTAAAATAACGTCATTATTTCGGCATCGTTAACCACATTTGATGTATAACGTCAATTTAACGTAAACAAATACGTAAAGAAATTACGTTCCTAGAGTAGCATTAATATTACGTCATTACTACGATACCCAGCTAACCACGAATTACCTATAACGCGTTATTTTAATAACGTAACAAATACATAGCTCAATTTACGGAAATATAACTTTATAAATACATAAAAAATGACATAATAAAAATAAGTAATAAAACTAGCGTCAATATTACGTTATTACTACGGTATAGATACTCCCGAATAATAAAACTTGGACCAAGGTTTTTGGGAAATCACAATAGAGTCCTTTCCTGAGACGATTAAGATCCTTTTGGCTTTGTCCCATCCGTTACATGAATTTTTAGGCACCCTTTATTTTATTTCCATTTATTTCTGTGACGTCATCGTGATTCTAGCTTACACTGTTTTAGGCAATATTTTTCAAGTGCTTCGATAGCTTAGTTGGAAAGAACGTCGACATTAATTCCGATGTTCGTAGGTTCGAACCCTGGTGTTGGTATGCGAATTTTATTTTTTATGAGGTTATATCTACGTTAAGTTTATGAGGTTATTTCTACGTCAGGATATTAACGTCACTCTACCGGACTTTTTGTCATAATTATAACGTTAGTTTAATATGATTTTCCTAACGTTATAAGGTTATTTTATAACGACGTTTTGATGTAGTAAAACCGTGGTTTGGTTAGCTGGGTTCTCAACGTAAGTGTATAATATACTATTAAAGTCAGCCAACGGACAAAAAAGTTCTGTCATATTTTTAGGGTGCATTACTCTGTATCAATCCTTTAAAATGGTATACAATTGAACTATGTTTTCTGTCGATTAATGCCCTTGGTACACCCACAACGTATAACAAATTTGGTTTTTCCAAGTTAAAAAAATAACCGAGATATTGATTTTTTTCGAAATTTCACAGCCCACTTTCAAGGCCTATAACTTCTCGGGCTTGCAACTTAGTATAGAGGTAAGTTGCGTTGAAGCACCTTATTTTGGGTTCCCCTGTATGCTCCTGCTCTGTGTCTGTTCTTAGGCGGAACACCCTGTATAATAAAACACGATCACAGAGAATTGATTTTTTCCCAAAGTTACTTTTAAATTTTTGAATCTGAAAATCACTATTTTGTCTTGTAATTTTGAAAAAAACACTTTGAAAAGCAATGTTGGAATATTTCTTTTTTCACAATTGAGTGAACATACTTTTAATTTATATAAACTTTCAATACCTAGATATGCCTTTGGTTTATACAAATTTATTGTTGGTTCCAAAAAAGGTAGTTTATGGATGCATTTAATAATTTTATTTTGCAACTTTTTCAAAGGTTTTCTTGCATCCAAACTAGCTGATCCCCAAATTGAAATTAAATATTTTATATTTTAGTTCCTTATCCTATTTAAAATACCTATTAGTGGTGAAATACTGTTTCTAAGATATTTAATATGTGTTTTCCAACTAAAATTTGAGTCCAGATGTAAACCTAGAAACTTAATAGAATTTGCATGTATAATTTCATTATTATTATTTGAAAGCTTTGGTTTAATATTTTCAATTAATTATTTACGTTTCGTGATAAACATATATTTGAATTTATCAAAATTCAGTGAGAGTTCATATAACTGTAACCATTTAAAAAATTTCTCTAAATCATGCGTTGTATATGACAAAAAACATGCAAAGAATTGATTCAACAAAGAACACTGGTTCTATTAGGAAGTGATAAAGCATTTCTAAGACTAGATCTAATATACCTATCAATAATCATCCTATCCTACCTGTGGATCACCCTATTCCAAGTATCCTGGTAATCACTTCATCTTTTAAAAACACGTACATGATCCAACCAAATTCACGGTCACACCAATATAAATGGGTAGTGCAGTTTTGTTCAAATGACCCAACCCCAATATATTAAATCATATATTTTGACCTTTACCTGTGGAACGCGGCTACCAACTGAGGAAGATCCGTGATTTGAATTTTCTTTGCAATAGCAGTTCCTATTGCACCACCCCCAACTACACAACCCAACATCTGTACTAATACTTCTTGTGAAGGCGCTATCTGTCCTAAAGTAGCGGCGATGCCTCCAGTTACACCAATCTAAAAACAAGTTGTAACAATTATATGTGGTTTCTTTGTGTAAACAACACATACTATTCCCAAATTATTGCCTAATCTTGACGTTTGTTGGGAACTCAGACCAGCTAGGGCACCCACACAACATAGAGATGAACCTAGGTACGCGGCTTGGTGAATTTCTGAGCAACCCTGCATAGCTGCCCATCCGTAACCTGCTAAAAACGCTGCTGCAGGTAGGGCGAAGAGATAGTTGTGTTCTGGAGGGTCTTCAGGTCTTTGAACAAAACCAAGAATAAGAAAAAAGCCACAGAATAAAACTATTATTATTTGATGGTGTACTTTCCACAGCCGCCTCATTTTGAAGATTATTATTATTATTATTAAGTTTATTCACTCATTAGAACAAAATTACCATCTTTTTTTTAGATTGTAGAATAAACTTCAAATCCTCTGAAGCATTGCTTGTCTGAGGAAAGTGTAAATATACATTATGTACATATTATTTATTTAATTATTATTATCTATTTAATAAAATTAATTTCATTAAAGTAATTAAAAATTAATAACAAATAATCTAATCAATGAAAATGATAATGAAGATGGAAAGGTAGAGATAAAAATGAAAATTGTCTTTCTATTAACCAATATTTAATTAATTTTTGATATGTTCTAAAAGATTTAATTTGTTTAATTTCCTTTGGTAATATGTCATAAATACGGTATGAGATACTTATATTTTTTTTGACCAATTGATTTTTTAACTTTTCCTTTTACACTAGTTATGGATTTAAATCTAAAGTCTATCCAAGTTACAGAGGCAGTGGATCAAAACATTGGCCACCAGGTGACTTATTCTCTGATTGGTCTGGCCGTCATAAAATGTCAAGTGTTTACGCAGTGAGCAGAATGCAGGGCCGGCTCTTCCCTCAGTCGAGTTTCCTACATATTTTAGATCGGATCGCGAGCAGTATATTCTGTAAATTTATTTTGCTACTTAATTTAAGGAAATTTTTAAAGATTCACGAAAGGTAAAAACACAATTTTTAGAACTCCTAAAAGAATTAGTTCAGAATTACAAGCCACTGGGAATCTCATATTAGTCAGACTCTGGTAATCGATCGCAATGCGGTCATGTGACTTTGTTTATATCTACTGCCGCTGTAACTTGGATAGACTTTAGTGCCATATTGATGTGTATTATAATTTATTGTATGTTTATTTTGATAAATAAACATTAATATATTATAACAATATAACTGTCTAATGTTTAGTTTTTTAACTTCTTTGTATAATAACTCGGTTGGATATCTATATTCTTTACTAAATAAAATTTTTAAAATTAACTTTTGTAATATTTCAAGTTTTCTTAAATAACATTGGTTTACTCCTCCCCATCCAAGTATTCCGTAATTTATTTGAGATTGTACTAAAGCATAATAAATCATGTCTAAATGTTGAGTGTTTAAGTACTTTTTGGAAATATATATTTTGAGAATTATAGGGCGAAGTTTTTTAATTAAAAAATTATTATGTTCATCCCATTTGAGATTGCTATCCAAAAAAACACCAAGATATTTACTAATTTTTCTTTTAGCAAACATTATTTCATTATTAATTATAAGTGATTGAATATTAGGTAGGTATATTGTTCGCATAGGACGAGAAAGGAACAAAAAACTTTTTTCAAAATTTATCGTCAATAAATTGTTATTAAACCAATTTACAATTTGTATGAAATCATCACTTATCAATTTCATAAGATCATTCCAGTTATTTTCTTTATATAAAATTACAGTGTCATCCGCATAACTTTGTATATTGCCTTTTGAATTTACAGAAAATAAATCATTGATATAAATGTTAAATAACATTGGGCCTAAAATTGTCCCTTGTGGTATACCATATTTGCTGGTTTGTTTGTTACTAATGCAATTATTTATCATGACGACATTTTTTCTATCATATAAATAATTTTGAATAAGTTTTAATGGCAGGCCACGTATACCTATTTTTTCTAATTTATTTAATAGCAATTTATGACTTAGAGTATCGAAAGCTTTTTTAAGATCTAAAAAAATACAAATACATGGATTTTTATTATCAATCGCTTTATAAATTTGATCTGTTAGATAAGAAATAGCATCATGTGTTGAATTCTTACGTTGAAATCCAAATTGTTTTTGAGATAAAAGTTTATGTTTCTCTAAATAATTTTCGATTCTGTTTTTTAAAACATATTCAAATATTTTTGCTAAAGACGAAATCATTGTTATTAAAATAAATTTTGTCGATAATTTTTAACATTATATTTATCACCATTTTTGTAAATTGGTTTAATTAGACCCATTTTGAAAGAATTTGGACAGATTGTTGTTTTAAAAATAATGTTTTTTAGAAAGGTTAATGGTTTACAGATCTCATTTTTTATAGTTTTTAAGGTCTCCGATGTAATAGCATCTAAACCAGGAGACTTATTTGGTTTTAATCTATCTATTATATTTTTTATTTCGTATACCTATATACATAGCGTTTAAATGTTTAAAAGTCACCTTCTTACCTTTTAAACATATCCAACATCCTTTTAGTGACTAGAAACCCACCAAAAACGTTTATGAATGAGACCAACGCTGCGGTAGCAGCCAAAGACTAAAACATTAAAATAATGGAGTTTTTTTATACAGTACTTATACCATTGAGTAAAGGAGTTATTCCTTTACTCAATAATTCCTTTACTCAATGCTTATACATACTTTTACTTTCTTACCTCCATGGTATTTGTTGGATAATATCCGCCACCCATCATAAGAAGTCCTCCTACGGCTGTTATACCTGAAATGGCATTTGTCACGGACATAAGGGGAGAGTGAAGTGCTGGCGTTACCCCCCACACGGTGTGATATCCCACAATTCCAGACATCGTGAATATTGTAAGCATGGACGCATATTCCGGAGTGGGGGCGATTACTCCAAAGCCCACCGCAGTAGTAAGACCTAGAACAAAATTAGTTATAGTATAAATGAACTCACTTGGAACACAGTGATATATGGGGCGCGATCTATTTCATAGCATTTACCACGCTCTGCTACTGGTAAAAATACCAGACTTATCAGCAGAAATCACCCATATAAAATTCTAAGATTTTTATGCGGTCGATGTCAACCTAGTCAAGGAAGAAGCCAATAAGAAAGCGAGCGGAGAGATTTGATTGGTAGGCGTTTCGGAGATCCACAAAGTAGGTGTAGACGTAGGCCAGTTAGGCCAGTACCTATAACTAGGGCTGCGATTTTTTTTATATATATATATGGCGATGTTAGTACAAGCCCCAAAATAGGGGATGTGCTGACTGAAGCTGCAAATGTGCTGTTGGCTCCTGCCTGGACTTCATTTGTTGCTTCCCAAATCATGCCTATCTTTTGATTTGGTTAATGTTACACCGTACTGATGATTGCCAAATAGCATGAAACACGTGTATGCGGTTACTAGTTTTTTCTTTTTGTTAACTTTGAGTGTTTGCCCATTATCACCTTTTCTTGTAATTGTTACATTTACACTCGCTAATCTTACATCCTTATATATATATATATATATATATATATATATATATATATATATATATATATATATATATATATATGATATATACCGAACAACGATATTTTCTTTTCTAAATATCATATATCGATATTGCAATATATCAATATTGCGATATATCGATATATTAATATTTAATAATAATAAAATGAACTTTATTGTCAAAGATAAAATCTTATGGACAAAGTTTTCACAATACATACAAATTAACAAAAACCATCATCATGCTGAACAGAAGTCATATTACAGTCTCTAGTGAGAACTTAGACTAAACTATCCTGAAAGTATTCATCGAGTACATAATATGCTTTTTCCAAGAGAAGAAGCTTAACCGTGCTTCTAAACATTGTAATTGAATCAATATTTCTTATATGCAAAGGCAGGTGGTTGAACATCTTTCTGGAAGTGTAGAGCAGTGATTTTTTTACACATGTAGTATAAGGTATAGGAAAATCTATCCTTAGAACCTGCCTCGTGCTGCAGCCAGAGTTCCTAGACGAACTAAGAATATTATTACGATGTTTTTTAAACATTAAGCAGAGAGTCTCCAGAATAAATATCGATGTGAGGGTCAATACTTTGTGGGCTCTAAAAAGAGGATGACATGAGTCACGCAAACCAGATCCAGTGATGAATCGCAGTGCTCGCTTCTGAAGGACAAAGACAGATTTGAGCAGTGTCTGTCCACAGTTTCCCCAGAAACAAATCCCATACCTCAAGTGAGATTCAATGAGGGCAAAGTAAGCGTTCCTCGCTATAGCTCTACTGAGCTCACTTGAGATAACTTTCAACGCAAAACATCCCTTGGCCAGCTTATGCCGCAAATGTTCAACGTGGTCCTGAAAGGACAATTTACTATCAATGTGCAAGCCAAGAAACTTACAAGAGTTTGACTCTTTCAAAGTTCGACCCCCTAGAGAGATTCCATTAATTGAACACTTAAACAGTACAACATTCGTCTTTTGCACATTAAATGAGAGCCGGTTAGAATCACACCACATCTTGACTTTAAGGATATCAGTTTCAATTATGCCATTCAACTGCTGAGGATCCTTGCTTCGCCAAAATATGGTGGTGTCATCTGCAAACATGGTAAATCTCCCTTCAATATCTATAAATGCCAGATCGTTAACATACAACAGAAACAAAACCGGTTCAAGGACAGAACCCTGGGGAACACCATCCATTATCATCTCCTCAGGTGAGGTCTCACCACGAAGGCAAACTGCCTGACTACGTCCGGAGAGATAAGAGCGAAACCATTGAAGAGCCACACCACGAAAACCATAACACTCCAGTTTGCTGAGTAAAATTCCATGATTTACACAGTCAAACGCCTTAGAGAGGTCACAAAAGACCACAGCAGCAGCCTCACCACTATTTAGAGAAAATATATATCGACATTCCGATATAGGTATCGATATGTTGATGTATCGATTTATAATTTAAAAAATGAAAGAGAAATGAAAAACGTTTTAGTGTTTTCCGTCTGTGTGCCTATTGCTTTTCTTCTATTACTTGTACACACCCAACCCAACGGCCAATACTACCCACCTCCACAACCACAATAATAAGCAAGACAGTACTCAACACGACAGATATGAGATTCACATGACTACGTTGTTTTTGTTAATTGTTGGTAGCAAATAGCAAACTTATGGAAAATGGTACACTTTGAGCAATTAGGGCCTTCAAATTTAGGGGGTCCATGATTTTGGGGTTTTGGAATATCAATATATATGAATATCTATATACCTTAATATCGATATATCGGAATGTCGATATATCGGAATATCGATATATCGGAATATCGATATATCGGAATATCGATATATCGGAATATCGGTATATCGGAATATCGATATATCGGAATATCGATATATCGGAATATCGATATATCTTAATATCGATATATCAGAATATCGATATATCGGCTATATCGATACTTTTGTGAATATCGATATTTTCGATAACTTTTTCAATATCGCCCAGCCCTACCTATAACCAGTGCCGTTCACGGATTTACGGATTTTGGTTTTGTGTATAGATTTTTGTGTGGTGTTGTTTTGTGCGTAACAAAATTATTGGTTTGCTTTGGTTTGAATTATTTCAAAATTTATTTTATTCTTTTTTAGAGCATTTAAAAATTTTTTTACAATATTATTAAGGGGCGCGAGCCGCCTATGACTTGGTCTTGTTTTACAAAGCAAAAGCGTTTTTATGCTATTCCAAGTGGGTTCATTTAAACTATATTTGCCGACATCAGCAAAAACCTTTACATGATCTCTGGCTAAATGATTTAATAGGTTAACTTCTTTTTTAGTGATTATAATCGGGATAATAATTTATGGTATTAATTTACTGTATGCTTACTACTATAACAATTATACTATATTCAATTACATCATAAACGTGGTGATTGAAATTCGTGATTTCCCACCAGATACACAAAATATTACCCCCAGAATTATCTGCAAAGTTGGACCGCTGTTAAATAAATGTCATCAACAGAGGTTAGAAGTTTCCATCGCTTTACACCAAAATCACGCCTTTGAGGTTATGAATGGCTATTCATTTACCTGTGTCACCAAAGTACATTATTATGTATCCTCCTTATTTAATTTATAATAACCACATGGAAATTAATTTAATTTAAAAATTGTTGAGAATGATATAAGAAAAAATGGTACTGCAAGCATCTAAATTCATCTACCTACTTATGTTTAAACTGGACTAATGACGTCAAAACCTATAGACGTGGTGCCCCATTGTTAAAATGCCCTTTATTTTGACTCCAAGATTAAATATATCCATACTACTCTAAAAACATGCTACAAACAAAGACGGAAAGTCAACCATCAACCAACTATACACCCGGTGATTCCCGGTTATAGTTCCTCCAGAATCACACTTAGATATCGCATGTTTTTTCTTATTTGGGGGCGCCGGAAGCATCGGAACCTCACCTGAAGACTCGGGGGATGGTCTAACGATGCCAGCCTCTGAGCCCAGAGTCGAAATAAGTTCGCTACGGCTCGACAAAAAGGGGCAATTTCTGACAACCTCGCGACATTTTCGGAATAATTTCATGGAGCGCTTAGATTGTGATTAGTTCTGGGCGTCAAGCGTTTATCAAAACAAACTATAGGTTCTGACGTCATTGATCTGGACCAACACCATAATATCAAATTTCCACAATTTCATTGTTGTCTGTGAATGGCGCTAGTGTACGACAAAAATGGCGACTTATTATAGGTTATATAGTATAGGGGGATATTCTGTGATTATAGGTATGTCAGTTTTTAATGTTTAGAATGTAACATATTTTAAATATCCGGCTTTATTACCACCTATGTTCTGTTTACGGTAACGAATTATCTTTGCGGTCAGTATTTCGCAGTGTTGTCATATTAACAGAGTTTTTATAGGTGGATTTGTTTGTGTTTGTTTTCACGCACATGAAGAAAACCATATTATGCACAGACCTTTTTGTGAATCACAGAAGAATAAACATCATCTTGGAATTACAGGATCTGTTTCTAGATATATTTTGGATATTAAGTTTCAGCATTGAGTAAAGGAATAATGTTTCAGATATTATATTTGAGAAGAGTATTTTGTAACGTATGCAAGAATGAAAATACAAAATTTTGTTTATAGCCTCAAAGTGGGCCAATGGTCCACTATATAAAAAAAGAAACTGAAAAATCTAATGCTTTAGACTGGCTTTTCTTAAGAAAATGTATAGAAATATGCCATGTAAACTTGTCAATTAAATGGGCATAACAAACAAGTATCTTCAATTATTTTTGATATTATATCCTTTGTAACAGACACATTTGCATGTTTTTATTTTATAAAATATTTTGCAACAATGGAGTTTTTAACATAAAACCAAAATGTCGATTTTTTTCGGTATATGGGGCCAGTGGCGATGCCTGAAACAGCGCTATGCACAGTAATATAGTGTTGGTCCAGGCTTAAAATGTTCTCTTCGTATGGGCGCTCTATTCAAATTTCGAGCTGGACATTTCTCGATGTTGCCAGTTGCCAGATCTTATCAAAAGTACTGATTCTCATTTAACAGTTTTCCATAGGCGTTCTTATTGTTTATTAGACCAACCCAGGTTAAAATAAAAAAAACTGATCTATTTTCCCAAAGATTCCATGTAGTACTAAGTGGATGAACCCAGATTTTGACAAGCGCCCGTCTACCGTCTACCCTTTGACATAGTATACTCAGAGTTCTCGGAGTATCTAGTATTGTATATATTTTTGATGTCACTAATAACGATAGTATTTTATTAGAATATTTACCAGCTGTGGTCATCAAAGCAGTGTTTAATGTTTTTTTAAATGGATCTACTGCAACTACTTCCTTAGTTATTTTCACTTCTTCCTTCTTGACTGGCGGAGCTGCTGGAGGACTAGCGATCACTGGTGGAGGCCATAATAACTTTCCATTATGCAATACAATGCTTCCTCTAATAACTTCATCTTTTAGGTCCACATAAAAGTGGTTCTTTTCTCCTAAAATATCAAAGCATTGCATACATGCAGAAATCGCGAGTTTCAAAATTACCCATCGACAATAAAAATTTGGAAATGTTATTGGCATAGAGCGTGGAACTTTGAGTGGGCAGCCGGCTTGGAAAATCCGTGACGCCAATGTGAGTTACATCGTTGAATGTATAAATTTGTTCTGGTTTGGTTGTTTCTATGTTTCCGCCGGTTTCTGCTGCCAAGTCAACAACCACACTACCAGGTTTCATTGTTAAAATATGCTCTTTAAGAACCAACACTGGTGCTTTTTTTCCGGGAATCAAGGCAGTGGAAATAATGACGTCCACTTCTTTGCATTGTTTAGCAAAGAGCGCGTGTTCTGCGTCGATGAATGCTTGAGACATTTCTTTGCTGTATCCTGCCAGTGTCGAGCCTTCTTCCTGTAAAAGTCAAATTTAGAAAAGACATTCAATATGTAAACTCCACTTACCTCTATGTTAATGGTGAGAAATTCGGCTCCCATAGACTCGACCTGTTCTTTCACAACGGATCTTGTATCGAAAGCTCTAACTATGGCCCCCATGCTCTTGGCTTGACCGACAGCGGCTAGCCCAGCTACCCCGCCTCCTATGACTAATATTTTTGCGGGAGGGACTTTACCGGCGGCAGTTATTTGACCCGAAAAGAACCTCGGAAAGTGATTGGCGGCTTCTATGACTGCTCTATATCCAGAGATGTTTGACATTGAACTGAGGGCGTCGAATACCTGCGCTCGGGTTATGCGGGGAATACAATCCATTGCTGAAAATTTAAATTGGAGGCTGGCAATTAATTGTTTACGAGTATATTCTATAGTGCAAGTGGGTAATTTATTCAAAATTGCACACATATTGTCAATATTCCTTGAATTTAATGCACAAAAGCATTTTTTGGATCTTCTCTCAATGCAGGGACAACCTCTTAAAATTTGAAAGGTCTCTAATTTTTTTCATTTTTTGGGCGATTCTCTATGATCTTTGTGTAAATAAAGAAGGTCATTGGAAACTATAACCGAGTTTACAAATTCTAAAGTCTCCTTGCAAGTCTTCCATTTTTATTTCCTATTATTAATATACGAAAATTTTATTGGAGAAACTTGCTAGGAAAATTATACCATCACAAAAATTCTAGTGTTCTTTTCCTATTTTTAGAATTTTCGATTTTTCTGGTAGGTTAAAATTTTTATTCACAATCATTTATATGGTGTAATCTGCAAATTGCTTGGTAAAGAATAGATGTACGTTCTAACTCTTTTCTGGTCAAAAAAATTGGGGTAACTTTGTCAACCATTTCTCTAATTTCGAGAAGAGTATGTACAGGGTCTTCACGCGAAAACTCCGACCCCCCTATTTTTCTCTAATTTTTGCAGATAATAATAATAATTCTCACCTTCACAATAATACTCCAAACTAGGAGTACCCCAGAAGCAACTGAATGCTTGTGTGGGGGAGATAGGAAAAAAGTTTTATATGAAAGTTGCAAGATAAGTATCGGACTTTAGAAAGGTAGGCATGCGGATTATACAGGGTGTATTGTAAAAGTGGGACAAAATATATTTTTTGTTTTTAATAATAATAATTAATATCCTGTATATTTTTAGACATTTTAAAAGAGATAATTTTTCTGATTGCAACTATATATAAGATGTTGATATTAGCGTTTCCCTTTTTCAAAATATGTGGACCTACAATTATTTAAAAAAAAAATCATTTAAAAGTTCGCAGTTGGCAATGAAATTAATTTATATAAATTCTCTTTGAGATCTTCAATTTTTTTCCATATTAATATCACGATAAAATCATTCATATTGCATTTTTTCACGGCTACTATGATCGAAACATGCATTTCCAATTAAAATAATAGTAAATTACTTTTCTATAAATATTTTTACAAAATTTATATGATTGTGTATATTTTGTATGTTTTTGAATATTTTAAAAGAGCTAATTTTTCTGATTGCAACGATATAACATGTTGATATTAGCGTTTCCCTTTTGCAAAATATGTCGACATAAAATTTACAAAAAAAAATCATTTAAAAGATCGCAGTTAGCAATGAAATTAATTTATATAAATTCTTTTTCAGTTAATAGATCTTCAATTTTTTTCCATATTAATAACACGATAAAATCATTCATATTGCATTTTTTCGCGGTTACTATGATCGAAAAATGCATTTTCAATTAAAATAATAATAAATGACTTTTCTATGAATATTTTTACAAAATTTATATCATTGTGAATTGTGAATAAAATAGTACAGATCCCTCGATAGAAATTTCATTACAGCCTTTGGATATCGCTTAGCGTTACGGGCCTCTGTTGATCTAACTTATCCCTCAGCTGAAAAGAAAGGTTTTTCACCTTGGTATAAAATATAATATGTTTTGTAAAGGATACGAAGAAAGTCTATTAAGAAAAGTTTGCAATAAAAAAATTCTTCAGAGTCCAGGGTACTCACCTACTCGTAAGATGCAACTCCCCCTTTAGTTTCATATTTTTTTTACCTATGAACAAAAAGGTGAACACAAAGGTTCTAGAGAATTTTTACCTGGCCCTAGCAGGTGTTATTCGCGTCAAATGATGAGATTTTTCTTTTAGATTTTCGAAAAATTTTATAATCAAATCGTCGACTGACGTATTAATAAAGTCTGCTCACGGCTGTCACAGCTGATACTTTTATGGCTCACCATGTGCTTTCCGTGGGAAAACACACTGCGAAATGTATTGTTAAGCATCAACACCATCTGTTTTCCAGGACGTGAAGCTACAGCCGCGAGAAGTCTTAAATACGTCAGTCAACGATCAAATGTTATTCAAGAATGCAAATTATGGCCACATTAATCATATTTAAAAAAAAAACAATCGGCCTACTTTCATTTTTGGTTTTCACAAAAGGAAAAAATGAAAGTAGGCCGATTGTTTTGAAACCTGATATACTTAGAAATATAATCTGCATTCCTGAATAACATTTTCTTACATTTTTCGATATTTTTTACTCAAAACGCACTACACTAAGAAGTTAAAAATAAGAAAAATCAAAGTAGGACAATTATTTTAAAATTTGACACAGAAATATATTTATTTTGATATATCGATATATTTTAAACCAAAAATATGATTTGTAACTATTCAAGTCCTACTTGATTTCTGAAAAATAAGAATGTTGCTCAAATAAGTGATTTCTAAGAAAACAGCCCTAAATTCCCAAATGTCAAATTTCAAGATTTAATTTTTTTGTATTATTATAGTGTAATAAATCTCTAGGGACACCCTTTATATTTGCTTCAACCGTTTGGAAAATATGCGACTTCAAACTTTTAATTTTGTATAGGTACTAAAAGCGGAAGAAAATTTCCTGAAACTTTTGTCTTAATGGGGGAGAGGGTTTACATCTTAGATAAACACTATTTTTTAAATGAACAAGATACTGTGATTTTTTGTTTTTTGCATTTATATTTATATTATACTGAAACGTAGAAACCATATTTTTTTTAATTACAGTTTTTCGGGTAAACGTCCTTTATATCAAAAAGATGATAAAATTTCACGTCCCCAATAGATTTTTACAAAAAGAAAGTTAGCGTCTGATCATTCTGATATTTTTTTACCACTTTTTTTATTAACATTTTACTTAATAATAGACACTTCTACAAAATCTTAATAATATTAGACTTCTACAAAATCTTTCTTATGAGATGATTTCAGAATAATCTCAGAGAGACTTTCCATAGCTTCATTTTAATCAAGATCAATAAAAAATCGCTCAAAAATTAAGAAAGTTAAATGACAGTCCCATAAAGCCGCTAATGTCCTTTATATCTTTTACGAAAAAATATTTTAGGTAGGACTAGAAAAGAACTGAAATACTAAAAATGAGAAAATATCAAAGTAGTCTGATCATTCTGATATTTTTTTAAAACTTTTTTTATTAACAGTTTACTTAATAATAGACACTTCTACAAAATCTTAATAATATTAGACTTCTACAAAATCTTTCTTATGAGATGATTTCAGAATAATCTCAGAGAGACTTTCCATAGCTTCATTTTAATCAAGATCAATAAAAAATCGCTCAAAAATTAAGAAAGTTAAATGACAGTCCCATAAAGCCGCTAATGTCCTTTATATCTTTTACGAAAAAATATTTTAGGTAGGACTAGAAAAGAACTGAAATACTAAAAATGAGATTTTCGGGTAAACGTCCTTTATATCAAAAAGATGATAAAATTTCACGTCCCCAATAGATTTTTACAAAAAGAAAGTTAGCGTCTGATCATTCTGATATTTTTTTACAACTTTTTTTTATTAACATTTTACTTAATAATAGACACTTCTACAAAATATTAGACTTCTACAAAATCTTTCTTACGAGATGATTTCAGAATAATCTCAGAGAGACTTTCCATAGCTTCATTTTAATCAAGATCAATAAAAAATCGCTCAAAAATTAAGAAAGTTAAATGACAGTCCCATAAAGCCGCTAATGTCCTTTATATCTTTTACGAAAAAATATTTTAGGTAGGACTAGAAAAGAACTGAAATACTAAAAATGAGAAAATATCAAAGTAGTCTGATCATTCTGATATTTTTTTAAAACTTTTTTTATTAACAGTTTACTTAATAATAGACACTTCTACAAAATCTTAATAATATTAGACTTCTACAAAATCTTTCTTATGAGATGATTTCAGAATAATCTCAGAGAGACTTTCCATAACTTCATTTTAATCAAGATCAATAAAAAATCGCTCAAAAATTAAGAAAGTTAAATGACAGGCCCAGTACTATAGTACATATACCACCTATATCTTATCTAGGATGTTTACAAACATCCGATATGCCCATATATTTTTGTCAATTTTCTGAGAAAATTACTTACCAAAAGCAGTAATTTTTTTCTGAGCCAGTGCTTCGACCATTTCTTTGTTTTGTGTTGGATACAGGAATGATATTAATGTAGAATTTTCTCTAAACTTATCATATTCTATACCTAAGGGTTGTCTTACTTTTAAAATAATATCTGAAATCACAGTAATGTATATTATTAATTAATTTTTAACAAGTTGTGAGTCGCACCGGAATTAAATGCAGTTTCGGTATTGACAATTTTGGCACCAGAATTTTCGTAAGCCACGTTTCTAAATTTCGCATCAACTCCAGCATTTTCTTCTACATTTATAGTAAATCCCTTTTTTACTAAACTTGCTGTGACACTCGGTGATAGTGCCACCCTAAAAATACAGTAAGTATTTCTAATCTTAAAAAGTTCAATGCTAAATTAAAAGTTTAATTACCTTTTTTCGTTCTTCCATATTTCCTTTGGGACACCTATCGACAATTTTTCATATGGTATCCCTTTAACTTCCTGGACATCTTTTGTATCCTTCGCCTCTTTTCTTAAATGAGAAGATCTGGAGAAAGTCCTATTGACTCTTACCAATGAAAGATTTTTTAATCTAACGTCGAAAAGTCGGTTCCTACTTATACATAATCGAACTATTCCTTTGGCCATTTTTTACGACTATATTAACATTTCACTAAAACAAAAAAAATCATTGCAACCCACTCATAAACAAATTTCTTAATATTGTGTGGAGATATTATTCTTTTCAAATCGGTTATCAAAGCGACCAAGTTGACACCATAGGCGTAGAGATTTCAACGGTTCGCTTAATTTTTTATTACTGAAGTTTCCATTAAGCAACGAGTGCAAAAAGTTGATGTTTATTACACGAGGCTGAAAAATATACCAAGTTTATTACACGAGGCTGAAAAATATATCAACGACGCAAAGCGACTGTGGATAACACGCCGTGTGAAATGAACAACTTTTTTAACACTGTAATTTTTTTAAACGACGATGTATTTTCGTAAATATTATTTTTAGATTATTTACAGTATAGGACTTAGATTATTTTATGCACTAACTATGACGGCCGCCAATTTTTTTTCAATGCGCCTTGGCCGCTCATCCGCTTATGGTCACTATTTGTTTCATAAATACTAATAATAATCCTATCTTAGAAATAATGTCTTCATAGTTTGGAAGTTGCTTAATCTAACGGCCGCATCCTATTCGGTGTGCAGTAATGTGTTTATTTGTTCGTAATAAAAATAAATGTTATCAATAATAAGTGACACTTGAGATTACCTATAGCATTTATGTAATAATTAAGTACGGCTTCTCAATCCCAGTCGAATTTTTTATGTTTCTTTTGCTGATGTGAATATTATTTTATCAATTAAAACATAATACATAATATAATACATTAGGTATGGGAAGTATGTTAAGACCCTGTATAACGATATAGCAATTTTTTTCTACAAAAAAACTACTCTTGACATATTCTCGTATCTGCTACTACCTTTTCAGTACCTACAAATTTGTTTTTATTTATTTATTTCGCCAGTTATTTTATTCGAAATACAAATTTGTACTTAGACTGCAAGCGTTTTAACTAAAACAACTTTAAGGTTACTTGTTACTTCTATTATTTAATCAGGTGGCCATGCCCCCCCCGCCCCCAACAAAATGAAAAAAAAATATAATAAATAAAAAAAATACAAATATTTTTACTAAAAGTATGTAACCCACAGTGTCCTCGGATTGAGTTCACATAAGATGTAAATAACAAAAAAATTCCAGCTGAAATTTGAGCTTCTGGGGATCAGCGCTGCTTATGGTTTGAAACTAATTTGTCACATAATTTTACTTGAACTGGATAGGTGTGAAAAATTCCAACAGCCTAGGTCTACTTTGGTTTTTGTATTTTTTAGCAGAAAATATCAAAGTCGACCTACACTCTATTCAAACTAAATGCAAGTGGCGCGTAAACATTTACACGATTCTGAGGGCTAATACGATATCTCTATGAATTTTATTATATTGATTTGATTTGAAACATATTGGTTATCCGAAAATTTTATGTATATTATAAATTTTCTTGTATGTCATTCACTTACCTGCAAATATTTCTACTATTAACACAAATCGTAGCTCCAACAATTAATAAACAGCAAAATAATTATATCGGAAAAAATAAAGGGCCACTTGCAATTCAATACACCTCTGTAAGAACACAGACTCGCTGCACTCGCCCGCCGGGCCAGACATTATTGCCGGCTAGTCAATAGCAGGCCTATCACGTGCTAGCCATGCAACAACTTTTGTTTGTCTTTCACTATTGCGTTTAGTTTGATTAGAGTTTAGGCTTTTGAAATTTTTCACACCTATCCAGTTTTTCATTGTCAACAAGTTTTCTTAATAACATTTTGATGTGAAAATTACACAAAATGCACTTTTCAAAAAAAAAAAATTGGGAAAAATGCCAAAAAATCAAAGTAGGCCTAGACTTTCGAAATTTCGCAAACGTACTCAGTTCTGAACAAGTTTCTTTAATAACATTTTGCCGTCAATCCTACAAAAAGGCCACTTTACTGAGGTGGAAAATTAGTTTCTTTTTCCAAGGCATAAGTACGTGATTTTTCGATGTCACAAATTAGTTTCAAACCAAGCAGGGCTGATCCCCAGAAGCTCAAATTTCAACTCGAAAATTTGTTGTTATTTAAACCTTATGTGAACTCAATTCGTGGAACCAACGCACATGCAAAAAATTTTGTTTATATAATTTTTATTTAAAATATATTTTTTTTATTTTTGTGAGGAATATAATTTTTTTTTGTGATATTGCCTTATTGAAGTTCTATGGTTATAGTAGGTACCTAAAACCTAAAACCGCCTAAAGGAGTACATATCCAGGTATGCCCCCCCCCCCCCTTCGCAAATGGATATGACCGCGCCTGAGTGTATATACAGGGTTATTCACTGAGAATTGACCCCCACCTAACTTTTTTGTTTTTTAAAATAAAAGGGTGATTCAAAAAACAAAATCAATGGTTCGGCGAATACTTTTTTATGCCATGACCGTTTAGTGTACAGGGTGTTCCAAAAAAGTAGGACCAATGGCAACTTATTTTTTTTAAATTGAACACCCTGTATATTATTGGATTTTTGAAATCTGCTCATCAAGGCAATCAAAATGATATAAAACTTTGTGGCATTATCTTTTTCCGTTTTTGAAAAATTCCGTATTCAAATTTTATACTAAATTTATTTAACTCGAATTTGTGGATCTCGTGATAAAGATAGACGATCAATGTAATAACGAAAAATATTTGTTTTAAACAAGAGAGTAATATAGTGAAACTCCAAAATGTTTAGGAGCCTTTTCAAATTTTACTGATTATATTCTCGAAATAAAGAATTTCAGGAAAATCGTAAAAGATCCTAAACATTTTGGAGTTTCACTATATTACTTTCTTGTTTAAAACAAATATTTTTCGTTATTACATTGATCGTCTATCTTTATCACGAGATCCACAAATTGGAGTTAAATAAATTTAGTATAAAATTTGAATACGGAATTTTTCAAGAACGGAAAAAGATAATGCCACAAAGTTTTATATCATTTTGATTGCCTTGATGAGCAGATTTCAAAAATCCAATAATCTACAGGGTGTTCCATTTAAAAAAATTAAGTTGCCATTGGTCCTACTTTTTTGGAACACCCTGTACACTAAACGGTCATGGCATAAAAAAGTATTCGCCGAACCATTGATTTTGTTTTTTGAATCACCCTTTTATCTTAAAAAACAAAAAAGTTAGGTGGGGGGCCAATTCTCAGTGAATAACTCTGTACCTATACTCTATACCTACTGCAAAACAGTTTTTATATTGGCGACATCTTGGAAGCCTCAAATTCCAAACATAAAAAGTGAATCTCCCTGTATCCTTTATATGCCTATACCACTTGAGATATTTTTGAAATATATATTAGGGTACTCATTAGACCAATCTTGAACTTATTCAGATTCAGATAATATTGCAAAAATGTTTGTGCAAAATATTATTTGCACTCGTTATCAAGACATTGAAAAATACCGGCTCCTAAAAATAATAAATATATCAGATTGGAAAATATTTTTTAAGTACCGTAATGTCGTTGATGTTTGGCTAGGCAAAGGCCAGGTAGCGTGGCTTTTGATGTTATTATATTTATGAGAGCGCGAATTTGTTTGGCTTTTACTTTTACTCCCTCTTCCTTTCCATATTAGCCAAAGGAGAGGAGGAAACTATCATTGCGAAAGTTGAAGGCACAGACGAAAGTTGAAGAGCTTTGATCTCCAAATTCCGAAATGTTATAATACTTGATTTTTACAATTTAGATGACAAAGAAACTTTTTATTGCCCGCGTGTGTCTGTATGTTTGTGCCCCTCAAATTATTATTGTCAATAAGTGAATAAGTAGAAGTAAATTGATTTTCTAAAATGTTCTAAAACAACATACATACCTACTTAAAGTAAAATAATAATCTGTTTGCCTTTCTGGCCTATTTTGCATCTGCCTATCGCCTATGTTTTATTTCTAATCTAGTTTTATTTCAATAATATCAGTTTTAGTTTGATAATTACACAAAGCTCCCACTCCCACGTAGGTATGTATATAGCATGGCGTCGAAATTATCTATTTTGTCTTTAGCTTTTAGCTGAACATTCAATTGCATTTTCTTCAGATATTATAAATTACACAGGCAAGTGCAATGCTGAATGCAATGGTAGCAATGGTACGAAACAGCACTATTATACTATTATCTTTTTACACGCGCGCGCACCCCACATACCTAGATAAATAGTAAATACCGAGGTAAATACCTATATTTTGCAAATATATGTATTTATATTATACCTACTTAGATATAAAATCGTCCATACGGTGTTTTTAGAATTTCACACAAAAACAAATTGCATGAAAATTCCTTAACCAAGATCTATATTACTAAATTACAGTAATTTAAGTGGAAAAATGTTACCAATTGCTGTGGCGCCGTTGAGCCCCAAATTCCGCAACTATTTTAAGCGTTCTTAGCAAATTAGAGCGGCCGCACTACTAAAATTATGTCTAATTTTTTTGCACTACAACCACCGTTTGCCGCCGGCATTCTATTTATTCTAATTATACTGGGAAAAACGCTAGGAAAATAAACAAACGTGCACGTACCTACGAGACGATACCTTCCTAAAAAAACACGTGGAAAAATCACAGTTCAATTTTTGTTTGTACGGTAAATATACAGAAAAATATCACACCCTGGGAATTTTCGAAACTTGTGCCGGGATCAAGAGCGTCTACAGCCCACACTGAGGCTGAAACCATTCACCTCTCCACCAAGTTTTACGAATTCGCCGCGTTTACACGAGGAACGAACGGATTTTTCTAAGGTCGAACGATATAAATCTGCGAGATTTCGTATTGATATCACCGTTGATTGATTCCTCCATCGACGATATCACATAACGTAACAGACAAATAAACTCCCCATCAAATTATGGTATTTTTTTTTATTATTTGATTTAAGTAAATTTTGTATTTTCGCCAATTAATTGTTTTTGCTTTAAAAAAAGGATTTCAAAAATGACGTGCTCAAAAGCAATCACGTCATTTTCTTTACCTATCAAATTCGGCATTTTTTTTTATATAAAAAAAGACAATATTTCTCGACATTTAGAAAAATGTTGCATCGAAAAGCCAGTAGGTACCTATACAGGGTGTTCACTTTCAAAATGCCCACCATTGCTATACGAAGTTTGCATCTCAAAGGAAAATTGCTAGGGAATGTGGTTTCTGGTTTGTCGTTAGGGGCAGTTAACAAGATTTTAAAAAAGCACAGATACCATAACTTTAAAATTCAACCCGTACAAAAGTTACTTATTTATTGCCGGGGGACTAAGGCCTGCCGGTTAGATACTGACCCCTGCCGCCACCTATCTATTTATTAGTATTTAGTTTCTTGTTCCTATTAAAATAACGTTAAATAAATAAACTTTTGACATAAAATTTGACGTTTCTGTTTATTAGGTGACAGTTATTGATATTGTTTTCGGAATCATGGCCTACTGCCTGGCTTCAAAATATTTAAAATATTAGAAATTTGACATTTAAAAAGGGTTTAATTAGGTGTTGTGACATGGTTGTATTCGTAATTTTTTGCTCTATCCAATGGTGGTAAAATCCAATATGGCCGCCATAAGAAAATCGAAATTTGGTTTCATAACCAAATGGTGTTCATACACCTAAAGATCCAGTAGGCAGAGAATTTTTCTGAATAGTGCATTCGAAAGCCCGTACCTAATTACGTAATTCCACCAAATTTCATTCAATTCCGTTTGATATTAAAAAGTTACGGACAAAATAAAAAAGTGGAAGTTTTCAGTTTTTCAGGTTATTTTAGTAACCACGTAAGCTATGTCAAATTTCTTTCCAAATTCTTGAAACACATCAAAATGCGCAGCTTTTGTCTAATTTAACCAACCTTGTAAGTGAAAGTGAACACCCTGTATACTTACTTAAGTCCTTAAGTGAAAAAATATCATTTACTGATCCCTCTCTAAATCGTTAGCTTTTGAACAAAGTAAATGAGATTATTTTGAGTTAAAAATACCCTGAACCCTTATCTATCCAGACAAGGCCTGAACAGATTCTGTTTTTTTTTCAGTCAAAATGCAAGTCTTAATATTACATTTGGATGTTTTCTACTTTCTATAATATAGATGACATCGTCATCCCTGTTATAGAGCTTTGAATCCTTCCTGGGGTTCTTTATTCATTGGTTATTATAACCAGGAAGGATTCAAAGCTCTATTATGGATATTATAAAATACCTGAGACAGAAATCGCCCTGTGTAAGAACCAAGTTTTGACACAATATTTTGATGTCTGACACGGTGAAAGGTGCCACCACAGAAAATTTTTACTACGATTTTCTGTGGTGTCACTATGTGACATGTTCCTTCCTTGGGTTTTTTTATTCGTTGGTTATAACGCTCTCTTTCTGTCCTACTGATTAACAAAATAATAACTATAGAATCTAAGTTATTTAAGAGTTCTGAAGGGCCTTCAGAAATTTATAGCACTAAAAATATTTTTTCCACGAGACAATATTTTTTCAGGCAAATACATAAGTGTACCCCACACATCACACATACCTACAGTGCAAGGTTTTGCGTGAAACTGAACTGCATTTCACATAAACTGAAAATGATTATCCACCTTTTTTAATTCTAGTACGTTTTACTCAATCGTTTCAAAACCGGACATTCTTCTTAAAAATAATTTTGTAAATAAGTTTCTCAATGTACCTATGTACAGGGTGTCCCATTTTGGGTGTTTTTGGGTTGCGGTTTTCACGTCACTGTACTATTTTTTGAGAGGAATTTGGTGGACCAATCAGATTTTAGATAAGTTTTCTAGTTTCCGCGCATTGGCGCAGGACTGAAATTTTCGATTTTTTGGAAACCTCTCTCCTGGCTACAACTTATATATATATCGACAAATTTAATCAACTATTTTTATAGATTTTTTGGCGTAGAATCGAATGGAATAATTAGTTTTTTGGTAGCGTTAATAGTTTTTGAGATATGAACTATGGTTTCGATTTAAAAAAATATATAACTTTGGTTCATATCTCAAAAACTATTAAGCTACCAAAAAACTAATTATTCCATTGGATTCTACGCCAAAAAATCTATAAAAATAGTTGATTAAATTTGTCGATATAGGTATATAAGTTGTAGCCAGGAGAGAGGTTTCCAAAAAATCGAAAATTTCAGTCCTGCGCCAATGCGCGGAAACTATAAAACTTATCTAAAATCTGATTGGTCCACCAAATTCCTCTCAAAAAAGTAGTACAGTGGCGTGAAAACCGCAACCCTCCAGCTTTAATAATAACCGAGATTTTTGAGAAAAACACCCAAAATGGGACACCCTGTACGTCCAAAATTTCGAGAAAATACAAGCAGACGAGAAAAAAATGGAATTTAGTCTGAGGGTCCTGAAGGGCTACCTAAAAATTGATACCTTATTTACTGCCGAGATGAAAAAAAAAATATAAACATTTTGCAGGCGACTGCACGTGATGCAGCCCTGCACTTTCAAAGGCAAGACTTGTCCTGACGTCACTCTATAGCACCACAAAGGATTAAGTCGTTTGCAGTTGCTTTGCCTCAAACGTTGAGTGAAGGATTATTCTTCACTCAACGCCTCAAATAATGCGGAAGACGTCTCATAGTACGATATCGTAGGCAGCACGCAGAGCGGTTTATAGATTTGGGAAAATACACTGTAAATATGAACCATTTTATTTTCCGACATGGATCAGTTTGAAAGTATTACTCGAATTAAAAATACTGAAAATAATATAGGGTTGTGCTAATGAAGGAGGGCGAGGAATGCGAGGATATTACTTCTTAGTTACTGGCAAGCTAAGGTTGTATATCCTACACTGCAAAAAACGTACCTACGTACCTACTTACCTTTCCAAGATATAATTTCCAAGTATTCTGCATTGTTTCTGAAAAAGTCCGATATAATTTCTAGAAGTCGCAGGTCCGTTGAAAATGTAGCTCTCCAGTCTACCTTAAAAAAATACTTTCGATTGTAGTATATTCTTAGTAGTGGAATTAAACTATCTTCAATTTATATTAGGTATAATATCCATCTCGATTATCCTAAATAGCAAATACTTTGATTTTTTTGGTGACACAATATTTTTGCAGGAACACTTTTTGACTGATGTCATTTTGTAAATTTCAAGACGCTTTAAATCGTAGAAAGCCTTGGATAAGGTAGGTTATTTTTAATTTTGTTAAAACACCTAGAGGATGACTCAAAATCCAAAACTTGGGTATGCAGAATTTTTATTGGAAGTTATAATGAGATTATTTCTGAAAGATGAACAATTTTTGGCCAACAGCAACGTTTACAAAACAAATCTGTTTATCGACACAAAAAGGTCGTGAATAGCCTCCAAATTAAGTCTGTGATTATACAAAAAAAGTCAAACACATTATTTTCTGTAGAAAAAATAGCGAGAAGCACCTATGCATTCGTTCGACTTCGCGAAACGCTCTATATATAGACGCTTGACGTCACTGTCACAAGTTGGGAAGTGTGCGGGTCCTAGGAGCTACTGTCCTTTGTGCATATTATCACAGTAGAAATTTAACTATCGAAACATAAATAGGCTATACTTCTGTGTCCACAATATGCGCTGTAAGCAGCGTGTCTCGAACGGCAGTGACGTCGTGTCATTAGCCATATCCATTTTATAGCCGCGCCAAATTCGCTGTTTCTATTTTGCATTGATTTCGTTAAGAATATTATTTAAAGCAGTTTTATGATTGATACATGTTGCTATAGACAATTCCTAGATCTACACCTATCGGTGCGTTGGTTACAATTGGAAATTAGTGAACATAGATTACCTATACCTATTCTACATGTGCTATCCACGCACCTTCATCGTTTCGTATGGTATGGTAGGGATATGGATACTTTTCACGCCTCGTGCAATAAACATACATTTTTTGCACTCGTTGCATAAGTAACTATTATAATCTCTTCAGTACCTATTGAAATATGTCAAAAACAAATGTGCACAACATAAAAATATAAGTCTATTTTCAGACAAAACTTGCGTCTTTGATCCTTTCCAAATTATTTCATAATCTCAGTTATCTGTAATTTTTATATCAACGAAAACGCTACAAAATATAGAAACGTCTAACCTTTGTACCCATAATAAACATTTACTAAAAGAATTCCTATAAGTATTTATAATGATAATAAATTATACCTTGTTCCAAGCAGAAGGCAAGAGGTGAGAGGTTATCGCCTAAGTGTTTGTCTACACGAGCTCTTCGAAAAACCAAAAATACGAAAGCGAATTTGTATTAATTATTTTCTCGGCATAATTCTAACAATGTTCCAAAGGAAGTGAACCGTTTTGAAACTCCGATGTAAACGAATTCCGGTTTCAGAACGCTGGGATCGAATATGAAACGTGTTGGTGATGCGAATACAACGCCTCAGCGTTGTCGGTAGTTGCATGTTTTAAATCCTGAGAAATAATTTTGCGGAAAAGCTATCTAAAAACTGATAAGCCAGATCTTAAGGCCTATACCTACTTGCTATTTCATTTCGTAGATGGACATTCACTATATCTACTTACGTACCTACTGTAATAGAGCCTGGTATAGAACCCCTCTGCATTTGAGTTTTGAAACCTGTGTAGGGTAACTTATAGCACAGAATAAATAGCTTTGCAACAGAAGCCTCCTTACGGACATGTGTCAAAAATAAGCGAGTCTCCATTTCAATTTACAGAAAGACAGACAGTATTTTAAGCATAAATTTGGTTCTAATGCAATCTCTTTCTTATGTAGATTAACGTAAAATCGAATAAAATGCATATTATTCATGTCTTTAGAAGATATTTCGCTGAAAAGCGAGTCTCCTTTTGACACATGTCGCTAAGGAATTGTCTGCATTACTCGTTAGTCTGTGCTTATAGGTAGTCCTTATCTATGGCTAAGCGGGTTGATGGCGAACAAATAGTAATAAATTGTATTATTCCATATTTATTCAAAATTCCATATTTCAAGCATAGATATCCTCAGATTTTGGCAACAGAATAACAGATACCTACCTACCAGATTCTACCAAAACCTCCAAAGCAAGGACGAAGGATCTGGAGCAACAGACTCGGGTATAGTTGGATAAAGACATTTGGTAAAGGAATAATAGGGAGGGATAAAGATAATAGTTGCATTTGCTCAATTAGGTACCTACACAGTTTGTACTCGAGTCTGTCTATAGTATTCTTGGTTTGTACCTATACTAGGGAATACTCGATATAACCTTAAAAAACAACAGTACGCCCTGTCAAAGAGAATGTAAATGCTAGTGAATCTAATCAACCAGCACGGCAAATTCGAAGCAACACACGCCGCCGAAGAAGGCTACACTCGCTACAGCGTTTTGAAATGCTGCCACTGTGGCTCAAAGGCTCCAAGTGTTCAAGAATATTCTCCGGAAGAAACGAATTGTCCAGGTAGGATCCTTCACACAAGCGAAAGATCCTTTATCAATCGTTGAGTGTGAGCCTCAGTCAACGCGTTAATATATTTTGAATGTCTGACGATTGGGGACAATCAGGCAAATCTGGCAACGTCGTCTTCGGGCGCCGGGCGCCGAGTGTGGCCGCCTCCCTCTGCCGGTTTATCAACGGCAGGTTGTTTTCGTCGTGCACGTAGAGCGTAGCCGTTTGGTTGTTTGGTTTGTGTGGTTTTTCTAAAATTAAATTGAGGTTAGGATGGCCGGCTCGCTCAAGACGCTCACCAAAAGTATCGCTCAGGTTTCCTCCAAACATGGAGTGCAAAACGTCCTGCCCGCCGCCCACCACGTCCAGAACCGGAACTGTAAGTTGAGAGTATTTTTTTAGAATGTATGTTATGTATATAAGTACCTAGTTTATTGTTTGTATCTTCACCTAAGGAGCTAGGTAAATCTGTTCCTGGAAAAATCGGTGAATTGTATTATGTGTGGCTACCGAGGTGACTAACTATAGGTAGGTACCTATAAATAAAGAGCCTGCTTATTAATGATTGATTCAGGTGCTTAGGTATTATTCCAATGAATTTAATTTTTAATTACTCTAAATAAATTTTAGGATCCCTTAATATCGCTCTTAAATATTATTTTGTATACTTAAATGAATCTACCTTGAAACGGCCTTTCCGCTTTCTATATTTGAAAAAGAAAGGACCAGGTGTACTATAGCTAGTATATAGTAGGTACCTAAGCACCTATTTTCCAACTTCAAATCCTTCAGTAACTGTGTCCTACCAAACAAGGGTTGCAAATCGATAAGCTCATTCTTATTATTTGGGTATAAAATAAACCAAGGGAAACTGGATGGTCCATTTGGTGTAGGTACTGTTATAAGGGCTGTTAGACAAGTTGAGACAAAATACTCGATAAAATTATTAAATTTTTTCAGACTACCTATTCCTAAAATAATATACCAAGAGTGTTCCCAACCCCGCAGAATTGTTATAGCTACTTTTTGTGAACCGTTTTTTTCACGAGATTTTTTGTCGAATAATAGCAATCTGTCACTTGTTTCGAGAGCTGTAAACCTTCCAAACAACTTGGGGCCAGGGATTAAATTTCGAGGAGGAGGTCATATTAGAGATTTGCTGTTAAATGACATTTTATCAACATTTCACTGAACCTTAGGCGTAGACCAATCTAGACCTACCTTCGGCTCCCAGATACGCGAGCACCCGATGAAAGTACAGGAGATTTAAATCCCGACTTAATTTTATTTAAAATAAAAGGGCGCTCAAACAGGAAAAAAGAAGGGGGCGATCGCCCCATATTGTGGCAGTTGGTGAATGCCCCCTTATTATTCTTTCCTACGTTTTCCTAGGTTTTTACAATATTTCTTCACATACTTAATTTAACGTCAAACGTTTTCCGAAAGACAAGACGTGAAAACATGAAAAAAATTAGGTTTGAACGCCCTATATTGTTACAAAAACGACTGGAGCAAACCTAGGTATAACATAAAGCGTATCTCCCTCGGTTTATCCAAAACCTGTCGTTATTTTTAGAGATATGGAGTTGCGGTTTTCGGGACACTGGTCTAATTTTCATAAGAAAAAGCCCCGTAAACAGAATAATTTTCACGGCCTCCTTGGTTTTTGAGATACAAGTTTTTAAAATTTGCCATTTTCAGGCGCCCCCGTACGTATATCCGTTTTACGCTAACTTTTGTTGAAAGGGTAAAAATCGACTCTTATAGAGTTTTTCACGTAGAAGTCAGTGGTGTACAGGGATTTTTTCTAGAAGGCAAGAATTTCATAATATAAATGTAACCTGCAAAAGTTTCGAAAATGGGACACCCTGTACATCTTTTGGTATCGCGATGAAGTGTAGATTCCGAAGGAACACCCTGTATCGATTTCAATAAGACCACGGAAAAGTTCACCAAAAAATCCTTACACTTCTATCTCAACACTGTCCAGAGTTGTATCATTCCACTGCCCACAAAAAAAACATTACCATTTAATTATAAAATTGAAATTACCTACATAAATTTGGGGTACGATATTGTTGAACCACCCTATTAAAATTTATAATATTGCTATAAAATTTTCTGTGCCTATCTGTGTATTACGAGAAAAACTGCAATTTTGCGCAAATATCCGTGATATGTGTACAGGGTGTCCAGATTTGGTTGTAAATGCGAGGTATCTCGGTTATTTTTAGAGCTTAATATAGATAATAACTACATAGTGTTATATATTTTTGTAAAGCTTACGACAATCTGAATATAACTAGTAGAAAATATATAGGGTGTTTCATTTAAAAAAACCTAAGTTTGGTCCATATATCGAACACTATCAATTTTAGTAAAAAACTGAATACGGCACTGAATTCTACGTGAAAATGTCTATAAGATACAGTTTTTGCCATTTCAATATCATTAACCGTTCCCAAGATACGAAATATGCCCCAAAGCGCAAATTTTCAATTTCGCCCTGTATCTTAAAAACGAAGGTGGCTATGAAAAATCTTGTTTACGGTATCTTTCGTTTCACAAAAAGTAGCAACGGTTCGCGAAAACCGGAACTCCCTATCTCTAAAAATAACCGAGAAACCCCGCATTTACAACCAAATCTGGATACCCTGTACATTTATAATAGTTTTTTCCTTCACAATCCTAGAAAATTATAGTTAATCCTTTAGGACACCGTGTACATAGAACCAAAAAAATTGGTACCTAGTTGGGTTTTAAATACTTAGTCCTCAATAAGAATCGGTAAATTTTTCTACAAATTAATAACATGCGCTCTATGCCTTTTTCGATAAAAAACAGTTTATGAAAATTGGATTACCCAAATATATGTAAGAATTTTACAGTTTCACAAGTGAGGTAGGGTTCGATAAAAAAAATGTCGGGAAGGCTCTTGAAGAGGATGGATTATTGGAAACAATGAATAATACGCTCGATATCCAGAAAATCAATGTTATCTTTGGGGCAAATACCTTCCTCGATTTTCATAAGATTTCAAAATTCCTTTTATTACCAGAAATTATAGCCAATACCATAATTACTGGTGTTGGTAATAAATAATTTATTTGCGAGGCCTCATATATATTGCTGTTCTACCCTTTTCTACATCATTTTTTTAGAGGCATAAAGGAATATGTGGAGAATTATTACAGAGATGCTGTTTTTGGGGGAAACTCCCCAACAAAATTCCTCTAGTGATCGATGCCCAGTATATAAATTTGTCCCAATCCGAAATGTGAAACTGTAATAAAAATATGCGAATTCCGTTTTCCAAATGTTAGGTATTCCATCACCGCCGGGATCGCGAATCGCGTTTTAGGAGGTTATTCTGTTAGACGTATACATGCCCAAGGTGTTAACATATTGAAGGGACCTATTCAGCTTATCGCTTTCCTAACAATTCTGTGTTTAGGCTAGAAATAGTAAAATAAACCAGATACATCTCAAGGGTTTTGGGAATGCTAAAGTAGGTATAAGAGGTTAGAGGGGAGTCGAGTTCGGGCTCTCGAAACGACTAGTTGACTAACTCGGCTTTTATATTTGTATTTCTTGCATATACATTAATATAATATTTTATATAGTATTATAGTTTCATTTCTGGCCCACAAATTGTCAGAAGTGGGATAAATAGTAGATCGCGTAAACGGTCGCGTGTGCGTGTTGTTTTGTGCCCACTGGATTTATCATTCTGCTGAAATGGCCAATAGAGGAGTTGCACGGTTCTTCGATTGTCCAGCCTCAACTTCATGCGCAGTGGAAAACACCAGCCAACGTTCAACCACTCCGCCGATGACAATTGAGCAGCAACTGGGGCTGCTGCAACAGGAGGTAGTTTTGTTAAAACGTTGTTCGGAGGTCAGTAAAAACCAAACGTTCTCTTGGGAAAATATTCCCGATTTTAATCCTGGCAAAAGTGACATCTCCATTAACAAGTGGATTAGGCTGGTGGACGAAAAAGCATATTTCTCAAGATGGGATGACGTAACGACCACCCATTTTGTAGTGTCAAAGTTAATAGGCCGTGCGCGTGAATGGTATTTAGGTGGCGAGGTGGCGCATAAAAGTTGGACTCAATTAAAAGCCGCCCTTCGTTGCACTTTTGATGTTGACGCTCAAAATACCGGTTTATTGTTCCTCGACGCTGCTCTATATTGTTCAGATGAAAATAAAAATTTCGTGCAGTATTTTACTGAAAAACTGTCAAAATTAAATCGTCTTAACTGGGAAATTCCCGAAAAAGAACGAATTAATATTATAGTGCATGGGATTAAAAATAAAGATATTAAGCAAATGGCTCTTGCCAATAATTATAAAAGTGTGGAAGATTTGTTGACCTACTTAAGAGGGTGCGACTTAAGTATGCCAGGCCAACGTTCCCTGGACGGTTCTCGTCAGGGTAATTTTTCTAAAATTAATGCTTCTCAAATGCGTTGTTTCACATGTAATGAAACGGGACACCGTACTTTCAATTGTCCCACAAAACGTTTTCCCGAACAAAAATTTTCGAAGCCAGGAAAAAGTTGCAATTTTTGTAAAAGAGTAGGGCATTACGAAAAATATTGTCGCATTAAGAAACGCGAATCAAACAAATCTTCCAGGCAATGACAATTAATACCGCATCATATTTTTATAATTTCCAAACATTTTGTAAACCTATATTTTAAGGACGTAATTATAAGGGGTACGAAAGTAAGAGGTCTAATAGACACAGGTAGTGAATGCTCTCTTTTGCGAAGGTCAACGGCCAGTCAAGTAGGTCTTCCTATAATAAACACCACCCGCCCTAGGTTTTTAAAATGTTTTTCAGGAGAAATTTATGAAGGTCGGCAACTAAGTGTGTGCGAGATATCTATAGATTCCGTGAATGCCGTAGTAGGGCTCATTGTTGTATGTACCTGATTCAATGTGTCCAGCCGAAATATTAGTCGGTAATAACTTTATGTCTCAACCACAGGTGATGTTTTATAAGAATGGCTCTGAAATTAAATTCAATACCTGCTCTGGGATATCTTTTGTAAATAGTGTGCAGAAATTGGTACCCTTGACGAAAGATAATATAATTTGCAAGGCGGAACAAATAACCGAGATTCTTGAACTCTTAAATAGATATAGAAAATGTGTTGCGCTCAACTTAGGTGAAATGGGCAAAACTAATCTCGTTGAAATGAAAATTGAAGTAACTAGCTCAAATCCAGTTTGTTATAATCCATATAGATTACCGGAAAATCATCGACAGCAATTAAAAGACATGATATCGGAATTACTGGCCAATAATATTATTCGAGAATCAAATTCTCCATATGCGAGTCCCATTATTCTTGTACCAAAGTCTAATGGTACGCTAAGACTTTGCGTTGATTATAGAAAATTAAATGCGATCACTGTTAAACAAAAGTTTCCGTTACCGCTAATAGACGATCAAATAGATAAGCTAGCAACATTTAAGTATTTTACATTACTAGATTTATATTCAGGATATCATCAAATACCTATGGCAACCGATTCAATACACAAAACAGCATTTATAACCCCGGAGGGTCATTATGAATATTTGCGTATGAGCTTCGGATTATGTAATGCCCCGTTTGTTTTTCAAAAGTTGATGAATAAAATGATAAATGAACTTGAAGAGGGGACGGCTTTTCCTTATCTTGATGACATTCTAATCCCGTCTAAAACATATACAGAGGGTATTAGCAAATTAAAGAGCGTCCTTGAAATACTATCGAAATATGGACTAACTATTCAACCTACAAAATGTCAATTTTTACTAACTAAAATTAATTACCTTGGTCGGGAAATCTCGGAAAAAGGCGTGTCACCAAGTCGCTTAAAAGTAGAGGCCATAATCAAGTTAAAACCTCCGACAAACAAAAAAGAATTAAGAAAATTTTGTGGTTTAGCCAATTATTTTCGAAAATTTATTTTCAACTATGCTTTTATAATACAACCTATTACCAAACTTCTTAAAAAAAATGCATTATGGGCATGGTCAAGTGAACAGCAAGAAGCTTTTGAGTTAATTAAAAGTCTTTTAGCTGACGGACCAGTACTGAAAATATTCGATCCCAAACTATCAATCCAGCTACATTGTGACGCTAGTAGTATTGGTGTCGCAGGAATTTTAATGCAAAAACATACAGATAAATGGCACCCTGTATCATTTTTCAGCAAACAATGCACTTATGAGCAAAGCAGATACCATTCTTATGAATTAGAAACTATGGCTATAGTATTTTCTCTTAGACACTTTCGAGTATATCTGCTTGGACAACAATTCACCATTTTCACTGATTGTGCAGCAGTACGAGCAACAGCAGTGAAAAAAGATTTGGTACCTCGAATAGCGCGTTGGTGGCTCGAAATCCAAGATTTCACATTTGATATACAGTATAGAGCGGGATGCAAAATGAACCATGTCGACTATCTTAGCCGACATCCCATTCCCGATAACAAGTTAGTAGCAAACATAATTAATCTGACAGAATCAGAGTGGATAACCGCTGTACAAAGCCAGGACGAAAAAATTAATAACATAATGCAAATTTTACAAACTACAAAAAGTTCCGCCAATAAAAATTATTTTCTAAATTACACTATTAAAAATAATATTTTATATCGCAAAATAAACAACACTTTAAAGTGGGTCGCCCCAACATCTTGTAGGTGGTTGATATGTCGATTAAATCATGACGACGCCGGTCACTTTAGCTATGATAAAACTCTAGAAAGAATTCGAAGAAATTATTGGTTTTCTAAAATGTCACATTTTGTAAAAAAAATATGTGGCATCGTGCTTAAACTGTTTATATATGAAAGGGGCCTCGGGTCGTAAACCAGGCTTTCTTCACCCAATTCCTAAAGCTACAATACCCTTCGAAACTATTCATATTGACCACTTGGGTCCATTTGTTAAATCATCACATAAAAACAGTCATATAATTGTTATAGTAGATGCTTTCAGCAAATTTGTGTTTTTAGAATCTGTAAAAAGTACAGGAGTTAAGTATGTCATAAAAGCTTTAGAAAATTTAATTTTTCTTTTTGGACCGCCCAACAGAATTATTTCCGATAGAGGGTCTGCCTTCACTTCCGCAAAAATGTCTGCCTTTTGTACAACATATGGAATAAAACACATAAAAAACGCAGTGGCCACACCCCGAGCTAATGGCCAATGCGAACGATATAATTCTACTATTCTAAACTCTTTGCGATGCTACAGCGTTAATGACAGTGATGAAGAAAAGTGGGACTCGCACATCAAATTAATTCAATTTAGCATAAACTCATGTGTCAATAAAACCACAGGAAAATCGGCTTATGAAGTACTAATGGGCATAAATCCAAGACCGATTGCCGATGCAAAAATTTTAGCCGTTATTGGTAGTAGCTTAGCCCGTGAAAATTTGGAAAATTTAAGAGCTCAAGTATCTCAAAATATTCAAATTAGTCAACAGAGAGCTAAAGAACATTTTGACGTTAAGCGCAAAACGCCTAAAAAGTTTCAGGTTAATGACCTTGTCATGGTACGGAAAACAGATTCGGGGTCGGGTGGTGGACCACAAAAATTGGTACCTAAATTTAAGGGACCTTTCAAGGTCACAAAGGTACTTGAAAACGACCGATATATCGTTCAGGATCTTCGTGGTTCCAAAGTGTCTATCTCTATAGTAGCAGTAGACAGTTTGAAACCCTGGGTCGTATTGAATGATCAGGAGAGCCAACCGATTAATTGTAACGCAGTTTATATATAAGTTTACATATAAGTTTACATATTATTATTTCTATTATACAAGTAAGTAGGCATTTACTAATATAGTCTAGGCCTAAGAGGAGTAAGAGTAGATATTTACCTGGTTTGAATTTACTAAATACGTATGGCAAAAACGAAAACTATATTATTTGACCTGTAATAAAATGAAATCCATGTCTGGCAGAAAATATTTTATTTGTGTCTATATACTCGCATATATACATATATTTTGATTATTGCATATAGTCTGTATAATAAACATGAAAAGCTCGGTTATAGGGAAGCATACTATATATAACAAATACCTATGAATCGAATGTTCACACTGTGTGCGTGGATACCTAGAAATTTCCAAGAAACAAAATTGGCTTGGTTATTTTTAGAAGCTCAACCTATGTCGCAAGGTTGAATGCCTTAAATGATAGATGTCCCCACGTCTATGCAGCTTAAGAGATGATGATGTCCTGAATAATGGTTTTGTGTGTGGAATTCCTGATTCAGTTGAAGTCTCGGTTGAAGCCTTTTTCTTTTTGTTAGGGGGAAAAGGAAAAGGGGGGGGGGGGGGAAGAGGGGTAAATAGAGAAAGGGGTTAATAAAATTCTTATAGGTTTCATTCTGTGATTTTGGCTGTTTTGGGATTTCCATAGATAATTCTATACACATTCAGATGCTTAGTCAATGAGAATTAGTGCGCTAATTCGCTATTATTAGAGAGGCGACAAAAGAAAGTGAACTGACTAAATGCCCGATGGTCGGATGCCTATCACACAATGATAAATATGCCCATTAGTAGTCGAAGTTATTGGTTGACATTTTATGAAGTTGAACTAGCAAAGTATAAATATATATGCGAAATAATGGAAGCCATTAATGCTGAGGTGTTAATTGATGTATCAAAATCAGAACAGATTATAGAATGTAAAGGCCAGACATGAAGCTGAACAGAGGTTCAAAGATTTGTTACTTTAGGTATGTTCTTCACTGACAGGCAGCTTCTCTACACCTTGGGACACCTGCAGCGGATATTCATTCCCATGACACACTCCTGCAGCCAGGGCTGCCATGACCACAGCATTTTGAGGGTTCGAGGACGAACCTTTGTCAGGATGGACGAACTGTTAGACGTATACATGCCCAAGGTGTTAACATATTGAAGGGACCTATTCAGCTTATCGCTTTCCTAACAATTCTGTGTTTAGGCTAGAAATAGTAAAATAAACCAGATACATCTCAAGGGTTTTGGGAATGCTAAAGTAGGTATAAGAGGTTAGAGGGGAGTCGAGTTCGGGCTCTCGAAACGACTAGTTGACTAACTCGGCTTTTATATTTGTATTTCTTGCATATACATTAATATAATATTTTATATAGTATTATAGTTTCATTTCTGGCCCACAATTCACATCAGCCGGTGGGCACTCGGATCCCATGGTCACCTACATAAATAAAACAAAAACGTCCATAACTTCTTCGTCAGGTCACTGCCCTCCGCCCGTCTGGACGAACAAAACAACTCGTGCAGGTCGGTCCCTCCATCTTCGGGAGACGCAGCCGAACTTTATGAAGGGCCCGCATGCAGCCGGCAGAGATGGGCTGTAGGTACTCGAATAGAATACTTTTGTATTCGAGTACTGTATCCGGATACTTTCGCTGCATGCGCAGGGACGCAGGGTCGTATCCGGACACTTTTTAAATTTTGTATCCGTTATCCGTATCCGCCAGAAAATTTCAAAGTGTCCGGTATCCGGATACTATTTGAAATCCCGTGAATACAATGCCCCGCATGGCGCATGCGCATAACAATTGAATGTTATGTAGTCCGTTCAGTCGATAAGTACCTAATAAAATATAGTTGATTATCCCTATTATACCTCCTCCCCATTTAAAACTTGTCTCTAAAAATATCTAGGTTGAATAAATCTTTACTTTTAGGTATTATTTTTCTATTACTTACCTTTTTAAAAAGCCATAAACGTCAATCTTTCTGAGTATTATTGATCTTTTTTTGTTAATACTTTTTTTACAAAGCAATTATTAAATTAGACTATCCGTATCTTATATCCGTAAGATTGTATTCGGATACTTTCTTAGGTAAAACTATCCGTATTCTGGGATTCGGTATTCGGATACAATCGAAGTATCCATATTCCATATCCAGTACTCGAATACATTTTATGAGTATCCGGACCCAGCTCTGGCAGGCGGGCACCACACTTTGTTCCAGCAGTGAAAAACAAATCAATGTCTGAATCACAAACATATTGTCTTTATTAGAGGTCTTCGCCATTTCGTCATCTACCAAGTTCCGAGCTCCCTATAAGTTTATTCATCCTTCTTGTTCCCTGTTCATCCTTGAAAACAAATATAATGCTAACAGATACCGTATTTTCCTTTGGCTGTTAATGATGTGAAGAGTGAAGTGTTCTTACAAAGTTGTTATGTTTTATTTCCCTAGACTGGGAGAACTGTACAATATTAATCAGTAGGTACCTACAAGGTACATTTGTGCAATGTGCAGCATTATTATACGTTTCTTCAATTTTTGGGGATGTAATAAATTATAATCTCCGTGCGTTGGACAAGACTCGCGTTCGCACTGTATATGGCCTAATTTTCTGTTTTGTAGATGTCGTTATTCTTTCTGATCGATAAAATCGTCAGGCCCTGCAGCGACTAAAACGTCTTATTATAAGTCGTTCGTAGACCCCACGCTCGAAGGAGGGCAAGGCACCCCTCGGGAAATCAATTCAACTAAATTTATTTTCAAACCCCCGCAACAGATTGTATATGATGTACTTATTAAATGTATTTCCAGATTCTTGCCATCCTATTTTTGAGCAACGAATATTAAATATTTATACTAGGAAAAATTTTGTAGGTTCGTCAGATACACTTCTAAAAAATGCAAAAAAAGTAGGTACTAAATAGTGTCCGGCAGAAAGCACGCAGCATTATGAGATTTTTTATTTTATTATCAGAAAATGTTATTCTCGATAAAACTTTGTGCATTCCTTCAAACTCAAAACGCAGTTTTAAAAATTTGAATATCTCATTTCGTGTACGGGGGAAGTTCGAAAATATGAAAAAGGCTCAAGAGTAAAGCATCCTTATTTTTAATTTTAGAGAAAACATGTATATAAGGTTGTTTAGAATTAAAAGATAATGCCAACATTGAAGTTTCAAGTTTCTATTCCATAAAACAAATTGTTTTATGTACATATTTCTTATAAAATTTCATTATTAATGGGTAAATCAACACTACGAAAGATGATTTTCTGATTGGTGTTTAAAACTCCTGGGATATAAATAGATCAATGGTTCAAGTGCTGTATGATATACGATCAAAATTTCATAAAGGATAATAATTATACAGGGTGTTCCTAAATATCATGTACATACGGAAGGGGGTAATTCTTTGGCCCATTTTAAGAAAAAACTTAACTAACTTTTGAGATACAGGGCGTTGAAGTTCATTTTTTTAAATTGAATTTTGGCTACATCTCCCGAAATAATCTGATGAAAAAAATGCCGAATGGGCATTGGTCAAACACCATTGGTTTTCTTGAAATAGAGTGTCCAAATTTTGTCAAATTCAATCCTTTCCATTTTGAAAGCGAATAATTTTTGGTACATTATTCATAGGGATTTTTTTTCTCAGTTTAAATGGTACAGTTGATCTGTAACACTTGAAGGTGGTAGGTGAAAATTTTATGTTTCGAATATTGAAGTCAACAGGTGTTTTGGAGAACATTTTGGCAATTTCAAAGCAAACGGTTGATTTAATCGTTATGAAACAAGAGTACCTTTTTCTTGCAGAATGAAAATGTGCACTAAAATGATGGACCTGCAGGACCAAAAAGAGAATCCTCAAAAAAGTTACGCGTAAAAGCATGATTGAAAAACAGCGCAAGTGGCGCCCTCTGTGAGATACGCTGAAATTGACATTTTCAGCTTATTCTCCATCCCCAAAAACATAGCAGTGCCAAATTTCAGTTCAGCAGCTTGATTATTTCGGGAGATGTAGCCAAAATTCAATTTAAAAAAATGAACTTCAACGCCCTGTATCTCAAAAGTTAGGACGTTTACGACATACGTTCATATGAAGTTTTTTTCTTAAAATGGGCCAAAGAATTACCCCCTTCCGTATGTACATGATATATAGGAACACCCTGTATTTTTCTACGATGCTGCAAAAGTGGAGCTTTTAGTCTTATCCATTTCTAGAAAACAAAGTGACATTCGTGTACAATAAAAACATTGTTAAATAGCTTGTGCGTTTATTATTCACAGTTTCAAATGGCAAATGGCACTTAAACTAGCAATATCCGAATCCCAAAAAAATAAAATAAAAAAGTGCACGATCGAAGAATAAAAATTGGTCTGCAATCTTTAGCAACAACTCATACAATAAACTTTGCACTCGTTCTTTAAAATAACTAGGTATATATTTTTTAAAGTGCTAATAAAGTAAATCATTATTGTATGATTTTTTCTTAAGTTGGCTTTAACATATTATTTGATTTTTTTAAAAAGGCATCGTGTGTATCATATTGACTCGAACCCATATTAAGTAATTAACTTTTATCATTGAGTAATTTTAAAAAATGCTATTATTTTAGCATTTTTTTTATCGAAAATCTGGCAACGTAGCCTTTAATCTCGGCACCCCTTGAAACCCAATTTTTAGGAATTTAATCGCCAACGAACATCTCTCCAGAACCGCAACGACACAACTTATTTAATCATTTTAACATGATACTTTATTTCCTGTAGCCCCTGTAATAAAATATATACTGAGTCACATTATGAGAATAATAAATTGGTTTACTACCACAGATACGACCACGTCAGAGATATATGATATTGAAATAAACTAGACTAAATAATTCTTAAATTCACATTTCATACATTTCAAGTGCGTTAATACGGTCAACTGCAATTAGACATATTAAGGTCATCTAGTTTTAACCAGCGATTTATGCAATGTAAACCGACAGATTAGTTTACAGAAATTGGATCGATATTGAAATATGCATAACGTTTTTTTACATATTTTAAGTACCTGGTTGATTTTTATACAAATTTAGAACAAATAATAATAATCTTAAAAATGAGTTGTGATCAAGATAAATCGACAAATCGTTATGTCATTACCCGTAAACCTATATTATTTAATAATATGTTATCTTTAAGTGGGGGGCAGATTTGAGTAGGTACTATATTTTTCTACAAACACCATTAAAAATAGCATTTTTAACGCATGCTTTCAGTGACGAAAATGTCATTTTATGACACTGCTGTTAAAAGTAAATCACCTTTAACACAGAGTGTTAAAAGTGATTTACTTTGAGTTAAAAGAGATTTACTTATAACACAAGTATCATAAAATGACATTTATACATTGAAAGCACGTATTAAATATGATACTTTTAATGGTCTTTGTATGTAGAAAAAATAGTGTATTATATACATGCCAAAAGTGATAGACGGAGTGTTCCAAACTTGGCTTCTCACAAAATAAAATGTTACTTATTTTAGCACCTTATCATAAATTACTATTTAATCAGTAAACCTTAAAAATATAAAGATGCCAAAAACAATCTCAAAATGCACGTAGGTAATGTATTTGCATAACAATTTATCTAATTAAATAACAAGATAAGGTCTAATTGTTGGGCAATCAAATTCAAATGTAATATATTTATGATTACTTATATTTAGGTAATATGTAATATTTTTTCGGTTTTATCTATTTTCATGTCAAAATTGAAATTCAATAATTCAACCGTAATCTGTGGACAAATATGACGTGACGCTGGTATTATTCAAACACTTTAATTTAGTAATAAAGTGTTATGTATTCCAAATCGTGCGGGTGCCGGATGCGAAATGGATAATCGAATTCCGAATGGCTGAAATTGCGCGCACGTGAAAAATATTTGCCTATCATTATAATATGATTTTCCGTTTTCCTGCAAATGTTTAACAAACTTACCGACATCGGTTTTATTTTTCAGATGCCACCAAGAGAATTGAGGCAAAAAACCCGGTCGTGGAAATGGATGGAGACGAAATGACGCGGATCATTTGGCATAAAATTAAGGAATCGCTAATATTTCCCTATTTGAAACTAGAATGTCTCTATTTCGATTTAGGCCTGCCTTACAGGTAGGCAGAGCAGATGCAAATATTATGCAAAAGAATTGTAATTTCCGCGAGTTGCACCAGATGTTTAGTAAAGAGTTTTCCATATTTTAAAATATTGGGTAAAAAATTCCACTAAAATGCTTCATTTTTATGTGAATACGCATACGCATACGTTTTTTGTAACGCAAACCCTCGGCGTCCTGCGGGAGAATAATAAATACAGAGAACAAGTTAATATTAACCAAATTTACTACTTGTGTTTGTTATTATCATTGAGTAACAAGCTCATGGACAAAATTGTCGCATAATTTCATATTTCGGTTTTTGCAAAATTGGTCGACCTAATATTGACGAGTTTTTTTTGAGTAAAAAGTTTGGAAAGGTACGGTGCTTATATCTCGTATTTCCTGAAATGTTCGTTATTAAAAAAACGGGTTAACAAATGGTTTTGTCATACGCTCCCAAAAATAGCTATTTTACGGACTCGTTTAAGTCCGTAAAATGCTACTTTTTCGGCCTAGTCCCTAAATGAATGAATTAATGACAGGACAAAATTATCAAATAAACAAACTTGTTGCTACGATGTCAATTTCTAAGAAAACTTTTTCGAACATTATGATTTCAAAAATTTGCAAATGTAAGCGTTCTGAAGAATTGTAAAAAGCGTGTAACAAAATTTTGGAAGCGTATATATGACCAAAAATATTGTTTGTCACACGTACCTAAATGAAGTTTTTCAGCTAACGCCTCGTCCGGAAACAGCAATGATTCATCCTGAAAAACTTCATTTTAGGTAGTTGTAACAAAAATAACTATTTTAGGCATATTTTTTACTTTGTTTTTTTTTAAATGGCATGATATGATTTTTTTTGCATTTTTGGAAACGTCTCTTTCAGGATACATCAAATTAATGTGGTTCCATAAGAAAAAAATTAGAAAGATTATCTTTTCTAAAAATCTAGAATGTTGTCTACACAGACTTGTCACTAAAGTTGAAGAACTGACAATTAGAGCTAAAGTTACTGGGAATACAAGAAGGATATTGCCTTCCACTTTAATAAATGTGATAAATTCTTTTGAAAGGCGACTCCAATAAAAATGCAGTGATAATAATGGTCAACTTTTTCAATATTTACTGCGTTAACAGTTCTTAGTATTATTATTTTCGCGTGAAAGGACGCGAAGGGAGCCGTAAATCGTAGGAGGCCATGATTATTTTGATTTGTATTCCACGGCAAACTGGACTAAAAGAATGTGATTTTAGGAATGTATATTTTTTCTCACTTGTCTTTTTTTCTCATGGAACTCCATTAAAATTGTATAGTTAACGTGTCCAGAAAGAGACAAAATGCAAAAGTCTCTCCAAAAATGCAAAGAAAATCATATGCTCGTATATTATCTATGATCATATGCCATTTAAAAAAACAAAGTTGGTTTCAGTAGCAACGAAATTGTGTACGTTAAGAAAAATGAAATATCGCCAATTTATGGCAAATATGCCTAAAAATATTTCAGGAAATATAAGCACCTTTCCATACCTCGGAAAACAAAATGATAAAATTGTTGTCATTTATTTAACAATTTCAATCAATTTCATCAATTTCTTTAGTCAGTCAGAAAATATGCGGCTATTTTATCTATTAGTGTATTATAATTATAAATATGTAAAAATAAACCATATTTAGCTCTTAAGTGATGCTAGAATACTGTTAAGTTGTGTGACAGATAATTTTGAAGCCGATTTATAAATATTATTATTATGCAGAAGAGTACAAAAATCACGAAGTTATAATAATTTGAAAACTGTAGCAAATTGAATAGCATACAACAGGGCGTTTTCTGTTACAAATTACCTGTCCTAACACTCCATTTCATTTATTCCATGACTTCTGTATATATTTTGTCCGTGAATAAATACGGAGAATTTTAAAAGAACACCCTCGTAATGAAAATATCAGATAAAAAACTTTATAACTTTCTTGTAAATTACAAATTTGGTGTAGTTGCTTTTCATGAACACTTTCAACACTTTTGGCTGTCTAGATGCTCGATGTATGTAGGAGAAAACGCTTCTTTTCTTCTATATTTTAGAGACCAAACCAATGACCAAGTAACGATAGATGCAGCCCACGCAATTTTAAAACACAACGTAGGAATTAAGTGCGCCACAATCACACCAGATGAACAAAGAGTAGAAGGTAACAACACCTCAGATCTCATGAATGCCTTATAATCTATATTTTCTTGTAGAATTTAAGTTAAAGAAAATGTGGCTCTCACCGAACGGCACAATTAGAAATATATTAGGGGGTACTGTTTTTAGAGAACCAATTCTTTGCAAAAACATTCCAAAGTTGGTCCCTGGTTGGACTCGACCAATTGTGATCGGTCGCCATGCTCATGGCGACCAATATAAGGCCAAGGATTTCGTTGTGACCAAACCAGGAAAGGTAATGATGACTTCCCACCATGAAACCCATGGCTGAACATTCTGTTGTAGGTTGAAATGGTGTACACTGCAGATGACGGGGAAGTTAAAACAATTTTGCTGTTCAATTATAAGTCTCCAGGTGTTGCAATGGGAATGTACAACACTGATGACAGCATCGCATCATTTGCGCATTCCTCTTTCCAAGTAGCTTTAGATAAAGAATGGCCATTGTACTTATCTACCAAAAATACCATTTTGAAGAAATATGATGGTCGCTTCAAAGACATCTTCCAGGAAATATACGAGAAGTAAGCAAATATAGTTAATCAGTTGTCAACATAATTATTAAAATATTGCTATACTGGGTTCAAAAAGAATTAATAGCACAGAGGAGGTTCCAGGGCCATAAAATGATCGTAAATCATAGGCGGCGTTATTCTCTTTTATTTTCAATGTGTAAATAAAATAGAAAAATTATCTTTAAAAATATGATTGTTGCCTGTCAAATGAGTAGCGTATGCTGAATTTTGTTTTTTTTTATTGTCAAAATGTGAGACAACAGCCATATTTGCATGCATAATTTTTCTACCTATTTACACGTTGAAAATGAAAGTAACAAGTTATCTTATTATTAGATTACAATATTAATGCCCTTTTTGAGGCAATTAGGTATAATGTTTAGGATGTAGGTAATTATCTTAATTCCTGGCAATTTTAATGCAGGCAACTATTAAAACCCTAATTATGTGCCTTTTATTACTTTTATATTAATTTAATTAATTAGTTACCCTATAAAATCCTTATAAATGGAATAATCATAAAGGTGAAATATTCATTTGTCGTTTGGCAGTATAGTAGTATCAGCAGCCCTCTAGCAGTGGCGGATTTACCAATGGGCGCAATTTGGGGGCCCCGACTTTTGGCCTGATCTGATTCCCTGCACGGTTCGGCCGCTCAAATTTGGCCGTAGTTAGACCGTAGTGGACTAGAAGCGCCCTCTGGTAGCTCAAAACACGATGTCGAGACACTCGAGACCCCGGAGACCCGGGAGGTAACTTTTGTACAGGGATATCATCCAAATTTGACATTTGAAGCGCATAGCGCCCTCGCTCAAATTCTAGGTCTCAGGAATCGCAGGCCTGTAATTGCTACTGCTGAGTGAAAAAGTCCTGGCTTTTGACTATATCAAAAGTAAAAGTACCTACCACAAAATATAAATATACCTAATAATTTAAGTATCAACCATAGCAACCATTTTCCATTTTAGTTTGTGATTTGCGAAACAGGTGAGTTTATTATTGCCAATAATTCCATGGGCATTTTTTAGCGAGACATCGCGTTTAGTCGTTGACTGACCGATAATCCCCCACCCCAAAATCTTATCCCACTTGACATGACCTTGACAAATAATCGGTACAAAACATAAAAGGGCGCCACATGACTATATAGGGCCTCTCATACAGGACCAGGACCCCAAACAGTCCAAATCCGCCACTGCCCTCTAGCACTGTTCGCAGCATAGTTGTGGAATGTTCAAATATGACTGGAGTTGGAGAGGCAACCATTTAAATATTTCTGAAAGAAGGACCACAGGTGAACTTAATGAACCTAAGAAAAAACAGAGAAGAAGCCAACTCAAATCGACAGCGATGCTAAGTATTTACAAGTTGTGAATGAAGTGTGAAGAACCACATTATGGACAGTCCTTGAGGACATGAATTTTCGCTGAGAGTAACAAAACCGAAAGTCTATTCTCATAGACAAACCCGAAATCATTTGTTGGAGAAGAGAATACCTACGGGCGAAAAGAAGATTTCGAAGTGAGGGCAGAAACATTTGTTACTTGGATGAAACTTGGTTGAACCAGGGACATACTGTTTCAAAAGTATGGAAAGACAACAATATTCAAAGTTTTCGGGAAGCTTTTATGGAAGGGTGGCCAAGAGGTATAAACCCTCCCTCTGAAAAAGGTCGTAAATAATTTCATACTTGTAATGGATAATGCAAGTTATCATTCTGGACTAGTGGAGAAGCTTCCAACGAGTTCTTGGAGAAAAGCGAACATTATTGAATGGCTAAACGAGAAGAGGCTGCAATGGAATGGTCAAAAAGGAACTTTTAAAAATAGCCAGGCAACATAGGTCAGGATTTAAGAAGTATGTAGTCCACAAAATGGCAAAAGAACGTGGCATAATTGTGCAATGCCTGCCGCCATACTATTGTGTGTTTAACCCCATAGAGCTTATATGGGCCCAAATGAAAGAACATGTTGCAAGACATAACACTACTTGAAAGCTTAAGGATGTACGGCAGCTGAGGATCAATTTACTGGACATTATTACCGCAGAATGTGGAATCTTGATGAATTGATTGATGACACTCTGGAAATTGAACCCCTTATTATCGACTTAGAACATGACGACTTTTCCGAATTTTCCGAAGATGATATTATGATTTTTATTTTTTTTTTTTTTTTAATAAATAAAATTCTCTACCTATGTGAAATTGTATTATAAATATCAAATAGTTTGTTTTATTAGTGTCTAAAAATTTGATATTTTTGCAAAATGGTTCGGTTAGTCTTAGGAACAGTCCCTTAATCCAAACAAAGTATTTTGCAACTGACCCTCCCCCTATGGCTTATAATATCCTTTATTAGCATTTTATTGCCTATTGTTATGTTGTTATGGAGATTAGCGGGTGCGCCCAAGGAAGAAGGCAGATAAATACATTGAACAAATGACATTAATGACAAAGCTTTTTGTCGGACCCAGGTATAGTCTCTTGAACTTATAATGAGGATAGGGTGCTATCAATTCTATTTGAACGGAGTATACCAATAGTGTAACAACTTCAACTTCAAACCAAACCAGGCCATACATTTTGTATTTGTCATATGATTTTGATGTTTTTTTAACTTTAGGACAAAATGTCACATTTTACTTTAAAGAATGAAGTATTTTTGGTGTCATAAATATTTCTTGGAGATGCACTCAAATGTGGGCTAATAATGGCTGTGTTTGCAGAGCGATTCTGAACTGGTTCTAAACTATTCACTATTAGTATAAAATTTAAACTGACCAACGATTTTGACAGTTACTTGGTTTGAAATCACTTCACGAAAATAGCTTATCACTATCATTTTACCCAAACGTTTTTTTAGAGAGTACAAATCTCAATTCGAAGCAAAGAAAATCTGGTACGAACACCGCCTGATCGACGACCAAGTCGCACAAGTTCTCAAATCTTCCGGTGGTTTCGTGTGGGCCTGCAAGAACTACGACGGCGATGTCCAGTCGGACATCATAGCGCAGGGTTACGGTTCCTTGGGAATGATGACGTCAGTGCTTGTTTGTCCCGACGGTAAAACCATAGAGTCGGAAGCCGCCCATGGAACAGTCACGCGGCACTACAGGCAACACCAAAAGGGACTGCAGACCTCGACGAATCCCATAGCTTCGATTTTCGCCTGGACCAGGGGCTTGGAGCATCGCGGCAAACTGGACGGTACTCCGGACGTTGTGAAGTTCGGGCAGAAACTGGAAAAGGCCTGTGTAGATTGCGTGGAGTCGGGTAAAATGACCAAGGACTTGGCGGCATCTATCCACGGATTGCCAAACGTGAAGGAAGGCATGTACCTCAACACTCAGGACTTTTTGGATGCCATCGCGGAACAGCTGAAAAAAACTGTGTAACTCTAACAGTAGCTGTTTCAAATTTTTTAAGGAAATTTTGTGCTGTAAATAAATACTTTATTTTTTATACAAAACCTGCTTTTATTTACAAAACAAAACCAATATTATCTGTCTTCTCCAATGTATATGATGTATAAAATTCGTTTTTCGAAATTCAACTTTTGTATTTTGAAGTAGAGGCGTATACCTACCTACATGAAAAATGCACTAATAAGGAAAGTCACATTATTTTAGAATTATAAATATGTGGGGACTGTGTGGTGTGGGCAATAGATTTTTCTAGTTTTTTGTAACACCCTGGATATTTATCGGTTTCCTATGATGGTCATAAAATCGCCAAAGTATTACTCTTATTAGTTATTAGCATGGCCTCTATTTTTCTGAGGGAATGTTAGATCTCTGTGGTTGGCATCACGTTATCAATTTACGTCACTGAATCAAACAAATCGAAGCTACAGCCTCCAGTCGAGGCACACGGGATAGAAGGCCTGCAGCCATCCCCTCCCCTCTGCTGCAATGTCACACTGCTCATGCCAACCGCCTCATTCCCGCTCTCAGTTCTCAGTCGAGACGCACCGAGGCACGCGGCTTTACGGCACGGTGTTCGTGCATATACAGCTACAAATCCTCATATTCGGTTATCCTTTCTAATGTAGTTTAGCACAATTCAGGTATTCAGGCCGTATATCATCATTTATTTGAAAAAGAAGGGCAATACTACTGGAAATTTGTCTCAAAATTCTGCAAAATATGTCGTTGTTAACAGAAGGAAGAAGGAAATAGTTGTTCTTGCGATGTATCCTACCATCAGTTAATTATTGTCAAATGTTTGGGGTTTGGCTACACTGGCAAACATATATCTCGCAAAAGGCTGAGAGAAAACTAAAGAAATTAGCGAGTAAGAGATATTTCTTATTTCCATTCAGTATATTATATTTAGTTCTATGTACTTAATCGCTAAAGCAATTTGCGTAAGTGTTTTTTATTATTAATTATTTTCATTGAGGTTATTACGTTTATTTCTACGTATTATCACTTCACTGACGCTTCATTATCATTAATAAAAAAATAAATGTTCATAATGTTGCTTCGAGGTTTTTTGCAGTTTTCATTTTCTTAAAATTTCATTACTATCTCACTAGAAGATAACCCACTTTTATCTTTGTAATCTATAATCTCTATAAAATGATAATCGAATGATAGAGAAGCAATAATGAGTGCTGCATAAAGCCACCATTAATAATTGTTGAATTTCATTGAGTTTATTATGTTCATTACTACGAACTTAATTGTTTAGAATGATTTGTTTTCTGTTGTGCGTAATATTTTTCGGTTTCTTATGGTATGTGTAATAAATGTGGAAAATAAACAAAAATTGGCTCTAAAACTCCAAAATATCCCAACCAAAGTTATTCCCATGACTTTGAATGACTTGAATATGACTATGGCAGGAGTAGACCGTTCTACGAGAGAAGTGGAACGACATCGTCTTACACCTTATTGAAATATTATTAAATAGAAAAAGTTTCAGCTTTTGGAATTTTCAACATTCGCCTTTTTAACATAATTGGCAGGCGTCAATCGTTGTCCCGGCAACAAGATGGCAGGAGTTACTTTTGTTGAAATAAAAGATAAATCGAGCCTGGACTGGACCAACACTATATATATTAAAGACCTGTGCATAGCGCTGTTTCAAGCGATCGCCATTGGCGCTACACGACGAAACAAATTTACACGGTGGTTTAATGTTAAAACACCATTGTTGCAGAATCTTTTATAAAATAAAAACATGCAAATGTGTCTGTTACAACGAAGTTAATATTCAAAAGAAAATATTTGTTTGTTTGTTATGTCCCTCTAACTTGACAAGTTCACATGGCATATTTCCATGCATTTTCTTAAGAAAAGCGAGTCTAAAAAGCAAGCAAGAGTATTTGGTACCTTTTGGGTTGAAACGCAGTCCATGGCTAGTTGTAGTATGTGAAAGCATAAAACGCATTAGATTTTTCAGTTTCTTCTTTATATGGAGGACTATTGGTTCGCTTTGAAGCTATAAACAAAATTTTCTATTTTCATTCCTGCGCATACGTTAATAAATACTCTTCCAAAATAATATCTTTAATTTTCGCTTCTTCAGCTGGTTGATCAGATCATCCCACAATTCCAAAATAAAAATAGTGTTTATTCTTCTGCAATTCACCTAATGGTCTGTGCATACCATTTTCTTCATGTGCGCGAAAATTTCATGTTACCACAAACAAATCTACCTCAAAAAGCCGTATTATTAGGATAAAACTGCCAAATACTGGACGCAAACACAATTCGTTACCGTAAAAAGAAGGTAAATCATAATAAAGCTGGATATTTAAAATTTTTGATTTTTTAAACGTCAGAACCTGACATCCCAATAGCCACAGAATACCCCCTATAACCTATAATAAGTGGTTTAGCGCCACCCCAATCCGTAAACAACAATGAAATATGACGGCATGCTCGGGTCTTTAATGTAGTGTTGGTCCAGATCGAGCTTTAGGAAATGTGGCAATGAAAAGTGTCTCCAGATTCCGGACTATTTACTCTAGCAAACTAATTCTTTGTGATTGTTTACTATTAAAATGTCGACAAATTAATAGTATTTATTTCATAAAAATCACGATACACGTATGTGTATCGTGATAAAAATAATATTTTTACTGACTCATGGTTTATGCAATCTCAATCACAGTATCGTAGTAAAAGCAAATTCGCATTATTTAAATAACGCTATTTTCATAAAAACATGTAAAATATGACGAATCCGGAATCCGCGAAAACAACTGAACTAAATCGAAAAATTTGTTATCTTGAAGTGTCCCAAAATCGTCATTAAAAGCTCAGAAATCGGCACTGAAGTAATAACCCATTATTTTACGATTTTTTCAATAAGTAGGCCTTGGCGAGATGTAAACATCAAACGTCAGACGCGGAGCCATCGCCCGTTAAAAGTGACCAAATATTCAAAACTCGGCCAATAAAGGCCCATTTAACATTGCGAAATTGTTACCTATAGCAGCGCAATCTATCAGTATACATATTTTTTCTTGAAATCGGCATTAAAATGTTCATGTGGTTTATTTGCCTCGGCCAGAGGCCTCAGCAACTAAACTCCACATGAGTCATAAAAAGTTGAACTTCAGTGCCTTGGTACATAAATAACTATTTCTTGAAATCGGCATTAAAATGTCCCAAAATCGTCATTAAAAGCACAGAAATCGTACAATAATGTAGCCCATTATTGTACGATTTTTTCAATAAGTAGGCCTTGGCGAGATGTAAACATCAAACGTCAGACGCGGAGAAATTGCCCGTCAAAAGTGACCAAATATTCAAAACCCGGCCGATAAAGGCTCATTTAACTTTTCGTACACATTGCGAAATTGTCTCCTATAGAAGCGCAATCCTTCAGTATACATATTTTAGTACATTTGAAAATCAATAGATTTGTTGTGTAGGCTGTACAAGAAGCAGCAGTTTGGTTTTTCTGTCAGAAGGTGCCGTACATCATTATACTTGTCCTAGGTAGAGCGATCGGTAAAGTCAAGCAACGCCGCGCGTAGTCGGTTCGTGGACGGGTGATCCCTTATTATTTTCTTGCCTAATAAAACATTTTTTTTCCGATTTCAAAAAAAATATAATATGTACCTCGGCACTGAAGTTCTTTTTATGACTCATGTGGTTTATTTGCCTCGGCCAGAGGCCTCAGCAACTAAACTCCACATGAGTCATAAAAAGTTGAACTTCAGTGCCTTGGTACATAAATAACTATAGTAGGTTTTAATATCAATAGATTTGTTATGGAGGCTGCACAACAAGCAGCAGTTTAGTTTTTTTGATCGAAGGCGCCATGTCTCGTCATACTTGGCCTAGGCAGCGCGATCGTCAAAGCCAAGCAACGCCGCGCGTAGTCGATTCATGGACGGGTGATCCCTTATTATTATTTTCTTGCCTAATACAACTTTTTTTTCCGATTTCAAAAAAATATATATAATATGTACCTCGGCAGTGAAGTTCTTTTTATGACTCGTGGTTTATTTGCCTCGGCCAGAGGCCTCGGCAACTAAATTCCACGTGAGTCATAAAAAGTTGAACTTCAGTGCCTTGGTACATAAATAACTATTTTTGCCGAAAAATAAATGAAAAACAATAATGAAAATTACTTCGAACAAGACACGAACTGTTACAATACAATTGCCACCAATGAATAAGGGGAGAGTTTTTAAAGTCATCACAAATATGTGACGGAATCACGCAATGTGATTGGAAAAATTTCTGCCCTTGTGATTGGCTTGATGGATTCCATCGCCATATTTGTGTTTACTTTAAAAACTCGCCCATGTACCATGTACTTAGCCGCCATACAACTGCCAATGCAGTGTTCAAAATGGAGGCGTTTTCTATTTTAGTACAAGAGAATGTGAGAGAGAATAAAACAAATGGCATCATGGCATACTCTCTCACTTTCTCTTCTAGTAAAAATTGCCAGCATTTTTAGTTACGTCAACTCTGCGGGCATTTTTATACGGCAGAAAGGCCGGCCATTTATCTAACGGAGGATGAAACATTAAAGATTTGGAGACTTGCACCGATTGGAATCTTAATCTAAAGTCCAGACAAAATGGGAATGATATAATAATAATAACAAAAATGAACAACATTTATAATCAGCTTTATAAAATTTAAAAATAAAAGCAGGCGGTGGGCTCTAATATCAAATAAGTACGTTGAACCATAAGTTATACCAAATAAGATGATACGGAATTAAGAATTAAAACACAGAATAACGGTACCTAGGTACGTACTCGACGTGTTTTCCTCATGCTGCCAAGAATAACTTATAAAAATATAAATAATATTATATTCATTTTTCATTTGTTCTATCTCCGCATCTTCAAAGTCCAATCTGCAGCGTTTTAACCACCATCTCTCCTAAAATTAAACTAAAAAAATTCTTTATCAATTAATATTTCTTATCTGTGGCATAAACATTATATAAAGTATATTTGTCATGATTATGTAATTGAACCTTATTTTTTTACCAAATTAGATATTGCAGCGTCATAATGATAAATTTTCAAAAACAATATACCTATACTTACAAAATATCATTTCAGAATTTTCCGAGAATTGACAAAGGGTACAAAAATGTACACTCTACCAATTAATACTTTATACTGGCTTGTTTTGTCTCAGATCTAATAAGCCGGAACGTCCTATATAAATGATCCTAAGTAGACTAGAAATTAGTATACAATACACGCATAAAGATTATTATCAATATTACCAATAGCCTTTATCTACAGGGTGTCTAATAAATTTATGATCCCTTTTTTAATGTATTACTTTAAAAATTGGTACCGGGGGGTTTCTTGGGATGTGAAACCCGAATATATGGACACCTTTAGAGGGCGCTTCACACTGTACTTCTGATGTTTTACAGTGGCCATTACTTTTCTTCCAGTGTAAAAATGTTCAATTATTTCCTTAAATAAGTGAACATTTTTAAGCAAAAAAGAAAAATTTTGTTCTTACCTTTAAGGATGAAATGTGGCCTGTGAATTAGTAGTGCCAAATGCATTTTTTTAGAATTTAAAAGAATAATAATATTGATAATTCTCACCCTCACAATACTCCAAACTAAGAGTACCCCAGAAGCAACCACATGCTTGTGCGGGGGAGGGGGGCAATTACTATTATTTTGTCTTCGTTGCCATTTGCGGCTAGGGCCGACTTTTTTCCCGATAGAACTAGGATAGCATTCGCTCAAGTACTACGGAAAACCCTAGAAGACCGTAGTAATCCCAGTGATTGTAGGACAATTAGTGAATTACACGGGTAAAGCTATTTAGGAGCAATACCGTGAACCCACATTTGTCCAGCGCTCTTGGCCATAGCGACATGTGCATGCGCCCGCCTCGAACCAAGGTCGATCGAAGGCAGAAAAACATGCAGTCTAAAAAGTCAGCGCCGGTACGAGCGACGCCACCGAATCGATTTTTAGTTTTTAACTTTACCACCCTGTATCTCGGAAACGGAGCAATTTCGGGCGAGACCTCAGGAATAATATGTGGTAAGATTTTGTGCAGTGCTTTTAGTATTTTTTCTAAAGTAAAAAAATATTGCGAGTGTTTTATCTTATATTGGCACACACAGTCTTATGATCCATCGCGTCAAAAATATAATTGTTTAATTATTATGATAGGTAGCTACTTTAAATAAATGGATTAAGTAAATAAATAAATTTCAGTATTTATAGCGCAATAAAACTACAGCAACAGAAATTGTCACCTTATCTTCAAGCAACTATAGATTTCAACTGCAGAGGGTATAGGTATAATATAAAATCTGCTGTTGTTTTATAATTTAACCGCAAATAGCCGAAGAAAAACGCGTGACGTCAAAGATGACCGATCCAGATCTAGTGTGCGTGCGGGACTTCGAACAGCGCGCCTCCCTGCTGCTCCCTAGTTTTACATGGGATTACTACAGGAGCGGTGCTGGAAAGGAGAACACCTTAGCGCAAAACAGGACTGCCTTTTCCAAGTAAAGTATACATTCGTTTAGTAATTTATACCAAATACCATATGTAGCAGAGCGGTATAAACAGAGCAAACAGAAACACGCAAACAAAAACGAACAGATAAAAACTTTTTTCTTGAAATCAGCAGTAAAGTGTCCCAAAATCGTCATTAAAAGCACAGAAATCGTACAATAATGGGCTACATTATTGTACGATTTTTTCAATAAGTAGGCCTTGGCGAGATGTAAACATCAAACGTCAGACGCGGAGAAATCGCCCGTCAAAAGTGACCAAATATTCAAAACCCGGCCGATAAAAGCCCATTTAACTTTTCATACACATTGCGAAATTGTTTCCTATAGAAGCGCAATCCTTCAGTATACATATTTTGGTAAGTTTGAATATCAATAGATTTGTTGTGGAGGCTGCACAAGAAGCAGCAGTTTGGTTTTTCTTTACGAAGATGCCGTGTCTTGTCTTACTTGACCTAGGTAGAGCGATCGTCAAAGTCAAGCAACGCCGCGCGTAGTCGGTTCATGGACGGGTGATCCCTTATTATTATTTTCTTGCCTAATAAAACATTTTTTTTCCGATTTAAAAAAAATATATAATATGTACCTCGGCACTGAAGTTCTTTTTATGACTCATGTGGTTTATTTTACCAGACAAGAAGTTTTGACAGCCGTGCCGCCCTGACATCGTGTCGAAAAACAATTGGACAACGTTGTTATACATTCTTGGCTCCCAGACTGTACAATGCAATCCCTGAACACCTGAAAAGGGAGAAAAAAAATAAAAACGTTCAAACGTAAAATAAAACAATGGATACTTACCTCAAGTAGGTCTCTCTTCCATGAGATAATAAACAGTAAGTTATAAATTCTTTATTCTCTTCTTTTCTCTATGCTCTGTTTTTCATCTTTTAATGTTATATTAGTAGATTGAGATGATAATAATATGCTCTATTCTTTTTATGTTTTTATCTTTTTATCTGTTTATGTTTTTATGTATTATTATAAGTGTAACTATTAACAATGTATTAGTATGGAATAAATTTAGGTACATTGCAAACAAGCTGTAGATTACAGCTTCTGCAAAGTTCTATTTATTTGCCTGTTAATTTAAAATTATAGAACCACTACTAGAAATTGTACGTTTTGGTAAATAAATATTATTATTATCTCGACTTAGCCAAAAGGCATTCGCACTCCCTCTACGGGGAACATTCACTCAGATCCCGGGTATCCCGGATACCAAAAGGATCTGGCTCGGACGAGACCCTTGCCATGTTATCGGGCCTTAGGTGACATTGATGTTGTTGGACGTTCCTGCACTCCCCATGAATTTCCTGACGGTTCGGGCCGTCGCAAGTAGTACCGCTTTCTGCATGGACCTGTAAAGACTATCAGTTAGACCCAGCTCCTTGATGTTCCTCAGCAAACTTTTTGGTATAACACCAGTTGTTGACATGATGATTGGAATCGTCTGGACGTTCTCCATTTCCCATTGCCTTCTAATTCGTTCTTCTAAATCTCTGTACTTCGCGATCTTCTCGACTTGCTTCACACGCAGGTTGTTGTTGTTCGGGATGGCCACATCAATCAGAGTTGTCTGCCTAGAAATTTTATCAACTATTATAAGGTCCGGTCTGTTATGGGCAACTCGTTGATCTGTCAGAACTGTACGATCCCAGTACATCTTGTAGTTGCTGTTCTCAAGAACAGGCTCAGGTGTGTAGTTGTAATATGGGACCCTCTCTGCCTGTACAAGCAGCAGCTTTTCTCGCATTTGTGGCATCGGCGCTAGAATTAAAAGCACGGTAGAAACCCTTTTCTGATCGTTCAAAGAGTTTGTTGTCTCGTTTCCTGTTGTTACTAGCCTTGTATCTCCTCAGACGCCCTGCGAAAACAGAAAGTTTTTGTTTTAATGTGTCAAGACATTGTTGAACAGTGATGTTCGCGGGGTCATGCCGAGAATGCATTTGGGTGCGGTTCATTATTGCCTGCACCGCCCTCTGGATCCTTCTAGTTCTAACTCCTCTGATATATTCCGTCACTTGTCCTATGTCTTTACGGAGACTCTCGATCTTCCGATTTAGTCGCATTTCCCATTGAGCCATTCGTGGTTCTGGTCTTGCACGATTCAACTCTTGGGCCGTTCGGATCTTGGCACCCATTACAGTGGTGACTGCCGTTGCGGCACAGTAGATTAACATGTGCATACGTTCTAATGTTGGTGTCACTGAAACATAGTTTGGTAAAATTCGTGTGTTCATAAGATCGAGCACGATCGCAAGTTTCCTGGAAGAATTTAATCTTGGTAGCGGTGGCCTGCTCAGTGGGTCTGTGCCTTCGTATCGCAATACTGCCTGTCCCATATGTGCGTTTAAGCCTTCAAAATGTTCTTCGTTAACCGATTCCAGACTCTCGGTTGTTGGTTCTACCGTTTCGGCTTCTAGTTGTTGTCCAGGCGCTTGAAGTTCCCCATTGTTGTTGTTGTCATCTATGTCTATGTGTTCGCCGTGGATCTCTAGCTCAACTTCCCGTTTGATAGCGTTAAGTCGCGTTTCTGGAATTCGGTTATTTCTTAGAATAGTTCGATACTGATCTGACACTCTTTGTTCAGACACTTGCATGTGTGGAAACTCCCTGCAGAACTCGGCATGCAGTTGTTGTCGGTAGCCGATCATCTCTTGTCCACAGTCCATTTCATGCGTCGTCGTTGTAATCCCGCCTCTGTGAACGCTGGCTGAAGTTCCCGCGCAGCACCTTCGGTGGGTGGAACCCTAGTTCTCGTTTGGCGCCCATGTTGTAGATGTTCGTGTTGTTGTTGGGCTGTAGCTGTTTGTGCGCCCTGTCACCGACGTCGTTATTATTATTATTATTATTATTATTATTATTATTATTTGCCTCGGCCAGAGGCCTCGGCAACTAAATTCCACATGAGTCATACAAAGTTGAACTTCAGTGCCTTGGTACATAAATAACTATTCTCTTATAAAATCTACTAAGTATCATTAATATAAATAATGAATAAGAAGCTTCCAGACTAGAAAGACCAACTACTGAATGTAATCCCAATAATTCTAATTTTCTATAATAGTAATTTTTCTTCAATTTGCATGCTATTTCGAAAGTCCGTTTTGAGATTTGCAATTGCACATACCTAATTAATGTTTGTAATTTCGCAATATGTTTTTCTAAGTCCAGTCTATATTATCTACATATTATTATGTTTCCCAGAAAATCGCGCTGTGTCGAGACTATAATCTTAACTTAGTTCTTACACTTTTGCGAATAGTGCAATAAATTGTTAAATTGTTAACCGGTCGATATACGTTCACATTGTTTAAAATTTTACAAAAAATAAAATCAAATACAGGGTGGTTCAATTTAAACGCGCACTGGCTGTTATTTTCGTTATTTTTGAGCTAAAAATAAATTAAATTAAAAAACTAGTATGCAGAATTTTCTGCGGATTTTGAATATCAAAATTAAAGTTAATATACTGGGTGTTGCTAAAAAGTTTCCTATCTCACTTTTAAATAACATTTTCAAGTTATACATATATTTATACTGAATACACAAATTTGTCGGTTTCCATTTATGACTTCCGGTTTCACCGGTAGTGAGCATTACTTGGAAGATACCCTGTATATACAGTGTGTCCTAATTTGATACTGGACACCTCAGAACTATATGAAGGCAAGGGAAACAAATGGTCTCTATTTTTTTATTGGGAGAGTATCTCATAAGCGGTGGTATTTGGATGGGGTAATTATTTCATGGCCTGCTATGATTTTTCAAAATAGCTAATTTTCAAGAGATTTTTTTACGACAAAATGTTATTAAGAAGACTTGTTCAGAATGAAAAACTGAGTAGAATTGCGAAATTTCAAAAGTCTAGGCCGACTTTGATTTTTAGCTTGTTCGCCTTTTTCTCCCACTTTTTTCTTAGAAATGAGTCCTTTCTGGAGCTTTGACGTCAAAATATTATTAAGGAAACTTGATCATCGTGAAAAAATAAAATTTTGACGTGAAAGCTCCAGAAAGGACATTTTTCTAAGAAAAAAGTGGGAGATAAATCTAAAAATCAAAGTAGGCCTAGCCTTTTAAAATTTCGAGAATCTACTCAGTTTTTCATTCTAAACAAGTTTTCTTAATAACATTTTGTCGTAAAAAAATCCCTAAAGGGGTTTCTTGAAAATGTGCTATTTTAAAAAATCATAGCAGGCCATGAAATAATTACCCCATCTAAATACCACCACCTATGAGATACTCTCCCTTGGTACTACCATTTGTTTTCCTCGCCCTTCATATATTTCTGAGGTGTCCAGTATCAAATTGAGACACAATGTATTTAGTTTTCTATATTCTTTTATTTTTCTATAATTACCTCTAAAAACAACCGAGCAACGAATTTTATTTTAAGGTAAATTTCGTCAAACATACGATTTAACCTAGAATGCTAAAAAATATTACATAGGTATTAAAGATAAGTTATAATATAAAACTCTCTATATATCGTTGGAATTTGGAGAACAAAATAGAGTCTAAAAACCACAACATATACAGGGTGGCCCACCACGAACTGCATCGATCTATATATGGAAAACTAAAAGTAGGAAAATTTTGAAAATTTGGCACCTCAGTCACCTCACCAATGCCGATGGGCGCTGCTTAACTAAAATATTTTGGTGAACTGGCACTTCCGGTTATACCGAAAGTCGATATCAACTTTCTTATCTCAAATGGAACACCCTGTATTTTGGAACAAAAACATGCAACATGTCTAAATCCAACCGTTTTTGAGACATTTGCATTTTTCCGAAAAAAATTACAGGTGCAGCCCTAAAGTCAATTATTAGCAATTTATACGAGGAAACCGGGAAATTTCAAAACGAATTTTTGGCATCGTGTAACAGAAGCCCTGACCTAGTGATCTCTGCTGAGAAATAAATCCGTTCTTATACAAAATATGAATGAAAATTACATTCAAAATTTGCTTAAATCTCGAAATTTTCAAATGGAAACCCCCATTTTTTTTAATGCGATCGTATTCATCACTAAAAATGATGACAACTTTGTCTAAGGTTTCCTATACCTAAATGCAGTAATTTTCGATTAATTTACGAAAAACCCACTTTTCGCCCGTGAAATGGGGGCTTGGAAAATCATATTAGCCGTGGACGTTGAAAAGACAATCGCGGCTGAGGAAATGCTACTTGGTTTATAAATTATTGTCAACAATAATGCCGGGGCGCTTAAATTACACAAACGAAGATTATGTATCGCGCGTTCTTGATATTACTTTGTTGCATTCTCCGTAGATAATAAACAAATTTAAATAATCTTCGTTTGTGTAATTTAAGCGCGCCGGCATTATTGTTGCCAATAATTTATAAACCAAGTGACATTTCCTCAGCCGCGATTGTCTTTTCAACGTCCACGGCTAATATGATTTTCCAAGCGATAAGCAAACCCCGCATTTTATGGGCGAAAAGTGGGTTTTTCGTAAATTAATCGAAAATTACTGCATTTAGTTATAGGAAACCTTACACAAAGTTGTCATCATTTTTAGTGGTGAATAAGATCGCATTAAAAAAATGGGGGTTTCCATTTGAAAATTTCGAGATTTAAGCGCATTTTGAATGTAATTTTTATTCATATTTTGTGAACACCCTATATAATAACGGATTTATTTCTCAGCAAAGATTACTAGGTCAGGGCTTCTGTTACACGATGTCAAAAATTCGTTTTGAAATTTCCCGGTTTCGTCGTATAAATTGCTAATTGACTTTAGGTCGTAATTTTTTTCGGAAAAAATGCAAATATCTCAAAAACGGTTGGATTTAGACATAGGACATGTTGCATATTTTTGTTCCAAAATGATGCCTAGAATCCCAAAATGCAATAATATACAGGGTGTTCCATTTGAGATAAGAAAGTTGATATCGACTTTCGGTATAACCGGAAGTGCCAGGATCACCAAAATATTTTAGTTGAGCAGCGCCCATCGGCATTGGTGAGGTGCCAAATTTTCAGAATTTTCCTACTTTTAGTTTTCCATATATAGATCGATGCAGTTCGTGGTGGGCCACCCTGTATACAAGGCATCTAAAAAACTGTCCAATTAATGATCACTTTCGGCCAAACCGGAAATCAGAAATAAAAACCGACAATTTTTAGCCAAAAATTAATATCCTACTCATCACGAACAATCCGTGATAAAAATCCCTGCCGACTTATTTTTTAAATATTACTGTTGTTGAATTGGTAGGTACAAAATCAGACCAAGATTCTTAAGAAACGTATCAAAAAGGGACCTATCCACGACAGTCCTAGGAGAAAAGGTGTCGATTCCTGTTGGTATTTCACCAAGCGGAATGCAAAAGTTGGCTCATCCGGAAGGAGAATGTGCCAACGTTCGAGGTAGGTAAGCACTAAGCAGTGTACCCTAGTGGACACGAATTCAACAGTATTTATAAAGGTAAATGAAGACTGGATATGAAAAGATAAATAATTGAGCCATAACTCTACAAATTGTCTGTTTTCAGCTGCTCAAGCATTGGGTACTGTATTTTCTTTAAGCACAATGGCAACAAGCAGTATAGAAGAAGTAGCAAATGCAGCGCCAAATGCCAATAAATGGTTTCAACTATACATTTATAAAGACAGGTAATACTAAAATATCACCTCAATATAGATCACATATTTTAATGCGCGGTTGCTTTATTTTTTACAGAGAAGTAGCAAAACGTCTTGTGGAAAGAGCAGAACAAGCCGGATTCAAAGCATTATTATTAACAGTTGATGCACCAGTCCCCGGTCTTCGTTTAGCAGACATAAGGAACAAATTTGTTCTTCCTTCACATCTAAGGTTAGTCGTACATCAAAGTGAATTTCACGAAAAGCAAAGAATAAAAATGCGAGACTTACCTTGTGTTTTTGCAGAATGGCAAACTTTGAAGGAAACAATGCTACAGACTTAAACAAGAACGCCGATGGTTCAGGAATCATAGCATATGTCGAGAATGTATTCGACCCAGCAATAGACTGGGACGATATCAAGTGGCTGAAAAGTATCTCGAATCTACCTATTGTAGTCAAAGGCATACTAACCGCTGAAGATGCATTGCTGGCGGCAGATGCAGGAGTTCAGGCGGTTTTTGTTTCAAATCACGGAGGACGACAACTCGATGGAATACCAGCTTCGGTAAGTGAAAGATTATACAGAGTGAGTTTTTTTCGATGACCGCTATGGGGATCTCGGAAACTAGCAGGGCTAGAACAAAGGTTAAATGGGGAAAGAATTGCAGTTTTGAATGCTCAATCTGATGACCCTTTTGGATTTTTAAAAAAATTCATGGCTCACTACATATTTTGAAAAGAGTGATTTTTTGCTATTTCATCAGATCTCTGTAGCTTCGTTATTTCTGATTATACAGAAAAACTGTAGAGACAAAAATTGTAGATAATTTTGGGCTTAATAAGATAATCTTATCCAATTTTTTATGTTGTTTGTTATTTTTGAGATATGACATAAACTTGTGTTTTTTAAATGTAAATCATAGTTAGCTGTGGCCTTATCAAATCTGCCATTTTTTGAGCTTTCCAAAGGTATAATACTCGTCAGTTATTATAAAAAATAAAAGAACTATGGCTAATTTTCTTTTTTTTTTTATTTTCACATAGTCAGCCATGGAATATTTTCATAATTACGCTCTATTGTATAATAAGACATATTTCAAACTTTCAAATATTTTATTTTTAGCTGGTAACAAAATGTAACAAAATAAAACAAAAATTATCATGATGGAGCTCCACCACATAATTATTTGCCCGTAAGAAATTACCTAGATCAGCTCTATCCAAATAGTTGGATAGAAAGAAATGGACCTATTTCCTGCCAGCCCCGATCCTCCGATGTGTCTGTTTTGGATTTCTTTTTGTGGGGAACAGTAGGTACAAAATAAAGTATTAGACAATTGTTGAATTAAGGGCAGCTATTTTAGAAGCATTTGCCGCAGTATTGACAGGCGCTCTCTAAGAAAGGCGACAAATTCAGCTTTAAAAAGATGCAATATTTGAATAAATAATAATGGTGGATTGTTTGAATACCTTTTTTATTTTAAAAGGTGGCCTTTTAAAATAATAATAATTTGAATTTGAGTTTTTTAATTTTTGTTTTATTTTGTTACATTTTGTTACCAGCTAAAAACAAAATATTAGAAAGTTTGAAGTATGTCTAATTAGAAAATAGAACGTAATTATGAAAATGTTCCATGGCTGACTATGTGAAAATTTAAAAAAATATCAGCCATAGCTCTTTTATTTTTTATAATAACTATGCCGAGTATTATATCTTTGGAAAGCTCAAAAAAATGGCCTCTTTTATAAGGCCACAGCCAACTGTGATTTACGTTTAAAAAAACAACAAAAGTTTATGTCATATCTCAAAAATCACAAACATAAACAATTGGATCAGATTATCTTATTAACCCCGAAATTATCTACAATTTTTGTCTCTACAGTTTTTCTGTATAATCAGAAATAACGGAGCTACAGAGATCTGATGAAATAGCAAAAAATCACTCTTTTCAAAATATCCAGTGAGCCATGAACTTTTTTAAAAATCCAAAAGGGGCATTAGATTGAGCATTCAAAACTGCAATTCTTTCCCCAGTTAACCTTTGTTCCAGCTCTGCTAGTTTCCGAGATCCCCATCGTAAAAAAGTCAGGTAAATTTCTGTAGGATAGATAACATTTTAAATGTTTCCAGATAGATGCCCTGCCAGAAGTAGTGAAAGCGGTAGGGCACAGGGTGGAAGTGTACATGGATGGAGGAGTCACAGACGGCACTGACGTGTTCAAGGCGCTTGGCTTGGGGGCCAGAATGGTGTTCGTGGGGAGGCCGGCACTTTGGGGCTTGGCGAATGGGGGCGAAGAGGGCGTTAAGAAAATCCTCGACATCTTCAAGCTGGAGTTTGAGAATGCAATGGCGCTCTCAGGTATCAAAGTTTTGGTAGAATATATGCCGGATGGATACATTATTTTTTTGTTATTTTTCAGGATGTTCCAAGATAAGTGATATTGATCGAAGCATGGTCGTCCATGAATCTTTTTACTCAAAGCTATGAAATTTAATAATGTACTGATTTATAATTTAAAAAATATATCGAGGACAGGGGGGTATTTTTTTATTTGGGCGGCCCCACGGGTGTCAAGCTCCGCCCGGCCCTGGCGCCCGCCGCGCTAGAAACCAGTTCCAGACATTATTTGTGGGCGGAGTCGATGCGCCCACGGGTGTCAAAACTCATGCGCGAGGGGGGAAATTCTAACCGGAACATCAAAGGTGCCGACACCGAGTGAACCCGGTGTGCTATAATGGATGTATATTGTAGTACCTGACTACCTTGTGTGAAGTTTCACTGGAAGACTCCATGATTGCTTCCCAACTTTTTGGAATATAGTTACTTACTTCCGAGGTGAAACCAATGTAAATATTTTGCACGCCGTTTACACGTGATGCGGCCCGGCGGTTTCAAGTTACCGGACCGTCGCCGTCAGCCAAAACGCAGCAAGCAAGACTTGTCCTGACGTCACTCTATATATCACAAAGTATCGAGTCAGAGCCAGACGGCTTGTAAATAATGCGGGCGACGTCTCATAGTCTGATTACGTAGGCACCACCCACAGCGGTTTGTTTATGTTTATTATTGTGGACAGATAGACTGTAGAAATGTATACAAGACAGGTTTAGAAAAAAAGAAACATCAAAACTATTACTATTATTTTCAGCAGGTGCCATTTGTGTGCTTAAATTACCTATTTATTCAATAATGTAAAAAATTAAATTAGACAGGTATTTATTATCTTTAGCAATATTATAGGGAGGTAACATTTTCAAAAATATCATGTAGTAAACTTTCATAATGAAAAAACTCTAATTTTTATACAACGTCATGAACTTGAAAAAGTTCAAAAGAAACTTGAGATATTTGTATCATCGAAGGCGCGGTGTACAAGTATATCTATCCTTTATTATACCCGAATTATTCGGAATTTTTTCTGCAATGTTCTTAATAATGTTTTGAATCAAGAGGGATATTTTAGTGGCATAGCAGGAAAATGTTTCTAGTTTGCTAAGTGAAGTGTCTATCATAGTTCCTGATACTAGAAGAAGACCTAATGATTTATTCAAAATAACAAACAACTTGTCTCCCTTACATAATTATTGTTTTATTAAACTTCACAATGAACTAAATATTTTTAGCCGTAGTAAAAAAATAATTTTAGAAATAGCTTTGACTAATTAGTTTTAGATTTCTTTTTAATTTGTTGGCATTGAGTAAAGGATTTGTACTCGTATATATTATAATTAATATAGAATACACCTATATCCTTTACTTAATGGTGTTGGTATATTTTATGGCTTATCCTGTATTTGTTTCGAGATGTAGTACGTTTTGTAAATATTTGGATTTGTTTTTGACCACAGACTGTATACCATTTATTGGATTGAGGTATGTTTCATGTACAGGGTCTTCACGCGAAAACTCTGACTTCCTAGTATTTCTCTAATTTTTGCAGATAGAAAAAAGTTTAATATAAAAGGTGCAAGGTAAGGTAAGTATCGGACTTAAAGAAGAAAGGTAGGCTTGCGGATTATACAGGATGTAATAATAAAAATCCTGTTTATTTTAATTTTTCTGACCCGTATAAAGTTTCATAAAAAAAATCCTCATTTTGAGATGGCCCAGAGCAAAGTACCCCGTACATTTTTGTATTGCATGCAGGCCAACACTCTGAGTGGTCCTGTTGATTATTCAATTGTTTTGAGAAGATTCCATGGTCCATGGCACATTTGACTTTCCAGATGCCTTTAAAATTCCTATCTGCTCAACTTTGACACCTTGCAGAATGGAACTCCCTGTATACGTTTTGTTCATATATTGTTGGTATATGGTGGTTTTGGGGTGTTCTAATTAACGCTGTGTTCTCATATTTTAAATAAAAAATAAATAATTTATGGATTTGGAAGTACTTACATGTTAAAAGTAGACACTCTGTATACCTATTCTATCATTTCTAGACAAAGTGGTTATCTTTGGACAAGTGTTCAGATAACGCAATTAACTGCTTCCGGTTGGGTTGAAGCAATGCCTCACTTTTATCTTGTCTATTCACTTTCGATTGGTTTACTAAATTATTCTGCTGTATACTTTGATTCGCTTCACTCCATCAAACAGTTGTTAAGATGCCAAAGTCGATGTTCTCGTTTTTCACATTATTATGTTGATGGCAAAAATCAACATTATGAGAGAATCATATGCTGAAAGATATACATAATGAAGAAATCCCATGGAAGCGTTTCTCTTTTTAGTTATCAAAGGAATTCACAATTCGCAAGGGCAAGGGAATTCTTTTCCTTTTCATTGACGCCAGTCACTATGGTAATTTCGATAACATGTCAATTTTGAGCAGTTTTTACTATTTTAAGTAAGAAGAAAACTTCTCCAGGAAAAAGTTCTTTGAACTTAAAAAAGGATAATAGCAAGTAAACAACAATAACTTGAGTGCCCGAAATTACAACCAGTCGGTAAGTATTTTTATATAGCAATAACTAAGTACAATTTCGTTAAACAATTAAAGAAATGTACAAAGAGCTTCATTCAGCCTCTATCGCGGCATGTATGACCAGAAAATTAATTCTCAATTCATTTCATTATTGTTAGCGCAAGAAAACTACGGCCGCGGCAATTATCTTATCTGAAGTTCAAAACAACTTTAGGGTTCAGCGGCAGAGGGTATATAAAATCTGCTGTTGTTTTATCGATGAGTATTCGCCACAGTTCGTGAAGGACGCGGCATGTCAAACATGAACGATCTAGTGTGCGTGCGGGACTTCGAGCGGCGCGCGTCCGAAGTGCTCCCCAGGAATGCGTTGGATTATTACAGGAGCGGCGCCGGCCAGGAGAACACCTTGGCGCAGAACAGGACTGCCTTTTCCAAGTAACGTAGATTCGTTTAAAAATTAAATTATTTAAAAATTCACACCATCAATTATTATTACAGCATAAAACAAAGCATAGCGTTTCTTGTCTCTCCGCGGCGCCCCGGTGGCGACGTTTGTAGGGTCGCGAACTCTTTAGACTGCACTTTTTCTGCCTTCGATCGACCTTGGTTCGATTCGAGGTCGGGGCAGAGCGTACGAAACGAGTCTTTAGAAAAGCACCGCCGATGGCCAAGAGCACTGGATAAAATGTGCTCCCTAATAGCTTTATCCGTGTGGTATACACTCGCTGGCATTACTGCGGTTTTCTGGGGGTTTCCGTAATACTCGAGCGAATCACATCCTAGTTCTACCAGGGTCATATTGCGAGGGTGAGAATTATTATTATTATTTCAATGGACAACAAAAAACAGTATTTCTGAATGCTCTTGAAATTGAACAAGCGCTAAAAATCTCCATTTTTACAGGCTGCACTCTTGCTACTATGGTCCACAAAATCACACAAATCTACATACGGGGTATCCCAGGAAAATTTATACATGCATGCGGTGTAAAAAAAGAGTTGATACCTACTTGACCATTTCGGGTCCCGAAAGTGGCTTTTCTATGCAAGCTTCGAAAAATTTTTGTAAAGTGCTTCAGAAAAAAAATTATGCCCTAAATGTACAAGTTTCAACTTTTGTCTTTCTTGTTTCCTGGGATACTCTGTTTATGTTTTATGCATGTGCTCAAGGGAACAAATGTTCAAACTATAAAACTACGAATTGCGAATTGAATCGTCGATCGAGAATTCAGAAGCTTGATTTCGAAGGATATACGGATATACAGGGGAGTTTAAATATGTATAGGTACAAAATACGTGTATGAGCTTTATCTTTTAATTGCAACCTCAGAAAAATAATTCTGAGATTGCAACTAATAGCTAACTTTGAATTAAAACATTTAAATAAATACGCAGGTAAACAAACCAAATTTTGCGCCGGCGTTCGAAATAAAAGTGGCGCCCTCCTCCCGAATAGAAAAATTAAAATGATGTTGATCATTTATATAAAAACAAATCAATACTTCTCTAACAAAAAATAAGGTGAAAACTTTGGTATATCAGTCATAAAGTAGGTACCTAGCATTCAAATAATAAAAGATAAAACAAAAAATAAATAAAAGTATTTCTTTAATTCTAACAGAAATAACGTGAAAGCCTCATACATCAGTCATAAAGTAACATGCTTAAATACTATACAGGATGATTTTTTTAGGACTACCACCGCGATTTTCACCCTTATTTTGCGCCCCACAAAAAAAAGGTAATGAACAAAAATGTGGCAATTTTGGACAGCTAAGTGGTGCTGAAAAAGAAATCGTCATCCATGGCCAACTTGTCGCGCAATATAAAAAACCTCAAATTGAGCAAAACTGTTAATAGCCGTGGAATGTTTATTTTGAGACATAGAAATAAACTTTTATGTTTAAGAGGGGGTTGCCGACAGCGAAAGTGACGTTAGATTTCGTTTTTTTTTAAGTTGTATAGCATAAAATCTAATAACATTTTACCTGGCAAAAAATTAGTACAAACATCTCTGTCTTCATTTTAATCATAAGATCTTAAAAGCATATGCACTGGAATTATTATTTTTCCCAAGGTTTTCATAAACTATAAAACAAAATACTGCTTGTATTATCTTATGATTAAAATGAAGACAGATATGTTTGTACTAAATTGTTGCCAGGTGAAATGTTATTAGATTTTATGCTATACAACTTAAAAAAAACGAAATCTAACGTCACTTTCGCTGTCGCCAACCCCCTCTTAAAATTGATGGCACTGAGAAGCTTTATCCATCTACGTACTCAGATAGTTTCAACAAATTACACAAGGTCTTCGGCTCTCGTGAGGGCATGAAAATGTTTGTCGATTTGAAGTTTTTTTTAGCACAACGCGAAAAATTGGGCATTTCTTTTTTAACGTCACCTGGCTGGCCAAAATTGCCCTATTTTATTTTCTTACCTATTTTCTGTGTGGCCCAAAATAAACGAGAAAATCGCTTAATAAGAAATAAACAAAAAAATTCATAGCCTCAAGAGAGCCGAAGATCCTGTGATTTTCTGAAATTATCTGAGTACCCATGCCAGTTTCATAAATCTTCTTAGTCCCATCAATTTTCAATATGAAAGTTTTCATCTATCTCTTGAAATAAACATGCCACGACTATAATAATTGTTTTGCTCAATTTGAGGTGTTTTTTTTATATTGCGCGTCAAGTTGGCCATGGATTCCGATTTCTTTTGCAGCATCACTTAGCTGTCCAAAATCGCCACAATATGATACAATACAATTTTAATGGGGTTTATTATGAACGTTGATCTTTTGTTTTGATTGTTTGACATAAAATAAAATTATAAAAATTGAATTTGTTGTATTTTTTCTTATGCGACCCCATTAAAATTGTATTCAGAAAGTTCCAGTATTAATTTTCACCAAACAAAGTTATATTAAAAGTTTATTACAAAAACAGATTCTAATAAAAAAAAATAAGACTATGAATTACAACCATTAAAAAAAACTATACGTTTTAAGTACAGGGTGGACCAACGTTTGCCTCCCTGGCGGGGGGGGGGGGGCGCCCGCGTGATGCGCACGCGTGATGCGCACGCATTGCACGCCCGCTTACGGGGCCATGGGTGTCAGTATTGCAATAAAAAACAGCATAGGTATAAATCAAAATTTTCACTACGTCACTGGATTTAGCATCCCTTAAAACAGGTTTGTACAAAGTTTTGTTAAAAGAACATAAAAAATTGAAAAAATTCAAAAATTTCCCGATTTAACCACCTATTGTAACTAGTATGAATTAAATTGCATATGTAGATTAAAAACGTAACTTAATTACAAAGAATAGTAATGTCAATAACTATGTAGTACAAAATACTTACAAAATAACCAATACTTAAACACAAAAAACCTCCCAACGGAGTCCCTTTTCTTCCAAACTAAAGTTTCAAGGAAACTAAAATACCTGGTATTCCTCCAATAGTCCAGTAAGTAAATCTAAGGTTTGATATTGCAATTCATTGGGTAAGAAAAAAAAATTCCATCGATAGTACACCATATAGGAAGCTAAAATCCGAGTTTTTGACCATCAACCCCTTGCAGGTTTTCGCCATCTTGAATTTAGGGGTGAATTAGTTTTTTGCCGAGAACAGCTATATTTTTAATTTTACCAAAAAATAGCCGACACCATTTTTGAAGGAAAAAAGGTGCTCTGCAAATTTGTATTCTTGACATTTTCTTAAATTTTGCATATACACTAAGTATGTCCACGGATAGACATCCCAAGAGAACAAATGGACCAAAAATTTCATTTTACGGCAAAAAGTCATTCTTGATAAAAAAAAGTCTGCTTGTCCTTAAAATAGGATTGGCATGGAAAAAGTTGACATCACTTATACTGGATGACCAGAAAATTGAAGAAACGTTAATTGACATAAGAGTAAACTACCTCTATTTGTAGAGATATTGAAAAAAGTTATAAAGAAAATTTGTTCAGCGTGGTAAGCTACTTGTACAAAATTTCAAAGCGTTAATCCTACTTTGATTTTTTTGTCTTTGTTCGATTAAATAATTTTTTCTAGGCAGTACGACAAAACTGTATCAATAAAAGTTACTCAGTGTAGGAAACTGTGTATGGTGAAAACATTTTTGACAATCCTGGGTCTACTTTCAGTTTCCTCCAATATTTTTCAAAATACACAATAGGCCAAGAATCGTTAAATTATGTCATCATGCGCAGTTTTTCATTCTGAGTCAATTTTTTTTTAATACAGTTTTGTCGTACAATTTAAAGAAAACCATTTATTTAAAAAAAAATTAAAATAAAATCAAAGTAGGCCTAACGCTTTGACATTTTGCTTACCACGCTAAACAAATTTTCTTTATAACTTTTTTTAAGCACAAGCAGACTTTTTTTTATCAAGAATGACTTTTGTAGTAAAATGAAGTTTTTGGTCCATATTTTGTCCTCTTGAGATGACTATCCGTGGACATACTGTATAACAAGTTACAAGAAAATAATCGAAAAAAAGGGGTTGCAATTTTTTCACATCTAATATCTTTTTTCTGCTGACGAGAGCGAAAAATTTTCTTAACAAAAGTTGTTTACTATAAAATCATCTATATTTGTCTAAACAACTTTTTTCTATGAGCAATAGTTTATTTCCGGTAGCGTCTCAAACTTAGACAAGGTTTCCTTGTCTTAATAAGGTCTCAAAGTTGCGCGCAGTTCGTAGCGCCCAAGTAGTCGCGCTGTACCTTGCGTGTACTTTGCAAAATTTCCCAAGGTTCTTTTATACCTGACTGTACGTTGACATATTATTATGCGAAGCCTAATAATTAAATTTGTTCGCGCGTCGTAGTTTATGGTACAAGGGCGAAAAGTTGAGTTTTCCGGACGGATGCAAACTTCACCGGCCGCGAGGGGCAGTCGAGGCTGGCGAACCGCAGGAGTACGAAAAACTATTTTTCGTCCGTGTATCATACAATATTTTTTTCTTGAAATCGGCATTAAAATGTCCCAAAATCGCCATTAAAAGCACAGAAATCGTACAATAATGTAGCCCATTTTTGTACGATTTTTTCAATAAGTAGGCCTTGGCGAGATGTAAACATCAAACGTCAGACGCGGAGAAATCGCCCGTCAAAAGTGACCAAATATTCAAAACCCGGCCGATAAAGGCTCATTTAACTTTTCGTACACATTGCGAAATTGTTTCCTATAGAAGCGCAATCCTTCAGTATACATATTTTAGTAAATTTGAAAATCAATAGATTTGTTGTGTAGGCTGCACAAGAAGCAGCAGTTTGGTTTTTTTGTCAGAAGGTGCCGTACACCATTATACTTGTCCTAGGTAGAGCGATCGGTAAAGTCAAGCAACGCCGCGCGTAGTCGGTTCGTGGACGGGTGATCCCTAATTATTTTCTTGCCTAATAAAACATTTTTTTTTTCGATTTCAAAAAAAATTTAATATGTACCTCGGCACTGAAGTTCTTTTTATGACTCATGTGGTTTATTTGCCTCGGCCAGAGGCCTCAGCAACTAAACTCCACATGAGTCATAAAAAGTTGAACTTCAGTGCCTTGGTACATAAATAACTATTATTCGAATGTGCTTAGATATTTACTTAATTAAAAAAAGTATGGACCTAACAAGTGATCTCCAATTAAACCAACCGATCATTTGAAAATCGAACTTGATAATAATACCTATCGCGTTGCTTATACTACTTATTCATTATCCCAATAATGAGCGTTTCATCAATTAAAAATACATTTTCTATCTATGAAAATTTGCCTCGGCCAGAGGCCTCAGCAACTAAACTCCACATGAGTCATAAAAAGTTGAACTTCAGTGCCTTGGTACATAAATAACTATTATTCGAATGTGCTTAGATATTTACTTAATTAAAAAAAGTATGGACCTAACAAGTGATCTCCAATTAAACCAACCGATCATTTGAAAATCGAACTTGATAATAATACCTATCGCGTTGCTTATACTACTTATTCATTATCCCAATAATGAGCGTTTCATCAATTAAAAATACATTTTCTATCTATGACAATTTGCCTCATGGAGTCCAGAAAGTAAAGGGTAAATATCGCCCACCTTCAAATTCTGCATCAAAGTACTAGATAGGCTTCATCTCGTGCCATTATTTTGTACCTGGTACTTCCTAGTTCTATTGCAGAGGTTGATGAATTTGCTCTAAAGTGCGCTAGATAAATTTATTTCTTCGTTTTCGCCTCAATTATTTTCCTTTTCATTTCAATTCCTTCCTGTCCTTAATTTCCTGAAAGCTCCGTGCCATTCTGAAGATATTATGATCTTTGGTAAAGCGTTGTGCGTCACTATACAGGGTGATTGACGTAAGTGGTTCATTAGAAGTTTACGGGGAAGGAGTGCGAATTTTAATTTGAAATTTTGGTCACTTATATAACAGGTTGTAAACTTTCTTTCTAAAATATTTTCAACTTCCGATCACTTCCGGTTATACCGGAAGTGGATAGCAACTTTGTTATTTCAAATAGAACACCCTATATATTATTACACCATTTGGTTCCCTATTAAATTCCAAATCTTTTTTCTGAATATAATGTGTACCCTATTCCTAACCCTTTTCGAGATATTCGCAAATTTTTTATTTTTTTGAGTGTTGCAGCCATCGACCATAGTGATGATAACTTTGAAATTTATGAATCTGGAAAACTGAAATTTTGGACTGTCGTAGGCGAAAGTCAACTTTATTAAATGGTCTGTATGCCATTTCAAAATATTGTACAGGGTGTCCGGGAAAAAATTCCCAATATCAACATCGAAAAATTGAAAAATCTCTTTTTTTTTTTCAAATGGAACCCATATTTTTTTATTGCACCATTGAAATGCTTGTGAAAAGGCAGATATAACACACTATATGTCTAAATGAAGCGGTTGCTTCGTTTTTACGCAATATACGTATTTTTTCTGCTCTGTATCACAGACTAACGAGTAATAGCTATTTATTCTGTGTCTGTATCAACAAAGATGCCATTTCTCAAGGAGCGTCACATTATAGGGGGCCATGGAAAATGAAATAACGCAATTATATGACAAGGTTAAGGGCTATTTAATAATATTTTTTCCCTGAGAAGCAACAATATTAAATTAAATAATTCTAACAATTACATAATAATAGGTACTAGAAGAAAAAACAAGAAACTACATATAAGTAAGTAAAACACTTTATTCATATTATGCTATTTACCTGTATGCTATTTACCTGTACTATTTGCCATGGACTATGAATTTTCGTTCGAAGTTTCTGAATTTTCTTTTCGTCAAAGGTGGTAAATGTAAATGCCTTTCATCAGTGGCGTAGCCAGGGGGGGGGGGGGCACAGGGGCACGTGCCCCCCAAACGTTACGCCAAACGTGTCCGTGAAAATCGTATGCACAGACCATTATGCAAAAGAATAAACACTACTCTGGACATATGGGGTGATGTGTTCAACCAGCTGAAGAAGCTATAATTCTGGAAAGTATTTTGTCATGTTGATAGCTAACAATGTATTTTGTTTTGTATTTTGTGTCCGGAAAGCGCATGGTGAGCCAAAAATGTGTCAGACTTGACAACCATGAGCAGTCTTTATTAATACGTCAGTCAACGCTAATAGATAAGCCGTAAGTAATATTCACAGTGAACTTCCTGTATCGCCTGATGAGGTGCTAAACGAGTTGTCTAAAGTAAATATAAAACGTAAGCTTGATATTAAATTGTAAGTTTTAAATAAACACTAAATTTTTGTATTTTTATTTTGTATTTTTAGTCGGTGCCCCCCCCCCCAGACAAATTTTCTGGCTACGCCACTGCCTTTCATTAATTATTGTTCTTTCTAAAATTCTTTTACACTCTCCATGAGTGTAAAACATATTCAAAATATCTTCGTTAGAATAGTTAATTTGAGCCATTCTTGTCAACAGTTAATATTTTATTGTTTGGAACACAATAAATAAATGTCAGTTTCAGTTATTCGAAGCTATTAACTTCTCTATTTCAACTTTTTTATGGGTCTGGTGAATAAAAATAAGTAGAAGCTTTTACTTCACAAATTTTTAAGTTATTACTATTACTTATCTTGAGGTTAATTAGACACTTAAAATTCGTTGAATAAAATAAAGTAAAAGCTCCTATACTTGAGAGTAAGTTCTCGTTTTTATGTAAGGTTGGTCAGTGTTATACTCATAGAAATTTTAATGAAACTGGCTGCTTTTATGCATGTAGAGTGTGTCCCAGGGAACAATCCCACTGACTAAATTCTTTAAGTTTTTGACATATAAATGTTAAAGTTGGTCTCCATTTGATATATTTGAGAAGATGAACTCTGTATGCTGGTCTTCTTTGTGTTATTATCCTTGTTTACGGATACTCTAGTTAGCCAATATCTGACATTGACATAAGGATAGGATAGAAATACAGGGGCCAGATTTTGTAAAACATGAAGTTGTCCAGCTGTTTTTTGGTAGAATTTAATAGAAGGCGGAAGAAAATTAGTAGGCAGACTGGGCTACTTTAATTTTTAACGCTATAATATGTCGCTTGTATCCAATATTACTCTTACCTTAATTTGGATTTTCGGAGCAAAAAGTAAAAGAAAGTGAAACAAAAATCAACTTTATCTACGAAATGAAAAAGAATATTGATTTGGATTTTCGGAGCAAAAACTAAAAGAAAGTGAAACAAAAATCAACTTTATCTATGAAATGAAAAAGATAAACCTACCATTTTTGTTAAAGAAATCAATAAAAAAAAACATTTCAATTAAAATCTTCAACATTAAGATAACAACACACCTAGAGTGTTAGTTGGTATTAATTAGTGCATACACTAAAGACAATCATCTGTTGTTACTATAAACCGAGTCGTTTTTTGAAAAAAATTATACTTACAAAAAATATGTATGGAAATAAAAATGTGGTTTTCTTCTTCACACGTCACTGGAGAATAAAATATTTTATTGAAAATTATGCCCTTATTCTTGCCCTTATCGTTCCTAGCAAATTTATAATAATGTTTATAAGATTTTTTTTATCTTAAAATCGCTTTTTCTTAAATTATTTTTAACATAAAAATTCGGACATACTGTATTTCATACCCTATAATAACATTTTCTGTGTGCTTTTATTGTGGAATTTTTAGGTACAAAATCAGACCAAGATGTTTACGAAACGTATCAAAAAGGGACCTATCCACAACAATCCTAGGAGAAAAGGTATCAATTCCTGTTGGAATTTCACCAACTGCTATGCAAAAAATGGCTCATCCAGAAGGAGAATGTGCCAATGTTCGAGGTAAGTATAGTGTGAGTACCCTAGTAGATATTAATCTAACAGTACAAAGACAAATGAAGGCTATATGATGATGAGATACCAAAGAAATCTCAGGCTGGAAAAATAAGCATATACAGTGTCCTCCAAAAAGTTCGCACCATAGGGGGGAAATTTTTAATTAACATTTTATTTTGAAATTTAATTTTGGGGTTACCTTTTGCTTTGAAAAAGAAGAAAAATGACCCACTCAAACGTGGTCATGTGACTTTCGTTATCTGTCAAAAATGGGTTTAGTTGTTAAAATATCAAAAAGTTTTACTTAAAAAAGTTAATGGTTCTTACGGTTGCGCAATAAATTATTATTATGAGAAACAAAACTTTATTTCGATGGAGTCTACTTTCATCTAGTGATCCTAGCGAATTCACCATAATTTTAAAATTGTTCAACACAAAAACTTCTTATTTTTTAAACCTTTTAAACACAGGATTTATACAAAATTAAATAACAATATTATATCTTATAGACGTCCTTCGCGTATTTTTAGCAACCTAGGTCAGCAAGTTAACAAATTAATAAATATATATAAAATAAATTTATTTTTGTGTTGTGAGTGGTCAGTGTGGTGAAATTATCAATTAGCCCACGGTTTTTTCTCTTTCAACAACTAATTAATATGAAATTCGACTTTTTTCATTCCATATTTGAAGCAGTAATCCCTAGTATATCAATTTAAATAGTAAGAAACAACTTTGTTTATTGAGAATGACAAGTTTCAGCAATTTCGTGCATATATCTTTTTCCAAAGATAAGACAAATATTAGATGATTAGGTGGCTAGGCTATTGTTTCTGTTTCTGGAGGAAAATTTATAATTTGTTGAAGTTGAAGTTTCGTTCATTTATTGTTAAGAATTTATTAGCTTGAAAAATTTGTCTTTTATCCAGTTTGGTGGCGAAAAACCCATAATTAAAAAATTCAATGGAATTATTAGATGGGTTATAGCTCTATAAATTGTTTGTTTTCAGCTGCTCAAGCAGTGGGTACTGTCTTTACTTTAAGCACAATTGCCACCAGCAGCATAGAAGAAGTAGCAGAGGCAGCACCAAAGGCTATTAAATGGTTTCAACTATACATTTACAAAGACAGGTAATACTACAATGTGATCTCAATATAGACCACGCACTTATTGTGTGGTGGCTTTATTTTTACAGAGAAGTTACAAAACGTCTTGTCAAAAGAGCTGAACAGGCGGGATTTAAAGCATTAGTCTTAACAGTTGACGCACCATTCTTCGGTCTTCGTTTAGCAGACATCAGGAACAGATTTGTTCTTCCTTCACATCTGAGGTTAGTTGCATAGCAAATAAGTTAATTTAACTGAAAGAAAATAATGAAAATGTGTATCGTACCTTGTGTTGCTGCAGAATGGCAAACTTTGAAGGAGACAATGCTACAGACATAAACAAGAATACCGATGGTTCAGGAATCACGGCATATGTCTACAATTTATTTGATCCAGCACTAGACTGGGACGATATCAAGTGGCTGAAAAGTATCTCGAATCTACCTATTGTAGTCAAAGGCATACTAACCGCTGAAGATGCATTGCTTGCGGCAGATGCAGGAGTTCAGGCAGTTTTTGTGTCAAATCATGGCGCTCGACAAGTGGATGGGACACCAGCTTCGGTAAGCAGAAACCCTTTAAAATGGAGGCTTCAAAACGACAACACACATCGTCTTTCCAGATAGATGCCCTGCCAGAAGTAGTGAAAGCGGTAGGGCACAGGGTGGAAGTGTACATGGATGGAGGAGTCACAGACGGCACTGACGTGTTCAAGGCGCTTGGCTTGGGGGCCAGAATGGTGTTCGTGGGGAGGCCGGCACTTTGGGGCTTGGCGAATGGGGGCGAAGAGGGGGTTAAGAAAATCCTCGACATCTTCAAGCTGGAGTTTGAATCCGCACTGGCACTCTCAGGTAAGTATCAAGATTTGGTGGATATGATTTTTCATTATTAGTTATTGCTATCTTTTCAGGATGTTGCAAGATAAGTGATATTGATCGAAGCATGGTCGTCCATGAATCTTTTTACTCAAAGCTGTGAAATTTAATAAATATATTGATTTATATCATGCCAGCGGATGTTACTTACATACCTTACCTAAACTCTGTCCAACGAATGTTGGTATGTATCGGTCGTATATTCACGAGTCAGACAAGGACGGGAGTTGTGACGTAGGTATGAACATTCGTTGAACAGAGTGTACCTTGTGTGAAGCTTCATTCGAAGACAGCATGGAATCCCCTTTAATTTTCCATATTCGAAGAAACAAAAAACTGTTTTATACAAGATTATTTTCGATTATTCAAACCGATGTTTTTACAAGACAGATTTTTAAAAAGCAGTGCTCGGCAGACAAAGAAAGGTGACTTCAGCCTGGACCAACACTATATTAAAGACCTGTGCATCAACCGACATACAAAGAATACTGATATTGAAAAAGAGGTGTCTCCGTAGTATCTTCAAAATTAAACAACGGGAAAGCTGTAAACCTTTATTTTGTAAACAGAGGATATTGACAATTATCGGTCTGTACATATACGAGGCAGTGTTATTCGTAACTGAAAATAAGGACCTATTTGTAAATGCACGAAGAAATCATGATCATCATACTAGATTTAAGACAGACTTGGTCTCAGAGAAGTGCAATTTCTCATATGTACAAAAAAATGTAGAATACAGTGTAACAAAAATCTATAACTCTTTTCCAGAAAATGTGTGTAACCTACGAAAGAATAGGCTAAAGTCTTATCTTAAAATGTATCTTGTAAAAAAGGCCTTTTATACTATCACAGAGTTTTACAATGACGGTGACAAGGAAAATCTGTAATTTCTCGATAATCTGTAGTATATTTTCTTACTTCTGACGTGAGATTTTTGAGATATAGTCGGTATATATAATTTTTGAGATATAGTCGGTATATATAATTTTTGAGATATAGTCGGTATATATAATTTGTCTTGACATTATTCAACACCACTATGTGGTTGTAATGTAAAAATTTTATAGTGTAACATTACAAGGAATATATGGAACTTTATCTATCTATCTATCTATCTCATAGCGCTGTTTCAAGCAATCGCCACTGGCGCCACCCGACGAAAAAAATCGACAGGGTGGTTTAACACGTTGACTGCCAAAGCAAATTTCTTGATCGGGTCCATTGCGCCGAAGTAGTTTTATTGAAAATTTTAGCTACTTTTACGTTTTGAGAGCAAACCTTTGATACCCAAAATACTTTTTTTATATCCTTTCGATATAATGAGATCGAGGTGAGTATTTTATATGAAAATAAACTTTCACTGCATCAACTGATTAAGAAAAAGGTGAAGTACAGCAAAATTTAAAAATATTCAACTTTACAAAAGGGCGCAATTAAATCAAAATCTGAAGAGATGTAATTCGCCCAACTTTTGTATTGAACATTGCCCCTAAAAATTAAAAATAAGTAAGGCTCTTCTCTCTTTGATGGAAATCGCCTTAGCGATTTTTGAACGCCTTAAGTATATTTATAATATATAATTTTTATATATCTATATATAATATAATAAAAAATTGGATAATGAGTAATGGTGACAGATTTAGAAATTTATAGACCATTTGGCAGAGGTACATTATTTGTCAACAAATTGTTTTATCATATTATCATTTGATAGCTGTCATTAAAGAGCTCTCTGTTCTGAATATATTTTCTGTGCTATAATGAACTGTGAAGTTAGTTGAGGATAATAATGAAATGAGTGAATTTGGAGGTGTTTAGAAATCAAGAGCTATAGTGATCAAAAACAACATTGGAATAAAAATAAAGCTTTCAAATTATACTTATAAAACTTTATTAGTGAATAAATAAATTATTATTCACAATCACACAATATAACAAAATTATAAACAATTCCTTTTGTGGGAAAAATATATGCTGCATGACAATGTACTATCCATAATTCTCTTTAATTTTCTAGGGAATTTTGGAAATAATTATCTGCAAAGTGGCATACACAAAATTACTTCGAAAATTCTCTAGAACATGTTATAATAGAGGTTTTAGAAGAATCGTCACAAGAATATAATATGATTTTTGGTAAAATATTGCGAGTAAACATAATTTTTAATAATAACCCAGAAAATGATCTTCAGTTAGTAAAATGGTTAGTAATAATACAGTAAGGGTATGGTCCAAAATTAACCAACCTGTAATTAGAGTTACCAGCTTGGTTGACACAAGAAATCAGAAAGCCTGTAATTCTTAACCAACTAGTAACCAAAGTTGGTGGCTTGGTTAATAGAAGAAAACCTTCTGTAATTCTGAGCTTCTTCCAGGTGCAGTGTTTCAAGTTACCAGTGTATGAAACACTATTCAAGTACTAGAGCTGTTTGGTTGCTTTTGGAATATCAAACCAAAGTTTGACAGTGGCATACAGGAATTGCAAGATTTCACATTTTTCTTGTCAGAATTCTCTAGGCAGTTCTGTAGAGAATTCTCTAGATAATTCTGTACAAATTTCTCTACAGAATTATGGGTAGTATCATAGGGCCGTCATACTTACTTACTTACGTCATACACATAATATACTATTACTTCTTCCCATTTGTAATACTCTTTATATGATATAACTTTTCCTCTTTTGGTGTTATCTTTGAAGGAGCTCCGCTGATAGGATCTCTACCTTCAAATGTCTTTGGAAACGCTATGACATCTCTTATGCTTGTAGTACTGAGGAACACAGACAATAGTCGATCTAGCCCCACGGCTATGCCACCATGAGGGGGACAACCCGACCCTAACATATCGATGATGTGGCTCATGTGTTTTTTGTCCATTTTGAGCAAGTCTAGAATCTGTTCTTGGAGAGATGGATCATGGATTCGAATCGAGCCACCGCCTACTTCGTTTCCATTTAGAACTAGGTCATACGCCAGAGCTCTCACCTACAAGATGGTAGGTACCTGCTAGAGGCTGCGTATTTTGTATTGTTTGTAGGATAGTATTGAAATTGAAAATAAATGTTTTGTTTTCATGTGAAATTTTACTCTCGAATAATTCCAACAATTTAAAAACACATCATTATTTCGGTAACATTTATATTTGTTTTAAATGTTCAGGCATTATGTATAGCGTTGACTGATATATTATTAAAGACTGCTCACAGCTGTCACGTCTGACACATTTTTGGCTCACCATGCGCTTTCCGGAGATAAAATACAATGCAGAATACATTGTCAGCCATCAGAGCCATCTGTTTTCCAGGACATAAAGCTATAGCCGTGAGAAGTCTTAATAAATACGCCAGTCAATGCTTATAGGGTGATACCTATACACAATGAATAGGTTTTCTTTGCAGGGCCTGACCATAATATTACTAATAAGTAGGGAAAAACAGACGAAGGGGGCCACATGGTGTGTGGGAGTAGAGGGGAGGCTTTACTACAACCAAAAAGACAGGGTGGTGCGGTGGGCAGGGCGGGGTCAATTACCAGCACGGGAATGAGTGCAGGAGGGGGCAGGGCTAGGGAGGGAGTAAGTTAAGTACGTAGTACGGGCAGACCATTTTTATCGCCTAGGTTTGGCATAAAATAAAACAATTCTGAAAAAAGAGAACTCTAAAAATTACAAAAAATCAAAATTGCTCAAAGATGCCCCCCATTGCCCACACAATAACCTAACCTGTTGTAGAATTCTCTAAGAACATCAGTTAAGGTTCATGCCAATGTCTGTAGAGAGTACTTTTTAAGTAGGTACTCCCAAAGGTAAAAATCGTTGGGCGCTACACTCTATTCAAAGTAAATGAAAGTGGCGCGTAAACATTTAGATGATGGAAGCACGTGAACAATTCTGAGGGCTAATATGAGGCAGGGCCGCATTAACCCTTTCGGGACCAGACCCGGACGAACACGCATATAAAAGTTGGGTCAGTGGGACCGGAACCGACTATAACTATACTTCTCATTGGCAGCCTGTTCAGAAGCATGGAAAAATTAATTATTAAAATACAAGTTCACATGGCAATAATAGCCCTTTGGACCCACGCTAACGGTATGCCTATGGTTTTCCGAGGAATTTTCTGTTTTGAACTTCATTATAAAACACATGGCAGCCTGACTAAAATCATATCAAAACTCATATTTTTCGAATAAATGAAAACTAATTTTTCCATATGAAGAACCCAAGATGACTCTCTGATTCTGATTATTATTGTGAGAAGATGTGCCACATAATGCCCTTTGCAAGGCATACTGAGTAAAATCACGTCCAAAAATCTGTCACTTTCTCCTGGTCTATTCGGAACTACATTTTCTGCAGCCAGACACACACCCGATTTCTTGAAAACTGTGAAGAGTGCGCAATATCTTGCTACACTCCCACACTGGTGTATCCAGGAAGGTAAACACAAAGCGCTTTACAACTTCATCGACACTTTGACACATGTAGTACTATTTTACAATGCTATTTTTTATTTCGTTGTGTATATTACCAAAGAAAATGATACTACGCATAGAAAACCCATCCCGTGTTAATTTCTAGACCCCGTCGATGGAGCCCAACTTGTGCTACCCACGCACAAGTTGGGCTCCAATCGGCTGGCCTCGACGAGAACGCACGGAGCATTTTGGGCATTTTCTTTGATATTACCGGCATTTTCTCACAAAAACGTTTTAATAATGTGCTCTCCAAGCAAACTACAAATGGCTATTTTTTATTTCGTTGTGTATATTACCGGCATTTTCTCACAAAAACGTTTTAATAATGTGCTCTCCAAGCAAACTACACAAATGATGAAGATAAAACACTTGTAGCTTCTGCTGCACTCTTTGCCATGGCATCATAGTGGGGATTTTGAAATGGCTGTTTGCCGCGTAGGAGCCAATCGGAATCATCAAGCAGTAGATACCGCCCAATGGCGCGACACGTCACCCACTCCATATGACTCGCTACTTATTAGAAATAATACTAGAGTATGGTACATTGAATATGGGACCCGCAAAGAAAACCGGTTCATTCTGCACATCTTTGCTTAAACAAGGTGTCATCAGATCGACTTAACAATACTTGGGTATGAAATACAAAAAAATTGCAACTGCAATCTGAACTTCTGAGGATCAGCCCTGCTTGATTAGAAACTAATATGATATCTTAGTTAGTTTCGAAAAATCACGTATGCCTTGAAAATGTTGTGCTCTTTATTGTAGGTTTACGACAAAAATGTTATTATGAAAATCTGAGTAGGTGTGCAAAATTTCCAAGGCCTAGGCCTACTTTGTTTTTTGCGTTTTAATTTTTTTTAAATAGCACTTCCTGAATTTTTCACCCTTAAAAGTGATCGCAGTAGGCCATGTATCTGGTTTTCAAAAATATTGAATTTTGCATAAAATGCCATTTTAGAAAACTATTTTTTTTTTGCAAAATTGGCGAACAATAAAACCTTTAACTTACTCTTAAGTCTCAAATAAGATCCACTTGCGTACTCCTGCAATTCGCGAAGTCCGTAGTAGTACTAATAATTAGTAGTGATTTTGAAATTATTTCAAAACCAGTGCACAAATGAAATAGTTATAGGGGTTGCCAAAAAGCTCAGAGTATGTAAGTAATAATCTGACAACGTGACTTCACCCATGGCTTTGGCATCAAGCCATGTTACGTGGCCATTTTTGGGGCTCTGCCCTTATGAAGGTCTTGGTCCAAAGTTTATCAATCATAACAAAAGGCAGTATAAAAGCTTTACAACTTTGGTTTTTCATGGGCACCTTGGATTTTTGAAAGTGCCACACTTACCTTTAATGGTGACATTTCCAAAAGATGTATATCATCTGGATGGGGCGCGGTGAATGGATGATGTACCGTTTCCAGTTCGCCATTTTCTTCGCCCATCTCAAACAGCGGAAAATCCAAAATCCATGTGAAGTGCATGCCCTTCTTCCTTATAGTCAGCCCCAAACTCTCCAGGAAATCAACATATTCCAACCTAATTCTACCAAGAAGGCTCACCTTAAACATACATAAGAGCACTCGATAGAATGTCGGTAGTTGTTAAAACATATTAAAAAATCATAATTTTTAAAATTAACTTTAAGCTCTAGCTTTTTGTTGGACAATGTCCACTCCCTCTTAGTCGGAAGTGTCAACTGATAATTTTACTTTCATTGTTTTTATCGCTTTCCTGGAAAACCGCCAGAGATCACAACTGACTGAAATGTCGTGAATAAACAAATAAAGATAATAAAAGTCAGACAAGACAGCATCGCTCAAAGGTCCAACTTGAAACAATCGTTATAAATCTCAATGTTAAAAACACAGGTTTCCATTAATTCGAATTCAAAAACACTTACTATTATTTAGAGATGAGCAACGGAAACTTTCCAAGACGGGAAAGTTTCCGTTTTCGGAAACTTTCCGGGAAGAAACTTTGAAGGTATAGGAAACTTTTCCTGAAAGTGTCCGAAACGTTGCCGGGAAACTTTCACGGAAAGTGTCCGGGAATTTAAGTGGAAATTTTAAATTTGCCGTCATAAATGCCAGGCCAAGATTCATAACATAACCTAAAAAATACAAAAAAAGAACAAAGCAGAATCATGAACTGTGCTATAGACCAGAGATCAAATATATTTTATTATATTTTTTTATTAGACTTTTTGACTTCTGAAGTTTAAATTAAATTAAACTAGATAAATAATGATAATATGAACAATATGTGAATTTTCTTTCATATTTGGTTTTATCTTTTATCCTTACGTTTTATTTTTTACTTTTGTACAGGGTGTCGCAATTAAGATGTTATGAGCGATTATCTCGGTAATTTTTAGGATACATTGGTGATTCAAAAACTAAACTTGTGTAGTTTTTTCCAAGGAATTGAATGCCGCCAAGAAAAAAACAGTTTAATTTCAAACAAAAAAGTTATCAGATTTTTTTTTAATTAAGATGGCGATTTTATTGCAATTTTTCATTAGACTAGTAAAGTGAATAAAAAATCTGCACAACACGGTTGCATATCACTTTTGGTTTAGCGGGAGTAATGGTTTTTTGTCCCAGCTAAGTCTGCAAAAAAATAATAGTATTTTTTTAACAAAAAAAGTCACTTCTTACATTTTTTACTGTAGGTAGTAATTAATTAATTAATTAATTAATAATATACTAATAATTTAAAATCTGAAAGTGGAAATTTGAATTATGATCATGAAATACGAATTACAAAGCAAAACTTTTACATTTTGTGATATTATACCTTTTCTACAATATCTTTAGCAAATTTCACTTAAAATATGACATATTTGGTATTTTTGGTAAGCTCTAAGTGTGACCAATTAAAGTAAACAAAAAAAGAAAATTGGAAACTTTCCGAAAGTTTCGGAAATTTTGGTCGGAAACTTTCCGGGAATTTTTGTAAAGAGGGAACTTTCCCATCTCTACTATTATTATTGTTCAGTCAACAAATATACTAACCACATCATTCTTGTTCCCATAAGCTAAAAATATCACAGATCCATCTTCAATTTTATTCTCCTGTACTAGTTTATCGGTTATTTGACTTGTCAGCAATTTACTTATCTTAGACTTCCATTCTTTTACAGTATTTATTTTACTTTGAACTAATTTCGCCCTGGGATATTTGTTTTCTAAAGTTGTAAATGTGTCTTTCAGTGATTTATTTAAATTTGCATATTCCTTTGGGAAAATAATTAAGTAGGCTCCAAAGTTCGGTTCACAGCACAGTTTTTCATACGATTTGAACAAAGAAGTGCAATTATTTAACTAAAAAAATATAATATATAATGTAGATAATATTTTAATGGCAATATGTACCTACTCTACATTCAGATGGTGATATTTACCTTAAATCCAAACCTAATATCAGGCTTGTCACATCCGTAACTCTCTAATGCAGTATTATACGACATCCTCTCAAATGTGGAAGGAATGGGCTCCAGAAAGGATGGCCAAGAATGTATCAAAAGCTCTTCGACCAAACTGATAATTCCACTGACAGAAGTGAACGACATCTCGATATCCAACTGAGTGAATTCGGGCTGACGATCTGACCTAGATCCTTCGTCACGGTAACATCTAGCGATCTGAAAGTATCTGTCAATGGCCCCAGCCATCAGCATTTGTTTAAACTGTTGCGGACTTTGTACCAAAGAGTAAAATTGCCCTGGGGATCTTGTAGGGACTATAAATTCTTGTGCACCCTAAAATATTAAAGAATTATATAGCATTACCATGACACCATACGAAATTAGTAAATTGGACAAATCTGAACAAAATAATAAGATCATAATTAAAAATTAATTGTTGTAATTCGATAAAGGGTGTTCCCACTGTACAGATAACTAAAATTAGCATGTAGAAAATTTTGATTTAAGAAAAAAAATATATTGGCAAAAAGTTCTTTGTTTGGCTATCGCAGAAATGTTAGATGTAGATGTGTAGACGCGACATGCAAACTGGGTTGAATAACATTATTTTCGGATGTACTGCTATGAAAAACTCTAAATTTTTAGCGAACATTCGAGCAAATATACAAAAGAATAAGGCAAAATGTAATCTATTTGATTTTTTTTTAAATTCAACTTTGTGGCTACTTGACATTGACCCCAGAAAAAATATACGCTATGCCGATACTGACCCATAATAAACAAATTCACTTTTTTAAATCTGTAGAATATTGGGATAAGTATTAAATATGAAAGCCCAATTTCTTTGGAAGAAAACGCTAACAGCATTATATGAAACCTTTTTTGAGATAAGGACAAGTAGGAATTCAAATTTATTAATATACAAGGTGTCCCAGTTGTAAACCACAATTTTGAAATAAAAATTTTGATTTTGAGCAAAAAAGTTAGAATAGAATACTTTTATTTCAATAAACACATCGTACAGTAACTAAAATTAACATAAAAGAAAAACACGACACTAAATAAACAGACCAAAATATGTGCTATTCAAAAAATTCACATTCACAAAAAAACATTAGTTGATTAAGAAAGACAGTGCACCAATCTTCCTCAAAAATTCCGACAAGGCATTAAAAATAATCAAACCGATATGATTCAGAGACTTTAATGCTACTATACTAAAATCGAGCAATCCGTACGCCTGGCGTAAATAAAACCACGTGTTCAATGAATTTACGCGATTGGTCGGTAGGCTATAAAATTTCACCCGACTCGGCAACAGGGACGTAGTCGATCGCAAAAGTGTAGATATTCAGTTTTATCTTGTTGTTTTCGGCTATTTAGACACTGCCACAAATAATTTTATCGATGTTTTGAACCATTTTAATTAAGCCAATAATTCTTGTCCGAAATATTTTGATGTACACAATTGTAAAACTAAAATTAAATAAAGATCGTACCTCTGTGCGGCTATGGTGGATAATTCAACGCACGTGCTCTTGTTTACGCCGGGCGTAAGAGTTGCTCGATTTTACTATAGTCCATGAGAACCCGGTACATTAAGAAGTTTTGTTTCGGTCTGGTGTTCTAATTATGTACAGGAGCGTGCAAAAAATAGTGCTTATTTTTAAAAATATAAACAGTTTTTTAATAATATCTCAGAAACAACAAATAATATTAACTTAAAATTTTGTACACATTATGCATGTATAAAATGCAATAAAAAGAGATACTAGTGTTTTGTTGTCATAACCAGTGGTGTAGAGAAAGGTAGGACACGCCTCCTTTTCAAAAATAATTTCTACATGCCCCTGGCTTTTTGGTGAAGTCAACAGCATTTTTTAATTGCCCATTCATTTTTCCATAAAAAAAATGTATCTTGTTAATTTGCCCTAAAACTACTGGATTTTGAGCAAACAATGCAAATTCAAGTTGTTGCACAGAAAAAGTTATACATATAACTTCAGAAAGGATTCAATTCAATTCAATTCGAAGCATTTCAGGGCATATATTTATAAACACTTTTTGCTCTTTTGGTGCAAAAAAATCAATGGCCAAGGTTTGAAAAGAACAGTATTTATTATTAATTTGGAATATGTCATCTAATCATATATTTGTCATCTTTTGACATTAAACTCATGACAAACTCTATTTTTGTATGTTGACTTTGGTAGATTCCATAGCTATCAAAATGTATGTGACACGTTTTTGACATCTTACATAAGAAAAATTTTAAGAAAAAACACTTTATTTGTGTTATTTTTGCTTTCATATTGGTGAAGGTGTTGGTAAATCATATCGCCTTTTCCATAAATAACATAGACATGATCAAAATTTACCAGACAGACAACTTTTTTAAATGAAATTTAAAACGATATCGTGGTAAATTTTACTTACCCCAGGTGTAGCTTTAAAAAGTGTTGGCGTTTCCACATCAACAAAATGATTGTTAACCAAGAATTCCCTCATTTTCATAAGCACATCCGAGCGAACCCTTAAATTCCTTTGCATTTGAGGAAATCGTAAATCTAAATACCTATACTGCATCCTAAGAGATTCTTTGGCCTTTTGGAACTCTCTAACATTAAATGGTAATTTGTCTCTCACTTTATTTAGTACCTTAAATTTTTCTACAGACACCTCTATTTCTCCAGTGGCCTGTTTTTTGTTTATCATGTCAGCAGGACGGGGTAATACTGTTCCATTTATTTCTATTATTGATTCATACGGGACGTTTTCTAATACAGTTTGGGTTTTGGTATCCTAAACATAAAAATATGTAATGGGTGATCTGTTCATGGAAAACGGTCCAAGATATATGGTACCTATTATTTATGGGAGATGGTACCTATAGGGTGTATAAAGGAACAATCGGACCCCTTTAGTGTCTTCTTGTAAAAACCGCAACAACCAACATACCATTTCTGCTACAGTACTCGAAAGCCCTGATTTTCGGTTATTTTTCTTTATTCTCTTCCATTAAAAAGTTATTCTTCAAAAATGTATTAAAATATTAATATTTATTTGTTAATCGCTATTTCCACGGATGATGTATAGTTTCAATAATTTTATTTTTGGACATATTCACCTGAGCTTTTTTTGGTTGAAAGATTTTCAAAAACCGCTCCTTTCTCCGGCAGATCCACACAAAGTGTTGGTGTGTTTAAAGATCCAATCAATATAGGATGTTTTTATATGTGCCATCTCAGCGCTGAATATTTTGACATTTTGTATAGGTCAAGAGCACCCTGGAATTATTGAAAAAGTATTAATATAACGTCGAGAGAAGAATTCCTCACTCAAGGGTATTAATAAATGAAAAAGTAATTTATTTTTACAAAATATCAGCCAACAAGTAAAAAGGATTTAAATTATTGAACTTTTCTCGATGAAGACACCTTATAAGATGCCGCCTTACTCATCTGGACTTACTGACTGACAGGCTTCTGCAAATTTTAGACGTAGTTCGTTTATATTTTACCTTTGCACGCCAATACTTTGTGTGGTCCCGTTGACATTTCAACTGTTTCAGGTAATTCCATGGCACACTTGAATTAGCAGATTACTTTGATAAAGTTTGGCAGCTTGTGGAATAGAACCCTCTGTATATTTTTTGTTCAAATTTGGTATATGAGGGTTCTGTGGTGTCCTGATGAATGCTGCGGTTAGATTTGAAATAGAAAATCGCTAAATTGTTTTATTAGGGAAAATCGGGGGTAGAAAAACATCGTAGCCGGTCCTGGATTTACATATTGACAACAGTAGGAAGGTCAAAAGACGCGTTTTTTGAAGATCTGTTAAACAAAGAAAACTTCAGGCAAATATCTCCAAAAATAAAATCATTTAAAACATCATCGCTGGCAATATTGATAAACAAAATTAATATTTTAATGTGTTTTTGAAGAATAATATTTTAATGGAAAATAATAAAGAAAAATGGTTTTAATAAAAAATGTTGTGAGTGCTGTAACAAAAGTTAAAGTGGTCTGTTAATGGGAAAAAATATCTTTTGGCGCTGTGACTCCCAGCTTTGTATTTGCAAAGAGGTGCTAAATGGGCCAATTTATTCCTTTATACAATGAGCGTGAAAACAGCCACCAGTTTCTGGCCACCGGTTTCTCGCGGGCGCCGTCCCGCGCTATGCCGCCGATAAAGTCGTGGTCTCTTATCCACCGCACGATTTCCTCATTCTGAGTGCGCAACTGGTGCCAAGAAATAACAAAATAGTTTTATTGCAAAGTATAGACAAAAATTGTACTGATTATGACCGCCCGAATAACATCTTGTAACAAATAGAAGGGATAAACAAAATAAAATGGCAACTAAAAAAAGGAAAGTGGTGGCTGGGCTGAACTGTACGAGCTGCAATCGATTTTTTTGTCTAAAACTCATCCGCTGTGATCCCTAATGTTCCCCTATAAGTCCCAGAATTTGTTGCTCACGATTAACCCCAAAACAGCCCCTAATAGAAAAAATACATAAGTGGTGGCTGGGCTGAACTGTAAAAGCTGCGATCGATTTTTTTGTCTATATCTCATCCACTGTGATCCCTAATGTTCCCCTATAAGTCCCAGAATTTGTTGCTCACGATTAACCCCAAAACAACCCCTAATAGAAAAAATACATAAGTGGTGGCTGGGCTGAACTGTAAGAGCTGCGATCGATTTTTTTGTCTAAATCTCATCCACTGTGATCCCTAATGTTCCCCTATAAGTCCCAGAATTTGTTGCTCACGATTAACCCCAAAACAACCCCTAATAGAAAAAATACATAAGTGGTGGCTGGGCTGAACTGTAAGAGCTGCGATCGATTTTTTTGTCTATATCTCATCCACTGTGATCCCTAATGTTCCCCTATAAGTCCCAGAATTTGTTGCTCACGATTAACCCCAAAACAACCCCTAATAGAAAAAATACATAAGTGGTGGCTGGGCTGAACTGTAAGAGCTGCGATCGATTTTTTTGTCTAAATCTCATCCACTGTGATCCCTAATGTTCCCCTATAAGTCCCAGAATTTGTTGCTTACGATTAACCCCAAAACAACCCCTAATAGAAAAAATACATAAGTGGTGGCTGGGCTGAACTGTACGAGCTGCGATCGATTTTTTTGAATAAATCTCATCCACTGTGACCCCTAATGTTCCCCTATAAGTCCCAGAATTTGTTGCTCTCGATTAACCCCAAAACAACCCCTAATAGAAAAAATACATAAGTGGTGGCTGGGCTGAACTGTACGAGCTGCGATCGATTTTTTTGTCTAAATCTCATCCACTGTGATCCCTAATGTTCCCCTATAAATCCCAGAATTTGTTGCTCTCGATTAACCCCAAGACAACCCCTAATAGATAAAATACATAAGTGGTGGCTGGGCTGAACTGTAAGAGCTGCGATCGATTTTTTTGTCTAAATCTCATCCACTGTGATCCCTAATGTTCCCCTATAAGTCCCAGAATTTGTTGCTCTCGATTAACCCCAAAACAACCCCTAATAGAAAAAATACATAAGTGGTGGCTGGGCTGAACTGTAAGAGCTGCGATCGATTTTTTTGTCTAAATCTCATCCACTGTGATCCCTAATGTTCCCCTATAAGTCCCAGAATTTGTTGCTCACGATTAACCCCAAAACAACCCCTAATAGAAAAAATACATAAGTGGTGGCTGGGCTGAACTGTACGAGCTGCGATCGATTTTTTTGTCTAAATCTCATCCACTGTGATCCCTAATGTTCCCCTATAAGTCCCAGAATTTGTTGCTCTCGATTAACCCCAAAACAACCCCTAATAGAAAAAATACATAAGTGGTGGCTGGGCTGAACTGTAAGAGCTGCGATCGATTTTTTTGTCTAAATCTCATCCACTGTGATCCCTAATGTTCCCCTATAAGTCCCAGAATTTGTTGCTCACGATTAACCCCAAAACAACCCCTAATAGAAAAAATACATAAGTGGTGGCTGGGCTGAACTGTACGAGCTGCGATCGATTTTTTTGAATAAATCTCATCCACTGTGACCCCTAATGTTCCTCTATAAGTCCCAGAATTTGTTGCTCTCGATTAACCCCAAAACAACCCCTAATATAAAAAAATACATAAGTGGTGGCTGGGCTGAACTGTACGAGCTGCGATCGATTTTTTTGAATAAATCTAATCCACTGTGAAGCCTAATGTTCCCCTATAAGTCCCAGAATTTGTTGCTCTCGATTAACCCCAAAACAACCCCTAATATAAAAAAATACATAAGTGGTGGCTGGGCTGAACTGTACGAGCTGCGATCGATTTTTTTGAATAAATCTAATCCACTGTGAAGCCTAATGTTCCCCTATAAGTCCCAGAATTTGTTGCTCTCGATTAACCCCAAAACAACCCCTAATAGAAAAAATACATAAGTGGTGGCTGGGCTGAACTGTACGAGCTGCGATCGATTTTTTTGAATAAATCTAATCCACTGTGGTGCCTAATGTTCCCCTATAAGTCCCAGAATTTGTTGCTCTCGATTAACCCCAAAACAGCCCCTAATAGAGAAAATACATAAGTGGTGGCTGGGCTGAACTGTACGAGCTGCGATCGATTTTTTTGTCTAAAACTCACCCGCTGTGATCCCTAATGTTGCACGAAAAATGCTCGACGTTGTCAAACGGACAATGTGAACTGTGCAAGAGTTATTATAAAAATAACCATAGCACACGCTCGTGAAATTCCCAAAATAATAAAGAGGATTACAATAGTTTCCCAAAAGGCATAATATACAGTAGGGTAATAAAGTAACCGTAACTTTTGCACTATCGCGCATATTTTTTTTTTCAAGTTTGGCAAAGTTAATGGGGCAATGGGAGCTACTTTCTGAAGTACATGATTTTTTAAAATTATTCAAGTAAATTCAGCGACAGGCAAAATAAAGTCTTGTATCTCATCTCATCCAAGTTTCAGTTATTTAACTTTTTCAACAACCTTTCCAACAATGTATATTTAAAAAACGTTTTTTGTTTTGAGGGGAAAAATGTTAATTGAGAGCAACAAATCCTGGGCCTATTAGGGGGATATTAGGGATCCCTGTAGACGAGATTTCAGGAAAAAATCGATCGCAAGTCATACGGTACAGCCCAGCCACCACTTATATATTTTCTCTATTAGGGGCTGTTTTGGGGTTAATCGAGAGCAACAAATTCTTGGATTTATAGGGGAACATTAGGGATCACAGTGGATGAGATTTAGACAAAAAAATCGATCGCAGCTCTTACAGTTCAGCCCAGCCACCACTTATGTTTTTTTTCTATTAGGGGTTGTTTTGAGGTTAATCGAGAGCAACAAATTCTGGGACTTATAGGGGGACATTAGGGATCACAGTGGATGAGATTTAGACAAAAAAATCGATCGCAGCTCTTACAGTTCAGCCCAGCCACCACTTATGTATTTTTTCTATTAGGGGTTGTTTTGGGGTTAATCGTGAGCAACAAATTCTGGGACTTATAGGGGAACATTAGGGATCACAGTGGATGAGATATAGACAAAAAAATCGATCGCAGCTCTTACAGTTCAGCCCAGCCACCACTTATGTATTTTATCTATTAGGGGTTGTCTTGGGGTTAATCGAGAGCAACAAATTCTGGGACTTATAGGGGAACATTAGGCTTCACAGTGGATTAGATTTATTCCAAAAAATCGATCGCAGCTCGTACAGTTCAGCCCAGCCACCACTTATGTATTTTTTATATTAGGGGTTGTTTTGGGGTTAATCGAGAGCAACAAATTCTGGGAATTATAGGGGGACATTAGGGATCACAGTGGATGAGATTTAGACAAAAAAATCGATCGCAGCTCTTACAGTTCAGCCCAGCCACCACTTATGTATTTTATCTATTAGGGGTTGTCTTGGGGTTAATCGAGAGCAACAAATTCTGGGATTTATAGGGGAACATTAGGGATCACAGTGGATGAGATTTAGACAAAAAAATCGATCGCAGCTCGTACAGTTCAGCCCAGCCACCACTTATGTATTTTTTCTATTAGGTGTTGTTTTGGGGTTAATCGAGAGCAACAAATTCTGGGACTTATAGGGGAACATTAAGCATCACAGTGGATTAGATTTATTCAAAAAAATCGATCGCAGCTCGTACAGTTCAGCCCAGCCACCACTTATGTATTTTTTCTATTAGGGGTTGTTTTGGGGTTAATCGAGAGCAACAAATTCTGGGACTTATTGGGGAACATTAGGCATCACAGTGGATTAGATTTATTCAAAAAAATCGATCGCAGCTCGTACAGTTCAGCCCAGCCACCACTTATGTATTTTTTCTATTAGGGGTTGTTTTGGGGTTAATCGTGAGCAACAAATTCTGGGACTTATAGGGGAACATTAGGGATCACAGTGGATGAGATTTAGACAAAAAAATCGATCGCAGCTCTTACAGTTCAGCCCAGCCACCACTTATGTATTTTTTCTATTAGGGGTTGTTTTGGGGTTAATCGTGAGCAACAAATTCTGGGACTTATAGGGGAACATTAGGGATCACAGTGGATGAGATTTAGACAAAAAAATCGATCGCAGCTCTTACAGTTCAGCCCAGCCACCACTTATGTATTTTTTCTATTAGGGGTTGTTTTGGGGTTAATCGTGAGCAACAAATTCTGGGACTTATAGGGGAACATTAGGGATCACAGTGGATGAGATTTAGACAAAAAAATCGATCGCAGCTCGTACAGTTCAGCCCAGCCACCACTTATGTATTTTTTCTATTAGGGGTTGTTTTGGGGTTAATCGAGAGCAACAAATTCTGGGACTTATAGGGGAACATTAGGGATCACAGTGGATGAGATTTAGACAAAAAAATCGATCGCAGCTCTTACAGTTCAGCCCAGCCACCACTTATGTATTTTTTCTATTAGGGGTTGTTTTGGGGTTAATCGTGAGCAACAAATTCTGGGACTTATAGGGGAACATTAGGGATCACAGTGGATGAGATTTAGACAAAAAAATCGATCGCAGCTCTTACAGTTCAGCCCAGCCACCACTTATGTATTTTATCTATTAGGGGTTGTCTTGGGGTTAATCGAGAGCAACAAATTCTGGGATTTATAGGGGAACATTAGGGATCACAGTGGATGAGATTTAGACAAAAAAATCGATCGCAGCTCTTACAGTTCAGCCCAGCCACCACTTATGTATTTTATCTATTAGGGGTTGTCTTGGGGTTAATCGAGAGCAACAAATTCTGGGACTTATAGGGGAACATTAGGCTTCACAGTGGATTAGATTTATTCAAAAAAATCGATCGCAGCTCGTACAGTTCAGCCCAGCCACCACTTATGTATTTTTTTATATTAGGGGTTGTTTTGGGGTTAATCGAGAGCAACAAATTCTGGGAATTATAGGGGGACATTAGGGATCACAGCGGGTGAGTTTTAGACAAAAAAATCGATCGCAGCTCGTACAGTTCAGCCCAGCCACCACTTATGTATTTTTTCTATTAGGGGTTGTTTTGGGGTTAATCGAGAGCAACAAATTCTGGGACTTATAGGGGAACATTAGGGATCACAGTGGATGAGATTTAGACAAAAAAATCGATCGCAGCTCGTACAGTTCAGCCCAGCCACCACTTTTGTATTTTTTCTATTAGGGGTTGTTTTGGGGTTAATCGTGAGCAACAAATTCTGGGACTTATAGGGGAACATTAGGGATCACAGTGGATGAGATTTAGACAAAAAAATCGATCGCAGCTCTTACAGTTCAGCCCAGCCACCACTTATGTATTTTTTCTATTAGGGGTTGTTTTGGGGTTAATCGAGAGCAACAAATTCTGGGACTTATAGGGGAACATTAGGGATCACAGTGGATGAGATTTAGACAAAAAAATCGATCGCAGCTCTTACAGTTCAGCCCAGCCACCACTTATGTATTTTTTCTATTAGGGGTTGTTTTGGGGTTAATCGAGAGCAACAAATTCTGGGACTTATAGGGGAACATTAGGGATCACAGTGGATGAGATTTAGACAAAAAAATCGATCGCAGCTCTTACAGTTCAGCCCAGCCACCACTTATGTATTTTTTCTATTAGGGGTTGTTTTGGGGTTAATCGAGAGCAACAAATTCTGGGATTTATAGGGGAACATTAGGGATCACAGTGAATGAGATTTAGACAAAAAAATCGATCGCAGCTCGTACAGTTCAGCCCAGCCACCACTTATGTATTTTTTCTATTAGGGGTTGTTTTGGGGTTAATCGAGAGCAACAAATTCTGGGACTTATAGGGGAACATTAGGGGTCACAGTGGATGAGATTTATTCAAAAAAATCGATCGCAGCTCTTACAGTTCAGCCCAGCCACCACTTATGTATTTTTTCTATTAGGGGTTGTTTTGGGGTTAATCGAGAGCAACAAATTCTGGGACTTATAGGGGAACATTAGGGATCACAGTGGATGAGATTTAGACAAAAAAATCGATCGCAGCTCTTACAGTTCAGCCCAGCCACCACTTATGTATTTTTTCTATTAGGGGTTGTTTTGGGGTTAATCGAGAGCAACAAATTCTGGGACTTATAGGGGAACATTAGGGATCACAGTGGATGAGATTTAGACAAAAAAATCGATCGCAGCTCTTACAGTTCAGCCCAGCCACCACTTATGTATTTTTTCTATTAGGGGTTGTTTTGGGGTTAATCGAGAGCAACAAATTCTGGGACTTATAGGGGAACATTAGGGATCACAGTGGATGAGATTTAGACAAAAAAATCGATCGCAGCTCTTACAGTTCAGCCCAGCCACCACTTATGTATTTTATCTATTAGGGGTTGTCTTGGGGTTAATCGAGAGCAACAAATTCTGGGATTTATAGGGGAACATTAGGGATCACAGTGGATGAGATTTAGACAAAAAAATCGATCGCAGCTCGTACAGTTCAGCCCAGCCACCACTTATGTATTTTTTCTATTAGGGGTTGTTTTGGGGTTAATCGAGAGCAACAAATTCTGGGACTTATAGGGGAACATTAGGGGTCACAGTGGATGAGATTTATTCAAAAAAATCGATCGCAGCTCGTACAGTTCAGCCCAGCCACCACTTATGTATTTTTTTATATTAGGGGTTGTTTTGGGGTTAATCGAGAGCAACAAATTCTGGGACTTATAGGGGAACATTAGGGATCACAGTGGATGAGATTTAGACAAAAAAATCGATCGCAGCTCTTACAGTTCAGCCCAGCCACCACTTATGTATTTTTTCTATTAGGGGTTGTTTTGGGGTTAATCGTGAGCAACAAATTCTGGGACTTATAGGGGAACATTAGGGATCACAGTGGATGAGATTTAGACAAAAAAATCGATCGCAGCTCTTACAGTTCAGCCCAGCCACCACTTATGTATTTTTTCTATTAGGGGTTGTTTTGGGGTTAATCGTGAGCAACAAATTCTGGGACTTATAGGGGAACATTAGGGATCACAGTGGATGAGATATAGACAAAAAAATCGATCGCAGCTCTTACAGTTCAGTCCAGCCACCACTTATGTATTTTTTCTATTAGGGGCTGTTTTGGGGTTAATCGTGAGCAACAAATTCTGGGACTTATAGGGGAACATTAGGGATCACAGCGGATGAGTTTTAGACAAAAAAATCGATTGCAGCTCGTACAGTTCAGCCCAGCCACCACTTTCCTTTTTTTAGTTGCCATTTTATTTTGTTTATCCCTTCTATTTGTTACAAGATGTTATTCGGGCGGTCATAATCAGTACAATTTTTGTCTATACTTTGCAATAAAACTATTTTGTTATTTCTTGGCACCAGTTGCGCACTCAGAATGAGGAAATCGTGCGGTGGATAAGAGACCACGACTTTATCGGCGGCATAGCGCGGGACGGCGCCCGCGAGAAACCGGTGGCCAGAAACTGGTGGCTGTTTTCACGCTCATCTTTATACACCCTATATCATCTCCCATAAATAATATCCCTATATCTTCGACAATTTTCCACGAACAGAGACCGGCATTTAAAAATGATCACCCTGTATCTAGATTATTTTTAAAAAGTTTGAACATGAGAATGATGAATGATTACCTTTTCTCCAATTATGGCTTGAGTCTCGCCATAGCTGTCTCTAAGCACCACAAATCTTTTCATTCGTTGATATTCCAACCAACCGCACAAAGTAACATTTTGCCCTACATTGCAAATTCTTAATTCACCGCAAGTGAAGCTGCGCTTTGTGTACTTGTTAACCGAGTTACTAACATCATTTACAGACTTTGACGCAGGACTGTCTTCTTCATCGATTAAATAAACTGATTTTTGCGAAGAAAATGTTCTTTTAAATTTAAATAGGGTCTTAATAGGTTTAACCTAAAAATCTGAATATAAATAAAATAATTGCACCATTTCCTATGATATTCAATTACCGTTTTTATGAAAAGAGCTTTGTTTCTAAAGAATGATAAATTTTTTCCACACAGACACAACTCCAATGCAGCAGACATTATGGAAAATCAATAAACAAATATCTTCGACTGTATAATTAAACATAAGTGCTAGGAAACGAGGTGTTAGGTAAGTTAATAAATTTGAGGAGAGAATTTTGAATTTATAAAAATCAAAAATCAATAATAATTATTTTTATCTTGAATTTTTGATTTTTGGAATCAAATTGAGGTTAATTGTGGAAAAAAAATGCCACTGTCAAATTGGCAACCACAGAAATAATAAACGTTAGGATTTTATCTATCGTTAGGATTAAAATCGGTTTGCCAAGTCTGAAAATTCTGCGTTCGCAAAATTCACTCTGAGCATTGTTCAGAAGGGTTCCACTTAATTCTGAATTTAAAGCAGAGAAATGGAGTAGGGAGAACGCGCTTTGACCTACTGCGCATCTTATTTCCAGGCAAATGTAATGGCCGCCATATTGTCCTCACTTAGACGTTTGCAGTTTGTTCTCAGCGGTGTTGTTGTATTTTCAGCAGAGAAATGGTCAGTGTTTTTGGAAAATGTCGTGTGCAGTACCAAGCTGTAAGAATTATAAGTCTAGGAGACCCCCGGGAGGATCATTTTTTCGGTAAGTTTAGTAAAAACAATCGCCAAAATTTTGGGCACCATAGGCGCGCATCTGTATAATTTTAATGATTGAATATGTGGTTAAAAATTCTTAACTTGGGAACTGATTGGACTTTGAGTCCAAATAAATTTGTTTGTTCAAAACATTTTGCTGCTGGTGCCTTTACTGTGCATCGTGGCGAACGACGACGAAGACCTCTAAAGCAGTCTGCAGTGCCAAGTCTGTTAACAATGATACGCCCATGCATGAAGTGGGTTTAATATGGCCGCCACTTTTTTTAGGCAGTTCGCGCAGCTTGTAGTTTATTCTCTCCCTACTCCACTTTTCTGATTTAGAGTAGGATTTAAAAAGTTGTGGTTAATTCCGTGTGTTCTTCGAACCAATTAAAATTATCACACAAAAAGGTGGATCGTGCTAGGGTTAGGAGGAACCCTAGAACTTGCCAAATTATACTTGTGAATTTAACCACTTCACATTTTTGGGTTCAATACTGGTTTTACATGGGCTGTGGACATATGACATAGGGCGTCAACTTTGAGCACACCCTGCCTCTCCAGATGTCAGATGACAAATTGGCCCTATTGTTTTGTGGGATTCTATCCTTATGTCATATTTCCATCAGTGCATTATGGCTTCCCGTCGTAATTGAAGTAGATTTTTTAAAATTAAAAACAAGACCTTGTCTTTTACTTATACAACAGTAAATTTATCGTTTCTTAAGAATACATCTGTGGCAGATTAAGGTGAAAATATTTTCTAACGATGATGTTCGTATTAGACATAGAATTTCTAATAATAGTGTGATACTTCCTGTGCTGGGGGTACAAAGGAACTTTATTTAAATGCCTACACAACATTTAACCAATTTGTTAATTTTGCAAAATTACTTTTTAACGCTTATTTAGCATTGTTTTAGAAAAAAAACTTGTGTCCTTATGAAATGTTCCATTTTTAGGAACGAAAACACAAGGAAAGTCTTATCATTGCACCACAAAGTTTAGAATGGCTACTGCTGTTCAAAAGAATGGGTTAAAATCTCTGACTAATGGTAACGCCCTTGTGCACCACCAACATCATGAAGTGCAAAATATAAATAGGTATGGTGCGGTAGTTGCTGACCACAATTTTGAAGAACATCAGAATTCAGATCAAAGCACCAATGAGCAACACGGACAACAGATTATTCCCGAATCAGAGGAGGTCATTCCAGTAGAATTACAGAGGGAGGAACCTGAACCCGAAATAGATATAGTGATAAACAACGTAGTGTGCAGTTTCAGCGTTCGGTGTCATTTGAATTTGAGAGAGATTGCCTTAAATGGAACAAACGTAGAATATCGTAAGGAAAATAGTATGATCACAATGAAACTCCGCCGGCCTTACACAACTGCCAGTATTTGGTCGTCTGGGAAAATTACATGCACAGGTGCGACTAGTGAAGATGCTGCCAAACAAGCGGCGAGACGATATGCGAGAAGTTTACAGAAACTGGGCTTCAATGTCCGATTCAACAATTATAGAGTGGTCAATGTACTGGGTACATGTTCGATGCCATTTGCTATAAAGATAAATTCATTTTCGGAGAGCCATAGGGAGGCTGAGTAAGTAACTTTTTATCACTACTTGTTTTGTAGTTAGTAATTATTATTATACCTTTTATTAGTGTGCGACCTATATTTTAAACATGCCTGATTATTGAAGTGTTAATTTAGATTAATTTTCTGGCATCACTAATGTCCGAGCTAATGTCAGAGTACCTAAATGGTTGTTCCTTTTCCTGCATTTATTATTCATTTTCCAATTGCTCTATATAAAGTATTCAGAAAAATTTTGGATGTTACCATAATCTTAATGTATTTAGTCAGAGAATCTAGCCTACACTTACTGTAGACTTGAATAAATAGATATGTAGTGTGGTATAGTATGATTTTGTTACCAATTTTAATTCATTTTGCATTTTTCTTAAAATATTGATTTCCAGATTTATTTTTAAAATATTAATTTTATCAAACATTGTTTAGCTTTTTTTTTAAATAGGATGAAAAACAGTAGTAATAAAGAAAGTAAAAACAAGGTATTGCTAACCTAAACTAAAATGTTTTTTTAATTGTTATTGTAAAATAACTTTTGGCCATACCTATACATAAATTTTGAAAACTACAATTTTATATCAATTGGTTCTGCTAGAAGTTACTGTTTCCGCTTGGATGACCCGCCCTATATTATAAACCTTTTAATTAGAAAAATGCATGTGTCAATAATAAAGTCGTTTTCAAAATTTCCAGGAGTTTAAAAAAAATCCTAGCGGTTTTGAGTGAACATAAAAATGTGAAAATATAATTTTTTGGGAGTTTTGATCTCAGAGATATGGCATTTTTCAAAAATCTGGCAAGAAAAACCCAGCTCTAGAAACGAGTAATGAAATCGACAATTTGTGAGAGCATTCACTTGTTAGCACTAAAATTTGACATAAAAAAGTTTTTTTTAAATGGAACACCCTGTATATTTTGCATTTTTTAGTATAGCAAAAAACTACCATTCCAAAAATATATAACACCTAATGATTTACTTAAATAGTTATCAATTACTTATAGTTTTTATGAATTTTTTCATCAGTAAGTAACTCTGAAACCATCGACTTGAAAAAAATGTAGTAGCAGCATTGGATTCTACTACTCCAGACCCAAAGTATTGCGTCAAAATGTTCATGGCGCGTTGAAAAGGGATACCTCATGTGGTGGGTCCCTCACAAAACCTGTAAAACTTGTTAATAATCTAAGTTCAACTCATGGGTGTAAAAACCCGATTGATGTTAAAAAAGATAAGAAAATAACTTTCTTTTATCAAAATGTACCTACAATCTATTCGTAATAAAAAATTGCAGTTGGAGGTACTCCTTGGAGAAAAGAAAATCGACGTACTTTGCGTGACTGAACATTGGTTATTGGACGGGAATTAACTAGATACAATTGGTGAACGTAAATTAGTGTCATGTTTCTGTAGGAAGGTAATCGCTCATGGGGGAGTGGGAGTTTTTGCTGGTGAGAGGGCGGCCTGCAGTCGTGCGCAGCATGTTGAGGAATGCTCCGTTGAGGTGGACTGTGAGATGGCAGCGGTGCGGGTTGGTAGGCTTCTTGTCATCACCATCTACAGGTCACCAACTGGTGACTTCCGGACTTTTTTGTTTACGTTGGGTGCTCTCCTGGGTCGATTCAACTCGGGTGGGGGTATCGTCCTACTGGGAGATTTTAACGTTTCTTTTAACTCTGGAGATGGAAGGGTGTTGGAATTGACAAACTTGTTGGCTTCTTTCGGTTTGAATCAGATGGTTTTCTGCAACACTAGGCAAAAAAACGGTCTCGATAATATATTTACAAACGAACTTAATCTCTCTTCTCAGGTCGTGGATTTCGGTATATCTGATCACTCCGGAACATTATTCAGTTGTAATGCTCTGCCGGGAGACCGGGTGACTTGCCTAAGAACCAACTACAGGCCCATTACGGATGCTGGATTGATCCAGTTTTACCATGAGGTTGATAGCTTGGATTGGAGTTTTGTTGATGATAAGAGCACTTGCGAGGAAAAGTTTCATTGCTTCAACAACCTCATAGTTGGGGCAATGGAAAAAAGTTTTCCTATAAAATCAAAAAGTAAACAGACCTTTAAGAGTATCAAATGCAGATGGTTTACAGCGGAATTAAGAGATAAGAGAGAAACTACAATTGCTTGTTGAACTTAATTTAAGAAGCCCTCTTCTTGTGTCAAGGGATTATCTGAATCAGTTTAAAGCTGAGTACAGACGACTACTAAACGTTACCAAAAGGAATTATAACGACAAGTTAATCAGGGAATCGGAGAATAGGCAACGTGCAATGTGGGCTGTCATTAAACAAAACGGGGGCAAGTCTAAGATTAATAAAGTAAAAACTAAACCAAACGCGGCTGATCTTAATAATTACTTTGTTGGCTTTTCGGAAGAAATGACCAATAAGCTCCAAAAAGTGGAAGTTAATCCTTTAAATTATGTTAAAGTTAACAAGCTTACCGGATTCAACTTCGAGAAAGTTTCATATATTGTAGTTATGGAAACAATAGATAACCTAAAAAACACAAGTAGTAAAGACCCCTACGACCTTACGGTGAAACTCATAAAAGCAATAAAAAATCTTATAATTGTTCCTTTAACAAAGCTTATTAATCATTGTATCTCGTCCTCAGTCTTTCCCATTCAACTGAAGATTGCGAAGGTAACCCCCATATTCAAGGGTGGCTCTCAGGAGGAACTGGCAAATTACAGACCAATATCTGTGGTACCTGTGTTGGCCAGGGTCTTTGAGAGCTTGCTCAATAAGCAGATTGAGCTTTTCTTCGAGGATAATGACCTGTACAGTTCCTGTCAGCATGGCTTTCGTGGGGGTAGATCCACTTCATCTGCTGTAAGGGAACTTACTAATTTTGCGCTTGATGGTTTTGAGAATCTCGAGACAACACACTGCAAATTTTACAACTTATCAAAGACTTTCGACTGCGTGACTCATTCCATTCTGTTAGACAAATTGGCGTTGTATGGTTTTGGGGTGAGTAGTATCGAGTTGATGAGGTTGTATCTTCAGGGCAGGCTTCAGTACGTGGCGGTTGACGGATGTGTGTCAGGGCGAGAGTCTGTGCATTGTGGTGTGCCTCAAGGATCGGTCTTGGGCCCAACACTTTTTCTCATTTACATAAACGACATTGAAACCTGTGACCCCAATGCCAGGTTTATCCTGTATGCTGATGATACAACCATGTTAAAGAAGTCTAAGGACTGTGACACGGAAGACGTTTTATCTGACTCTGAACTCAATATGAAGACCTGGTGTCTCTCAAACTTGCTCAAAGTGAATGATAATAAAACTCAATACTTAGACTTAAAAATAAGGAATGTTTCTGCTGACCACAGCAACAACAGTGTGGGTTTTCTTGGCGTTCAACTGGATTCTCTGCTTACATGGGAGAGGCACGTTGGTGAACTGTCGGGGAGGCTTTCGAGGGTCATATATCTGATCAGAAATTTATCCTATGTTGCCAACCGGCCCGCACTTCTGACTTGTTATTATGGATGTTTCCATTCCCTTCTATCCTACTCAATCTTTAACTGGGGCCATTCGGCCCATGCTAAAATCATTTTTCGGTTGCAGAGAAGGTGTATACGGGTAATGGCAGGGCTGCACTATCGTGAGTGTTGTCGGCGGGCCTTTGTTGAGCTGGCGATTCCCACTCTCCCGAGCGTATATATTTTGGAATGTCTAAAATTTATTAAATGTAATGTTGATTTATACACAAGACATACTGACACACATTCCCACTTAACCAGACACAGAGAAAATTTTCAAATGAAGGGACTGAGATTAAGTAGATCAAGGAATGCATATAACTATTATTGCATCAATTTCATTAATGTGTTGCCTGACCATGTAAAGGGGTTGGACTCTAAATGTTTTTTTAGAACCATGAGGACCTATTTTAATTGGTCCAAGTGACTGTATAGTTTTTATTCTGTTATGTATAGTTTTAATATGTAATGTACTGTAAGGTATTTATCGGACTTATGTAAGCAGCTCTGCAATGCATTAATAAACTACTACTACTACTACTACTACTAAAAAGAGTGCTTCAGAAATGTTTTTACAGAAACACAAAATTTTCAACCTGAAAAAAGTTACGGCCACGTTTCAAAAACGCACATATTCGAAAAACGCCCTTTAACTCAAGAACGGTGACAGATATCGATTTGCGGTTTGCGCCATCAAGTTTCTTATAAAAAATGAATAATCAGTTTTTGTCTATCTCCGTTAAAAATAGGACTTTCTCTTTAAAAGTGTCCAATTTGGCCCACCCTGTACATTCGATGTTAAAAACAAAACAAGATAATTTTTGAGAAAAACAACACATTTTTGCAGTTTTATTTACGTAATAAAAATTCTAAAATTGAGAAAATATAAAAATATTACATTTTGTGATTTTGGCATAATGTAATAAATATGAATAAAGATTTTAAACAGTTGCTTTTTTCTTTTGTATGAAGTTTACAAATATTTTATGCTGTTTAAGAAAAATGTTTCCTTTTGACTTTGTTACAAAGAATTTTGTTTGTTTTTAATCAATAACGTATATATTATGTGCTTTAATTTACTATTACTATTCTGACAGTAACATTATTATAAATTATCAATGGTTTCAGCCCTTACAGTGCAATACAATATGAGTACAATTTGAGTGAAATTCCACTCAAATTTTTTTACTGTGTACCAGTCCTACTTACTTATCTATAGTTTTTAACATGTATTTATCGGACTTATGTAAGCAGCTCTGCAATGCATTAATAAACTACTACTACTACTACTACTACTACTACTACTACTAAAAAGAGTGCTTCAGAAATGTTTTTACAGAAACACAAAATTTTCAACCTGAAAAAAGTTACGGCCACGTTTCAAAAACGCACATATTCGAAAAACGCCCTTTAACTCAAGAACGGTGACAGATATCGATTTGCGGTTTTCGCCATTAAGTTTCTTATAAAAAATGAATAATCAGTTTTTGTCTATCTCCGTTAAAAATAGGACTTTCTCTTTAAAAGTGTCCAATTTGGCTCACCCTGTACATTCGATGTTAAAAACAAAACAAGATAATTTTTGAGAAAAACAACACATTTTTGCAGTTTTATTTACGTAATAAAAATTCTAAAATTGAGAAAATATAAAAATATTACATTTTGTGATTTTGGCATAATGTAATAAATATGAATAAAGATTTTAAACAGTTGCTTTTTTCTTTTGTATGAAGTTTACAAATATTTTATGCTGTTTAAGAAAAATGTTTCCTTTTTTTTGACTTTGTTACAAAGAATTTTGTTTGTTTTTAATCAATAACGTATATATGTGCTTTAATTTACTATTACTATTCTGACAGTAACATTATTATAAATTATCAATGGTTTCAGCCGTTACAGTGCAATACAATATGAGTACAATTTGAGTGAAATTCCACTCAAATTTTTTTACTGTGTACCAGTCCTACTTGATGGAAATTCATTAGCAATATATAAAATATAAAACACTTTTGTTTTAGAATTTCCACAATATTTATTATAAACTTGACGAAGCTATTGTACAATGAAATGCGTGTCAAGTTTATAATAAATATCATGCAAATTTTAAAACGGAAGTATTTTATATTTTATATTTATCTATATATTAAAAAAAGTATTGCTCTAATGAAAATCCTGGTATTTGCACTTGAAAATCACGGGTCCTGAAACCACATATTTTTTCAGGATTGGATTCCGTAGTACCTATGCCGACAATTATAAAAGTTATGATACTTACAGTCTCAGCTCCACAAACACAGTTTATTAACAGGAAAAACTATACATATGTTTCAACCCACCTAGGGGTCATCTTCAGCAGTAGAACATTTTGGTAAGCCAAGAAAGCTAGATGTTTCAGATGTTATATAAAAAAAACTAGCAATTGAAATAGGAAAGAACTGGTATAAAAGGAGACTTACCTTCCTAGACATACACTTTGTTCAGCGAATGTTCGGCCCTATGTCACAACTCCCGTCCTTGTCTGGCTCGTGAATATACGACCGATATCCGTCGTATAGTCATGAGTAAGACAAGGACGGGAGTTGTGACATAGGGCCGAACATTCGCTGAACAAACTGTAGTTTTAACTCAGTATGTGGTTGTGGAAAAAGGTAACCTCAAAAGGAGGCCTTGAAAGGATCAATTAAATAATTTTTTTATATATAAAATGATGACATCTAAAAGGGCAGAACGAAATGTGGTAAACAGGCAGAAAATGGAAGTTATTACGGGTGGGTTGAAACATATGTACAGTTTTTCCTGTTAATAATAAACTGTTTGTGGGGCTGAGACTAAGTCATACCCTTCGTACCTATCATATTCTACTACTCCACTTCCAGATATGGACTATTTCTTCCACTTATAAAAATTATGTTTTTATCCCCTACTTTCATTTTAAATCTCCAAAAATACATATAAAGAAATAATACGTATAGAGGTCAGAATTTTGTTTAGCAATAAGTGAGGTCATGTGTGGCCCAGTTTCAAATAGGTACGTCAAGTGAGATTATCTCTTACATATCATGGTATTGAAATAAGGTTCTTCTGCACAAAGCATAAAGTTCAAACCTTGAACTCACCTTGTAAAGTCTTGTCACCGCAGAAGAAAAGCTTCCGATTTCCTGTTTTGTTATCAACTTGCGACCTAACTTTTTAATGACAGATACGAGTTAACCAATTCTCTGAGACCACGTTTTTCCAATTTTGATATTGCATTTCCTTCGCAGTGTACTCGTTATTGTTGGTTTATTTGTTTTATCAATTATCATTTTACATTATGTGTGTGAATAAAATTCCATCTACTTACCGTGTACTAACAGTACAAAAATATTCATTGAGGTACGAATCATTTAAATCATGGCTCATAAAGAACACATAACAAGTGTTTGTCTTACAAAACATTTTTAGCTGGCTAATTGACATCACTAAATTTTTTATTTGAAATAATCAAGTTTGTCTTAACAAATACAAGAAAATGGCAGTGGCGTAGCTGGGTGGGGGCGAGGGGGACGATCGCCCCCCCCCCCCCCTCCCTCTTAACCTGAGCGCCCCCCCGCCCTGCCGCCTGTGCCGATCTGGCCCGCTGTCCCGCAGTCCTCGCGAGAATTTTTTTTATAACACGCTGTTAACACAAACTAAAAAGTATAAAATATTATAAAATCGGACTAAAAAGTATAAAATAATATCTCCTAGACCCATAAAGATGGGGCACGATCAATAGATAATAATAAGTGTAGAAAAGTATCTGCCATTGGAAATAGTTATTTACATTGCCCGATGCGTAAGTGCACTTTTTTTGGCCGAGTAGGTTGTTTAAAGACGCCTCGGTCATTAAAAGTACCTCCGAGGCCATTTTCGGTTATAGGTACTTTGAATAAAGCGCTAAATACATATGGAGTAGATTGTGGGTAATAATGATCTCCAAAATAACCTTTGTTCAATTACTAAAAATAGTAATTAAACGATAAGAGGCAGAATGCAGCGATAATAAAAAATAAATAAAAAATGTTGAGCTTTGTGTGGGATTTGAACCCTGGATCTACGAATTACTAATCGCGTACTCTCACCCTACCGGTAGCGACGGGCCTGTCAAATTGGTTCTGTTATGCGGCTCTTATTTGACGCCAGAGAAACATTGATATTATTAATTTTTCTTCGGTATAATTCGTGTTCTTTATGATCAAAATCAGTTTGTAAAACGATTGTTGTGAAACCTATTAAAATTGACGCAAGATTCGCGTTGCTACATATATTTTATTAATGGTTTTAAGGTAGTTGCTGCATAAGGGTTGCTAAGCAATACTTTTTGTACCTAGCAACCACTTTCACAGCTAGCAACTAAAATAACAGGGCACCTCGAACATTTGACTTTCGCTTTCGGGCCTGTTGGCGAGTATGTAAAGTGTATTTACGGGGGAGGGAGCAGGAAAACATTGCGCATGGAAAAACTTTCCGTGCGCTGAATAAAAATACCGAATATACAGCAAAGTAAACTAAATTTAAGAAACTCTATATGCTCTCTGATATTTAACATATACCTATTTTGTATTTTAATTCGTAAGTGTTTCAATATTTAGATACATTTCTGTAATATTTTTGACGTTTTATTCACCTTATCTGACAATAACTAATTTACAACAAAGCACCTTTGAAATAATTTGAGAGTAACCATGGAAACGCATCATACATACCAAACACTATATTCTCTGCATTGTTTATTTTTTGTCAATTAAATTTATTATAATATGCCGATAAAATGTTTTAAGTTTCCGTTTTCAAAGAAGTATAATAAAAAATATCGTTCATTACACGTCCAGAAATATGGGTTTGCCTTTGGAAATATCGGAAAAAATGTGTTACAATTTTCAGAAAAATATCGGGATATTTGTTTTTTCTTCATTATATCTCTTCAAATTGGTACACAATATTTTTCCCGCAAAATAACTTAAGACACTTATTTACTGGTTGCCTTCTTACTAAACCATAAAAGTAAAATAAATTTCAACGCAAAAAGGGAAAAAATAAGATTTTGTTAAAATAGTTGTTGTGTAACAACACAATATTGGTGCAGAGCAGACTCTTTCATTTTAAGCTAAATTAATGCCCTGGGCCAGTGTTGTAATTTGTAATATTTTTACACAAAACACATCTATATTTTACAATTGAGCGAATCAAAATGATAAGGTACAGTTGGCGTCAGTCGAAACTGAACGACGTAAAGCCATTTTCTAGATACTTTTGGGGTAATAATACCCAAAATTCATTCAATAAACAAGGGATTCAAACTCAGACCGAGGGAAGAAGCGTCCGACGAACGCGACGTTGCCAAATGTTAGAACAGAATCCAAATATTCCAAGGAAATGAATTTTTAGCGTTCGGTTTCGTCTTGAAGCCGACCGTACAGTTTTGTATTGAATTTTATGGTTTCAGTTTTAATTCCTGGAATATCAAGAAAGGAAAAAACGAATATCCTTCTAAAAATTGACAGCTGCACAATAATACAATACGAATACATTTTCTTAATAACCTTTCCCGATTTCCAAAGTAAAATCCCATTTCTCCGAATTTTTATTTGAAATGTCATATTAGGCAGGCATGGGCTGTAACGTCACAACTCTCTCGCGCAACAACTCGCGCAATAGTGTCCCCAAAACATGCACCAAAGTAGTCTGAAATCAGATTTTCAAAAAATCTAATAATAAAAATTTTCCCCATTTGGTAAAAAGTTTATGAATAGCATTGTATTTTCGGTGGATTTTTCTAATTTTGTTTACCTATTTCAATCCGACTAGACACAGTAGACGGCAATATTTCACAAAGAAAAGATTTCGGAAAATTTCGCCCCCCCCTTCCTTTCCCTGACCGTAAATGCTGACTACGCCACTGGAAAATGGCACAAGTCCTTTTCTACTTACAATTAAGAATATTTAAATTATGTGCTAAATTTGGAATTGTGCACGGCTGTTTTTTAATAATAGATTCGCGAAAATCGGGGGTATAAAAAAATCGCAGCCGGCCCTGGATTTGCATTTTGAAAATGGCAGGAAGGTCAAAAGAAGCGGTTTTTGAAGGCCTTTCAAACAAAAAAAGGTTTTTGAAAATATCTCACAAAATACATTTTTTATCGATTTGTATACACTTGAAAGTAGACACCCTGTATGTAAGACACAAAAACACAGGTCCCTTGATTTTGCAAGTACAATACAAGCTAATATATTAGAACAACTTTTTTTAATCAAATTTTTCGATATATATTTTCGAAGGTAGTATACCTGAACTGAAAATGAATAAATTGCCCCTGTCAAGGCCTGCTTTCTAATCAAGCAAGGCTGATCCCCCAAAGCTCGAGTTTCAACTCGATTTTTTTTTGTTTTTTACACCTATCATATAGTCCATCTGGGTCCACCCTGTATTTCAGGATTTAAATTAAATTAAACATACAAAAAATTAAAAACCTATTTTGTTGTATCCGGGTTAAAGTTGGGTCGTGCTATTTTTGTTCACATAAATGGAAATAGAATGTACCTTTATCTTGCAATGTCTTCCTAATTAGAAGTAGTAGAATTAAATTACTTGAAGATAAAGAGTGCATTGCTACTAACACCCTACAAAGCAACTAGGCAAAGTTCAAAGTTTTTAGTGTATTTGTACTGTAATAAAAATGTAATCTATAATAATAATAATTCTCACCCTTACAATACTCCAAACTAGGAGTACCCCAGAAGCAACCACATGCTTGTGCGGGGGAGGGGGGCAATTACTATTATTTTGTCTTCGTTGCCATTTGCGGCTAGGGCCGACTTTTTTCCCGATAGAACTAGGATAGCATTCGCTCAAGTACTACGGAAAACCCTAGAAAACCGTAGTAATCCCAGTGAGTGTAGGACAATTAGTTTCAGGAAAGATCTATTTGGCAGGAACATTATGATCTAGAAAGGCGGAGGTGCTCCATTTTCTTTCAAATAAAAGTTGTATTTTTCCGAACAATAAAAACCGGGCTTTACTTATTTCTACTTTACTGTATCGTTTCAGCTATGAACCTGAACTCCATCCAGGCGTGACTTACAAATTGACAACCCCCAAAGCGACACTAAAGATTTTCTCGACTGGCAGCGTAACAGTAACAGGTAAGGAACGAACTATGTCAGAGGATCCTATATTCTCCGTAATACTGAACTGATTTTTAGCGCCGAGCGTAGCAGACGTACAAGCTGCCATCGAGCACATATTTCCCCTTGTGTACGAGTTTCGAAAAGAGCGCTCCAAGGAGGAAATGGAGGCTCTGTCCAAGAAGAAGTCGAAGCAGGCGATGTACGGAGGCGACATAGGCTACGAGATGGAGGAAGACCAAGAGGAGATGAGCGAAACGGAGAACTGGGACTGTGTGTAGAGTGCGGTGTGTGTAATAAATGTACAAAGCGCATTATCGATGTGACGCCGAGGCCATCGCAAGTGGTGTTTTAAGATAGGAACGTTGCCCGCAACTCACCATTAGTTCACGTGATTAAGTAAACATAGGTATGTACTATTGATTTTCAGTTATTTTTGGTTTTATGTTTACTTGTCTTTGCTTGGATCGGAACAGTTTTATTTGCTCGTTTGCAAACCTAGTCAAGAACTTTATTTGACAATTATTTCAGTTATTTATTTTAAAATAATAAGACTGTGGAAATATGTTTTTACAAAACATTTGTATTGTTTTCAGTTTAATATTAATTTTCGTGTATTTATTAAATGCATTTAATCGATATGTTAACTTTTATTTTTACCAAGCAACATTCACTTCCAAATTAAGACTAAAGATTTTATATGACGCCGACTGTTTTTCATTCTTCTAAGGTCGTAGCTTTGGAATAATGAATGTCGTATAAATAGATGAAGTCAATATGTCCAATGGCAATTTTTAAATTCGATTTAAGAAATCTATGAACTAGATCTGAAAAAAAAAATTGGGACAAACTTTTTAGCCAATTAGCACAATAGGACACGAGTGGTATTTTTTTATGAATAGGAAGTTTATAAATTTTAACATATTATCGTTGACTGACGTATTTATAAAGACTTCTCACGGCTATAGCTTCATGTCCTGGAAAACAGATGGCCCTGATGGCTAACAATGTATTCTGCATTGTATTTTATCTCCGGAAAGCGCATGGTGAGCCAGAAATGTGTCAGACGTGACAGCCGTGAGCAGTCTTTAATAATATATCAGCCAACAATATTATGCAATTTACTGTAATTGAATTGGTAATTGAATGAATTGTGTTAAAGTTTTAAAATAAAAAGAACAATCTGGAAAATTAAAAAATATGTATAGCTGAAATTGGCATAATGTCGAATAATTATGTTTGTAAGTAAGAGGGTGATTCTTACAAACCAATAGGATATGTAAAATCAGTGCAATAAGTATGGCTAAGTGGGCAGAATGTTGCTTGGCAAAAAGAAACTAGGTCTGTTTTACAATTTTCATACAGCTTGGAGGAATGCACATTATTCAATGTGTTCAGCTTTACCACATCTAGGAAACATACTTATCATGTTAGCGAGTGGATTATCACAAGTTTTGCCCAGCCTTACTAGAAAATAAAACTTTTTGAATCAAAAACTGCATATCCTTTACGAATATTTTAGATCTTTCGCAAAAGACAAAAAAAGGACAATAAGATTTTGCAGGCTTTTAATTTCGGATATCTGAATAAGGCTTTATTATGCTTTTGTGAATTCCATTCATAATACACTTACAAACGGAATATTTTAAATGTCCATGACTCATTAAAAGGCCAGATTACCTATCTGCAGAGGATGCTGAATGTTTCCAGTATTTGATGAGTCAATGTGTTTTAACCGAATTTGTTTCACCACAATAAAAAAAGTTGATAAAATAAGTGAGATTGTAGGTCAGAAGCTACTGTGGCAAATGTTTGGATTTTTGTCTCACATTGTACTGATTTAAATAAGCGCGATGAATTTTTAAATGAAGGAAAATTGAGATCCTATAATATCAACATTTCAAAAATGTTAAATGGAAACATTGCTTTTTCTAATAAATGCTCGGGGCCATGATAAAACCATTAAAGTGAATATGTCATTATTGTAATAAGTCTACATTTGTCTATTGAAGAAATAATAACAAAAGTTATCACATTTTTTGTATGCAATTATTGAGGAAAGATTAGGAGGACACTATCTCAATTTTTTGAAGTTCATTGAATATTCAGTATGTTAATGTATCTAATTTAAGTTATTTTAAAAACTAGTAGAAAAGTGTTTTACAAAAAAACACATTCTAAGTCGAGTAAAACTATTTTAAAAAAATGATGATACCTACTTGTGTCCACGGATATTCGTAACTATACTTCTACACCCTTTATTTTATTTGTTGTAAAGTACCAATTCAATAAGAAAAAATTAAAAAAAAAACATATATTATGTTCTTATACAACTTTTATTTCTTCTTTAAATAGCATATACAAGATAGAAACACAGGTTGAAAGCCCGGAAAAACTAAAAATCACTTTCTAAAAATTAGAAATAAGTTTTGATACAATATCTATCTAGTTATGTCTATCCTTGGACACAGTGTATGCAAATTCTTACAGATGGGCCTTCCTATATTAGGGCTTTTCTTTACAAGTTTTAAACAATATCCCTTACTTTTTGAGGTATGTGATTAACTCAAACTGTGAATAAGTGGATTGTAAAAAGTATGGTAAAATGTTCTCGATTTAATTTAAAACCAAATTCTAGTTTTCAATTCAACAAAAATGTCTTTCCAAATTCAATAATAAATGACAATATTGTTAAAGATAACAATATATTTATTTCACATAAACGATATATAATGTACTTTTGCCAAAGAAACGTATAAACTTTTTGTATGATCCTAGAAAAAAAACATTTGAGAGTTTTAATAAGTTCTAGCAAAAATCACATACTCAAAAAGTAGACTGCACTTTTCAGACTTGTATACTTATGACTGTTGAAATATGTAGATATGTAGATAAAAGGTAAGTAAATGGACTAAAAATGTCAAGTTAACCAGAAACGAAAAGAAACTATTGTTTTTAAATTATGCCAAATTATTTCTAATGATATTTAGAAAGAAAGCTGATGAATTATTATGAAATTATATAATCATTTAATGCTTGTTTTTTATTTGAGCAAAATAAGTTTTTTTTTACTTTTTTAACCTCGAACTGCCTGACCAGTCAGTGCAATCAATATAGGTCCTTATAATATGTGTACTACTCCCCCAGTTGTTGTATTCAGTATGTCCATTTTTAAGCAACCAACTGTTTGTACACCTTTTATATAGGAAAGAATATATTTGTGCACTCTTGTATTTCACTGAAAAAAAAAAAAGAATCCGATTTGGCTTTCTTTCGCAAAAAATACTGGGATCTCATTGAAAAATGTAAATATTTCAAAAATGTATTTCGGTGTTTAATGATCCCAAAATTTGGTATGCGTTGTACTAAAAAACGTAGATAATTGATAGAGATACCAAATGTAATTTCCGTAGAATTTAATTATTGAACAAATATTTTGTATCTTTGCTAACTTATAAATATTTCCAATTTTGTTTTGACTTTTGCAGGTGTCTACTGTAACTTACATGTAGATCAATAAAATTTCTCATATTGTTTACTTTGTTGTTTATTTCAATCCTTATTTACAATTTTTCTGCTCCGAAAACTGACTATTATATTGGTTTCAATTACTACATTCATGATCGACTGAGAATTTCTAGAAGTTACAGGTTGAACAGGAAACATGATCATACTGCTTTGTTTCTGTAGCAGTCGATTTTGCAAGCTGTGGTTTTATATTGTAACTGCTATGATTTGTATCGTCGCAAATTTTAAAAAAGTTTACAGATCAATAATTATTTTTGATATTCCGCTTAATACAAAGATATAAGAAAATTATCAACGTGACTACTAGTATCCCAAACATTTTATAATAGTTATCTAATAATAATAATAATTCTTACCCTCACAATACTCCAATAATAATCAATTTAAATAATAAAAACCTAGCAATTACCATCACAAGTCTTGTGATATTTTTCTGGTGATCTACTTGTGATTGTAGCATCACATGGCAGGGTTTTTCTTAGACACATATCATTGAAACTCATTTATGTTACATTTGATCATATTTTCAGTACATTGTTTTTGCATTTTTAAACCTGACATTACTCTGTATTACTATGGTGGAATATGCAAAATGATTTGGCTTGTTACGGCTCAATTTGTATATATCAGTGATATTAGATTGAGTCCCCTAAAATGGTGTCTTGCATCATAAAAGTACAAAAATAATTAAAGTCTTACCAATACTATCTCATTTAAAAAACAATTTTTCCCATGCTTATAAATTTCGAATATTACAATAATAAATGAGTCTTTAGGGAAGACAGTGTAAAACTGTAGAATGCTCGCAGTTTCATTAAATGGTAAAAATTCAATCAACGCTTCAACTCATAAGTATCTAGCATACTAATGAAGATTCCCTTACTCTATGTAAGTGTACCTTCATATTCTTTATATCCTAATGCACTTGTGATCAAAATTATGTTAGTCATAGCTTGAATTTGTTAATATTTTTATGGAGTCCCTTTTTAAAATGGCTGTCTAAAAATTGCCAAAGTGACATTTTAATTGAAATTATATACCAGGTACAACGTAAAGATGTGGGGTTGTAAAGATGGTAAGAAAAATATTGGACTTCAAAAGGCATAAATGACGGGCATTTTGATGAAAGATCGGAAAAAATAAGATTATATTATTCTTCCTATTCTTTGTGTGACATCAATTACTATTGCAAGAGAAGAGATAATGTTTTATTTTGACAGTTTCTTGTGCAACAGCACTTTTACATACAACTTTAGTTGTGTAGTTGCGTCTAGAACTTGCATCTTATAAAACAAGCTTATAAAATATTTTCGAAACTGAGTTAATCAAATTTTTTTATGTAAACTATTTAATTATTGCATCCTTAGTATGTTTATTTATAATAATTTTCCACTTTAAGTGCTTTTTGTCTCCATTTTTCTCAACTTTCTTCTTTATTTTTAAATTGTTTAAAATCTTATCTTCCTTGGAATCCTGGAAATGAGTACTAAATATTCGCCAAACTTTATATTTTTAAATGATACCCAAGATGAGTCTTCAACGGAATCTGTTATTACAGAAGATGGGTTTCTTTCTAATGTATTCATTGTCGGTTCTTCACATGTTTCCCTTTCTGGAAAAATGTTTGTAATTTCCAATTTGTCTTTGTTTGTTATATCCTTTCTTGTATGTAGTGGATTCTGATACGTATCTATCAAACAAAATATTTCATTACTTTGTATGTAGAGATAGAGAAAATATTGGAAGTCACTTTCAAAAACAGAAACTTTTCTAAATAGAAGACTCACTCTTTGCAACTTACCACCAAAATCACAACAAGTTTCCTTACTTGTCGTCACAGCTGAGAAGTCCCTTTTCAACTTGGGTTGTTGCTCTGGTTTGGTTTTTAAAACATCGATTACTTTCTTTATTTCTGTGGGAATATCCTTTTCATATTTACAAGCTATTTCTTTAACGGCAACATTGTTCTGATGAACCGTCTTAAAAGTATTTACTCAAATAATAAAGATAGACAGCTTAACATTCTTATTAGTTTTAAGAGATATTTTACTTTTTGTGCAAATCCATTCATTCAGTCTACTGAGACCTCAGCTTAGGTCACCAGGGTTGTGATTAGTTCAGAATGAAAAATCTCAATTAAGCCCCATAAAACATGTTGTTGGTTTAAGAAATATTTTTTCATGCAAGACCACAAAACGAGCAGAAATATCGACAGTAGTCAAGTGAACCAACAAACTTTGACTTTTAAGATAAAAAAATGATATGCACTGAATTATTATTATTAATTTCGAGAACAGATAGAGATCATAATTTGTCAAGAAAAACAGATGTGTCTACTATAATTGAACATCATGTAGCCCTTAAACCAGTACCAATATATTTTGATTGAGAAAACTATTTTTTAATCTGTGATTGAGCCATGTGGAGCCTGGACCAACACTACACTAAAGACCCGAGCATGACATCATAATTCCATTATAATAAATTGGCTATTATTATACGTGCAACGTATATGAAAGTCGGGATACGTCTTGCCCGCTCATTGTCGAGTTAAGTTACGTGAATTCTTTGCACATATATTTAACCCCATCCCTGTCTGAAGTTCCGAAGTAAACTTATTTGAAGATACGTTGGAAGTGCATTTATAATAATTCTTGTATTCCGATATTCCTTTTTCGTATGGCAGCGCCCATTGCTACCGACTGCTACAATATGGTGCGAATCTCGTCAACCAGTTGAAGAAGCGAGAATTCTAGACATTATATTTTGGAAGAGTATTTTTTATCTTGTGACGTATGCAAGAATGAAAATATAAAAATTTATTTAGGGCATTCTATACTTACTTACACTACAACGAACCATGGCTTGCTTTTTGGACTCACTTTTCTTTTTTATAGAAATATGCCATGTAAACTTGTCAAATCAAAGGGACTTAACAAACATTTTATTTTATTTTTGATATTAAACTCATAACGGACACATTTGCGTGTTCTTATTTTGTAAAAGATCCTGCAACAATGGTGTGTTTAATATTAAACCACCCTGTTGATTTTTTTTCGTCATGTGCCACCAGTGGTGATCGCTTGAAACAGCACTATGCACAGGGCTTTAATATAGTGTAGGTCCAGGTTAAGCTTAGTCGTAATGTTTTGATCTATAGAAATTAAAATGTCTTCGTTTATTCTACAGGGTATTCCAGGATAAGTGAAACAGGAGTTGTGACAATTTTTTTTATTTGAAATATGATACAGAAAGAGAGCACGGAGAAGGGATATGTCAGTTTATGATGATGCCTTTCGGCGTTTCAAGAGTTATCTGTCAAAGCAAAGGAATATATTACAAGCACAAAGAAGAAGAACAATTAATAGTACTGGATTTGAGCATTTTTATAAATGTGCAGACACTTTCGGACACATTGCTCAGACATTTATACAAAAATAAATGTCCGGATATTTGAAAATATAATTTTAAAGATTAGAAAATAATATGCATTGAACTTATTAATCTCAAGAACAGATAAATATCACAATTTGTCAAGTAAAGCGAATGTTATCTATTATAAAAAAAGAAATTTCAATAGCAAAGTCTATCTCTGTAGCTCTACTAATAGTAGACTTTTATTTTTAATTGTCGAAAAAAATATATTAATATAAAAGATGGACACCTCAATCGTAATATCATTAAGTAAAGGGTATATACAGGGTTATTTAAAAACAAATGCCACCCGTAACATAGCGGAATTCTACTCCAAAAATAAAGCGTGACCCGTGTTTTTTCTTTTTGTTCAAAGCTCTATATTAAGGGCCCCTCGGGCCCTTTAAAAGGGCCCTAAAATTTCTTTTTTCGCTATATCTTTTAAACGGCTTGATCGATTTTAATGATCTTTTGCACACGTTCTTAGATAATTATGTCACATAATTATGTTATAGTGCAGTATCCGCAACCGCCAGAGGGCACCACTTGTGCCAACCAGTTTCATTTATTATGCTCAGAACTTTTTTGCCCACAGTTAGGTAACTTGTAAATTAATTTGAACCACTTTGTAAAAAATTAAATTCTCTACAAAAAATGATTCTACTGTTTTTTTTTTCATAAATTGTACCGTTTCGGAGATAATGCCCAAAATTCAGCCATCATGCACGTACCACGAACCCACTCATATTAAACATTAGTGGAATAATGATCTAGTTATTTTTGGAAACAAACAATGAAACAATCACATTTACCTTTCACCATGTTTTCTAAAATTCAAATACAGTTTGGTTGTAATTAATACATTTAGTTAAGTTTCCCTAATAAAATAATGACACAAATACCTAATATTGAAATAACTATATAAGTACAGCAAATGCTCAAAAACTTTCAAATTCTTAGCATGATGGCTGAATTTTGGACGTTATCTCCGAAATGGTAAAATTTATGAAAAAAACAGTAGAATCATTTTTTGTAGAGAATGGAATTTTTTACAAAGTGGTTCAAATTAATTTACAAGTTAACTGTGGGCAAAAAAGTTCTGAGCATAATAAATGAAAAATGGTTGGCACAAGTGGCGCCCTATGGCGATTGCGGATACTGCACTATAACATAATTATGTGACATAATTATCTATGAACGTGTGCAAAAGATCATTAAAATCGATCAAGCCGTTTAAAAGATATAGCGAGAAAACGAAATTTTAGGGCCCCTTTAAGGGCATTTGTTTTTGAATAACCCTGTATATTCTAATAGAATATTTTATAATATCCTTTACATAATGGTAACATTTTGATTTCTAGAAAGTAAAATAGTAGCAAAAAATAATAAAATACCTGGAAAATTAATGAAAATATTGATATTTATCTACAGGGTGTCTACTTTTAAGTGTATACAAATCGATAAAAAATGTATTTTGTGAGATATTTTCAAAAACCTTTTTTTGTTCGAAAGGTCTTTAAAAAACGCTTCTTTTGACGTTTTTACTTTTGTCAAAATGCAAATCCAGGGACGGCTACGATTTTTTTTATACCCCGATTTTCACAAAAACCATTTAGCGATTTTTTTATTTAAAATTGACACAACAGCGTTAATCAGGACACCCCAAAACCCCCATATACTAAATTTGAACAAAAAATGTAGAGGGTGTTCGGTTCTACACAGTGTTAAAGTTGAGCAAAATAGGGACTTCAAAGGCACCTGGCGAGTCAAGCGTGCCATGGAATTATTTCAAAACAGTGGAAGAATTAACAGGACCACCCAAATTTCCGATTTTTTTCGACTTTTATGCTGGTCAAGTTTGCCTTGGATTATTGAAACAATGTTATTACTAAATGTAAAATAAATTAAATAAAAAAATATAAAGAGTCATTCAGTCATTTCCCTTGTGTTTACGGACAATATTCTAGTGTTTGTTAGGTAATAATTTTAAAAAATCTATCCAGACAGTTTAAATTCTTAATAAAAATATTCGCAAAAATCAGATCTGCCATGGAAATTAAAAAACAAGTCAATACAATAAATTTGACAGTTCTGTTAATATTTTTGGCCAACCTGACAAGCATAAAATTCGAAAAAAATCGGAAATTTGAGACGGTGTAGAGAAAAACATCCTGTATATTTCTTCTTGCAATTTCTTCCATCAACACTTTGGGTGGTCCTGTTAATTCTTCCACTGTTTAGAAATAATTCCATGGCACGCTTGATTCGCCAGGTGCCTTTGAAGTCCCATTTTGCTCAACTTTAACACGGTGTAGAACCGAACACCCTCTACATTTTTTTTTTCAAATTTAGTATATGGGGGTTTTGGGGTGTCCTGATTAACGCTGTTGTGTCAGATTTTAAACAAAAAAATCGCTAAATGGTTTTTGTGAAAATCGGGGTATAAAAAAATCGTAGCCGTCCCTGGATTTGCATTTTGACAAAAGTAAAAAAGTCAAAAGGAGCGTTTTTTGAAGACCTTTCGAACAAAAAAAAAAGGTTTTTGAAAATATCTCACAAAATACATTTTTTATCGATTTGTATACACTTAAAAGTAGACAAACTGTATGTGAGAAGAGACCTTTGAATTTCAGTTATTGACTTACCTTTTTGACATTTGGCAATGTAACAGGATCATGTACAATATCCTGAAGTCCACTATAGACATTTGAGAAATACACCTCAGTGGGCGGATTGAACATGGGACCCTGGTTCAGTTCTGGTAATTTTATTATCGTACTCAACCTGGACGTCACTTGCAATTCCTGCTTCGGTTCCTGTTGCGTCTGCCTGACCATAGGGGTATGGACCGGGACTAGATCTACGAGTTTCTTAGGCGCCTTGTTGATCGCCAAATTTTCTATTATGTACTCGTATTCGGTGCACTCATTGCCGAAATATTCGGTCATATCGTCGGGCCTGAATTTCCGTTTGTGACAGCAATTGCCGAACAGGCGATTTAGCAGAGATGGTTCGGGGTTTTGCGAGGCAATATCTGGCATTTCGTTGCCATTCTTATAGATGTTAATTTGACAGTTGTTGATTGGTGCAGGTAAAAGTGCAAGTAACTGTTTGTTGTGTTGGAAAAGCTAGTGGATTTTTTTTTTTACTCGATGATCATTTTTCATGGGACGAGTTCAAAAACTGCGAATTTCCCAAATTAGATTAGGCAACTTTTGATTGTGTTCAGCGAAAACTCATAATAAACTCTAGCTAAATATTTCAAATTCTGTTTGGAGTTGTCAGGTTTAAAAGAAACAAAAAATTCAAATAAAGTCAAATACAAAGGTGTTTCCTAAACGTGTGGCCAAAAAAAAAGGGAATATTCCTTGGGTCCAAATAAAAAAGCTCCTATAAATATGTGCAGAATTGCTTCATTTCCAAAATACAGGTTGTTATATACAGGGTGAGTTTTTTCGATGCCCACTATGGGGATCTCGGAAACTAGCAGAGCTAGAACAAAGGGTTAATGGGGAAAGAATTGCAGTTTTAATTGCTCAATCTAATGCCCCTTTTGGATTTTCAAAAAAGTTCATGGCTCACTAGATATTTTAAAAAGAGTGATTTTTTGCTATTTCATCAGATCTCTGTAGCTCCGTTATTTCTGATTATACAGAAAAACTGTAAAGACAAAAATTGAAGATAATTTTGGGCTTAATAAGATAATCTAATCCAATTTTTTATGTTTGTGATTTTTGAGATATGACATAAACTTTTTTTTTTTTTTTAAATATAAATCATAGTTGGCTGTGGTCTTATAAAATCGGTCATTCTTTGAGCTTTCCAAAGATATAATACTCGGCATAGTTATTACAAAAAACGAAAGAGCTATGGCTAATTTTCTGATTTTTTTTTAATTTTCACTTAGTCAGCCATGGAATATTTTCATAATTACGTTCTATTTATAATTAGACATACTTCAAACTTTCTAATATTTTGTTTTTAGCTGGTAACAAAATGTAACAAAATGAAACAAAAATTAAAAAACTCAAATTCAAATTATTATTATTTTAAAAGGTCACCTTTTAAAATAAAAAAGGTGTTCAAACAATCCACCATTATTATTTATGCAAATATTGCATCTTTTTAAAACTGAATTTGTCGCCTTTCTGAGAGAGCGCCTGTCAATACTGGCAATTACTTCTAAAACAGCTGCTCTTAATTCAGCAATTGTCTCATACTTTATTTTGTACTGTTCCCCACAAAAAGAAATCCAAAACAGACAAATCGGGGGATCGGGGCTGCCAGGAAATAGGTCTATTTCTCCCTATCCAACTATTTGGTAGAGCTGATCTAGGTAATTTCTTACGGGCAAATAATTATGTGGTGGAGCTCCATCATGATAATTTTTGTATTATTTTGTTACGTTTTTGTTATCAGCTAAAAATAAAATATTTGAAAGTTTGAAGTACGTCTTATTATAAAATAGAAAGTAATTATGAAAATATTCCATGGCTGACTATGTGAAAATTAAAAAATCAGAAAATTAGCCATAGCTATTTTATTTATTATAATAACTATGCCGAGTATTATATTTTTGGAAAGCTCAAAAAATGGCCGATTTGATAAGGCCACAGCCAAATACGATTTAGATTTAAAAAAACACAAGTTTATGTCATATCTCAAACAGCATAAAAATTGGATTAGATTATCTTATTAAGGTCAAAATTATCTACAATTTTTGTCTCTACAGTTTTTCTGTATAATCAGAAATAACGGAGCTACAGAGATCTGATGAAATAGCAAAAAATCACTCTTTTCAAAATATCTAGTAAGCCGCGAACTTTTTTGAAAATCCAAAAGGGACATTTAGATTGAGCATTCAAAATTGCAATTCTTTCCCTATTTAACCTTTGTTCTAGCGCTGCTAGTTTCCGAGATCTCCATAGTGGGCATCGAAAAAAACTCACCCTGTATAAAGTTTAATAAAAAAATCGTTTCTTAACACTATCTAAGAAATGCTTGGGCCGATTTCATTAAAATGTTTAGAGAATCTTAATAATTTTATGTGGGGTCTTTTAGATATATTAGAGGTGATTCCATGGGCTTATTGTCCACAGCCGAGGACGCTTGGAATTTTACACAAAAAGAAATGCCCATTAGATTTTTGCAAATTTCCGAACCTGCTTGTATAAAGCAAATAAAACTACAACTTTTTTTGTCCCTTGATTTTTTCATACGTGGCATCGTTTTCGAGAAAAAAATCCAACTTTTGCATGTTTGAGGTTTTGAGTTTTTTTTCTCGAAAACGAAGCAACATACGAAAAAATCAAGGGACAAAATAGTTGTATTTTTAGTTGCTTTATTCAAAACAATTCTTAGATTGTAATAAAAAAAAACGGTTTTTACAAAACTGTTATATATAAACTCTGTTTATAGGAACTTTTTCATTTTGACACAGGGAATATATTCCCTTAAATTTTTGCCTCATGTTTAGGAATCACCCTGAATATCGACACATTTCAACTAAATAGTTATTTATACATTGAAAGATGCGTAAGTCCTCTTTTTTGGAGTTGCCTCCCGCGGTCCTTAAAAACCTCCTGATGTATGGTAGGTACCTCTTTATCCTTAATGAAACACCCTGTATGTGGTTTAGTGCGTACTTGAGCAAAAAGTAACTCTGATAATTGTTATTATTTAAAATGATTCCAGAATCACAAAATGTTCCCCAAAGTTAGTATTATACAGGGCGCAGTCATTAGTAATGGCACATATATAGTGCAACTGCATATATTTTGGGCCAAAATATTACGATTGAGGCCACAGAAAATATACGCTACGCGGAGCGTATATATTCTGTGATTGAGGCTAATATGCCTTATAGAAATGTTGTTTGTTCAAGAGATACAGGGCGTTAAAGTTCATTTTTTAAATTGAATTATGGCTACATCTCCCGAAATAATTAAGCTGCTGAACTGAAATTTGCCACTGCTATATGTTTTTGAGGACGGAGATTAAGCTGAAATCCCAATTTCTACCCTTATTTATACAAACAAGGTTTCTACGTATCTTATTACAGAGGGCGCCACTTGGTCTGTTTTTGGATGGTGCTTTTACTCGTAACTTTTTTAAGGTTATCTTTTTGGTCCTGCAGGTCCATCATTTTAGTGCCTCTTTTCATTCTGCAGCAAAAAGGTACTCTTGTTTCATAACGGTCAAATCAACCGTCCGCGTTGAAATTGCCAAAACGTGCCCCAAAACACCTGTTGACTTCAAGATTCGAAAAATAAAATATTCACCCACTGTTCTCAAATATTGCACAACGACTGTACCATTTAAAGTGAGAAAAAACTCCATATATGAACAATGTCCCAAAAAATGTTTACTTTCAAAATGGAACGGATTGAAACTCGACAAAATTTGGGCACCCATTTCAAGAAAAAAAAATGTGTTTTGACTATAATGTTCATTTGGAATTTTTTTCTTCATTTTCAATGTACCTACCTACAGTTGATCTGTAACATTTGAAAGTAGTAGGTGAAAATTTTATTTTTGGCAATTTAGACGCAATTTAAACGCAAACGGTTGGTTTGGTCGTTATGAAACAATAAGAGTAACCTACCTTTTTGTTGCAGAATGAAAAGATGCACTAAAATCTAAAATGACGGACCTGCAGGGCCAAAAAGGTAACCTCAAAACAGTTAGGAGTAAAAACACCAATGACGTTGTAACCTAATGTCTTTGAAAAACACCGATCCAAAAACAGCGCAAGTGGCGCCCTCTATGAGATACAGCGAAATTGATATTTTCAGCTTATTCTCCATCCCCAAGAACTCAGCAGTGCCAAATTTCAGTTCAGCGTTCAGCAGCTTGATTAGGTAGTTTGGTTGGGAGATGTAGCCCTAATTCTATTTCAAAAAATGAACTCTAACGCCCCGTATCTATTAAATGAGCTCTTAAACAAACATTTCTATAAGCACAGACCTATATAGCTTCGGCTATATAGGTCTGTGCTATAAGGCATATTAGGCTCTTTTGGCCCAAAATATATGCGGTTGCACTATACGGTGTGGCCATTTTAGTGTGCAACATATGGGATTTTTTTTTATTAATTGTACCACCAAAATACAAATATTGCCGAAAGTTGGTGCATGTTCGATAATCATATTAGGTGCCCTTAGAATGGTTGCAAGTTAAACAGCATACAGGGTAGGTCGAAAAATATAAAAATTGCACAAGATGGAGTGAAGTACCCTTTATTTCAAAAAATTCAGGAAAAGGTTATTAAGAAAAGTTGTTTAGAATTAAAAGCTATGCTAAATACCAAAACATAGCTTCCTAAGAAAAAAAAAATTTCGTCGATGAATTTCCAGTTTCTTATTAAACATTTAAAATAAAAATTTTGCACCTTAAATGAGAGTTTTTTAATAGACACATTATCATTACTAATGTTTTACCTTGTTCATAAGAATTTTTGCGAAATTTTAAAGTTGTGTTTAATATCGTTGCAACAAACATGAAGTTTATGATTGTGATTCCCTAAAAAACTAAAAATCTAAGTTAATTTAGAAATATGCTTGAATTTGAACAAAGTTATGAGAAATTAATTTGATTTTGATTAATTTATGAAAGTGTTTAGGGAGAATATTAAAAAATATATATTTTTAGAAAATTATTAATGTTTTTCAAAAAAATATATTTTTTTTCTTAGGAGGCCATGTTTTGGTATTTAGGCATAACTTTTAATTCTAAACAACTTTTCTTAATAACATTTTGCTGGATTCTTTGAAATAAGGGTACTTTACTTTTGAACAATTTTTATATATTTTTTGACCTAGCCTGTATGCTGTTTGACTTACAACCATTCTAAGGGCACCTAATATGATTATCGAAAATGCACCAACTTTCGGCAATATTTGTATTTTGGTTGTGCAATTAATAAAAAAAATTCCCATATGTTGCACACTAAAATGGCCACACTGTATATTATGTGCCATTACTAATGACTCACCCTGTATAGAAAAACGCAATGACATATTTATAGGCCTTATATAGAATAAATGGAGACTAATAAATCATTCCAGCATATAGCATATTATATTAATTTATTGATTTATTAGGCTCCATTTATTCTATAAGGCCACTTCATTACCGTTTTCTATATTACTATAACCAATGACCTTTGACTATAACCATAACCGTTGACTGAAGGTTCACCCAACGCTATAACTTTGTGGAACAATTCTGATAGTTGCTTTATCGGCATATTTTATAATCTCCATGAATTATTTTAAAGGACTTCATTCTTAGCGTCAAATTTTCTATATTTTTGATTGTGATTACTTTCACAAAATATATAGGTTAATTACTTTCTCAAAAATGTACTTGCATGCCTATGAACCAATATCCCACATTTTTTCTTTACGTCAGAGATTACTTTTATGCAAAACCAATTGAAATTTCATGATGACAATTGGTTGCAAAAACAGTCCTATTAACAATAACCCCCTAGGCCCTAACTTAGAAAACATGCAACTTTGCACCGGATTTCGGTCGAATATATAAAATTACAAACCGTTTAAATTACACCGGCATTAAATGTCAAAAGTGTCTTCAAAATGGCAGGCAGACAAAAGGAGTCGAAAATTACGATGCACAGTAGGGAATGGCGCGTTCTCCTCTCCTCCATTTCTCTGCCTCGCACGCGAAGCGGCTCTCTGATGATGTTTTGTGGTAATAATTTTGACAGACAATTTTGTGACAGATTATTATTCAAATTTTATCTGGCTGGGGTCAAGGTCAAATTCAAATAAATAACGATTTCGTTCCGCAATTGGATTTCTGGCTGCTGGCCCTGGCATTACCCACCTAATTGAAAAGAGAAGACTTCACAAGAAAAGAGGTATTTCTAAAACTTTCTAAACATTTTCCCCATACCTTTGATTCTCACCGACTGAAGACTGGCCCATCCAACAAGATATAATACGCTAGAACCAGGGGGCGAAAAGCCTCCTCTGCCTCCCGATAATGAAGAAAACATGAATAAGTGACAACAAATCACAAATTATGAATTGAAGCAATCTCACATCTGACCAGATCAGTATCTCGATACGAAAGAATACCGCTAATATATCACACACTGATCCCTGTCCCTTTGAAGTAGGGATGTGCGATCCATTCCAAAGTATTGATATTGCGTATCAATCCATATCGGAAATTGCAATATTGATACAGGTAAATATCGCCATAGAAGGAGTCCGTGTATCGATATACCATTTTGATCCGGAATATTTTAGTGGTTGTACAGTACCTATAGTATTTTTCAACAAATTATTAAGGATCTTATTTTAGCTCACACGATCGAGAAATTTGTCATTCACGAATAATATTTCATTTGAATATGGATATTTCTGGACAAGTGTGCTATGCCAGCAAGAGCAAACAGTAATGTAATCTCGGATCATTGTTGGGGTATCGACACATTCCAAAATTAGTTGATACTTAGAAGTATTGTTCTAAAAAATATCGACACAAAATATCGGCCGGGTATAATCGAAAGTAAAAATATTGATACTCCGATATGTATATTGGATCGTATCGCATCCCTACTTTGAAGTCTATCTACAATTTAAAAATAATAATAATAGGACTTTATTGCAAGAATACAGTACAAAACATGTAGGTATCCTGTACAAAGGCGAAGTCTGGCAACAAGTGCCATTCATACTTAACCTTTACCTAACCCTAACCTATATCTACCCAAAACATAACCTATATAAATTTTATTAAACTACGGCGTATCAAACGATATAGTATAGTTATAGCCAACGACGAAAACAGTGTCCAGGACATATAAAAAGCACCATCATCTAGAAAGCAGCAACCTCTTTACCTTTCCGCTAAAAACCCTGTTGCCAATCTCGTTCCTCAAAGTTGTATCTAAGGAATTATACAGGTGAACAGCGTTAAAAGAAAAAGACCTTTGAAAGAATGATGTGCGGTGGGCAGGCATTGTAAATAAATTTATGTGACGAACATTTAAGCTATGTATTGCAGCGCGTGGCACAAGTTTTCTTACTAAGTAAGGAGGAGAAGAGGCTTTAATAATGTTAGCAACAAAAGTGAGCATATGTAGCGCAAAATTGCCCCTAACATCCAACCATTTTAATTCTTTGAAGGATGGAGATATATGATCATATTTTCTTAGGTTTGTAATCAGCCTGCAGCAGGTGTTTTGTATTCTTTGTAATCTGTTCAATGTACACATATACAATATCTCCATAATGAATTTTTGAAAGAATTAAGCTTTCGCAGAGAAGCTTTCTTGTATTCATATCCAATAAGCTCCTACTTGCGTATAGCAATTTTAGTCTCAAGTAGCATCCCTTGGTCAACCCAACAACATGATCCACGAATCGAAGTCCCTCATCAAATGTCAAACCAAGAATCCTCGCAGTCGACACAACAGTCACATCCGAACCATCTATTTGAACTCGCATATTTAATTTCAGAAATTCTCTATGCTTCTTTTTTGAAAATATAATTAGTTTAGATTTTGTCGGATTCAAATGCAAATTGTGACTTATAGCATATTTATTTATACATAGCAGATCCTCACTCAAAGTTTTCTGTGCTACCAGATAATTTTTGGGGTGAAAATTCAAGTAAACTTGCGTATCATCGGCAAAAGCCTGAGTATTTGATCGAGTAACAACATTCATTAGGTCGAAAGTATAAACGAGGAAAAGCGTAGGGCCCAGCACAGAACCCTGTGGGACACCCGACGTAATAAGTGATCGTTCAGAGACGTTGTTTCCGATACTAACTTGCTGAAACCGATCCTTTAAGTAATTAGATATGAATTTTAATGCAGAATTATCAAAACCGATATATTTACATTTAGCAATCAGCAAATTATGACTTATAGTATCGAATGCGTTACTAAAATCCAAGAGAACCAAAGCAGTGGCTTCATCGTTGTCAATACCCCTTAGAATGTTATCACTCAAATTTGCCAGAGACGAGACGCAGCTATGGGCTTGCCTAAATCCTGATTGATTCTCTGGAAATAATTTATTTACCTCCAAGAATTTCACAAGTTGTTCAGATACTATTTTCTCAAGAACTTTAGAAAAAATCGGTAGCAAGCTAATAGGACGCAGATCGGAATAAGCTTTCGGGTTCTCAATCTTAGGTAGCGGAGTGACAACAGCCACCCTCCAAGTAGTTGGAAAGTAACTGTGTTCAATACAACAGTTTAACAGATGAGTTACATGCGGAGCGATAACAGGTAATAAGGTCCTAAGGTTGGAAATTGGTAGTTCAGCTTGAATTGTTGAGGTAGTTTTCTTATTATACAGGGTGTAAATAAATAAGTGCGAACAATTCCGGGGGTGATTCAGATTCAGAATCTAAAAAGAAAAAATATAAACAAGGCTGTTTCAATTTTATTTAAAATTTAAAAATATTGTCATGACCTGGTTATCTGTGACTAGGAGAAATAATAACTAGATTTAATATGACAAAAATCTATTTATTAATTAATATAAAGATCAAACTACAATTCGCACAATTTAACCAGACACTCTGCTGGAATGCTTGGAATGCATCCTCGTGGGAACACGGCACACCATTGGCTGCCTTAAATCCCTATTTCGATCGCCATTAACGACAAGGTTGTCAATTATACGACACCACATTTAATTTCATTCATGTGAATAGGGCATTCCCGATACATTTGGCAACAGGGGTCTGTTGTCTCTGTCTGTTATCATAAACGGAACGGGGTGGTGCGAGGAAATGTAGGGGAAGTTGTTGATTTGAGAAGTCGTAGAATTGACGCAACGTTGCCGCACTTACTTACCCGAAATTCGTAATTTCTTGCCCAGCATGTAATCGTCACCGAGGGCCTGATGGTCAGGCCGTCGTAAGTAGCCGTCGTCTTCTCCATAAATTTCTTGGTGCAGCGAGACCCTGTCATGTGACTCGATCCCCCCGGTCGCTGGCTACATCTACGGTAGTTTGTTGGGCATATTGCTGTTCAGGAAAAAGTTTAATGTGGTACTTAAGGGGAAAATGTTTCATACAAACCCCATAGAGGATTTGCATTTATAATGAGCTATAAACTATCCTTTCATTTCCATTATAATTTATTTATTTCAAATCGCCAAAGTTTAATGTTCTATTTAATATGTTCTATTATTAGAAGGTGCTCGCTAAAATAATTAACTTTTTGAATTTGGAAGGGGCTTGTATTTTTTTGTTTTTAATATAAATATAGTTTTAAGTGAGAATTGAGCTCAACTTGTAAAAAATATTAAGTTTCAGCATTTCTTTTCTTCCAGCAAACTTGTCCGTCTTATAAGTCCATAGAATTTGAGGGAAACAACTAAGGAAAAGACTATTAGATGTGGACCTATGAGCTTCCTGGAGTTTATTAATATATTTTTTACATTATTATTCCTACTGCAAGAAACTGTCTTTCCTTAATTTCTTCCATTTGCAACAGGAAGAAGGACAATTGGGAAACAATAATGTTTTTGTATTGTAGGGACAGAAAGTACTTAACACCAAGATGTTAAGGAGATCAAAATCATCGTCAAATATTCCTGTTCCTTCTTCTCATAAAAATAAAGTTCGGGAGGGCTCAAATCCGAGGTAAGTTGATATTACCGAAGTATAAAATACAAAATACATGTTTACCACACATGATTACATTTTTTATAGAGCGTCACACAGAGGCAGTTATGTAGTGCAACCCGCACCGAAAAGGACAACTAGTTTGGATCGAAAATCGAGTCTTGACCCAACACTGACACGAACATGCCTTTTTACCCCTACGACGACGACGAAGGCAAAGACAAGCCAGAAATTCCGTCCAAATTCATTGGTGGTAAGCGGTAAGCAACGGCACAGATGGATACTTGTTCTACAAGGTGTTTCTTAATTTCAGGGTGCGACTCCTCGGACAACACCAAACCACAAGTCTAAGCAGAAACTCATCAACGACAGGGCGTGGGTGGCCAAGCAGTATGCCAAAGTTCAGAATTTCATACAGGTCAGTGGGCTGTTCGACCCCCAGAAAGCGAATCCCGGGAATATAAAGCCGCCCACGATCGGCACATTCATCTACGTGTGCACCGTTCTGCTGAAGGAGATCTTCCCAAACATCAAAATAGACAATGCCAATTATAAAGATGTCGTCCCGACGCATATGAAGCTGCTGAAGTACAATGGAGTCATGACGAATTCAATTCTGAAAGCGGGTTAGTAAACGCGTCGCGTTTTTTTGGAAACATTCGGGTGAAATTTTCGATTTTTTAACGTTTTATTTTACAACCGACATGAATTTTTCATTAATGATCATTTTCATATTATGACGTCACAAGTCGGCGGCCATGTTCGCTAGAGGACAAACACGACAAATAGGTGCTTAGTTCATCTTCACCTTTCCAACACGGCTCAATCAAATACACAATTAATAAAATATACCTACCCCTAGACTTCAGTTACTAAAAAGCCATTTTTAAATCTTAAATAATTATACAGTTTAAGAAAGTGTCGGCAGGGCTACAGTTTATTTTATTATCAAAAAATAATAATGTATACTCTACTGATCAGTGTTTTGAGTGAGAGAGCACCATTCTCATAAGGTGGACTCAGCTCCTAACAATATTAAATCTACCTGAATTCTTATTATAAATTTTTGGTCTAAGTTAATGCAAATTACTTCCGTATTTTCAGGGGTAATATAACAAGTGGTGTGCCTATTATCGATAATACCTTTCGTTAATTTTACGAATTATAATCCCAAACTGAAAATACCACGACTGCGCAGCGGGAGTGGTATTTTCTTAGCATTGGGATTATAATGAGTGATAAATTAAGGAAAGGTATTATCTATTATTAGGCAAACCACGAGTTGTATTTAAAAATTAAAAAGAGAATTTAACAACTGCAAATAGTTAGTTTGACAGCTCGCTGTCATTTAGATTGAACTTTCGGTTCTGAATATGTTTTTGTGCTAATAGATATTTCAAGATCAATGTGTTAACTGAAAACATATATTCTAGTCCTATTATAAATTTTGTAATGTGAAGAAGTTATAGGGTTATCAGTTTTAGCTGCCACAATATTGGTTTACCGTAGCTAGGACGTAACTAAGAGAGTACGATTTCAGCGAAAATACCACTAGTGGTATTATGCTTGAAATCATCACCTGATTGGTTACTATATCAAAAATCATATCATTTCACTGCTTCATATTGGCAGGCGTAGAATTCTCAGCCTAATATGCCTAGTACGATTTTAGAAAACTTTCGTGCAAGCTACTTTTTAGAAAAATCATTTGAAGCTGAGTAAATAATAAATAACCGTCTTTTTAGCCATGATGTGGGTGCGCGTCATCTATCGGAATTGAAACCTTCGGAATTAAAATTGAAATCTGGCCTATTTTGGGTTGTTTTATTATTAATTTTGCGGAGTAGTCGCAACATATTTTCTTATTTGCGTTGTATTTCTCATATCCCAGTACATTCAAAATAAATACTTTCTTGTGAGTTACATTTTCAATTTATGTTTAAAGAAAGGCAGGAACAACAGATTTGTTAAGCAGTGTCCGGCAAATTCACCGAGGTTGCTCAGCCTTAAGTTTTAAGTTGAAAAAACGCTGGTGGAAAAAATGTTGTTCCTCACTTGCAAAAAGTGTCACTTGTTAGGAAAATAACTATTTTTCCACTTCATAAAAAGGAGTCCTTTAAGCAGCAGTTCTTAAAAAAACTGGACAAAATAATATTAAGCTCATTCTTTCCTATTTATTTAAGTGATTTACCTGAATGGGCTATTTGACCTAAAATTCTTTTGCTACTTAATTACAGTTCCAAAAATTCAAAATGCCATTCCATTGCCCTATTAGAAAGGAAGGCAACTCGGTGAACTCTTATTTTATTGCCTTACGACTACATAAACCTGACAAATAGGTGACTCCTCAGATAAATCACTAAAATCACTTTGAAAGAATACTACTTTTATCGTATTTTTTATAGTGAACATGCCAAACACGTTTCCTCACGTAATGTCAATGTTCTCCTTCCTCATCGACTGCATCTCCATGAGCAACGACATATTAGACCCTGAAAACTTTCCCGCCAATATGAGGCAACTCTACAAACTGAAGGATCTGTTTCTAAAGCACAACATAAGGGACTATGCAGATTTCCAGAACAATTGCTCAGTATGCAGCGAAGAAATTATCAAGGAATACAAAAAAGAGATTGTGGAAATTATGGACATAGACATGGATAAATTCGAGGAGGATAAACAAATATTGGAGCGAAATACGAAACAAATGGAGGGGCAAGAATTGAAAATCGCCGAGCTCAAGGAGGGTAATGACATTTTAAAAAAGGAAATCAGGGAAACAGAGTAAGTGCAATGATGTTAATTCCTTTTTCCTTTTTGATAATAGTTTGATCACTGAATAACGAGGATGGCAATAATGTAACGTAAAAGCATTGAGTAAAGGATATTATTTAGAATATTATATATCCTTTACTCAATGGTAAAAGTCCACAGATAAAGCTCATATCAAGGTAGATTCAGTTTATTCAGTTATAATTCAATACATGAATAAAATAAGAGTTTCCTCAGTTACCCATTGCCCCCATTTTTAATAGGATAATAGAATGGAATTTTCTATTATTTGGACTGTAATAAAGTGGCAACGGAATTTTAGATCAAATAGCCTGTTCAGATAAGTCACTTAATTAGTACGAAAGAATAAGTTTCTTGGTAAATGAGAGTCCCAAATGTATTGTTCTTGTGTATACTAACGGGTCACAAGAGCAATAAATTTAAATTTCATAATTTGGTTTATTAGCGAACCTATTAGTTTCGAAAATGAAATGCAAAACTTTTTTACTTTAGGACCAAAATCGATGAAATCGAAGAATATCTGGACTATGATGAACACTCTCTGACCGAAGAAATGAGGGTGTTGAGATCCGACATCGAAAAATTAAGGAACAAAGAAGAAGACATAGAAAAAGAAATAAGGCAGTTAGAAGAAACTGTTGCACACCAGGTATGTTCTTACGAAACCAAAAGGAAGTTACAAATGGATATAGGTGATCTGAAGAGGCAGGTGCCATTGAAGCGGGATAAAGCCAATGAAATGATGAAAATAAAAGAGGAGTTCGACTATAAAACAATGGTTATTCTGGACCAAATTAGAAGTGAGGTATTTATTTATTGAAACATTTTGTTACAAGATAGAAAATGTTTTTTTTATTATAGGTTTACAGGTGGAATAGTTCTATTATGAAAGCCAGTATTTCTAACCCGGATGTAAAAAAACTTGCACTTAGGGAACGGAATTTTACAGCCGAGAGTTTCGACCAAGAAATACATGACATTTTCGAGAATAAGTTGTTAATTGAAAAAACCAACAAAACACGATTGAATGAAATGAAAAATGAAATTGACAGAATTGAAGAACTGATATTGTGTAAGGGAAATGAATTAAAAGTATTAACGAAGCAAGTTGAAGTTTTGACGGAAGAAATAGAAAAGAAGAAACGTTTCCTTACTGAAGAAGAAATTCAACTGAAACAAGCAAGTTTTGAGCAAAAAATAAACTTTCTATGTTTTGATGTATTCTATTTTATAGCTATTGGAAAAACATAATAATGAAGAAAAGACATACAAAGAAAAACTACAAAAGTTGGCAAATAATACAGAATTGGATGACTTGAAAAAAACTGTTGACGAATTGGAAACAAAAAGACAGAAAATGAAACAAGAACTAATGAAGTTATCCAAGAAATGTTTGAATTTTTTCTTAGATTTAAACAACATTATGGTGAAGAAGTTGAATGAAATGGATGTAAGGTATATTTACAAAATGGGTATTTAAAAACTAAAAAATATATATTTTTCTAGAGTGTCATCAATGATGTGAGGAAAGATCTTACAGAGACCTTTACGAGACTCGTGGAACAGAAAAATCAAAAATTGCAAATACTGAATAGTCTGAACCTGAACACAGATTCAAGTAAGGATTTATTGTAGTATAAATATTTATTTTATTGCCTTTTATAAAACTACTGTAAATAAGAAAATAAATTATTTTAGCATTTTTTCCTATTTTCTTTTATTACCTCTTATTATTATTGGTTCAATTGATATATCGATGGCCTAGAAGCAATACCTCTTAAGAACAAAAAATAATACCGATACAAACCCTCTCTACCAATCACCAGATGCATAGAGCCACGGACCAATAAAATCATCTACATTATTGATCATGTGGCAATACCTCGCATCAAAATTTGGCCTGCAATACTTCGGGATAAGATAGCATAATAAAATAATAATGACAAGTTATTTTGAAATGAAAATGACAAATTTGTAGGTTATTATAGTTGCCAAAAAAATGCCGCGTATTTCGACAGTGAAAATAGAGGGAGCTTTAATCCAACTCCCGACAGGTTAATACCAGCAGTAAACGTCAGAGTTTAATAACGTCATGAATTGCTACTTCATGACATCATTCATTACAACTGAAGCCACATGAATGACGAAAGTTCATCGCGTGAAATCGGCTAAAGGTTTTTTTTTTTATAGTATTCTTAAACGTGCAATAACTTTCCTGTTTGTGAATATTTTCGATGGTAGGTAAACATATTTTTTGTTCAATTTTTACCTAGAATTCATTGCTGTAGATATATTTTCTTTGGTTAAAAAAAAACCCAAATGTGCTGAATTTAACCCTATGTTTTTTCTTCTTTAAAACCACTAACCAAAAAATGAACACCAATGAATGAATAATTAAGTTGAATAAAAAGAAAGTTTCAGTAAAAGTATTATATTTCTATTTCTAAAAAAAAACACGTCCAAGGTGTCTTCTGGAGTACACATCCATCGTAATTAAATGCTGCAACACTTTCTTATCTTAATCGACCTATAAAATATCCAGCGACAGATATTTAAGCAACACTGGAGGCAATGGCAGTGCTTGTATCCGAACCAACAACCTCGTAGGCCCCATTTGCCTCCTTATGGTTATCCTGCACAGCTCTCTTAAATTCAACGGGTTCGTTTTGACGTAAATCAGAAAATCGCACGAAGGGTCCTTCAGTTCTGTTCGTAGTGCCCTCGGGTCCCAGCTCATTTCCGACAAGCGGAAACCACTATACACTATCAATTTGACTAGATGAAGATCACCGTACCGCTTGGCCAGACTCAGGTTGTCCACGTAGGCCCTCTCGTCTCGGAGATTTACGTCCGCACCGTGTTGGACTAGAGTTGCGGCCGCTTGGACGTTTCCGAGAATTATCGCGTAGAACAAGACTGTCCCCTGGTAACTGTTGGCGTTCATGTTGGCCCCGTGGTAGATCAAGAGGCCCAGCAATTCCCGGACGCTCGACGGTACCCGAACGTCTTGTACGCACACGTGTAACGCAGTGCGGCCGTCTATGTGGCTCGCAGTGTTCACGTCAGCTTTGTGTGCGAGGAAATATCTATGAAAAGAGAAAAAAATATATACGGGGCGAATCACCTGAAACTCGTCAAATACTTCTATTGCAAATTGTAGATGGCGCTGCGGTCAAAAGAAATTTATTGTTGGCAGTGGTGCATCAAAATTGTTCTTCAAATTGAAGCAAATTATGCACTATAAACGAATTTTGAAAATCAACAGTTTTTCTTTTATCGAACTTTAAAGTGGTCAGTGCATCGGCACTGTCGCAATAACAAGGCCCGCTAGCTGAAAGCGATGAGTCATCCAAGGGAGGTGAGCCTAAGGCGCCAAATTCAAATTTCAAGGTGTCAACTTGGTAAATTTGGTAAAAAAACACTTTAAAATGATTGTTTACATATACATATGTAGCTCATGGTTTTACAACACGGAAAATAATCTACGAGAGTGAAAGTCACATTTTCAAGGGGTTTTGGTGCATTTAGATATCTACCGGTAATTTTTTTGTAAATGCCAATTATTTCTTATTTGCCTGCCCAGATACAACTAAATTCGAATAAATAAAACCATAAAACTTACTGATTTCAAGGTGGTTACGTTTAATCACTTAAAATTGTTAGGTATAACACTCTCCAACAGTCCAAACCAAAATCCTGGAAAACTGTGTAGGAACAAAATCTCTTTTGATGGCCTTAACCCACTTTTCCCTTAAAATAAGGTCTCTATGGAGGAAAAAGCGGATACATTAGGACCGCCTTTGTAGTTTCCCTTGCAGTTGGGAACGGAATACGTCCATGGCATGATTTAAATTAGTCCGAAACTATAGACACAACCTAAAACCTATAAACTAAAATTGAACTTTAATCACTTTATTCTGAACCACTGCTGTTTTACCACCTTACTAATAAAACTCCACGTCCTATATTACTAAAAAACACAGCCCAACAAACAACAAACGTTCTTTAAAACAGGAAAATCGCCAGACAAGTAAACGTAAACAACTTCAAAAAGCAACCTCCCGACCTCCCTGTGATGACGTAGTGACGTTTTGTGTCGCCAGCTGGCAGGCCTTTATCATTGCGACGGTGCCGAGTGCATGCACGTGGAAAATCTGTCCAGACAATCCTAAGATTATTTCAAAAACTAAATATATGAGAAACTAATTTTCTGAGGAATTCTTACAACTGTCCTAATATTTTGCAGAGTTGTTTTGTCATTTTTTAAGTGTATCATCATTACGATTAAACAGTTAACACTTTATAACATTACCTTTTACCATTTTTATAATGTTTAATTTTAAAATTTTACTAAACCTATTTAACTTGGACTTGTTGAATTTTTAAACTGTTGTAACTTTTTTATTTTTTGACATATCGTCGTCGAGCGTGTAATACCTCCAATGTGACAAGGCGTAATTCGGATTTTGACACATTTAGGTTCATTTTAACATTGCGCGTCTATGTAGAATACCCACAATGTGAAATAATAGTATTTACCCCTACCTATAATAATAATAATAATTCTCACCCTCACAATACTCCAAACTAGGAGTACCCCAGAAGCAAACACATGCTTGTGCGGGGTAGGGGGGCAATTACTATTATTTTTGTCTTTGTTGCCATTTGCGGCTAGGGCCGACTTTCTTCCCGATAGAACTGGATAGCATTCGCTCAAGTACTACGGAAAACCCTAGAAAACCGTAGTAATCCCAGTGAGTCTAGGACAATTAGTAAATCACACGGATAAAGCTATTTTAGGAGCAATACCGTGAACCCACATTTGTCCAGCGCTCTTGGCCATAGCGGTGTTTTTCTTTAAAGACATACAGTATGACCCATTCTGATGTTGGACACCCTCACAAAATCTGTAATTTTTGTCTGATTTTATCCGTTTTTTTTCTAAAAATAGATCACAACCCTATTTTGGCGCCAAGTTTCAGATCTTAATCTCAATTTTCAAGACCTACTATGATTTTTTTCTAGTAAAAAAAAGACGAAAACCCTTTAGTGATTTGTTTATTTAACAAACAACACAGCGTTAATCAGGACACCCTGAAACCCCCACATACCAAATTTTAATAAAAAATATACAGGGGGTTCCTTCCTGCGGGTTGTCAAAGTTGAGCAAAATAGAAATTTTAAAGGTATTTGGCAAGTCAAGTGTACCATGGAATCCCTCAAAACAGTTTTTGTCTTTTTTTTATTACAAAAAAATTCATAGTAGGCCTTGAAAATTGAGATTAAGATCTGTGAGCCAAAATAGAGTTTTTTGTGATCTATTTTTAGAAAAAAAAAACGGCTGAAATCAGACGAAAATTACAGATTTTATGAGGGTGTCCAACATCAGAATGGGTCACATTGATATGCATGCGCCTGCGTCGAACCAAGGTCGATCGAAGGCAGAAAAACGAGCGATGCCACCGCGATTTTTTTTTATTTTACAATGACTTTTTAAAACACTTGTTAAAGTTTGTCCGGTCAAAGTATATTTCATCGAGTACCTAAATTAATATCCTAGAAAATGAAATATGTACCTTATAACCGGTATGTTTTTCCTCGAACATGCCACCATCAACGGGGTATACCCCTGCTCGTCCCGCACGCTCAACGCCGCCCCGGCGTCCACCAATATCTTCACGATCTTGAAATTGTTATTCGAAGTTGCCGCGTGCAGCAGGTGATGCGAGTGCACCTGCCTCGCCCCGCTCTCCACCAGCACCTTCACTATCGGCGCGTTGTTCGCCCAGACGGCCAATCGCAACGGCGTCACCCCCGTCGCCTCTTCGTGGTTGATTCTCGCGCCCTTCTCCACCAACATCTCGACGATCTCGTCGCTTCCCTGCCGGACCGCAACGGTCAGGACCGACTTTTCCTCCACGTCCACCGCGTTCACGTCCGCCTTCGAATCTAGGAGGATCTGAACGACCGCGGCGTGCCCCGACTGCACGGCGACATGCAGCGGGGTCTGCCTGTGTCTACCGCCGGCGGCGTTCTTGTTCGCGCCCCGTTTAAGCAGCCACCGGACCATTTCGGAGTCGCCGTTGGCCGACGCCATGTGCAACGGGCCGAAGCAGCACGCGTCATTCTGGTTGATGCTCAGGTCCCGGTTTAAGGTGTCCAACAGATACTCGACCATGTCGACGTTACCGGAATTGACAGCGTAGTGTAGCACGCTCTGGCCGTGGCGGTCGAGGCGGCTCAGGTCTTTGTCGGGAGACTCCAGGATTATCGATGTTCGGTTGAGGATGTTGGCATACCATTTGTACATGTTGATCGTGCCGTCATCTGCCGAGTCATCTAAAATGATAACAAAAAAATTATAGGCAGCTATTTATTGAAAAAGACCAAAATTTTGGTGTGATTAGTAATGATTCGTCATGTCAGAATAGGTTACTTGACCATTTTCCTTGTTGTTTACAAACTGGGGTGGCGTACTCGACGAAAAAAATGGCGACTTATTATAGGTTATAGGGGGGTTTTCTGTGGTTATCGGTATGTCAGTTTCTGACGTTTGAAATGTCCCAAATTTTAGATATCCAGCTTTATTACGATTTACCTTCTTTTTACGGTAACAAATTGTCTTTGCGTCCAGTATTTGGCAGTTTTACCCTATTAACATAACTTTTATAGGTAGATTTGTTTGTGATAACATGAAATTTCCATGCACATGAAGAAAATGGTATGCACACTGCACAGACCATTAGGAGAACTGCAGAAGAATAAACACTATTTTGGAATTATGGGATGATCTAATCAATCAGCTGCAGAAGCCAAAATTCTATATATTATTTTGGAAGAGTATTTTGTAACGTATATGTTGTACGCAATTGCCGAAGTCACCCATTGGCCGAAATTTATACCCGCGACGCGTTGTGGAGACAGCTGTATGATCAGGTCGCGTTGTGGGTAAAGCTTTCATAGTTATTTTGTCCACTGAGCGAAGCCTCGTACCGTCTAATACTCACAATACGTTGTGGGCAAATTAACAAAATCCACTACACGATATGACGACAAAAATCGAACATACACGAAGTTCATCGCGTTGTGGGTAACGTATTGAAGCACCCACAATGCAAATTTGAATATAAGGCAGTATTCGGCGCGGTTTTGCTAGTGAAAAAATGGGTGAGAATATTGAATCTCTTAATAAAGATCGGTTATAACTGAACTTGCTACTCTTTGAATTGTTCATGCGGTCGTCCAAGACATTCACAGAGCCAAGGCTCTGTTGAAAGAGCAAATCAGAACATCCGTGATATGTTAGTTACCTGGGTTGAAGAAAATAACAACACAAAATGGTCTGAGGGGTTGAGATTCATACAGTCAAGAAAAAATAGATCATTTCATAGAGGAATCGGTAGAAGTCTCTACGAAGCCATGTTTGGTACAAGACAGATAAACGGTTTAGATGATGCAGATTTACCAAATGATATTGTGGCCAACCTACAAAACGAAGAAGACTTGGAAGAAACCATGAAACACAGAAAATGAAGATTATCAAGAGGTTAACGTACAAAGCGAAGAAGAACTGGAAAAAGTGGAAACCAGACAAAATGAAGATCATCGGGTCAGTTCACAAATAGAAGACGAATTTGGAGAAGTGGAAACAAGACAAAATGAAGATCATCAAGAGGTTAGTTTACAAATCAAAGAAGTATTTAGAGAAGTGCAAATCAAATAATAAAGAATGCTTTAGTGGCATATCAGGTAAATGATATCAATTGAAAAAAATTCACTCCAGCTGGGTCTTGGTATGTGTATTGAGAGAACTTACTATAGGTTTCCCACAACGCATATCGTCATATCGTGTAGTGGATTTTGTTAATTTGCCCACAACGCATTGTGAGTATTAGACAGTATGAGGCTTCGCTCAATGGACGAAATAACGATGAAAGGTTTACCCACAATACGACCTAATCATACAGCGGTCCCCACAACGCGTCACGGGTATAAATTTCGGCCAATGGGCGACTTCGGCAATTGCGTACAACATATACAACAATGAAAATAGAAAATTTTGTTTATAGATCCAAAGCGAACCAATATAGTCCTCCATATAAAGAAGAAACTGGAAAATCTAATGCGTTTTATGCTTACTTACACTACAACTAGCCATGGACTTCATTTCAGACCAAAAGTACCAAATACTCTTGCGTGCTTTTTAGACTTGCTTTTCTTAAGAAAATGTATGGAAATATGCCATGTAATAGTCGGAGAGCCAGCGACAAAAAAGTGCAAGAGTTTTGGAAAGGCTGATACTTTCAGATAAGACAGTGACAGTACAGTCAGCAAGCCAGGTAGCGGGACACCTGGCGCTGGTGCGCTTGGAAAGGTGTAATTTTAATTAGTTTCTCCAAAGTGTTTTGGAAAAGCTAAAAATTCGTAAATAGACAGTCGATACAATACAAAAACCGAGACAAATGGTCAGGCCGCTGTCTAATTGAACGCGTGAAGTCGGCATTGTTCAAAACGTGTCAAAAAAATAATGTTCCTGCAAATGATTTGGAAAAGCTGAAATTCGGGTATATATTAATATAGTTAGTCCTATACATGAAACAAATAGTCAGACATCGATTTGATAGAACCCGATCAGTTAGCAGCCAATAGAACGACCGCGTGCGCTTCACGGAAATGAGGGGTTCATGAAATGCACTTTTATTTACTTATTTTTATTATTATTTATTTATTATTACTTCAAAGAAAAGAAATTACTTTTATAACGAATTAGAAAAGGATCAAGCAAACAAAAATTCAACATTATTTCATAAAATAATATAAAATGTACCTAATATGGTATGCTTCTGTTTTAAATAATTTTGAATTGTATTATTTTTTAGTTCTTTTATAATACTTAAGAGGGGGTTGCCGACAGCGAAAGTGACGTTAGATTTCGTATTTTTTTAAGTTGTATAGCACAAAATCTAATAACATTTTACCTGGCAAAAATTTAGTACAAACATTTCTGTCTTCATTTTAATCATAAGATCTTAAAAGCATATGCACTGGAAATTATTATTTTTCCCAAGGTTTTCATAACCTATAAAAGAAACACTGCTTGTAATATCTTGAGATGTTTGTACTAAATTTTTGCCAGGTAAAATGTTAAGTGGGGGTTGCCAACAGAGAAAGTGAGGTTAGATTTCGTTTTTTTAAAGTTTTATAGCATATAAAATCTAACATTTTACCTGGCAAAAATTTAGTACAAACATTTATGTCTTCATTTTAATAATAAGGTAGTATGGGAGGGGAGGCGCCATAACATTACTTTGTCGCATATAGCAAACGGGTTCAGGGGGCGAGGCTAAGTTGTGTATCAATGTTGCTGACACGTCAGGGTCTGATTAAACAGTATTCCTAGTAAAATTATAAAAAACCTACGAAAGAAAATATGGGGTTATTTAGAATCGAAGGAAGAAACACCCTGTAGGCAATCCTTGAAAAATACATACCTAAAGTACTTATAAAGGTAATATTTTTCTTTTCATAAAGTACCAAAGTGGATATTATAAATTATATTGATACGGCTCTCTCTATTGTTTACATTACCTGTGAAATGTAATTCCTGTGAATTTCTTTTTGTCCACGTTAGAATTGCTACTGCAACAACGTACAGAACATGACATATTTATTTCCAGGGGTGAATAGCTCGCAATAACAAGGAAAACTGCACTTGTAATGCACTTTTAGCACAGAGTCGACAAATTGACGTTGTTCTTGTAATCTATCACGTGGGTGAACCCGTTTTGGGTCACGTGACAGCTTCTCCCCCCCATACTAACTCAATGATTTTAATCTTAAAAAATACAAAATCTAACCTTACTTGATAAAAGTTGTGCCCCTTCAATAATCCGAATTATTTACTTATTCGGATCACTAGTCTGGATTATCGAGGTCGCACTGTAACAGATTTTAAATTTAGCATAGAAATGCGCTTTTTAATTGTTAACAAGCTCGTGTAAACTAAATTTGTTCAAAAACATTTAGGACAAACTTTAAGGTGTTTAAATCAATATGTACTTACCTGGTGAAAAATGAGTTTCGTTTACTTCCATATCCCATTCCAAAGCATCCATTCCTTCGGGCGTCGGTCCATCCCCAAAATCGTTGTCTTCAACATCTCTGCAAACTACAAAATACCCTATGTTTTTATATTCTTTACATTTCCCAAAATCTAAATCCAAGTATTGAGGTTTGTTCCTATTTTCATATTTATGCAAATCGCTAGTTTTAAAACTGTGATACTCTAATAAAGATTTTAATACTGTCAGGTTGCCAGTTTGTGCAGCAGCACCAATAAGTGTCATGCCATTTGAACATATCTTGTTTATGTTGATTTCTGCAACGAAAATTGGCTTTAACAACACATATTGCTACTAGAGATTAAATGTTACCTCTTCCCACATTTAAAAAATTGAGATCGCTGTCATATATTGCTTTCATTGCAAGTTCATTTTGACTAGCCATTATTCGTTTTTACATATTTTTCAAAAAACATCAGTCGTTAAAAGTTCACAGCAGGATGCTGATATGCCTTGACATGTTCTTTAATTTTAATTGTAGATTCTAGCAACATAATAATAATTAAAATCCTTTTCATTGCAGCATTTTTGTCTTCATATCACATAACACTTGTGTTATGTGCTTCATATAAATTCTTCTTCAGTTTTTGATAATAATAAAAGGAATTCCCTACCTTATTATTCTTTGTGAAACACTCCTTCCCTTGCTACCCCTTTTAGAATAAAATATAGGTATAAAAGGGTCGTGATAATAGGAAATGCAAGCAGTAAAGAAAATTGAAGGTGTTTTCCAGGAAAATGAAAATAATAATAAAAATAAAACTTGTTTGTTTTTCTTTTTCTACAAATAATTAAAAATTAATATTCACAAGTCACTAAAAAGTAAAAACCCATTCGTCCTTTTCTGGGGTAAAAAGCACAAAGCACGAACACCAAAGACAGAGAACAAGGATGGGGAGAATGTAAACTCGACGGCGGCGCCTTTGATGTTTGGCAGCCGGTGGTCGCCAGTCGCCATGTTCTCTGTTTAGATGACAGGGGGACAGGGCCGTATTTAGAATTTAGTGAAGGGATAGTGTAGGTCTGTACCACCGAACTATATTCAAACTGGAAAATCAGTACCAAAACGAGAAGCATCCAAAGTTACGACCTCTCGCGCAAAATATATCCGAACAATGGCAAAGTCAGTGTCTTCTATATGTACCTCATCCACTCTGGTTTTAATTTGTCCAATTCCAATAATTTTTTCACTGTTAACTGATCTGCGTAAATTGCTTTTTATATATCATCCAAAATAGTTCCTGATGGCTGTGCACCAGGAATATGAGTTAATTTTTTAGTCTAAAAATAATATTATCTATACCTAATATAAGTAGTATAGTATGTAGTTACTTATAGTGGTTATGTACATACCTTATATGTACCTATATCATTTCCGCAAATACTATACAGGGTGACATAGAAAAAAGTACATTACATAGTGCCACACCATAGAGGACACTAAAATAAGAAAAAAAGTTCCTATGAACATGGGTCCGCAAGGCCTTCGGTTAAAAGATTCGGGGTGTTGAATTGTAATTTTTTTTATTTATTTGCAAAAACAATGATAAATACTTCAACAATTAAATTGTAATGGAATGATGAAAAATATGATTAATTAAAACAAAACATTAAGGTTTTAGAAGATGCCCTTGTACTTCAATACATTTTTCCATTCTTCTTCTTAATGATTGACGGCATCTTTGAAATATTCCTGGGTCATTACGAAATCTATCTGCCGATTCCATAATTCTTATCCATAACTGTGCTTCATTATGTATTTCTATAGCAAAAACTTCATTTTTCAAAAAATGAAAAATCGAGGGGATTAAGGTCGGGACTACGAGCTGGCCAGCGTACAGGCCCTCCTCGACCAATCCACTTATTTCCAAATCTCCTGTCCAAATATTCCTTTGCCACTCGAGAAAAGTGAGCTGGCGCCCCATCATGCATGTAATACATTCTTCCAGCAATGGCCAATGGGACATCCTCTAATAATGTATTTAAATCATTCTCCAAGAAATTTCGATACAGTGCACCTGTCAATCGATTGGGCAATCGAAATGGACCAATTAAGTAATTGTCGATTATACCTGCCCACACATTAATAGAAAACCCATATTGGTGACTTCGAATTACAATTTGATGAGGATTTTCATCACTCCAATAGTGCATGTTATGTAGGTTCAGAATACCATCACGACTAAAACCAGCTTCGTCAGTAAACAAAATTGATGAAATAATGTTTTGTCTTTGGTTTTGCAACCATTCGCAAAATTGTACACGAGGAAAAAGTCATGTTGCAATAGTGAATGAATTTTTTGGAAATGGTATGGGCGAAGAAGTTGTTCTTTCAAAATGTGTCTAACTGATTCACGGTTAACATTTCGCACCGCTGAACTTATTTTCCTGGTGCTTGTTCTCGGATTATTTTCTACCATTCGTAAAACAGTTTCTTCGTTTTGCACAATGCGACGAGTTCTGGAAACCCCACTATTCACTTTTGGTTTTCTAAAACAGCCATCTTCTCCCAAACGCCTATGCACATCAATAAATGTTCGAACATTAGGAACTTGTTTTAAAGGATATCTTTCTCGATAGATACGTTGAGCTTCGTAAGAATTTGATCTAGCTTCGCCGTAACACATAATCATGTCCCTGTATTCTTCAAAAGTATAGTGAACCATTTTGGAAATCAATTTTGAATCATCAAAGAGAAAACCAATAAAAAACTTAAACAAGAACACAAAATACCTACTACCTAATAACAATTATTAAATTAGTTTGACAAGTGTCATTATGACACATTGTTTCATTGTTACTTTTCATTGTTTTTGCAAAGGTTACTTTGATGCTTTTTGAATAAGTAATTTGCATGCATTGTCGGCTTTAGATGCATTTGTACTGGAACCATTGCTTCTAGCGTCTTGGACAAGGTATACCTTTCGTAAGTATAAAAGATGGGATAACATTTTTTCAGTCGAAAATAACATACACTGTATAGCAAAAAAGTTAGGACTGATTCAATAGAGATGGAACCCTGTAATGTAGAGAGTATTTGAATTTAGCAAGATAAAAAAAACCTGTATGCCACATTTTATCCATTTCTTGCGTCTCTGGCTAAAGATATTCGTAAAAAACAAAACAAAAAAAAATTACAATTCAACACCCCGTATCTTTTAACCGAAGGCCTTGCGGACCCATGTTCATAGAAACTTTTTTTCTTATTTTAGTGTCCTCTATGGTGTGGCAGTCTGTAATGTACTTTTTTCTATGTCACCCTGTATACTTTATTGATTTAGTCTCCATTTATTCTATAGGGCCTCTTCATTGTCATTTTCTATAATACGAATTTTGTGGAACATTTTGTGATACTGGAATCATTTTAAACAATTATTCTCAGAGTTACTTTTTTCCTAAATGCGAACTATATGTTTGAATATATACTCAAATTATTTTAAGAAGTCCTTACTGGGACTGTCAATTGGTAATTTCGATATCCTAAGTTGGCATCAATGCGGCAAAAAAATGCAACCGCGTCATAAGTTCAGGTCAGTAATGAGCCGATTTGCACTAATAACACGAAAAGTAACACGAATAAGAACTACACAGATGACGGAAAAAACTCACAAAACGTAGAAAATCCGCGAATATTTTCATTGCCGAATGTTTGAACCAGTTTGAACGATCTGGAAAACCTTCAATGTCACTTTGACACACCGAAGCTAAATTTGCCTGAGTCCGCCCATAGACGCTGCCAAAAGCAGCTGATTATACCAAAATACCAAAATGAAAGTGTTTCCATGACGTTTGAAACTATTATTAAAATGAGTTGTAGTCATAGTTATTTTTATTTATAGCGGTATAATCGTGATTGCAATAGGGTTTTTATTTTATTATGCTCTTTTTTTTCGTATCACTTGGGTAACTTTTCACATCATAATTCAACCAGTGACGTCATTAACTGGTTGTGACACATATACCAATGTTATATACCCATGGATAACAGAACATTTCAAGGGATTTTGTGGAGAATGTCATCTGACAAAATCGGGACTTCTTACAGTAATCGGTGTATAGTTCGGTGGCTGCAACAGATTTTCTTGAATTATTTTGTTATTAAAATGAAAATGTCGTTCTAGTGTCAAATTTTCATACTGCTTTGATTACTGATTACTCTCAAAAATTTACTAGCAAGCCTATGAGGCAACATCCCACTTGCTTTTTTCTTTACACCAGAATCACTACTTTTATGAAAAACCAATTGAAATTTGATGATGACAGTTGATTGCAACAACTTTCCTAATAAAGAAACTCTAACTGTAACTAGCGTACAATACCGATTTTACAAACAGGAGTGAAGATCAGGCCAGAGCGTGAACGGGTTGGGTTACTCCGGTCACTCTCGGAGTCACGCTAGCGTGATTTTCGACAAATTATGAACGCACTCCAGAGGTAGAAACGCGCATGGCATGTCTAAAATAACTGGGGGTTGTGACTTGTGACAGACGGCAAAAGTTGGGTGTGTTTTGTGTATAGTGCGGTACACATAAAAATAATCGCGTTTATTTTAATCGACATTAACATGAATGTAAGTTTGAGATGCATGCAATATTTGTCGAGTTTGTAGTTGCAAAACTACACAGGAATACCGACGTAAAACATAAAACAAAAGATCAATGACCATTGGGTGGGTTGTGCAAAATGAAATTTCGCCCAAGAATAGACGTACGGAAATAGTTCGTCTTTTTCTTTTACACGAGAACTGCGAAGTTTTCCTAGTGCTTGCCGTCCCTGCCGAGTTTTATTTAGTTGTCATAGCAGACCAGTTGAAATTTCCATATTTTAATAAAATATTTTCTAGTAGTGATAAAGTACGTGAAAAACCAACACCTAAATTTTTACAAAGTCATTCACAAAATATTTTGTCTCCATTTTTGAATCTTATTATTTTTACTACCTTGGAAATACTTATTAACATTAACGGACCTCCCAAATAATAAAGCCTTTAAGAGGTCCATTTTATTATTATCCTAGACGAATTGAGAAGTTCCCAAAGATTTTCTTGTAACTTCAACCCGCTTATTCAGCATGGCGTTGGCGTTCCCGAAATTAATTTTGTTTCTAATAAAATACAGTAGGTAATCTACTATTATCTCTGTAAAAGTGGTTGTGATACCTACTTATAATAATTATTAATGAATAGAGAATAGAGATAAAATAATTGGAATGCCCTGTTTATGTAGACAGAGGCGGATCCAGGCAAATCTAAACCGGGGGGGGGGGGGGCTTGGTAAAATTTTTTCCCGAGGGGCCGGGGTAAGGGAAATTTTTAGAATATAATACATATGTATTTTTGTGAAAAAAATATTTCTCTAGAAAGAAACAAAAACAAAAAAATGTTTACCCAAACAAAATAAAAACAAACTTAAATAAGTAACATAACAAAACAAAATCACAAAAAGAAACCATAATTCTTTAGATTTCAAAAATAATATACTTATCACAAAATAAAATCATATTTTCTCTCAAGGTTAATGTTAGGCATCTGTCACAAGTTCTGACATTTCTGCCGGACATGCTAAATACGTCCCTGCGTAGGCGCCCAATTAAAACATTGCTGCCAACCTTGTATTACCAAATTAAGAAATCTCATTTCTAGTGTACAATTAAAGAGCCTTTTTAGATTACCTAATAATACTCCCCTTGTAATAGTGGTTGTAAAAAGGGGGGGCGGTCGCCCCCCCCCCCGCCCCTCCCTGTATCCCCCACTGTATGTAGATTTTTTTTTTATTAATTATATTAGATTTATGATTAATAAACAAACCACCTGTCAAAATTAACTTTGAGCCAGTGGCGTACTATTCCTGTGCCATCCAAAGACGATCCTCTCTAAATTCATACAGCATTCAGCAATTAATAATTACCAATTTAGTAAAATTCCGTAAAATCCAGGTGGAGCTAGTAGTGATGTGTGCTCATTCTTAAAAAAGCTCCTCTAACTTACAGCCAATATGAATTGTGAGCACTTTTTGCAATGAACTATAAACAAAAAAGTACTCACAATTATTATTCATATTGGCCGTACGCTAAAGATTTTTTTTTGAAATGAGCATACATAACTACTTGCATTACCTGGATTATACCCAACGGAACTAGTTTCAGTTGAAAAACTTGTTCATATAAATACAATGATATTACTTTGCGTTAATTTTATATCTACCCATACACACATACAGGATGTCTTGTAGGATGTCAATGAAACACCTACTTATATTAGGTACCTACCCTTCTAAACTTTAATTCAAATCAAATTCTGCCACAAAACTAAAAATTTCAGAGTTCCAAAAAGAATTTTAAGGCAAATTAAAATTTAAGTGCTTCAGAATTTAGAAGTTTAGGTGTATTTTTTTTATTTTCTTGAATATTGAGTCGGGAGAGGGTATTGATTTACAAAAATTAACCCTTAAGTTATAACTCGAGTTCGAGGTTCGAGTTACAAACACAGATATTTGTTCTCGTAGTTGTTTCGTCAAGTCTGGGATAGTCTGCTAATATGATATTGATGAGTAGAGCAGGTTTAGTAAATAAAGAGGAGGTTGTGATTGTATACATTTACTGTAGTTTACCTAAATATTTTTAAGAAATGCTTCAGTTAAGTGACTTCTATAGGTACATAAGCTTTAAATAAATAAATTTGGGTCATGCATATTTTTAGTGATATGAAAGTACCTGTACGTAATTATAAATTAGTGTCTAGTTTTTTTATTTACGAGCGTTTAACATTTATTTGCACTTATTACATGCCTGGGTTGTCACAGGGTGATGTAATATTTACTATAAAATAAGTAAGACATTTTTTTATATCACAAATGGAAGCATGGTACCTGTTTGAGGTTTGTTTATCATAAATAATTATTGTTGTGTATCATCCCAAAACACTTAGGTAGGTAATGTGTGAAAGGAAAAAAATTAAATTGTTTTGTGTCCAGACTTATTGTCAGCGAGATGTTCAGTTTATGGGAATCAAAAATATTTTTCAGGGTGATACTAAAAGCAATATTTTTTCTTGAAATTAATTATTAATCGAAGTAAACAAAAACTGTGTGATAATACGGTAGGTACTTTTGTTTGACATGAAATAGTTTAAATAAAGTCAAACTTGGGATATTTGAGGAGGGAGCAGAGTTATGACCAAGCAGCTATATGTATAAATGCAAATAAATACCTAGGTACTTACACATTTTATATAATTACACAAGGATTATACTACCTATATGCACCCTTTTGCGATAACTTTCACATGGTATAAATATTGTATATTGTCGGAAATGTCTTTGTGGCGCAAATTGATCTATTCGCTAATTGGGCTTTTCGACGCAGAAATCTGCAACAATCTGATTAAAGGGCAACTTTTTCAAGTTGCATAGATAAACCACTAACCGTTGACTGATTATAAATACGTCAGTCAACGCACAGTCAGCAGTTAATACCTATTCAGATTCAATTCAATATTAAATGCCTTACCGTAACCAAAATTCTGGTTTGATGTTCGAAAAGTAGCCAATCAGCTCTGGTACTTAACCCGAACAGCATTTCATACATTGGGAACTTGAAATACTGCACCCGAAAGAAGCTCAGACTACAGGAAGTTTTTTGATTTCTTCTGTTAACCAAGCCGACAACGACAATTCTGGTTGTTAGCTGGTTAAGAATTATGGGAGGATTTCTGATTTTCTCTGTCAACCAAGCCGGTAACTCTGCTTACCTGTTGGTTAATTTCGGACCATACACTAAAAGATAATGCGACTTCACCCAGAGTAAATATTCTCAAAGTAGTTTCACTCCAGTAAATTTCGGTGGTGGTTATTTTGTACGCACCTCTTTGATGGGTATAGGGTCCATTATCGGAATCGGAAGTTATTGTTTGCAAATTAATAAGTACATTATCTACAGATCTTTCAGTATTTTCGGGTTCTGCATCATCCACTACTAAGTACAATGAAGGAACAGCTGGAAAATCAATTTAGGTAAAAAGGCATTTCCGCACAACAAGTTTTGCAACTATTTTTTCAGCTTTTTTGCTTGTAGATTCAATAATCTGGCTTATAATTTCATCTACATATTCATTTTGATTGAAATGTTACAGACTCTTTTATAAATGAAGCTTCAGGGACCGCGGTGGCGTCGCTCGTACCGGTGCTGACTTTTTAGACTGCATGTTTTTCTGCCTTTGATCGACTTTGGTTCGAACCGATGTCGAGGCAGGCGCATCCACATGTCTTTAAAGAAAAACCCCGCTATGGCCAAGAGAGCTGGACCAATGTGGGTTCACGGTATTGCTCCCAAATAGCTTTATCCGTGTGATTTACAAATTGTCCTACACTCACTGGGATTACTACGGTTTTCTAGGGTTTTCCGTAGTACTTGAGCGAATGCTATCCAGTTCTATCGGGAAGAAAGTCGGCCCTAGCCGCAAATGGCAACAAAGACAAAAATAATAGTAATTGCCCCCTCCCCCGCGCAAGCATGTGGTTGCTTCTGGGGTACTCCTAGTTTGGAGTATTGTGATTGTGAGGGTCAGAATTGTTATTATTATTCTTTATCTTTAGGATAACCGTTTTAACCATTACCTTTCACCAGCTTTCTTTGCCTTTTTGGAATTTTTTTTTTCATGCAAGTTTGTTGCAAATTCCACCCGGCATCTACATTAACAAAAATAATAGATAAAAAAACTGTGCATGTAAAATTGGGTGTTGAAAATACCTTACTAAGCAAGCACACACATCTCTCAGCAAGTTCGCTTGAAAATAACACAAATAATAATAATTGTTTTTAAAGTCACAACAAAACTAACGATACACTAATACCTGGACCGACACTATATTAAAGACTCGAACGTCATATTTCATTGTTGTTTGCGGACTGGGGTGGCGCTACTCAACGAAAAAAATGGCGACTTATTATAGGTTATAAGAGGGCTATTCTGTGGTTATAGGTATGTCAGTTTCTGACGTTTATGAACCATTATGTGAATTGCACAAGAATAAACACTATTTTAGAATTAAGGGATGATCTGTTCAACTAGTTGAAGAAGCTAGAATTCTGGATATTATATTTTGGAAGAGTATTTTGTAACGTAGGGTGAATGTGCTAGTAGTCGGCCATTTTTGTAGTAATCTCACTTTTAACTGATAATGACATGAGCATATGTAGACTGAGTGGACAAACTCTGGTTCGCATATGTAGTTCGTAGATTACACTATCGCATAGTATAGAGAAGGACAACCTATTTTCGAACGTGAATTTTTACTGCATTTTTATTTCTAATTGGAACCGGTTTGCTAGTAGTCGGGCGTTGATATTTTAGTAGTCGGCCATACCTATACTAGTAGTCGGCCGCCCTAAAACTGACCATTTCTTACCAGGTCTGAACTGGGTATTTTGGGCCCACATACGGTCGCACATCAGTTTAAAAGGGTTGAATGATATTTTTGCGATAAAAAATGGGCCAGTGCGCAAATTGTAAAAAATAACAATCTTGTACTAAATACATACCTATATTCTGATTGCAAAAGGTTAAAAATAACAAAAACAAAAAAAATCTCACAGGTACAAAAACAATAATAAATCTCACAGGTATACATAGATTAGTTGAATTATCCATTCAAAAAGTCTTTTTTCGTATTCCTTGTTGGTATGGGTCAGGACCCATTTGGTGAGGTTTTTCCGCGGCCCGTCCCTGTAGTTTCTGCATGTTTCTCTTATTTTGAAGCACCATTTCTCATAACTTCGCGAGTTTTTGCTGAGTTTTTATCGTTGTATTGATGAATCTTCCTTTTTGCACGGCCTGACATGACCTAAAGATTGTTAAAATCAACTTTTCCGTGCAAAAAGTGCTAAAATAGCATCAGAAATCTTGTGGCCGATTACTAGTAAAAGTACCAAAATACCTAAGTTCTAGTAGTCGGCCATCAGTTTCGATGGCTCGTAAGATTTTTTCCAAACGTCGTACACACGGTCGACTACTGGTAGAGGCAATAAGCATATACTAAACCATGCAATAAGACAAAGGGAGAGTGAATATCGCTCTGATTGAATGTGAGAGAGAAAGAATAAAATTCTCCCTAGTGGGCCAGTAGTCGGCCGGGGGGCCGACCACTTTTCACACTAAAATTATAGAAAGGCTTTGTTTCCCATCAAATTAAGGTAATTTGATTAAACATCCATTAGGAAAATTTCTTATGAAATCTCTTAATGTTGCACAGCAATTGGTACTTACCGTTGTTGATGTCGACTGTCAATGTTCTGCCAGAGATGTTTGGCACTGTATGAGGAACAACAACATTTTGAACGGTTTACGCGGGAATACGGTTAGATTAGACGCAAAGCGATGTTGGTATCCCTGCAGTTCATAAACTGAAGATTTTAACTACACATATAAGGAAGTAAAACTAAGCGCGCGATTCAAAATATATCCAATTAAAGAGGTGTGTGGCCGACCACTAGATGGGGCCGGCTTACTAGCATATTCACCCTATGCAGAATGAAAATAGAAAATTTTGTTTATAATGGTCCACTATACAGGGTGTTCCTTCATGACATGTCAATATTTAAGGGGGTGATTCTTGGACCCATTTTAAGAAAAAAAAACTTCATATGAACGTATGTCGTAAACGTCCTAACTTTTGAGATACAGGGTGGTAAAGTTTTCAGAAAAAAATATTTTTTTTATAATAACTGTGACACTATTGTAGATATGTTTATGAAATTTGGCTACACGTCTTCTAGGCATGCATCTTCTGATGTACAAACAATTTTATTATTTTTACCAGTGGCGTCCGTGCGGAATGTGGATTGACCATTTTTGAAGAAAAAAATGGTACGCCAATGACTTCTCTTAAAATAAAAATTATTTTTGGATTTCCCATTCATTTATGAGCAAATTTAATCTCTTCATTTTCTTTCGTTCGACGCATAGTTTTCACTTAAAAAAATAAAAATCCTTTTACTTCAGGGTCAAGTTGCTAAAAGTCTGATGCGGTGACTGTTGTGTGGAAATCGTTTGTGCATCGGCTAAAAGAAAATTAAGAGATCAAATTTGTTCAAAAATGAATAAGAATTTCATAAACATATCTACAATAGTGTCACAGTTATTATAAAAAAAGATTTTTTTCTGAAAACTTTACCACCCTGTATCTCAAAAGTAAGGACGTTTACGACATACGTTCATATGAATTTTTTTTCTTAAAATGGGTCCAAGAATCACCCCCTTAAATATTGACATGTCATTAAGGAACACCCTGTATAAGAAGACACTAAAAAAATCTAATGCTTTCTGTACAGGGTGTTCCCGTATATTTTGACCCACCCCTAGAGCCTTTATTTTTCGAGTTAGATAAAAATTACTTAAATGAAAGTTGTAGGGTTTTTTCTGAACCGCTAGGATCTGTTACTAGATAAAACAAATGAGCATCGCAAATTTATGAAAAAATAAAAAATTACTTTTTTAATGGAACACCTTGTATATTTGTGGATTTTTGAATTGCACGAATTTTTCCGATTCCAACAATATAAATATGTTATATTTATGTTTGCTCTAAGGATTCGCATGATATTCCAAATTGCAGATAAATATGATCTTTATATTTAATCAAGGGTGCCATGGAAAAAAATTTCAACTTAGGCAAGAGCATTCCTGTCAATCCATTATTTTTGGGACAATACACCTTGGTACCCTACAACTTTCATTCAAGTAATTTTTTAACTCGAAAAAATAGAGGCTCTAGGGGTGGGTCAAAATATACGGGAACACCCTGTACTTACGCTAAAACTAGCCATGGACTTCATTTCAGACCAAAAAGTACCTACTAAAATACTCTTCCTTGCTAATCTTAATAAAATCTATGAATTTTTGCCATGTTAGCTTGTCAAATTTAAAGAACATAACAGACAAGCATTTTATTTTATTTTGGATGCTAAATTCGTTGTAACTCTCATTTGCATGCTTTTATTTTTTAAAAGATTCTGCAACAATATTGTTTTAACATTAAACCACCCTGTCGATTTTTTTCGTCGTGTGGCGTCAGGGCCAGTGACGATCGCTTGAAACAGCGCATTGCATAGGTCTTTAATATAGTGTCGGTCCAGCTAATACATTTCGGCAACAATTATTATCAAAAATCATTATTCGAAAAAGGTCAAGAATAGTTTTTTAGAACTGAATGGGAAATTTAGCGAAGGCAAAAAAAGATTACTTTACAAGTGGCGTACCATTTTTTATTGAAAAATATTATGGTTGACTCCTGTCTCTCCTGCACTGGTGGAAGTAGATGAGCTGAATTAATTTGGCGGCTATTTTTTTAACCCTAAACGAGGCGGGAAATTTGAAATAATTTATACGGGTGGGTTCCCTAAATAATGTAATGTCTTGACCCTCAGAGAAATAACCAAGGATAGAGGGAGTAAGAACAAAAAGTAAACAGAGCCAACATCATTTTGAGTGATGCCACGTACTCCACTGTTTACAGCATGTCATTTCAAAATAGAAGGGTTTAATAATGGGATTAAATGAAGGCACACCTCTCATAATGCTAAATTAACAAATGTAGTTATTAATTTCTTGTATCTAACAATTTTAAACTAAAACTAAATTGCGCTGTAATTATAGTAGCTAATTATCACTTTTATAAAATCGTCAACAGATACTTCAAACCGCCCAACATGGCAACACCGCCGTTGCCTCCGCGAGCGCCGCCTTCGTTACTCGGCGGTATTTGTTTTGTGTTTGCCCAGCATGTCAAGTTTTCCGATTGTTTACGTATGCGTTTTTCGTGTTTTCAATTATTTTTCTGTTAATTTAAGGCTATTTATTAGTATTTAGGATACAGTGACTGATTTTGTATACAATGGGACGCAGAAAGTGTGTGGTCTGTGGCCAAATTGATATTTCTCAGGCAGGATAAAAATTATCACGGGAAACGTTGTACACCCGTGTGTAATGTTTGTTTATTTCGATAAATTTGTATGAGATGCTGGTTGACTACAATCGTGTGTATTTTGATGCTGTTGCTCCCTCTACCTTGGTTATTTCTCTGAGTCTTGACCCCTCTGTGGCTCCACCCATCTTCCCTCCCCCCCCTCAGTGTACACGCCCCCAAACAATTTCCCGCGCGCCCATTGGGCCACTGTCTCAGTCGGCCCCGTCCACCACCCCTGACCGGTTTCGCTCGTTGCAGCCCCCGAACGGCGGCGGCGGGACGAGCCGCTGGTAGGCCGCCCCCCGCCCGATGGACGCGAGCAGCGCGCGCGGGTCGACGGGCGCGCTGTCCAGCTCGGCGGCGAGCAGCGTCACCGCGGCCGGCATGCACCACAGCCTGTCGACGCCGGCCGGCGTCGACGGCGCCGTCGGCGGCGGGGAGGGCCCGGGCGGCGGCGGGGGGGCGCGCACGCCGCCCGCCACGCCCCGCCGCGCCGGCAAGATGCTCGCCGTGCGCGTCCACATGCTGGACGACTCCGTCACCATCTTCCAAGTGCAGGTGAGATACGACGATTTTTTCCTAAATGGCGGAGGGCTTTTGTATAAGATTGCACTTGCACAAGAACCGTATACCTATAGCAACTTATACCGCGCAAAAGAGACGTCCGACCGGGGGAGTAATTTGGCGGTCATTTTTAACCCTAAAGGAGGCGGGAAATTTGATATAAATTATACCGGGGGGGGGGGGGGGGTACCCTAAATAATAGAGGTATGTCTTGTCACTTTGTGCAAAATGGAAATTATTTTAATCAGTGGCGGCTCGTGCATAGGTGCTGTGGGGCTACGTCCCCTATACTCCAGTCTGAATAAAATAGAAAGTCTTGCGCAATGCGGCATTTGGATCGATGATCAAAAACAGAGTTGCCAAACGTGGCATATAAAGCTTTCTTTCCACGTCGAAATATAATCCATAACCCGCGATTTCTGATCACTTGCCTCGTTGATATGGCAACCTCGAATTCCAGGTTCTCCTTCTGTCAGCTCTAGCGCCTCTGATTGGCTTAAACGCCGAGCGCGCCAAATATCTATTTTTAGAGGGTCCGCAATCCATGGGCGCATCACGTCGCGAATACCTTCTCCCGTGCATACTGAAAACCGCGGTTTTGCATTACGGCAGGGGGCGAGTGCTGTAGATTGTGCCACCTTATTTCTGAGTGTTTATTGTAATTACACGTTAAAAATGCTGGAAACACCTTCATTTAGGCCATTTAGGAATTTTAAACAATATGGGGACGCCCATGGTGGCTTTCATAGAAATCATAGCTTAAAGAATAATAGCTGCGGCGCTCTTTTTTTTTACATGCTTTCTGTGGGAGCATTTTAGGCGGAGCCAGTTTTGGCGGCGGTGGGGCAGACGGCTGGTTGATTCGACCCGGTTGGACTGCGGACGTGACGAATCGGCCAGGGTCGCATCGCAAAATATTTTAGGTTTAATTTTCAACTCAAAATATTAAGTGAAAAATGAATCATTAGACAAAAAATACTATCTATACGTTGTAACTAAATACGTGTAATGATTATGCGTGGCTCGTTCAACCAGCCGCTGCACAAGCCTCTCTGCCCTTGCCCATCCTTGGGAGAAAACGTTTAGTCCGGCCCCGATACGCTTCACTCCGGCTTCATTCCGCCAGACTCTGTTTTGACTCACGCCGGGGGCTTGAGTGTCCCAGCTAGGTACATATTACGAAATAATCGGCGAATTCTATACTGCGCATGACTGACCTACTTTTATTTTTGCCAGACTGAATTATAGTAGAAAATACGCTTGCAAACAACCGATAACGTATGTACCTACATTTCGGGTTCGCAATTTAACTACACACCTCGCAGGAATGCTCGGAATCACGATCGCGGTACACCCAGTATATCACGTTTGGAATGCAATTTCGTGGGGAATTAGCTGCTTTCTATCTCTCCCTACTTCGATCGCTATATTGACTACAAGCAGAGAACAAGGAAGAGGAGAATATAAACTCGACGGCGCGGCGGCGCCTTTGATCTTTGGAAGCCGGTGGTCGCCATGTTCTTTGTGTAGAACACAGGGCCGTATTTAGAATTTACTGAAGGGATAGTGTCTGTACTCAGATATTTTAAATCATTCATTGATAAACACAAAACAAATCATATATACTGAAGATTTTAACAGGCAAAAATGTTAATTGGATTTTGAAGGAATATTTTTAATTTAAGGTAGTTAGATAACTGAAATATTTAGTAGGTATAGAAAGGGGATTTTTCTTATCTTATTCCAAAAATTTAATATTTTATTGATCTTAAAATTTGATGACTGCCTGAGCAATATTTTTTAGGCAGTCATTTTGTAGAATACAAATGAAAAACAAAACCTAGGTATCTGTATTAGAATATTGTCTTCATCGGATTAATTAATATAGGCTACCCCGTTCTAAAACAGTTTCGTTTTTGTCTCCTTCATTAAAATCAGTAGGAACCTACGTACGGCTATGCGAAAAAACTTGGACATTTGTATGGGAATAGATATACTTAGTACAAAAATCTATTTTTCCATAAAATAAACTTTATTGATTTTTCCATATAAGCTTATTTTTGTTTGTACATATTCAATTTCTGTTTATAATTTTTAATGCTATTACGCACTACGTAGGTACTATATTAGGCGTGTTTGTCGCTATTATGTACTTTAGAAAGGTGCCTAATTTCTTGATAAAAAAAAACTAAGCAATTACTAGGTATTCATAATAGGTACATAGGTATGAACACAGGTAAACAGAGTAAACCCACACAGGTAACAATAACGTATGGCCTGGTTATGCAGACTTAATTTAAGGACAGGATTTATGATTTAATTTAACCCTTTAAATAAAATTATTATGTATTCTTTATCCACATTTGCTTCATATAAAATTTAGCCCAAAAAATATATTTTTTATTTGAAAGGTTTTTTGTTGTTTTTGTGCCTTTTTTGTCTTAAATTACATGTAAGTTCGATAATTTTATATACGAAATCGCCTAAACTACACCATGCATTTTCAGTGTTTTAACTTACGATTTTTAAATTAAATCCTTAAATTAAGTCTGCCTTTAGATACTTAGGTGGAAGGTTATGATAATACAGTAAATTGCACCTGAACAGCAACTAATTCCCAGAGATTTCATAATTAATTATCTACCAATGCTCCTTTGGAAAGGAGAAGAACGGTAATCTGCAGTTGTAACTTTTGTTCACCCACGCAGCCTTTCGCTGTGCACATAACGCCCCCGCTTTTGTCTCACTCATGATCATAAGACAAAACACTGAACAAAACAACACACTCGCAATAAAGAAAACTTCAAATTAACGCCGCCACTGGAGATCTGTTCGCTCGAAACGCTACACTGAAAGTGACGACTCTGGCTAAACAAAAAACATGGTTGATATAGGCTGCGCCGCCCAGATGCGCAGGCTATCTCCGCCCCCTTGAGTTTAAATTCTCCCCCTTCCTTGTTCTCTGCTACAAGCGTTGAGTGAGGAATAATAAGAGGCGCAACGCCCGTATAAAATTGCGAGCCCGGTTTGCGTGTGATTACCCTGGAGCCCCTCGTTGCTCCCACTCGCTCTAGCCGCCTAGCGGCCACGGATTTTTACAACTTGTTTACGTTTTTGAGGACACCGAACCCTTTGCAACGGGCTAACGGTACAATTTTGTTTTTGTTATATTTTGCATTTTACTGGGAGTATATGTAGTTTTCTGTCTCGGACGCTTTTTATCTCGGACGATTTCGGGCTGCGTTTTTCGGCTCGCTGCGGCCCGCAAGGTTGCGCCTCACTCAATGCTACAAGGTTGTCAATTAGGTATCCGACAGGGGGGGTTGTCAACAGAAAATGTGAGGTTAAATTTCGTATTTTTTAAAGTTGTAGTATAGCATAAAATCTAATAACATTTTACCTGGCAAAAATTTAGTAGGTACAAACATTTCTGTCTTAATTTGAATCGTAAGATCTTAGAAGCAGTGTTTTGTTTGGAAAATAATAATCCAGTGCATATGCTTATAAGATCTTATGATTAAAATGGAGACAGAAATGTTTGTACCAAATTTTCGCCAGGTAAAATGTTATTAGATTTTATGCTATACAACTTTAAAAAAATCCGATATCTAACCTCACTTTTTCTGTTGGCAACCCCCTCTTAAATAAATTCGGTGTGCGAAGGAGGCGCGAGTGGAGTGGGGCACGGAGTGGCGCGTTTCGTTTGGTCCATTCATAGATGCTCCATCTGGGGCGGAGAGTCTTTTCGCCGGACTGAAGGCTTTTGCTTTTTAGTTCCGCGCCGCGGCCGCTGCGTCTGCTCTCTTGTGTTCCCCATGATTCATCTTCTGAACGTGCCACGCGTTCTCGCGTTGTGTAATGTTCTACTAGTTACGTACATAGAAGTTCCTGATACATCAAAAAAAGAAGTGCAAGAACAGCTGCCACATCAGCAAAAACGATTTTATAAAAACTTTGTATAACATTCGCGAGATTCAGATTGAAGCCTACTCCTTGTAACGCGTTTACCCAAATAAACGATTTTTAAAAAGCCTACTGCTGCGTTGATACATGTAATTGGCGCAGTCGGTAGGACGGGTCGCGGAAATCGCTGACGTTTGTGACAGGGGCGGATTTAGGGGGGGGGGCGAAGGGGGTTTCACCCCCCCCCTGAACAAAGTCAAACCTTTTTGGTGGCGACTCCATAATAAACGAGAATTGAAAGTGAAATTTAAAATGTTAAGGTTGAGTTTAGATATGACGTTTAGAAACAATCGCAAGACTTGAAGCTTCAAGGTTCCCGACAATCCCGACCCGACTCTCAATCTCAATCGGTACTTGACCCGCGATTCCGTCGATCCTACTCTATTCACTACTAGATGGCGCTCAGGCGCTCGCGAATAAAATATTACACAGAGTTTGTGTGTTTGTGTCGCGTGGTGGGTCGGTGGGTGTGAGTGCTAGCTACTGGATGTTTTCGTTTTGTGAGTGCTAGTGTAGTAATTATTGCGTAATCAGCGTAATTGCTTAATATGAGTTCCAAGAGCAAGGAAAAACGAAAATTACGCACGTTGGATAATTTTCTGAAACGTATGAAATCTGATGGTGGTGGTAGTAAGATAAAAATTTCTGTGTCCTGTGTCCAATGTTTCTAAAATTTGCAGGCGCTTAGCTTACTAGCTTTGTCATTGTTTTTCTACATTAGATGAACAAATAATAAATATGTCATGATGCATAGTAAATTGACACAGAGCGCTTGCAATTTTTTGGAGCACCAGACACAACCATCACATCGATGTGATGGATAGGTATGATGGACAATTGATGGTATGTTAAATAATAATAAATAACAATATTGTAGGAGGCAAGTGCAAATGAAAAAGGCGACGAAGGCGTAGGAGTCGATAAAAGTATCGAAAATTCAGATTATTCCCAAAATACATGTACACTGGTATCGGTAACACTACCGGTGGCACCGGTGTGTTCGCCAAAAATTTTAGTATTATTCTGTTTTTAGTTTTTATTTTATGTTTATGGACCAAAACCAAACTTACCTACTTATTTATTATTAGCATTTATTGCTAATTAAATAATTTTCACTTGAAAATCTTAATTCAAAATACACTTTCCATATTAAAACATTTTTTTTTATTATCGCCCCCCCCTCAGAAAAATCCTAGATCCGCCCCTGGTTTGTGATACGAAAAAGACTTTCTATCGCCGAAACTCGCGTTTTCCTTCGGAAAATTCCGTTAAGCGATCGGTCCGAAACAAATCGTCTCCGTAAAAGACGAACGGTCACCGTAGCAGCCAGGCAACACCGACAACGAAGCAGGGCTGAGTTCCAAGAGCTGAAGGGCTAGCGACCAACGCCGAAGAGCAGGGTAAGAGCCATTCCTTTTGTCCGAACTGTCCTGAAAACTTCCTGCCGGAACAAGGAGTATTTAATCTCACTAGTGTAAGTTATTTTAAGAAAAGAAAATCAAAGAAAACCATTTTCAAAACAAATTTTTTACAACTTTACTTTTCTCTCATTTCCAAGTTTTTCACTTCACTTTTATTTCGTTTCAAAAAAATATATAAACCAAATTTATGTCTGATAGCGAATTAGAAAACGAAAACGTAGGAAGGCTTGGTATTGACCACGACACAGACCTTGCTATTCTAAGTACTCTTTTTGGACAAGTTAATATTAGACCAAATATGAATCAACAACAGCAACAACAACAACAACAAAGGCAACAACAACCACAAAATGGACAAATAAATTATCAATTGCTTAGAATGTATATAGAAAGTATTCCCCAATTTTCAGGCGACCCACATACTCTTGCAATTTTTATTGATAGTTGCTCTTATCTTATCGAACCATATTCGAATCGAGGTGTCCTAAATGACCCACTAAATAAATTTTTGTTAAAAGCTGTAGTAGGAAAATTAGCAGGTAGGGCTCTAGTTTTGATAGGAACTAGAACTGAATTACAAACATGGGAAGAAATTCGTGACGCTCTCCGTCTAACTTTTGGCGACAACAGGAATATAGACTGCCTTGTGCAAGATTTAATCATTTTAAGACCTTTCAAAAATGAACCCCCCGTGCAATTTGGAGCCAGAATCCAAGACGCGCACAGTGTAATAATTTCCAAAATAAATTCCAGTAACTTAACTAGGAATGAGAAAATTTTGCATTTAAATAACTACAAACAGTTAGCTCTAAAAACTTTTGTTAGAGGACTAACGGGAAGATTACAAGATATTATTAGAATCCGCAATCCAGATACCTTAGAAAATGCTATAGCGCTGGTAATCGAGGAACAAAATCGCTTACTTTCTAATATTCCACAACCATCAGGTCCATCCGGTAATTTTCCTAAACCTCAGAGACCACCACAAGTAAGAAACCCAAACTTTTCACAACATTTTATGCCCAATTTTCAAAGTCCTAGAATGCCAATTCAACAAAACTTCCAAATTCCTACCACATCTTTCCAGTACAACCAACAATTGCCAAATATTCCACCCCAAAGATTCCCAAATTTTCAATCGCAACAATTTCCCAGAGGCCCAATAACTAACATCAGACCAAACTTTAAAATGGCACAACAAAAATTCCCCACAAACAAACAAGTCTTTGGCACAAGACCACCCCAGACGAACGTTTTTAAACCGACAGGACGAAGTACCAACACAGATGTCGACAACTTCCAGAGTTCCCACCTTGCCACCTCAAACCTTACCAAGATACGTTCCAAACTTTTTCCGTAGTACAATGACCCAAATTTTCACCAATTATGTCTCGAAGAACCCGAAAAATGACGACAATCGAAATAAACAACTATGACAGTGACAGTACCTTACCCTATATAAAGACAAATAAACCCAAATTCATACTTTTAATTGATACAGGTGCGTCAAAATCTATTCTATCCCCATATTTCGCAGAAAAATATTTCCCAGACAAAATATATCACGAAAATTTTAATATAAAAACTTGTAATGGTGTAAATAGATGCCGTTTCAAAGCAGATATACCTTTAAATGAATTGATTGGTTTAGACGATCGGATTACATTCCATTTATTTCATTTTCATGACTTTTTCGACGGGTTAATCGGTTTTGAAGACATGAAACGCTTAAAATTAAAACCAGATTTTGAAAATAATATTTTTTATAACGACAACACCTGCATTCAAATTCTCTACAAGCATAATAAAGGTTCTCATATTTTTTCACTTCTTGTAAATCCGCAAGAAACATGCCTTGCAAAAATTCCTATTTCAAAGCAGACAGGCGACGTGATAATACATAAAAAAGAGATTTTTCCCAAGTGTTTTATTCCAGAAACTCTGACCACTGCAAGAAATGGTCACGTCATTGTTGAAATACAAAACCACTCTAATGAAACAAAACTCTTGCGCTTAGACAAACCGTTCCCAGAACCTATTTTCGAGGAAATAAATAATGATTATTTTCTTTTTAATATCGAGGAAATAGTCGATACACCTCACAATAATGACAAAAATCCTAATATTGACGTAAAAGACCTTATTCGAACTAACCACCTAAATCCGGAAGAAAGACAAAAGGTCCTACAACTTTGTCGAAATTATTCAGATCTATTTCATAATTCAGAGAAAAAACTCTCTTTTACAAACCGTGTTAAGCACGAGATAAAGACAACTAACGAAGACCCCATACACGTAAAGTCTTATCGCTATCCTTACGCGTTAAAATCCGAAGTACAAAGACAAATTGGAAAATTATTAGACGACGAAATAATACGTCCTTCGTCCAGTCCTTGGTCTTCCCCGATTTGGGTTGTTCCCAAGAAAGAAGATGCGTCAGGCGAGAAAAAGTGGCGTATCGTCGTAGACTATAGAAAAATCAATGAAATTACCATTGACGATCGGTATCCCATCCCCAATATCACCGAAATATTAGATAAATTAGGTCGATGCTCTTATTTTACCACCTTAGATCTAGCGTCGGGATTCCACCAAATTGAGATGGATCCTAAAAGCATTCCAAAAACTGCTTTCACTGTTGGCAACGGACACTACGAGTACACTAGAATGCCGTTCGGTTTAAAAAACGCGCCAGCAACTTTTCAGCGGGTTATGGACGATGTCCTTCGCGACTTACAAGGACGAGTGTGCCTAGTTTACGTTGATGACATTATCATATTTTCGACCTCCCTTGATGAACACATTAATAATCTGAAATTAGTCTTTCAAAAATTGCGAGAATATAATTTAAAAATACAACCGGATAAATCGGAATTCCTTCGTAAAGAAGTAGAGTTCCTGGGGCACATCGTGACTCCACAAGGGGTAAAACCTAACCCAAAAAAGGTCGAGGCAATTCAGAAATTTCCTATACCCAAAACTGTCAAAGAAATCAAATCTTTTCTCGGACTTGTAGGATACTACCGAAAGTTCATTAAGGATTTTGAAAAAATAACCAAACCATTGACTAAGTGTCTGAAAAAAAGGCGAAAAAATAATCCATAATGATGCATTCCTTCAATCTTTTAATCTTTGCAAAAAAATTCTTACCAATGACCCAATTCTACAATATCCTGACCTGTCCAAGCCATTTAACTTAACTACAGACGCGTCAAATTACGCCGTGGGCGCCGTCCTTTCACAAGGCCCCGTAGGCAACGACCTACCCGTAGCATATGCTTCGCGGACATTGAATCCGGCAGAACTCAATTATTCGACTATTGAGAAAGAATTGCTCGCGATCATCTGGGCAACAACCTACTTTCGGCCATATCTTTTCGGAAATAGATTCAAAATTGTTACAGATCACAAACCTCTCATATATTTATTTTCTCTTAAAGACCCCGTATCACGCCTTACACGATGGAGACTTAAACTTTCAGAATACCAATTTGACATAGTTTATAAAAAGGGCAAAGCAAATACAAATGCTGATGCACTTTCTCGAATAGAGATAAATGCTATAGAAAAAGTGGCAGAAAACGAATCAATAATAGTACATTCTGGAGATTCTGATGATGAAATTAACGATTTTTTACAAAATTTAGATAACCTAGAACTACCTGAAATTTGTAGCGAAGACTTAAGTGTAATTTTAGGACAAATTTCTGATGAATCAGAAGCAAAATCAATACCAAAAATTAATATAATCTCCGACATATTAATTAGACCGGCTAACCAACAACCCGCTCAAAATAACACCCACTCACAGTTTCTACAAACTGAAAACGCCACCAAAAATACCCAAAATGACTCAGACACAAATGAAACTGTCCACACGGCAGCAGAACACCCTGTCTTTACAATGCCAATAACCGAAAAGTGCGTTAATTCGTTAAAAAATCAAATTATTGTTTCTTCTAATGACAAAATGATACGTAAATACGTAATCAGGTCACGACCTTTTAACGAAAATTCACGAATAACAGTGTCACTACCTTTAAGAAATTTGGAACGAGAAGTTATTAGTTTTATTAAAGAATATGTAGAACACAAAAAGACTTATTGCCTATATTTTAAGACACCTGAAATAATTCCTGACTTTTCTAATATTGTCCGCAAAACTTTTCAAAACTCTTCTTTCAAATTTATTCAAAGTCCAACATATTTAGACGACGTTATTACTTACGAAGAACAACAAGAAAAATTAAAGTACCATCACGAGGGCAAAGTATGCCATAGAGGCATTAACGAAACCGAAATGTCTCTCAAAAAACGCTATTTTTGGCCTCAACTTAACATCGATGTAGAAAAATACATAAACAACTGCGATATCTGCCAGTTATCTAAATACGATAGGAATCTCCCGGTAGTGAAATTTAATATAACACCCACGAGCTCCAAGCCATTCGAAGTTATACATTTGGACACGTTTCAGATGGAAAATCAAAAATTTTTGACCGCAATAGACTCGTTCTCGCGATATGCGCAAGCATATAAAATTACAGGAGCGTCAGCAATAAATACTATTGACTGCCTTTTACAATTTGCAACTCACCACGGGTTACCACGGACAATTGTGTGCGACAACGGCACCGAATCCAATAATACCACCCTAAAAGACTTTGTAAAATTACACAAAATTAACATCCATTTCACAACACCGAATAATTCCAATAGTAACAGTCTAGTTGAGCGTCTACATTCCACCCTCATAGAGCATATAAGATGCCTAAGATTGTCAGACAAAGAAAGTCGCATAGATAAGCTTATGCTTTATGCCATTTTAGCGTACAATAACACTATTCATTCCGTTACTAAGCAAACCCCTTTTGACGTTGTAAGCGGCCACACAGACAGTGTAAATGCATTCGATACAACTGCCGAAATGTTGATTAATGAATATATAAATGAACACAAAAACAAGACATCCTTACTTTATGACAAAATTCATCAAATTAGTCAAAGTATGAAAGAAAAGGTCATCCAAAAGCGCAACGAAAAACGCGAAGATCCGATATCCTATAGAGAAAATGCCACCGCCTTTGAAAAGAACCCCCTAAGATCAAAAATCAAACCTCGTTTCAAAAAGGTAACAATTGTTAAAGATCTAGGTATAAAAGCTAAACTACCTAACAAAATAGTACATAAGAAATCCTCAAACGTCCAAGGAAATTCACAAATCAATCTCTCTTACAGGATGACAAATCGAAAGACGATGACGAACCTCCCGACATTCCTGATAATCCTAACCCTGACATCCCAAGCACTAGTGCTGGAAGTAAAAATTAACGACCTTAAAGATACCCCGGGCATTTTACCCTTTAAATTAGGAAATGCTCAGATAATAACTAAAAAACATACTTTTTTATCCATTATGTGCAAACTAAACCGCTAAAGAACGAAGTGAAAAATTTAATTTCTATATATAATAATCTCAATCAATCTATTTTTAATGAGACAGAATATGTTTTCACATCTAGCTTAAGAAATAATTACGAAAATTTAAAACCCCTAATTTTAGAAGTAGAGAATAAGATAAAGGGTATAAGCTTTAATAAACGTAGTAAACGCGGCCTTTTTAATATCATTGGTACCATAAACAAGTGGTTTACAGGGTCTCTCGATGCGAATGATGGAGAAAATACGATAATGCTATACGCACTCTCGAAAAGAACCAACAGAAAATTTTATCGCAAACTAATAATCAAATTTCACTATTTAGAAAGTTGATTGACCATTACAGCAATTCGATAGAAACAATAATTAATAATCAACAAAAGATTTCAGAGTATATGGAACGCTTCTATGAACGAGTTCAACATGAAACAGATATTTTCTATAAGTATACCGTATACCTTAGTATACTAAATCAAATTTTCATCAATGCAAATGTCATTATTACTTTTATCGATAATTTAGAAAATGCTATAACATTTTCCCATTTGCACACAATTCACCCGGACATTCTAAGTATTGACGATTTAAAAGAAATACTAAGGGAGCTAAATACACACTATTCTTCTGACGAAATTGTTGACTTAAGTCTATACGACTGGTACTCGGTTATAAAAACAAGCTGTTTTATCTCAAATAATCAAATAATATTCTCCTTAGATGTTCCTTTGGTTCACCCAAATAAATTCGAATATTATCACTTATATCCTATCCCCTCATCGGACAATTCCATAATTTTACCCCTAAAACCCTACTTGGCTCTGAGCAACACCAACTACCAATATATGGATAGCCCCTGCGAAGGAGTCAACGGAACTCACATTTGCCTTCAAGAACGCCTGATTTCCAACCCCAAAGAAGATTGCGTTACTGCTCTGATCACTGGAGAAGAATCAAGCTGCAATATGGTCAAGATACAAATTCACAACCAAATAGTAGAGAAAGTTAACGACGAGTTCATAATCGTGATCCCAAAGGACAACATGAAAATAAAATCAACCTGCAAGGATACTGAATACCACGTATTGCAAACTCCACACCTTATCTGGTTACCAACGAATTGTAAAATTGAAATCAATGGAATTATATATAGCAACGAAAAATCCAACAGCAAGACGCACTCCTTGATACTACCCGCAATTAAAACTAGTATGACAAAGGAAAGCCAAAGTTTTGGAAAACTACATATAAAAAATATATCTCTCAACGAACTGCATACTCTCCGAAAACACATCGATTCAATCAGCCCAGTTGTCATGGAACAATTTCAAGAAACAAATAATAATTGGGTTTTATGGATAATTATAACAACCATAATAATAATATTGATTGGGTATGGAATCTACAAATGCCGAAAGCTTTGGATACGTTCGATGAACTCAAAGAAGAAGAAAGAAGAAAAGGTGCCTACTTCAGTCCTTTTCATCCCTGAAGTAGCCTCTGGAGGATGGAGGAGTTACGTACATAGAAGTTCTTGATACATCAAAAAAAGAAGTGCAAGAACAGCTGCCACATCAGCAAAAACGATTTTATAAAAACTTTGTATAACATTCGCGAGATTCAGATTGAAGCCGTACTCCTTGTAACGCGTTTACCCAAATAAACGATTTTTAAAAAGCCTACTGCTGCGTTGATACATGTAATTTACTGGTAATAAATAAACAAAGTGAAAAATAGTGTGCAGGACATTTTGAAAGCTAACTTTTTAAGTCTTTCGTTGACCGAAAAAGTTGAAATAAAAACTCTTGGGGGGCCAACTCCAGATTTACCATTATCTCAACCAAATAAAAATGCAAGTGACAATTTTACGCGACACTTTTCTAGAAATATATACAACAAGAACAAGTGGATAGAATGGGATTCAAAGATTTAAAACACAGGAAAAAATTTAAAAAACAAGAGCTTTCTATTCGGCACACGAATGAATTGTTCTACAGAACTAGAATTTTTAGGCGAGGTTAGTATTGCCGCTCAATTAAATTTCACGTACCGGCAAAAAATCCAAACCAGATGATTTGTCAGGTTTGCTTGGGGACTTCCTGCTGAGTGTCCAACCAACAAACCGTAGTTTACTAAACATTTTTTAGAGCAAAAAAATTTGTAGGGGATCAAATTTTGAACAACTTTCCCTCCTAATTTTTTTGTACCTCTAATACTTAACGAGTTACACAGCTTATAGTAAGAATTTTTTTAAAAAAATGCCCTAATAAAACTTTAATAGGACCAAATTCTGATACATTTTTCCTTATAAATTTTTTTGTATCTCTTATACATCGTATATTATATATTTCTTATCTATGCTTATACATAATATTAGAAATGTCAAATTGTTTGACTGACAGAAGTCGCTTGCTGTATTTTTCAAAAATACCTAGGCATCATGCATACTGTATAATGTACCTATTTGTTTTTTAAATACCACCTACAACTTTGGTTTAGCATAGAAATAATTTAAAAAAATGCAAAAAATCGCAATAAATAATAAAAAAATATCTATAGAAACTGTGTCGTTTAGGCCTGTAATTTGGCAAATTATATGTTTTTTCGAAATCTGCAAAATAAAAGGTCGCATATTCTATCTAATGCAGAGGTGAAAGATATGCTGAGAGCATATTTTTTGTCAGAAGAGGTGGCAATGGCCGCGCAGAGAATGTATCATGAAGAATTTCCATAAAGGAATGCTCCAAATGCGCGAACTGTAGACGTAACTAGGGGGGGGGGGGCTAGGGGGGGCTTAGCCCCCCCTAAATTTCTATTAGCCCTCCCTAAAATGTAAAGGATGTGCGAAGATAGATCTAACATTCTGACAACGCAACGTTACGCAACACGGCGAACACCGCACGCGCCTTTTTAAATTCACCAGTTTCGACGAATCGCTTGCTCTTGCGGAATCTTGGGCTTGCGCCTTGTGCCCCCACAAAATCCGACTGAAATTTAAACGCGCAAGCGAGAGCGAACACACCGTGCCTGCTGCCGAGAGAAAGAGAGACGAGACGGGCGTCGCAGAATGTACTTTTGCTGTGCCAGACTCCAGACTTTTATTTTGTTATTCATCCAGTGTATTGTTGTTTCGTTATAATATGTACTATGTAAATAATCTTGCATCACAAAATAGCAGACATTCCCACCATTTTTTCTCTGGTTTCTACTCGGAAACCTATACTTTTTCATAATGTTTTTTCAGAAATGATTCAAAATTACCAGTAGATAGACCTATACATTATTTTTTGAAGCCTTAATATAATTAACGTTTTTGGGTGTGGCACCTGAAGGGTGCTACAGGGTGATCCAATCAGTAACGTATTTAGAAGGGCGGGACCGAACCCATTTCGGAATTTGAAAATATTCACTCCAGCTTGTAAATTTGAAGATATTGGGATTTCCCAAGACTAATTTTATATAATTTTTCTTCAAATTTTTAAAAAATTTCGCCTGCGGCGCATTTTTTAAGATTATTTTAAATGCCCTTGTTTTAAAAAAAAGACACAAAAATTGTCCCTCCACCACTCGAAATTAATTACTATATACGTCACAGAAGTGATCCAAAGTCGTAGCCCCGGCCTACCATTTTACAGAATGACATGTAAAAAATATACCTTGGTAAGTAGCGTACCGACTTTCAAAAATTTCTTCTTAATGGATTAAATAATTCATTGTCGGGGCCCCGCATTTTCATGCGGCACCCCGACCTAGTTACGTCTATGGCGCGAACCTTATTTGTTATTGAACATCTTAGAGGCACAAGAAGATTGTCGATAGATTCAACACTTTCAGTAGCGACGAGTGACTTTTTAAAAAGTGTTACCAAAAAAAGAATAAGTGCCGCAGACAAATGGCCTAAAATGACGAATTAGAAATTCGGCCAGCAAAGATATTTTGCTTACAAAATACGTTCCGTTACATACATTAAATACATAATACATAATAAATACATTATGACGTAAAATATTGTATACCTTTTGGGTCATCAAAAATTAAAAATAAACTATCTAATTAATTTCACGGACCGGGCGGCACCTCCCAAGTCGAACGCAATATCGCCATTAATGAGAATGGTAACATACAGGCGAATTGGTTTTAATTCCTTTTAAGCGGGAGCAACCAACGGTTTGAGATGCGCGGGCCAGGAGTTGAGCGGCGCTGCGGCGTAACCACTTTGGTTTGCACCGTTTGTTCAAAAATTCTTTAAAATATAAATTTTGCTGGAGTTTGCAAATCGTAATGATATTTTTATAGGTTGATGTTTTGGAAGTTCGAATTAGGTGTTGCTAGTGGTAACGGTGGATACATGGAGGCTTCGCCGCTGAACACTTGGAAAGTTCAAGGTTTAGGTACCACAAAAAAATTAGGCTCTCAAAGTGAAAGGTTTTCCAAAAAGAGTATCGTTTAGTGAATGGTACAGGTAGGCAAAAATATCTACGATTAAGAAGTGGTTTGCTGTGTCGTGAAAGTATTATTTTGGAAAGTGAAAACAAATTAGTGAAGTGGTAAACGTGATTGTTACTAAAATAGGTACTGGTGAGTGCTTCGGTGCTAGATGAACACCTGCCTTAAAACACTCGCTTAAAAAAAGTAACGCGCTGCTGCTATGGGCGGAACATTGTAAATTTTTACAGATCCTTTTTCAAGGAATTTTGTGACGGTATGGCTAATTTGTAAAAGGCCAAAACTTTTTATTTTTTGCACATTAAAAAAAGTACCTTCATGGACGTGCTTTTGAGATAGGAACCCAGGCGCGGTCATATCTATTTGCGAAGGGGGGCGGCATACCTGGATATGTACTCCTTTAGGCGGTTTTTAAGTACCTACTATAACAATAAAACTAAAAAATAGAAAGGCGATATCACAAAAAAATATATTCCTCACAAAAATAACAAAAATAAAAAATATGTATTTTAAATAAACATTAGGTATGTAAACAATTTTTTTTTGCATGTGCGTTGGTTATATACAGTGTATCCACAGACTGAGTTCACATAAGGTGTAAATAACAGCAAATTTTCGAGTTGAAATTTGAGCTTCTGGGGATCAGCCCCGCTTGGTTTTAAACTAATTTGTTACATAATTTTACTTTCGAAAAATCACGTATGCCTTGGAAATTATGAAGAAACTAATTTTCTCCACGACCATTCGTGAATGTATTCTAAAATCATTTTTAATAATAGAACTTAAAAATTCTGACTCTAAAGTCTATCCAAGTTACAGCGGCAGTAGATATAAACAAAGTCACATGACCGCATTGCGATCGATTACCAGGGTCTGACTAATATGAGATTCCCAGTGGCTTGTAATTCTGAACTAATTCTTTTAGGAGTTCTAAAAATTGTGTTTTTACCTTTCGTGGATCTTTATAAATTTCATTAAATTAAGTAGCAAAATAAATTTAGAGAATATACTGCTCGCGATCCTATCTAAAATATGCAGGAAACTCGACTGAGGGAAGAGCCGGTCCTGCATTCTGCTCGCCGCATAAACACTTGATATTTTATGACGGCCAGACCACGTGGTGGCCAATGTTTTGATCCACTGCCTCTGTAACTTGGATAGACTTTAGAGCGAGATGATTTATTCTTAAATACTTGCTTCTCGAGTGTTTTGCATGTATATTTCCAGGATCTTAATATAATTTTTGTAATCTATTGCACATAAATAAACAATATAATGATAAGGATACTAATATTTCGTACTACTAATAATAAATCATTGCATTATTTTATATATTTTCATTCCATAACAAGACAATGAATGAATATACGCCAATCGAACTAAACACAGCATAGAGTGCCATGAATTTCAAGACTGTCAACCTCGCTGTCAACAATAGCGGCGCGGGAGTGCGCGTCATAATAAGTATTTTCGAACGTGTTTTAAATTAAATAAAATAAGTGAAAAATCGAATGAATTTGATATGGAATTTGGTCGTGGAGAAAATACAGTCTGTTACTCAGTTAGAATGAAAAAATTCGATACGAGTGGAACGCGAGCGTTAGCGAGCGTGAGGAACCACGAGTTTTCATTCTAACCTCATTACAGAATCTACTATTCCACCTTAGTAAAGTGCCTTTTTTGTAGGTTTTTTTACGGCATTGTGAAATTTTGAAACTATAGGCCTATTATTTGATTTTTTGGCATGTTTCACACTTTTTTTTTAGAAAAGTGCATTTTGTGTAGTTTTTACATCAAAATGTTTATAAAAAAACTTGTTGACATTGAAAAACTGGATAGGTGTGAAAATTTTCAAAAGCCTAAGTCGACTTTGATTTATTTCTGCTAAAAAATAAAACGTACAAAAATCAAAGTAGACCTAGGCTGTTGGCTGTTGGAATTTTTCACACCGATCCAGTTTTTCATCGATAACAAGTTTTCTAAAAAAAAGTCGGAAAAATGGCAACAAATCAAAATAAGTAGGTATATGTATAGGAATAGACTTTAAATTTCGCAAACCTACTCATTTTTCATTTTGAACAAGTTTCCTTAATAACATTTTGCCTTAAAACCTACAAAAAGGGCACTTTACTGATGTGGCAAATTAGTTTCTTCATGATATCCAAAGTGATTTTTCGAAAGTAAAATTATGTCACAAATTAGTTTCAAACCAAGCAGCGCTGATATCCAGAAGCTCAAATTTCAACTTGATTTTTTTTTGTTATTTACACTTTATGTGAACTCAATCCGTGGACACTGTAGGTTAGATAATATTATTAATAATATTCGTATCTATTTTTTATTTATTATTATTTTTTCATTTTATTAGGGGGGGGGCCATGGCCCCCATGCCCCCTCCCCCTAAGACCGCGCCTGTAGGAACCTACCGCCAGGTTCGCGTACTAATCTATTCCGTGTTCTTTGTTTTTTTGAGGGATTTTTTATTTTTATTATCGTGATTTCACGAGTTAAAATGCATTCTACCGGAAAATGGTGAGCGTACGTACACATCGACACGAATTTGCAGTATTGAGGTTTTATTTTGTAATAAAAAATGGCGAATGCAAAATAAATGTTATACGATATGCCTTCGGCGTCGCCGTGTGCTGCGTACGCGACCATTTATCTATTTGTGTGCAATGAAAAAACGCTGTATACCTTTAGTATCTTATTACGTTTACGCCACGCCGAGTATTCGTTCCTTCGTTCACGGCACAAGCCATAACACCACCAGATGTGTGGCCCATATTTATTTCTATTAAGTAAAGGCTTTCGAAGCTTACGCTTTCCGCCAAAGAGTTTCCGGCGTTTTCCCCCAGATGCTTATTTCGGTTAGACGCTAACCCCCCCTTTATATGTGACATTTATTAGGAGTTGTAAAACGCGGAGGAATAATATCCCGCGGACATAAAGGATTTCCTGTCGGCCGACAATGGGTTTCCAGTGTTTTCGGAATAACTCAGGTAGATTCGACTCGGGGAAAACCCGCCTTGCGTAACAGTCGGAAACGTTGGAAAATTAGTTTGGGAGCAATAACTTGATTGGTTGGAAACGGAGTTTGAAACTGTTTCGTATCAAATTTCCACTGTTTGAGAACAAAGAACAAGCCGTCAATATTCAAATAAAATTTAGCCTTGCATTCAAACTTGGTAAGTACCAGCACAGACCAGACATAGCTTCAAGCTATATAGGTCTGTGGTACCAGCGACTGCGCCGTTTTAAGCAGTTACCATTCTGTTTTGAGAAAAATATACACATATTTATAAATTTTATTTTTACAGTATTTACACAGGTATCTCCAGTTCCAGTCCCGCAGTAATTAATATTTTTTTTTATTATTATTATTTTAGTGTTTGGTCGAAATAACAATAAATGAACTTTAAAAAAAGTACTTATACACGCAATTCGTAATATTCGTATTGGCCGTACGTTTAGAGTATTTTTTTTAAGAATCTCATGTCACTACTAGCGCCACCTGGATTTTAGTGAATGGAACTAGCTTCAGTCGAATAATTGTCCACACAAAAACAATGGTCGAGATGCGTCGACAAACTAAAATAAGTTCTAAAGTCTATCCAAGTTACAGCGGCAGTAGATATAAACAAAGTCACATGACCGCATTGCGATCGATTACCAGGGTCTGACTAATATGAGATTCCCAGTGGCTTGTAATTCTGAACTAATTCTTTTATTTTATAAATTTCCTTAAATTAAATATCAAAATAAATTTACAGAATATACTGCTCGCGAGTTATGGACATCAATCCGAACCCGCGATTATAATTCGCGATCCGATCTAAAATATACAGGAAATTCGACTGAGGGAAGAGCCGGCCCTGCATTCTGCTCGCAACGTAAACACTTGACATTTTATGACGACCAGACCAATAAGAGAATAAGTCACGTGGTGGCCAATGTTTTGATCCACTGCCTTTGTAACTTGGATAGACTTTAGTGTTTTTTCTCACTAGTTTCTTTCTCATAGATGGGAAATATATAAACATATAATAAATGGGCAATTATCGTGTTTTTAAAAGTGTCTTGCGAAATCTGGTGTCTTTGGTACAAAATATAATATTTTGGCGAGTTTTTTGAATAGTTCAGCGTTTGGTTTGGCATTGCCAGGAAAGCCTGCCTTTCCTCGATTTTTTAAAGGGGTGCGTTTTTCTAAAAACCATATTTTAATAGACATTGTTTTATTTAAAATGTAACACCACAGAGGTAATCAGGACACGTAAAAACTCCCATATACCAAATTTGAACAAAACATACATCGAGTACCTGAAATATTTAAGTTCTGTAGTGTAAGTAATTTTATTAACTCGAGAGCATAAATCCCATGGAAAGAAAGTTCCGCTACTTTACCTTTTTTGTAAATTTGTGTTCCTATTTATTTTAGCACTTGCTCCTAGGTATAATATTTTTAGACTTTGGTGAAAGATCTGCTGTCCTCTTTGTTTGGAACAAAATTTGTAATTTGTATATTTTGAGATACCTAGGTACCTAGAAACAGAAAAAAGTACATTGAGAATATTATGTGGCTCATTGATCTTTGTCAAAACAAACACACTTGTAAAATGAAAGTTAAATATGATGTTACAAGCACAGAATACCTAATTCAATTTGCAATTGCAAGTAAGTTGCTAGCTCTTTATAATAATGTCTGCAAGAAAAAGCATATTATATATATATATATACTCACCAGTGGGCAAAAATAAGGATGGAACGGCAATTTTAACTTTGATGTTCTTACTCCGATGTAAAAGTATTGAAAAATGCGCAAACTCAGTAAAAAAATGTCTGAAAGGAGTTTTAAATTTGGATGTTGACCTTTTTGCGTTGACCGATATATTATTAAAGACTGCTCACGCACGGCTGTCACGTCTGACACATTTTGGCTCACCATGCGCTTTCCGGAGATCAAATACAATGCAGAATACATTGTTAGCCATCAGAGCCATCTGTTTTCCAGGACATAAAGCTATAGCCGTGAGAAGTCTTTATAAATACGTCAGTCAACGCTTTTTGCTTGCCCACTAAGTCTACAGCCAGGAACAAAACACACATAAACCATGATTTCCTACTTATTTCCTAGCCATACTTATGACTGACTAATTTACCGATACGTATAGCGTTGTAGATAGATACATGCAATCTACTAAATCAATTAAATTAGCGGAAAACGAAAGAAAATAGTGAACAATTCTTCTGGATAAATACAAATGCCGAAATGTCAGTGTTAGGATTACCCCCCTTTAAAAAGTTCTTCTCATCTTTATGTACTTATCAGAAAAACAATTGAAAGAAAAACAATTGAATGTCACGTTGGGAGATTTGTGACAAACTTATGATTTTTTAAATGGAACACCCTGTATATATTCACATATTTGAAGTCTACACTTCTTTCCCATTCCAATAATATTATATCATCATATGTCATATGTTTAATCCAACCAAATGGAAAATACGAGGTGTTATGTTACATGCGTCTCAAATGCGACATTCAATTGTTTTTCTGATAAATGCATAAATATGAGAAGAAGTTTTCCTAAAACTTCTCTATTTACCATTTTTCGATAGGGTAAAAAATAAAAAAGTTAAAAGGGGGTGTGGGTAATCATAACTGAATGCCCCTGTACATATAGTGATATTTGTTAAAAGCAGGGACTCTTTAAAGTAAGGGGACCCAGCATTATACCATTGATTAAGGTATTCTTATTCAATGATTATACTTTCCAAATTGAGGCCTATTCTTTCATCATTCTAATGGTATCAGCGATGCCAAGTATGCCATTTTATTGGAGAATCTATGAATATAACAGGTAGGTACTTTGATTGTTAGTAAAAATTAATAATGGTTTCCATGATTTCTAAAAATTAGACTTGATAATGTTGTGTCTACAAGTGAAGAATATGGCAACTGTCAAATGAAACAAATTTATTATGACCGCATTACCTTTAATTGACACATCTGAGTATCTGGAAGTTAGAAAACATAAAAATTGTGAATTATGATGGGTATATTGTGCCTCCTTTAGAATCTATGGCACTGGCATGATGGCAGTTGGACACTGACATATATCATAACCTTGTACCAGCCTCCTTGTGGTCTCCTTGGATTCTACAGAAAACAAACTTCCCCTCAAGGCCTAACTTTTCCTATGTGATAGACTGTGACATGCTGGGTTCCCTTATTTTAAAGAGTCCCTGGTCAAAAGCAAATACTACTTATTAAGCACCCCCTCGTATCTGTGGGACCAAAGAATAGGTTTGTTCCAACAATAATAGTTCTGAACCGGTTGGTCGATTTGCTAGAACTGGTTCAGAACTATGTGTTGGAACAAAGCTTATATTGACGTTGATTGAAAATTTTGAACATGTGCGTAAATCGTAGGAGGCCATAATTTTGAATATTGTCAAACTTTTCGTAGATTAGGTTTCGGGGCTGCGAGGACTTCGCGATATTTCGGTTACCAAACAATACCTAAATCACCGATGAGTTCAAGTTAACGCACATTATTTCGAGGGTTGGGGTTTTCGCGCCAAATTCTCGCAAGAAATGGAGATCGACGTGGCTCTAGATGCGACATTAGACCCCCTGGAGGAAAAACGGTTCTTGGCCACCAACGAGCCGATCATGCGAAAGATGTTCAAGAAGCTCCACTTCTCCGAAACGGAGCTCGGCTGCGTCATGCTGATCTACCTCCACCTGAAGAAGAACGGCGAAGGGCTGACCACGCAGACGTTCACCGACATCCTGCACACGACCTTCGACATAACGGACAGCTTCTTTCAGGGCAGGATCGCTTTCGCGCTCGGAAAACTGTCCGGTCTGGGGGCCAATTTCGGACCTAGCACAACGCCTTACGTGCCGATAGAGATGTGGTGTTACTGTATGTCTTTGTTTACTAGGTAAAGTCTTGTTTATTTAGTACAGAGGTCTCCAAACTGTTTAGCCTAAGGGCCACAGTGGCTCTTCCACTAAGTCCCAAAGGCCAAGACCTAGCTAGCCCAACATACCAAAACACCAACATACTGTAGTTTTCAATTACGCGCAAATTTTCGTATTGGGATGGGACTAGCTAGCGAGTGGGATATATTACCTATGGCCTATGGCGTAAGCCGCGAATGTGGACTCCGCTCCGTTGGCAACTTCGGTTGGTAGGTACTTACATGCAAGTATCAAGCAAGAGAGGACCATTTCATTGCGGCGGACATAGACGATGAGCGTGCTGTGCGCTGTGCTAAATGTAAGAATGTAACAGTCACATCTTGCTCTTGCAGCACGTGGGAAAACTATAATACAGTAGTAGCAGTATCAGAGCATAAATATGCTCTGGTAGTAGGTAGTACAGCGCCATCTTGTGGTGAGAGGCGGAATCACATAAAAACGTCAGTTATGCTTGGTTAGTCAAAGTATGCAACGCCATCTTGTAGAGCAGAGCATGTTCTGGAAAAGTTCTACTGTGTGATCGCTTGTCTGGAAGATTCTAGTACTTTCGAAAGTTTTCGAATATGTTCTACGAACCCAAGGTCCATCCCTCTATGGACCTTGCTACGAACCGTGGTACAAATACGGCAGACACCCGATTGTTGGACAGTATCAAAGTTTGAATTCGGAGCGGCAAGTGCAATCTAAAAAGCAAAATGTAGTGTGGCGGGCTGGATTGGTGGTGCTCGCGGACCGTAGTTTGGAGACCCCTGGTTTAGTAGGTATAATGTTTTTCTTTAAAAAATTATACGGTTTTCGACCTTAGTAATTACGTGGGATCCTGGCTCTCCTTAGATTTTTTACCACTATTTTTGGGCCGCCCTGGGCAATTTTTCTATACCAAAATGTTGCTGCCCTACTGAGTTAGGTAATACATTTTCACATATGTTTTGCAATAAGTATCAAATTAGCTATCTAACTTAAAATTTTCTGTTTAGAACAAAAATACAGAGCGAACCAGAAATAAGCTAACATTGTAACCAAACAATTGTACCCATCTTTTTTCAAATGGTTTTTTCGAAAACTCAATTTTTATGCGGTATTTTTCCCTCTCCGAAGTAACGCATGTGAATCGATGATCGCCATCTTTATATTTTTTGCTAGCTGCTTTTCCTTCCATGAGTTATTTATAAATAGTTTTGTTTGCACGCATTTGAAATAAGGCGCGGGTGCAATGTACAGGCGCGGCCCTTGAAATCGTTCCAATACGTGCGGTCGCAAAGTTGCAATTACCCCTCCCCTCTCTCGCGGTTTGAAAGCCAGCCATAACCTCAAACAACGGTGACAACCAACTAGAAAGAATTCTATAGTCACTTCTAAAACCCACTTTGGGTTCCACGATTTCATTGGTCGACTCAAGGTTACCTGAATATTAAGCCTCTCGTCTTGTATTCAATAGCCCGTTGTGACATAAATTATGTCACAATCGAGGCTAAAAATCCGAAATTCATATTAGGCATTTTTTTTTCAAAAAAATTTACTAAAAGAATTTGTTCAGAATCGATCCAGAACCGTAAATCAAAAATTTTGTTAAGATAAAAAAATATTAAATAAAAAAAATTAAAAGTCCAAAAATAGCAATTTAAGAATTTTCTGCGTTTAGAAAAGTGTGCCATGGAAGTTTTGAAGGCTAGTTGTTTTCAAAAAGTAATCATTTCAAAATAAAATTAAAAGCTACAAAACGATTTTTTTTTTTTAATTTTTACTTAATATTTTTAATATTTTTTATTTGATATTTTTTGATTTTGACAAAATTTTGAATTTAGGGTTCTGGATCGATTCTGAGCAACTTTTTTAAGTACATTTTTTTGAAAAAAAAAAGCCTAATATTACTTTCGGATTTTTAGCTTTGATTGTGGCATCGCAGGTGGCTTTGACTTTGATGTAGACAACTAATTTTTTGGAAATAAGTAGGCAACAATGCCATCTACCTTAGGTAAAAATTTCGTTCTGGTCGGTTAAAAATTAAAGAAGTTATAAGGTTGTTTCACTCTTAAGTGAGACACTTTGTATGTATAAAAAATAAATAATCGATATTTTTTTGAAACTCAGCACTTTGTATCTTTAAATGGACGAAGCGTTTACGAAATTTTTTGTAACACACATTTGCATGTTTTTAGTTTATAATATAATATATTCTGAAACGTTGGTGTTTCTTGTCGATTTTTTCATTATACATCAAAATTGTAAAGAGCTTTCAAAAAAATATTTGAAAATGTGTTTGCTTTTGACGAGTTAGGCACGTGTACGTGGTTTAAAATGTTGGCATTAATTTCTGGGACACCGTGTATATTAAGAAAATATGTTTGGAATAACCTGAAATTGTCGAATTCCAAACTTCAGAAAGAGGAAAACAAATATAATGTGGTTAACGAGAAATTTTGATTAAAGGGGAACTTTGGAAGAAAAAATAAGATACTGTTACACTGTGTACAACAACGGCCAGAGAATGCTGGACCCCGTCGACATATACAACCTGATGCAAACTAGCGTGGAAAGCCTGAACGAAGAGGAGAGGGACGAAATGGTCAGGGACCTGGTGGTTTCGGTGATGTTGCGAAAAATGGACAAAGACAAGGACGGCAAAATTTCGTTCGATGATTACAAAGCGACAGTGTACGAGGACGAGAGTATGATGGAATGTTTCGGGCCTTGTTTGCCAGATAGATACAGGGTGGCGACGTTTTTGGCTACCTTTACTGCCGGCAGGGGTAAACTGAAGAGTTATTCGCATAGGGCTGCGCATAGGGGTGCGCGTAGGGCTCCGCTTAAATAGTTCGAAACGTTGATGTTTTATTTAGTAAAGTAATAAATGAAAGTGTCAACCTCACTCCTGATTTTATTCGGTTTGATGTAGCATTTCTGTATCTAGATTTGTCGACAGAATGCTGCTTGAAAGTAACACCATTATTGGAAATGGAGGTGGTAAAAGAGTCATAGAGTTTCAGGGGATATACAGGGTGTGTACTTTTGTAAATGATGTGTAACTAATAATTTATCTTTTTTACTACTAACCTGAGAAATCACCATTATTTACCTCATTCCTCTAATGATAAGTAATATTTCTCTACCTAGGTATGTAAATAATGATAATAAAAAAAAAACCTAGGTAAATATTGAAAAATTTTCTATATGACATTTAAAAATTAGTTTAATTTTATCAGCTTGACAACTGAACTCAAATCTAATCAAATATGTAAAATATGGTAATATGTATTTCAATGTTAGTAGTAAAAAAATTTCTATATACACTTCGGTTGAGAAGGCCATTATTTACCTCGCATATTATATAAAAATGCTCGGTAAATAATGGCTCACTTCTCAACCTAAGTGAATAATATACTATTTTGGAGATATTCGCCTGATGATTTTTTTTTGTTTGAAAGGTCTTCCAAAAACGGCTTCTCTTACCGTTGTCAAAAATTCTTTTATTTAAAATCTAACACCCACAGCCTTAATCGGGACCACATAGCTGTATATGGTATATGATCGGGACACGCCAAGACTCTCATATACCTACCAAATTTGAACAAAAAAGATACAAGAAGTTCATTATACTTTTTAAAGGTATCTGGCGAGTCAAGTTTGCCATGGAAACCCTCAAAACCGTTGAATGGACCGTTCAACGTACTGATGTGCAAAGATTCAATAAAAAATATACAGGGTGTTTTGCTTTCTACCATCTCGCAAAGTGCATATTTTGAAAATATACGATCCTTAAGCGCGAGCGACACATAATAGATTAGTGTCCTGTAGGTGCCATTAGACCGTCAGATAGTGACAGATTTAGGTGCCCTATTTTCGCATACAAGCCTCGAAGAGGGTTGAAAAGTACATCGATGTTGAGTAGAATGAAGGGAAATTCACGAGTGGCCGCCGTGGGGATAACATATGGAAAATTCGATTTTCCTTGGCAGAAATAAAAGGTGGCTGTTGCCCATATTTTCATGCAAGCCGTGTTCACTAAATAGAACCTGGCTTCGGAAAACCAAAGCCTTAAGTGTTGTGCCTAAAGAGTTGAAATAAGAGCGTAATCTTGTAAGGAAAAATCGCGATTTTGACCAATTTTTCCACACAAGCCCATCGAAAGTACGGAAATATAGATTGTCACTAGCCCAAAAATCATAAAAAAATATACATAATAAACATATTACATTATATTATATAGGAAAATCCAATTTTCCACATGTTATCCCCAGGGGCCACTCGTCAATTTCCCTTCATTCTACTCAGCATCGATATACTTTTCAACCATCTTCGAGGCTTGTATGCGAAAATGACGCACCTAAATCTGTCACTATCTGACGGTCTACACGTATTTACACCCGCTTTATTTTCTATATTTTTGAGGTCAGGAAAAAAGTTTCACGTAAAAGTTGTAGAAGCCAAAGCAAGTTTTTTCAGCGTTTATTTTGTTTTATACTGGGTGTTTAGAACAGCGGTACCAAATGGAATGGAACACCCTAACACCCTGTATATTTTTAGTATTTGAAATCTGCTCATTGTCACAATTTCAATGATGTATGTCGTAGGCATCGGGCGTAATACGTCATTTCGCGGAATGTCTAGTCATTACACGCATTGCAGGCAAAAGCTGTAATAAAATAAGTATTCTATTCTGTGGTATTACCTTACTTGACTCAAATTTTGCGTCATTTTGCCGTTTGTTCAGTCAAATTCTACAAATTTTCAACAAATGACTGAACAAACGGCAGTCAGACGCTGTAACGTTCAATGGTTCGACCTAGGGACTCTTTAAAATAAGGGGACCTAGCATTTCACAGTCTTATCACATAGGAAAAGTGAAGCCTTGAGGGGAAGTTTGTAGACACAACATTGTCAAGTCTAATTTTTAGAAATCATGGAAACCATTATCAGTTTTTACTAACAATCAAAGTACCTGTTATATTCATAGATTCTCCAATGAAATGGTATACTTGGTATCACTGAGACCATTAGAATGAGGAAAGAATAGGCCTCACTTTGGAAAGTATAATGCTGGGTCCCCTTATTTTAAAGAGTCCCTGGTTCGACCGATTACTCTGTTTGACTAACAAGGGCAAGGGCAATCCCTGAAATGACGCATAATTTGAGTCAAACGAGGTAATACTTATTTTATTACAGCTTTTGCCGGCAATACCTGTAATGACTAGGCTTTCCGCGAAATGAGGTATTACGCCCGATGCCTACGACATATACATGTAATATGATTCTTTGAAACGTTTGGAAAATATTCGACCTTGAAACTTTCAATTTTGCACTTTTGGATGTTTATTTTTTCGAAAATGAAACTTTTGCTGGTATACTTTATATAGGAGTATTCGCTCTTAAAATATAACTAAGTATATGAACTTTAGAGTGTTTTAATACTTCAATGTAATTTGTTTACTGAATCAACAGGTTTTATACAAATTTGGACTATGGGGAAATGCAACCATATTTTAAGGGCGAATACTCATCTTTTATGACATTTTTCCCTATAAAAGGTATAACCGCAAAGGTTTCATTTTCGAAAAAATTGGCATCTGAAGTGCAAAATTGGAAAATTCAATGTCGAATATTTTCCAAATGCTTGGAACAAACATATTACATGTATACATCATTGAAATTGTGACAATGAGCAGATTTCAAATATCTAAAAATATATAACAAAAAAAAATCGTTTAACACGTGACTGGTCTTGTAAGCATTTTTTTTTTACAAAAAAGTGACAATAATAAGGGTTGGAAAGGGGCAAATAAATATTCTCATTTTGTTTTCTAACATTTTTTATTATCTCGACTACTTAACAAACTACAGGGGATCGGCATAAGTCAGGCAACGCTCTCGAAAAATCTTTCTTAATGCAAATTTGTTGCCTGACTTATGCCGATCCAATTTTTTTTTCTTAATGCAAATTTGTTGCCTGACTTATGCCGATCCCTGTATTAGCGCATTTCGCCAAGAATTTACTTTAGGTAAAAACGCAATTGAGAATGATTCCATAGGAAATCTTGAAATTGAAGATTCTAGAGACCAAAATATGATTATTATTGTGCCCAACATGCCTTATTATAAAAGAGGTACTCCTATCATTTACTACACAAAAAGTGACTGTTGTTGTCCCCTGTAGCACAAAACAGCCACGGTGATGTAGGTATCTGGTATCTGTCATCAATTTTGAATTTGGAACTTCCCTTATCCAATACTCAAAGCATCTATATCAATATTTTCATATTTTGATTTTCGGCATTTCCATTTTTTAAATAAAATGTGATCTCTCCAGGTTTCATGGCCACTTTCGTTTTTAACCATCTGTTACTTGGATTGCGGATTATTGAACCATTCAAACTATGAAATCCAATTGAGGTTCCAACCATGGAATATTCCTTTACTCAATGTTCCAACGTAAAAATAAAACTGTGGACGGAAAGCACCTTAGGTTATCGAGTAAAGGTATTCCTTTACTCATTGCTTAGGTATTAAATTTGCTCGATATTAGATGGAGCCTATAGAAAAAGCACTATAGTAATGTTATGTCTTGGTCTTGATGAGGTCACTGTCCAAGTTGCGGAAATGAGAATTTCTGCCTTTTGTTGTGGGATGCTCTTATTGTCGAGAAAATACCCAGGAAAATAACTTTCCTATGAACAGTAAATTTATAACTGACATTTTGTAGTTTTTGGGGAAACCTCGCAATTTTTGGTGCAAACCTTGTTTTATTTCCAAGTTCATAAACTAATCCTAATTTTTATGGCACTCACGCTTATAAATGTTAAATCCTCACTGAAATCGAATTGGCATATTAAATAAAGTGGATTTATTTTCTATGCGGGGTAAATCATAAAAAAATGTTGGAAAGGTGTTTTATAGAATAGAAACTTGAAACTTCATTTTTGGGCTTATCTTTTAATTCTAAACAACTTTTCTTAATACATGTTTTCTCTAAAACTAAAATAAGGGTGCTCTAAAACTAAAAATAAGGGTCCTTCCCCCCCTATACGAAAATTAGATATTCAAAATTTTGAAAACTGCGTTTTGAGTTTGCAGGAATGCACAAACTTTTATCAAGAATAAAATTTTCTGATAAGTGTAAAATAAAAAAAACATGGAGCCTACTTTCTGCCGGTCACTTTTTGTTCCTGTAACATAAAGCAGAAAGCAGATTGAATCTTTTTTTGCAAATTATGCCATTTCACTGCATAAAAGCATAGGTTTTGCATCGGTAGGAGGTTGCAGTAATAATAATTCTCACCCTCACAATACTCCAAACTAGGAGTACTCCAGAAGCAAGATAAATCTTTTTTACTAGATCCATTGAGGTTGTGCCCATATTTCGTAGTAAAAATGACCCATGTTACACTCTACCAAAATAGATTCCATTTATAAGAAATACGTGTTCGCACGTACGAACTTAACATTATTTTTGTTGCACAAATAATATAAATTGTATAAAATTCACCATTATTTTTATAGTTGAGAAAGAAAATGCATTTAAAATAGTTAGGTACTACTACAACTACTACTACCATTGATTTGTAACCATTGAAAAATATAATGGAAATATTTTATAATAGTAAAAATATAAATTTTAATCTCGAAAAACCCAGACAATAAAATTGCCCATGCAATTTCACAAAGAGTGTTACTGACAGAGAGGAATATTCTGTCACTGTTTTATCAAACTTTAAACATGAGACTATACAGTGTGTTAAGAAAAGAGGTGAATCCCTCAGGTCAATCCATTGACCCCAGATTCGTTTGACCAAAATAATGTGATTTTTCTCAAGCTATTTTTTATTTGGAGGACTCTATTTCAAAATACAGGGTGCTAAAGTTGAATTTTACTTATAACTTTGTAGCTTTAGATATGTATAATTCAAATTTGGTATGGATTTTTGTTTCACAGAGGCACATTTTTGTGTAATTTTGTCAAAAAAATTGAAGAAGCTACGGAACAAAATGACATTCTTAACATCCTACTTAATAAAATAAAAGTTAAAAATTATGAGCATTCTCGGTAGGAGAGGGCCACGAATTAAAAAAAATATTTTCATTGTCATTTTTTTTTTAATTTTCAAAAATATTATGTAAGTCAGTTGCTGGTAATTTGTTAATTATTAACTTTTGGCCGATAATCATTTTTGCCGTAACCAAGAAGCCTTTTTAGTTTATAGAGAAAAAAGTTAACATTTTTTTAAATTTAATTAAAGTAAAAATATAAAGTTAGTAATTTTTTTGCGAGACCCTATAAATTAGGTAGGTATATCATGTTCTTTCAAAGGGCCACTTTAATATGATATCTTTTGCATACAACACGTTTTTCTGACCAGCGTCACCAACAGAATTTGTTTTGGGGTGCAGCCATATAAAAACATTTTCATTCAGGATTTGGTTTACGAAATATTGACTTAAATATTGACTTATTTGGCTATTTCATGTGATTTTTGTTTGTCAATTATTTTAGACATGACCATTCAAAAAAATCTTATTTTGTGAAACATCAAGTTAAAATTTGGGATGAGTTTTCTATAATTAAACACAGTCTCATAAAATGAGAAATTAAAAGATATTGGGTGTTTTGGAAACATAGTCGCCCTCAGCTACTTACTACGTACGCCTATGAGTTTAAAAACTGTGAATTTATACAATTAGGTTATGCAAATGACAAGATTGTGGTTAGCACAAAATCATACCAAATTTGAGCTCTATTAAACAAACCATAAATTAGGAGTTGCGAAGATTAAAATATACAAAAAATTTCAACAAGTTCTGTAGATTTTCTCGGGGTCGTTTCACCCTCATCGCCCTCATGGCCTTTCCAATTGCGACCTAGGTGAATGACGAATGACCGCGGCCAACGAAATTCGTTGGTCGCGCGAATGACCCTACTCTAATAAATAGCAAGGTCACCTATGGGCTATAGTATTTTCCTTGGGGCTATGTTGCCAGTTTCGTTTGGACTTATATCAACCTTTTCAAAGTGCTTGATTTATCTGCTTCGAATTAAGAGGGGACACTCGAACAGTATGTGCTCTATAGTCGCATCTCGTTCGTTGCAGAATCTACATAATCCATTATTATGTTTCTGTGATTAGTCCTAATTCATTCTTGTTTAGAATGAGACGCTCTTTGGCGTTCTCTTTTGGCGAATAGGTCTCTTTCCCATATTTTGTCAAAAGGTGGCTTTGTAGAATGGGGCCTCAGCTCTTTCTCCGACAAGGCTCTAGCTGCCATCTGGTAACCCAAATCTTAAATAAAAATTTTAAGAGACAAAAAATAAATGCTGGATTAAGACTTTTTCTTACGTTTGATTTTTTTTTTGAGCAAAATTATGTATACCGAGGCAAAACGCATCGCGCATCGTATTATATTTTTCCTACTATCGACAATTTCATATTATAGGTACTTTGAATTAAACCTATGGAGTATATTGTGAGCAATAATCTTCATAATGACCATTGTTCAATTACTAAAAATGATAATCAGTGATAAATATAAGAAGTAGAATGCAGCGATAATAAAAAATAAATAAAAAAAACTTGAGCTTTGCGTAGGACTTGAACCTGGGCCTACGATTTACTAGTCGAGTGCTTTCACCCCACGGTAAACAAGTGCTTGTCAATGTTCGTCTGTTAAGCCGCTCTTATTTGACACTCAGGAAACATTGATATTGATAATTATTCTTTCGCATAATAATTCGTGTTATTTCCGATCAAAACCATTTTCGCACCAAGCAGCCAAACTGACCGCCTCGAACATTTCATTTACGCTTGCGGGCATGTAAAGTGTACTTACGGAGGAGGTAGCAGGAAAACAAATATGTGCAAAGTTTAAAACTTTTTTAATTCAACTTTAACACCCCCCTATTTTCAAGTAGAGGCGTGTACAGATAAAATTATATAAAAGAGCCGCATATAACGAGTTGAACTTATTTTCAGGAAAAACAAACAACCTATAATTGCCGACCCATGATTTGACGTAAATTTTCAATTGAATTTTTCGTAGTTTCGTACAAAAAAAATTACAATGATATTATGACTATGCATAAAACGACAAAGTACACCTTATCATTTACATCAATTACTTTGAAGAAATCATAGAATCATAGCCCGATTTAGAAATTTGCCAAATGAATTTTGAGGTCGATTCATGACAATACAGGATTAATTTAATAATAATAAAGCTTAAAAGGTCTTGCAAAACGTCGAAAAACATGTTTTTACTCATATTGTGTTCATATGCATTGGACTATTAAAGGAGTGGTATTTAAATTTATAAATAAACACATTTTACAGTATACTACGTGGGTGAAATATCGGTACCTAGAGAATATGTACATATATTAACCTTGCAAGCCTATAATGGCACAATGTTACTATCTTCATAATAGGTATGGTCAAGTATAACCCTACCTAATAATTTAAATAATAAGCCTAATTCCTAGAGGTTAGGTTCAAGGTCATAAATAGTGCAATGGTAGAATACCTAATTGAGACTGGAAAATATTTTATGGCTATTGCCTACTGATTACTTTTGTAGAACAAAGAATGATAAAATACTACATTTGGCAGTCTCTTTTATTGCTTTATTGTAGTTTTTTTTGAAATTACAATGTTATAACCAATTTCCATTATTGTGTTTTTGTACTTTGTTTGAACCTTCAGATAACAGTAATTTATGTTTTAGTTTTGTAAATAGGTATAAATTTAGTTGTTCGGTTCTTCCTAATAAACAACTACCCAAGAAGATTATAATCTCTTTTATACGGGGATTTTATTTACATTATAATTATTGTATCCGATTTACTATTCAAAATGGTACAATGGCGATATCTTATTTCCTCGTTTCAAGGTTCCACCCATTCAGAATTAGCTGTTTTTATTGTTTCATTTGACTTACTACGCCCAACACTCCTAAGTGATTGATAGGCATCTATTAAATAATTATTATATACTTGAGGTTGGTTAAGGTCAAAGTATAATGGAAATTTTTCGTAGGGCTCACCTAGTAGCTAGTATTAATCAAAACTACTTTCCAATCACCAGGTGTATCATAAATGAAATGACAGAAATTAAATTATTGTTCAATGGCAATGAAGAGGAAATAATAGTGACTATAGATAGTCAGAAGCATTGTTGAAACTGTCCGCAAAAAATCCCGCTACACCAGCTTTCAAACTTTAATTTTGGAGCGGAAACAAATTAAAACAGATAAATTATAATGTCTTACAATTTTTCGGACTCTATACTAAGTTGAGGTATAGCTTTAAACATTTCAGTCAACGGGTCATAGGTATTTTAATTAAATTTATTTTTATATTAAATTTTATGCAAAATATTTGGTGTAGCATGCGGAAATTTCAGCAATGGTTTTGACAGTCTATGTATAGGTTTGTCCTGGACCAACACTATATTAAAGACCTGTGCATAGTGCTGTTTCAAGCGATCGCAACCGGCGCCACACGACGAAACAAATTTACACGGTGGTTTAATGTTAAAACACCCTTTATAAAATAAAAACATGCAAATGTGGCTGTTACAACAAATTTAACATCCAAAATAAAATAAAATATTTGTTTGTTATGTCCCTCTAATTTTACAAGTACGCATGGCATATTTCCATACATTTTCTTAAGAAAAGCGAGTCTAAAAAGCAAGCAAGCGTATTTGGTACCTTTTGGTTTGAAATGAAGTCCATGGCTAGTTGTAGTGTAAGTAAGCATAAAAAGCATTAGATTTTTCAGTTTCTTCTTTACATGGAGGACTATTGGTTCGTTTTGGAGCTATAAACAAAATTTTCTACTTTCATTCTTGCATACGTTACAAAATACTCTTCCAAAATAATATCTAGAATTTTCGCTTCTTCAACTGGTTGGTCAGATCATCCCATAATTCCAAAATAGTGTTTATTCTTCTGCAATTCACCTAATGGTCTGTGCAGTGTGCATACCATTTTCTTCATGTGCATGGAAATTTCATGTTATCACAAACAAAACTACCTATAAAAGCTGTGTTAGTAGGATAAAACTGCTAAATACTGGACGCAAAGACAATTCGTTACCGTAAAAAGAAGGCAAATTGTAATAAAGCTGGATATTTAAAATTTTGGATTTTCTAAACGTCATTTTACACGTCCAGTAACTGACATACCAATAACCCCAGAATACCCCCCTATAACCTATAATAAGTGGCCATTTTTTTCGTCGAGTGGCGCCACCCCAGTCCGTAAACAACAATGAAATAAGTATGACGTCAAGCTCGGGTCTTTAATATAGTGTCGGTCCAGGTTTGTCTATGCTACATAGACATAGTGATTGAAGCAACTGAATGCTTGTGCTTGGAAGGGAGGTAATTTTGTAATTTTGTCTTCTTTGTCACTTGCGGTTAGGGCCGACTGGTCCCTATATATAACTAGGATAACATTCACTCAAGTACTGCAGAAAACCCTAGAAAACCGTGGTAATCCCAGTGAGTGTAAGACAATTAGTAAATCACACAGATAAATAACCAAGAGCATAACTGTGGTAATTACCGGTCCATCTCAGGAAATTGGTTTATGATATAAAATGAAGTTCTTATCGACCCTGGTTTTCCAAGATACTATTTTAAATCAGTTGAGAGATAAAGAAATCTCTCTGATATGCCGAAATCTGTATTAATTTTCATTGTATTATATATTTTTTGTTTCAGGCTAAAGCACTGGGCAGTGTATTATTCGAACAAGTATGCAAGCAACTGCACTTACTGGAAGCAGATTACTTTGGATTAGAATATTCAGATGCTCATGGAACGAAGGTAAGATTTTTCCACAAGTTTTCTACTGTTTTTAATACAGTGACATTTTCTTAGTATTGGTTGGACCTCCAAAAACCAATATCAAGACAGCTCGGGCTCTCCCTGGTCGATCCATTGCTCTACTTCTGCGTAAAATTTTACACGCCCGACCCCGGTCAGTTGGAAGAAGAATATACTCGCTATTTATTTTGTCTGCAGGTCAAAAGGGATTTAACCCAAGGTAGCAGAGACATTCTAATGCTTACTGGGGAGTAACCGTTATTTATTTATCCTTAGGTTTGATGCAATGTAACGAAAATACCGCAGCACTTATGGCCAGTTACATCGTGCAAGCTGAATGTGGGGATTATGTGGCTGAAGATTATCCAGATCACACTTACTTATCTAGTTATAAGTTTGTACCGCAGCAAGACAGGGAAATGGAAAGGAAGATCATGGAGAATCACAAGAAACATGCGTAAGTTACAAATTATTATAACTAGGGTTCCTTTATTGAGAGAGTTGTTGCAATCAATGCCATTTAAGCCTTTGACCTTGAATTTATGTAAGTTACAAATAAGATAATATATTCTGAATTTTGGAAATTTTTGAATCTTTTTTCACATTTTCCTTTTTAGTAGCCCCCCTCTGTGTGCAGAGCTGGGAAAGATCGCGCCAAAAAAGATCTAGATCATAGATCAGATCGTTTTTCAAAAAAAGATCTAAGATCGTTTAAAAATAGATCTTTTCATGCAAAAACGATCTTAGATCAAAGATCGTCTAAAAACGATCTGTTTAAAAAAGATCTATCGATCTAAGATCTTTTGAACGATCTAAGATCTTCTAAACGATCTAAGATCTTCTAAACAATGTAAGATCTTCTAAACGATCTAAGATCTTCTAAACAATCTAAGATCTTCTAAACGATCTCAGATATTCTACACGATCTAAAATCTTCTAATTGATCTAGATCCTCTAAATGATCTAAGGTCTTTGAACAAAATTCATGATATTATATAGTTAATAGATATAGATGTCTATAAATACTTTTCTTAATTTTGACATAGTATAATGTGACATCTTTCAAAACCTGAGCAAGTGATGATACATCCAGTTTTACGTAAATAGTTGTGTAAAGTAAAATTTTACGTAACTAGTTACGTAAAGTTACTACTCTAACTGAACTGTTGATATACCTATGGAGAATTAGACTTTTCTTGTAAAAACATGTTTACCGATTATTTATGCGATTTATAATTTTATAACTTAAGTTATGAAATTCGGAATTTCGAGAAATAGATAATTGAAAATAAAGTACAAATTAACATAACGCATTCATTTAAATTTGACCTCAAAATAGGTTCTTGTAATTGTAGGTGAAATGTACGTCAGTTTGTTTATATTATATTTTCGCGAATTCTGAAAAGTTGCACTTTAGAGGAGACCTAGAGATTTCCTGAGGTGAACTGCTTTAAATGAACGCTCGTTAGTAACATTAAGTAACTGAATTTGTAATATATATATTTTAGAAATAATATGTAGATTATATGTATAAAAAGAAAAATCCTTGTTCGTACAAAACTATTCATTCTTCTAAAAAAATATATACCTACATTATTTTGTATACAAAAATCACAGAAATGTTTCAAAAACGAACTACTTACAACAATTGAGGTCAAAATGAGAACATATTTTACAAATATGCAGATATAAAAACAAAAACTCTTATTCCTACAACAACCTACAGCACTATTTATTCTTCAAAAATAAAACATTATTTTATATAAAAAAATCACAGAAACGTTTCAAAAATGATTATCTGATCTTTGATCTGATCTTTGATCTTTTCTTTGATCTTAATTTGACGATCTTAGATCATTTTAAAGATCTAAGATCGTTTAAAAGATCTCAGATCGTTTAAAGATCTTAGATCGTTATAACCATCTTAGATCCTTTTAAAGATCTTAGATCTTTAAAACGATCTTAGATCTCTAAAACGATCTTAGATCCTTAAAACCATCTTAGATCCTTTTAAAGATCTTAGCTCTTTAAAACGATCTTAGATCTCTAAAACGATCTTAGATCTTTAAAACGATCTTAGATCTCTAAAACGATCTTAGATCCTTAAAACGATCTTAGATCTTTAAAACGATCTTAGATCTTTTAAACGATCTTAGATCTTTAAAATGATCTAAGATCGTCAAATTAAGATCAAAGATCAGATTTTTTGAAACAATCTTTTTAAAAAAGGTCGTTCTTTAGTGAAACAAAAAAGATCTAGATCTAAGATCAAGATCTCGATCTTAGATCTTTAAAACGATATTTTTTAAGTAGATCTGCCCAGCTCTGTCTGTGTGTTTAATTTTTTTCATCATGGCTGAATCACCCTGTATATCCGAACAAAGGAAAAGTCAAAGTTTTCTATGTAGGCCTCTGGCGTTGACTGATATATTATTAAAGACTGCTCACGGCTGTCACATCTGACACATTTTTTGCTCACCATGTGCTTTCTGGAGATAAAATACAATGCAGAATACATTGTTAGCCATCAGAGCCATCTGTTTTCCAGGACATAAAGCTATAGCCGTGAGAAGTCTTTATAAATACGCCATTCAACGCTTCTGGTTTTAATTTACATCTGTCCAATTTCAATAATTTTTTCACCATTGAAGACTGGTTTGCGCAAATTGCTGCAACGAGATTTTGTATATCATTCAAAATAGTTATTGGTAGCTGTGCACGAGGAATTTGAGTTAATTTTGTAATCTAAAATATATCTAATTAAATATAAGTATGTAGTTACTTATAGTCACTAGTGACCATGCGCTGGATGCATCGACTTTTTCATATTGCAGATAGTGATATTTAGTGTATTTCCTTGGTTTGGCGGTTAGATGGAGTAGCATTTGCTAGATCTCGCCGTCTTTGTATTAAATTGTAAAACGAAAATGTTTTCTAAGTTATCAATAAAGGCACCTTATTATTATTATTATTATTATTATTATGTAGGTGCCTTATATGTATATCATTAAGATGTTTCTTTATTGATTTAGTCTCTATTTAATCTATAAAGGAACCCCCATACACACAGGGAAGACCGCAAAATTAAGTCTTTGCACGTTTGCCTAAAGTTATACCTGTACTCTATTTATCCCACACCCTGTGTATCTTCCACGTCAGTTTACGCATCTAGTTTGTGTAGTGATGTCTTCCAGAAAGGAACTTTATTATATGACAGTAGCGTGCACTTGCATAATCAAGAAAATAAGTTGTAAAGAAAATAAATCGTCAATCCCAGTGGACAAATTTGTTGCTATTAGAACGCCATGAATATCACTATATTTATCTGTTGGAGGAATTGCATTATTTCCGACATTATTTATGTTAAAAAAGAGAGCCATCAGGTACAACGAGAACCTGTGGGCACGCTGATGTCAAAAGAATGAAGGGTGCAACGACTTGTCGCCATACACAGAGAATCATCCCCGCACGGTTTTAATACGCCATATTAGTGGTGACGTCACATAGTGGGGTAGGTCAAGGCACTGTATCCAAACAACCTCGTAGATACACGGGCGTTTTTGTGTTTTTGACTAAAAAATTTTTTAGATTGGTTTCTTCGACAATAACTATCCATCTTTGTTAAGGTAAGTGTATTCTGAACTTTATAAGTGCAAATTTTGGCCAGTTTTCGTAGAAATTGACCAAAAGGATTTCTAACCTTACTTTTGACATCTGCGTTCACATGCTTCAATCAAAATTTGCACTTGTAAAGTTCAGAATACACTTACCTTAACGAAGATGGATAGTGATTGTCGAAGAAACCGATTTAAATAATTTTTGTAGTCAAAAACACAAAAACGCCCGTGTATCTACCAGGTTGTTTGGATACAGTGCCTTGACCTACCCGACTACGTGACGTCAGACTAATATGGCGTATATTGCGCATGTTAAAAGTCAAATTGATTTTGATTCAGTGGACTTGAATGCTCATTCTATAGATTTGGCTACACATTATACATTTTAACGCATGGTAGGTACAATTAAGTCTCTAACTTTGCAGGACATTTCGGGATTTTAAATAATTCTCAGGGTTACTTTTCACTCAAATGCGCAATAAACCACATATTAGTTTTGTAATAGGCATTCTTTGGTGACCTGCAAAGACTGTTTGCTAGCTTATGTGCTAATTTTATGATTTTCTTGAATTTATTTTAGAGTTAAAATGACAGCATCATTCTTAGTGTTGTATTTTCGTAATGCTTTGATTCTCTCAAAAAATTATTTGCAAGCCTATGAGAGGCCACATCCCACATGTTATTTTTATTTTCTTTACCTCAGGGTCATTAGCTTTATGCAAAATCAATTGAAATCTGATTTCGACATTGATTGCATCAACTCTCCTAATAAAGGAACCCTAATTATGGATACAAAATAAAAACTGATGCACTATAGCGCGCCCCTGTGGGGGCGCTATTTTTTTATAGCGCAGTTTTCGTTCACGTCCGATTTTCCCTTTTTGTGTACTCACCGGGGGGGGGCTCCCTTATAGCCTCTTTTATTTAAGAAAGGAAAAATCGGACTCTCGGTGAAAAGGTTTGCTCAGGCGCCAGTTTTTTAGAGCGGTATGCTCCGCTTTATACCCAGGATAGCATTCGTCAGAGAAAATTTAATTCCAGAGTTCAGTGGTGCGTCGAGAGTGGGGCACAAATAAGGAAGACTTGGCAAATTTTAACACGGTTTATTAACGTTTCGATTAACAATAACTATTATTGAAAAGTATGAGTTTAACAATTTCAAATTACTGCCACGGCCGGTCCAGAGAGATCCACGTGAGTGTCTGGAAAAAGAAAGTGCAGGTTAAGCCTCTATTGCGGATATTCTGTTTTATTATTGACACGGTTTTGTCTACAGGCGGTAAGCAAGCTCGAAACTATTCAGGACAACTAATAGAAAATACGGCAACTCAACAAGACGCGGGGCGAGTCTACACACCCAGTCCAAGCGGTACGGTTCGGCTAAGCTTGGTGCAAACGGTACTTAAATAATCTTCCCGTGTCGGTGGTAGATGGTACTCACACCACCAACACGGTACCAAGCCTAGCTTCAGTTAACCTTGATCTGGGGGTGTAATGAACCGGTGTCGGCTGCGGATAAATAACTCACAACACCAACACGGTTCGGGACAGTTTCTAAATCTTAACCTAATAATGCTCACCAGGAAATATGCCGGAAATCAGAGAAATCAGAGAAGAGAGCCTCCTCGGCAGCCGCGGCGTATTTATCGGGCTCGGTGGCGCCCCTCCCTTCGTGAGTGCGCCAGCCGTCCATTGGTCGGAGCAGTGGCGAGACATCCGGTGGTCGTCCCCACTCTTCTGGTACCCAAAACGGCAGCCGGGGGCTAGAGTGGCCGTTAGGGGTAGTTGCATTCCCCATAGGGCTCGGACGGTGGTCTCTCTGGCTCGGGCATGTCCAATATACCCGGGCTTCCAAAAAGAACGGCGGCACTAGCTGCAATTTGAATTAGTAACCCGGTTCTACCCCTTTTCGGTATCCCACAACCCTTAAGCATCCATTATTCGGCGGCGGAAAGCCGGAAACTAATCAAAACCAGGATTTAATTAAATGCAATAAAACTGGAATGTCGGCCTACTATGTAGAAAAAGTCATCGGTGTGGACATAAAAAACTACCACGGTGGATAGCCGGCCGCTAAAAATAGCGCGGCGAGGAAATAAGTGGGTGTTAAAATAAAAATTAAAACGGGAAATTAGTAACTTCGTTACAGCACATTATCCGTGACGAAAATTTTGTTATGAACTAATTTTATGTATTGAAATTTTACCTTGATGGCTATTATTGGGTTGGCTGCTCTACCAAAGATTTAGACATGTTGCCGCATTTCTGAGTTTTGACAGAATTCCGTTGACAATTCGTATTTTGGCAATTTGTGTTGTCCAGTTTTCGAGTTTTTTTATTGGTTTTTATTTTGTATGAATCATATTAACACAACATGACAAGTTAGTCATGTTATGTCAAAATTGGCTTTAAATAATGTTACAGAGTCGGGTAATACAACTTTATTAATGTCATTATTCGTCGATTTTGGACAATTGCGAATAAGACCTATTCTTTTCTTTACTGGCAAAACGTATCTGGGACAACCACTACAAAAGATTATTTTATGTTTACAATTTCTAGTCATTTTATTATTTTCAGGTTAATTCTTGGTTATCAGATTCTGCCAAGAGTGATCCAGACTTTCGAATTAGTTGTTATCTTGTGTCAAAAAGAGCTTTGTAGGTTACAAATAGTTGTCATTAACTTTCTTATTTCAAATGAAATGCGCCAATTTTGATTCAATATAACCAATAATAGTCCGAGAGGTGAGTGACAAAAAAATGCAAGTTTTAGGAAGGCTGGTTTTTTGATACAGTGTAGTATTTAGGGTGTATAAGAATAGCCTGCCGTCAGTCAGCCAGTTTCGTTAGCGTTTGGCGCAGGGGCGGCTTCAAAGTTGTAAAAAAACAAGTATGTGGCAACTGTTTTTGAAAATCTAAAACTTGGTTTATTTAGTAACAAAACAACTAAACAACCATGTGGATGTAGTCAGCCTTTAAAATATTGCAACAGGCCGCGTCAGCAGCCCTTCAAATTCATAAAAAAATATACAGGGTGTCTCACCACGAACTGCATCGATCGATATCTCAAAAAATAAACAAAGAATTTTTTTGAAAATTTGGCAACTGACCAATGTCAATGAGTACTATTCATTTAAAATATTTTAAAAATGGCGGCACTTCCGGTTATACCGGAAGTCGATGACAACTTCGTTATTTTAAATGGAACACCCTATATTTTACTCCATTTTTGGATTCTACGGAAAATTCTAGGTACATTTCATGTATAATAATAATAATAATAATAATTCTCACCCTCACAATACTCCAAACTACTCTACTACTCATGTCCTATACCTAAATTAAACAGTTTTTGAGATATTTGCCATTTTAGAGAAAAAATGACAGATGCAGACCCGTACTTAATTGACAGTTTCTTCATAACGGCTACATATTTCTTAACGCGCTCTTGACATTTTGTAGTCAAAGGCTTAGTGCAAAGAAATGCTAATAATATTAATATTAATTAAATAATATTAATTCAAAAAATGCCAAAAACTCAAAATTTTCAAATAGAAACCCCCATTTCTTGTTGTAGCCGTATTCAGCATAAAAATTAGGGCAAGTTTGTGTTTAGTTCCCTATACCTAAATGTTAGCATTTTCGATTTATTTACAAAAAACTAATTTTCCACTTCTTCATCAAGGGGGCGTTTTCTTAAGTTTGATGAATCTAGTTGGCCATGGCTGATTATACGATTGTCAGAGAATGAAGAAATGTCATTTTGTTTAAAATTATTGTAAACAGTGCCGGCACGGTTAAATTACACAAACGAAGACTATTCAAATTTATTTATTATTTATGGAGAGTGCAACAGAGTTATATCAGAGAACAAGGGTTATATCGAGAACTTCTAATACCTACATTTGCTGATAATAAATAACTTTAAATATTAAGTAGTCTTCGTTTGTGTAATTTAACCGTGCCAGCACTGTTTACAATAATTTTAAACTAAATGACATTTCTTCATTCTCTGACAATCGTATAATCAGCCATGGCCAACTAGATTCATCAAACTTAAGAAACCGCCCCCTTGGTGAAGAAGTGGAAAATTAGTTTTTTGTAAATAAATCCAAAATGCTAACATTTAGGTATAGGGAACTAAACACAAACTTGCCCTAATTTTTTGTGCTGAATACGGCTACAACAAAAAAATGGGGGTTTCTATTTGAAAATTTTGAGTTTTTGGCATTTTTTGAATTAATATTTGAATAATTTTTTGTGAGCACCCTGTACAAGATCGGAAACTTTCTTTATAGCATTTCTCTGCACCAAGCCTTTGACTGCAAAATGCCAAGAGCGCGTTAAGAAATATGTAGCCGTTATGAAGAAACTGTCAATTAAGTATGGGTCTGCATCTGTCATTTTTTCTCTAAAATGGCAAATATCTCAAAAACGGTTTAATTTAGGTATAGGACATGATACATGAAATGTACCTAGAATTCCGGTATAACCGGAAGTGCCGCCATTTTTAAAATATTTTAAATGAATAGTACTCATTGACATTGGTCAGCTGCCAAATTTTCAAAAAAGTTCTATGTTTACTTTTTGAGATATCGATCGATGCAGTTCGTGGTGAGACACACTGTATATTTTTTATGAGTTTGAAGGGCTGCTGACGCGGCCCGTTGCAATATTTTCAAGGCTGACTACATCCACATGGTTCTTTAGTTGTTTTGCTACTAAATAAACCAAGTTTTAGATTTTCTGAAACAGTTGCGACATACTTGTTTTTTTTTACAACTTTGAAGCCGCCCCTGAGCCAAACGCTAACGAAACTGGCTGACTGACGGCAGGCTATTCATATACACCCTAAATACTACACTGTATCAAAAAACCAGCCTTCCTAAATCTGTTGCATTTTTCTGTCACTCAGCTCCCAGACTATAAGAATATTTAAACCAAACTTGGTACACAATAATAATACCCTCATAGGGTGACATAACACATGTAATATCAGGTCTCCAAAGTAACCAGTGGCGGAGGTATGGGTAATCAGTACCATTAATTAAACAAAAAAAATAGTACGGCCCTGTACAATACACAAATTTATTATCTTGTTGAATAAATAATACAATATGGAACAAAAAATGTCTCTTTCATTTTTTTCATATCTCTCTCCCTTTCGCGAAAAATTGGAGTTTTTCCTATTTCTCATCTTTTTTGGACTCTTTACTTTACTTTGAAGTAACTATTATTTTAAGTAAACGAAATGATTTTCAAATGGAATTGCAGTAGGAGTAGGTAATTTTTGATTATTATTGGTTTGGAAGGTATAAACAAAAATCGATATTTTTTTGAAACTTAATCATCCTGCATCTTCATAACGAAGCGTTTTTGGACCCATGTTGATATGAACTTTTCGTCTTATTTTAACGAGTAAATTGTGCCCCTGAAAGGGTGCCGCATAGTTTTGAATTACCCTGTATATAGTCATAGACTATAGGCTATTATTTACAAAGTGCAATATTTCAGAGGTCAATCCCCCGCAGAGGCAGATTTAAATCTTCTGGAAACAGCTCGACGATGTGAACTATATGGAATGAAAATGCACCCTGCTAAAGATCACGATAACATTTCTCTGAATTTGGCAGTAGCCCACATGGGAATACTAGTATTCCAGAATCACACAAAAATCAACACGTTTTCCTGGGCGAAGATTAGGAAAATCTCATTTAAAAGGAAAAGGTTTCTAATTAAGTTGCATCCAGAGGGTTACGTGAGTGTTATATGAGTGTTGTTTGTTTGTGTTATTCATGAAATGAAATATTTTAGGGTTATTATAAGGACACCGTGGAATTTTTCTTTGAGGGTAGAAACGAATGTAAGAATTTTTGGAAGAAGTGCGTAGAGAATCATGGATTCTTTAGATGTTCATCAGTAAAACACGTGTCTAGGCATAAAACAAGAGTATTGTCAAGAGGAAGTTCATTTAGGTAAGTTAACATTACAAAATATTAGCAATGAAGATAACTTCTCGTGCCCTATTCAAAATTAGAGGTTTAAAATTCCCGGAAAAATTAATCTTCGAAAAAAAAAACGTTTTTTTTCCCGGAAAATTTGGAAAAAAACGGAAAAAAACATTTTTTTTTAATGATACAAAATAAAAAAGAAACAAAATAAATATTTTTAAATAAAATAATTTATATAATATTATAATAAAAAGTTAAATATAATTATTGTTTTTAGTTTTTTATTGTTGATCAATAAGTGTTTTGTTTATTTAATTTGTTTTAAATAAAGCATTACTATCAATAGTTATTTATGTACCAAGGCACTGAAGTTCAACTTTTTATGACTCATGTGGAGTTTAGTTGCTGAGGCCTCTGGCCGAGGCAAATAAACCACATGAGTCATAAAAAGAACTTCAGTGCCGAGGTACATATTATATTTTTCTTGAAATCGGAAAAAAAAATGTTTTATTAGGCAAGAACATAATAATAAGGGATCACCCGTCCACGAACCGACTCCGCGCGGCGTTGCTTGACCTTACCGATCGCTCTACCTAGGACAAGTATAATGACGTACGGCACCTTCTGACAGAAAAACCAAACTGCTGCTTCTTGTGCAGCCTACACAACAAATCTATTGATATTCGAATTTACTAAAATATGTATACTGAAGGATTGCGCTTCTATAGGAAACAATTTGTATGAAAAGTTAAATGAGCCTTTATCGGCCGGGTTTTGAATATTTGGTCACTTTTGACGGGCGATTTCTCCGCGTCTGACGTTTGATGTTTACATCTCGCCAAGGCCTACTTATTGAAAAAATCGTACAATAATGGGCTACATTATTGTACGATTTCTGTGCTTTTAATGACGATTTTGGGACATTTTAATGCCGATTTCAAGAAAAATATGTTATTTTCATACTCCTTGAGGTTTTTTCGAGCAAAATATGTAGATATACAAAAAATATAATTTGAGTGTTTCTTCAACTTTCTTTGTTTATTTTGTTTATTCGAATTTTGTCTGAAATTTTCAAATTTTTCCAATTTTTCCAATTTTTGGGCTTCGGAAAAAAACGGAAAAAACCTTGTTTTTTTCCAATTTTTCTGTTTTTTTTCCGTGATGTTAAACCTCTATTCAAAATGAGTAGTTTTTTTCGATACCCACTATGGGGATCTCGGAAACTAGCAGACATAGAACAAAGGTTAAATGGGGAAAGAATTGAAGTTTTGAATGCTCAATCTAATGCCCCTTTTGGATTTTTAAAAAAGTTCATGGCTCGCTAGATATTTTGAAAAGAGTGATTTTTTGCTATTTCATCAGATCTCTGTAGCTCCGTTATTTCTAATTATACAGAAAAACTGTAGAGACAAAAATTGTAGATAATTTTGGGCTTAATAAGATAATCTAATCCAATTTTTTTTATCTTGTTTGTGATTTTGGAGATATTATGACATAAACTTGTGTTTTTTTAAATGTATAAATCAGTTGGCTGTGGCCTTATAAAATCGGTCATTTTTTGAGCTTTCCAAAGATATAATACTCGGCATAGTTATTATAAAAAATAAAAGAGCTATGGCTAATTTTCAAATTTTTTTTAAATTTTCACATACTCAGCCATGGAATATTTTCATAATTACGTTTTTATAATTAGAAAAACATCAAACTTTCTAATATTCTGTTTTTAGCTGGTAACAAAATGTAACAAAATAAAACAAAAATTAAAAAACTCAAATTCAAATTATTATTATTTTAAAAGGTCACCTTTTAAAATAAAAAGGTGTTCAAACAATCCATCATTATTATTTATGCAAATATTGCATCTTTTTAAAACTGAATTTGTCGCCTTTCTTAGAGAGCGCCTGTCAATACTGGCAATTGCTTCTAAAACAGCTGCTCTTAATTCAACAATTGTCTCATACTTTATTTTTGTTCTGTTCCCCACAAAAAGAAATCCCAAACAGACAAATCGGGGGATCGACGCTGCCAGGAAATAGGTCTATTTCTCCCTATCCAACTATTTGGATAGAGCTGATCTAGGTAATTGCTTACGGGCAAATAATTATGTGGTGGAGCTCCATCATGATAATTTTTGTTTTACTTTGTTACATTTTGTTACCAGCTAAAAATAAAATATTTGAAAGTTTGAAGTATGTCTTATCATAAAATAGAACGTAATTATGAAAATATTCCATGGTTGACTATGTGAAATTTTTAAAAAAAAAAACAGAATATTAGCCATAGCTATTTTTTATAATAACTATACCGATTATATTTTTGGAAAGCTCAAAAAATGGCCGATTTTTAAAAGGCCACAGCCAACTATGATTTACATTAAAAAAACACAAGTTTATGTCATATCTCAAAAATCACAAATAACAAAAAATTGGATTAGATTGTCTTATTAAGCCCAAAATTATCTACAATTTTTGTCTCTACAGTTTTTCTGTATAATCAGAAATAACGGAGGTACAGAGATATTATGAAATAGCAAAAAAATCACTCTTTTCAAACTATCTAGAGAGCCATGAACGCCATCGAATATATGAAATACGCCCCCTGTAGGCTCAATGCTAAACTAAGTCTATGGGCCATGCCATTTTGTTGATCCGTATATTATGTTTTCTGTTTTGTTCAAAATCAGTCAAAAAAGCTTTATTTTCTAAAGTTGACTATTATAATAATGAGGTAAATAACAACAGTTGAATTCAAATGTTCCCGCCACGCTTGTGCCAAAAATAGAGAAGAGTTAAGAGGCTACGATACTTATGAAATCCGCCCGAAATGCCCGACTCAATTCAGGACAAACGTCGCTCGATTAGATATGCCTATCCTTTTCCTTCCTCTAGTCCCCACGACTCCCCACTCCAGCCTGCCCCTTCATAGTGCTACGATTGAGGGGCAGGCCGGCCGTGGGTACTACACTGAGAAAACTCTGTCACTTTGTAAAAAAACCCTGTTTAATTCAATATGAGATATTATTCCTCAAACTCAAGCAGAAGCTTTTTTGTAACTAACAATAATCAATTCAATTACAATTGATATTGAATTCTAATGAATAATTTAAATGTAATATTTTATTTCAATAAATAGCGTGTTCTGGAATTGATTCTATAATACTTCTTTTCTAAGCACATTCTTTTGTCAGAACAACATAACGTTTCATGGTGTTGAATTGAATAGGGATACATTTAACTGTTCATTATACTGAAATTACAACTATTGTCACTGAATTTTTGCTGGATTTGTAATACTTAATTGTGGGTACTAATATCAATTATAGCCATTCACTTGCAGTGTTCATTATGACTACGAACGATATAGAGTGTAGGGTTGATTCAAAACCTTTAATTTGCGATCACTGTATGCACTCCTAAGTTAACCCCCAGTTAACCCTGAAAAAATCAGCTTGTTTTAAAGAATTTTTTTTACCCTTATAAAGCACTTTAGATAGTGGTGATCTTTTACCTATATCTCGTGAAGTATTGAAGTTAAAAAAAAAAACTTCATGAGAGAAAGTTGTAGAGAACGTAATAATGTATACATAAGAAGAAAAAAAATTGTACACATGAGAAGAAAAAAAATTGCAAAAAAATGTTTGCAAAACCACTCCTATTGCGGGGTTCGTAACACGACTTCGACGGTGATTTTTTGGGGTTATACTCAGGACGCTACCCACAACCAACCCTGAAAATATCTACCTGTTAAGAATCATTTTTTTTCTACCTCTAAAAAAATGACAATTTGCTTGGACTATGATTACTTACATTGATGAATATAAAAGTTGCAATTAAGTTATTTTGTTCATCCAATGAATTATAATGTTTTTTCAGTTGCTTCTGGGGTACTCTTATATAGTTTGGAGTAGTCTGAGGGTGAGAATTATTATTATTCAAATAAAATAAATTTAATTGTTTAAATAAAACATAAGATATTTTAAAACCGAGGTTATGCTTTCATTGTAGTATGCCAATTTTAGTATCGAAGTGACAATACGTCTTCTTAACGGAAATTCAAACTATTTTAAACTTATTGGTTCATCTGCAATTACGTCAAAAGTATAGATTATATTGTTGGGACCACATGGATTTGCTTGTATATTTAAAGTAGGTAATGGAAAAGTGACTATATACACGAACTCACTAAAATCACAACAGTCTTTTTTTCCTGTGTAGACGTGTAGATAATATGAAATAATAACTCGTGCCGGCCGCCGCCGACGGCCGCCGGGGTCACACGAGTCTCGCCGATGCCGACGAAGAAGCGCGAATATATATTTAAAAAACGGCGGTGGCCTGTTTGCTTTATTGCAAAAATGATATTTTTCAGGGCGTTCACTTTTCGTTGGCAACACACTGCATAGCTTTTTGGCGTCGAAGCAATTTTACTATTATTTTTCATATCAGCAAAGGTGCATGCTATGAAGGGTTCGTGTATAAAAAAAACTTGTAATTGCTCAATTATAAAATCTAAATTAACGATTCGATTACCGAATTCTTCTTGAACCACATTAGGGTCAGTTGAACATCTATTAATGTTTGATTGGATAATTGTTCTGCATAATAGTGTTGCTACGACTAAAAAAGTGCGTCTAAAGTCTACTTCTTCAAAATGTTTTATATAACTAGTAGGTATTCCATATTTACATTTGTGTAATAATAAATAAATCTAACTAAAAACTTTCTACACTGTGAGAGTTCACTTTAGAGGGATTAGAGTGAATAGGCCATATTATATCACAACGGTTTCGTTAATCTATAAAATTACATCCTCAAGGACTAATTTATAGAGTTACGAAACTGGTCTCCCTTTTTAAATAAAGTAATAGTTGTGAGATAATAGGAGCTATTAATTTCTAATCCCTTGTAAATGTTCCATTCAAAGCCCTGTTTTTCCCAGAAAGTTTGTTTCCCAAACCCTATGCACCTGCAGTACTACTTATACCTAAATCCGAATAAGTGTGCAAAATGCAAAATATGTAGGTACCCCTCTCTCAAATTCTGGAAACCATATTAGGTACCTACGGGAATAAAAGCACTCAAGCCCACAAATTACTCCTATTGGTTTCACTACATGTGACTGTTGTCACATCATTATCAAACATTATAGGTATTCTTGCCCTGACTGCGGTTCAGTTTCAGAACCTTATTCTGACAAATCTGAATTATCGAACATCCTAGAAAATGTATTAAAATGTCATAAATTCGACAGACTGGAACAATAAAATGTACTATTTTTATTTTGCCCGATTTTCAACTCCAATGACTTTCGAACAATCTTCTAACGAAAAAGTTTCTAAAACTGACTGGATGTCAGAATTATTATCGTTCCCTCTGGAAAGTATATAAATTAGCTTTTATCATGCAGCGATTTACATAGGAATTCGTTTTCAAAAAATGCTTCACATGACCCATTTATTTGGCAAAATTATTACTTGTACCTATCACATTTTTAAAGTAAAAATCAAGCGCACAATTTGGTCTAGAATTTAAATTTACTCTTTTTGCACGACCAGGCCATTTTATGCCCTAGGGATTAAACCATTTTACACAAAAGCAAAAAGTAGGTACTTTGTGAATAATAATTATTTATTTTCTAAAATTTATTTGTGGCACAATGGATTAATAATTATTTATTTATAATTCCTGGAGGAATAATAATAATGAGTATTATTATATGCCAGTCGACATACATAATGTCGCGGTAGAAAATATTTTCTTCGGGTACTCAACACACCAACATTCAAAACAAGCGAAACACAAATAAGGGAGACTGAGACTAATAAAATGAAAAATGAACCATCTGATATCGATTGAAAGTTCCCCTGACGTGGTTTCCGAGCCCGGTGAGGTACGCCGAAGTAGGGGGAAGTAGGGGAACCACGAGTTCCAGCGAACGCCCGCCCGCCCGCCTATCTCCGTACGTCTAATTCCTGCTCGAATGGCCAATTCACGGATCATTTTATTGCCGGGCAATGGGTTCGTAGTTTTCAAATCATAGCCAAACGAACAAACGTATCGACTTGAAAGTAGTCTTAAAATAATGTTATCGAATGCCTCAATCGTCGTTGTGTCTTTCGAATTATTTTTGAGTGGCGGAAATACTCGAAATTCTTAACCGAATATAGTCGAATTTCGGGTATGTTTGGCATTTTTTTTCACAGTGTCGCATTAGTCCTGCACAGTTCGTGATACACAACGACGATTCTTCGTAGTTTTATCTAAGCCACAAAAAAAAATCAAGTGAAAATATTAAGAAATGCAAGTAGGAGATGTAAACTACGAAACCCTTGAAAATGGGGGGTATCGTAGCGCCTTAAAGAAGAGTTGTTAGAAAATGAAATAAAGCAAGTAAAATGTGATTTTTATTATGATTACTACGCCCAAAAGGCCTCCCACAGTTATCAGAAGTGGAATTTGAACATGCTAAAGTGTTATGCAGCGTAATTACGAAGTTTTAGTGCGAGATTCGGACGAAAAACCGTCTTGATTCGATCGCCGAGGTCGTAACCTAAACATTTTTTGTTCGTTTGTTCCTGAAAACATTTTCGAGATGGAACAAGTTTCAAATCAATTTAATTTCACCAACAAAGTTCTCTATTTCGAATTCTGCTTTTAGTTCATTTTTAGTTGCCTGTTGCCTTTGCAATTACATAAATCATAAACAATAATGTTTAAACTTTATAAAAACTGGTAAGTACAGTTTCCCGCGGTGTATGTCTGCCCCGATTTTTTTTTTAATTTTGGCTACCCCCCTATTTTCGGGGTCCCTGAACACGAATCTGACCTTAGTTTTTGGTGCTCGGGCGTAGTTTCCGAGAAAATGAATTTTCAAATTTACTTTGACACCTCACTTTTCATGGCGATATTTGTGGTTATAATCCGGATGAATTTTTACTATATGCAGCTCAAACTGATTACCACACTATTTTGCACCATTTGCAACATCGAAACTTCGCGGAAACCCGTGGAAAATCCGAAATTTGGAAAGATTTGTGCCGTGTTCCCAGAAAAGGACGAATCAGAAGTGGCACTTGCTTTCGGCGCCTTTGATGTCGCGGTTCCAATTTCCCCTCTCGCGCATAGGAAATGAACTCTCCGCCGTTGACATCTGCGCATTGGCCACGCCCACCGTATTTTGGACAGAGTAGAACTTGCCCATTGCGTTGGCACGATCAGGTCCGGGCTATAGAAAATTTTGTGTTTTATATAGCAAAATTAATTTTTAGAATAGTAAAGTTTTTTTCTGGGATTAGATCTAGTTAAATTTGGATCTCCAGAAGTGATTTTAAGTAGGTATTTTACTGACGAAAAAAATATAAATATTAATATTTTACTAAAGAGAAAAATACATTTTTTTATTGTACATGGAAATTTCACAATATTTCCTCTTTATTATTTTATACTTACCTCTATTAATTAGAAACAACTATGATTTAGGTTCAAGTGAACTATTCTACTTGGGTGGTTGAAATATTACAATATTTCAATCGACTTGCGTCCAAACTCATAGCTTGGCAATTAATTTGTTTTTTATATAGATCCATAACAATTATTATTTGCAAAATTCGTATCACTGGTAGTAAAAAACGTTATTTATCAAAAATGTTTATTACTAAAATCTATAAAAAAAATTCAAAAACAATAGCACATATAAAATATAATACCTATAAATACAAAATATATTATAAACTACTTACGTACATATTATGCACATGCACACTATACATTATCAACTTAGCCTAATTTTTAAAAATAATGACCCCTGGCAGCACTTATAAATGTAAATTTCGAAGTTTATAATTTTTATTAGTTTTATTAGAAACAATATCACGATTTAAAAATTTTAAAGAAGAATAGATTCTAAATCTTACATAAAGGGATAATAAATAGGCATGATTAAATCTAGGGCATGGATGTTGATATGAAATGTTTTGCAGCTTATTTTTTAATTTCACACCAACATTTTCTTCTAAAGCAAACTTTGGAAAGAGGGTACAAAAATTAACTTCGAGAGTTTTAATATAATTTAGGAAATTATCAGGAGGTGAAAATAAATGTCCAAAGGTTTCGTTACCACTTGATTTGTATGCTTTAAAATAAGTAAACAAATCAGTATCCCCTAATGTATGACGTTTACAATATTTAATACAAACTTCACATGAATGTTGTTCCAAGCACTTTCTTAATAAATATCCACAAACATATGATATACTATTTGATTCATGTAGTTCGAAATCAATATAATCTGGTGCCACCGAACTTAAATCAGAAAAAATAGATCTTGCATTTCCCACAACAATTTTGTTGTAAATTTGTGTATGTTCGGTGGTTACGTATGACAGTAATGAATCAAAATCCTCAATACAATTAGCCCCATCCGCGTGTTGGAAATAATTTAAACAAAATGATTTTTTGAAAGCCCTTTCGCATTGGATGGGGGTTGGATTCAAGCAATTTCCCCCTTGCTGCCTAATAGTGCCGAAAAAATTTTCGAGACAATCTTGATTTAAGCGTCGAGTGTATAAGGAACTAAACTCTAAACAATGAAATTTTTCCCAAAGACCTAAAAATGAATTTATTGTGATTTGCCACCCTTTCAAAAATTTAACTTTATTGATAACCTCTATATTTTGTTTTAAAATTTTAATATTCTCAAAATATGTAAACATTTCCTTTAAAAAATCGACTTGGTAATCTGCTCCTTTGAAAGGTCTATTGTACTTGTATTACTGCCTGATATTTTTGAGGAATTTAAGATATCAAATAACTTATCAATTTTTTCTACAAATGACACTGTAGCGTTTGCCGAAGGGGGGAATTGTCCGAATTCAATAAAGGAATTAAGTGCCGCAGCTACCATTGCGCTGAAAACTTGGACGGCTAAACTAACCTTCAGTTTTTTAAAAGGATTCGAATTAATGTGTTCATCTGTAAATTTTGGACACAGCCGAAGAGCCAACGGCTTATGTTTTTGTTTATTATACCAACAGTGGTATCGGAAGATCTATTGTAAAATAAAAACATTTTTAATGACATTTCGTCAATACAAAGAATGCACTGTTTTGAAGAACCCTCTAAATTTGTAGCTTTTGATTTAATAACCTCAAAAATGAAACTGTTAAGACCTGCAGTTATATGCCATTTGCTAGTTATTCTTTGAAGAATATAGAAAATAAATTGTTAAGGAAAATTGTTTCATATCTGAAGAGTAACGATATCCCTGTGGATCTTTTTTGGGATTTTCTAAATAATGCCTTACAAATAGTAGCATTGAAGCAGACAGTTTTTTCTCACAAATGGCAAGAAATTGTTCGTCATTTATTTCAGTGTCGGCACTGTCGACAGCTTGCTCCAACTTGGGATGCAACTTTCTTTGGAGTTTTTTTATTTGTAACTTTAATGAATGCTTTCTCGGACTATGTGCACTCAAACTAAGAGAAGTTTGTTGACTAGCATCTAAAAATAGAATTATTCAATAACCAAATAAGTAATACAAAAAATTACAATATATGTACACACACCCAAACTTATAATATGGAATCACTTAATATTTATTACAATTTATATTGTCGGGTTTTTCACATTTAACTGTTTTTGTTAGTAAACACTTTTGACTTTCCATGACATATAATTTTTTTGACAAAAAAAATTATCGCAAATAATGCGTGATGTCATATAAGTTTGGGTGTGTATACTATAATAACAGTTTGTGAATATATATCATTACCTTTTGATGCAACTGAAAATTCGGTAATGCTGTGGAGATCGCCTATAGGTGACTGTGACAGATGGGGTGTACTTGGTTGATCCAAAGGTTGAGCGATCGAGACTGGTTGATCAAGTTCTCGTTGAGGTTCTAACAAAGTCAAATTGCTGCATACAGACACAGAAGGACTCTGTGAAGAAGCCTCATCGATATAACCTAGTAAAAAAAATTAAATGCCGCAAAATTACAAGTATCAGCAAAAAATACATATTATTATCTAATAATGAAGGGGTAATTATGGGGTCAAAATGTCAAGAAAATCGGGCGGTGCATACACTAATTTCCATAATTACCAATGAAGGTACTTACATGATGAGAACACAGTTGGTATTGCTGTTTTCTTTAGCCCAGACTTCGACTGGTTTGCAAACATACTATTTTCAAAGTGCATTGAACAAACTTTATAATTAATAAAAAGCTGTGTGGGTGTTTTTTCTAACAAATCCTGCCTTCCACACTTTCTCGTCCATGCATAACACCTTGAAAAAAAATTAAAAACCATAGTTAGGTAGGTATTATCAGTAGGAAACCATTTGTGGGTTTTCTGGGGTAGGTAATACTCCAGTAAAAGGGGTAGTACCTACGCAGGACATAAAATTTATAATACCTAAGGATATAATAATGTGGTAACAAGGTAGGGACAAACTACACATAGGTACCTACCTGTTTTCATCAGCAGGTATTTTGAAAAAACTTATCCCAACATTCCTCGTGTTGTTAGAACATCCACGAACACAGCAATAATTGCGGGGCCATTTCGTCACAAAACCTAAGCACAAAGTGGGTTTTCTGGGGCACAATGCACTAGTGTAAATACAGCAACGAAGTATTCGAAGTAACAACACAAGCAGTCAAGTTAAGCTGAATACATATTGTACACCTTATCTGGTCCCTGTTTTGGATACTTTTATCACAGTCATGATAATAATACTGGGCTTTTTTACTTAGAAATTGGTAATCGTTTTTCGTTTTATTGTTTACGTTTTATAAGGAGTTTAACCTCAATTGAACATACTGACGCTTTCTGGCGTCTGGCGTTAGGTGGCGCGTCAGTCGTAGGCCACGAACGACGTTGCCGGACTTCGTCAGCTTTTATGCCTGACAATTTCCTTAAATTCATTTAGCTATTTTTATCGCCTTCAATTTAATATCAACCAAAATACTATCAAGGACTAACATTTTTATAAGTAAATTATTATCGATTTCATTTTATACTAAATTAATTTGCATTCTATTTTTGTGGGTTGCCTTGGTTACCGGCTCCCGACTGGACGATCTGGCAGTACCGCAAGAACGGAATCTGTGGCGCCGCGCCGCGCTGTTGTCAAGCATTCCGCTTTCATAATCAAGTCCCAGAAAACAGGGGTCAGGTTGTGGGTTTTCTGGGCTCAGATAAATAGAATAAATGGTTCGTAAAACATTATAATTTTACTACCGGCACACATTAGATAATATTAATTGCTTTCATATTAATTTTATTGGTATACCTACCCAAAATGAATAAATGATAGTGACAAATATGTTGACATGTTTTAACCTTTCTAAGGATCTGGCGGCCTAGCAATACTCTCGGTCCCCACCACCTCATAAAAATACCCCTCTGCCCTCTTAAATTAGCCAAGTGCCACTTCTGATTCGTCCTTTTCTGGGCCGTGTTTATGTCCGGCCCGGCCGCTGTTTTCGCCCCACAATCGGCGGGCGCCGATTGTCGGGGGGAACTTTTACCTAATAACCAAATAACTTTATGAAGATGACCACAAAATATATAGAAGACGACAAGAACAATGAACAAGAACAAAGAACAACGCAGTGTAAACCCAAAGTGTGCCCAAAGCTAGAGGTGACAATGGCCCATATAGTTAGTTCGCATAGTGCCCGTCGGGGCGTTGGCATCTTAAATTTAGTCGCGTATAGGGGCATTACATTGAGCATTCAATACCGCAATTCTTTCCCATTTAACCTTTGTTCTAGCTCTGCTAGTTTCCGAGATCCCCATAGTGGACATCGAAAAAACTCACCCTATATATTTCTCCATTATTTGTAAAGATATTTTAAAACATTATTTATTCATCAATATGTAACATTCTTTCAGGTATAGTGGAAAAACTCAGAAACAAATAGTTGAGTTCGTTCGAGACAACTATGTAAAACGCCAAACATTCCAAAGGTAAATAAATGACTTGTCTTCATGTACCTCATGCATGTGTCCCATTACTCGCTCCATTTATTAATCAAAGTAGTGAGTGTCGTAGTTCCCAATCCATAACAACAATAGTTCCTCACTAAAATGCTTTCATATGAAAAATAAATAAATAAACAATACCTAAATGAATAAATAACATAGACTTACATCTAAACATGATCTACAAAAATGTAAACATAATTTTATTTAGTGTTCAGCATTAAAAGCTCGAGTTTTTTTTTAGTTTTTTAAAAATTATAAATTATTAAAATTATCCACCAATAGTATTAAATTAGCTGCTTTGCTTTTATTCCAAAATCTAAAGCTTGTAAGAGTTGTTCTTTAAACACATCAGTCAGTAGAAATATTATTTGTGAAATACTGTGGAGCATGTTCGTTTTTAGTCTTTTTTTTTATTATCGAAAATGCTGTTTTCCGACAGTTTTTGTTTCTCGTAACGGTAATCAAGGGACGGAGGATGGGGTTCAGTTTGTTTTTATTGCTTAATGAGTGAATATTTATTTGTCGTTTCTATACTTGTTTTGTGTTGTACACTGATCTGAATTACTTCAATTGCTATTAAGTTTTGACAAGTTGGTAATCCTAATTCTAGTTTCTGATTTTGTTTACAATTGAGAATGCTTCTTGGAAAAATATGAGGAACACAGGGTCCTCCACTCTATCTACAATTCCTATGCCCATAACTTTTTTATGGTAAAGTTTTTGTGATTTTTTCCTGTACAAAATAGCGAAAAATTGTGTTGGAGAATATTATTAAGGATTGTCACAAAATTTCATATCAGCCAACTTTGATCTTTTGCATTTTTAGTATTATCGTTCTTTTCTAGTAGATGAATGTGTTTTCGTAATACAAAAATTAGAAAAAAATAAATGTGCACAATTTAAACAAAATACTACATTTCAAAAGAAACGGCTTATACTGAAATGTCATACTCGTAAGTACTAGGGAATCCAATCGAATAAACTTTTTTGTTTTCACCTGCCAGAGAGAATTCATGAAAATATCAAGGAATATTATGAAATTTGTGATGGTATAGTTTTTAATTCCTAACAACAAAATAAATTTCGAAAAAGTAACGAAAAAGTAAAATTTAATAACTTACAAAACTGTACGTGTAACGCGATTTTATAATTTGTAAAATTCCATTAGAGGGAGTTTTATTAAGTGAACTTCATTTTGACTTCTACCATAAAGTGTCTTCCAACTAGCTGGTAACATCTAATTTCAAGTTTCTAGATTCAACCGTTTTTGAGAAAAAAAAAATTAAAACCATTTTTTTTGTCTCTCTTAATGCTGGAATAACTTTGCAGGGGAGGCTTAAATCGAAAAATTTTACTTGAAAGACCCCCATTTAAAACCACCTGTAGAACAATTTCTTCAAATATTTGCACATAGTTACGGAACATCCTGTATAAGAACTATTGCCCGTCAAATGCTCAAATCCTCAAAAGCACACAATTTTAGGATTCGAATATTCAGATTTATATAATTTCATTATGATATACCATTTTATTTGGTTTCATGAAACTTTAATAAAATATTTAGTTTTTGTTTAATACTGACTTTTGTAGATCATTAATAATATTTTAATATAATAAAACGAGAATGTAAAATGTTGATGTCTCTGTATACCACTGACATAATCAATATCTTAGCATTGCATGAATCGATGTTTTAACATTCTTCAATGTTGGCAAACTTGGCAAACTTATAGAAACGACTAAGAAACTATTAGTTTTCGCAAATAAAAATAATTCACACATATTCATGTTTAGAAAAAGAAGACATGTCGATCATACTGACGCTTCTAGACTTAGACTTCACTAACTGTTAGGTGTTGTAGAATAATAACAATAATAACAACATATCTGTGGAGTTACTCATTGTCCCGTTCTCTTGCCGCAGGTCCCACTCTTTCCGACATTCGAGCGCGCACTCCAGTGCAAGCAACATGCACTCCACTACTGTCGGGAACAGCATTTCCGCACACCCCCTGTTACCACTGGCCGACAGCAAGCTGAGCGGTAGGTGGCCCTCTTATTATTTTGGTTTGTGCATGTTAGAAGTTAGCGCTGATTTGGTTGGACTGAAATCGACGTTTTGTAATTTCAACTTTGAAATACGGGGGCCAAATGAATAAGTAAAGAAAAACATACTCTGCCTCGAATTTTTTCACATAAGTCATTGTTTTAAAATAACAATAGGCTTATTCTTAATTACTGATTTAAGTGAATTAGCTGAACGGGCTAGTTGATCTAAAATTCCTTTGTCACTACTGGACCAACACTATATTAAAGACCTGTGCATAGTGCTGTTTCACGGTGGTTTTAGTTAAAACACCATTGTTGCAGAATCTATTATAGAATAATAATATGCAAATCTGTCTGTTACAACGAAGTTAATATTCAAAATAAAATAAAATATTTGTTTGTTATGTCCCTCGAATTTGACAAGTTCACATGGCATATTTCCATACATTTTCTTAAGAAAAGCGAATCTAAAAAGCAAGCAAGAGTATTTGGTACCGTATTTTTCAGTTTCTTCTTTATATGGAGGACTATTGGTTTGCTTAGAAGCTATAAACAAAATTTTCTATTTTCATTCCTGCATACATTAAGAAATACTCTTCTAAAATAATATCTTTAATTTTCGCTTCTTCAGCTGGTTGATCAGATCATACCATAATTCCAAAATAGTGTTTATTCTTCTGCAATTCACCTAATGGTCTGTGCATACCATTTTCTTCATGTGCGCAAAAATTTCATGTTATCACAAACAAATCTACCTAGAAAAGCCGTATTACTAGGATAAAACTGCCAAATACTGGATGCAAAGACAATTTGTTACCGTAAAAAGAAGGTAAATCGTAATAAAGCTGGATATTTAAAATTTTGGATTTTCTAAACGTCAGAAACTGACATCCCAATAGCCACAGAATACCCCCCTATAACCTATAATAAGTCGCCATTTTTTTCGTCGTGTAGCGCCACCCCAATCCGTAAACAACAATGAAATATGACGGCATACTCGGGTCTTTAATATAGTGTTGGTCCAGGTCACTATCAGAAAATTCAAATAATTCAAAATGCCATTCTGTTGTCCAGTTGAAAACAGCAATCAAATTTATTATGCAATCACCCCCCACAAGCTCTGCGCCCATGGATATATTTCAGCTCTGTAAACAACGCCGTTTTTTGGGTTCTGCAGCTCTTCATACACACCACACAGTTTTTAACCATTTTTAAATAGTCCACAAGCCTATAGTTCACTTTCCCAGCACTGAAAATCGTACGGTTTTCGCTAGAACATACTAGCAAATTCAGAATCACAACAACCACCATTAAATCAATGTACTAGTGCTGCCAATGAAATAATGTTGCTTATCAGAACAAAGTTCCTAACTGTTTTGCCACCGAAGCCGAATTAAAATCGTCAATTTTGATTGGCTGAAGAGCTCGAGCACTTCCAAATAAACAAACGATCATTGTTTTCAAAACAAAGGGAATAATGTTTGGAAACCACTTTTTAAAAATTAAATTATAAAAAAACTAATTGAAGACCTCGGTGCAAAAACCGGACAAGTCCATAGTTTACAAGTTTTGGGAAATTGAAAAAGAAACTCCCGGACTGGTCTGGTTCTTGCACCCAAGAATGCGAGCGGCCAAGTCCTAAAGCTATATATCAACGTTATTCTGCTTTGGACTTTGCTGATTCTTACACCAATCGATCAGCGATATTTTAATACATAAATGTAGTGGAAAAAGTCAATTTTACCCAAAAGTGGACTTGTCCGGTTTTTGCACCGAGGTCTTCAATTGTGCTTTTGCAATTTCAAGTAGCTCAAAGGCATTTTGAATATTTTATTTATTTAAATTTAAATTCCCAACAAATAAAACCTTTTTATTCCATATAAATTTTCATTAAGAAGAAAGCGTTGTCAAGTATTTGCCGATGTTCGGCACTCCCAAATAAAACCTTCTGTGCTTTCTTTTTCTAAGTATCCGGGACAGCCGTCACTAAGAGATATTTAGAGAATAATAAGTTTTGTCCAAATTATTGATTAGTTGATTATTGAAAGTTGTTGTGTATCGGCTTGATTGTACGCTTTATTGATGAATATTCAAATCAACGCCAACATTTCAATTCCAGTTTGAATTTTTAACAGTAAACGTTATACGTTACAAAGGACATAACATTTTAACAAATTACAATTAAAGTTCCTTGAGTTAAAATATGTCTGGAGAGCAGGCTAACTAAAACATAATAAAACCCAGTTACTTGCTGCCTGCTAGCGATAGGGCATTCTATCTCCCGCAGAATTACTGCTACATTTTTCTGACATATCCTGTATAAGAAGTCTTATGTCGGAGAACAATGTTTACTGTGATATCCCTCTCCGTTTTGTGATAAAACTAAAATAGAATACACGTAAAAAATCATTGATATTAATCGTCGAAGAGAGCAAACGAAACCTTTCGCCCGAAATGTCGTCTCCGATATTGTAAATATTGTGTTGTTGCAGCGGAAGCATCCAGGCTCTCAGCGTCGCTGGGTTCGATGGGCGGAGCGGGGGCCCCGGCTTCTCCGACGACGAAGTCAGCCTATCGCCCCCCAGGCACAGCTATGTCCTGGAGTACGGTGGACCCAGCAGGGGACACCACAAAGTAAGGGAAAACATTCGATTTTTTTGGCCTTTAATTAAGCCACAAATGAAAATAGAAATTTAAATTTCCCTAAGAGTGACGTCACTGTTCTGGCCCATACGAGGGCATTACCGTTGACTGACGTATTAATAAGACTTCTCACGACTATAGTTTCGTGATTTTTAAAATTAATCACATCTTCAGGCGAAGAGCAGTCATAATGGAATGTACAATGCCATGATGGCTGCTCTTCGCCTAAAGATGTGATCAATTTTAAAAATCACGAAACCAGTCGCCTATTTGAAAAAATAAATTGAGCTGTGAGAATATCAAGACCTTAATTTTTTATTTACGTAAACTAAGAAGTTAAATTAAGTTTATTTTATAATGACCAGTTGGATTTGCTTTTGACTTTGATAAAGGCTTGTCTTTTGACTATTTTACTTTACGAAATTTGGTATACTTGTGTTTTCAGACATGCTCTTTTGACTGGCTGAATCAAAACATTTGATTTCTAACAACGGAATAGGCACGTACATTTCAGTCAATGCTTTTACGTTTCTGACCATTATCTTGACGGTTTGACATCGACAGTTGTCAAAATATTAGGTAGAAAATCATCTAAACCTATCAAAGACATAGATTTAAATTTCCAACCTAAGGTTAAATTTAATTGAACTACAGGGTGAGTTTTTTTCGATGCCCACTATGGGGATCTCGGAAACTAGCAGAGCTAGAACAGAGGTTAAATGGGGAAAGAATTGCAGTTTGAATGCTCAATCTAATGTCCCTTTTGGATTTTTAAAAAAGTTCATGGCTCACTAGATATTTTGAAAAGAGTGATTTTTGCTATTTCATCAGATCTCTGTAGCTCCGTTATTTCTGATTACACAGAAAAACTGTAGAGACAAAGATTGTGGATAATTTTGGGCTTAATAAGATAATCTAATCCAATTTTTTATGTTGTTTGTGATTTTTGAGATATGACAAACTTGTGTTTTTTTAAATGTAAATCATAATTGGCTGTGGCCTTATCAAATCGGCCATTTTTTGAGCTTTCCAAAGATATAATACTCGGCATAGTTATTGTAAAAACTAAAGGAGCTGTGGGTAATTTTCTGTTTTTTTTTTAATTTTCACATAGTCAGCCTGGAATATTTTCATAATTATTACGTTCTATTTTATAATTAGACATACTTCAAACTTTCTAATATTTTGTTTTTAGCTGGTAACAAAATGTAACAAAATAAAACAAAAATTAAAAAACTCAAATTCAAATTATTATTATTTTAAAAGGTCACCTTTTAAAATAAAAATGGTGTTCAAACAATCCACCATTATTGCTTATGCAAATATTGCATCTTTTTAAAACTGAATTTGTCGCCTTTATTAGAGAGCGCTTGTCAATACTGGCATTTGCTTCTAAAACAGCTGCTCTTAATTCAACAATTGTCTCATACTTTATTTTGTACTGCTCCCCACAAAAAGAAATCCAAAACAGACAAATCGGGGGATCGGGGCGGCCAGGAAATAGGTCTATTTCTCCATATCCAACTATTTGGATAGAGCTGATCTAGGTAATTTCTTACGAGCAAATAATTATGTGGTGGAGCTCCATCATGATAATTTTTGTTTTATTTTGTTACATTTTGTTACCAGCTAAAAATAAAATATTTGAAAGTTTGAAGTATGCCTTATTATAAAATAGAATGTAATTATGAAAATATTCCATGGCTGACTATGTGAAAATTTAAAAAAAAAAAAACAGAAAATTAGCCAAAACTCTTTTATTTTTTTATAATAACTATGCTGATTAATATATCTTTGGAAAGATAAAAAAAATGGCCGATTTGATAAGGCCACAGCCAACTACGATTTACATTTCAAAAACACAAGTTTTTGTCATATCTCAAAAATCACAATCAACATAAAAAATTGGATAAGATTATCTTATTAAGGCCAAAATTATCTACAATTTTTGTCTCTACAGTTTTTCTGTATAATCAGAAATAACGGAGCTACAGAGATCTGATGAAATAGCAAAAATCATTCTTTTCAAAATATCTAGTGAGCCATGAACTTTTTTAAAAATCCAAAAGGGGCATTAGATTGAGTATTCACAACCGCAATTCTTTCCCCATTTAACCTTTGTTCTAGCTCTGCTAGTTTCCGAGATCCCCATAGTGGGCATCGGAAAAAACTCGCCCTGTATAATACAGTCCCTACCCTATTCTACAAAATGCGATAATTGCCGTAGGCCGCCTACATTGCCCCGGCCGCCGCCTACTGCAGCTGCTCCGAGGACGAGCTCGCCAGTGACGACCCGATCGTCGCCCACGACCTCTGCGGCCAGCTCGCCCACGCGGGACATGCAGCACCCGCTGCCGCCTGCTGCCAGGCCCGCGTCGCCGCTCGCCGTCCGCGCAGCGGTTCACAAGGCCGATACGGGTAAGTCACTCGATCTCGACGTTTATTTAACGGAGCAATCGAACCGGTCAGTTTATTGTCGACTATACTCCAGTCTGAATAAAATAGAAAGTAGGTCAGTCTTGCGCAATGCGGCATTTGGATCGATGATCAAAAACAGAGTTGCCAAACGTGGCATATAAAGCTTTCTTTCCACGTCGAAATATAATCCATAACCCGCGATTTCTGATCACTTGCCTCGTTGATATGGCAACCTCGAATTCCAGGTTCTCCTTCTGTCAGCTCTAGCGCCTCTGACTGGCTTAAAGGCCCAGCATGCCAAATATCTATTTTTAGAGGGTCCGCAATCCATGGGTGTATCACGTCGCGAATACCTTCTCCCGTGCATACTGAAAACCGCAGTTTTGCATTACGGCAGGGGGCGAGTGCTGTAGATTGTGCCACCTTATCTCGGAGTGTTTATTGTAATAATTATACGTTAAAAATGCAGGAAACACCTTCATTTAGGCCATTTAGGGAATTTTAAACAATATGGAGACGCCCATGGTGACTTTCATAGAAATAATCGGCGAATTCTATACTGCGCATGACTGACCTACTTTCTATTTTATCCAGACTGAAGTATAGGACAAATTCTTGTTGTGAACAGTGTTATTTGTGATGGATTGAACCTGGACTAACACTATATTAAAGACCTGTGCATAGCGCTGTTTCAAGCGATCGCCACTGGCGCCACACGACGAAACAAATTTACACGGTGGTTTAATGTTAAAACACCATTGTTGTAGAATCATTTATAAAATAAAAACGTGCAAATATGTGTGTTACAACGAATTTAATATTCAAAATAAAATAAAAAATTTGTTTGTTATGTCCCTCTAATTTGAAAAGTTCACATAGTATTAAAAAGCGAGCAAGGGTATTTGGTACCTTTTGGTTTGAAAAGAAGTCCATGTCTAGTTGTAGTATAAGTAAACATAAAACGCATTAGATTTTTCAGTTTATTCTTTATATGGAGGACTATTGGTTTGCTTTGGAGCTATGAACAAAATTTTCTATTTTCATTCTTGCATATGTTACAAAAGACTCTTCCAAAATAATATCTAGAATTTTCGCTTCTTCTGCTGGTTGATCAGATCATCCCCAAAATAGTGTTTATTCTTCTGCAATTCATCGAATGATCTGTGCATACCATTTTCTTCATGTGCATGGAAATTTCATGTTATCACAATCAAATCTACCTATAAAAGCTGTGTTAATAGGATAAAACTGCTAAATACTGGACGCAAAGACAATGGGGAACTTGCACAAAAATTAAATTTGAAAAATATTACTTTCAAACGTAATTTATTGCCATTAAATGAACCACAGTTCACAAAAAAACTCATTTTTTATTTTTATGTAATAAATATAAGCAATTAAAAACTGCATAATTCAAATCATTCTTGTAACGCGCCCTCCTTGGTTGTGACGTCAAGTAGCTCGAGGCGCCACCACCATGTATGAACTAATATGGGCGGCACATGTAAACAAACTACAGCACCACGCAAGCTTTGTTTAGAAAGACCAAACGAGAACGTCCTTTCCTTGTCTGTCCGTCTTGATATTGTTGATAACGTTTGAAAAGTGTGTGCTGAATTAAATAGTTATTTACATTGCGAGATGCGTAAGCGTACTAATTTTTTGTCCTGAGCAGCAAGTGTCACGTTTCTGACAACAAATGGAATCCCACGTACCGAGACCTACATCAAAGCCCTCTGTAAATGGATCGCCTAACTGTTTATTTTAACGTTTGATTTCCATTCTCATCTTCTCTAATTCTGTGTAGCTGTCATTCCTGTCACTGCCTTCTGATCGATCAAGCTATTTGACGTCACGACCATTCCCGCGCTTTTCGTATCGTTTCAAATGAATAGCTCGAGGTCACAACTTTAATTATTTATTGCAAATTAAATATTGCGATTTGAGGGCTAATATTTGGTATGTGCTCTTTCTATAGATAGGCAAATATGTTAAAGAACTAAAACAAAATTTTTCAAGTTCCCCATTCAGTACCATAAAAAGAAAGTAAATCGTAATAAAGCTGGATATTTAACATTTTAAACGTCAGAAACTGACCTACCATTAACCACAGAATACACCCCTATAACCTATAATAAGTCGCCATTTTTTTTCGTCGAGTAGCCCCACCCCAGTCCGTAGACAACAATGAAATATGACGCCATGCTCGGATCTTTAATATAGTGTCGGTCCAGATTGAACTATCACCAGCGTGCCCGCGAACCCGGAAAACCTATTTAATTAAAATAAGGGCCCTGGAAGTCAGGGAATTAGATCAAAATATATATAAAAAAACTGGAATTTAAAAATATATGTATTCCTAATTTTTTCAACCTAGATCCTCAATATACAGAAGGTGTCTATGGTGGGGGGGGGGTGTCTAGAGTGGAGGGCCACTCGAAATATTTCTACAAATATGCATTTTAACTTCTATTTGAATAATTGGCAATAATATTTTACTGAATTCCACTGAACATACAACAACACAGTTGTCATTATCTCTGAGAAAATAGGAAGATTTATTCTCCAAAGGCTCAGAAAAACAAAGTTGCCGAAGTTATTTTTTGAGTTAACGTTCAAAGTTTCATTCTTTTAATGCTGGGCATTTATGAATTTTTCTGGAAACTTGAAAAAGTTCTCTTTTAATCAGTTTTGTTCAGGTTTTTGTTTCGGAAAACTCAATTAAAAATTAAATGGATCTGTTTGAGCCACAAAGAAATTTCCGACAATATGAACAGGGTGGTTCATTATAAAGGGACACCCCCCTTAACTCGCTAGTTTTTGAGGTTAGTTTTTTACAAAAGTTTTAGATACTAATACAAAGTTTTTTGTGACGCTATTGGACCGTGTACAGCGTGTTCTAGAGAGCCGTGGCAGACATAACTTTTGTTTTTTTTTTTAAATGAAACACCCTATATATTTTTGCATTTTTGAAATCTGCTCATCAAGGCAATTAAAATGGTATTAACTTTGTGGCATTATCTTTTTCCGTTTTTGAAAAATTCCGTTTTCAAATTTTATACTAAATTTATTTAAAACTCCAATTTGTGAATCTCGTGATAAAGATAGATGATCGATGTAATAACAAAAAATATTTGTTTTAAACAAGAGAGTAATATAGTGAAACTCCAAAATGTTTAGGAGCCTTTTCAAATTTTACTGATTATATTCTTGAAATAAAGAATTTCAGGAAAATCGTACTTCTAAATGACATCCTTGATAATATTTTTCGATATTGTCAAAAACAACGGTACTTTACTCTTAGTGGCTAACAAAATTTTTCTAAATTTTTCGAAATACTGAACACCTTGTATAAAAAATCAAAAATATTTAAACAGTTTTGGGTGTTTTGGAACAAGCAGGAGTTTTTATAAAGAGTGACTTTTTGTCGTAAACCCACGAATAAAAAACTTTTCCCTCTTCCGAACATCAGAGCGGGACACGCTGTATATGCATTGTATTACCCGAATCTTCTAGAAGACAGATACTCTAGTGAAAATGAAAGAAGAATGAAGAATTCTGTCAAATTAAATACTTGCTTTTCAAAAGTCTACCATAGAAAGGAAACAAAAAAAAAATGACAATTTTTGGATTCCTTCCACATACAAGGTGTAATTAAACTGATGGTCAAAAATGAAACCACGTATTCTTGGAGTCAAAATAAGGGCACTTCTTCATATATTTTTTTCTCCTACGGGCCATAGTTTTTTTTATACAGAGCGTAGAAATTTAGAGAAAAATACACATATTTCTTAGTATCTCTAGAAGTATACGAGATATTTTCTTTAAACTTGGCATGTCACATGAGCGGATGAGTTGTCAAATTTAAGGTTATTATGAAGCTTGTGAGGCCTACAGTTGCGGAGATACAGGGTGTTAGTAAAATTAATTAGTTCAGAAAAATATGAATACCCTGTGGATGTCAATTAAACTTGGCATTATTTGAATCATTTGGCTGCCAACTTTGCACATTAGTATCAATATTTTGAAAAATTATATTTTCATTTGAAGAGTTGACTGATATGCACTTTTGCTATGAACTTGCGAATGGCAATAATAAACATGCAGAAACGCATAGTTGCGTGTATTGAGACGGCGGTCATTTCGAACATTTAATAATTTAATTTCCTAATAGCAATACGTTTCTTTTATTATTGTTTTTGCCTTTGTATTTTGTTAAATAAAGTTTAATTCCACAGATTGCTAGATTTATTCTTAGAGTGACTATTGTTCATTGCAACGTTGCCGTTCTTTAAAAATAATTAAGAAATGGCTGCGAATATGAAAAAATACTAAGAGATACTTTTTGTTAACCATTCTATTCACCACTCAAAACAAATTTAAAAAATGCGATTATACAGGGTATTCATATTTTTCTGAACTAATTAATTTTACTAACACCCTGTATCTCCGCAACTGGGAGCCTCAGAAGCTTCATGTCAACCTTAAGTTTGACGGCTCATCTGCTCATGTGACACGCCAAGTTTGAAGAAAATATCTCGTATACTTCTAGAAATACTAAGAAATATGTGTATTTTTTTCCAAACTTCTACGCTCTGTATAAAAAAAACTATGGCCCGTAGGAGAAAAAAATATATGAAGAAGTGCCCTTATTTTGACTCCAAGAATACGTGGTTTCATTTTTGACCATCAGTTTAGTTACACCCTGTATAGTTGAAAGTGTATGTTTTTTGGAAAGATTTCAGTTTAATCCCAACGACTAATGAAAAATATGGCCAGTTCTTCTTCTCCGATAATGAAAATGCAAATTTTAAGTGTCACACGATTTATGTTTGTCGACATTTGTACTCTAGCATCCTACTAATGAACTAACAAAAAACATTCCATTTGTACCTGTTGACGTTGTCACGCCACTAACCCCACCTCTCCGTATATTTTCTCAACCCTTTCTTTTCTAGGTGTAGCCACGCCCACTCACATTATTACCCGGACGCCCTCTAACCACAAGTCGGAGGGTAGTTTGGACTATTCCGCCTCCTTTACTAACAACCTCCCCTCGCAGACCCAATCGCAGAACGACCTCGGGAGTGCGGGGGCGCACGACGACGACGACGACGGCCCCGAGCACGCGTGCGGGTCGGCGGCGGCGGCGCCAAGCCGCCAGTTCTGGCGGCGCAGCGCCAGCTGTCGCGACCTGTACGACTTTAGTTTCGAGGATTCCGGCCGGTCCAAGCGCAGGGCCAAACCCCCCAAGCCAATAGAGAAGGCGGTGATTAGTCTCGACGAGAGAAAGTTAGAGTCCCCGATAACGGTGTACGACGACCACCACGCTTTGTATAGCACTAGTTCCCGTGACAGTAGCTTAGAGATCCAGCAGGATATTATGGTGCCGGACGAGAAGGTCTATTCGAGTAGTTATCCGGGTACGACTAGTTACGTTCAGGAATCTCTGGAGGATCCCGGTAATTATGATTTGCGCGATTCCCAAGATGACCTGTCTCACGACAGCTACGAGTTGATTGAAAAATCGGAGGAGGACTACAGCACTTCGGGCGAATACAAGGAAAAGAAGAAAATGTTCAACACGAGAAGTTGTAGTTTAGATTCTGGAAACTACTTACCTTCGGACAGCGAATCGGAACATGGAAAACACAAATACAAAAGCAGTTCCGATGTTCATCAAGACTTGCTTCTTATAGACGACCCAAGGGACTTCCCCCGAGAAATCACTCCCAGAAAATCCGACGGTTGTTTTTACAAAGCTTTCAAGCAAAGTTCAAGAACATCAAGTTTGGAATCTAAGAATGATTACTACGAGCCTAAAACGTTAAAATCGGCTAAAAAAAGGAGAGAACACAGTTTCGGCTCAAGAACTTCCAGTCAAGAATCTAAAAGCGACTACGAAACCAAGCGAGCAATCAGAAAAAATAAAAGTGCCGACAATTTGGATTACAAAAACGGATACTTCAATTCTAGAAATTCGAGCATTGAATCAAAAAGTGAATATTTCGATGCAAATTCAAAAGCCATCGAGGAGGCAAAATCGTACAAAAGAGATTATGATCGCAAAATTAACTTTGAACGAAATTATGGCACTCAAGTTCGTCAAAATAGGGAAAATAGAAAATTCCAAGACTATGGCATGTATCCTGATTTAAAAGAAACCTCCCACGTGCACTCGATCAGCCTTCAAAACGTTGAAACTGAACAAAACAAGCGAACACATCGAATATTAGTCAATTTAGAACAAAACACAGTTCCGAGAACACAAAAATCGTATCGCTCTCAAATTGTAGAAGTCGACACCCACAATTGGCAACAAGAAATTACTGGCTTACCCCCAGAGCCTGAAAACTGGTCGAAGCAGCAAAGTGGTCAACGATCGACAGAGTCGGAGAGCAACATATTTAGTTTTGACGAAGACAGAATTCAGTCGCTTCAAGAAAGCAGCGATTTCAGCGACCACGGCTTTAGTGTAGTTCCCAATATAGACACTATGAAGAAAAGCACGGAACCTAAGAAAACGTATAGGGACATATTTATGGAAATAGAACCTAGGTTATGCCACGATTTGCCGATGCATCAGCCGATCGAACGAACAAAATCCGATCCAAATTCGTTGGCAAGGCAGAGACTTAACTCGCATTCTAGAAGGCTGCTTTTGATGCATCAGAAATCTATAGATCTTACTCCTGCAGAATCAAGTGACGAGGATTACTTATACAAACAAATTCCTAGTGCGCCGCCAATAACAAAGTTCAAAGGTACCCACTTTGAGTTACCAACAGCAGAATTTGGCCATTTCGATATATTAAAGCGCGAAATTGAAGGGCAAAAGACCAAATTTGAAGTTCCTAAAAGTCAGTTTGAAATACTGGGTGCCAAGACACAGTCGGATTTCATTAATCTTCCTCCTAAAGACGAAGAAATTACTTACATTCTGCACAAAAGACACATTATGAATGGAACTGCCAAAGCCGAAGAAGTAGACAAACACGAAAAGTCTGACGTATCGAAAAATAGCACGAAAGATTTGCAAGAGAAAATGCTGGAAAAACCCAAAATTAAAGCTGAACCTGAACCGGAAAAATCTTTCTTATTCACGCAAAATATCGACCTTTCTAAGGTTGACCCTATAACGTTAGAGGTAGATAAAAGTCAAGTACCAATTCAACACATCTCAAGCCCTAAAAGAGACATAACTCATATTGATCCAGTATTGTTAGAAGCGTTAAATTCTAAACTGAGTCAAATTGAAAGTGACTCACCCACAAGCTCTAAAACAGAAAGCTTGAAACCTCAACACAAAATATTGTCGGTTCAAATAGACCACCAAGCTAAGGCTGATAACAGAATTCCCGAAGAACCTCTGATGAGTAAAATTGAAGAAAATAAGGTGGAAGTGGTGGATGCAAAATTAAAACTTAAGGACAAAATCAAAACCGACATCAAACCTAAGAGGGTGATCAAACCTAGAATGCAACCAGGAAAGAAAGGTGGCAAATCTAACAAGACTAAAGTCCGAATTACTTCATTCAGCTCTGATGACGAATCTCTAGATTCTGACGATGTATTTGGTAGTGCCGAGGCAACACCTACTAGGATTGAATTTTCTCCGCCACAGATGCGCAAAGAAATGGAATCTATTTTGAAATTTGAGTCCGAAAGGAAATATTTACAATACACGATGTCCTCGACAGAAGTTGAAGGTTCTCCTCCTACGACTCGCAAGAAAGTCGATAAAAATGCCGACAGCGGGCTTGATCCTAACGTTCAACCAGAATTAAGGAGAATATCGGAGCGATCATTCTCTATCCCGAGTTCCGAAGATGAGTTTAACATAAAAACGACAGATATGCAACCAGTGTTTATAGAACTTAGCGAATTAAAGACGGTTGAAGAGCTTGACGATAAGTCGATAGATGAAACGTTAAAAGAAGAACTACAAGTAATGACGATTGATGATGAAAGGGAGCGAGAAAAGGCTTTGTTGCAAGCAGAAATTGAAAATGACTTGAAAAATTTGAGGGTACCTTCTAAAACAAAGTTAACGGAAATTGCTTCACCAACGCTACGTAGCAAGGGGCACAGTCCGCTGCTGTTTGCCCATGCCAGGCTTAACTTATCCGAAGGATCGGCTATTACGTTATTACAAAAGCAACAAGCTTTAGAATCCCCTCTCTGCGGTAGGCGAGCGAGAAGTTTGGATGCTCCCGTTATCCCCGTCAGCAAGTTGCCACCTTTGAACGCATTTTCAAGCAAAGACGACACCGTAGAAGAAGAAGAAGATCAACAACAAACCGACAGGGATAGCGGCTTGGAAAATAATTTAATCAGCGATAAATCGACAGAGGGTCGATCGGACACAGATGATGGGGGAAAGACAGAAATAAAGATTGAGAGTTTCACCGTTGTAGCTCCTTTGAAACAACCATCTACAGAAAAAGAAACTGATCAAATCGTTCCCGACTTGAATATCAAACCCAAGAAACAAACACAGGTTAGTGCCAAACCTGCGCTCAAGCCAAAACTGCCTCCGAAAGCACCTGCTAAAGGTATTGCGAGGGCCACTCCCAAATTCGGCAAAGAACCAAGGTCTATTGGGAAAGATGGCAAAGACAGACCTAAAGCAAAACCTACATCTTTAAAAATCCAGACAAAGGGCAAACTCGAAACTAGAGCTAAAATTATCACTCAGAAAGCAGCATCTGCAGATGAAGAGACAATTAAATCAGACAGCGAGAAACCGAATAAAAAAAGTTTGTCATCACAGTCATCTCTTATGCTTCCCGAAATAAAGAGAACTAAAAGCCAGGAGATTGAAACAAGCAAGAAAACAGTTCCAAAAACGGAGAAGGCAAAATCCTTAGAAAAACTGGAACTAAGAAGAATGGGAAGTAAAGAACGAACAAAATCACAAGAAGAAACTGAGGATGTGATCTCGAAACGTAGGGAACTACAACAGATGCTTTACGAGACTGCAATCAAACAGACAAAAACTCTTAAAAGTCCTGTTAAGGATGTCCTTCCAGTTTTTCCGCAGGTAGAGGAAATGGTTAGGGAACGCCATGGCAAATTAGAAATAAGCATAAACACAATCGAGCCCAACGTTTCTCTAGAAGAGGCCATCATTATTACTAAATCTCCGAAAAAACTTGACAAGAAAATGGATAAAAAATTGACAAAGAGCTTAGAATTAAACCTCACGGATAGCGAAGAACCCGAAAGAGTTGTTTTAAGACTAGGCAAAAGCTTGGATCTTGATAATAGGCCAAAGGAGAGCGAAAACAAAGAGAACGAATTCGATTTTAAACCAGAAACGATTCAGAGCATGCAAATCAAATCAGAACAGAATGGCGAACCACTCGAAGGCACCGTGGAATCAGAAATTGATAAAATAATTTTGGAAGGCACAAGCTTAGATGTGTGGCTTTCTATGGACAATCACAAAGATCCCAAATTGGAACATATCAAGATAATACAGAAGAGCGATGATTTTTTTGAGGAAGGCAACTCGAAGCCGCCAGATCTTAATAAAAGTGACACCAAGAGCTCTTCGGATTCAACGAGCCTGGAAAAGATGAGTTTAAGTCTTGGTAATTCCCTGGATATTAAATATATTGATGATTCTGGTGATTCTTCTTACAAATCAGAGAAAGAAGTGCAGCTAGTAGCAGAATTACAAAAAGCTTCTAATACTGTCAGCAAGTTTATAAAAAGAAAGTTGGAGAATCGTAAACAAGTGATTAAAGAAGATTCAATAGTAGGCCCTCCTACACCAAGTGATAGTTTAGTAAAAATAACAAGCGAGGATGAATCGCTAACCGAAGTAAGCGAATTGAAAGGCGAAATTAGACTCGACGAAAATCTTTTAACTGTTGCTGGTAGTCATAAAGACGCACTACAAAAATTAAGTATTGAAAGGAGCAGATCTGAAGACACAGGATCTTGGATGACAGTCGAATGTGAAGAGTATGTAGGTACAGAAAGTTCACTCGATTACGATAATGTAACACTAGAATCGCCAGAGAAACCTGCCCAAGACATCGAACAAAGAATCGAAGAAAATCGAAACCTATTATGTACAGACCACAAACCAGCGGGAAAGTTCAATCTTCTAAAAAGAAGTTCGGATCAGTCTCGATCAAGCGACACTACAGGCTCGTGGACTAGCGGTGAAAAAGATATAAGTCCGAGCAACATAAAGGAAACAGACGATTCTAGTGGCAGTTGCTCCATGGGTAGGGCAATAGGATTAAGTCAAACAATAGAGAAGTTTGGTACCAGAGACCAAATAGATAGGGACAGAAGTTCGTATGATGAACCACCGAAGAGCCCCAGGAGTCCAAGAAGTCCGCGCATATGCGAATTAGGTAGAGCGTTCACAATAGACGAGGGTTCCCAAAAATTAGATGATTCGAGTAGTTCGGACGAACCCCATGATATTCCCAACGATTTAATCCCTATACAAGAAGCTCCAAAGGAAGGGACAGATTTGGATAATGGTGTTAGGAGAAAAGCTCCGTATCCTTTTGAGGAAAAATGGTCAAATGAATCTGAACTAAGTCAAAGACTTCATAAGAAATTATCGAAAAAAATGTCATCAGGTGACCGGAACAGTATGTCATCAGCGGATGATTCATTGTCTGATAGAAGAAAGAATAACTTGGAGAAGCCATCTTTGCTTAACGTTGAAAAACTTTCATCCGAGTCGCGAAATTCTTTGGATACAGAATCAAGTTCGGGTAGTTTTGGTGCAGCCGCACGTATGGCTAAATCTGGAGACATTCCAAAAGAATTGAGCTCCACTTGGAAGCCATTTCCGTTAGATAGTTCTGGTTCTGAAAGTTTCGAGGACAACCTTTTGCCGCCAGATCAAGATTTAGACAAGAATCAAGAGTACTTCTTGGTCAGAGATAATTCTGGTGATTTTGTTACTATGTCTGATGTTTATTATAAGTCAGATAATGATGCAACACCTACTAAAGATGATACAGATTTGCCAGATGATTTGGCAAACTTTCCAGCTAATTTTGGATATCCTTGTTTAACGTCTATTACGAGTTCGGATATTTTAGGCAATTATTCTGGAGGAGGAGCATTTTTGTCGAGAACCCTATCGAGAATATCTGAACGAAGCACAAATTCCGAAAAGTCGAGTTTAGAAGATTCTACTAAAGGCAGCACACAAAGCGATAGTCTAAACGATGAATCCATGGCATCGAGTAATCCACAAGTTAGTTTCAGTTCAGAATCGCCAAGTCATGCTCACGGTTCGGAACAAGAAAAGAAAACGCCCACAAACGAAAAACCAGAAAGTAGAGCTAGTGATAAAACAAACAGCAAAAGAAGCGATATGCCAAGTTTCGAGCAAATGCCAAGTATGGGTAATATTCTGCAAAGACAAATATCAGACGATAGAAGAACTTCTGCAGAAATGGCAGAGTTGTCGATAGATGACATTGAAATAATCTCAGAAAGGGGTTTAAGATTGAAACGACAAGGGTCAGATGATACGATAATAGATGAAGAATGCTTTGAAGAGCCTAAAGTGGAAAAGCAGAGCAGTCAAGATAGCGAAGATTGGCCTTTGCCCGAAATACCACAACAAGGACAAAAAATGTTACTTGCAATGCACGAAGTTCCTAGTTCGGACACTTCACAACTAACAACGCAAGTAACACAGCTTCACCAACCTCAGAATAAGAATATTCCTAAAACTTTCGGGCTCAGAGGATCGATAAAAAGCCAAGATTCTGAGCAGTGGCCAAGTCCACCCTCAAGTGTCTTTGAGGCACCTATTGTCAGTAGTGTGGAAACTTATTATATGACACCTCCCGAAGAAGCATACAAGGTCACATTGGATTCGAATACAAATACTGCGAATACATGTGACGATTCTAATTCGGATGATTATAGAACGTTAGAAGAGTTGGAAAAAACACATACATATGAAAACGTGGCGACTGGTGGCGAACACATTAGTGACAGCATTTCTGAAAGCTTAAGTGCAGGACCCACAGGCATCAAAATAGTGTTAGAAGAGAAAAACATGGATTCTAACTCTGACGATGACTTGAATTTATCAAATTTAAACGACGATGTTTTTGTGGATGCACCAGAATCCACATCAACAAATACAATGCATGAACTAAGACCGCCAACAGCTTTACGAAGAAGCACGGCATCAGATGACTCGAGAAGTGATAAAAAGAGTTCACCAAAAGGTTCTCACAGTTCCTACTCTGACGAAGAATGTACGAGTTCCATGGGCACAAATCTAGAAGACGGAACAGTGAGGTATGCCTTGAAGCCTACAAAATGTACACATAGTTCGCATTCGGAAGACACGTCTATAGCTTTGAGTTTGTCAGAATGGTCAAACAGCACAAATACGGTTAAGTTTCAAAATTTGTCTAGTAATAGTGGCACTACAAAAAGTAGTTCTGGACTGAAGAGCGATGAAAATTCACTGACTGATATAGCACAATCGATTTCAGAGTGGTCGAGTAGTAATAGTAATACGTTAAAAGCACAGCAAACCGCAAGCCATCCTTTTCAAAAACTATCATCTACGACGTCAACTGGCGACAGCACTTTGACCGACCTAATACCTACAATATCCGAATGGTCTACTTCAGATGCAAAATCTTTGGTCACGCAACAGTTTTTCCCCGAACGCAACAGTGCGGGACGACTAGGTTCGAGCGTCGATATCGAAGACATTTCACTCGAACAAAAAAGCCCAAAGAATATACCTTCTGAAGACCTAGCTCTGCTTGCAATCTCAACCACTTTGGTAGCCAATCACGGAGAATCAAAACATTTCGGTATCAAATCTACCGAACGACCAATTATTATTCCGATGCCGATCCACTCAGACACCGACAAATCTAGCAGTTCAATCGAACAAAAAACAATCCACATACAAAAGTATGACAAAGATAAACAACGTTATTTGCCGAAGCAACAACAACAACAACAATACCCACCGATTAGAAGCACAGAACGGCCAGTGAAGGTGCCGTTGAAGCTTTCGAAATGTTCGCCTTACTATTCGAGTAGTTTAAGTAGTGAATCGACGCCATTGGCAAGCACAAGTCCGGTTCCACCTATTAATAAAACTGCTACCGTGCCGTTGACGAGAGTACATCGAAAACCGGTTTCGAGGAGTTTGTGCCAGGCAAAGAGCCCGCCAAGTGAGAACGATTCGACGAGTTCAGTTGAGTCGCCCAAGAGTAAAGCAGAGAGGGAGAGACGAGGATACCGTAGGCGTAGGCAGATGCAAAGCCAGAGGAAAGTAAAGGCCGATAAAGAACATCACAGCGTGGACGAGTATTACTTTGTAGAACACGAGCAAGGCCTGACAGAATATAACGAGTATCTTAGGGAAAGGAGTATGGAGGAGATGGCATCTAACTTTCAGTATGAAGGCGTGTTAGCAGAAGATAGTCCTGTAATGCACGTGATGCATTATGCACAAGAGAATTTGGAAGAAGGCTATTATCCGGACGGAGACTCTCAGTCCGGATCCGATATCTTCCGCATGGAAAGGGACGAGGACGATCGTTTCGACGCAGCCGAAGGATTTGACGTGACTTCCATTCCGCCGCCTCTGTTAGAGGACGATTTCGAAAGCGACCCCACACCTCACATTTGATTTTAATGATGCCGAGTTGTAGGAATTTCTCATCGGCTTTTTGTACATAATTGTTTTGGGTAGTATTACTTTCGTGACAATATTCCTGGTTATATTGACGTACGAAGTTTTAATAGGAATTGAATTTTTTACAGTGTGTTGACCAATTTTTCGTTAGGGTATTTTATATTGCATAGATTTCTATGACTTGGACGATGAGGTAGTTGAAAAAATTGTATTATTACGACGAAACACGACTAATTGTTAAATTACATTTAAAGGAGACTATATGTTATAGTTCAGTGAATCGCGCTGAGCTCCATAGCAGTAATTACTGAAGAACTTATTTAAAAATAGGTATTTTGGAAATATTTTCACTTTTACTATTTAAATAGCACTTACATTTTTGCTCATGGGTATTATTATAGCACATTGTATTATTCGATTATGAATAATAGTTGTAGATAATTTTTGTATTAAATGACGAAAAGTTGAATTGTGGATAACTACAGTGAGTATTAAAATGTGCCAACAATAATTTTGCGATTGGTCTTTACAAAATTAAGAAAATAATCAACAGGAACTCCTTCTGGCATCACTGTACTAACCTCAAATATACGTTACCTAAACGGTACATGTAATATGATTTGGTGGACGTTTTGATTACTCTCTAACATTGTTGTTAACCCATCTATTTAATAATTAAAATAGTTCGCTTTCAGCTAAATTAATCCCTTTATTATTATTATTAAGTTACAGTTTTGGGAAGTTAAAAATTAACAATTTAAAATAATTTTAATTGCTTCTGTTGCTCAATCGTAAGAATTAAGATAATGTCTGAAAGTTATTATCAAAACGTTCGCCATTCATATGTTAGAAAAAAATTGCAATCATAATGTGCAAGCCTGAAGACTGATGATAATAACTGTAAATAACTGTGTTGCGAAATAAAATCAAACAATTAACACTGATATTGTTCGATTTCTTGTCTAGCTTGATACTCGTACAGAGATCTGGATTATGTAATTAAGTTTATTTACTTCCAGTAAATTTCGTCACCAATCTGCCAAATATTAGATCTGACTGATTATAAGCATGTTAGGGAAAATATTAACTTAAATTGTGTGTAGAACATAATTTTGTTAACATTAATATTCTGCAAATATCAGCCTTGTATTTTTGTGTGATATTAAATTTGAGATTGATGAATATGCAGTTGGATATTTGTTATCTTTATTCTTTTCGATTATGTTGATGTAGTCTTCCATAATAGTTATATTGTCCTTTGTCTATAAGGTAATAATGTGCCAAATTAGTGTCAAAAATACTACTTTTAAGCCATAATATATTTATAATTTTTATTAATTTTTGACCATAAACCACAAAGCTAAGTTACATATACAACTGCATCTCATTTCCATCCTTGTCTATATTAACTGATTATCTTCCATCGGTCTAATTCTTTCCGTATTTATGATGAGTGTGACTATATGCAATATGGAGTACAAATCTGAGTTGAAATACCTATATTTTTGTGTGACTTGGTTGAAAATGTGAAGTTTAATTTTTATATTATCAATTATCAGGCAGGGCCTAATCATGACTACCGATGTTTCACAAGGTGAAAATCTAGTCACTAAAAATTTGATTTAGTTATATTGTGATATGAGGAAATCGTTGAAAGTCAACTAAGATTATTTTGGCGATCAAATCGCCTGGTTTTGATCTGTTGTGATTTTGTTAGGTTTATTTTTTGTAGTGTAGGGTTATTTTGTTAAAAATATTTTTACCTTTGTGCTGTGTACAATCATATGTTGATAATTGTCATGATGTTAACATTTAGTGCCAATATTGACCCGTATGTACCACATTTAAAATAAATTTGAAAACAGAGATTTTTCTTTAAATATGATCCCTTTACTACTTAAATAACAATGGTGAGTTTTAAATATTAAGAGCTTAAAATCGCCATGTAGATACATTGATTGATAGATACATTGATAAGGACAGTGACTATAGATTCTTTCTATAGTCACTGATAAGGAGTATTTTTTTTACATATTACCTACTATTTTAAAAACTTTGTATTTTAAACTCAACTTTCTTTAAAAAATATTATATTTTAAAAGTATGCCTACAAACAAAAAATAATCAGGTGAGCAAAGGCATGGTTAATTTGAATTTTGTAAATTTATTATTTTATTTTTGTATTTCCTCTGCACTTTTAGAAATAACGATTTTTATAGCCAGTATATTTGCAACACAGTTGTGCATGAGTTATTTTCCTTTCAATCTCTATTTTAAATCAAGTCCATTTACATTTTTATGTTAATTTTGGGTACAATGCATGAAAGCCACATGTGTTTTACACGCTATATCATTTTTAAGCCACATTGAAAATGTTGAAATTTAAATGGTATTACTAGGCATCTCTTCTCTTTTAGATGATGAAAATAAAGAGGTTATAGACACTATCAACTACGCATTTACAAGACAATCAACAGACAACAACAACCTGTACACATCGACCCCGAACAACAAAAATCTGAACGGTAACACAACAGACGATTCCGAAAATTATAATATGAGCAATGCGGACAGCAATTCGATGAAGAATTATTCGACGGAACAATGGATGAACAACATTAACTCGAATCTGAGCGGTGTCAGTAACGGAACCAATGCCACCATGAGCATCATAGCGGAGGTTGAAGACGTCAAGAAGGTCAAGTCTAGGACTGTAGACAGGACTTATTACATTGCCAAAGAAATTCTGATGACTGAGCTCACCTACAAGAAGGACTTGGATGTTATTAATGTGGTAAGTGGCAAGGTTGAAGTAGCAAACCAGAATAGGGCACTTCACAACATTTTCTTCTTATTGAAAATTTTTGTGTAACTTGTTTATAAATACCTCTTACTGATTAGTAAACACAACTATATGTTGATAAGTATACAGTATACCATGAAACAAGTGAACTACCTACTGTGGTTATAAATACAGACGAAACAGAATTGGCGCAAGGGAGCAAGGTATGATACTGCCTCGTAGCTTATCAGCAGCCTGGCAGGCATCAGTGTAGATTGATAAGTCGGCGTGTAAGAAGCTTCTAATTTTTTGTAATTTATAAATCAAAGCCAAATTAATAAGGGGCAAATGCTTGGTTGAGGTGTACCCTAACCAAAGCTACACAGGTTCCAAGTCGATTGATAATTTTTCATTTGTTCGGTATGTAGTTTTTTCGAGTTATTTAATTTCGGTTTTTAGCAGTTTTCCTGGCGACATCGTGTAGCAAGGAGAGAACACGCTCAGCCGATTACTGAGCTGTATTCTGAAACAAATGTTTCGATATTCAGTATTTGCAATTATAAGTAACAAAATAAAATTTATATATTTTTTAATAATATTATGTATGCCGACTTTTATGATACATTTATTCACTAATAATTTTTATTTTTTTTTATTTATTCAGGTATCTAAACGATTTTTCAAAGTTGGCATTATTTGTTTCCTTTTGCGGTTCAGATTAGTGTAAAGCAATTAAAACAAAATTAAAATGTTTTATTTACTAGAAAATTATTTTTCCATCATTTACAATATACATTTAACGGTTTTTCCCAAAAATTACATCATAATGTATTTGTGCTAAATGAATGTAAATGTAAATTGGTGCTAAAAGTAATAAAAACATTCAATTAGATTAATGTTGTGACAACTTCAAATTTTACTTACCTACATCCACTTTATAGAATATAGAATCTTATAGAATACTTTATAATCTTTACATTTTTCTTGAAAAATGAGCAATGTTTAGGATTTTCGGAAAAAATTATCCTAAAAATTTAAAATCTCCCCAAACCACAAAACATAACTGATAAATCTTGTTCTCCCCAAACCACAAAACATAATCGATCACCAACTGATGGATTATTGTAGATCGGGATTATTGAACACTTTTCACTTTGCTTTCGGTAATATTCGGCTCTACAAAATGACGTATTTTTACATTCGGCTCTCATTCAGAAATTCAAATTTTATTTTCAAATGATTGACTTTGGAAGGAATTATTAGAACAACAACGCTTATATTTAGACATATTTTTTATTAATCATGGTCCTTTCTAACACCGCTGTTTGGAAAATTGGGTAGAAGGAAACAACTCTATTGGATACCTGCTAAAAATAGTCGTGGGGCCTTATACAGGGTATCTCATTAGTAATGGGACATACATTAATGGGAGATAGTTGACATCAAAACAAGTCGATTTGACCAAATATACCATGTCTGAATGTTGCTAGTTTTTAATCTACTGAATTGAATTTAATTTTTTTTATTTTACTCAATATTTTCGAAACCCCTTAGTTAATCAATCTAAAAATTTACACACTGATGTTCTTCTGGTTGAACAATCTAAATATATCAATTTCAAACTAGCCGCTAGAGAGCGTGGTACAAATTCTTTTTGTCCTTTGAATATTTGATTTTGAACTATTACAGTACATCTAATTTAAAGCAAAAAATGCATACCTACCTGCAAAAATTCAAGAAACCTATTAATTTTCCAAGGAATATGAATAAAAATGCTTTACGCCCTGTAGATTAGAAATAAGCAACATTCGCAGATTATATTTGGTCAAATCAACTTATTTTGACGTCAACTATCTCCCATCGATGTGTGTCCCATTATTAATGTAACAGAAACATGTTTAAGCTATTTCAAAATTGACCCTTCAAATAAATTTGAAAACGAACATTAAAATTATGTAGTGTGTAGGTATGAAAGACATTTTAATGTTCTAATGTTTTTGATGAGTTAAAATTTAAGTACTTAACATTTCGTGAAGTAAGTCTGATTTCGGAGTTTTTATTTTTCTAATTTCTTGGTCCAGTTATCGAAGGTTTTATTTCTTGCCCAATGTTCATCAATTAGATAATTTCCCTCAGTCCTAATGCAAATTATTTTGTCGGAATTATAATTCACAAAAATTTGTTATAAAGACCACAAATAAGCAAGTTTTAAATAAATTAGTATTATTTAAATTGCAGTGGGTACCTAAGTAATTATTATATACTTGTCTATTTTTTAAATATGAACAATTGAGTTTTATTTTTGATGTTACTTAATTAGGTATAGCACATAGCACATGTAGGTATAGTGTTAATAAGTAAATGCATTTTTCAATTATCTTGTATATAAATAAGCTTAACTATCATCACAGAGGAAAGCTCTACCACTACCACCACAACTAACACTAAAGAAATCAAACAACGCGACCTGTTAAAGAGTCTTGTACTACAACAGACGTCTCGTTCCCCGATTGTATGCACGTTGGTTACCATGTGTAAATCGCCATATGCAAAAGATGTTTCGTCTGCGGTTATAAACCTTTCATCAGTGATGGAGTATCTGTAAAATTTGTTTACTTTTAAGAAGTAGTGATGTAAAATTCTCAGAAAAATAAGTCAGAATATTTTTCGGAAAATTTTAGGAATAGTCTGTGTTTCAAAAAATTCAAGCTCGAGTTAGTTATATCATTACTTTTCCAATAAGATGAACTAGGTGGTATTTTTTATGTTTTTAACAAAAATTATTTGTCTGTTCGTGAGGTGTGTGTTATTCAAGAAAGTGTTATTCAAGTACTGTTTATTGCAATACTTACATAACCCAATTTTTTGATGATAAAGTTTCTTTATTGAACCAAAGGAAGTATGTATAAATCCTGTATAAGTTCATCCTCTTAATATTAGTCTAGTTACTTAATCTACACAATTTTAACATATTAAAGTGTAAATTTGAATAAAATACATATAACGTTTACAGTAAGTAAAATGAATGGTAAAAGAAGAAGAAGGTTGCACATTATCACATTATTACATTACATTATTATCACAAATTAGTTCGTTAAAATGTTGACATTGTCGGTGCTAGGATATAGACATTATATACAGTTTCAAATTCTTTTTAAAATTCGGGAAGTTTAAAGCCTTTATTCCAGCTGGAAGCTGATTATATAGTGAGACTCCGTCATAGCAAATAGAACTGAGTGCTAAGTTTGTTGAGACTAGGAGCAATGATATTGATTCGGTGTTTCTTATATTATAATTATGCATTTCTCCTCGATAATAAAACTGTAAATCTGAATGCCGTTTCTTTTTTACGATTTGATGGACATAGGTGCATATTTGGTCTATATATATTTGCGAGAGGGACATTATTCTATATTTGCGGTAGAGATCACTTGTATTATATCTGTAAGGTAGAGAATATATGAGTTTTTGATTGCTTTCTTTTGAAGTGTTTTAATTGGTTTTAAATATTTTTCTTTTGCTGTGCCCCATATGGCTACCAGATGTTGTAAATGGCTGTGAATGAGAGCAAAATAAATATTTCTGAGTAGATGTTTGGGAATATAGTGACTTAAACGTTTTAGGACACCAGTTGGGGGAGCAATTTTTTTACGCAACATTTCTATGTGTTTCTGCCATGACAGTGTCTCGTTAATATAGAGGCCTAGGTACTTTACGTTGGAATCATATATAGGGGAGCAACCACCGAACTGTATCGGGTCCTCGTTGTATTTTTGGTGCGAGAAATATGTAAAGGAGGATTTATTTAGGTTTAGGCTGAGTTTATGGCTATTCAGCCAGGTTGATAGTATATTCAGATCCAAGATAATTTTTGATTTTATGATCTCTTTGCTTTTACCAAAGTAGAGTAGTGCATATAACTTTATTTGACCCTGAAGCTTTAACTTTGAGATAGAATTAATGTATATAAGGAACAGCACTGGAGTTAACAAGGATCCCTGGGGTACTCCCCAACGTATTTCTTTACGAGAGCTTGTTATTCCATTTTCTTGTCTAGTTTTTTTTTTAAGAAGTTTAAATATCAGAAATTTATCGTTTTTGGATGGAAATTTCCCAAAAAATAGTTTGGAATGCTTAGAGAGTATTTTTGATATTATTATAAAATTGAGGAGTGAACGGGGATGAATTTGAAAATAGCGTGGAAAAAGCTATTTTTGAACTTAAATTTACAGTTACAGAATGTAAATAGTTGTAAATACAAATTGTATATAAAATACGTAGTTTGTATAACAAGCCCTTTTTTATTTCAGTGGTTTAGAGATGAAGTGGGAAAAGAGGAACCCGAAGAATGCTCGATATTATTGGGCCTGATTGCTCCCCTGGCTCAAGCCCACGGATTGCTAGTTAAGGATTTGGAGCAGAGGCTGCACGGTTGGGATGGAAGGGGTGGTCCGAAAGCCAACACTGGTCGGATCGCCGATGTCTTGCTGGCTCATTTGCCACCGTTGTTGCCGGTAAGTTGTAAAGTATTTGGCTTGTTTCGTCAGGAAGTCCCCATCTGGTAAGAGCCAATCAAGTGACAAGAAAGGTGTCAGAAGCAGTCAGAATTGATGTTTCCATTTCGTTTGATTGCCGTTGCGCAAGGTGATTCAGCTTTGGTTTGACAAACTTTGAGTATCGCTTCAACTTGACAAAATAATGCAAATTATTCATGAATACAGGGTGGTACATTTTCTGATAAACTTAAACTTAAAAGTAAAGCCTTGAATGGACTTTACTTTTGAAGATACAGAACACAACATAATTCAGTTCACTCTTTGGAGTGATTGGATGTAAAAACATCTCGTGCATGTCTGACAGTATTGGCATCGATTTACTATGTACACGATGATTCAGTCATGATGTACCAAAAATTTAACCGCAGGTAAAAAAAATTGCTTGATACGAATCCGAAATTAAAAAATCTGAAGTATTCTAAAAAAAATAAATAATATTTTCAGAAAATTCATAAATAATGGGTGGCAAACTTACACATTGAGGCTGCCGACCCAGAGGTTCGCCGTTGCCAGTTGCACAACGTATCATAAATATACTTATATTAATGCACTTATATTAATGCACTTATATAAATATACTTATATTAATATACTTATACAGTGACCGGCAGAAAGTTGACACAAATGGAAAACTTTTTTATTATTAATTTCTCAGAAAATTTTATTCTTGATAAAAGTTGGTGCATCATTTCAAACTCAAAACGCACATATCAAAATTTAAATATCTCTTTTTGGATACGAGGTAGATTCAAAAATGTCAAAATAGCTCAAGAGTAAAGTACCCTTATTTTTTAAAATACGGTAAAAAGTTACTTACAAAAGTTGTTTGTAATCAAAGGTGAATGTCAGATTTAAAGTCACAGCCACCTAGTCAAAAAAAAAAGAAATTTAACTTTTTTGTATTTTTTTAGACCACCCTGTGTATTACAAAAAAACAAAATACCGCAAGCGCAACTTATCATCGGATAACACATGAATTTGCTACTAAACTTTAATTTTGTTCGATTAGCAGCTAGAAATTTAAATTAATCGAAATTAGAGTTTAAGAATATTAAATTTTTGTGTCCAACTTTCTGCCGGCCACTGTATTAACATAATTTTCTGTGGAGTTTTAATTTTTTTGGCATACAACTACATGGTTAATTTACATATTACACCTTTTTGATTTTCCAATGTCAATCCAATATGCATGTTATATGAAACCTTCTTGAATATTCCACAGCAGCCTGATGATTTTGCATATGTTCGGTCCCATGTCCATCAACTTGGTATTGATTGGAGTAAACCATGTTATAGTCGTCCTTACGGCAAAATGCGTGCGACGTAAGGGGGAAGAACTCGCAAATATTATAGAAGTAGTCACAGTTCAGGGGCGTAGCTCAATTTTGTGTAACTCACTGACTTAATTTTCATATAATTGTTATTTAATGTATTGTTAATATTATTCTTAACGGTGATGCCTTAGATTATGGAGGAAGGCAAACCCTTATAACATTAGCAATTATTTCTCGTGCTTAAGAATGCAACGTTCTTCCCTGTTTACTCATTTTGCACACGTTAACTCCCGAACATACGAAACGCCACTGAGCTCTCTGAGCCGGTGGAAAAAACTTGCCAGCGGCCTGAGGTCTGTATGGTAGCCCAAATACGCAGTTAACTTTACGTACTATAGAAACAGGCACAAAACGCGTTGGCTAACTGGTTTTGTCAACCAACTCATTCGCAGAAGTGCTGTGTTGCCGTATTTCAAAGGCGATGGTAGACGCGACGATGTTGAAAAAAATATAATAGGTGTTTTATCACACCGCGTTAAAAATAAATGATAAACAAAAATGGGTAAGTGGTCCCATGATGCGAGATTTATTTTTTGGTATAACAGAGTTCAGAAATTCGGCTTCAATATGATAAAACTTGTATTCGCCAATAAATAACGACTACTCGTATAGGAAATCTCGCAACGCTGCCCGCATTCTTTAGAAACGTTTTATTTCGTGCTTCGGACTATACAGGAACGCAACATAAAAGCCTTAAAAAATTCGAAAAACACTTTCAACTATGAAAGTCACTAATTTTAATCTACTAGGATCTGTAAAAATGGCATGCTACCACGCATGCCACAACCATAAGTCGATAGTGCCATCAACACCAACAGTGGTGGCAAATACACCGTTGTCATCGGGGTTGCTTCTTCTCTCGCTAGGGTTGCGCTATGTGGATGGAGGTGGAATATCTGTGGACCTAGACGTGGACAGGCCAGAGAATGAGACAGCATTTAGTTTAGAACATTTTAGAATTATTAGAGGCTAGACAGGCACCCAGGCTAGTAGTCACGACAAAAACGTGCATCGCGGATCGCAGTGTAGACGCAGTTTCGTTATGATTTAGTGGTGTTTCCGTGCTGGTAGCAATTTTTTTTATTTCGGTGTACTAGTTTTCTGCACTCTGTCCCACTACTTGAGGATCCATATTTTAACCGTATAGCATTTTCCTGTTTCTCTACGGGGTTTTTTGGGTGCTCCTTCCATTCGGAAATCTACGTTTGGGATATCTTCTACTTCTAGGGTTTCCCTTAGAAAAGATGATAATATGAAAACGAAGAATGTAAAATACTACCTATTTAATTTATATTTGAAAGACATGTAAATTGAGAGCCCTCGAACGTCGAGGGTTCTTATTTGAATCTGGTCAGGGGTAGTTTTTTAGATGTACCACCTCCAGCAAGAAATCAATCTCTGGCTTCCATTAATAAATATTTATAGCCTACCCACGCCTGAAATATGATTCACCTTAACAAAAATCACTTAAAACATGAAAAATATACACATAGACAATCAGAGAAATGACACACAACAAACAGTGCAGAGAGATTGAATGTGGGGGTGGGGGCAGACAGGCATTGCCATGTTGGGCGATTTGAAGTGTTGATGATTTTATTAATGTGATAATTATTAGCCTACAGTGCAACTTAGTTTAAAATTGTCACATACAAGGAATTAATAGCTACATTTGTTAATTTAATGTTATGGAATGTCTTCATTTAATCCCATTATTAAACCTGTCTATTTTACTCCCTCTATCCCTGGTTATTTCCCTGTCGATCATACTAAGTACTTTTCTTCATTCTCAGATATATGAAGAATACCTAGACGGCCACCTGCTCGTCCTAGAGAGGCTTGACCAAGCCTTCAAGCAGAATAGCCGCTTCGAACAGTTGTACCGCGATTTCGAAATTCAAAAAGTATGCTACTTGCCGCTCACGACTTTCGTTTTGAAACCGCTACACCGACTTCTGCAATACCAGAACTTGCTCAGAAGATTGCTGCAACACTACGGGCCGAATCATCCGGATAGGGTCGACTGCTTGACGGCAAGCGACACCCTGAAGGAACTGATGTCGCCGGTCCAGGAGACCCTGGAGCACTCTGAGAATTTGGCGACGCTGTGCGAGTTGCAGAGGGACATTGTCGGATTCGATAATTTGGTGCAGCCGGGCAGGAGGTTTATCCGGCACGGGTGTTTGTTGAAGCATTCCAGAAAGGGTTACCAACAAAGGATGTTCTTCTTGGTAAGTACGATTTCTGAATTTTACATTCTGCAGTTATTCGAATTTTATATACTGGTAGGCAGTGCCGTTCGTTCATTCGGACAGTTTAGATTATTTTGTATTGCAGCAGTTAGGACACATAGAATGTTTCAAAAATGCTAAATATGATGCAGCTAGTTATTAAATACAGGGTGAGTTTTTTTCGATGCCCACTATGGGGATCTCGGAAACTAGCAGAGCTAGAACAAAGGTTAAATGGGGAAAGAATTGCAGTTTTGTATGCTCAATCTAATGCCCCTTTTGGATTTTTAAAAAAGTTCATGGCTCACTAGATATTTTGAAAAGATTGATTTTTTGATATTTCATCAGATCTCTGTAGCTCCGTTATTTCTGATTATACAGAAAAACTGTAGAGACAAAAATTGTAGATAATTTTGGGCTTAATAAGATAATCAAGTCAATTTTTTTTATGTTGTTTGTAATTTTTGAGATATGACATAAATTTGTGTTTTTTTTTAAATGTAAATGATAGTTGGCTGTGGCCTTATCAAAACGCCCATTTTTTGATCTTTCCAAAAATATAATACTCGGTATAGTTATTATAAAAAATAAAATAGCTATGGCTAACATTCTGTTTTTTTTTTAATTTTCACATTGTCAGCCATGGAATATTTTCATAATTACATTCTATTTTATAATAAGACATACTTCAAACTTTCAAAAAATATTTTATTTTTAGCTGGTAACAAAATGTAAGAAAATAAAACAAAAATTATCATGATGGAGCTACACCACATAATTATTTGCCCGTAAGAAATTACCTAGATCAGCTCTATCTAAATAGTTGGATAGGGAGAAATAGACCTATTTCCTGGCAGCCCCGATCCCCCGATTTGTCTGTTTTGGATTTCTTTTTGTGGGGAAAAGTACAAAATAAAGTATGAGACAATTGTTGAATTAAGAGCAGCTGTTTTAGAAGCAATTGCCAGTATTGATAGGCGCTCTCTAAGAAAGGTGACAAATTCAGTTTTAAAAAGATGCAATATTTGCATAAATAATAATGGTGGATTGTTTGAACACCTTTTTTATTTTAAAAGGTGACCTTTTAAAATAATAATTTGAATTTTTAAAATGAATTTGAGTTTTTTAATTTTTGTTTTATTTTATTACATTTTGTTACCAGCTAAAAACAAAGTATTAGAAAGTTTGAAGTATGTCTAATTATAAAATAGAACGTAATTATGAAAATATTCCATGGCTGACTATGTGAAAATTAAAAAAAAAAACAGAAAATTAGCCACAGCTCTTTTATTTTTTATAATAACTATGCCCAGTATTATATCTTTGGAAAGCTCAAAAAATGGCCGATTTTATAAGGCCACATCCAACTATGATTGACGTTTAAAAAAAACACAAGTTTATGTCATATCTCAAAAATCACAAACAACATAAAAAATTGGATTAGATTATCTTATTAAGTCCAAAATTATCTACAATTTTTTTCTCTACTGTATAATTAGAAATAACGGAGCTACAGAGATCTGATGAAATAGCAAAAATCTCTCTTTTCAAAATATCGCCATGAACTTTTTTAAAAATCCAAAAGGGGCATTAGATTGAGCATTCAAAACTGCAATTCTTTCTCCATTTAGCCTTTGTTCTAACTCTGCTAGTTTCAAAGATCCCCCTAGTGGGCATCGTAAAAAACTCACCCTGTATATCAAAGCAAGAATATAATATGCTAAGGATAACTTTTGTTTAAATTTTGATAAATAATTATTTATCTAATGGTTATATATGTTAAATGACTGGGCACTGGGAATTTTTGTCAAGTATTATCAATTTAACAAGACGCCATAGTAAGCTAACTTTTTACAAAACAAGTGTGGCTTTACTATAGCCCAATAAAATAAGTATAGAGACATTTTTGGCCTAAAACTAAACACAAAATCAGAAATCTGTCTCTTCAATTCTTTCGAGTATTTTTGACATATTGCAGATTACAGTTACAGTGGTCATTTAAGTGTGCAACATATGGGACTTTTTTTATTAATTGCACAACCAAAATACAGACATTGCCAAAAGTTGATGAATGTTCAATAATCATATTAGGTGCACTTAGAATGGTTGCAAGTTAAACAGCATACAGGGTAGGTCAAAAAATATAAAAATTGCACTAGAGTAAAGTACCCTTATTTCAAAAAAAACAGCAAAAGGTTATTAAGAAAAGTTGTTTAGAATTAAAAGTTATGCGTAAATATCAAAACATAGCCTCCTAAGAAAAAAAAAATTTCGTCAATTAATTTCCATAGTTTCTTAATAAACATTTAAAATAAAAATTTTGCACCTTAAATGAGAGTTGTTTAATATACACATTATCATTACTAATGTCTTTACCTTGTTCAGAAGAATTTTTGCGAAATTTTAAAGTTTTGTTTAATATTGTTATCATTGCAACAAACATGAAATTTGTGATTCCCTAAAAAAATTAAAATATAAGTTAATTTTATAAATAATATGCTTGAATTTGAACAAAGTTATGCGAAATTGATATAATTTTGATTGATTTATGAAATTATATAGGGTGAATATTATAACAAAATTTTTTTAGGAAATTATTGTTTTTCAAAAAATATATTTCTTTTTCTTAGGAGGCCATGTTTTGGTATTTAGACATAACTTTTAATTCTAGACAACTTTTCTTAATAACATTTTGCTGAATTTTCTGAAATAATGGTACTTTACTCTTGTACACTTTTTATATTTTTTGACCTACCCTGTATGCTGTTTGACTTGCAACCATCCTAAGTGCGTCTAATACAATGAATAAAGAACCCCAGGAAGGAGCCAAAGCTCTATGGGCATTATAAAATACGTGAGACGGAAATCGCCCTGTATGGAGACTGAATTTTGACAAAATATTTTTATATTTGACAGTTGTCACGGTGGTTTGTGCTATTAGATATTTGTGTAGTTCTTCTATAAGTACTTTTTGGAGATCTATTGTGGTTAGATGTGCAGCCTGCGGCTATTCCGTGACTACCAGAACAAAATGTTTGGGGGATAACATTCCATCGGTAAGTACTTTTGCAAACCGGAAACGGCATGCCGCTATATGCAGAGACTAGACCGGTCCAGCGTAAAGCCCAAATTTGCTCCTTCCTGGGGTTCTTTATTCATAAGTCTAATATGATTATCGAACATGCACCAACTTTCGGGAATATTTGTATTTTCGTTGTGCAATTAATAAAAAAAATCCCATATGTTGCACACTTAAATGACCACACTGTATACTTATTGGCCTTAAATGGAAGTATTCTGAAGGGTTAGGAATCTTCGCCAAAGGGAGAACATTCTCAGTTTTCCAATCATGAGGGAATGTACTCGTTGTCAAGAAATAATTGATTATGTATGTTATACCTGGACCAACACTATATTAAAGACCTGTGCATAGCGATCTTTCAAGCGATCGCCACTGGCGCTACACGACGAAACAAATTTACACGGTGGTTTTAGTTAAAACACCATTGTTGCAGAATCTTTTATAAAATAAAAACATGCAAATATGTCTGTTACAACGAAGTTAATATTCAAAATAAACTAAAATAGTTGTTTGTTAATTCCCTCTAATTTGACAAGTTCACATGGCATATTTCCATACATTTTTCTAAGAAAAGCGAGTCTAAAAAGCGAGCAAAAGTATTTGGTACCTTTTGGTTTGAAACGCAGTCCATGGCTAGTTGTAGTATGTGAAAGCATAAAACGCATTAGATTTTTCAGTTTCTTCTTTATATGGAGGACTATTGGTTCGCTTTAAAGCTATAAACAAAATTTTCTATTTTCATTCCTGCATACGTTAAAAAATACTCTTCCAAAATAATATCTTTAATTTTCGCTCCTTCAGCTGGTTGATCAGATCATACCATAATTCCAAAATAGTATTTGTTCTTCTGAAATTCACCTAATGGTCTGTGCATACCATTTTCTTCATGCACGCGAAAATTTCATGTTATCACAAACAAATCTACCTCGAAAAGCCATATTAATAGGATAAAACTGCCAAATACTGGATGCAAAGACAATTCGTTTCCGTAAAAAGAAGGTAAATCGTAATAAAGCTGGATATTTCAAATTTTGGATTTTTTAAACGTCAGAAACTGACATCTCAATAGCCCCAGAATGCCCTCCTATAACCTATAATTTTTTTCGTCCTGTAGCGCCACCCTAATCCGTAAACAACAATGAAATATGACGGCATGCTCGGGTCTTTAATATAGTGTTGGTCCAGGTTATACGATCTAGGAAATAAACTCCTGGACAAAATTAACGCAACATCATAAATTTGCCACTTATTTGATGCTATTTTTTTTCTGAATTTATGATCCGATTTGAATGATTTTTTTTTATTGTAGGTTGGTTCCTTGACAATGTCATAGTTTTCGCTGTTTATGATAAAAAGTTCATTTTTGATTTATACTGGGTGTAATAAAAATGTTATGTTTTTTCCGAAAATTCGTATCACCCTGTGGAGTATACTAGCAACCGAAACATATAGCAGTTGACATTAGACGGTAGGTCCATCTTTCTTCAATATTTTCTTTTTTGGTTTACTTCATTATCTCTGTTATTAAAGGAGATACACTGTTTTATAGCTTAACATGTTTTTATAGACTTTATTATTCAACACATTCATTGTTAAATATTTTCAAGTAGGCTATGGAACTTTTCTGACATTTCAAGCGATGTGTCAACAGATGTTGTGTTTTAAAGTTACAAAGGTCAAATAAAATTCGCCATACCGATAAAAACTGTTCGGAAACTGCTTATTAAACGTTCGTTTCATTTGCCCAGTTGCCCGACGAGTATTTTAAACTTAAAAAATGAGTCGACCAAAAAATGTATCGGCAGAAGAAGCAGTAAGAGCTTTAACTTTGGTGGATGAAGGCTATTCGATGTGTCATGTTGCTAATGTGATAGGAAGACATCGTTCGACTATAAGTCGTATGGTTGAACGATTTAACGAGACAGGATCTTACTGTCGAAGATCAGGCCAAGGGCGAAAACAATGTACCGATCCAAGGGATGAGCGTTTTATTAGGCAAACTGCTCTAAGAATAACAGGAATATCACTAGTACTAGGCTAAAAAGTGAGCTTAGAACTGCTCGCCATCATACAATATCGTCTCGAACAATCAGAAGACGTTTAAATGAGGCTGGTTAAAAAAAACGATAGAATACTTAGTAGGGAAACTGGGCAAATGAAACGAACGTTTAATAAGCAGTTTCCGAACAGTTTTTATCGGTATGGCGAATTTTATTTGACCTTTGTAACTTTAAAACACAACATCTGTTGACACATCGCTTGAAATGTCAGAAAAGTTCTATAGCCTACTTGAAAACATTTAACAATGAATGTGTTGAATAATAAAGTCTATAAAAACATGTTAAGCTATAAAACAGTGTATCTCCTTTAACAACAGAGATAATGAACTAAACCAAAAAAGAAAATGTTGAAGAAAGATGGACCTACCTTCTAATGCCAACTGCTATATGTTTCGGTTGCTAGTATACTCCACAGGGTGATACAAATTTTTGGAAAAAAACATAATATTTTTATTACACCCGGTATAAATCGAAAATGAACTTTTTATCATAAACAGCGAAAACTATGACATTGTCAAGGAACAAACCTACAATACAAAAAAAAATCATTCAAATCGGATCATAAATTCAGAAAAAAAGCATCAAATAAGTGGCAAATTTATGATGTTGCGTTAATTTTGTCCAGGAGTTTATTTCTAAACAAATAGAATCACTACCATTTTCATATTTTGTAATTTTCTGATCATTCTATATGTAAAGCATCTTTTTCATTTCACAACCTAATTATTTTGACAAGCAACACTTTTCATCAAGAGTAATTTTTTTTTTGATTAATTGGCAATCCTCTGTTATTTGTGTAATATCTTGGGAAATTCTTTAAGCTGGGCTAATATTTTGTTATGTGTAATTAGTATTAATAGCTTGGAGGGGAACAGTTTGGTAACAACACTACCGCACTGAATCAGTGCCCAACTAAAATGTTTATGGAACTAGCACTGACATTACATTTCAGTTTTCCGATATACTTTTGTATACCTCGAGATCACAGGCGACGTTACAATTCAAAGTTCATGGCCATATGCCCCTGCGCGGGGTGCTCATAGAGGAACCCGAAGGGGAGTTGGCATTTAACGGTTTGGTCATTTATGGTGGGAACAGGGCCTTAACTGTCGCCGCCAACTCGCAAGACGAGAAGGAACGGTGGAAGGTGGACTTGCAGCACGCTATACAGCAAGCCAGGGACAGGCTGGACACGAAGATCACTTATTTGAGCTTGAAAAGTTGCAGTAAGTACTATGGAAATCATAAGTTACAAGCAGAGCTGGGAAGATCGCGCCAAAAAAGATCTAGATCATAGATAAGATCGTTTTTAAAAAAAAGATCCAAGATCGTTTAAAAATAGATCTTTTCACGAAAAACGATCTTAGATCGAAGATCGTCTAAAAATGATCTATTTAAAAAAGATTAATCGATCTAAGATAGATCTTCTAAACGACCTAGGATCTTCTAAACAATCTATCTTATAAACGATTTAAGATCTTCTAAACGATCTGAGATCTTCTAAACGATCTAAGATCTTCTAAAGGATCTAAGATCTTCTAAACGATCTAAGATCCTCTAAATGATCTAAGATCTTTGAACAAAATTCATATTATATAGTTAATAGATATGGAGGTCTATAAATACTTTTCCTAGTTTTGACATAGTATAAAGTGACATCTTTCAAAACCTGAGCAAGTGATGATACGCCCAGTTTTACGTAACTATAGTCTATCCAAGACACAGCGCAGTAGATATAAACAAAGTCACATGACCGCCTTGCGATCGATTACCAGGGTCGGACTAATATGAGATTCCAAGTGGTATGTAATTCTCAACTAATTATTTTAGAAGTTCTAAAATGTGTGTTTCTGCCTTTCGTGGATCTCTGCAAATTTCCTTAAATTAAGTAGCAAAATAAATTTACAGAATATACTGCTCGCGATCCGACCTAAAATATGCAGAAAACTCGACTGAGGGAAGAGCCGGCCCTGCATTCTGCTCGCCGCGTAAACACTTGACATTTTATGATGGCCAGACCAATAAGAGAATAGGTCACGTGTTTGCCAATGTTTTGATCCACTGCCGATGTATCTTGGATAGACTTTAGTTACGTAAAGTTACTACTCTAACTGAACTGGTGACGTAAATCAGTTGATATGCCTGTGGAGAATTAGACTTTTCTCGTAAAAACATGTTCACGGATTATTTATGCAATTTATAATTTTTTAACTTAAGTTATAAAATTCGTAATTTTGAGAAATAGATAATTGAAAATAAAATACAAATTAACATAATAAAGCATTCATTTAAATTGGACCTCAAAATAAGTTCTTGTAGTTGTAGGTAAAATGTACGTCAGTTTGTTTATATTATTTCATTTTTCGCGAATTCTGACAATTTGCACTTTAGCTGAGACCTAGAGATCTCCTGAGGTAAGCTGCTTTAAATGAGCGCTCGTTAGTAATGCAAGTGACTGAATTCGTGATACATATATTTTAGAAATAATATGTAGATTATATGTATAAAAAGAAAAATCCTTGTTCATACAAAACTATCCATTCTTCTAAAAAGTATATACCTACCTCTCTACCTACATTATTTTGTATAAAAAAATCACAGAAACGTTTCAAAAACGAACTACTTACAACAATTGAGGTCAAAATGAGAACATATTTTACAAATATGTAGATATGAAAACAAAAACTCTTATTCCCACAACAACCTGGAGCACTATTTTTTATTCTTCAAAAATAAAACATTATTTTATATAAAAAAAATCACAGAAACGTTTCAAAAATGAACGAAAACAAATGAGGAAAAGATCTTAGATTGTTATAACGATCTTAGATCCTTTTAAAGATCTTAGATCTTTAAAATGATCTTAGATCTTTTAAACGATCTTAGATCTTTTTGAAACGATCTCTTTAAAAAAGATCGTTCTTTAGTAAAACAAAAAGATCAAGATCACGATCTTAGATCTTTAAAACCATCTTTTCTTAAATAGATCTGCCTAGCTCTGGTTACAAGCATAAATGGATATTTGTAGGTTCATCTGAGGAGCATGTCGATCAAGTGAGTGGCAACGAAGTCGGCACCCAAACCAAACCTTTGCAGCAAAGAAGCAACACGACAGTGCACGTCTGTTGGCACAGGAACACAAGTATCAGCATGAGGGATGAATTATTGGCGGTCGAGGTATGTAAACTGTCAAAAAATGCACAGTCATATTTCGTTGATCAAACCTTGTCGACGTTTCAATGACCTTATTCTTCCCTTACAGAACCAATTGTCTGGATATCTGTTGCGGAAGTTTAAAAGCAGCAACGGCTGGCAAAAACTGTGGGTGGTGTTCACGTCGTTCTGCCTGCTCTTCTACAAAGGATGTTTGGACGACTTCCCGTTGGCCTCGTTGCCCTTGCTGGGGTACACCGTAGGGCCGCCGTCTGCCGAAGACCAGATCGCAAAGGATTTCGTCTTCAAGCTCCAGTACAAGAACCATGTGTACTTTTTCAGGGCCGAGTCGGAGTACACATACAACAGGTGAGCTATTATCGTTAAATAGTAGTTTAAAGCAGGGTTGCTTTGATTAAAACCGATTGATTCAAATCAATGATTTAAATCGCTATTTTAATTGTTTGATTAAAATAAAAAAATCATTTGATTTAAATCAAAATTTAAATGTAGCTACATTATGTAAAAAAAACCACGCCACTGGCTGTGTAACTGAAGAGGAAATGAGCATTCGTAAGCAACTGCATACTGCAGTAGCATCTTCAGCAGGAGTAGAGCGTATCTTTTCATCTTTTAATTTGGTTCATAGCAAATTAAGAAATAAGCTAGGTACCGAGAAGTCTGCAAAACTTGTCTTTCTGCCGAAATCCTCAAATAAAAAAACATGTAAAACGTTTTCATTATCTATTTATACGTTAAAAAAGTCAAATATAATTTCTTAATAAAATAATAAATAGAAAACCACTTTAAACAAAAAATTCCATATATAAATAAAACAAATCTAATTTTTTGCTTTAAATCCGATTTAAATCAAAAAGATCTAATTAATTTCATTTTTTCTAAAAACAAAATCAAAAAATCAGCAACCCTGGTTTAAAGCAGAATTTACAGATGCTAAAATTTCGCCCTCCATAATTAAATTTGGTAAACAAAGAAAATTTGTTGTGCATCGTGTTAATTTTTTTCAGGTGGATGGAAGTAATAGCCAGTGCCACACAAAACAAAATAATTCATAGACCGCTGGCTAATTATCTGAATACAGCAGCCTCGGAAAAGTAAAAAGACTAAAAACATTTAAAGTTAAAATATGAAGGTAACAGAACTTAGTAGTAAAAAAATAAAATTAAAACAGTGGTAACACGTTATAAGTATATACAGGGTGATTCACTTAAAACTTCCCTGCTTTATATATCAGCAATGAAATGAGATATTTTGGTTCCTTATAGACTCAAATTTAAATTTTGCATTGCAAATTTTTCATTTATTTTTGTGAAATCCACTCATCATTATGTTTAAAACGGTATAAAACTTTATAACATTTTATACTAAAAAAAGCTAAAAACATATGAGTGTTCCTATTAAAAAAAGGTATGTTTGGTTTGCTCCGCTTTTAAGAAATGCCCTGAATATTCATAGTATGGGTCATAAAAAAAACTGTTGCTACACTTTTGTCTGAAAAGTTTTTTGTATCTAAAAAACTTAAAAGAGTGAAGGGATTGTTCTTTGGGACACCCTGTACATTTAAAATGATAAAACAACTCTGAGATATTAGTATAATTGTAAGAACTCCTCACAAAGTTAGTTTCTCGTTTTTAGTTTTAGAAATAATCTTGGGATTGTCTACTACAGATTCTCCACGTGCATGCACTGCCAAATTTAAAGTGTGATAACTAGAAACTGTTGATTTTTCAAATTTGTTTATAGCACATAATTAATTTAGTTCAAATTGAAGGACAATTTGGTTGCACCACTTTTGAAGGTCAATGAAAAAAATTTTTAAACCGCAATGCCATCTATAATTTGCAATAGAAAAATTCGATTTGAGCCTACGAATAAAGTATTCGATGAACTCTACCCGCCTTTTTTTATGGAACTAAACTATCTCAGTTCGTTGCTGAGATATGAAGCTGGGGAGTTTTAGGTGAGAATCACTCTGTATAAAAAACAATGCCATAGATGAGAGGGAATTTTAAAACAATTTTTATTTGTATGTTGTAAATACATCATAATACAACAGTAATAATAATAACTTTGCGGACAGCCATATTTGTGCAAGAAATAATTTAAGTTTTAAGTTTTATTTTATTTGAGGTCTAACAAAAGGTAGTAATAATTATTGTTGTAACAACTGTAATTATTCTTTTAAACCTCCAGGTGAACTATTAAGAATACATCTATGTTTTTTATGGTATTTTATGTTTTTATAGTTATTTTCGCCTAGGTATTCCAGTGAATTGTTTATTCTTAGTTCTGATTTACTATAATATATAGCACCAGCTTTAGCTAGTGCAGCACTTATTTTTATCTTTGTAACAACTCCAAAATAATTAAGTATGATATTGTTAGTTAGGCTTGAATTTGTAGTGTTGAATGAAGGTATCAGGGCCTTAAATAACAATTATGGCATTTTATAAAATCTTTGATAATAATCGTATAAAACTATGAAATAATTTGATAGTTTTGTATTATCATATATTTTCAGATTTGGATTAGGTATATGCAATGATAAAATTATTAATAAAATATGTTTCAAAAAATTTGTTAATACGAGGGGAAACAAAATTGTGACAATATAATGTTATAGTTAGTATTATTAGTATTACTGAACTTTACAGTCTGCAAGTAATCATTCCGAGTAAAAGTGCCTTACATTGTCAATATATACCTTTTTATACATTCTTTGTACATAATGTATATTTTTTTATAAACATCTAATATTTTGAATATTGTCTTTTGAAATTCAACAAATAACACCTACTGTTAATAATAATTATTATATTTATTGTCAAGTTAGTTGTTATGCAACTACTATAATTATTTTATTAATTATGTGATTATGTATTTTAACATTAAAAGTGTAACAATGTTATTTTTTTACACTATCCTCATCAAATCCATTCACTTAATTCCTTAAAATATTTGGCTAGATTTCTCAATACCAATGTCTCATTAGATCTCCATATATTTCGTCAAAGAAAATTCTATATTTTTTTATTTTCTGCATTTTTCGCTGAACATACTGTATAAGGTGATCATTTTTGGATGCCGGCCTCTGTTTGTGGAAAAGATTGAAGATATGGTATATTATTTATGAAAGAAGAGTATAAACGAATAAATTGATCCATTTAGCACCTTATTGCAAAAACCACGCTACGATATCACAGAACAGTGTTTAAAAACAAAATATCTTTAAATTGTTTTTGAAAGTCATTTTTACAATTTTGAATTCTATTCTTTTCGCGTCGTAACATATTACTAAAATCACTTGTTTTGTTTTGTTTGTTTTCTAAATTTGCATACATTGAAAGCCAGATTGCGCGATACTCGCCCCAGAGTATATTATTCAAAATTAATTTAATTAATAAAAATATTATTTAAGCAATACCATCTCTGTTTTTCCTCCGCCTCTTGAGAGAAGTCCAAAAAGTTCCTTCTACCAGGCAACCTGTCTTCTTTAGATATAGATGTTTGATAAAAATGACGTATATGCACCTAGGGTTTATAGGTAAGAGCAAGGTAATAGGTGCCATCATAGTCGAATACCTACAAAAACCTACCTAGTACCACTCCTAATCTCGGATGAAATCTTAGTAATATTTATAATTAATTTTTCTGTTTCAATTTTTTTAGCAGAAGAAAATCAAAGTAGGTCTAGGTTTTTGAAATTTTGCACTCCTACTCAGTTTTTAATTCTGAACAACTTTCCTTAATAACATTTTGTCGTAAAACCTACCAAAACGGCATTTTGCTGGTGCAAACAAATTATTAAAAAAATAAATAAAACATTGCGGCTATAAAAATATTGCTGATAAAGTTGCACCACCTTGTATAATGTATATCACAAAATATATATATTAGGTTAACTTATTAAATTAATTATTGCTGCCCGCGTTCGAGTTGACGCTCGGAGGACACTTCGAGCAAAGGTCATCCACATATTGTTATTCGAGCGCTCCGAGCACTTCGATAGTCAATTTGAACGCGCCTAAAATTAAGATACAGCAAATTGCATGGCCTTGGCGTCATATTGGGGGAATCTCCGATCAAATATGATCGTCGATCTTCCTCAATCAACGGTTGTGGTGCTTCAACTCCAACACTGGGTACAATCTTGTGCCCAGTGGTACTCCAACACTGGGTACAATCTTGTGCCCAGTGGTGATCTAACACTGGGTACAATCAAGGTGGGTAATCTGTGGTACAATCAGCGCATATAAAACAACCAGCAGCATCTCTCCCCGTGGTGGGAAAATTCTGCGCACCTGTTCGCGCAGCCGCCATGTGGGCATATATTCTGTCAAATGGATGCAGTGTCGGGGCGATTGGGCAGTTCTTTTTTGGCTGTATGAGGGATAATACAGTGCCGTGGAGTGTGCTTTTTTGTAAATTGTGCTTTTTGCTAGTATCTTTAAATAAAGAATCCCAGGAAGGAGTAAAAGCTGCTTGTGCTTACCACACACTACATATACGCACTAAAAAGTAAAATTTTGCGTTTTCGATTTTATTTTTTTCTGAAGTTGTTATCACAGATAGAAAAAAAAGAAGAATACTTTCTTATGTCACTTTTTAACGGGCTTTAAGATGGAGTTTTTAGATTTGTCCTACAACGTTTCGTTTTTGAGAAACCATCTTCAACTTTATTTTTTTAAATACGGACCTGGATTTTTTTTTTCAGATTTTGAAAACACTTTTCATTGCAAATATCATGATGTATGACACAAAATATTTTTCAAATGTTTTGAGACAATTATACTGAAAATTCCTTTTTTTCCATTCATTTTTTTCTAATGCAGCCCTGTATTTAATAGAAGTCTAAATATTAATCAGTATTGTCAAAAATTTAACTTACAACAACTTATCTTTCAATCGGAGAACTAAAAAAGGACGGCAAAGACTAATAACAGTCACATGCGATAATAAAAAAATAATAAAAATCCTCCACTTAGAAGGCTTTGAAACAACGAAACCAACCCCTTGTCATTTGTCATATCTCCCACTGTATCATATTTGTATCATTAGAAAGGAGGGTGCTTTTCAAATGACGACAAATTTAACATGTCAGCATGTTATATCTTGTGTCACAGAAATAGTGTGGAGACCGAACGAATGTACTGTTGCAATAATTCATAAATGGCAAAAGTTATTGGTTTCGTTGGCTTAAAGCTTTCTTCTCACAATTAGAAAAAGCGAAGAATTTACTCCAAAACACAATGCGACACTGTTTGCTGTACAGCAACAGAGGAAAACACTTACCAGACAGGGCCATATTTAAAAATATTAAGTTTTCGAAGTCAGAATAAACTGTAAGTTAAATTGTTGTCAATGCTGATTAATATTTAGACTTCTTATTATTAAATACAGGGCCGCAATAGAAAAAAATAAATGGAAAAAAAGGAATTTTCAGTATAATTGTCTCAAAACATTTTAAAAATATTTCGTGTCATACATCATGGTGTTTGCAATAAAAAGTTCTTTCAAAATCTGTAAAAAAAATCCTGGTCCGTATTTAAAAAAATAAAGTTGAACATGGTTTTTCAAAATCGAAACGTTGTAGAACAAATCTAAAAACTCTATCTTAAAGCCCGTTAAAAAGTGCCATAAAAAAGTGTTCTTCTTTTTTTTCTATCTGTGATAACAACTTCAGAAAAATATAAAATCGAAAACGCAAAACTTTACTTTTTTCAAAATATCTCAAAAACGAAAAAATATATTAGAAATCTGTTTGTGCCATTTTATTGACCTCAAAAATGCGCAACTTTTTCCCCATTTAACCGTTACCGTATCTCCCACCGTTTGCAATATCCCCATGCTGTTCATTCTTATCTGGGACACAGTGTAAACTTTACTAAAACTACTCTGTATTTCTGAATTGATTTTCCCGACTACACCTCTGACTTCTATTCCACCAATATGGCTCAAGGTCATTGAATTTGCGGATGATTTCTCATGAGTAATTTATACTGCTGGTTGTTTTATATGCTCTGGTACAATCACCCGAAAGCGGCTCAGGTGCTCATTTCAAATCAGTTTCTGAAAGGAACACAACAATAGAACTACATTTTATACTGTGAACGCACCTAAACCACAAAACACGAAATATTAAAATCTGTTGTCACCTGTCAATGGGCAGTGCATTTTGCAAGTTTTCAATTTGCAAGATGGCTGATAAATGTTTACCCGCCGAAGTTTCTCTGGAGGAAGTGTCGAAATTAAAAGTAAATAGCCCATAATATGTTATTACAAAGTTATATTACTTCCCCGTCAATATTATTATTATATCAGTATGCTTGTTACTGTGATTTATCTCTTCATTTTATTAATTAAGAGTAGCAGCATGTTTGCACATTTGCAACAACTGCTGAATTTTATATTTTCGTTGAAGGTTCCAGATTTAAAGAAGGAACTGAAGCAGCGCGGATTGACCACAACGGGAAATAAAAACGAGCTAGTTTCTAGGCTTCAAGCTGCCATGAAGTCTTCAGGGCCAAATTCAATTGATGATATCGAAGAAGACCTACTCAATGTATTTTATCTGGATACATGAGTTATATTCTTTTCTTAATTCTTTCTTTTGGGTTTAGGATGATGATGACGAACATGTAGAAGCTAACGAATCTGTTATAAAGGAGTTGGATGAAGAATTGGAAGATTCTCCAAAGTCTGAGAAACGCAAGCTAGCGGAAAATGCAGAAGAGAAAGAAAAAATCCCAAAGGACCAACCAGCAGCTAAAAAAGTTATATTAAATAGAAATAACAGTATAACTGCAGTTACAACTAATCTGGAACCTGCGAAACCTGATGAAAAAGAGACAGAAGAAGAAAATAAAGAACCATCTGATGGCAAAAAAGTTATAAAGCTGTCACAACTGACTGCAAAAGAGGTATGATGCTCATGTTTTTTTTTAATGTTTATTTCGTATTTTGGTATTAAGTTTCAGCAAGTACAGATACAATAAGGTACAGCTGCGGCCAAGTTCAACATGCAATATCGCGAGGGCCGCTGGGAGGCCATTCGGCTACATCGATAGTCTGAACTTTTCCAAATCGCCTTAGAGTATCGAAAAATTTGCATTACCACAAGCGGTATGCATTCCCATGTGGCAGTTTCGAAACTTCCCATAACCTCAAAAGCCGGTTTTTGGCGTATCGTGAGTGAAAATTCCAACCTTTCTTAACGATTTGAAAGTAGAAGAAACCTTATACCCCGAAGCCTCGAAAAAATCTGTCTTCAATATTTACAAGTTTTTTTATCTTTTTAAATTTTTCGGGTGTATGGGAAGCATGTGAACTTCACCTGACGACTTGGGTGAAGGTTTAATGATGCCGGTCCCAGAGCCCCAAGCCTAAAGAACATCGCTACTTTCGAAATTACCTCTTTAAAAATAAAAAAAAACTGTTAAATCTCTTAATCAGACCTTCCCCTTGCTCCCCATTGAAATTTCTCACGGCCTACGACGCTCTAAGAATTTTTTCGCATTGATCTCGAACGAGACAGTTTTCGGGGGCCACTGTACCACCCGAAAATACCTTTGCCTCTCTATGGCACACTCGAGGATCCCCCAACTTACCACCCCTTCTTGCGGTCGTCCCTCATTGGAATTTAGACTGTTTTGCAAGTTGAAATTGGCTGCAGATGTACATATTCGAAAGATACCTAAATATAAATAAAAATAAAATTCGTTTTTGCAGCGACTAGAAATGAGAGCTAAAAAATTTGGAACAACTGCAAGTCCAGACTTAGTAAAGGCGGCAAGAGCCGAAAGGTTTAATATAACAAATAATGAATCTTCTAATTCATCTTCAGATAGTATTAAGTCATCAAATGTGGTAAGTATTGATTAATAATAATATTATAGAATTGATTAATATTAGGGTAGGTGTTTTTCTCGAGATACTACTTTTAACTTATAACCCAGTTTTATTTTTTCTCCCCATCGGTGCGTGTTTGATTTCGGTGGTAGAGATTTTCGTTTTTTATGCAAGCGAATTCTTTAGTAGTCCCACTTTTAATAAAGTCACGTTACTTTCCCATTTCACGATCTTTGTAAAGTAAATCAAGAAAATCCAGGTCTGCCTAAAGTATTTCTTAGATGATTTGCGAAAAAAATATGTTTTCGATGTTTTTAAATGACACTAAGAACTAAATAAAATAGATTTGTGTCGTGTAAGTACAGTTAAACTATTTGAAGGTAGATAAGTAACCATTAGCACTGATCGGTGAGGTTTACTACATATTCGAATATATCCTTGATGCATTCCTCGCATTCTTTTTTCAACCATTCTGGTCTGCACAATAAAAATATTCTATCACTAATGGCGATGAGATAGTTTACTGAGTATTGTAAATACTGTGCTTATAGCTTATAGTTGGTACCAGGGACTCTTTAAAGTAAGGGGACCCAGCATTATACTTTCCAAAGTGAGGCCTATTCTTTCCACATTCTAATGGTATCAGTGATGCCAAGTATGCCATTTTATTGGAGAATCTATTAATAGAACAGGTACTTTGATTAATAATGGTTTCCATGATTTCTAAAAATTAGAGTTGACAATGTTGTGTCTACAAATACAGAATATGGCAACTGTCAAATGAAACAAATTTATTGTATAGTTGAAATTCTTTAATTGTCACATCTGAGTATCTGGAAGTTAGAAAACTTAAAAATTGTGAATTATGATGGGAAATTTTTTGCCTCCTTTAGAATCTATGGCACTATCTTATCACATAAAACCTGATGGCAGTTGGACGTTGGACACACTGACATATAACATAACCTTGTACCAGCCCACTTATGTGGTCTCCTTGGAATCAACAAACTTCCCCTCAAGGCTTCACTTTTCCTATGTTGTGAAATGCTGGGTCCCCTTATTTTAAAGAGTCCCTGGTTGGTACTATTCTCCTCTTGCCGCATAATGGGACCCCAGATTTGAGGCATTGGTAATTTAGTTCAGAGCAACCGACAAATCAGGAGTAACATTTCATGTTTTGTCACAATTATTTTTTGTTTACACCACAAAACAAATAAATGTATTGCTGCTTCTTCCAAAGTTGTTTTACTTTTTGTAAAAGCCCGAAAATTCAGTTTGCCAAATATGCCCTAATAGGTCCCTGGTTTTTCCTGTCATTCCGGGCAATCTAGGGAGTTTAACAAATGTGAAACGACCTGTCGACATTGTCGCTATTCGGCGAGACGACTATAGTTATTTTCCCCACTCTTTAATTTTTTTAACTAGATGGTTACCGTGAAAATGAGGTCTTTACTTTTAATAGTATAGTATTATGAAAAACCAATAAGTCATAAAAAAGTTGAGATAATCTGATTTTTTTTTATATTTTTGATAAATGTCACAAGAAAACACTTAGCTTCAACCATCTTGAAACATCGTTGAGACCTGTGTTGATCGTAGTGCAAGGTTTCAAATGATGACATCATGAATTAGCTTAGTCATATAAGGTCTTCCCCTCAGACAAATAATAAACATAGACTAATAATTCATTACAATACAGACCATGCCAAGAAAAAAATGTTGAGTTGAGAGTTTGGCTTTCCGGCACCCCTCGAATGGAAATTCATAAATTGGTGGACAAAAAAAACACCTATTATAGTGTTTGATGTTTACTGCCTAAATGAGAAAAAACTACAAAAGAAGCCTTACTGTTTCAAAATATGTATCATAATTAACTTACCCATACCCGTACCCACCTTATTTTATTTTATTTTATTTTAGCTATATCTTTATATGAATAGATTAAGTCGTTTCATTGTTTTACCCACGCACAAGGTTCGCCTTTTGTGGGAATTCCATTTGTTCACTTATTTCTTATTGTAGTACCTTCACATTATGTGCTGTAGATATTGTAGTGAATAAATTATTATTATTATTATTTATGTAATGACTGTTTTGCAATTAAGGACTGGAACCGTACAGACACGCATGCGCTTCCTGCTGTGGTCCACTGGGCACAGATCCTCAGGCGGCCGCAGTCCCGAAAGGGTTAATGAATTGCTTATTCTGGCAATGTTGCACGAGCTTTTTGTGATCGTTGCGCATTTGCTTTATTATGCCCCAACAGCTGATCCAGAGTTCGTTGAGATTTAGCCTCTTTCTGCTGATGTGTTTTGAGTGTTTACTTTTGCGTTATTCTTGTTTTCTGATGAGATTTTGGGGTTATTGGACAAAAGACCTATAGTTAAGTTAGTAATTAGTGTATTAGTATAAGGACGATGGGAAGGGTAAAGTGTTGGATTTGTGGCATAGGAAATGTAACCGCTGGTTGTCATTATATGTTGCAGGCTTAAGTGTCAAATTTGTTGTTTTTATTTTGAGTAAGCATTTTTTTATGTTGGCTGATTACAATGCAGCCTTTAGGTTAGTCACTGTTTATTATTTGTCTGAGGGCTTCCCCCACTTTACCATTGCCCACCAAAAACAAAAATGGTATGTGAACATTTTTTAAAATGATATCTCGCGAAAAATACCCTATTGCCTTCATATCAGTTCATATTTTTTACTTTATGATCTGAATTGTGCAGAACACAAGTTTAGACGTACTTAAGCAAAGGGCTGCAAGGTTTGGAGTGGCAACATCGCCAGCTATAACTGACATAGAAAAACAAGAAAAAATGGAGAAGAGAAAACAGAGATTTGCCGCTACGGCGACGACGACCAATGGCACCGAAACTGACAAAGCAAAGGCAAGATTGGAACGATTTAAAGAGCCCGTCAAATAATGCTAAAGCGTAAGTTTTTTTTAAACAATGTATAGATATTAGAACTTAGTATTAAGTTTATACTTTCGAGATCTTTGTAATATGGTTTTAAAAATAACACTGCACTTTTGCAATAAAAGTTGTTTTGTACAAAAATAAAAGATGACTTTTAAGTACCTTTAATACAGGTTTTCCATTTAACATGCATTTTTTTATCCAGTCTTAAGTTTTGTTGCGATTGTAATTTTAATTGAAAAGTGTAAATAAAATTGTTTGAAAAGGAAACTAAGAAATGGCATTATATTTTAACTTCAAATTTATACTAATACATATTATAAAGATTAAACAAACTACAATGATCAAACAAACTACAATGAAATAACATAGTGTTACCGGTTAAAAAAAATTCAAATTTAACCGATTAAAATAAAATTGAGGTTATGATACAAATTTGTTGTTTTTCCTTTATTGGCCTCTATTCTTGTAAATAATTTAGCCAGTACTCGCTTATATAATTTTCGGGAGGCACCTTTAAGTGCGTTTGAGACTTTCCTCATCTTCTCTTTACCAAATATACATCTCCCTTGTTTAATGCTTTTTTTTTCTCAATATTACTGTAGGTATCCATGTGGATCCTCCACCATTAGCTTTTGTAAATTCGTTAATATCTACTGCATCCCATATCTTCATAGTTGAGCCTTTTTTTTTCTTCAAAATTATTGTGTCCATGTGGATTCCCTTTCATTATCTTTGCAAATCCATCATTTTTACAAGAACCTTCCTTAACATTCAAACATCAATTATTACTAATCACACAATTAAAACACCCACTGCACTACACACTAAACACTATTTATCCCACCCTTGCTCGGATATGCATGCTCGGACAGAAGATTCAACGGAGAAAAAAAGGAATGCTCCACCGCCGATAGAGGCTGCTGAGAGAGTCCCCATGTTACAAATTTGTTGTTGTTGTTGTTCCTTTTATGGCCTTTATTCTGTTGAATAATTTAGCTAGTATTCGCTTACATACTTTTCGAGAAGGCACCTTTAAGTGTGTCTGAGTTTTTACTCATCTTCCCTCTTCAAGTTTGTTACTTCCCCTTTCCATTCTTTCATTCCCAAGATTACTGTCAAATTGTCGAATCGTTCAATATCTATTTGTTCCTTGTTCAGTACTTTCCCTCTACAAAATTCTGTATCGATGTGGATCCTTCTCTTGCGCTTTTACAAATCCATCAATATCAGCTGCATATCACACTTTATTCACACACTCTTATAAACAAAACTTAAAATTTGGTTTTCATGTTCGACAATCGCCACGCAGAACACAGGACGTAAACAAACGGGGAATTACAGTGATACACTCATGGCCATCTTTGACCGAATCAAAATGAGGATAATATAAATAATAAATATCACAGAACTGGTATGGGTTTTTTCCATGTTACAAATTTAAAATTTTGACTGTCATTTCATTTGTTGTTTTTTATTTCACAGTATACATGTTACATTATGTTTGAAGGAGTGAAAGTACAAAATAAGTGAAATGAAATTTTCTGATTTGCATTTCCACAAATTTTTAATTAATAGAATTGTAACGTGAATACTACTATTTCTTTTCGTTTGGATGTTGATAGTTCTGTAATATTTTTCGTTACAATTTTGACGCTTTTACGAGAATAGAAAGATGGTAGTTTGTGGAGGACGCTGCCTCTCTTTTGTTCTTTAGTTTGCTCAGGCGCCAGTTATTTTATAGTGGTATGCTCCACTTGTCTTTTCTCGGATAGTTCAGTGAAGAAAAGAAAAATCCAAAGTTCGTTTAGCTATTTTGTTTTAGTTTCTTTGTTCTTTTTGGGATTGGGGAGTAAATAACACAATAAACAAGTTTTTACAATTTATTCAAATACTTGGATGACACAGCTAAAAGAAAATTATATGATCTTTTAATTTATTATACTGTTACAAACATCGCGTAGTTGAACAATATGAAATATTTAATGAGTCATTTGTGCCCCAGTATTTGCCTGCAAGAGAAAATTATATAACCTGTGAACAAATTATTTTTGTTATAATTGGTTGTGGGAAAACGGAAAACCTATAGTTTATAAGATTCGGTTGTGGGTTTAGAAAATGTGACGAAAGTAAATAAACAGGCTGACCGGACTTGCGGTTGTACGTAACACTACGCGTATCTTAAATGGTCGGTGATAAAAAAAATATAGGTACTTGTTAAAAAATTACGTTAGGGTAAGCAAGAAACTCTATCGGTTTCGGACTGTGGTAGAGAAATTCATTTGTATCTACTGTAGCCCTCCGGTATTTGTATTTGGTTTTAGTTTTTAAACAACTATGTAAAGAGGGTTCGGTGTTTCCTACTGACAGGCTAGATTTCGTTTGATTTCAAGTTTTGTAAAGGTCCACGCCTCTTACTCTAGGAGTAATGGCCAGCAATTACACTTGGTATCAGTGGAACCTATTGTTTAATTTTCGATTTCAAGTTTCTGTAAAGGTCCAGGCCCCTTGCCCTACGAGCAATGGCCGGCAGTTACACCTGAATTCGGCTAGACCAGATATTTGTTTTTGATTTCAAGTTTTGTAAAGGTCCAGGCCTCTTACTCTAGGAGTAATGGCCGGCAGCTACACTTGAATCAATTGCAAATATAAAATTTTAAACCCAATAGTTCGGTCGGAAAGAAAAAAAAAGAATATTTTCGGCACTACAGTAAATAAAAATAGTCAGTAAAATGGTTACCCTACAAGAGTTTCTTACCTATGTTGCTAAGTCGGCGGACGATCAAAATGTGTTCCCTTCGCATTTTTCGGTTCCCCTTTTATACCGGATTTCGGCCCGGCCGGTGGGGTAGACAAAAAACAAGAGCCCGGTTGCTATGCCGGCACCGAGACTTGGTGCGGTGCGAAATATAAAAAAAAAAAGAAAAAAAAACTCCTAGACCAATAGTGAGCACTTTGACGCAGCTTCTGGTACTAAAATGTAATAGTACAGATAAAATCATTCGGTTTTCCCACAAGAAACGCATTTCTAGCCCTAGAAATAAAGATTATTCTCCACTAAATATATTTTACAGAAAGATTGCTCGCCTAAATCAGTAGCTTCTTCTAAAACTCGGTATATAAAATAATTTGGAAATACGGCAGATAAGATTTCGTTGAACTTAAAAATGTTTAATTTTAATGCACACACCTAACCAGTGAAACTAACAAAAATATTTGGCGCGGTGCGGTCGACAGAAAAAAATGAAAAATACGTTTCTTTTTAATAAAAAAAAAACGAACTTCGTTACAGAATGTTGGGGGAGCAGTCCCGAACCGATTCGGAACTAGTAGTTGTCATACTGTTGGTGAGTTTCAATTTTGGAATTTCCTTAAGCCAATCACATTGACGGTTACTAGAAGAACCAGTTCAGGATCGCTTGCGAACGTAGCTATAATCATAACTTTAATCTAATAAACAATTCATGAATTAATTTAATAACTATCTCTGGAATATTATACAGTTTCAGTTTTCCTAACAAAACTTATACAGGGTGTCCCATTATACTGTGGGAACATATCTTCACTTGTCGATTTCACTAATTCTTTGTCTTTCTGCAACTCTGTTGCTGACGAATGTCTGTAAATTGTGAGGTTCTGACCTTATCCATGCTAGAACTACAGTTGAATCTCTCCATAAATGATACTTATGAAAGTTTATCGTCATGCCTTGTATAGAGGTGCCAGCAGGAGAGCTGCACACAGTTCTAACTGCGGAACACTGATAGTTTTCACTCGTTTTGGAACATAGAAGTTTAACAAAAATCTTATTGCCTTTTTATGACTGTTGCAGAATTTAGAGTGGCAAATATAAAATTGGGGAATATTGAATATTCCCATTCAAACAAAACCCATCTTGGGAATATTTGTAGCAGCTTAACGCTACATGACATGAGGTAAATAATGAAAAGAAAACACCATAATACAATACTTGCTTTGTTTTATCTATATCTATTTATAATTAATATCGTAATATAATTTGATTTAAAAATTATAATTTAGATTGCACCAACTGTCTCTACTTGTACTGTTTGATCGGCAGCTCTGAAAATTACAAAAGGTGCCAATATACAGGAAATTTAACATTATTGCAGTTTTTGACTATTGAGAGTGATGTGCGAGGTAAATTTTTATGATTTCTTTAATATATTCTACAATAATTTACACTGAGAGTACACCAACTACTCACTGCCACAATTTGCCTTTCATATGACCGGAGGAATTTATAAAAAAATTTAATAAAATTGGGAACAGTTTTGAATTAAATTTCGTCATACGAAAGGCAACAGGTTTTTGTTAGATAAGTACCAAAACAGCTTTGAATTTTTGTTCGCTTTACTTTCAAAGATTTTAGGGTTTTATTGTTAACTCTCTGATGTCACCAATTTGCAAATAGCAGTCTAAATTTTATGTTTATGACCTCCGACCTCTTTCGGGCTGAGAAATTTTTTACAAGGTTATCTTACAAGAACAGAGATGACAGCAATATGACCTAAAACTTAAAAGTAAACAGTTCATTTGTCCCCAGGTGCCTACTTCAATTATTCACGTTTGCCACATAATATGGTGGTGTATACAAATCATTCAGTGGCAGTGGTTAAAACCTCTTTTTAAAATTTAAATTTTGGGAAAATGATTGTGCTTTAGCAGTTTCAAACAGCATTCTGGATGTAACACAGGTACCCTATTGTAGCAGTGATGAGTTGGCATAGTTTCAGGTTTTAGATGTTAAAGAAAACCATCAAAATTTTTCTTTCTGCATGGACGTTGCTCATAAAACGAGTACTCACACTAGTCCCGAAACTTCAACAGTCTCAAGTTCGCCGTCGGCAGTTTTAACTTTGATAACTGCAGTGTGGGTATTGAGATGTTCGTGGTATGCCCCGATAGTTTCAAAAGTTTCGTCACAGAACTTGCAGTGGTATTCTTTGACATAATGTTCGCATTCGTGGTTTCCCAGACCACTGGACGAAGAGAATCTAAGAATGTTACAATTCTAGAATCGAAATTACGTGTAGTGATGAGTTTGACTTACTTTTTAAGGCATAAGTCGCATGTAAATCGTTTTTCTCCAGTGTGGGTTCTAGAGTGGGCGGTGAGACGACTAGCAGTGATGAAAGCTTCATTACAAAGGGTACATATGTAGGGTTTGTCACCTAAGAGAATAGAACGTAGTAATTTCTCCTCAAATTAGTTGTAACGTACAAACGTAGATTTTTCAGAAAGATTAACCCTTACCTGTATGAGTTCTCATGTGATTGATGAGACTTTCGTGCCTGGGGAAACTTTTCTCGCATTCGGTGCAGCTGTAGGGCCTCTCTCCAGTGTGGATTCTTTGGTGGATGTGTAGCGTGTTTGAGTTTGCAAATGCCTTTCCACAAGTGGAGCACACGTAAGGCCGATCGCCTGTGTGTGTTCGCATATGGATGTGAACGTATCCGGACTGAGTAAACCTGAAAATTTAAGGTAATTTTCGATTGAAACAGTGACGTACAAAATTATTTTGGTAGTTTTTGCTTGTATAAAATATCTATACTCCAGTCTGAATAAAATAGAAAGTAGGTCAGTCTTGCGCAATGCGGCATTTGGATCGATGATCAAAAACAGAGTTGGTGGCATATAAAGCTTTCTTTCCACGTCGAAATATAACCCATAACCCGCAATTTCTGATCACTTGCCTCGTTGATATGGCAACCTCGAATTCCAGGTTCTCCTTCTGTCAGCTCTAGCGCCTCTGATTGGCTTAAAGGCCCAGTGCCCCAAATATCTATTTTTAGAGGGCCTGCAATCCATGGGCGCATCACGTCGCGAATACCTTCTCCCGTGCATACTGAAAACCACGGTTTTGCATTACGGCAAGGGGCGAGTGCTGTAGATTTTGCCACCTTATTTCGGAGTGTTTATTGTAAATTATACGATAACACCTTCATTTAGGCCATTTAGGGAATTTTAAACAATATGGGGACGCCCATGGTGGCTTTCATAGAAATAATCGGCGAATTCTATACTGCGCATGACTGACCTACTTTCTATTTTATCCAGACTGAAGTATAGGAGAGAATAAAATCATTATGAAAGGTGCTTCAGAATAGATCAAACACTACTGCAGCTTTCTTAGCGACCTGGAAAACAAAATCGACAGCAATTTCTTGCCACAACTTCATATTGCCTTTTGTCCTTACAACTAAACGTGAAAGCAAAAGAAACTGTCATGTGAAAACATGTTTTCTTTTCTTGCAATGAAAACTGATTTCAAAGTGTCAGATTTATTTACATAATAATTTTATCGTTGACTGACGTATTAATAAAGACTGCTCACGGCTGTCATGTTTGACAGTTCTCTGGCTCACCATACGCTTCCCGGAGACAAAATACAATGCAAAATACATTGTTGACCATAGGCGCCATCTACTTTCCAGGACAAGAAACTATAGCCGTGATTATAATGCTGTAAAGGCATACAATAGTCTTCCTGAAGACATCAGAGCTATGGAATCACTATCCAAGTTCAAATCTGCCGTAAATCGATATCTTATAGATAAATGTCCATATAATTTTACAATGTAGCGTATATAAATACTGTCTGTTCTAGTGACGTTGTCTTTTCATATTGTATGATTTGTTGACAATAAATGTATTATTATTATTATTATTAGAAGTCTTATTAATACGTCAGTCAATGATTTTATATTTAAAACTCTTGCTGAAGTAAAAACAATATTCTAGTGTTGGCAGTCAACTGGCCACGGTCATCTTGACTGGACAATTACCGGTCATTTACTGGTCAGCCAACATTCAGCGGTGGTCAAGGACATGGTCAAGTTGACCGGTTTGGCCAAATTTTAAATTTCCCGCCAATTTTTTAGTAACTTTTACATTTCAACATACCTTATCATTGACTTAGTTTACTCAGTTTATTGGTCTTGTTGGAAATGGAAAGTAAAAGCAGAGAGATTAGGATACGATTAGTAAAGGTAAATAATAATAAATAAATAATAGAATAATAACAATAAACAATAGTAAAACAAATAATAAGGAATAATAATGCCAAAATCCAACAAAGAAAGTATAATTTGGGACTTTTTCAACAAAACAACCATCCGCGGCAAAAAACAAGCACAATGTAGGTATTGTGGCAAGAAGTATCAAAACCATGCCACCAGAATGACCAGGCATATAATAAAATGCTGCCAAAAGTGTCCTAACATTTTATTATTATTTTATGAATAAAAATTACTTTTTCACTCTGGAAATAAATAGTAAATTTTCTATTTGAAGTTTTGTTTACACTGTTCACTACAGTTTAGTACCTAGTTAAATTAAAACTAAAACATAAAAATAAAAAAGTCAAAATTAAAAATTAAATAAAATTTGTAATTTACGTAAAGACTAAGGCTATGCATAAAATTAAAACATTAACATACTGCCTAGCATTGTACTGGGTAAATTTACAGTTTACGGGTCTAGAAATCAAAATCAAAAATACCTAGTATACTAAAACGAGTAAAACGCTATAGTATATGAAAATTTGAAAGTTACAGATTGAATCTTCAATTAATTACAAATTCTTCTTTATATGAAGGACTATTGGTTCGCTTTGGAGCTATATACAAAATTTTCTATTTTCATTTTTGCATACATTACAAAATACTCTTCCAAACTAATATCTTTAATTTTCGCTTCTTCAGCTGGTTGATCAGATCATACCATAATTCCAAAATAGTGTTTATTCTTCTGCAATTCTCCTAATGGTCTGTGCAGTGTGCATAACATTTTCTTCATGTGCATGGAAATTTCATGTTATCACAAACAAATCTACCTTTAAAGCTATGTTAATAGGGTAAAACTGCCAAATACTGGACGCAAAGACAATTCGTTACCGTAAAAAGAAGGTAAATCGTAACAAAGCTGGATATTTAAAATTTTGGATATTTTAAACGTCAGAAACTAACATTCCAATAGCCACAGAATACCCCCCTATAACAAGTCACAATTTTTTTCATCGTGTAGCGCCACCCCAGTCCGTAAACAACAATGAAATATGACATTATGCTCGGGTCTTTAATATAGTGTCGGTCCAGCTTACACTACAACTAGCCATGGATTTCATTTCACACCAAAAGGTACCAAATACCCTTGCTTGCTTTTTAGACTCGCTTTTCTTAAGAAAATGTATGGAAATATACCATGTGAACTTGTCAAATTAGAGGGACATAACAAACAAATGTTTTATTTTATTTTGAACATTAAATTCGTTGTAACAGACATATTTGCATGTTTTTATTTTATAAAAAATTATGCATCAATGGTGTTTTAACATTAAACCAGCGTGTAAATTTGTTTCGTCTTGTGGCGCCAGTGGCGATCGCTTGAAACAGCGCTATGCACAGGTCTTTAATATAGTGTCGGTCCAGATAGGACAGATCTGTGACTAAATTTGACAAAATATATGGCCACTGGCTGCTGCCTGTGAATTTGTTATAATCGACAGAAATACGCCACAAACGCCTTCAGGCGTGCTAAGTACAGTCTATTAGGAAGGCATTTGCCAAGTATAAGGGGAAGTTTCCAGGCCCTGACTTTAAAGATAATTCTCATTGACTTTGACAGTAATGGGAAAAGTTTTGGTCGACTATAAAAAGAAAATAAGCAAATTTTCCGGTTCTATACCACTCACCCTTTTCCGCAGAGAGGGCAAAGGTACGGCTTCTCCCCGGTATGCACCCTGAGGTGCTTTTCCAGATTACACTTCTGCGTAAACGTCTTGTTGCACACTTCGCAATCGTACGGCCTCTCGCCGGTGTGAGACCGAACGTGTATCTCCAGGCTCCTCGCCTCCACGTACTGCTTGCCGCAGTACACGCACAACAGCAGCTTGTGCCCGGTGTGGTACTTCATGTGTTTCGACAGGCTCGACGCCCACTTGAAGCAACGGCCGCACGCCGAGCACAGGTGCGGCTTCCCCTTGACATTTCTCAGTTCGCCGGTGTGCTTCTTTTTGTGCTTGCTCAGGTTGGAGCTTTCGGCGAATGACATGTCGCACTCGTCGCACTGGTACGGTTTCAGTTTGAGATGTATCTTCAAATGTCTCTTGAGGATCCGCGCTTCGGAAAAGGCCTTGTCGCATACCTGACGATATTTTGAACTATGAAATTTTTAACGAAAAAGATGACATTTAAAGTTCTTCATTGATTTTGTGCACTTTCAAATAACACACACACCCCTTTTTTGTTATAATAATTCTGGGGCAATCAGCACTAAAAGTATTGTTGTTATTGTAAACAGACTATTTTTTCTTGAAATCGGCAGTGAGGTGTCTCAATATCGTCATTAAAAGCTCAGAAATCGGCACTGAAGTACCCCATTATTGTACAATTTTTTCAATAAGTAGGCCTTGGCGAGACATCAGATGTCAGACGCGGAGCCATCGCCCGTCAAAAGTGACCAAATATTCAAAACCCGGCTAATAAATCCCATTTAACTTCTCGTACACATTGCGAAATTGTTACCTAGAGCAGCGCACTAGTGGTTTATTTGCCTTGGCCAGAGGCCTCGGCAAGTAAATTCCACATGAGTCATAAAAAGTTGAACTTCAGTGCCTTGGTACATAATAGTATTTATGTACCAAGGCACTGAAGTATAACTTTTTATGACTCGTGTGGAATTTAGTTGCCGAGGCCCCTGGCCGAGGCAAATAAACCACACGAGTCATAAAAAGAACTTCAGTGCCGAGGTACATATTATATTTTTTATACGATCGATATAAAAACTTTCCTTTTTTTAACCTTTTTAAATGCCTAAAGTATATCTTTTTTTAACAAGTTAAAAAAACTTACTTTTTTTCACTCTGAGCAGTTTAGAGTGAAAAAAAGTTAACTTTTTTTCACTCTAAACTTCCTTACTACGTTTACATGGAGTTTGGAATCGAATTCAGTGTAATGCAGTTTGGTGTTTTCATAAATGGTAAATGTGGCGTTAAATCCCGAAAATAAGAAAATTTATTTTGAGATTCAAATCAATCTCAAAATCTCTTCATACGGTATTCAATAATTCTAGAAACATATTCAAATAGATTTCAATACTATTTGTAAACGTAGTGAGACCGCGATCTAAATATTATAATCCTCGTAATTGAAAACCATAGTGCATTTATATGCCCTTTAGTATATAACACAAAAATCCCATCCCAAATATTTCAATGTTTAAGCACGATCGTATAAAAAATAATGTATGAAACTCATGCATAAAGTGTCTTTTTTTCATCCATGGGATTGCGCGCATGAACCGCAGGTACTACTTTATGCACTTGTTGCACAAATAACTATTTTGAAAAAAAAAAAAGATTTATTAGGCAAGAAAACAATCATACAGAATCACCCGTCCATGAACCCACTGCACGCGGCGTTGCTTGACTTTGACGATCGCTCTACCTAGGTCAAGTATAATGACGTATGGCGCCTTTGAACAGAAAAACCAAACTGCTGCTTGTTGTGCAGCTTCCATAACAAATCTATTGATATTCAAACCTACTAAAATATTCATCCTGAAAGATTGCGCTGCTATATATAACAATTTCGCAATGTGTACGAAAAGTTAAATGGGCCTTTATTGGCCGGGTATTGAATATTTGGTCACTTTTGACGGGCGATGGCTTCGCGTCTGACGTTTAGATGTTTACATCTTGCCAAGGCCTACTTATTGAAAAAATCGTACAATAATGGGCTACTTTAGAATTAATGACGATTTCGGGACACTTCACTGCCGATTTCAAGAAAATAACTATTTTTTCTGGAAAATTTAATTATTTCCAAATTTTCTAAGTCAGCAGAGACATTGCAACCATATTTGGTATGCGATATGGCAACATGAAGTGCAATTATTAATTGAATAAAATTAAAATCCTTCCCACATTGCAGATTGCAGGTACAAATTCATAAGATTTTTTTTCTTAAAATGACTTGAAAATTTTGCCGTTTACATAATAGATAGACACTCTGGATTTTCCCTAAAAAAATCATTTTTGTAGTCCAAAATTTTTGTCGCCATGGCAATAGGGAAGTTGCATGTAATCCAAGTAACGGAAGATATGGCTTAAAACATAGCTAGACATATCATTAATTTTTCGAAACTTACTGGGAATTAATAAATTAGAATTAAAATTGAAATTTCTAAACTTATTTTGTACAAGTTGCTAGATTTTTATTATACATTGTGATTGACAAACAGTGGCGTAGCTTCAAATTTTGGACCCCCCCGCCAAATTAAATTTGGGCCCCCTCAAACTGGAAAATAAAAAAAACATACACGGAGGTGAAACTATATCACAAACTTTATTTATTAGTAAATAAAAACAAAAAAGTTTTTAAAACAAAAATATATCTACAAGGTGTCCAACTGTCCAACTTTAAAACTGTACAAATCCGTGAAATCTTCATTTGGAAGATAATCGCCGGAACTTTTTTTTGTTCAAGTCAAGTGTGCCATGGAATCCCCTCAAAACAGTCGAATGGTCAAGAGAACCACTCAAAGTGTTGGTGTGCAAAGATCCAATACAAAATATACAGGGTGCTATTATCTATGCCAACTCGAAGTAATGGAACTTAATACGGGTAAAAAAAGAGTATATCAAAACTGCCCCAGACACTATAAATGAACGAACTAAGTCAACAAATGCCTGACAGTCAGTAAGTCCATATCAGTTTAAGTGGCTAATGTGCCACAACAGGAAATGCACAGAAAATGTATCGTCTTGTCTTATATAAGACAGTGACTTTGTTGAGAAAGGTCCAATAATTTAAATTGTTTTTATTTGTTGGTTGGCATTTTGTTCAGAAATAAATTAGGTACTTTTGTATTTGTTAATATTTTTCAATGATTCCAAAGCATTCTTGATCCGTATAAAGTTTTTTAAAAATTTCAGCATTTTGAGATGGCCCAGAGAAAAACAGCCTGTACCTACATATTTGTATTAAACCTTTGCGAATCAACATTTTGAGTGGTCCTGTTGATTATTCAACTGTTTTGATGGGATTTCATATAACACTTGACTCGGCACATGCCTTTAAAATTCCTAATTTGCTCAACTTTGACACCCTGCAGAATGGAACTCCCTGTACCTATGTCTTTTGTTCAAATTTGGTATATGGGGGGTTTGCGGTGTTATGATTAACCCTGTGGTCTCAGGTTTTAAATATATAAATCGTGAAGAGGTTTTCGTGAAAATCGGGGATATAAAAAATCGTCGCCATCCCTGAATTTGCATCTTGACAATGGTATAAAAGTCAAAAGAAGCGCTTTTCGCCGGCCTTTCAAGGCGATTGATGCACAATGAGTTTGCTACCCTAACATACAAAGAGTGCTTAATATACCTAGATGATATCATAGTCTTTAGTGTAGGAGACATCGATGAACTTTAATTAGTTCGCTTTATCCATTGCTGCAGCTTCTTCAGTTTGTATAGAAAGTAATTCTGAATTGCTTATTCTGTCTTGGGAACAACAATTTCTCAAACAGTTACAGGAAGGGTCAAAAATATAATATCAAAACAGAACAGAGAGTATAGGCCCGGTCGAGGGGAGGTCGTCAAGGGTTCGAGGGGGCCCCCTTGACGGCAGGGCCCCTCCGCGACCGCGGGGTTTCGCGGTATGGTAGCTACGCCACTGCTGACAAACAGGATGCCAAATTTGAATATTGGAATGTTCCAATGGTTTCTTTATTAATAATTTTGTGGATTTATAAGAACCAACCTAGATTGAAATTTAATTATAATCCTGAATATGATAATAATAAAAATAATAATAATGTCGATTCAAACAGGAGGCTGCTAGATATGGGTAAATAATCATAAAAATGACAAGTACGTGGAAACCTGATTCACACAATACCATAATTTGAAATGCGCTTTGTTGTCATATTCCAAAATGGCGGTAAAATTTTCAAAATGTATGAATGGTCTTTTGTCAGTAATATCCAAGGAATACAGTAGTACATAAAGACTATATTATTGTTACAACTATGTTACCTCGCACACATGGTCGTATTCTTTGGGGTGGGTCATCAGGTGGACCTTGAGGTCCACTTTAAGGGCGAAACTCTCCTCGCACTTTGGGCATTTGTGTCTTGTTTTGCGTTCTTTCGGGGCAGGTTCGGGGGGCAAGCTCACACGGGGCATAATCGGGCCTGTGGCTATTATTTGTACTGTCGGCGGTTGGTCCGAACCGTGAGTAATAGTTTCGATCGTGTATATTTCCGATTTTAGCGTAGATGGGTCCGAGTCATCTTGCTAAATTAAACAGAAAACTAATACATTGTTTTTGGAGATAGCGAGATATAGAGGGTATTTAAAATACAGGGTGTTCCAGAAATGAGTGCCCAGCTGTAATAAGCGCACTCATTTCTGAGTACATCAACATGATTTTTCACGATTTTCTTTGAAATGACCCACTACAGGAAAAAATACATTTTTATGCAGAATTAAATTATGCACCCACTGATTGCAATAGAATGTTTAAACTTTTTCTGGAAAAGCAATTTATTTAAAAAAAACTCAGGTGGCATGTGCGCCAGAGGCATCTCCTAGCGGCTATGGTAAACCTGACCATATTAGCCCATGCATAATAACTTTATATTATACCAATGCTTGCCAAGGCTGAATTAAATCGGTGACTCCAGTCAAAAGTTATGGACAAAAAACTAACTTTAGGGCCCCTGGGGTCCTTAATTTTAAGCTTCGAAGAAAAGAAAACAGTGGTCTCTTAATATTTTGCGCTTCTTATGGCCCTCATTTCTGGAACACCTTGTATTTTGGTTATGATCAGTAACAGACCTAAATACATAAGCGAAGCTACATAGGTCTGTCATATTGTAATTATTTAAGACAACAAATTCAAATTCGCAACAAAGGAGAAGATTAGTGGTGATGTACTAAATGTTACTTAAGATGGTACCTATATCATAGTTTTTTTTTCACCAAACTTGTGTTTATTATAATAACTCTACACTATAGGGACCAACCCATTTTTTTTGGGCCAATACCTATATAACAGTGGGCAATTATGCAGGGTGTCCCTGTTTTTTGTAGACAAACTTTGAGAATTTGTAGAAAAGTCATATTGGAGAGCCTCGAAAAAATAATTATATCCATATTTTATTTTTTATGCCTAGAACGAAACGGTATATGAAGTTCAAACTTGGTATATAGTAACAAGTCTTCAAGGCCCACATGTGGAGGAGCCACCCATTTAGATTCACCAGTAGTGGCATGCATGACAAAAAGTAGAAAAACGTTAAACACCATCTGGCTAATTTTGGGATTTCATTACCAGCTACCATGCATGAAAATGATTTTTTCCAAATTCGTAAAAAATAACACCCACGAACATTTTACAAGAGGCTCTTTCTTACCTATTTTAATTAATTTAGTGAAAATTACATTCTTTACGCTAGAGAATAGTTAATTATTCCAAGACTCATTATGAATGAATCTCTGAATGAATGGCCTTTTTCACACCTTTTTTTATAAGTTCATTATAAGGTAGGTATATTGAAAAAAGTTGCTATTATGTTTCTTGCGATTTTAAGATCTCTGGAAAATCCAATGTTTCAAATTTTTCATGAATGACAAGCAATTGACTTAATGGAAATGTGGATCATAATAATTTGACAACAGTAGGGAAATCGGTATGTGCTCCAATTAAAAAGGTAAGTAGCAAGGTATTTAAATGTCGTTACAACTTTTTTGCCCAATAAAACATTATGTGCCAATCTTAAATGATACATCAGGTTCTACCAGCGTCCGTTCTACTATATGAAAGTACTGAATATGGTCTTACTTTTTAATAATACAAATTTCTTAACTGCAACTTAGTGGAAAAGACCCATTATAGTAATATATTTTAGTTTCCATAAAATATTGTTCTGGGATATTCAAACCATAAAGCTAATTGTACCATATTATTTAATTGAAAATAATTTTATAATGAGAAGCAACGAATGTCAAATCTGACATAATTTTCCTGAAAACCATAAAAGGTGTCCCGAAAACAAGTAAGTAACATTTTGATCATCCCGTTTTTGGGAAATTTTGACATTCATCCCTTTTGCCATATCCGTCCTGAATTCTACGTATCTTATTTAAAAGTTTCTTACATCATTTATTTTTATATCGTCAGGAACAATATCTGTAACTCCATCGTCATTCTCATAACAAGTGACAAATTCAGGTGTAAACTGTTCATCCTGATGTTCCTCTCTATTCCCTATTATCACCTCTTGGGAGAACTGCAGCTGTTCTTGTAGCTCCTCCTTCATTTGGCTTTGTATGTGTTGGGTCAATTTTTTCTACATTTTTAGAAATATTTAATTCCATAAGTATACTTTTATTAGAAGAATGTGAATAGATTTTACCTGAAAATCTTCTGATACGTAGTGACGTAAAATCATATCGGATTTTTCGCATTGCTGTTTAAAAGTGTATGCCCTGCTGCACTGAAGGACACATTGTAGGCACATAAGGCTTGGTAATCCGTCCCCATTTGCTACCTAAAGCAGACATAGTTCGTAAGTAAACTTCTATTATAATTTTGTCAATATACCTAATTTAGGTACCTATAATTCATTTCGTTATTGTCTTTGCCTAAAACGACAATATAATAGTCAATAGTCTACTATTATGATAGTAGGTACCCAAGTCATGATATACAGAGCGTTAAAATTTTGGGGCTCAAATTCCTTGTAGTTCGAGAGTTAGGGTATAGTGGGGGTCTGTTTAACATAATTAATTTTGATAAATTACATAGGTATTTTTTAATTTACCAAATAAAATGTCAGTTGATTTTAAAATTTTTCTTTATGAATCGATAAAGTGAAATTAGACATATGAAACCGTACCAGATATAAAAAATTATACATATTTTGACCAAAATTAAATTTTGTACTTAAGAGTGTATTAAGTTCTAATTTTACATAAGAACGTATAATCTTTTTTATTGAATTACCATCGAGCTTAATATTTCTGAACTCTGTGCCTCTACCAATAATGGTTGCATGGAAATTACGAAATTAACACACAATGAATTTTTATCCATCTGGACATATTTATTATAAAAATTAATTTCAATAGCAAGTTATAAAAAAATATTCGATATATTTTTCAAACTTATACAGTGTCCTCCAAAAAGTTCGCGCCATAGGGGGGAAATTTTAAATTAACTTTTTATTTTGAAATTTAATTTTGGGGTTACCATTTGCTTTAAAAAATATGAAAAATGACCCACTCAAACGTGGTCATGTGACTTTCGTTATCTGTCAAAAATGACATTTAAAAAAATATATCGCCAAAAATGGGTTTAGTTGTTAAAATATCAAAAAGTTTTACTTGAAAAAGCTGTTTGTTTTGAAATTTTACATAAAGGTAACAAATTTGAAAGCTCTACTACAATATTTAGTTTTTTGCCAATTTTAATATTTTTATGAAATTTCTGAAAATTTTAAATACTCTAAACTTCGTAAAAATTATTTTATATCACTAGCTTTATCATTCTATTAATTTTTTATTACTAACTACCAATAAGAATAGGTATTTTTCAAAAGAAAATGATATTTACGCTTTAAAATTCTGTTATGTTTGTTGCAAAGTTGATGTACCATCTAGCATTTGGGGTATAAATTTAGTTACATTACGTTTCCCAGTTCTAAATTGATGCCAAAATAATAATAAATTAAAATATCATTAAACTATTTTACGTATCTAAGCAAAATTCTTGACTTTTATTGGAACAAATAATAATTATTACTATTACCTTTAAGTTTAATTTCACATTAATCGATATTGATGAGTAGGCCATAGAGAGAATAGAAGCAATTGTTTTTATTTGACCTATTCTTATCGGTAATTAGTAATAAAAAATTAATAGAATGATAAAGCTAATGATATAAATTTTTTTTTACGAAGTTTCGAGTTTTTAAAATTTTCAGAAATTTCATAAATATTAAAAATTGGCAAAAAACTAAATATTTTAGTAGAGCGTTCAAATTTGTTACACTTACGTAAAATTTAAAAACAAACAACTTTTTCAAGTAAAACTTTTTGATATTTTAACAACTAAACCCATTTTTGGCGATATATTTTTTTAAGTGTCATTTTTTGACAGATAACGAAAGTCACATGACCACGTTTGAGTGGGTCATTTTTCATCTTTTTTAAAGCAAAAGGTAAACCCAAAATTAAATTTCAAAATAAAACGTTAATTAAAAATTTCCCCCTATGGTGCGAACTTTTTGGAGGACAATGTATAATGCCCTTAATCTTGAGAATGTCATTTTCTCTCCAATATTAAAGTCCTGCTACAAAAAACTCAAAAACTGACTGACTGGATACATTTTGATGGGTGTTGGTTTTTACTATACAGGGTGCCCAACTTTAAAACTGTACAAATCCATAAAATATTCATTTTTGGAGATAATCGCCTAAACTTTTTTTTGTTTGAAAGGTCTTCAAAAACCGCTTCTTTCGACCTTCCTGCCATTTTCAAAATGCAAATCCAGGGCCGGCTGCGATTTTTTTACATACCCGATTTTCACGAAAACCATTTAGCGATTTTTTTATTTAAAATCTGACCCCAAAGCATTAATCAGAACACCCCAAAACCCCCATATACCAAAATGGAACAAAAAATATACAGGGAGTTCCATTCTGTAGGGTGTCAAAGTTGAGCAAAATAGGGATTTTAAAGATATCTGGCGAGTCAAATGTGCCATGGAATCCCTTCAAAACAGTTGAATGGTCAACAGGACCACTCAAAATGTTGGTTTGAAAAGATTTACTACAAAAATATACAGGGTATTTTTCTCTGATCCATCTCAAAATTCTGAATTTTTATTAAACTTTATACTGGTCAGGAGTGCTCTGGAATCATTGAAAAAATATTAATAAACCCAAAAGTAATTTATTCCTTTACAAAATGCCAACCAACAAATAAAAACAATTTAAATTATTGGACCTTTCTCAACAAAGTCACTGTCTAAGATGATACATTTTCTGTGCGTTTCCTGTTGTGGCACACCAGCCACTTTAACTGATATGGACTTACTGACTGGCAGGCTTCTGTATTTTTTAGATTTAGTTCATTTATAGTGTATGGAGCGGTTTTGATATACACGATTTTTGACCTGTATAAAGTTCCAAAAATTCAGTAATTTGAGATGGCACAGATAAGAACACTCTGTATATTTTGTATTGGACCTTTGCACACCAACGCCTTGAGTGGTTCTATTGACCATTCAACTATTTTGAGGGGATTCCATGGCACACTTGACTTGGCAGATGCCTCTAAAATTCCTATTTTGCCCAACTTGGACATCCTGCAGAATGGAACTCTCTGTATATTTGGTATTTAAGGTTTTTGGGGTGTTCTGATTAACGCTGTGGGGTCAGATTTTAAATAAAAAAATCGCTAAATGGTTTTCGTGAAAATCAGGGGTATAAAAAATCGCAGCCGGCCCTGGATTTGCATCTTGAAAGTGACAGGTAGGTCAAAGGAAGCGGTTTTTGAAGGCCTTTCAAACAAAAAAAAGTTTAGGCGATTATCTCCAAAAATGAAAATTTTACGGATTTGTACAGATTTAAAGTTAGACACCCTGTATACTTTATATAAAACTCAATTATTTTTTTATAAAGATCAAGTTCTGGATATACAGGGTTATTCATAATAGTACAAAAATAAAGCTATCCGTGTTTTTTAATTTTGCCCTACGTGCCCCTTAAAACGAGCCCTAATTTTTTCGCTATATCTCCTAAATGGTTAGATCGATTTCGATGATTTTAGTCATGTGCTCATAGATAATTATCTCACACAATTTTATTACAGTAAAATGTACGCAACCGCTAGAGGGCGCCACTTATGTCCACCAATCTCTTTTTGATGAGCAGAACTTTTTTTTGCTTTTTTTAAGTTAAACCACTTTGTAGAAAATTTAATTATCTACAAAAACTATTCTACTATTATTAAACTATTATTCTATTCTTATTCTGCTATTATTATGTAGTTTTGAAGAGAGTGTTAAAAATTCAGCCACTATACACATGCACGTATCCACCCATATTAAACATTACTCATAAGTAATATCCTTGTTTATGGAATCCTTAGTTAGCCAATGTGTGACAGAGTCATAAGGATACGAGAGCAATATTGGATACAAGCAACAGATGGCGCCAAAAATTAAAGTGGCCCAGTCATTGTCTACTAATTTTCTACTATTAAAATCTACCAAAAAAAAAAACAGCTGGCCAACTTCATTTTTTGCAAAATCTTCCAATGTATCTACTATATTTCTGTCATGTCCTTATGTCACTGTCAGACATTGGCTAACTAGAGTATCCATAAACAAGGGTAATATCATAAGGGCATCTAATTTTTCCGAAAAAAATCGAAAAACACGTTCCTAAGTAATATTTTAAAAAGAAGCATGAGTGCTGGTGGCAACAAAAATCCGAGTCGAAGATGAGGATTTTTGCACCTGCACGAATGCCATTTTGTAAATAGTTATTTATGTACCAAGGCACGGAAGTTCAACTTTTTTACTCATGTGGAATTTAGTTGCCGAGGCCTCTGGCCGAGGCAAATAAACCACATGAGTCATAAAAAGAACTTCAGTGCCGAGGTACATATTATTTATTTTAAAATCGGAAAAATAAAATGTTTTATTAGGCAAGAAAATTATAATAAGAGATCACCCGTCCATGAACCGACTACGCGCGGCGTTGCTTGACTTTGACGATCGCTCTACCTAGGTCAAGTATGACAGAGACACGGCGGCTTTGAACAGAAAAACCAAACTGCTGCTTGTTGTGCAGCCTCCGTAATAATTTTATTGATATTCAAACCTACTAAAATATTTATACTGATAGATTGTGCTGCTATAGGTAACAATTTGCAATGTGTACGAATAGTTAAATGGGCCTTTATTGGCCGGGTTTTGAATATTTGGTCACTTTTGATGGGCGATGGCTCAGCGTCTGACGTTTAGATGTTTACATCTCGCCAAGGCCTACTTATTGAAAAAATCGTACAATAATGGGTTACTTCAGTGCCAATTTCTGAGCTTTTAATGACGATTTTGGGACACATTACTGCCGATTTCAAGAAAAAATATTACTTAGCATTGTTTTTTTGGATTTTTTTTCACAGGAAAAATTAGATGCCCGAATGGTATTTGACAAGACTATTTCACGAGTAACAGATTATTCTGCATACACATAGCTTACAAAACATACTACCTATTATACAACAGCTGTCAAGTTTTGCGGCGGGTAAACTCGAAAAAACTGCTGACAGGTGCTGTCATACAGTTTTTCCATCTAGAAACCATTTGTAATTCAAAATTGTGCGTTTGTGATTGGTGGAAATTAAGACGAGGGAAATAGTCATAATAATCCAGTTACCATTGGAAACACAACATTCACACTTATTGAGATGATGCCTTGTCTATCCATTTAGACAAGGCTCAAACAAAATGTCATAATTTAGAATAATTATTGAGACTAATAATGTTTAATATGCGTGGATACGTGTCTGAATTTTGGGTAGGTATTTTTAATGAAATATATTCTAAAGACTGCTAAAGTCATTAAATTTTATTCTGATTTAAGTCTTGTAAAGCTAATCAACTTGAGGATCTTTTGAAGGGAGGACTTTATTTTTTTATGATCCTGTAAAATAAAATTGGGGTAAACCCAGCGCATTCTCCAAATTTGTATATACCTAAGTAAAAAATAATTTATGCCCTGTTTATATTTGGAAGAGAGATCCATAGTTTATTATTTTAAGTTTTTCACTTAACCGGATTATTTTGTTCTATTCAAATATCAAGTGGAATCAAATGGAAAATTTATAGAATTTTAAATTACAACATTTCTGAAGCAATTCACCTGTATCGAGGTAAACGAATTCAACATTTCATCCAGACAAGCACCAAATAAAGGCTTCATGTCGCTTCTTTCGCCCAAACAGGCCCTGCAAATTTTGTCCAGCTGTAAAGGAGCTGTTAGATAAATACTCATGCTGCTCATATCCATCCTGCAATATTCAAATAATGAATTGAGAAAACACACACGTTTTGGAAAATCGCTAGCGATACGACAAACGGACGCGACGTGCACAACGTGAAATGGCGGACTTTTGCTCGAATCTCGAATCTAAAACTAAAAAACATAAGAGGCTCGGAGTTTCAAATGGAACACGTCTGTAGCAGAATTGAACAAATAAAAAGATGTAATTTTCTGCCAAGAACCGTATGCTCTATCGAATTGATAAGTACAAAATTCAATGGTATACTCAGTATTTTCTGCATACTCTTTTGACCTAACCCAGATTTTCTTCTTCTTCTTCTTTCCTTTTTTGGGCTAGGTTTTCACCACTGACCCAGTGTCGGTCTAGATTTTCTGCTAGATTTTCTGTGTTCACCTGAAAATTATTAAAATTAGGTTATCGTGGTCTCATCTCATTGACAAATAAGTTTACCCGTTTACCGGCCGTTGGCGGTGTTGAAATATTTTCATTTTGTGGTGTTGAATTTAGAGGTTGAAATTCCAATTTTTAAATAATAATAAAACGTAAAAAAGTAATATATTTTTACTCATTTAAATATGAGAAACTTGCAAGATTTTGAAATCCCCAATGATGGAGAAATACCACTTTGCGAAATTAATGGAAAAATCCATTTTATGAACTTTGAATATGCAAATGTAAACACCTTTACAAATGCAGTATAAGTGAAGCTAAATAATAGTTTAATCTCCTTTGCTTGACATAAGTAATTTTAGGTGGAAAATCATCCAAAAATTCATATTACCACCGACCAACTGCACCCACTTACATCTGGTGACGAAGGGAAAGCCTTGTTTTTACCAGTTGATGTTTCATTTTTAAAGCAACTGACCCAAGTTTATTACGAGCAAGGTTTCAACGAGGCTTTAGCCACTGCGTCAACACACCATCACATAATCGTTTCCAAAACCGCGAAATTATTTCTGAACGTTTTACAATATGTAAAAAAAGTTAGGTTAATTTTAAATCCGAACATCAAGTACAGCAGCCCAAATCTAATAAATCAACTCGGCCAAACTCGGAACTGGAGCAATGTTACGATCAGATGTATCGCCTGGCACCCACATCTTACTAAGTTAGCTGTAGTTACGAATGATGATAGTGTGAGGATTTTTAGTAGCGACACTTCATACTGTCCTTTATTGCGATGCAAGGAACAAAAAAATGTTACATCAGTGGCCTGGCGACCGATGTCGTATAGCGAAATCGCAGTAGGTCATGAAAACGGGATAATCATTTGGAGTATAGATCCTAGTTCGTTGGTTGCTAGGCCTTCTATAATAAACGCGACGATACTTCGTAAAATTAAACATAAACCTGTGATGAGCATAGCTTGGTCCCCTAAAGGAATCTTGTTGGTTAGTGCTGCGGCTTGTGATAATACGATACTCGTATGGGATCCAGAGTTAAATAAAAGTAGTTCTTTGAAGAGGCCGGGTGGATTTGGAAATACCCTGGTCAAATTTTCCACTAGTAACGATAAGTTGTTCACATGTTCTGACAGTCAGGTTTTTAGGTAAGTTTTGGTCACATAAATAAAATTTATATATACCTAATAATAAAATAATAACGTAATAACACTCTTGCATATTGACGCAGTTAAAAGAAGTGTAGTCTATTTTCATAAAAAATTCTTAAATTTGATCACACGAGGTTGTTGATGTATATGTAAAAACTACTTTGTACTGGAATTAAGGGCGTTTAGACACAATATTATTCAGTCTAAAAACAATAATGGAATGCAGTAATAAATTGTTGTTTTGAGTATGTGCGTCTGTATGTCTCTTGTATGTATGTTCACCTGCACTTTTAGAGTATGGGACTGTAGAAATTGGGAGTGCGAACGTTGGACAGTTCCATTCGGCCGAATCCAATCGGCTTGCTGGTCAAACTCTGGAACCACCCTCCTCTTCGCCACAAATGTAGAGCCCGTAATATACGGCGTGATAGTAAAAAGCGATTTGATATTCACAAACGATGTGGAGAGTTCCTCCAAGCAGGCCATCCCGATGTTCGACGTCAGCAAGTGCGATTTAGATGGGGTTATGATTGGTGGTCTGGTACAGACTATGGAGACCGATACGAAAGGGAGGCACCTGGCAATCATATTCCAAGATTCCAATTGCGTGGCTGTTTTTAATATCGTCGATCAGCCGGTTTTACAGATTATTGCAAGGTAAGTGATCGTAGAAAATTCAAGGCTTTCAGAACAATCTGTAGGATTTGGGGTTTAAGCCAAATTGGTAAAAAAGTAGAAAGTTCGGCATTATTGTGCAAAAATTGCATACTTCTTTTTGGTGCTGGTAGGGTAGACTGGGGCAAGTGTATAAATGGGGTAAGTGTAAATCAGGTGTGCCAAAAGAAGAAAAATATTAATAGGAAACAGATGAGTTACCCATAGCATTAATTTATACGCCCTGAAAGCCCATCAACACGCAAAACATCAATATGTATTTTTGGTTGCCTAACATTTTCTTGTAAATACTGACCTCTAGCTGTCACTTCGATTTTAAGGATAACGCATTTCAAAAATCCTTAATTTTAAAGTAAAAAAAGGTAGGTTCTTTTTGGTTTCTTGTATTCATATTATCTAACAAACAATGTTTTAGAGGCTCACTAACAAATTATCCATTTAAATTAGAATTTAGAAGCATTCTAGCTAGTTTTACACTTACCCCTTCAAATATAAGGCAAGGGGCAAGTGTAAACCTACTATAGAACAACATACTATAGAACCCATTTCTCTACACTGCTAATTCACGAAGTTCTTATTATATAGGTACCTAAGAGACACTATTTTTTAAATATTATAATTTTTATTTATTTTTTTTATTTATTTTTAACATACTTAAATATAAATAATTGCCTTTTAGGACAGAAATGAGTTATTTTATTTTTGCAATGAAATGGATAAGCTCTGTTATACGACAGTATTTTCTAATAAAGATATTTGTTTGATTCAAAGTGTTATGTGTTTGTGTTGATTATGGCAATGTTTTACACTTACCCCAGTGAAAATAGAAACACACTCTGTAGTGTTTCCTGACCCATTTTACACTTACCCCTTGTTGGGGTAAGTGTAAAATGTCGGACACCAAAATATTTTTTTTATCATAACTTGAACTCAATGTTAGCTGGTTCTTTCATATTGCAGCATAAGACATATAAATCCCTAAGAAGTCCGTCCAGCAAAAACAAATGTTCTAAGTAAACTGTAAATATTTTTTTCCCTACTGAATGATACACTCTTAATTTTGGCTTGACACTTACCCCAGTCTACCCTACTTCATTTGATATATTTATATTATTGGTATATTTATATTATTTTTTTGTTTGAAAGCAAGAAAAAAGTAAAGTATATCGGCCAGTAAAGTACCTTAATTTTTGAGTACACAGAGCTGGTCAAAAGAATTAAATAGTGCCTATAACTTTTTAAATATTTCTTTAATAAAATGATGTTTCGATTAAAAGATTTAGATACCTATTGTACTTTTTAGGACAATTTCAATTATCCTAGAAGTTTTTGTTTTAAAAATTTTACAACTATAATGTATAATAGCAAAACATTGGCAATAACACTAAAATCTGTACAATCAGCCAACTTTATCTCACGGTGTCACGTGTAATTGAATTTCAAATTAAATATTTAATTTTTTCTTTTTTGGTGTCAAAAATTAGAACAAAAATTTAAGCTTCAGTTGCAACATAGTTACTTCGCATGATGCACTTAAAATATAAGTGTCAAAATGGCCTCTTGATATTTTTTGAAAAGCTGCAACCATATCCCACACCTGACCCTAGCTTCTAATTTTTTTAAAATAATGAATAACAACTATTATAGTTTGCATTATTATAATTATTAATGATAATGCACTAAATAATATTAATGAAAACTTTTTTGTGCTATTTATAACAAATTATATAATTTTGATTTTAATATTTCAGTGGTTTGGTAATTGGCCTTCCAGAAGAAAAACCCTGTACAATCAGTTTCCAGCAAAATTTCAGTGCAGGCGCATGTTTAACTATAGGATGGTCTAACGGCAGAATTCAATATTATCCCATAATTTACACAGATTTAACAGCTAATAATTTAAATGTCTCAAATCGCTCATTTTTGTAAATACCCTATGGTTAAGCTTACAGTCTGATATCGTTGATTGGCGTATTAATAAAGATTGCTCACGGCTGTCACGCCTGACACTTTTTCAACTCACCATGCGCTTTCCGGAGACAAAATACAATGCAAAACACATTGTTAGCCATCAGAGCAATCTGTTTTCCACGACATGAAGCTATAGCCGTGAGAAGTCTTTATAAATACGTCAGTCAACGCTGATATCCGTTGTTTCTTTTTAGTAAGGTCACTGTATCATTTTTTATTTATTAGGTTATTATTATTTTGTATTTTTGTTTTTTTTTTGTTTTGAACATAACAAGGTCAATAAATTAAATAAATGAAGTAAATTGTGATTTATTTACCCGAAACCTATAAGATATATAGTATTCTCTAGACATTGCCTATAACTCGGTTGTCTTGAGACTTAAAAATGTTTTTTTATACAGGGTGAGTTTTTTCGATGCCCACTATGGGGATCTCGGAAACTAGCAGAGCTAGAACAAAGGTTAAATGGGGAAAGAATTGCAGTTTTGAATGGTCAATGTAATGCCCCTTTTCGGTTTTTGAAAAAGTTCATGGCTCACTAGATATTTTGAAAAGAGTGATTTTTTGCTATTTCATTAAATCTCTGTAGTTCCCTTATTTCTGATTATACAGAAAAACTGTAGAGACAAAAATTGTACATAATTTTGGGGTTAATAAGATAATCTAATCCAATATTTTAAGGTGTTTGTGATTTTTGAGATATGTCGTAAACTTGTGTTTTTTTAAATGTAAATCATAGTTGGCTGTGGCCTTATAAAATCGGCCATTTTTTGAGCTTTCCAATGATATAATACTCGGCATAGTTATTATAAAAAATAAAAGGTCTATGGATAATTTTCTGATATTTTAAAAAATTTTCAGAGTTAGCCATGGAATATTTTCATAATTACGATCTATTTTATAATTGGACATACTTCAAACTTTCTAATATTTTGTTTTTAACTGGTAACAAAATGTAACAAAATAAAACAAAAATAAAAAAACTCAAATTCAAATTAAGTATTATTATTTTAAAAGGTCACCTTTTAAAATAAAAAAGGTGTTCAAACAATCCACCATTATTATTTATGCAAATATTGCATCTTTTTAAAACTGAATTTGTCGCCTTTCTTAGAGAGCGCCTGTCAATACTGGCAATTGCATCTAAAACAGCTGCTCTTAATTCAACAATTGCCTCATATTTTATTTTGTACTGTTGCCCACAAAAATAAATCCAAAACAGACAAATCGGGTGATGGGGGCTGCCAGGAAATAGAGGTATATTTCTCCCTATCCAACTATTTGGATAGAGCTGATCTAGGTAATTTCTTACGGGCACATAATTATGTGGTGGAGCTCCATCATGATAATTTTTGTTTTGTTTTGTTACATTTTGTTACCAGCTTAAAATAAAATATATGAAAGTTTGAAGTATGTCTTTATTATAAAATAGAACGTAATTATGAAAATTAAAAAAAATCAGAAAATTTGCCATAGCAATTTTATTTTTTATAATAACTATGCCGAGTATTATTATATTTTTCGAAAGCTCAAAAAATGGCCGATTTGATAAGGCCACAGCCAACTATAATTTACGTTTAAAAAAACACAAGATTACGTCATATTTATTAAGGTATTAAGCCCAAAATTATTCACAATTTTTGTCTCTACAGTTTTTCTGTATAATCAGAAATAACGGAGCTACAGAGATCTGATGAAATAGCAAAAAATCACTCTTTTCAAAATATCTAGTGAGCCATGAACTTTTTTAAAAATACAAAAGGGGCATTAGATTGAGCATTTAAAACTGCAATTCTTTTCCCATTTAACCATTGTTCTAGCTCTGCTAGTTTCCGAGATCCCCATAGTGGGCATTGAAAAAAAACTCACCCTCTATGTATTTATATTTTTTGCTAGCAAACTAAAAATACCTATTAGCCATTCACAATTTGGCTAAAAGCAAAATAATTTTTATTTTTTCTAATTAAAAGGCCTGCATACACCTGTTGGTAATGAAATTCTGATTCACAAAAAATATTCCTATCCTCTTATGTTTTACTTATTCCTAAAAGTTATTCAGATATTTGATTAAAAAAAAAACAGATTTTTGCAGTTTCATCTTGATAAAATCAAAAAAATATTCTAAAACATGGTACATAATCCACATTACTCATTTTCGCGTATCCATAAGTAATTTTGACATTCCTACCGTCAAAGAAAATACTACTTCGCTTAGTAATATTTTCTTTGCTACCGTATTATTAAGAAAACTCCCGACGTTACTTGTGTCTCGTTTTACCCGAAATGTAGCCCAATGCTTCGAGATGGCATCATAAAAATCCGGTTCAGAAATAAAATCGCTTAATAAGAAATAAACAAAAACATTTTCATAGCCTCAAGAGAGCCGAAGACCCTGTGTAATTTGCTGAAACTATCTGATTACGTGGATGGATAAAGCTTCTCAGTCCCATCAATTTTCAATATAAAAGTTTTCCTCTGTTTTGCTCAATTTGAGGTTTTTTTAATACTGCGCGACAAGTTGGCCATGGATGCCGATTTCTTTTGCAGCACACTTAAGCTGTCCAAAATTGCAACATTTTGTTTCTTACGCTTTTTTTGTAGGGCGCAAAATAAGTTAGAAAATCGCGGTGGTAGACCTAAAAAACTCCTCCTGTATACCTACCTATATTATGCATTCCGAAAAAGTTAATTTTGCATAGTTTTCTCAAACCTAATAAAATGTGGAAATTAATGTTAAAATGTTGAGATTTAGTTATCCATTTCATTAAACTGATATCTAGCATGCGGCGGCTATTTTGCTATAACACCTAAGTACTAGTTAGCCATCGAAATTTACTGGTAGATTACCACGGGTAAACTTAATTTGGCTTATCATAGGAGCAATCTCGTTTTAGGGGTAATTAGTTGTAAGTTACCCTTATTGCAATCCAATTATAGGGCGTGATGTGGAGTGGCGCACCTGTCCATGGCCCCCTCATACATTAAAAGTGTCGCGGACATTAGTAACTTTGTACCTAATTGTTTTATTTAATCCCCACAGGTTTTACTTTCACTGTCCCCGATTACTGTTTATTTTACTTGCTTCACTGTATCAAATGAATTGAAAGAGCCTTGTACAACCTTATAGCAGCAGGGTAACACTGAAATAAAATCTGAAATGCTGTACAGGGCGTCCTAGTTACGGCTAAAGTAATGTTACTAGCGATTATGTCGGTAATTTTTAAGATAAAATTGGTCGTGCAAAAACTAAAAGTGTAATTTTAGCACTGAATTGGATGCCGCCAAGAAAAAACAATTATTGAATTTCAAGCAAAAAATTCTTTGCATTCAATTAATTCCTTGGAAAAACTACATAAGTTTGGTGCTTATTCAACCATTAATTACCTATAATCTTTTCCATTAATTACCTATTTATCTTTTTTACTGTACTGTACTGGCTAAGCTAAGCTTTTATCAACTTTACCAGCCTAATGAAAAATGCAATAAAAGCGACACCTTGATTTAAAAAAAAATGGTTACTTGTATTTTGCGATAACTTGTTTGCTTGAAATTAAAGTGTTTTTCTTGGCGGCATTCAATTCGTTAGAAAAAACTACACAAGTAGTTTTCGAACCACCAATAATTTGATATAATCGCTCGTTACGTCTTAACTGAGACACCCTGTATATACAGCGTATAAAAAATAAGTATGCGACATTTGGAAAATTATTATACAAATTAAAAAAATTAAAATCATAACTATAATTCCGAAATCTAAAAGACAGAAATCAGCGCGATATAATAAAAAAAAAATGCATCGTGTCCACGGGGCGCGATCTATTATTTCGTAGCATTTACCACGCTCTGCTACTGGTAAAAATACCACCCGTACAAAATTCAAAGGTTTTTATGCTGTCGACGTCGACCTCATCAAGGAGGCATCCAATAATAAAGCGAGAGTAGCGTAGCGATTTGATTGATCGGCGTTTCGGAGATCCGCATGCAGCAGGTGTTGACTGTCGACGTCGGCCAGTTAGGCCAGTATAACCAGTGCAGTGTACGGAAATAAGGATTGCGCTTTAGTTTACGGATTTTGGTTTTGTGTATAGTGTATAGATCTTTTGTGGTGTTGTTTTGTGTTACAAAATTATTGGTTTGCTTTGGTTTGAATTATTTTAAAGTTTATTTTATTATTTTTTTACGATGGCCCGGAAGAGACACACAAAATATTGTTTTAAAACTTTAAAATTCCGAGATACTAACTCGGAATTTTAAAATTTCCGACTTATAACTCTGAATTTTAAGCTTACATTTCCGAGTTATAACTCGCAATTTTAAAGTTTGAAAAAAATATATTTTGTGTGTCCCTTCCGGGCCATCGTATTTTTTAGAGCATTTAAATAAAATTTATATAATATTATTAAGGGCTGCGCGACGCCTATGACTCTGTCTTGTTAACAAGCGCTTGGGACACCAACTATGCCTTATAGAGCTGTATCTTTTGGATCGTAATAGATAGACACTTGAAATTTTCACAGAGTGTGTATGGCCGCTATAACAACAAATAATAAAAGTAAAATAAAGTTAATATAATAGTTTCGATTTTTGTTAATAACAAAGACAATCCCATAGACACGGCTAACTAACTAACTACTATCGAACATTTCTCAAGCAGCGAAGTAGCGCAGTAGAAGCGTGCTGGGCTCATAACACAGAGGTCCGGCGTTCGAAACCACGCTTTGGGGCAAACTTTTTTTATTTCTTTTTTCTTTTTTACTAAACTATTTTTTAAAAACATGTAGTGTTAATTATTGTACGGTGGTACGGAACCATTCGTGTGCGAGTTCGACTCGCACTTGGCCGATTTTTAACATAGATATTCCCTATGATGGTCGCAGCTAGCCCTGTGGATTCCTTATTCATGTAATGTTCAGATAAGTTTGTCAACAAATAATTATTCTTCTTCCATTATGTGTGACTCAATTTAATTATCGAAGAAGTTGCCTAATATTTCGTTTATATTTATAATTGCTATTTGCCTCAATTATTTTTATAATTCAACACTTCTTTCGCCAAGTTTAATTATCAACATTTTTAATTGGGTTTCGACAGTTTTGCTCCCGCTACGCATAATTAATTATTTTGGCATTAATTATACATTCACCTTTTCCTTTAGGTACCTCCCTTTTCCAAATTGTTTCAAATTAAAGTTAAATTAAAATACCATTGTGGTGTGTACTTTGGAAATATTACAACGCATTTCAGACAGCCATGTTTCTTAATTTCGTGTGAAGTTCATTTTTTTCCTGTTTGATTTTGTAATAATGAGTTTTCGAACAAAAAACAAAAGATAAACAATTGCTTGAATTACAACCAAAATATTATGACATCTTCTGACACAGTCTCTCTGTTATATATTTCAAGAAATACCGAACCAAATACTTATTTACATTGCAAGTTGCCTCGTTCCTTAAAAACCTCCGGCAATCATATATTTATTAGCATAACTTCTTTGTAATAAACCAAGCTTTCGGTCACGAATGTGATCTTCGTCATAGCCCAGGATATTTATCCATTGTGCAAAAAAATAAATGCTGGCAAGCTAATTTTTTCAGGGAGAGCTTATGCATCCGACAAGTTCCTATTATAAAAAAGGTAGAGGTAATTTTAATTAAACGCTATGGAATAGATTGTGAGTAATAATATTCAAAATAACTATTGCTCAATTACTAAAAATTAAAATCAGTAATAAATAGAAGAAGTAGAATGCAGCGATAATAAAAAAAAGGTTTTGTGTGGGACTCGAACCCGTGACCTACGGTTTACTATCCGGACGCTTTTAAATAACCCACTACTGCTTGGTTTTGCAATTTAGCCACATTATTTGATACTGAAAAATATGGTATCCATATTCTTAATTATTCTTCTTTGGCATAATTCGTAATATTTTTGATCAAAACCAGTTTATAAAACAATCGATGCGAAACCAAGGTTAGTTTATAGGAAGGTTAGGACATTCGACGACTTGGAAGGGAAGGGGGGGTGAGAGAGGCAAAGGGGGCAAAGGCCGCAATTTAAGTTGGTAGCATTTACACGTGAATTGGCGATTTAGTAACTTCCTAAATAGATAACGCTTCCAGCCATAGGCGCACACAGACGTTTTTGGCATGTACTTTGTTTATGGTGTATATTTATGTTGTTTTAGCTGTTTTCGGTTATTTCTTCATTTTAATGTTTGTGCAATGAAATAACGTAGCATTGTGGTGTATGTTATTGGTGCATCGCATTTTTGTTTTATGTTTGTGTTTTTAATTTGTTTTCGGTTTTCAATACCCGTGTTGTCCCTTTTGATACGCCATTGGCATCAAGCTGAAGGGCAGCTGGTGAGAGCGGCACCGTTGCGCGATGTTGCCGGTTCAAAGGGACGGCCTTTGGTTGTGTTTACGAGTGGGAGAATGTCCTAACCTTCCTATAAACTAACCTTGATGCGAAACATATTAAATTTGACGCCAGTTTCAAGTTGCTACATATATTTTATTAATGGTTTTGAAGTTCTTGCTGTATAATCGTTGCTAGCCAATACTTTTTGTACCTAGCAACCACTTTTTATACCTACCAACAGGGCACCTCTAACATTTCACTTTCGCTTTCGGACCTGTTGCCGAGCATGTAAAGTGAACTTACGGAGGAGGGAGCAGGAAAATATTATGACATCTCCTGACACAGTCTGTATGTTGTGTATTTTAAGAAATACCGAAGTCTGAATTTTAATAAACTTGCAAGTTTAAGTTTATCTAGGCACTAGTTCCCGCTAGTACGAAATTTTCTCCAGAAAATATAAATTCACAATTTTTCACTTTCCAGGGTTCAGAGGAATAATACATAAAGGGCAGGCAAATGTAGTTGCAACGTTTAATAAGTTATTGAGTTGCTGAAGTTGCTAAGTTACCTACTTAGTTACTCATCGGGAAAAAATTAAGTACCTAAGTTAGTCGGAAATCAGAGAAATGTATTTTATTCTTGGTATTGTATTAATGCTATAATCTAAAAGTACGAGTACCTACCTATAGAAATAGTATTTAGAATTTATAATAAAAAACGAAAACTTAAGGTACTAGTATCAGGTGTGGGATCATTAATAATATGAAAACGTACGTACATAGAGTGTGTTCATGGATTGACACCCAAAGAGGGAAAGTTTTTTTATTTATATAGACACACTGTATAAAGGGTGTTTCACAAAGTCACAAAGAAAAAATTTCATAAAATAAAAATAAAATTCTTACTTACCATATGTGTTTATCGTCTTTCGTTTCTTAAATACAGGACACCTCGAACATTTCACTTTCGCTTTCAGACCTGTTGGAGAGTATGTAAAGGGAACTTACGGGGGAGGGAGCTGGAAAATATTATGACATCTCCTGACACAGTCTGTCTGTTAGGTATTTTAAGAAATACCGAAGTCTGAATTTTAATAAACTTGCAAGTTTATGTTTATCTAGGTACTAGTTCCCGCTAGTACGAAATTTTCTCCAGAAAATATAAATTCACAATTTTTCACTTTCCAAGGTTCAGAGGAATAATTCATAAAGAGCAGGAAAATGTAGTTGCAACGTTTAATAAGTTATTGAGTTGCTGAAGTTGCTAAGTTTACTTTTTAAAATAGGTAAATTATTGAAATTTGGCACTGTTGCCACTGTTGATGGAAAATAAGCTGAAAATGTCAATATATACGTATCTCAGAGAGGGCGCGACTTGCGCTAATTTCGGATCCAGCTTTTACTCGAAACTTTTTGAGGTTCTGTTAAACACTTTTTTGTGAAGTTTAATAATTTTGTCGCGCTTGATGGTCCAAAGTTTATTTAATTTTTGTAATCATTATAAATTGACATCCCCCTTAAGTTGCTAGTTTTTGAGATTAGAAAAAAGTTTTTTACAAAACTTTTTTGCTAATACAAAGTTTTTTGTGACGCTATTGGACCTTATACAGAGTGTTTTAGAAAGCCGTGGGAGACATAACTTATGTTTTTTAAATGGAACATCTTGTATACTTTTGGATTATTGAATTCTACACATTTTTCTCATTCCAACAAAGTTTATATGTTATATGTTCGCTCCAACCGTTCGTTCAGAACTGAGCTTTTTTCTGAGGGATTACTCCTACAACTAAGGTCATAGGTTGTCATGAAGACAAATGCCAAATTATAGTAGTAATTATTATTGACAGTTTGCAATATTCACGCTTTGGAAACCCATGCCCCCCCCTAATAAAATGAAAAAATAATAATAAATAAAAAATATTTACAAATATTATTACCAATATTACTTATGTAACCTACAGTGTCCATGGATTGAGTTCACATAAAGTGTAAAAAACAAAAAAAAAAGAGTTGAAATTTGAGCTTTTGGCGATCAGAGCTGCTTGGTTTGAAACTAATTTGTGACATAATTTTACTTTCGAAAAATCACCTTCGAAATTATGAAGAAACTAATTTCCCACATCAGTAAATTGCCCTTTTTGTAGGTTTTAGGTTTGTTCAGAATGAAAAACTGAGTAGGTTTGTGAAAAAATTTCGAAAGTCTAGGCCTACTTTGATTTTTTATGATTTTTCCCACTTTTTTAAAGAAAAGTTCATTTGTAGTGTAGTTTTCACATCAAAATGTTATTAAGAAAACTTGTTTACAATGAAAAAGTGGATAGGCCTGAAAAATTCCAACAGCCTAGGTCTACTTTGATTTTTCTGCGTTTTAATTTTTTAGCAGAAAAATCAAAGTCGACCTAGGCTTTTGAAATTTTTCACACCAGTCTAATTTATCATTCTGAACAAGTTTCTTTAATAACATTTTGCCGTTAAACCTACAAAAAGGGCACTTTACTTAGGTGGAAAATTAATTTCTTCATAATTTCCAAGGCACGTGATTTTTTGAAAGTAAAATTATGTCACAAATTAGTATCAAACCAAGCAGGGCAAATCCCCAGAAGCTCAAATTTCAACTCGAAAATTTGTTGTTATTTACATCTTATGTGAACTCAATCCGTGGAAATATGTTCGGGCAAAGTAAGTTTAACGGTTAAACTTAGCTTTACCCGGGTAAACTGCGAAATACCCATCAAGCGTGGGTAAAGTACGAAATATAACCGACAGGTATTTCTGGCTTTACCCGGGTAAACCGCGTTCTCTCCGGTGTTGTTTGGTTAAAGTGGGGTGTAGGAATTATTATTGCGCCGGCGCAATAATATAATTCCTACCGCTTTGGTTTCTGGCTTTCCGGCTTTACGCGGGTAAAGCCAGAAATAGCTGTATATTTTGTTTGGTTAAAGTGGGGTGTAGGAATTATTGTTGCGCGCGCAACAATAATTCCTACACCCCACTTTAACCGTACTTTACCCACGCTTCTTTGTGTATTTCGCAGTTTACCCGGGTAAACCTAAGTTTATCTGTTTTTTTTGTGATATTGTGATATTGTGATATTGCCTTATTGAAGTTCTATTGTTATAGAAGGTACCTAAAACCGCCTGAAGGAGTACATACCCAGGTATGCCCCCCCCCCCTTCGCAAATGGATATGACCGCGCCAGGCTAGTTGTAGTGCAAGAAAATATAGAAAGAAAAAAATGAATCACCTTGTACAGTAATAAAATGTATAGATTTTATTATGTAGATTTTAATTGCAAACAAAAATGTCGGCTTGGAATTTTTTCGTGTGTGTTATGGTTTCGTGGCAAATTTAATTTTTTGCATAATTTCCTCTGCAGGGTTGATAAAAATCATGATTTTAAAAAAATCAAAAATCAACGATTTTTTAAAAACAACATGTTTATATGATTTGTTTTCAAATCATTGTTGGCTACTTTTTATTAACATGCATATTTTCTAACTGTTTATATCTTGTTTCGTCAAACGAAAAAATATTTTCAAGCATGAATCAGATCAGTAAAGTAGGTAATTCTTATTTCTGATACCCTTCACAAGTCTTTTTACCCACAATTAACCACGTTAGGGTATCTATTTTTTTGTTAGGATTTTTTTAAATTGCATTTTTGTGAAAAGCTGCTACATTCCTTTTCAAGAACCTATTATAATAAAAAATATTATAGAAAGTTGTCAATGTTTTGTTCCTGTATGTCCAAAACGATTTTAAGGTTTCCTTTCTAGGAATAAAGTATACTGATTTTAATAATGATTTTATTTAAAAAAATCGCTTTGATTAAAATCATGGTATTAATCACGATTTTAATCCCAATTGATTTAAAACATCTCATTCCTGATTTCAGGGTATTTCTGAAAAATTAACCGTAAAATTTGCTCCATAAGTAAGATTCAAGCCAGAAAAAATGTTTTTAGATTCTGTGTATCTTCAAAAGCATAGCCTTAAATCGGTAAGTTTATTTGAAAAAGTTACTTTATTTAAAGTAGGAAACACATTTTTTTACTTTGAGTTTTACTTATGGAGAAAACTATTTACTTAATTTTTCAGAAATATCCTGAAATAATTCAAAAAAATCAAATTTTCTATGAAACCATGGCACATACGAAAAAACCCAGAAGGATATTTTTGTTTGCAATTATATACTCTACATAATAATTCAATACATTTTATTACTATACAAAGTGATTAATTTTCTTTTCGAATTTTTTTACTAATTATATCCAGTGGTTGTTCAAGATGTTTGATAATAACATGTTTTATGCTAACCCATGCTGTTATAACGGGTACCAAATATGAAAAAATATATATTTTAACTAGTTTGACAAGTATTCGATGAAGTACCTACACATAATTTTTAAAACATAAACACCGTGTAACTTTTTTATAAGGGCATAAAAATGTATACAGTGTGTCTGGTTTTTCATGTTAATACCCCTGGAAGTCTAAGTAGGCTGGGTGAATTAAGCTAGGCAATTTTTTTATAGATATGTCCCTGACAGGTCATCATTTGCGAAGTATTGTTTTAGCATTGCCGCGAAAACCTGGCCTACTGCGATTTTTTAAAGGGGTGCGTTTTTCGGAAAACCATATTAGGCATCCTTTATTTAAAATCTGACACCACAACGTTAATCAGGACACACCAAAACCCCCTACATACCAAATTTGAACAAAAAATTTACAGGGAGTTCCATTCTGCAATGTGTCAAAGTTGAGCAAAATTGGAATTTTAAAGGCATCTGGCGAGTCAAGTGTGATATGAAATTCCTTCAAAATAGTTGAATAGTCAACAGGACCGCACAAAATGTCGGTGTGCAAAGATTTAATACAAATATATACAGGGTATCTTTCTCTGGGTCATCTCAAAATGCTGAAAGTTTTTAAAAAATTTTTAAAAAGTGTGGCATAGAATTACGTCAAAACAGTTGAATGGTCAACAGGGCCATTCAAAGTGTCGGTGAGTAAAGACTCAATACAAAAATATACAGGGTATTTTTCTCTGGACCATCTCAAAATGCTGAATTTTTATGAAACTTTATACGGGTCAAAAATGCTCTGTAATTATCAAAAAAATATTAATAAACACAAAAGTAATTTATTTTTCTACAAAATGCCAACCAACAAATAAAAACAATTTAAATTAATGGATCTTTCTTAACAAAGTCACTGTCTAAGATGATACATTTTTGGTGTGTTTCCTGTTGTGGCACTCCAGTTAGGTACCTTTAATTCATATGGACTTACTGACTGGCAGGCTTCTGTATTTTTTAGACTTAGTTCGTTTATAATGCCTGGGGTTGTTTTGATATACTCGATTTTTGACTCTATAAAGTTTCAAAAATTCAGTATTTTGAGTTGGCACAGAGAAGAACACTTTGTATATTTTTTATTGTATCCTTGCGCATCAACAATGTGAGTGGTCCTCTTCATCATTCAACTGATTCGAAGTAATTCCATGGCACCAGATGCCTTTAAAATTCCTATTTTGCTCAACGTTGACACTTTGCAGAATGGAACTCCTTGTATATTTTTTGTCCAAATTTGGTATATGGGGGTTTTGGTGTGTCAGATTTTAAATAAAAAAATGCCTAATACGGTTTTTCGAAAAAATCGCAGTAGGACGGGCTTTCGTGGCAACGCCAAACCAATACTTCGCAAATGATGTCCTTTCAGGGACATATCGTTTAATTCCCCCCGCCAACTTAGATTTTCATGATGGTGTTAATATGAAAAACCAGACACACTGTAGATATTTTTTGTCTATCACCTGTGACAGTTTGGTTACTTAAAAGGGAATATATATAATACTTTTTATAATATGCGCAAAATCCAAGATGGCGATCGATGTCAAATTTTTGCGAAACTCGCGGAAAAGCTGGAACTTCTTTAAACGATTGAATTTAGCCTCGGGAATGTGACGATGGAATATGATTTTCTTGTGTGCCCAACGCAAAAAATGACCAATTTTCCTTGCAAGCATGATCACTTTTAATAAAAAATTTAATCTTGCATAGTCTTGACTACGGCGAAACAAACTTACCAAAACCGAAACCAAACGTAACCCACATAATGTCTCAACTTTATTATACCATCTCTCCCCCAATATTAAATTTGCGATGCGTTTATATGTACACATACAAAGTTCAGTGCTTTTTTTCCATCCGCACCAAATTACCCAAAGCCCCCCGGTGTTCATTAGCGCCGACACGATGCTCCCCGGATCCCCAAGATCCCCCCGATTAGGGGGGACCAGGGGGGCCCGTTATCTGTCGAGTTTCGCGCGCCGGCCTCAACATGTGGCCGCGCTTCGTCCGCCTCAGTTTCCTATTGCGGCCGCTCGCGAACGGACTTATACAACTCCTGGAACTGCGACCAGCGACGGGTTTTCGAGCGGGTTTTCCGCGCGCGCTCTTCTAGTATCGCTGCGTGAAATACCACGGTAAGCAATATACAAATAGTATTTAAACAGTTCAATCCCAAAGAAATTATAAGATCAAAAACATTGTTTTATTTATTATTAACTTAAGAATATTCGGGCAATTGTTTTTTTGCTAATAGTAGACAAAAATGAATTCCTTCGAAGGTTTTGATCATAAAAACACTCATAAAATTTGTATTTGTCATCCGATTTTGATTGAGTTTTATTTTAATAAACCAAGTAACTACGACACATTTTTTGGATCAAAATTGGACAAATCATATTAGGCATATTTTTATAAAAAATCTGACTACGCTACTGGATTGAGCAACCCTTAAACGGGATTGTACCGAATTTTCTTAAAAAAAAATCCAACAATAAAAATTCTAGAAACTAATGGAAATCGCGATTTAACTAAGTAAAGTATAAATGAAATCACTTGGAACAGCATAAAAACGCTTAGGCGGCGTTTGCGTTATTATAATATTTTACAAACTTTATTAAAATGCTCTAAAAAAGAATAAAATAAACTTTGAAAAAATTCAAACCAAATCAAATCAATAATTTTGTTGCACACAAAAATCATAGAGAAAACCAGAATCCGTAAAATAAAGCGCAATCCTTATTTTCGTACACGGCACTGGTTATACTGGCTCAACTGGCAGACGTCGACACATGCTCCATGCGGATCTCCGAAACTCCGACCAATCAATTCGCTACGCTCGCTTTCTTATTGGCTGCTTCCTTGAGTAGGTCGACGTCGACCGCATAAAAACCTTTGAATTTTATACGGATGATTTCTGCCGATAAGTCTATATTTTTACCAGTAGCAGAGCGTGGTAAATAGGTACTATGAAATAGATTGCGCCCGGTATATCACTCTATGTTCCAAGCGTCGATGGAGGAATCCATCAGCGGTTCCAAAGAAGTGAATACCTATAGTCAAAAGCACGAAAGAAAACGTTTCTAAAGAATGCGGGCAGCGTTGCGAGATTTCCTCTACGAGTAGTCGTTATTTATTGGCGAATACAAGTTTTATCATATTGAAGCCAAATTTCTGAACTCTGTTATACCGAAAAAATAAAGCTCGCATCACGGGACCACTTACCCATTTTTGTTTATCATTTATTTTTAACGCGGTGTGATAAAACACTTATTATATTTTTTTCAACATCGTCACGTTTACCATCGCCTTTGAAATACGGCAACACAGTACTTCTGCGAAGGAGTCGGCTGGCAAAAGCAGTTAGCCAACGCGTTTTGTGCCTGTTTCTGTAGTACGTAAAGTTAACTGCGCATTTGGGCTACCATACAGACCTCATTTTTTTAGGCCGCTGGCAAGTTTTTTCCGCCGGCTCAGAGTGCTCAGTGGCGTTTCGTATGTTCGGGAGTTAACGTGTGCAAAATGACTAAACAAGGAAGAACGTTGCATTCTCAAGCACGAGAAATAATTGCCAATGTTATAAGGGTTTGCCTTCCTCCATAGTCTAAGGCATCACCGTTAAGAATAATATTAACAATAAATTAAATAATAATTATATGATAATTAAGTCAGTGAGTTACACAAAATTGAGCTACGCCCCTGAACTGTGACTAATTCTATAATATTTGCGAGTTCTTCCCCCTTACGTCGCACGCATTCTGCCGTAAGGAGGACTATTTTACCTGCCTATATACTCGCTTAAATCAGGTTGCATGGAGATTGAAAACAATTGAAACTGTAACTTTTTTTACAAATATATAGGTACAGGAACCTAAAAAACCCTAAAATAAAATTGATTTCATTTTTTTCTACTAATCCACCATTTGTTTCGATAACTTGTTCATAATAATCTGGGTTTTTGTATTTAAATACCATATATCTACTGACATTGCTATTATTTTTTGTAATAAAGTAAGTTACAGTTTTAATGGTTTTTAATCCACATGCAACTTTATTTAAGCGAGTAGGGAGGTAAAATATGTAGCCAAATCTCGATTTTCATTGGCTTCTAGAATTTTTATTGTTCAATTTTTTTTAAAATTTATACAAACCGGTTTTAAGGGATGGCCAATTCAATTCGGTGGGGATGCCCAATACAGTGGTGTAGTCAGAATTTATTTTTATAATAATATGCCTAATTTGATTTGTCCAATTTTGACTCATAAAATAGGTATCGGAGGCATATATATACCTACTAGATCTTTTTAAAATCTACTATAGCGATTTTCTTAGACACGGTCTCAGACTCAAGGGCACTTTTTTGAGATCCTTCTCGGAAACAATAACTATAAATATTACATATCTTAATTTTATCCTAGTGCCTGCATTTTGTTGGAAATTTTACTTTGGATTTTCAAAATTAAATTCTAATTTATTTAAACACCCTATATTCTTAGATCAAAAGTTTAACAAAAATCTATATAACAAAAAAACAACAATTGAAAATTTTCCATTAAATAAAAATTGTATGTGAGTGGAACGTGGAACACTCTGGATGTATAATGATCAAGCACGGTGAACGGGGCATCCCAACTTGGGCGCATTTAGGGGATTTATACTATTTCCCGAAGAGATATAGACAAAAAGTAACTTCTCGACATCTCGATTGGAAGTTACAGTGCCTTGTTCATTTTCTGGTTAACTTTTTTATGTGCGAATATTTTCGATTACGCTTAAAATATTTTTTATGCATCCCCGTCCTCTTGGATTGAAACAGCTTCGATGGTGCTTTTAAATTTTTTCAATCGTCATTTGTTTTGGCGTCACAGCTGACTTTATTTTATATTTTGCATTTCACAATTTTCACATTTTAGAATTATGAAGAGGTAAAAATAAATATGCTAGGAGATAAAAAACTGACTATAGAAGATACAGATTACGTAGGTAAAAATGTTAGGAATTAGATTGATTATTAGATAAGATTATTATTGTATTAAAATTTGTAAAACACTAATGAAATGTACCTAACCAAAAATAGATAAATTTGCAACATGGACACATAGTAACGTGTATCAATAACCATAAAGCCACTCTAAATAAAAGTCTTACCGAAATAAATGTAAAATAGAAACGGCGAAGAAAAGACGCGCTGCTGTCAGCCGCTATCATTCCTCAGTTCCACAGCGTCTATTGTGGGATCATCCAATTGAGGCGGTGACGTCAAGCGTCAAGCTAACGAGACAGCATTCAGCGAATTCAAAAGATTGCAGGCACTTCTCGCTTTTCTTCTACAGAAAATATTGTTTTTTTTTGGTATTTGTCATATACAGGGTGTTTCTAAATTATGGTGCCAAAGTAATATGACAGATAGAAAATGTCATTTTGAACAAAAAGTTTCCTATAAACATGGGTCCTAAAATGCATAATAAGAAAGTTACAGGGTGATGAAAGTATAGTTTGAAAACATCTTTATCGAAATAACTTCTGTGTAAAAACGATTTATTCCCATCAACCAGAGGCGAAGAGGCGGGGAAGCACATTGGGTTTTCTACTCATAACTTTTTTGGGGTTATCTTTTTGGTCTCGCAGGTTCATCATTTTAGTGAATCTTTTTATTTTGCAACAAAAGGGTACTCTAATCGGCAAAATGTGCTCCAAAACACCTGTTAACTCCAAAATTCGAAAAATAAAATTTTTAACTACCGCTTTCAAATTCTACAAAATAATTGTACCATTTAAAGTGACAAAAAATTCCCTATGAACTACGAATAATTCATATTTCAGCAAAACCAGTGATGTTTTACTCAATATCCATTAGGCATTTTTTCTTAATTTTGAAGGTACAATTCATCTGTAAAACGTTTAAATGCGGTAGCAGGCAATAATTTTATTTTTCGAATTTTGGAGTTAACAGAGGTGTTTTGGGGCACATTTTGCCGATTTCAACGCAAACGGTTGATTTTATCGTTATGAAACAAGAGTACCTACATTTTTGTTGCAAAATAAAAAAATGCACTAAAATTATGAACCGGCGAGACCAAAAAGAAAAAGATAACCTCAAAAAAGTTATGAGTAGAAAACCCATTGTGCTACCCCGCCCCTCCGCTTCTGGTTGATGGGAATAAATCGTTTTTATACAAAATTATTGCACTTCAGTTAATAAAGAACTGAACCAAGTTTAATTTAAATTGCATAACTTCTGTGGAAGTTATTGCGATAAAGATGTGTTTCAAACTATACTTTTATCACCCTGTAACTTTCTTATTATGCACTTTAGGATCCATGTTTATAGCACGATACATAGAAAACGGTATGACCGCGCGCAGGTGTGTGACGACAAAATCATGGCTTACTTTTATTTTTGACTCGTTTTGACTCAAGGTGCCTAAATTCTCTCTTTGGATTTAACTTGACGCGAAATTGATAACTGACGTATGTCAGTGAGACTAATTTCAGGACTATTTTTTATAAGTTGGCCGCGCTTTTGTCGAAGTGACGTAGATGTGCAGAAGAGTTTAATTTTCGTTCTCCTAGCTGGCATACCGTTATCTGTGTATCGTGGTTTATAGGAAACTTTTTGTTCGTAGTGACATTTTCTATCTGTCATATTACTTTGGCACCATAATTTAGACACACCCTGTATAATTTGGAGTCGATCTAGTGCCTTTTTATGGCTTTTAAGCAGAAACTTATTTTTTGTGCCATTCAAAGCTCCAATTTTTATTTTTTTTTTTAAATTAGCTTTCTTATCTTTTTAGCATAAATTACATAAATTATGAAACTTTTGTTGGAACGGTCCAAATTTTTGGAATATTATATCTCAATAGGTTCTCATATAATCCACTGTTTCCGCCCTCCAAGGAAATGTTGTCAATAAACAGATACAAGAATCTACAACACAGTGGCGTAGTACCGCCATACCGCGAAACCCCGCGGTCGCGAGCGGAGCCGGGCCGCGTGTTTACATTGTCTGCTATAGTAAAATTATTATAAGAAGTCCTTACTGGGACTGTCAATTGGTAATTTCGAGATCCTAAGTTGGCATCAATGGAGCAAAAAAATGCAACCGGGTCAAAAGTTCAGGTCAGTAACGAGCCCGTTTGCACAATGAATACTACTAATAACACGAACAAGAACAACAGAGATAACGGTAAAACTCACGAAACGTACAAAACCCGCGAATATTTCCACTGCCCAAAGTTTGAACCCTTTTGAACCACAAAATATATATATAGGTTTTTACTTTCACAACAGGGAAAACGGAAATAAAATTTGCCTGAGTACGCACCATAGACGCAAGTAGCCGATTTTACCAAAATACCAAAATGAAAGTGTTTCCATGACGTTTGAAATTATTTTTAAAATGAGTTCTAGTCATAGTTATTTTTATTTGGAGCAGTATAATCGTGATTGCAATAGGGTTTTTATTTTATTATGTTCTTTTTTCGTATCACTTGGGTAACTTTTCACATCATATATGAATGAGTGACGTCACTAACTGGTTGCGACGCATATACCAATGTTATACCCATGGTTAACAGAAAATTCCTCGGGATTTTGTGGAGAATGTCATCTGACAAAATCGGGACTTCTTACAGTAATCGGGGTATAGGATACGACGCACACAACAAAAACCTTGCGTCGAAACACGTTTTATTTGTGAATTTGTGCGTTACATCCAAAATCTATCGCGTTACGACGCACCGCGCGTCGAAACACGGCGACGCGACGACAAGATCGTAGATTTTGGAGATTGTACCTCAACTAACTGGATTGTTTGATATTCATATCCGAACGTTCAACGTTTTATACAGGGTGTAACTGAACTGATGGTCAAAAATGAAACCACGTATTCTCGGAGTCAAAATAAGGGCACTTCTTCATATATTTTTTTTCTCCTACGGGCCATAGTTTTTTTATACAGAGCGTAGAAATTTAGAGAAAAATACACATATTTCTTAGTATCTCTAGAAGTATACGAGATATTTTCTTCAAACTTGGCGTGTCACATGAGCGGATGAGCTGTCAAATTTAAGCTTAATATGAAGCTTCTGAGGTCCCCAGTTGCGGAGATACAGAGTGTTAATAAAATTAATCAGTTCAGAAAAATATGAATACCCTGTATAATCGCATTTTTTAAGTTTGTTTTCAATGGTAAATTCAATGGTTAACAAAAAGTATCTCTTAGTATTTTTTCATATTCTCAGCCGTTTCTTAATTATTTTCAAAGAATTGCAATGCAGCAATTAACAATTCATTTTAAGAATAAATCCTACAATCTGTGGAAGTCAATTAAACTTGGCATTATTTGAATCATTTGGCTGCCAACTTTGCACTAGTATCAATATTTTGAAAAATGATAAATTCATTCGAAGAATTGACTGATATGCACTTTTGCTATGGACTTGCCAATGGCAATAATAAACATGCGGAATGGCATAGTTGCGTGTATTGAAAGAGACGGCGCGGCGGGCATTTCGAACATTTAATAATTTAATTTTCTAGTTTATAGTAGCATTACGTTTCTTTTATTATCGATTTTGCTTTTGTATTTTGTTAAATAAAGTTTAATTGACACCCACAGATTGCTAGATATTTATTCTTAAAGTGACTATTGTTCATTGCAGCGTTGCCGTTCTTTGAAAATAATTAAGAAACGGCTGCGAATATGAAAAAATACTAAGAGATACTTTTTGTTAACCATTGAAGTTTCCATTCAAAACAAATTTAAAAAATGCGATTATACAGGGTATTCATATTTTTCTGAACTAATTAATTTTAATAACACCCTGTATCTCCGCAACTGGGAGCCTCAGAAGCTTCATGTCAACCTTAAGTTTGACGGCTCATCTGCTCATGTGACACGCCAAGTTTGAAGAAAATATCTCGTATACTTCTAGAGATACTAAGAAATATGTGTATTTTTCTCCAAACTTCTACGCTCTGTATAAAAAAAACTATGGCCCGTGGAAGAAAAAAATATATGAAGAAGTGCCTTATTTTGACTCCAAGAATACGTGGTTTCATTTTTGACCATCAGTTTATTTACACCCTGTATATCGAAAAGTATATTGTGTTTGGCAGCATAGTTCCCTTGCAAATGTAGTTAAATGGAAACGAAACGATACAAGACAACGTAATAAAAATTGTGAGGCCAAAATCTATGTAAAAATAAAAAAAACGACTAGAAATAGCATAAGACTTGTTGCTTCTTCAGATCGGACGTTCTCTAAATTAAAATCAATAAAAAACTATTTGAGAAATTGTTGTTCCCAAGACAGAATAAGCAATTCAGAATTAGGTACTTTCTATACAAGTTGAAGAAGCTGCAGCAATGGATAAAAGCGAACTAATTAAAGTTTGATTGAAATGGATCCGATGATTGAGTTATGTTAAATCTTTTATAATTCTGCTTTTACATAATCAGTATTGAATCCTATCCTACCGTTTTCAATCCTCTCTAGAAACATTAACAGTATAGGTTAGTACATTCTGGCCAACTTCTGTTTGGAAATAGCGACTTGACTTGAAATTTTAAATATGATTGAATTTCAATCTGAAGGGTTTACGCCGTCATTTGAGTCCGCTCCAGTGAATTCAAACCTCTCTCAATCGGATCGAACGAGTCGAGATAAACGTAGTCTATGATATTATCTGGGTATATTAATCACTTTTTGTACATTAGGGTGGCAAACTCATTGTGCATCAATCGCCTAAACTTTTTTTTGTTTGAAAGGCCTTCGAAAAATGCTTCTTTTGAGCTTTCTACCATTGTCAAGATACAAATTCAAGGCCAGCTACGATTTTTTTTATAATACCCCCGATTTTCACGAATAACCTTTTAGCGATTTTTTTATTTAAAACCGGAGACCACAGGGTTAATCATAACACCACAAAACCCCCTTATACCAAATTTGAACAAAATATATACAGGTAGTTCCATTGTGCAGGGTGTCAAAGTTGAGCAAAATAGGAATTTTAAAGGCATCTGGCGAGTCAAGTATGATATGAAATCCCTTCAAAATAGTTGAATAGTCAACAGCACCACTCAAAATGTCGGTGTGCAAAGACATAATACAAATATATACAGGGTATTTTTCTCTGGGCCATCTCAAAATGCTGAAATTAAAAAAAATATATACGAATCAATCTGGAATCATTAAAAAAATATTAATAAACAAAAAAGTAATTTATTTTTGAACAAAATGCCAACCAACAAATAAAAACAATTTAACTTATTGGACCTTTCTCAAAAAAGTCACTGACTACGACCATACAGTTTCTGTTCGTTTCCTGTTGGAGCACACCAGCCATCTTAAATGATATGGACTTACTGACTGGCAGGCTTCTGCATTTTTTTGACTTACTTCGTTTATAGTGTTTGGAGCAGTTTTGATATATTCGATTTTGGACCCGTATAAAGTTCTAAAAATTCAGTAGGTACTTTGAGATGGTATAAATAATAACACCCTGTATATTTTGTAATGGACCTTTGCACACCAACACTTTGAGTGGTCCTGTTGACCATTCGACTGTTTTGAGGGGATGGCACACTTGACTTGACAGATGCCTTTAAAATCCTTATTTTTCCTAAAATTTGGCACCCTGCAGAATGCAACTCTCTGTATATTTTTTGTTTAAATTTGGTATATGGGGGTTTTGGGGTGTTTTGATTAGTGCTGTCTGATTTTAAATAAAAAAAATCGCTAAATGGTTTTCGTGAAAATCGAGGGTATAAAAAAATTGCATCCCGCCCTGGGTTTGCATTTTAAAAATGGTGAAGAGGTTAAAAGGAGCGGCTTTTGAAGGCCTTTCCAATTTTGGCGGGGGGGGGGGGGGGGGATTTGAAGCTACGCCACTGCCACAACAATGTGAAAACAACAAAATTCCTGCCCTTTTAGTTAAAGAATGCAGACACTAGGTATGTAGTTTTTCCTTGAAATGTTCATCCTTCAACATTATACATTTTTTTGTTGGAAATATACTACAATTTTCCAATTTAACTATTTTAATATATTCCAGATTTAAATAAAATTCTCTCCACGCTATTGTTGCAACTGATTTTCAATGGATTTTCCAGTTTAATATTCAGGACGAGGATTTTATTATGAATATGAATAGGCACATACAGGTTGTGGGTACAAAATTCATTCTATAGGTATAATATTATGTATTTTTAAAGGCTCCCACTTCAATATAACACTTAAACACGTGAAAAATTATATTTTATCTCAGCACTAAGGATATACTTTGTGCACGATCTGCCATTCACCCTAGCCATTTTATAGCCGCTCAAAATTCCCTTGTTTCTATTTTGCATTTAGTTCGGTAAAAATTTTATTTAAAGGTTTTTTTACAGATTTAGCTCTATCCATTTTCGTTACAATAATTGGATATAGTGAACACACCTATTGGTTTATTTCAAAGTTATGATGACTTTGGTTTACCCTCCGATCAAATGTCATATTTGATCGGAGGGTTTACCTATTTATTGTGAATAAAATAATTGCACATACTTTCAATAAATAAATTTTAATGTTTTCTTTTAATCAGTAATTTCAGCATGGGTATTTCAAGCCATTTGCGTGACGCAGGTTAGCTCCGCGTTGTCAGAGAATTTCTGTATCATTAGATAATAACTCGGATAACAATTAGCATTTTACTTTTAACATTCTTTGGATATGACAGAGATCCTATCTGACATTTCATAAAGTAAAGTAAAATATTATAATATGAGGTAGGAGTGGCTTTGATTTGCGCAACTACCCTTAATGTTTGATGAAACTAACTTGTGACACAAAGTAAGAAAAAGGCATGCTATTGGTATATTGGATAATAATTTGGATGCGCGTATCATGCCAATTTTCGTTGTTTTCATCAAAAAATATTCTAAAAAATACTTACCTTGAACCAGTGGCGTAGTGTCGGGAGGGGGCCCAGAAACTGTTGAGAACTGTTGTTTGTTTCTGCTGTTTTTTCTTTACGAATTAAGTGTGTAAGTAGTTATTTTTTGTTAAGGCAATTACCAGTCATAATTTGCTCCTAGAAGAAGAAGAATGCTTAATGTACCTCGCTGTCCCCAACCATAAAGTACCTATCTATCTATGTACCTGGTTTTAGGTAAAAAGTAAAAAGGGATTAAAAGATACCTATCTATTCTGGATTATTCAATTTTAATAAATAACAATAACAATTCCACAACATATTTATGTTTTATATATGTGTCAGATGAAGGAGATGTTCGAAATGTTGTTTGCTAAACACTAATACAGACGGTTTTCAAATTCATCTCTGACATTGTGAACCAAAGTCTTGGAATTGATCTGCATTCATTAGTAATTCTTTGGCGGAGATCATCCAGGTTGTGTTTTGTAAACAACAGAAACCAATAGAAAACGTCATAATAAGAAGATTTTTTATATAAACATGTATCGAAATCCTAACGGTTTTCGGTAATACATGGTGTCAAATTTAAATTTTTTTCAAATTTTCTTTTATGTTTCCTAAAGGAAGACAGTTAAAGCAAACGGATTTGGAACAGTTTAGACACACATTAAATATTATAAATTAAAAATAATTCTGCCTGTTTACTTCCACCAGTGCCGGAGATATGAAGGGGTCAACCATAATATTTTTTAATAGAAAAAAAAACCGTACGCCACTGGAAAAGTAATCTTCACTAAATAACATTTTGACGTAAAACTTTCAAAAAGGCCACTTTACTGCTGCGAAAAATGAGTTTTTTCAAAATTTCCAAGAAGCATGATTTCTCCCTTTTTGTAGGTTTTACGACAAAATGTTATTAAGAAAAATTGTTCAGAATTAAAAATTAAGTAGTTCTGCAAAACTTTAAAAGCCTATCGACATACTTTGATTTTATTTTGCTAAAAAAAATTAAAACGCCCAAAAATGAATTTTAGTTCATTGCAATATCTTCAATAAAAGGAAGGAACATGCACAATAACTTTCAATACTCGCATTTATCCATCTATGTCTAACTATAACAAATTTGAATATATTTTTTAAAAATGCCTCCATGCCTGTATAATCTGCATATTTTTAATTAATTTATATCTAGAACTATTATAATGCGTGACGAGAGTAACTACAGAAACAAAATGATTATCTTCTTAATTATTCCTTTTGATGTCGATTAATATTTATCGAATGACTGTAACACAATTCGACATCGTTGATTTAACGAGGGCAAAAATGTCTACATAATTAATTGAGTTTGACTGCGGGATAGCATAATTAATACCTAATACAAGGATAATACTATAAAGCTGCTTTATAAATTGTCCCGGGGGCCTGCAATGGAAAATTACGGAAGCGTAGAAGGGCCACGTAATTTTTTTAAATTCAGACTTTTTTCTCGAAATTTTGACTTTATCCTCAAAATTTTGAGATTTTTCTCAAAATTTTGACTTTTTTCTCGGAATTTTAAAATTCGGACTTTTTTCTCGGAATTTTAAAATTCATACTTTTTCTCCGAATTTTAAAATTTAGACTTTTTTCTCAAAATTTTAAAATTCAGAGTTTTTTTCTCTGAATTTTAAAATTCAGACTTTTTCCTCAAAATTTTGACTTTATTCTGAAAGTCTGAATTTTAAATATCAGAAAAATACTCTGAATTTTAAAATTCTGAGATAAAAGTCAAAATTTTGAAAATAAAGTTAAAATTTTGAGAAAAAAGTCTGAATTTTAAAATTCTGAGAAAAAAATCCGAATTTAAAAAAAATTTACTACGCGGCCCTTCTACGCTTCCGTAAAAAATAAACCTCTGGTGTGTTTAAGACTCAAAAAAATGGAGGTTTCTGCATGGATAAATAATATCAACGAGGATCGCACCTGCTCCAAGCATTGCATATTATCTTGTATGTTCACCGTAAATATCAAAAATTCTTCTCTATATCGGCCCATTTAGTAGGTCTAGGTACCTATAAAGCAAACGCTTTTTATATTCATGTTTTCTCATACTAATAAGTAATAAGCCACGGGCCTCGCGTTCTCTGAGGATATAATAGAGCTATAACAAAACTTTGAGTGCCTATCATGACCGCGAAATCTGGGCACACAGAATAAGCCGGAAATTATTTGTCAGGAGTTCGAAAACTGAAACGTCGCGCCTTGAAACCATCGTCGCAATGCGTACCTACTTTGAAGCAGGATTATTTTGGAAAACGAGATAATCTTCTTGAACTCTATATTTTATATAAGTATTATTGTGAGGTTAACAGGATTATAGTGCACAGAAATAGAGGAGGGATAAGGTTAATGCGGAGTACCTAGAGTTATCTGTCAATGCAAAAGATAAGTGACAAATGTGTTCTATGCGAAATGCAGGACGGTACTAAGTAATTTTTTACCATATACAGGGTGTCCAACTTTAAAACTGTACAAATCCGTAAAATCTTCATTTTTGGAGATAATCGCCTAAACTTTTTTTTTGTTTGAAAGGCCTTCAAAAACCACTTCTTTTGACAAAATGGACTCTCTGTATTCTGGTCTTCTCTGTGATAATGCCCAAAATCGGCGAATAATGACACTAATGACTTTATTGCCCGAACTCTCCCAATCCAGGAACCCGAGGTACGCCGAAATGCGCCTCCACCAATTTTTAGCCATTCGGCAGGGGGCGCTGGCGTCCGCCTGGATAGCCGCCATATTGGGTGCATTCTAGGGGATTCAAAGTGTATTCTAGGGGAAAATCGAAATTTGTGGTGGCAACACAAAAATGCCACCATTTGACCACGGCCAACCACGGCCCTCGTGCATTTGACATGATTGAAATTTAAAATATCCCTCTAAAATTCCGTATTGTAATTGGACACCTTGGGCAGTGTGAATAAAATTGTAGTATGAACTTAAACTACCTTTTTTGTAGCAAAAGCTAACATTTTTGTGAATAATAATATGTCTTGGCTTAAACTTATAAGTTTATTCTGTTTCTTAATAGTCTGTTCTGTTTTTTGTAGGCTTTGTAGGCTTATTTAGATAAAATACAGCATTTACTACAATTTTTAAGTAGTAACTAAGAATTTTTCAAGCCTGCTAATATGCAGCTTAAAAATTAGTCTTGTGTAGAACTTCAAGGAATACATATAAAAATGGCTCAATTTCTGAACATTAGACGTCGAAAATATTATTGTCAACGAACTGAGTGTCGGTATGAGGACTACCATAATTTATATCGATTTTCTAGAATTAATGTTGAGTGGTTAGCAGAATATTTCCTTGAAGACACTGGAGAAGCAAGGGGAGGGGCATTAAATTCCAGACAAAAAATGCAGATATTTCTTCGATTTTTATGCGATCCTGGATTACAAATTTGAGTTGGAAAGGATGAAGGCGTTCATCGAACAACAGTGAGTAAAATTGTGAAATTTGTATTGGCTAAAATACTTAAAAAATCATATATTTGGCTAAGTTTTCCTATAAGTAACATTATCGATGAAGCACAACAAGAGTGGAGTGCTAAGTATCAGTTTCCTTGTGCATTTGGTGCTATAGATTGTACACATATAAGAATTCCGAAACCATCTGAGCATGGAGACGAATACTGTAACAAATAACATTTTGTGATTAGATAAAGCCTCTATAAAGCGCAAATTGCTAGTTTGTTCTTCACCGACTTTGAAGTCAAGAGATTCACAGCCGTACTCGTAATTCAGTTTTAACAATTTCACAAACGTGTGTCTGCTAATGGTTGTAATAACTTAATGAAATGAAAAATCTGTCCACAAAAATATTAAATACGGCCGCTTTGTTTTTTGGAATTATTTAAATGATATAAAAACAGGTGTGTTTACTTTTGTTAGATTAAACTTAAATTTTTAATGTATAAGCTTATAAGTATAAGCAAAATATTATTCACAAATTTTTCAGAATGTACTTAAACTTATAGCTATAGCGGAATCTAATAAGAATGTTCTTATGCTATAACTTTATTCTTAGAGTAAACACTTATTTTTTATTCACACTGCCCCTTGTATTGGAAAAGCAGTCCAGTTATTTTATGGGGACCGTGGATTATGTGCTTTGAAACCAGCAACGTCCACGTCCTTCCTAACAGCGTTTAAATCAATAAATCCTTTATCTATGGTTTAAATTTTGCGTGCTATATGTCAGATACTAACTGCCAAATGTAAATCTCATGTGTTGACAGTTTCAAGCCTTGTCTTTTTTCGATAAGTCCCTATATAGTTGACTGACGTATTTATAAAGACTTCTCACGGCTATAGCTTTATGTCCTGGAAAACAGATGGCCCTGATGGCTAGCAGTGTATTCTGCATTGTATTTTATCCCCGGAAAGCGCATGGTGTGCCAAAAATGTGTCAGACGTGACAGCCGTGAGCAGTCTAATATATCAGTCAACGCCTATACTTATATATTTTTTAAATAACTCAAAAACCAGACGACTTTATTCAAACGAAAGTTGTCGAGAATATCGGTCGGAGCCCCATTAAAATGTGATACGCGGTAGATATTTAAATACATCTCCAAATAATGGCCTGAAAACATCCTTAAGCATCCAGACATTTTTTACGGTTCAACACGAGTTCGTTATACTTACGTTATAATATATGTGGCTGTTCCTAATGTCGAAGAAAAGTACCTATACCCCACTTCAAAAACCGAACAAGAAACTCCGAAATTAATCTTCCAGAACGTGACAGGTGTGCGCTTTTTCTTTCCCGAGTTCCGGAAGGATAACACGTTATTTTTGTACATCCCTACGTCCGAAGTTCTAGTCTAGTTGTTTGTGTCTAAAAATAAACAAACCAACGTACACCGTGATGTTTTCCTTTTTCGACTATTGACCTAGTTATCTAATGTTTTCATCGTGGATGGACAAAACAAAGGTAAATAAATATGAAGATAGCGCGAAGAAAACCGTTTAGGTATAATAATAATAAATGGATACCCATCATAATATTATAATAGTAGGTTCCTGAATTGGTGGCAAATATTGCAAAATAGCCAAAAATACCTAAGTCGATTTTTTCACATACACAATAATATGTTCTATCTGGCTTTCTTTCTAAGATACAATAGGCGTTGAAATTTTTTAAAAAAAATGATTTTTTCTGCAATAACTTAGAAGTATTGCACTCAAGTTTGACGACACTTTCTAGTGGCGTCAAACTGGATTGGAAAGTTCATATATTTTTAAGTGAAAAATAGTATATTTCATTATGAGTCTGGAAATAAAGATTTTTCCGTGCGCGCGAAACAAATTCCCGTGTGAGGCTCAGCCGAACACGGGAAGTCATGCAAGCACGGAAAAATCTATTTCTGGACGTGTAATGAACGATATTTTTTTTATTATACTTCTTTGAAAACGGAAACTTAAAACATTTTATCGGCATATCATAATAAATTTAATTGAAGAAAATAAACAATGCAAACAATATTATAGTGTTTGGTATGTATGATGCGTTTCCATGGTTACTCTCAAATTATTTCAAAGGTGCTTTGTTGTAAATTACTCATTGTCAGATAAGGTGAATAAAACGTCAAAAATATTACAGAAATGTATCTAAATATTGAAACACTTACGAATTAAAATACAAAATAGTTATATGTTAATAAATATCAGAGAGCATATAGAGTTCCTTAAATTTAGTTTACTTTGCTGTATATTTCTATTTTAAAGCCATATATTCGGTATTTTTATTCAGCGCACGGAAAGTTTTTCCACGCGCTGTTTCCGTGCGCTAGCCCGAAAACCCCCATCTTTCATTATTGCTAAAACAGATGAAAATAAGGTGTTTCTCTTGGATTTTTCTCGTATTTCCTCTATTTTTTTTTAAATAATTTTAATATATACGGGGTGTTGACATTAATTCTTCTTTCGTTTCGTTGCAGTACTTCCCAGCAGTTTAGGAACACCCTGTATACTTGAATATGACGTTCAAGTATGGCATCGTCTTTGGTTCAAGTTAGACCTTCTTCTTTCAGTAAATTGTAGGTTATAGTAATTTCATTTTTGGACCTATTATAAATGGCAAATGATTTTCCTTGCATCTTTTTTGCTTAAAAACTACCAACGAATTAGGTGTACAATTTTTTGCTCGTAATTTCCGGACACCCGGCATGCCACAGTCCCATAAGAATTTTCACCTCTTAGTCAGGTAACTTTTGCGCGTTGCAACCTTGTTTTAAACTGAAACCAGACAAACATTTTCTTCTTTGATAAATTAATAATATACTTAAACGAAGTTTATTTGAAGTTGTTTTGATTTTTTCATTGCATAATGCAAATCCCGGAACTCCGGGAAATAAATATAGATATTGCTGGTAATTTTGAAAGTTTGAAGTTACCTTTGGTAAAAATTTCGTTCTGGTCGGTTAAAAATGTTTCACTCTTAAGTGAGACACTCTGTATATAATTATTTACAAATAATACCTACAGAAATAAAACTGCCCGCCGATTTTTCAAAAAATAAAAAGATAATAGGGGCCTTGTGCGTTATAACTGTAATTATATACTTACTGTAAACAAAAACTCATAAATTTCGTTTTATTATGTCTATGTGATGCATAGATGCATACAAATGTTAAAAGAAAATAATTTAATTTTAAGTTTGAATTAGTAACCAAATCAAAGCAGAAATATTTTGATTTCTTTTTTTACTGGTCGCTGGGCCCCCCAGGCCAATGGGCCCTGTATCATTGATACAGCTGATACAGCGGTAGTTACGCCCCTGGGGGGAGGGACGCAACCACTATTATACAGGATGATTTTTTTAGGTCCACCACCGCCATTTTCCCGCTTATTTTACTACCTACAAAAAAAGCCAAAGAAACAAAAATGTTGCAATTTTGGACAGCTAAGTGGTGCTGCAAAAGAAATCGGCATCCATGGCCAACTTGTCGCGCAATATTAAAAAAAAACTCAAATTGAGCAAAACTATTAATAGCCGTGGAATGTTTATTTTAAGAGACAGAGGAAAACTGTTATATTGAAAATTGATGGCACTGAGAAGCTTTATCCACCCACGTAGTCAGATAGTTTCAGCAAATTACACAGGGTCTTCGGCTCTCTTGAGACCATGAAAATTTTTGTCGATTTAAAGTTTTTTTAGTACACCGCGAAAAGTTGGGCATGGAGGCCCATTCCTTTTTTAAAGTCGCCTCGCTGACCAAAATTGCCATATTTTGTTTTCTTACGTATTTTCTGTGCGGCCTAAAATAAGCGAGAAAATCGCTTAATAAGAAAAACGAAAAAATTTTCACAGCCTCAAGAGAGCCGAAGACCCTGTGTAATTTGCTGAAACTATCTGACTACTTGGATGGATCATCCTAACCTAACCTAATCCCAGTGAGCGCATTAATTTAACATGTTCTGGATGCGGCATCTACAATTCACGTATGTTTTCGCTATTTGTCTGCAATATATAACTTTTCAAGTATCCTACGATCAGTTTGGAACATACCAATTTTTAAACAAAAATCAACAATGCGAAATTTATTGTTTGCCAAACGCGATGGACGAAATTTACAGTTTGCTTGTGGAGCTTCAAACCGATGAAAAGCCAAATAAACGACAAAAAATGAATGTCTAAACATCGGTCCAAATTTCCGTTTTGTATATTTATACGGAACTTCCAACATATTTGTTTTTCCACACTCGGCTCATGTGATGCAATTCTCGTGTTATTACGTGTGCATAATATGCCGACCATGTTTATATAAGAAAAGTGCATTTTCGCTCTGAAAGTTTATCCAAGCCGTAGAGCCGCGGTGTCAAAGACATGTCCGGGAAGTTTCAAAAGTAAATCGGTCTCTGCCGGGCATTTCAGTCTAAGCTGAGTGATCGAAAAACAAGTGTCCAACGTCTTTATCTTTTACCGACACCCGCAGGCACGTCACAATTTAATGTACTTTTAATCCGACAGAAAAGTTACAAGAAAACAAAACTTAAAATTTAGCTATTTATACACTGTGTTCATTTGAAAACAGTCCACCCTTAATATTTTTAAAACTACGAAAAAAATCAGAAATCGCCGGGACCCGTCAATTTTTGTTCGGAGGGGGAACTTCTTTGACGTACAGGTCATGTTGACAAATTCACCCCTGTAACCCCCCACCACCCCTAACTTTAAAATTTCAAATGGGAATACCCCCTTTGTGATACATCATTTTAAAGCTGATGTTATTGCGAATACAACTCATTTTTATTTTTTTAAATCCTATATGATGTTTGGAGAAGTTAAGGGTAAAAAACGGTTTTTTCATAGTTTAAAATAAATTATTTTTTACCCTAGATTTTCAACAGCATTCACATGGGGATGGGGATATAATACACAATAATTGTGTGGCTACTTATTTTATTAAATTTTCAAAATGAGCTCCATTAGTCGCTAGACAGTAGTACCAAAGTCTAGAGAATACTATAAGTCAGCTCACTTCTTTGTTCTCTCGAAGAAAACAACAATTTTTTGCGAGTGGTCGTAAATCAGCCTCGAACCGCTCTCAGCTACATATAGACCGGGAGATAGTGACAGATTTTTGGACGTGATTTTACTCAGTATGCCTTGCAAAGGGCATTATGTGGCACATATTCTCACAATAATAAGGTATGAACCCGAGAGTCATCCTGGGTTCTTCATATGAAAAACTGAGTTTTCAATTATTCGAAAAATATGCGTTTTGATATGATTTTATACAGGCTGCCATGTGTTTTATAATGAAGTTCAAAATAGAAAATTCCTCGGAAAACCATAGGCATACCGTTAGCGTGGGTTCAAAGGGCTATTATTGTCACGTGAACTTGTATTTTAATAATTAGTTTTTCCACGTTTCTGAACAAGCTGCCAAGGAGAAGTATGCAAGTGCTTGTTATGAAAATGCTGAAAAAAGGATGGCATAACTTTTACGCTTGTCCAAGTACTGTTTAAAGTGAATGTTTTTTAATACCTAATTTAAACGATTTATTCGATGTAAAGTGTACTTGGATATGCGCAAAAGGTATGCCATCTTTTCTTCAGCAGTTTCATAACAATAACTTGCATACTTCTCCTTGGCGGCCTGTTTAGAAACGTGGAAAAATTAATTATTAAAATACAAGATCACGTGGCAATAATAGCCCTTTGGACCCACCCTAACGGTATGCCTATGGTTTTCCGAGGAATTTTCTATTTGAACTTCATTATAAAACACATGGCAGCCTGTATAAAATCATATCAAAACGCATATTTTTCGAATAATTGAAAATTCAGTTTTTCACATGAAGAACCCAGGATGACTCTCTGATTCATACCTTATTATTGTGAGAATATGTGCCACATGATGCCCTTTGCAAGGCATACTGAGTAAAATCACGTCCAAAATCTGTCACTATCTCCCGGTCTATAAGCTTATTTTCTTATCAAGTAAGATATTGATTGCCGTACTCCGATGACGGCGGGCCGAGGGAGCGGGAGACGGCAGGGGGGAAACGTTTGTTTACACAAGGCCGACTTATAGTATTCTCTAGACTTTGGTAGTACAATCTCTGTTCACATTCCGCTCTTAGTTTAACAAATGTGTCGCGAGAAATACGTTGGCATTCTTCTGTTATTCTGTTCTTCAAATCCTCAATTTTTGTGGGAGGGGTTTTATACACGTTTGTTTTATTTCCCCATGTCAATGCCGTTGAAAATCTAGGGTAAAAAGTAATTTATTTTAAATTATGAAAAAACCGTTTTTTACCCATAACTTCTTCAAACATCTACGTATTTCAAAAAATAAAAATGAGTTGCATTTGAAATTTTAGAGTTAGGGGTGGTGGGGGTTACAGGGGAGCATTTGTCAACATGACCTGTACGTCAAAGAAGTTCACCCTCCGAATAAAAATTGACGGGTCCCGGCGATCTCTGATTTTTTTCGTAGTTTTAAAAACTGTTTTCAAATGAACACAGTGTATATCTAACTAGTGGCGTAAAGATAATTGATGTTTATAGTACAAGAGCATTAAGTGGTACCTACTTCCCTTTACGAGCGATAATATTCTCAAATGGGCCAAACCGCTCAACAACTTGACTAATTGTTTTTATTGTGTTTTGATTGAGGGAAATGAGCGTCGTCTACAACGTTTCAATCGAAGCCGCACATTGTTCGGGCCAAATTGATCGATAAATTTAAATACGGTCCCGAGTTAACCCGTAAGCCACGATTTTAAATTGAAATTTGAAAAAACTCGCTTTAGGGAAAGGTCGGCCATGTTCGATAGTGGAAGTGGTAAACTGGTAGCGACATATCAAAAAATTGTTCATCGTGAAGAAACTTTTTCAGAAATTGGACTTTTTTCTGGAGTTCCTAATAGATTAGCAAAATGCACGTGCAAAACTACTAGTTTTGAAAAACGTGTCAAAATTGATTAATCGGAATTTTTAAAAACATATTGTATACTCCCTAAATACAGGGTGTTTCCAAACTATGCGGCACCCTTTCAGGGGCGTAATTTGCTCGTTAAAATAAGACGAAAAGTTCATATCGATATGGGTCCAAAAACGCTTCGTTACGAAGATACAGGGTGATTAAGCTTTCAAAAAAATATCGATTTTTGTTTATACCTTCCAAACCAATAATAATCGAAAATTACCTACTCCTACTGCAATTCCATTTGAAAATCATTTCGTTTACTTAAAATAATAGTTACTTCAAAGTAAAGTAAAGAATCCAAAAAAGATGAGAAATAGGAAAAACAATTTTCCGCGAAAGGGAGAGAGATATGAAAAAAATGAAAGAGACAATTTTTGTTCCATATTGTATTGTTTATTCAACAAGATAATAAATTTTTGTATTGTACAGGGCCGTACTATTTTTTTTGTTTAATTAATGGTACTGATTACCCATACCTCCGCCACTGGTTACTTTGGAGACCTGATATTAACATGTGTTATGTCACCCTATGAGGGTATTATTGTGTACCAAGTTTGGTTTAAATATTCTTATTGGTTTGGAAGATATAAACAAAAATCGATATTTTTTTGAAAGTTTAATCACCCTGTATCTTCGTAACGAAGCGTTTTTGGACCCATATCGATGTGAACTTTTCGTCTTATTTTACGAGTAAATTACGCCCCTGAAAGGGTGCCGCATAGTTTTGAATCACCCTGTATACAGGGTGGGGTTTTTTGATGATCAGTATGGGGGATCTCGGAAACTAGCCGAGATAGAAGTAAGGTTAATTGGGGAAAGAATTGCAGATTTGTGTGGGCTCAATTTAACGCGCCATGGTCTCAAAAAAATCAGGCATTTTTAGAGCTTTGCAACTATATAATTATCGATATGGTTATTCAGAAAAATAACGAAAATAACTATGGTTTCCATTAAAAAAAACACAAGTTTGTGTCATATCTCGAAATTGGCCGCTGTCGCGAAAATTAGGAAATGATAACCGCATTGGGGACACAATTCCATCCAACTTTGGTATTTACACTTTTTATCTAAAATTAGAAACAACGAAACTATATGGATTAGAATAAATCACCAAAATTTCGTTTTTTCTAAATATCTAGTAAGCCATGACTTTTGCACAAAACTGCAATTCTTTCCAATTTAACGCACCTTGTGGATTTTTGAAAAAGTGAGGCTTACTAGATATTTAGAAAAAAAAACAACAAATTTTAGCGATTTATTCTAATTATTGGGCCCACAAAACTGCAACTCTTTCCCCATTTAACCTTCCTACTCAACATAAAAAAACTCATCCTGTATTGGCCTGCATATATTTGCATACCCGTGTATACTTCAGGTAAATCTCATCTTTAACGAAACTGTATATCGTTTGAATTTGCAAAATAAGACGAACCCAAAATTTGCAAAATATATGCGGTGTAACAAGTCACTATTTAAGTCCAGGGATGGCAATTACCTTTATTTCATTGCTATTTGCGGGTGGGCACTGACAATTTTTTGTTATCCCCTTTATGTAATATAGTCATTAATATTCAGTATTAATATTCAATTTCATCTTGAGATAATTAGTCAACATCACTCTGTGTTTTTAACCTTCGTTTTAACCACTGCTCCGTCATTGGATCCTTGAATATTGTTTGCATCAATCATCAATCAATCGTTTTTGAATCATTAAAGTCATCCATATTTCGTGACATAATAGAGAAAACTACACCCCTGCACCTAATACTTGAGCAAAACCAACTTAATGTAGTCAGTTGGTCTTTTTGATGAACTTTTCGACACTTTGGCTGAGTTTCTTTTTTCCAATAAATAATAAATATTCAAGACTTTTATGGAAATTATAACACATTCGTGAATTTCTCTTCAATAAATTGGGTATGTTTGATCACATTCCGGACAACAACAAACACTGTATTGTCAGCGTCATTTATTTTCGAAAATAAAAATGTTGCAAGTTTCTTTCGTTTTTATCTTTTCGTTTTCAATAATTATTGGTAGGCAATACTTTTTGTACCTAGCAACATGACAACCACTAACAGGGCACCTCGAACAGACTTTCGCCACAACATAAATAGCTTTACAACAGAAGCGTCCATAAAGACATGTGTCAAAAATAAGCGAGCCTACATTTCAATTTACAGAAAAATAACCAATAACTTATACATAAATTTGGTCCTAATACAATCTCTTTGCAATGTGGATTAATGTAAAATCAAATAAAATGCACAATGTTTATCCCTTTAGAAGATATTTCGCGTCAAAGCGAGCATCCTTTTGATACATGTCTTTATGGACGCTTCTGTTGTGAAGCTATTTATTCTGTGCTTTCGCTTTTGGGTCTGTTGGCGAGTATTTAAAGTGTCACAGAAGCTCTAGGAAAGCCCTGAAGTTGAGAAAGTTGGCAACATGGTTTGCATGTCTGCGCGGCGTGGCCTGTCACTCCCTGTCAAGAAATTTACCAGAATTAATTTGTGTAGTGCTTTTTTATAAATTTGTTTTGTTTGTGAAAAAATTGAACATTTCTCTAAAAGTTCGAAGTGAAGAATCGTTCCTTTACAATTTCAAGCCTCAAGATGCCTAGAACCGTCGAGGGAAGCTAGAACTTCGTTATATGCCTGGCTGTAAGTCAAATCGTAATATCTAATAACTTGAAGTAGCTAGGTTTTCTTTGCTTGACGGCAAGCGGTCAACTTGTATTCGTTTTGGGATTTCCAAAGGACGAAAATATAAGAACAAAAGGACCAATTCCATAGACAAACTAAAGTAGGTACCCTTTAAAATTAAAGGAGTTTTCTAACAATCCAACCATTGTTTAGTATTGTTGCAAAGGTTTCTTTACCTAATGTTGAAGTCAAAAGATAATTTAGTTGAATGTGTTATGAAATTGACCCTAACTGCCATTTCAATCAGAAGAGATTTCTCTCGTTCACAACATGCTGTTCTCTGTTCGCTTGTTGTTTGTATTTTTATGAAAATTTAACCATAAGGGAAGGTAATCATCATTTACCTTGTGGCGCACTTTGCAAAAAATTCTCACAAAAATTCGACTTACAACAAAATGTAGTCCACTCTATTTGCCAAAATTTGCCATATTATTTGTCAAAAATGTACCAATCCACACCAGGAATCGTACTTATTATAAATACTTATACTTCTGGGTATATTTTGTTACTTGTTACTGCTTTTATTGTCTGTTAAACAAACGTACCTACTTACTTAGGTACCCAATTATTGAAACAAAGTTCACAAATGTCTTATATTATAATTAAAAAGAGGATTGAACATTTATTAAAAAAGATAAACTAAGCCAAAGTGCAGACTATTCAGTGTACTGCATAGATACGTTGCCATAGGTTTGCACAGGGCTTGTAAGCTTGAGAAAGTTGTGAAAGTGTAACTTATGGAGGAAGCAGGAAAATTTTCTTTTCTCTATCAACTGCCGACAACATAGCCGACAACACAAATGTTTTAGTTTAGCACAAGGTTACTTATTTGCAGACGCCGACATTCCCTGCAGTCTTTTCGTAAACAGATACATACTGTCTCGTCGTAGTGTACGCACAATGGTATCAGCTTGCACCACGGGCGTAGCCAGGATTTAGTTTTGGGGGGGGTTTAGTTTGAGAAGTAAATAAAACAACAAAAATATACTTACATGAAATTTAATATCTATATATTCATCCGAAAAACTACGACATATTTATAAAGTTCTTAACTTTAAATGAAATGGATAAATTAATTTCGTTCCTCTGCGCTAAATCTAAAACCATTATAGAAGAAATCTTCGGCTTTTTCTTTTAAATATATCCACTACTTCATCTGCATGAATTTCTGTTCCATAGTGAATGTTCATTAACCATTAAGTCTGTTTTCACTTGTAGTGTTTCGTAAATAGTTTTTCAGTCTCCTTAGGCTCGAGAAAGACCTTTCTGGGGTAGCAGTGGGTACAGGAATGGTAGCCAAGATTTGTAGTAATGTGTAAATATTAGGATAAAGGTTTTTATCGCACATATCTAGGCATTCCAAACTAGATTTCGGGGTAGGCAGTCTTCTTATCAGCATGCAAGGTAGCTGAAGCTTTGATAGCTAAATCCAAATTTGTTTCTTTATTAGAAACCCCTTGACCTTGACTACACCACTTTTTCCAGTAGTCCATACCTTTAGGTTTATCACCCTTCCTTTTTTTCCCCTCCATTTTTCGACAGTAATAATGATTCACGTATCTATCCTTAACAAGGTCATCGAATAACAGTGCACTAAAATTACTCACTTACACGGTACGCTTAATTCTCTTCACTATTCGTTCACCACTTTTCACTTTTATTCGCTTCGAGTTCGCATGGAACAATACTGCCGTAAGCGCGGTCACGCGCCGCGGCGCCGCTTATATAGCAGCCCAGTAGCCGTCCAGAAACTTCCACGAACTTCCACGAACTTCCACAAAGTTCCGCTCATTTCGACCGAGGGGCGTGGCGAATAATCGGGAAACAACGCAAAGTGTCCCTACAATACAAAATAGTTCGGCTGCAACTGCGTCTGCCTCTCGTCAAAAGATGGCGCTAGGCGCTACTATTACTACATATATTCAACCGTAATAATAATTTAACTCTTCACTCCTCGTATTTTTTCGGTATAATATTAGGTAATATTTTGCTTATTTCGGGGGGGGGGTTGAACCCCCGAAACCCCCCCTTGGCTACGCCCGTGGCTTGCACGCACCTTTGAAATCAACTGACAGAAGTGATAGCCTTGTTGCCAGTTTCTCAGTTCGTGGCTTTGTAATTTAACTCGGTTGTGACTTCAGATATGCGATATTCTTCATAAAAATTGCGATTTTCTTATATAAATCAGTTCGCTAAGTCAAAACAGGGCGAAGCCATAAGGCCCCCGGTTTATCAATAACCAAGTACGGACGATATTAAAATTTTAAAATTGCACAATTGTAACTCGAAAACGAATGGGCCTAGGGCTGCGTTCTTTGTGGCAGTGTGAATTTTTCTCTTTCTCATCGACTTGCATCCACTCCAGTAGGTAGGTAGGTAGGTACATACGTAGCTTGTTGAACGGATGTATCGTTCCAGCTGAAGCGAGGCTAGAGCAATAATATCGTTATACCTCTGAAAATTATGAAGGAAATTCGAAAAAAATAGTATATCGCTTCAGTGACAGAAACTTTAAACAGCATTGTGTTGTTATTTGCATTTGTGAAGTTTCTTGGGATCTTGAATTCCCTTGATGATAAGCGAAAAGCTATAGGATATTCTTATTATTGTGTCCGGCGTGTTTTCTTCAGTTTTTTTTTGTTATTTAGACCTGTTTTCACGATTTACATCGATCGCATCGCAGCTTCCCTTCGGGAATCCCTTTTTGTGTTGTAACTTTTTTACTCCTATACAGGCTTTTGATCTAATCCTCCTTCTTTCACGCACGCTAACACCTTCTTTTCTCGGACGTAGAAAGAGGGGGCCCTTGATCCCTGTGTATTACCCGAAAATGCAAAGAAGGAACGGAAGAAACTTTTTTATTATGAAATTCAAATATATGATTATAAAATGATAACGAATATAAATAAATATAAGTGTTTAAAACGGTTGTTCAGAAATATTCATATACAGTATACAGTGACCGGCAGAAAGTTGGACACAAAAATTTAATGTTTTTAAACTCTGATTTCGATTAATTTAAATTTCTAGCTTCTAATCGAACAAAATTAAAGTTTAGTAGCAAATTCCTGTGTTATCCGATGATAAGTTCCGCTTGCGGTATTTTGTTTTTTTGTAATACACAGGGCGGTCTAAAAAATACAAAAAAGTTAAATTTATTTTTTTTTACTAGGTGGCTGTGACTTTAAATCTGATATTCACCTTTGATTCCAAACAACTTTTGTAAGTAACTTTTTACCGCATTTTAAAAAATTAGGGTACTTTACTCTTGAGCTATTTTGACATATTTGAATCTACCTCGTATCCAAAAAGAGGTATTCAAATTTTGATATGTGCGTTTTGAGTTTGAAATGATGCTCCAACTTTTATCAAGAATAAAATTTTCTGAGAAATTAATAATAAAAAAGTTTTCCATTTGTGTCCAACTTTCTGCCGGTCACTGTATGTACGTTTTTTAGATTTTACTGATCGATTTAAGTGCCTACAAAAAAAGAATGTTAGTGAATATTATTAATATCTATATTTTTTGAAAATTTTACTTCTTTATTTTAGATATTTAAAAATATATATTCAAACGATCGTAGCATACAAATAACTAGAACCATTGAGTAAAGGAATAAATTCCTTTACTCAATGCTAGAACCCTGTTTTACGAATGTCGAGTCTCTATATAGTTTTTTCAATAAAAGAAAATAATACATGAAAATATGCCCAAACAACGCACGAATGTTTTAAATTGGACAGCGTGGTATACCTAATGAATATAAATTGCTATCTAGTACAGGGTGACCCATGCAAGCGGAAAAGTATGTTACGTGGAGACCGGTTGACATAAATTCGTAGTTCAAAAATTGAATTTGTAAAAAAGATTTCATTTGCAAAAAGATTTTTTTTATCGACACCCGTATACAAAATTCTAGTACACCCTCTAATTACCCTTAATTTTTAGTGCAAATTCACTTTTTAAATGAAGATTTTATTTCAAGCAGTCTCCACGTAACACACTTTTTCCGCTTGGATGGGCCACCCTGTAGCTACCTATGTTCACTCCAATTTTGAAATGAAACTATAAAATATTGCTGGCGTCAATTAATGACAAACATAAAAATGCTTGAAATGAAAATAAATAAACTCGGACCATATGGTGCGATGTTTTTATCCCCAATTATTATACAGTTGAATGACGATGTCTTAATTAGAGTTAATCTGACTGATCTCTGATTGAATATGGCTGCTCCTTAGTTTGAAGCATGTATTGCGAAAGTGAGTATTATTATTATGATTAAAATATTATCTTTTACTTCTAATTTTCAATTTGACTATAATCTCCAAGACCTAGACATTTTTAGGGTTATTTGCGGAATTAAGTTTTAATATAATAAGTTCATATTACTTAGTCATTGTTCATTTTTGTCACGAATTTGCCAATTCAGCTATAAAAGAGGTCGTGTTTCAGGCGAGTGCTCTTAGCGATTTTTTAAATGGAATTTTGAGTGGCTATTCAGGTTCCCGTAACTCAAGAAGCCTCCGTAAATGTATGAAAATTTTTGTTGAAATATTGCCAAGAGCACTTGTAGGAAGGGCAGGAGACAGTAGTGTTACGCTTTTTACGAGATCTTGCTTAAAGTCAGTTCCAGTGAGCCGTTAACATTTTGATTCAAATCGACTCTTGTGTCTCTCTACAACCACCTGTACGGTAGAAATAAGTTTGGTTGCGATCAGGGACTCTCTAAAGTAAGGGGGCCCAGCATTATACTTTCCAAAGTGAGGCCTATTCTGTCCACATTCTAATGGTAACAGTGATGACAAGTATGCCATTTTATTGGATAATCTATGAATATAAAATAACAGGAACCTTCAGCGTTAGTAAATATTAATAATGGTCTCCATGATTTCTAAAAATTAGACTTAACAGTGTCTTGTCAACAAGTGCAGAATATGCCAACTGCCAAATGAAACAAATTTATTTTATAGTTGATTTCCAGCAATGATCTCCACGAATTAAAGTAGTAAGTATGGTAAGGCAGTGCCGATTTGGCAAAAAGCTGGATTATAAGCATTAGCATTCCCACTTAACTTTTCATAGGCAAGAACCGATGTAGTTCTATAATATAGGTTACAATAATTTTCAGTGGCGTGTTCTAGCTAAGTAGGTACGCTTAATCAGGCCGTAAAATAAACTTTAAAGACTTATTTACAATTTGTCGCTATTGCACCTTGTTACCAGGTTCCTCAAGCGATCAGGCATTTGTAACATGTACCTATATACATATTAGTGGAGTCAACGTAGACGAAAAATTGTGTTAATTAGGAATTAATTAGGGAAGTCATGTAAAACCTTTTGAAACACCTTCAAACATACTTTTATTTAAAATTCCGCAGGTTATAAAAGTGCGCTATTTAAAAAAAAATAAAAAAAAACTTAAAAAATCGATTTTTCACCGAAATTTCTCAAAAATCGTCTACAATCAATTGTAGAATCATTATTTTTCAATGAAAATGTATATTTTTATGTTTTTTAGATGCTGATTATGAATATGAAGTAAAAATACCTAAATGAAAAACAAAAAGACGCCTAGTAAAAATAAAGTTGAATGCAAGAATAATCGAATTTTCTTCAAGATTTCGTGAAATTTATTGCAGGTATTCATGATAATGAACCAATACGACAGGTAAGGTAAGTAAATTATAAATACGTTTAACGGAATAAAAAGTGAAAATCTAGCTATTTACGAAAAGCTCAAGCAGATTTTTATTTATTTCATGGCATGCTTGACCACGGAAATCTTTGAAAACAAATATCTACCTTCTTCTTTCAAATAATATATTAATAATTATTATTTTGGCGATAACTCTGAAACTAATGAAGATATCGATTTGAACCTTGGGTATTTTTTGTTGTAAATTTAATCTACTTTTCGATTTAACAGAATAAATATATCATTGCATTTAAAATTTCGGAGAAAATTTTAATAAAAGGGAAATTTCTCAAATTGCGCCCTCTAGGCTAGCGGTGACCACGAAATTCGAAATGACGTCACTGGACAATCATTTGATAGAAGAAGGAAAGCTCTCTTCAACAAGCCCTAATTAGACCAATTCGGTTAAGCCAAACCGAAGTTACAGGCATTTTTTTCAAGTCAAGGTTTATCCGCCCGTTTCACCTCTATTTGAAGAGCTAGAGCAAAAAATCCTTAACGAAAATTGTTCAGAATTTGCTGAAGAGTCCAATAAAATTATTTTTGATGTTTATTAGTTTTTTTTTGAGAAAACTCATTTTTCAAATTTACTGTAGCGAATACGCCCCCTAGCGGCCGACCTAGAAACTTAAAAATAATTTCCAGGTATTTTTCGTGACCATATTACTTAAGAAGATTTTTCCCCAAAGCTCCAGGACTATTAATTCCTGGGATATGGTACCTATTCACCTTTAATGAAACATTCTGTATATACCTTGGATTTTCAGTGGGGGGATATATATATAGGCTGTGAATCACGACTACCTGCCAACTAACACACGCACATATAATACATACACACATACAAACGCATGTTCTCAGTGGATCGAAAATGGGGACTATAGTAGTATACAAACATGTATGAAGTATTTATGAGAAAGAAAGCGGAAATTATTATATTTATTAGAGAATTCGTATTATTGTATGAAAGCTGAGAACATACATGAGAGTTTTTTTTTTCCAAAAGCTGATAATCACGAGCGGAAATTATGTAGAAAAATCTTTTGACTAGGAAATGGGAAGTTTAAAACGTGTACTTTCACTTAGGATTGGTCTCATCCCAGTAAGAAACCTCCTTCAGCTTGATTCTTGGATTTAAAAATAAGAAAAATTGAGTTCTGCGTTTCGGGAAATTAATTATAACCCGGTTTACTGCAAAAATAAACGAGAAAAAAGAGAAATACATTAAAATAACTTATGCTATCAAAAAGCACACGTTTTAAGCTTAAAAAAAGTCACCTATTGAGTTTCAATATCTAATTTTATGCGGATATTATGAGCGTTTGAAATAAATATTGAATATACGATAGCAAGAATTTATGAAAAATATCTATGTTCAAAGTGAAAAAAAAAAACAAACAAACGAGGTTTGATATCGTAATCTTATATTGCTCTTTCAAAAGTACATACATTTATAGAAACATTCTGTAATATTGCTCAAAAATATTACAAATTGACCACGTAACGTCAATTATTGTGAAAATGCATGAAATTTTGATCAAGATCAACTTTACAATAATATGACAGACGTATCCCTTCATGGAAATGAATGCTACAAGATTTTTTTAATTGCTTTACAGTGTCACTTTCTAATACGTAAACTTTGTTGCATATGATTTAGTTGAGTGTGTAAAAAGTTATTACTGTTTAACTGTCTCGCGTTCCACGTTCCGCTCTCAATTTCGGCTGCCTCTTAAATACGAGGAAACATGAAAACGTAGGATTTAAAAAAAAATCTCATTCATTACTTAAATATTTTACAAAAAATATGTAAATAATTTTTTAAAAAATTGCCTGCTCTTTCGAATGGTATTACTTAAATTTTATAAAAACACTTATTAAATAAGTTATTAACAAAAAACCTATATTTTTGACAGTTGTTGTTAAATAAAAAAAATCGCACACTATTTTGCGCTGCGGACTCTTCGGATTTTGTTTTAAGACATCAAAACGAACACATTCCAACAAAATCTAAAACTCCCGGAATTTGTTCGAAGTTATTTTCCTGGTTGACTCCACTATATACTCGAACCAAGAGGAACCAAATATGTCAGTGCAATCTACTAAACTTCTATTATCCGCCTGCATGCAGTTTTATACAGAGCTGGAATTACCAAGTTTGTTGTCTACAGGGTGATTCAGTCATGATATACAAAATTTTAACCACAGGTGAAAAAAATAGCTTAATACGAATATAAAATTTAACAAATTTTAAAGTCAACCAAAAAAAAAATAAAAAACATTTTCCCAAGTGCACTAAGATCTCTACCTAACGGCGCTAGCCTACCCAGCTGGTAAGTTTGCTCGTCAAGGCTGGTGCGCAGTTGCACAACATATCGTAAATGTAGGTTTTACCATTGAGTAAAGGAATAATTTTACTCAATGGTTTTACGTATTCACAGAAATATTCTGCTGTGTGTGACGATAAAAACAATATGGTCTGAGCTAATTTAATACCTTTTTTACTCGCTTTTTGATTTCCAATGCCAATCCTTCTCTTATTTTGTAAATATCAATGTACCTAATGTCTAAACATGTTGAGCATCAATTAAAACTGTGCACAAAAGGTACAAACGCACTACCTGTATTTCCATAAGATTGTACCGGTAGTAATTTATTCGTGTAGCCGATTCTACTTACACTATGGTAAACCAAGCAACAAGGTACCTATACAAGAGCACGAACTGTGAGTAGAGTCCTGTGACAGCGGCTTCTACGGCCCACAGCGCGAAACGGCGAGAGAAGCATAGTTCTTTCCTCTGTTTTCGACTCGGTACTACAGCCGTCGCCGGCGAGTGGGCTGGTTATTGGTACGCCGTAACTACGCGGCGCGCACAAGCGGCAACATAGCATACCGGAGCGCGGAGTTACTGGGGTGATAAGGTTGATTTGCACTTGCACCATGTTTTAGACTTCGGCAAATCCCCTGCACGTAGGCGGGCCGAAGTTGAGTTATCATGACCGCGGTAGCGAGCAGTGGAAGGAGGCAAGAAGGAGACTGCCGCAGGCGGAGGAGACCGCAGAACCCAGCTCGCTCCTCCCGCGGCAGGCGGAATAACGAAAGTCGTAAATGGTGGGGGCAATTTGGTCGTGATCCCACCCGGGCAATACTTCTCGTTAGAAGAATCGAGATAGGGCGTCTCATCATGACCCCCACCTGCGAAATAGATACCCTAGTTACCGTAGCAACTACAACTATCACTCTACATCGAATTGGACTAGCTCGATTCTTTGTACTGGTTCTCAGAGGCGGATTCAGGCAAATCTAAACGGGGGGGGGGGGGGGTGTGGTAAATTTTTTTCCCGAGGGGCCGGGTTAAAGGCAATTTTTCGAATATAGGTAATATGTATTTTTGTGAAAAATAAAATAATTTATTTCTCTACAAAAAAACAAAAAAAAATGTTTACCCAACAAAATAAAAAAACAAACTTAAATAATAAACATAACAAAACAAAATCACAAAAAGGAACAATAATTCTTTAGATCTAAAAAAATAATGTACTTATCACAAAATAAAATCATATTTTCTCTTCTTTCGCGCAAATTGATATTTTCTTCATTTATGGGTACATTGTGCGGTGAATATCGTCCCTCTTATCACGTAAGGGCGTAACTAACAAAAAATGCGAATTTGAGTTACGCCGCTTAATAAGTCCCTCTTGGGGATGGCTTTGATTTCACAAAGTGGCGCATATGTAAAAACTTATAGGTGAGGCATAGTCAACACATCACCTGACGGCGTAAATGCGAACATCCACAAAATATTTCTCACGTATAGGCGTAAGTCAAGATACGCCCGTTCGTGTGAAATTAAGTGACAACTTGAAGGGGAATTTTGTGGGCGTAACTTGCAGCAAATGCGCGCAAAGGAACCAAGAAACATATGATTCTAACCTATAAACCAGCGCAGTTGTATTTCGAGGAAGTTTCAGAGGCGTGGATATTTTTCTATTGTTAAAATGGACGTACTTGTGGTTTGGAAAGACGGTAACGTAAATGTAGTGTCTTTAACTAAAAACTGTGAAGTGCCGGAAAATACGTAAAGGTTGTGCAGTTAAAATGTTATACAAACGCCGGTGGTATACAACACAAATAATTTCAAAAATATTTTTAAATATGATTCCAAAGATTCAGAAAATATAACAATATTTATATAATATATGACGAAAATGTTTTGCTAAAATATTTTTCCTTCTATTATATTAATATTCCCACAAAATATTTTACAAATATTTAAAAATAATTCCATAGTACCTACTTGAAAATTTTGCAACATTTATAAAACATTATAGTACCTAATATTTCTCAAAATCTGTTTTATAATATTTTATAAATATTATAAGAAATATTATTACAACACTCACTTAAATGTTACGCCGAAGTTTCAGGATTTTTTTTAAAGTTTGCTTCATGAAACGGAGTAGGTACCTAAGTTTTGGTTTTATTCTTATAAAATACAAAGGATTCTATTTTTTATTTTTGTATTGTCTCTGTACCTTGGTAGAAATAAAATCTTTCACTTACAACTATATTATGGTTTAATGTTTCAATACTCTTGTTTCCAAATTTTATTTTTAAAAAAGGTCGTAACTTGATTGCTATACTGAAAAAGAATATTACGTAGAGGCGTAAATGCAACCTTTTTTCTTAAAAAAAAACCTATTAAATTTATTAACAAATAATGCACCAGCTTAAACTACGTTCTTTCGTCGTATCACTATAAAAATATTATTTGATTCTATCGTGGAAGTTACATGTGAGAGTATTTAATAGGGTAACCAATTTTGTTTTTTTCCTCTTCCTGTAAAATAAGTAAAAATCAGATACGCCCATACGTGAAAAGAGGGACGATATTTAAATAGGGCTGAATTACTTAGTCTGTCTTGGACCATAATGGTACGTAACCAAGTTTTAATTCTTTTAAGTGAAGAAAAATTTATTTCCGCCGATGCATTGCTTATCGGGAAACTGGTATTGCCAGCACAAGCTTTATTGAGAAACTGAGGAAAATATACTAAAAACGCTCTTTAATTGTACACTAGATTGTAACAGGCAAATATTTCATGTCCCTAGAATTCCCTAAGCGGCGGCCATATTGATATTATTGATAGGTGACGGAGGACAGGGCCGCAATCAACAGAATTTACATTTTACTCGCACACGAATCATAAATTTAAATAAATATAAATTAACATTAAACTCTGTTCTTTCAAGCATATAGAAACAGAAACAGGCTATAGTTATAGTTTCTGGTTTGAAGTTAGATTAGAGCCACATACACAGAGATCGAATATCAAAGGTTAAAGTTAGGCATCTGTCACAAGTTCTGACATTTTTGCCCAAAACATTGCTGCCAACCTTGTATTACCAAATTAAGAAATGTTTTTATTTCTAGTGTGCAACTAAAGAGCGTTTTTAGATTACCTAATAACATTCCGGTTGTAAAGTAGGCGCACTGAGAGATTGCGTCCGCGGGGAAGCGGGGAGCGCGGAGAACGATTTGTCGCTATTGGCCGACTGCAACAGTGCAAAAAATGCACCGCGCTTTCGTCTTCGCAATTAAAAATAGAACCAAGGCGAGGTTCAGAGGACTGATTATCCCTAGGCGTGCGCGTCGAAATTAATAATACTAAGAAGTTTTCAAAACTATAAATTTCGACAGAAGAAATCTACTTTTATGTGTAAGTACCTGGTATAATAAAAAGGGGAGGAATTTTTCTCTTAATTTTAAACTGTTTTAACTGTAGGAGTACTAGTTTTTTTGTTTGTTAAAGTACAAAAATTTTACTTGTTTACTGTGTTCATTTATGTCACTATGTATATCCTTGACAACTTTTAATAATTATTTATTCAAAAATTGTAGTGTCCTGATGAAGACCAAATAAATAGGTCGAAACGTCGACAAGAATGAAATATTAGTTTTCTTACGTACTAAGACGATAATCCAACCAACAAAATTGAATCATACAATAATATTGGTTGTAGAAAAGGGGGGAGCGGTCGCCCCCCTCCCCGCCCCTCCCTGTATCCGCCACTGCTGGTACTTCGGGACACCAAACATGGTATTTCCAGCTCTGTATATGACGGGACTAGCCCTAGCCCAATGGTTACGCAATTCGTTATTAGCAGTCTGGTTATATTATTTTGCCTGGGGATGAGTATGACGCTACCATCGACCATTGAACTTTTCCTCGTTGCAGACGCCTTCGGACGCCGCCGCCGTCGCCGGCGGGGCGCCCCGGGCCGCCGGCCCGACCGCGCCGTGATGTGCGAGGGCCCGCCAAGCGAGGCGCCCGGCGGGGGCCGCGCACCCCCGCCCGCCCCCTTCGCCGGCGCCGCCGCCGACCGGAACCGCAACGACGCGCCGGACACTGACCGGGAGAAGTGAGTGGGGGATGGGAGATGGGAGGGGGGTGGGGAGGGGACAGGGCATCGGGCTCTATCTTGGATAGTTGCGGCTGGAAATGAAACCAAAGTCTAGAAATACTAAAGTCCGTTCACTTCTTTGATCTCTCGGAAAAGCCGACAATTTTTTGCGACCGGTCGTAAATCAGCGTCACCTCGCACGCTTCGCATTTACGGGGGCGATTAAACGAAATCGCCGTCAAGCTAAGTTATACGGGGGCAGGTTCATATTGACTTTCCGTTATTTACCAAAGTCTACAAATATTAGTATACCTATTTGTAGACTTTGGGACAACATTATTTCACACCTATTTGAATCATTGCAATTCACATTATTATGCTGATGATACGCAACTGTATTTATCCTTCAATTTTGTTAATACTGGAAACGCTACCCGTGCGATCAATAATGATCTGCAGGCATTGTTTGATGCACCGAGGAGCCATTGCCTAAGCATTAATCCCCAAAAATCTGCAGTTGTTCTGTTTGGCCCTAAATTGTCTCGTCTAAAATGTGCGCAAAACTTTAGCCTTTCAATTAATAATGAGAAAATTCCATTGGTTACATAAGCGAAAAATTTGGGCGTTCTGATGGACTCGGATTTGCGTTTTCCTACTTATGTATCTCATATGCTCAAGAAGGCCTACTTGAGCCTAAAGCACGGGCGTAGCCAAGGGGGGGGGGTTCGGGGGTTCAAACCCCCCCCGAAATAAGCAAAATATTACCTAATATTTTACCGAAAAAATACGAGGAGTGAAGAGTTAAATTATTATTACGTTTGAATATATGTAGTAATAGTAGCGCCTAGCGCCATCTTTTGACGAGAGGCAGACGCAGTTGCAGCCGAACTATTTTGTATTGTAGGGACACTTTGCATTGTTTCTCGAGTATTCGCCACGCCCCTCGGTCGAAATGAGCGGAACTTTGTGAAAGTTCGTGGAAGTTTCTGGACGGCTACTGGGCTGCTATATAAGCGGCGCCGCGGCGCGTGACCGCGCTTACGGCAGTATTGTTCCATGCGAACTCGAAGCGAATAAAAGTGAAAAGTGGTGAACGAATAGTGAAGAGAATTAAGTGTACCGTGTAAGTGAGTAATTTTAGTGCACTGTTATTCGATGACCTTGTTAAGGATAGATACGTGAATCATTATTACTGTCGAAAAATGGAGGGGAAGAAAAGGAAGGGTGATAAACCTAAAGGTATGGACTACTGGAAAAAGTGGTGTAGTCAAGGTCAAGGGGTTTCTAATAAAGAAACAAATTTGGATTTAGCTATCAAAGCTTCAGCTACCTTGCATGCTGATAAGAAGACTGCCTACCCCGAAATCTAGTTTGGAATGCCTAGATATGTGCGATAAAAACCTTTATCCTAATATTTACACATTACTACAAATCTTGGCTACCATTCCTGTATCCACTGCTACCCCAGAAAGGTCTTTCTCGAGCCTAAGGAGACTGAAAAACTATTTACGAAACACTACAAGTGAAAACAGACTTAATGGTTTGGCTCTAATGAACATTCACTATGGAACAGAAATTCATGCAGATGAAGTAGTGGATATACTTAAAAGAAAAAGCCGAAGATTTCTTCTTTAATGGTTTTAGATTTAGCGCAGAGGAACGAAATTAATTTATCCATTTCATTTAAAGTTAAGAACTTTATAAATATGTCGTAGTTTTTCGGATGAATATATAGATATTAAATTTCATGTAAGTATATTTTTGTTGTTTTATTTACTTCTCAAACTAACCCCCCCCCCCCAAAACTAAATCCTGGCTACGCCCGTGGCCTAAAGGCACTTTATCCGCATCGGAAAATTTTAAATCAACGCATGAAGTTACTTCTCACTGAATCCCTAGTATTAAGTAATTTTAATTACGCTGATGTTCTGTACAACACCTGCATAACAAAATTTGATGCCACGCGAATACAGTTGCCTTCGTTTCACATACGGTATTATAGAAGACGTGAATCTATTTCCCATATATTGAAAGATGCGGAGCTGTTATCCATGGCCCAACGTCGCCTATTTCATTCTTGCTGTTTTTATCAAAATTTAACAACTTCCAAAACTCCTAAATATTTATTTGATAAGGTTATATTTCAGAACGATATCCACTCAGTTAATACCAGGAATCAGTTGCTTGTTAATGTGCCCAAACATCATACTGCACTATTTCAAAGGTCTTTTACATATTCAATTTGCAAAGTTTATAATAGCCTGAATGTAAATCTCAAAAGCCTACAGCCGAGTAAATTTAAAAAGGAAGTAAAATGACAAATATTAAGTGGCCTTGTTTCTCTGTGAGCTGCCCCGTATAGTAGTGGTTATTGTATGGACCACACAATATTGGTGGAGTGGTAATATTTTTTTATGGATTAGTAAGAAAGAAGCCAGTAAATAAGTGTCTTAAGTTATGTTGCTGGAAAAATATCGTGTTCCAATTTGAAGAGATGTAATGAAGAAAAAACAAATATCCTGATATCTTTCTGAAAATTGGCATATAACACATTTTTTTCCGATATTCCAAAAGACAAACCCAATTTTTCCAAATTTTTAGTTTTATGTCAAATTTGACAGGAATGGGCTATGACGTCAAGACTCTCTTTAAGCGCAGTATGCTCCAACCACGGCCCTCGTAAAATAGCTTTTTCAATACAATCATTTGTCCCATTACGAGGGCCGTTATTGTTCCAACATATCCCAAAATCATGTTTTCAAAAAAATCGTATAATACAAATTTTTCCCATTTGATGCTAACTTTATGAATAGCACTTTATAATATAAAACTATATACACTATATAAAAAAAAACTTGTTATTCTTTGGTTTAAAAGAAAAGTAACACCAGTCACATATAAAAAAACAAAAAAATATATACTTTTTAATATTTAAAAAAGGACTAAAAAACGTGGGGCGCATGCAATAGCTAATAATAATAATTATTGATGCAAGCACACTTAAGTCACTAACAATTATTGTACCTATTGCACTGCAAATAATGTTTTCCAATGGTAGCTACTTTTCTACACTCCTTATTATTATCTATTGCACGCGCCCCAAATCTGTATGGGTCTAGCAGAACACGGGCGTAGCAAGGATTTAGTTTTGGGGGGGGTTTAGTTTGAGAAGTAAATAAAACAACAAAAATATACTTACATGAAATTTAATATCTATATATTCATCCGAAAAACTACGACATATTTATAAAGTTCTTAACTTTAAATGAAATGGATAAATTAATTTCGTTCCTCTGCGCTAAATCTAAAACCATTAAAGAAGAAATCTTCGGCTTTTTCTTTTAAATATATCAACTACTTCATCTGCATGAATTTCTGTTCCATAGTGAATGTTCATTAGAGCCAAACCATTAAGTCTGTTTTCACTTGTAGTGTTTCGTAAATAGTTTTTCAGTCTCCTTAGGCTCGAGAAAGACCTTTCTGGGGTAGCAGTGGATACAGGAATGGTAGCCAAGATTTGTAGAAATGTGTAAATATTAGGATAAAGGTTTTTATCGCACATATCTAGGCATTCCAAACTAGATTTCGGGGTAGGCAAGTTTGGCTGCAACTGCGTCTGCCTCTCGTCAAAAGATGGCGCTAGGCGCTACTATTACTACATATATTCAAACGTAATAATAATTTAACTCTTCACTCCTCGTATTTTTTCGGTATAATATTAGATAATATTTTGCTTATTTCGGGGGGGGGGGGGGGTTTGAACCCCCGAAACCCCCCCCTTGGCTACGCCCGTGTAGCAGAAATTATTTTATACTTTTGAGTCCGATTTTATAATATTTTATACTTTTTAGTTAGTTTTAAAAGCGCGTTAAAAAACATTCTCGCGGGGACTGCGGGGAGCTGGGCAGCGGGTAGTGGGCCAGATCGGCGCAGGCGGCAGGGCTGGGGGCGCTCAGGCTAAAGGGGCGGGGTGGGGGGGGGGGGGGCGATCGCCCCACCTAGCTACGTCACTGCCCCTCTACCGCCAAAGTATACTATTTTTAACATAGATACAAAGCGATGTAGGATTGAACATTTTTATATTGTCGAATAAAAAAAATATACCTACATTTCAATATTATATTTCAATGATTTCACACATAAAATACATGAAGCAAAAAAGGTTAGGTACAAAAACACAGGGACAATTATTATCATCATCATTAATGAAATGAACTTTATTATGTACAGGGTTATTCAACGAAATGACTCACCCTCCGTATCAGTAAAATCTGAAAATGTTTATTGTAGGTACCTGTAAATATAAATCAAGAAGGATATTTTACTGGCATAGCAGGTAAAGTATAATCAGTGGAAAAAATGCACTCCAACCGGGATTCGAACCTGAGACTCGCCCGTAGATGCTTTGAACCAACTAAGCGATCAGAGCATACGGATTCCATCGAGTGCATTTTTTCAACTGATAATTCTTTACCTGCTTTGCCCATAAAACATCCCTCTTAATATTTTTTGTTATTGCATTGATCTATCACGAGATCACAAATTCTCAGCATTTTGAGAAAAATACCCAGTATATATTTTCATTGAATTTACTTTGAGTGGTGCTATGGACCATTCAACTGTTTTGAGGAGATTCCATAGTATACTTGATATCACGAATAATGATCCCTGCATCACAATAATAGTCGACAATGAAAATTGCATTGTTGGCCATTGTGACGCAGGGATCAAGATTCATGGTATCCACTATACCAGTGACTATAGAAAGAACTATACCTAACTAGTCACTGATGGACATGGTACACTACTGGACTCGCCAGATGCCTTTACAATTCCTATCGTGCTCAACTTTGACACCCTGCAGAATGAAACTAGCTGTATATTTTTTGCATTTTAAAAATGGCAGGAAGGTCAAAAGAAGAAGAAAAAAGTTCAGACGATTTTCTCCAAAAATAAAGTTTTTATGGATTTGTATAAGTATGTTTAAAATTAGCCTTGGAAATTTTAATAAAATTATTTCAAACAATTTTGAAATTTTTGATCAAAATCAACTCTAAAAACTTGATTTTAGAACTATTTCGGTTTGAGATTAAGCGGGATACTCTCCAGTTACTTCGAAAATCGAAAACCAATTTTAATTTTTTTGTCTTTAACACTTCTTATCCCTGGACATAAATATGTCTATAAACTTTAAAATGTTACAGATATCAAATCATTATTGGTTTAGGCGGTTTGTATGTTTATTTATGCAGTGTTCTGTTATCAGTGGGTGCTAATTCGTTTAATCAGAATATTCATTAATATTATAAGTGTGCACAGGAAACAAACGCGATATAAAGAGAAATAGATACCTATCTAGGTATAATATTATTTTTAAGTTCACAAACTATCAACTTGTAAACGCATATAAAATATAATCCCATAATCATAAATACAAAAGCTTCCACTTAACTGAATACAGCACATGTCAGTTCCATAATTATCGGCTCTGGGAAAACTCGAAAACTGCTAAATTGCGCGGAAAACGCGTGCTAGAATATTAAATTAAAGCCCGTCTCCAAAAGTTTAATTCCAGGGAATTTCTTGGATCTCGAAAATTACGCCTGAAATTAAATCTAGTCCGAAAACTTGTTTTAGCGCAAACATAACCCGAATTGTGTTAAAGGTAGAAATTTTCGTCTGCGGTAGGAATCCAAATTAATTTGTAAATGGCATACCAGGTTTTATAGGTAACGGACTAAGCTGTGCTGGCACCAAACTCTACCCCACACATTTGTCTACTTTATCCTTGGGGCTCCCGTAGGATCACATAACATGAACTAAATGAAGGAGTTAAGCTATAAGGTAGAAAGGGGCAGGGGTTTTGGGCGGGATTAGACCCTAGACTAACCTCCTGTGCATTACACGGAATATAATATAGTTAACTAGAACCCACACAAAACTGCCGTGCAATACAAGAACCTAGTAACTCGAAAAACGTCATTTTAGACTGAAGGGATTTTTTTTAAAATTGTTATTTTGGTTGCTGTTGTTTTTATTTTAAGAGTTAAATTAATGAAATTTTGGGTACTTTAATAAAAAATGTAGCTCTTTAAAACTATTATAACCGATTTTAAATATTCTGTACGTAAACCAAAATACGCACACCTTTCTAGTTACTAGTTTCATAAAATGCTAATTTTTGCAAAACAAAAACCTAGTAAGTGAAGTTATAGCGAATCACTGCTAAGAATCCATCCCAAAAACCTAGTAAATCCAGTTACAGTAACTTATTGATAAAAAAATTCCACACAAAACCATAGCAAATAAACAAAATTGTTTTAAGCTACCAGTTGTAGTTATAAGTTCAAGTTGATAAACTTTTTAGTAAGTAAATAATATAGTTTCTGTATATTAAATTGTTTATTAAATATTCTAAATAAGTTAAAATTAAATTAAATTTCTTTGGTTTTTTAAGCAGTCGCCTTAAAAATGTAATAAAAACAAAAAAACAATTATTAATATGATTCACAGGATAAATCGTATTTCAAATTTTCAAAGCTGGGCCGTTGATTTCCCTAAATCTTCTAGATCATCCGAAGTTGACAAACTTTTCCAAAAGAGTTGTTTACGAGGTGGCATGTGTGGTAATAGTTCTTTAGTTATGATGTGTTTCTTGTTTGTATTTAATCCTCTGGGTAATGTATGTATATGATTCAGGCAAGGAAAATTTAAATTTAGGATGTAAAAATGCCACTTCTAAAAATTCTTCTTCTAGTGAGAGTTTGTAGAACAATTTTTTAGATCCTTTTCTAAACTGCACAGATCTAATATCACTTAATTTGGACAGAACACCGCCTTTTTTTCTCTGCAGGCAGCCATTTTCAAACTTTTTAAATCTACAGCATGTAGAGCAATAACTTTATTAAATTTGTTCGACTCCTTTATGAGTTTTTCCAAATCCTCCATGTCTAAAATTTCTTCTGTTTTATTCCATTTATTTTTTTATTCCATTTATTTTTTATTCCATTTATGCCAAAGGCATAACTCGACTTAGGAGACATTATGTTTCAATAATACATACATTTTTAATTGTATGTAGAGTTGCTACATTCTTAATTTGTTTTTCATATAAAATTACAAATTAGTAAAAGAACTTAAAAATTATTGTCTGGAAAAGAACAACTTATTAAATAATGTAAGACAAGTTACTAGGTTATTGTTTTTTTTTTTTTAATTTGGACCATAGCAAGTCTACATAAAATGTTCCTATTTGGAATTAAATGAAAATCACATGTTATAACTCTTTTTGCTGTATTTTATAGTTGTAGAGTGAGAGAGCAATAATTAAAATTAAAAAAATATTATAGTAACTCGATTTGATGACTTATGCTACCTTGGGAAAGTCCAGTTACTAGAAAACGCGCTGCTTGTTTCTCGCCAATAAAAAGCAAGATTTCAATTTTAAAAATAGGTACATGTCCGTATTCGTGTCGCAATTTCAAATATACAAACAAAGCAAAAACCTAGTAAGTCGAGTTACTAGGTTCTTGTATTGCACGGCAGAAAAAATGTTTTATTACAAGGAAATAGTAAAAAAAGTATTTTTCTTGAAATCGGCAGTGCATGAAATCTCTCATAATCGTCATTAAAAGCTCAGAAATCGGCACTGAAATAGCCCATTATTGTACGATTTTTTCAATGTTTTCTGTTGGGAAGCGCCGTGTCTCGTCGTACTAGACCTAGGTAGAGCGATCATTAAAGTCAAGCAACGCCGCGCGCAGTCGGTTCATGGACGGGTGATCCATTATGATTATTTTTTTGACTAATAAGTCATAAAAACTAATAAGTCATAAAACCTATTTTCTACAACGGTCAATAAAAGTAGGCATTAAACCATTGTTTTCAATGCACAAACTACGAGATTTTTTCATTGTTTCAAAACAAATGGGTAGGTGTAGGTAGGTACTCTACGCGCTAGGTGTGATTTCAGGCGGTTGACGCTAAGTCAAACTTATATTAGTATTATAATAGAGGAAAGTCGCCGAATTTCGGATACTACTTTCAATTTACTAAGTATTTATTATACACAAGTGTTTTTTATTTATTTTTTCATATAAGCATATGCAACGTGTTATAATGAAACAAAATTTATTTTCAAAATAATTTTACTACATTTGTTTTTTCCAAGAAAACGACGGTATATGAATTCGGTACATTTTGGTGCGACTGAAAAAAGGGTCCTAATTTCGGACACTGTATCCGAAATTAAGAGACTACTTTCTACAAGTGCAAAAACTATATATTTAAACAAAAGGCGCACACATACGTTTTTCCTAGCTTCTTTATTAGCTTGTTTGATGTAATTTCCAATTTTTCGGGACCGAAACAAAATTGGAGACATTAGGATAGGTAGGTATCCCATTTGTTTTCCTCTGACCTCATTATAATAGCCAGTTTCAATGGATCTGTCAGTTTTTCTGAAAATAAACAATTTACTCGCAACCAGCATATTATATTAAGCCAGAATTTTGGGTTTCTGGTGTCCGAAATTAGGAACTTCAGACTATCGGAAATTAGGCACCTTTTCACTTTTTAGGTTAGAGTAATGAAATCTGTTTAATTGTGACTAGAATTCCGGCTTAATTAATATATTATCTTACCTACGACGCAAACACAAAATTCTGGAACGATTATTTAAAAGATCGACACAGCTCAAACCGTGATTGGACATAAAACTCCGCCATGCAATTTAGACGTTTGGAGCTGCCATCTAATGGAGAGAGATTGTACCACCACAATATTGCATAGTGGGCTTAATTTGACTTTTTGCATTGTATAGGGTGAGGTTTCAATTTAAAACAACAGATGGCTTCTTAGATAAACCACTATCCGAAATTAGGAAACCATCCGAAATTAGGCGACTTTCCCTTACTCATTGATTAATCGATTACTTCTATTAATTATTGATTGCTTAATTATTTGTTATTTCAAATTTTTATTTTTGATTTCTCAAAAAAATTCTTCTAGGTACTTAAGTACCAACATAAAAGTTGACATTCCTTACGAAATCTAGGAATATTTCGTTATAATTCAGTACTAGCACAGAATATATATAGCCTACGGCAAACGCGCTATTTATTCTGTGGTACTAGTCATAGAGCTACTGGCACTTTTTTAAATACGTGTCATGAGTAAAAAAATGCCTAGTTGTTGAAGACCTGAAGAAAGTTGTTAAGTTAAGAAATTGTTCCAAATTAAATTATTTTAAAATATTATTACATATTATTTGTGTTCTCTATATTGACGTTTTCGAAACGCAACTAATTAACAAATGTTTGTTGCAAACCTTCATAAATCCAAGTCGAAAATTTGTCCATAGGTTACTTACTTTTTGGAACACACTGTAGGTATAGAGTTTTATTCTTCAGTGTGCCCCCAAACGACTCTTGATAAGACAACAAAATATCAAGTTGAAATTTTATTTTGCGGAGTTCAGCTTGGTTAGAAACCAATTTGTGACATATTTACTTTTAAACATATACCTATTATACAAATCCATGAAATATTTATTTTTTGAGATAATCGCCTGAACTTTTTAAGGCCTTTAAAAACCGCTTGGTTTGACCTTCCTACCATTCAAAATGCAAATCCAGGGCCGGCTACGATTTTTTCGAAACGATTTTCACGAAAAACATTTAGCGATTTTTTTTTATTTAAAATCTTAAATAAGACACCCCAAAACCCCCACACACCAAATTAGTTAAAAAAAACAAGGCTGAATCGCAGAAGTCGAAATTTTTGTTCGATCCTTTTTGTCGTTTGCAAGACTCATTTGACCTGTCCGGGGACATACTGTAGATATAAAGTTCTCATGTCGTTTCTTGCTTTTTATATGAACGTCATCGTGATAAGTAAACAGAAAATTTAATCTTGGGACTTAATCTTAAATTTTTTACTTCCATCTTGCGAAAATTTATTTACCTACTGCTTTTAAATATTGCAATCTAATAAGAAAACCACTATTTTATGAAGTAACTGACAAAACTATTTCGTTTCTCATTTCTCGACATGGACCGGGAGATAGTGACAGATTTTTGGACGTGATTTTACTCAGTATGCCTTTCAAAGGGCATTATGTGGCACATATTCTCACAATAATAAGGTATGAATCAGAGAGTCATCCTGGGTTCTTCATGTGAAAAACTGAGTTTTCAATTATTCGAAAAATATGCGTTTTAATATAATTTTATACAGGCTGCCATGTGTTTTATAATGAAGCTCAAAAAGAAAATTCCTCGGAAAACCATAGGCATACTGTTAGGGTGGGTCCAAAGGGCTATTATTGCCACGTGATCTTGTATTTTAATAATTAATTTTTCCACGTTTCTGAACAGGCTGCCAATGAGAAGTATGCAAGTTCTTATTATGAAACTGCCGAAGAAAAGATGGCATACCGTTTGCGCATGTCCAAGTACACTTTACATCGAATAACTCGTTTAAATGATTAAATAACATTCAATTTAAAAAGTACTTGGACATGCGCGAAAGGTATGCCATCCTTTTTTCAGCATTTTCATAATAAGAACTTGCATACTTCTTGTTGGCAGCCTGTTCAGAAACTTGGAAAAATTAATTATTAAAATACAAGATCAAGTGGCAATAATAGCCCTTTGGACCCACCCTAACGGTATGCCTATGGTTTTCCGAGGAATTTTCTTTTTGAACTTCATTATAAAACACATGGCAGCCTGTATAAAATCATATCAAAACGCATATTTTTCGAATAATTGAAAACTCAGTTTTTCACATGATGAACCCAGGATGACTATCTGATTCATACCTTATTATTGTGAGAATATGTGCCACATAATGCCCTTTGCAAGGCATACTGAGTAAAATCACGTCCAAAAATCTGTCACTATCTTCCGGTCTAACAGGTAAAATGTGGCCAAGGAAAAATTTCTGTTATACCTATTCTTATGCTAACTAGGCTAGCCATAAACAGGCCTACGTACATCGCAACTCATCAAGTAGGCATCGTCACAAAAAATATCTTTGTTTTTCCACCAGGAAGACTTGGGCAAATAGTTAATCCGACCCAACAACATCACTATAGACCACAGTAAAAAAATTCTTGTCAGCGTTTTCCAGTCAGATCTAATTAGAGATATGGGGAGCTCGCGTCCGTTGTTCCTTCCACATTTTCCCGTCTCCTGCCTCCCATTTCCGTCGTGCGCTTTTCTTCCTAGCCAATTTACGTAAAAGTACGGAATTTTTCGGAAAAAACTTAGGAGAGGTTGCTGCCCCGGGGCCAGCGAAAACAACTTATCTGGATCGGGAGCAAGCTGACAGTTTCGCTCTAAATTTCGTCCAAAAACAAAGCTCGCAACAGCGCCGCCCTCATTTTTCAGCGGCGAACTTTTAATGAAAATATGTTTTTGCCCGAGTTTAACGGCCCTTATGAAATTATGACGATATAAAAATTGAAACGATAAAATGGGCTGGAGGCAAGGAGCCCTTTTGCAGGTTACGATGATGTTTCGGTTTAGGCTTGAATTGACATTTAAATGAGACATGTAACAACTAAATAATGTAATAATGTAAGTTACAGTTTTAATTGTTTTTAATCCACATGCAACTTGTTTTAAGCGAGTAGGCAGGTAAAATAGGTACGGTGTAAATAAAGTCACTTGGAACCGCATAAAAACCTTTGAATTTTATACAGGTGATTTCTGCTGAGAAGTCTGGTATTTTTACCAGTAGCAGAGCGTGGCAAATTTTTAGCACGAAATAAAATTGATTTAATAGTAGTTATTCAAATTTTTGAGTGATAAACTTGAAATTTAGGAAGTAACTAAAATAAATTAAAATCGAAATATCTTAGCATTTCCGGTGTTACTAGAAATGTCTTCAACATTTTTAAATAGATACCGAACATCGGTCTATTTACCTCTTGCATTTTACAAATAGCAAGGAAAAATGTCTAATAGCCAGATTGTTTGAGAGGTGAAGAAATGATCATAAAAATAATAAAGCCATTTTGAAGTTATACTCTGGTTTGGCGATAAATTAACTATACAGGGTGTAATTTAAATAAGTTAAAATATTTCAGGATAATAATCCTCAACCAATTCTAAGAAAAAAGTTCATAAAAATATAAATAAATCGGTTAAAAGGCAATATAAATAAAAAAGTCATGGGATAAAGATCATTTTGTTTTTGATTTTCCAAGTCGTCGAATGTCCTAACCTTCCTATAAACTAAGCTTGAGTAAAACAAGGTTTTGACAGATGACATGATTAAAGAAACATGAAACTGTGTTGCGATCTTAGACAAGGAAAGAGAGAGGACGCCTAACAGCGCCCGCGGCCGTGTTACCGACTGGCACATCGCACGACAGGCCAGTGGCGTAGCATGAAACGCGCTCTTAGCCAATATCACAAAAATGTTAAAAATGAAAAGGTATAGTTAGTTAATTTTGACTTACATGTAATTTGAAATATTGGTATTTATTTGCAGATAATTTCCTAAATGTAAAGCTGGTGTCAAGTGCCGAAATATATTTATTTGCGGCGAATTCGAATCAATCAAAATAAAATAAATAATGCACCCTCATGGAAACCAGCCCATATTTTATGAAACTATCGCCATCAATTAAGAAATTTTCAATAAAAACGATGTTAAAAAAATAATTATATTGGTCCTATTTACAAACACTTTATCATACTAAAAGGTAGAAAGGAATTTGAAGAAGTTATATTGACAAAAAATAAAGTTTTAGGGTATCTTTCAAAAGTAGCTTGTTAAATATTTACCTGTGGAACGAAATCCCAGGCTCTTGCTTTTCACTTCTGCTTTTGCAACCAAACGCTGAACAATTCACCATCGTAAGAGTATATTTCCCCTTAATCAGTGTTACTTTTAATTAAAAAATTCACGAAATTAACTCACAACTTATACTCGCTTTGTTTGACACATATAAAATACCTGTGAAACGAAATCCCAGGCTCTTGCTTTTCACTTCTGCTTTTGCAACCAAACGCTGAACAATTCACCATCGTAAGAGTATATTTCCCCTTAATCAGTGTTACTTTTAATTAAAAAATTCACGAAATTAACTCACAACTTATACTCGCCTTGTTTGACACATATAAAATACCTGTGAAACGAAATCCCAGGCTCTTGCTTTTCACTTCTGCTTTTGCAACCAAACGCTGAACAATTCACCATCGTAAGGGTATATTTCCCCTTAATCAGTGTTACTTTTAATTAAAAAAATCACGAAATTAACTCACAACTTATAGGACTTATACTCGCTTTGTTTGACACATATAAAATGGCCGCCGATCAAAACAACGTAACAAAACCGATATTCACGGCATGGTAAGCCAGCGCGGTGTTCTTTCTCTTTCCTTATCTAAGGTTGCGATTATCCTTGTGTTCGTTGTTGTTATTATATTCAGTCTCTGCTCTTCATGGTTCTATTTTTAAAAAAATTAAAAAAATTACCACACATTATATTTCATATTCAGTTATGCTTTGTGGTATCTTTTTATTTTGCCAAGGCTCTGTTTTATAGCTGTACAATAACCGCGAGCTCTTTTATATCCTCTTATACCTAATGTAATTCACGGCGAATTTATTCTCCTAGCCAAATTGTAACTTATTGAGGCGGTATACAAAGTACGAAATGTTAAAAGTTAAAACTATGTTCCTAGTTCGTTTTGAAAAATTTATTTTGAACAATTAAAATACCTACTGTTTTGCTTTTTCTCACGAAGAAAAGTAACTTTAAAATTGGCGGTCCTTTTCCATGGGTAAGTTATCATCTCATGGAAAAAATCGCCAAGAAAAAAATTTTGCTGGAGTTTGGAATCTTTCCTATTTTGGCAAAACCCCCAGCTAAAGACATTTAACAGTGGCACTAAATGATTTTGACAGTCTTATTTAGTTTTACCACATTTACGACCACTAATTCCATGACCGAAATCATTGTAATTGTCAGAGGTAATGCCGCTCAAAACAAAATATTGCTAAGATTATGCCTATGATTCTTAATTGTTTAGGTTGAGAATCATATGTGGTAGTTGTGTTGGGTTTGAATATTAATATAATTAATATACATGATATGTTCAATATTCCATTTTTTTATTTATAAGATAAAGTAGCCTAAAGGTTATTTTTTTATTCTGTGATTAAACTAATAAAATATCTTAAATTTTCAACATATTTTATTTTAAATTCTAATTATTTGTAACTTCGTAACAACTATTTTATATCATTCTATTGCCTACGTAGGCTATATTTTCTGTGCTATTACTAAATATCCATAAGATGTTTTTTTCAAAAGATAATTATATTAATGCTTTAACTTTCCGTTAAGTTTGATGCAAAGTTGATGTAACGTCAAGCATGTAGGATATAATAGGATATAATATAGCGACAGTTGGAAATTGTTATGTAAATTTAAATATTATAATTGCTTGAGGATTCCTCAACTGCATCAAACATAACGGCATATATTCTTATATTTAGTAACAATAAGTTAAAAAATGATAGTAATATAAAATAGTTTTTACGGAGTTTTTAAAATTTTCAGAAATTTCATAAATATTAAAAATATGACAAACTAAATCTTTCAAAATTGACCAAAATCCAAAAAATGCCAAAAAAATAAATCTTTTAAGAGAGCTTAATATGTTAAATTGAAAAAGATACAACTTTTTCATGTAAAACTTTTTGAAATTATATTAAATAATCCCCATTTTAGCGATTCTTTAAAGTTATTTTTGTTAGCGAATGTCAGGTGACCCCATTTGAATGGGTCATTTTTCATCTTTTTGAAATCAAAAGGTAACACCCTTGTTTATGGAAACCTTATAGTTGGCCAATGTGTGACAGTGTAATCAGGATATAACAGTAATATTGGATCCAGTGGCGCACCCAGGGGGGGAGCAGGGGGCCTCGGCCCCCCATATTTTAAAAAATTCTCGAGGGTGGTATCTTAGATGTACTGTCCTCTGTGCGACTCTCGGCAATTATTTTCCCAATCCGAGACCTGGCCTGGAAATTTCTTTTAATCATAAAATTTTATATGCAATACGTCAAACTTTTTAAGTTGTCCCCCAATCATATTTTCTGGGTGCGCCACTGATTGGATCCAAGCAATATATGGCGCCAAAACTTAAAGTGACCCAGTCATTGCCTGCTAATTTTCTTATATTAAAATCTATCTACAAAAAATAGCTGTAGGTATAAGTTTATCTTTGCAAAATCTGTCCCTAAACAAGGGTAATACCAAGGTAAGTTTATAAGGAGGTTACACTCGAGGACTTGGAAAGGAAGGGGGGGTGAAACTGGCACGGGGACGAAAGGGTTAATTTAAGTTGGTAGCATATGCACATGAATTGGCTATTTAGTAACTCGTGGCAACTCTTTAAACGCATTTAAGGGTTCCAGCCATATAGGCGCACACACACGCTTTTGGCATTTATCTGACGCTTGTAGTAGTCAAAGGAGTGTTTCTTGTTATAATGCCTTTTTACTTTGGTTTATGCGTAAATTTTTTATATTGCCTTGGTTATTTTCCCTCTTGAAATGCCTCGGTATTTTTTTCTTGTTTTCGACTTTCGGTAACTACGTTAACCCTTCTGATAAGCCACTGGCATTAAGCTGTGAGAAGAAGAAGAACAGTTGGTGGAGGAAGTACCACAGCCGACTCTAGGAAAGCCCTGAAGTTGGGAAAGCTGGCAACATGGTTTGCAGGTCTGCGCGGCGTGACCTGTCACTCCCTGCATGTCAGTTGATTTTACAAGAAATTTACCAGAATTAATTTGTGTAGTGCGGGTAGTGCTATCGTCGCCAGATTGCTGCGACGAGGCAGTGTGTCTCTGGGTGGAAACAGACAGCCCGAAGTGCTGGCGACAGCTTTGTTTATAAATTTGTTTTGTTTGTGAAAAAATGAAACATTTCTCTAAAAGTTCGTAGTGAAGAATCGTTCCTTTACAATTTCAAGCCTCAAGATGCCTAGAACCGTCGAGGGAAGCTAGAACTTAGTTATATACCTGGCTGTAAGTCAAATCGTAATAATAACTTGAAGTAGCTAGGTTTTTTTTGCTTGGCGGCAAGCGGTCAACTTGTATTCGTTTTGGGCTTTCCAAAGGACGAAAATTTAAGAATAAAATGATTAAGGGCCAATTGCATAGACAAATTAAAGTACCCTTTAAAATTAAAGGAGCATTCTAACAATCCAACCATTGTTTAGTATTGTTGCAAACGTTTCTTTACCTAATGTTAAAGTCAAAAGATAATTTAGTTGAATATATTATGAAACTGACCCTAAACTGCCATTTTAATCAGAAGAGATTACTCTCCTTCACAACAAGCTGTTCTCTGTTCGCTTGTTGTTTGTATTTTTATGAAAATTTAACCATAAGGGAAGATAGGTAATCATCATTTGCCTGATGGCGCACTTTGCGAAAAATTTCACAAAAATTCGACTTACAACAAAATGTAGTCCCCTTTATTTGCCCAAATTTACCATATTATTTGTCGCAAATGTACCTATCCGCACCAGGAATCGTACTTATTATAAATACTTATACTTCTGTGTATATTTTGTTTTTTGTTACTGCTTTTATTGTCTGTTAAACAAATGTACCTACTTACTTAGGTACCCAATCATTGATACAAAGTTCACAAATGTATCTAATTATAATTAAAAAGAGGGTTGAACATTTATTAGAAAAGATAAACTAAGCCAAATTGCAGACTGCTCTATACTGCATAGATGTTGAACCGTCCCGCTGCGGCGTTGCCACATGTTTGCACAGAGCTTGTAAGCTTGAGAAGGTTGTGCCAGTATTATCGCGCGACGTTGCCGGTGGTGGGGGGCTACATTAGTGGGCTAACCTTCCTATAAACTAATCTTGGGTAACACCAATTTAATAAAAATAATCTTTATTAAAAATTTAATTATCACAATTTTATTTACCAGTGTTTAGCGAAAAACTCACAAAATCAAAGATCCGGCGAAATTCTGGGGTGGATTTTTTATCATTTCACTTTTTCCTCACGAAATCGACACCGAAATTTTCGAAAAAAAAGTTCATATTTATATTTCCACCTTATTAACATTTGTGGGACCATTGATTTTTTTTATGTGCGTTTTTCGCCGAACACCGTGTTCCTATCCAACAGTTCTTGTTGATCATAATACGGATCGAAATTTCCTCTTTATAGTAAATAGTGAACATAGTAAACCAATATTTGTTTATGTTATTTCTGTCCCTTGACATTGTCTCCTTGAACCGATTTGTACCTGATCAAGCACGTTCACGAGATGTAACAAAATCACAGCCTAACGAAATCACCTCCCCCTTTCCAGCATAAGAAACTTTTTCCGAGAATAATCCTTTGAGAATTGGAATGCGGCACTGCGAGGGCTGTTCATTACACGCCTTATTAGGCAAACAAAAAGATCGATATTCGACACGACCATCGATGCGTGTGTATCAATCGCTACCTGGACTATACTTACCTCCTAAAATATACCCATAGGATGAAGGAGAAATTAAAACTTACCTTTGAAAATATCCTAACCTGAATTGGTTCATCAAGGCAGTCATAATCATCCTCGAGCAAAGCAGATGAGTCTATTTCGAGTTTCATTTCTTCGCATTTGTTTTGTGATTCAATTGTTGGGTCTTACTATTGGTACTAGATGGCACTTCTGCTCCTCCAAAGTACGAGTTATTTTGTTGTAGATAATACCTCTACCATTTCGGTTTGAATTGTTTTATAACAATCCTAGGTTTGCTATACTTGGGTCTGTCCAATAAAATCCTGTTACCTTATTACAATATAATTTATTGATCACAAATTTGAGACTCACAATTTTGATTTGACAACTTTTAAAAGACAACTATAAACTTTAGCATGAAGTTAAATTTGAACAATTAAAATAAACCAAGAGAGTTAAATTTAGTTAACAATTGGTTTGAGAACAATAAAAAGGTCGAATTGTCTTTACAAATACTCTGACTGTTCAGCTATAAGTTCTTTGAACCTTGATCCTTAAGTTGGAACTGAGTGTATCGTTGCTTACGCTCAGAAGAGGCTCGCTGTAGAGTGGGGCGTGGCTAGGGCTTCCTCCGGTCCTTGTCTGCTCGAATAGGCGTTGCAGATGTTGTGACTAGCAAATCTTCTCAGTGGTCCTTCGCCGAAGTAGAGCTGACCAGGAGTCGGCACCTATGCCAACGCAACTCCACTCGATGCCTAGCAACCCTCGTTATGTTGTTCGTCGTCAGAGGGCTGTGATCGTAGCGTCCTCAGAGATGGTGTGCTGTGCAATCATGAACAAATCAGAGAAAAAACAGCATTAGACAAGGTCTAAGCCTTTTACAGAGATTTATAAACCAATAGGTTACGATTAATATTTAAAATTGAATTTTGATATCAAAGTTATTTAATATTTACAAATATCGATAAAAGTTTAATGTTTAGAACTATACCAAACTAAGGGGAACTATGCATAGTTTTTTAAATGTTATAGATAATATTATTGAACTGACCGGAATAGCAAAGTGCTTAATATTTAAAAAGAAGAAAAATTTTGAGAATGCTCCAGCCCGAATTCTTGAAAATTAAGAAATTTTAAAACTTATTTAACGCGAAAAGTTTATTTGAGACTTGAACGGTAAAATAGAGAAACTAAGAAAGCTGATAAACTAAAGGCAATACGAATTTATTACGAAAGTGAAAATATCGGTGTCAGATTTATCTGAGTGGCTCCGTACTACAGAATCGAGACTTAACCCGCAAAATAAGAACGCAATGTGTGACTAATGTGACCAAAACTTGAAAATATTTGATAAGATAACAGCCGCAAGATGGTGGGTATTCAAAAAAAGAGACAATGCTATGTTTTTGAGTTAAAGATGGCCGGGGCCTTGGACGAAATGAGTCCTTCAAAAAAATAGCACGTCAAAAAAAAAAAACGCCACAGGTGAGTGGCAAAAATCAAAAGAAATTACTCACCTGTGGGGTTTTCCAGGAGAAACAGCCACCACCTGCTTGCTGTGTCCCGCGCTTCCTCAGCTACGCAGCCAAAAAGGAAATGCCTCGTGCAAGCGTCCCTGCCTCACGACGCCGTGGACATAGAAAACAGAAAAACCCAAAAATATTAATAACACGAAATCAATTCCCGATATTAAAATACAAAACCACTCAAATAAATCACCGATGGCAAAAATTTAACTAGATAAAAGCCGAAAATGCCGAAAATTTGGCGGGAAATGGGCAAATGCCTCTGCGCGACTCGATACTGGCGAAAACGGGAGTAAACTCCCCTCAGGACGGACCCTGCCGGCCGATCGCGGGCAGGACCTCCGTCATCCGACCAATCCGGTTTTAGCATGAAACGTATTTAATAAACAAAACAGTATTTATGTTCAAATTATGCATCAACAGAACCGAAAAATCCAGTAATTCATAATACAGATCTTTAACTACATACCTGCTGAAATGTAAACACACAGGGTTCGAGGCTAGGCGAAAGTACACGGCCATTTCCGTATATGGCGCGCGAAAATCTGAATTATTTGAAATTTGAAAGAAAGTTTTAAAATTTGAAAAAGTCTTAATAAAATCGAATACAATGTTATAAATGAATTGAAACTGTACGGAAAATAAATTAGTTATTAAATATGAGATATATGTTTGAAAATAATGACTTTATGTTAATAACGAAATATAAAAACGAGTAACGGATTTTGAAATGAAAAAATCCGTTACAGTTTGAGGAAGGCTATATGAACTCAAGGGAAACAGTCGTAGGATAAAGCCGTTAACTTTTCTTTTCTTAAATCTATTTGGGGACATGAAATTAATCATCTTTACAATCATTCTTTATAATTTCCGAGCTGACAATTTGATTTAGTGAATCGGTTCCAAAATAAATAATGTTTAAGTGAAACTTGAAATCAAATTGTATGGAAGTAGAAGTCATTCGCCTTTTTCACTACTTCGATAATCTTCGTAACCTTTTGGTAATGAATAACTTTATTATGTCAAGGAAAACACTTTTTAAGACCCATCGGACGGCTATTAGGATAGACTAATCAATATTTATCGCCTTAATTAAGCAAGACAGATTAACTGGCTGAAGGTATTATTAAAGTAAACTTATTGTGTCAATATTGGCAGTTCAGACCGGATCGATAAGCTAATTAATGAAGTCTATGAAGATGTCTGGAGGCGTGAAAACTATTATAATAGTTGATATATTATTACACTGAAGGAGAAAAAAATTATTATCAGGGGTAACATAAAAAGGAGAGTATTGTATCTCTAATGATCGAAATATTGAATTTACCTAACAGTTTTTTCTAGAAACCATATTAATAATCACAGTCGTTGCTTAGATATTTAATAATATGCATACTTGCAGACCAACATTACATTAGGGGTGAAGAACATGTACCTATTAGCTCAACCCGTGGAAATAAATATAAAAGATATAAGATTGTGAGTGTAAATGTAAATACAAGAAAAAAGTGATAATAGGCATAGCACTCAAAGTTAGAAAACAAAAAAAAACTAGTAACCGCATACACGTGTTTCATGCTATTTGGCGATCATCAGTACGGTGTAACATCAACCAAATCAAAAAGATAGGAATGATTTGGGAAGCAACAAATGAAGTCCAGGCAGGAGTCACCAGCACATTTGCAGCTAACTTTGATTGCTATGCCCATTATCACTTTTTCTTGTATTTAAATTTTTTGCTTCCCAAATCATTACTATCTTTTTGATTTGGTTGATGTTACACCGTACTGACGATTGCCAAATAGCATGAAGCACGTGTATGCGGTTACTAGTTTTTTTGTTTTCTAACTTTGAGTGCTATGCCCATTATCACTTTTTCTTGTATTTACATTTACACTCACAATCTTACATCTTTGTTGTCATTGTATCTTGGGCTATGAAGATTTCCACGCAGGTCGCTTTAGCAGCCTCCGTGGCGATGTTAGTACAAGACCCGAATTGGGGATGTGCTGACTGAAGCTGCAAATGTGCTGTTGGCTCCTGCCTGGACTTCATTTGTTGCTTCCCAAATCATTCCTATTATTTTTTTGATTTGGTTGATGTTACACCGTACTGATGATTGCCAAATAGCATGAAACACGTGTATGCGGTTACTAGTTTTTTTTGTTTTCGAACTTTGAGTGCTATGCCCATTATCACTTTTTCTTGTAGGAAATAAATATACGTACATACCTACAGAGTGTACATTACCCTATGTCTATGTTCAAAATGTCTTTGGTTTTGATAGATCGTTTTTATTCTTTCAATATCTACGTATGCTCTTATGTAATTGAGGATGAGACTGAGGTATAATTATAAGATCAAGTGACTTACCCGTAAAGAAGTTTGAGCTGAATTATACCTCAGTATCGTCCGACATTACAAACCCTCCCTGAAGACGGTAGTTGCAGAAACAACAGCCTTTTTTAACGTTTTTAGGCAGTTTGTAAAGAGTGAAGTCTATTGTCGATAACAACTTTCGTTAATTTTCGTTGATAATCCCAAAGCTGAAAATACCGCGACTGCGAAGCAGGAGTGGTATTTTCTTAGCACTGAGATTATAACGAGTGATAAATTAATGAAAGGTATTATCTATTGGTATAGGCATACCACGAGTTGTATTTAAAAAGAGAATTTGACAACTGCAAATAGTTTAATAATTATTATTCAGTATGTATGTAGCCATAATTTATTAACCCAACTTCTGAGGAATAAATTAAGTACAGGAATTATAAATATTTCCCCTTTTTGAAAATGTACTTTAAAAAATAAAAAAGGAGCCACAACCGGGTTTTGAACCCAGGATATCTCGCGCATGTAAAGCGAGAATCATGCCCCTACTTAACTAGGCGTAAATAAATTTAATTACCATGCTTAAAAGTTCATTTGACAGCTGTCATTTTTTGTTCTAATATATATTTAATTATCAAAGTGTTAACTGAAAACATATCTTCTAAAGTCTATCCAAGTCACAGAGGCAGTGGATCAAAACATTGGCCACCACGTGACTTATTCTCTTATTGGTCTGGCCGTCATAGTGTTTACGCGGCGAGCAGAATGCAGGGCCGGCTCTTCCCTCAGTCGAGTTTCCTGCATATTTTAGATCGGATCGCGAGCAGTATATTCAGTAAATTTATTTTGCTACTTAATTTAAGGAAATTTATAAATATCCACGAAAGATAAAAACACAATTTTTAGAACTTTTAAAAGAATTAGTTCAGAATTACAAGCCAATGGGAATATCATATTAGTCAGACAGTGGCAATCGATCGCAATGCGGTCATGTGACTTTGTTTATATCTACTGTCGCTGTAACTTGGATAGACTATAGTCCCATACTAAATTTGGTAATGTGAAGAAGTTATCGGGTTATCAATTTTAGCTGCCACAATATTGGTTTAGCGTAACTAGGACGTAACTAAAAGGGTAGGATTTCAGCAAAAATACCACTAGTGGCATTATCGCTGAAATCATCACCTGATTGGTTAATATTTCACAAATTATGTCATTTCATTGGTTCATATTGGCAGGTGTTGAATTCTCTATAAAAAATGTAATACCTACGTGGAACATTCCAGTCGATGATCATACGAAGAGTGGATATATGCTGTCCATATCCTAAGAGGGCAAGGGTTAAGCACAGTGCCGTAGGCGGAGTGCTTAATCGTTGGAGGACTATATAGACATTCCAGTACAGTATATGTTTTCTACATATAATAGCTGATAAATGGATATTCGGACAAAATGTGAAAATACACTGACGTTTTGGCATAATTTAAATTGAAGCTTTGCTTGATTTTCCATGCGCAGGAGAAAGCTGTGACTTTTTGATCTTAGCAAATCTCTTTGAGGGTGTTAACGAATAAAATGTTTTTATGATGATTCTGTTCTGTACACCGCGATGAGTTTCTGCAAAATAGCTCTTTTTCGCATTGCGAATGACAGTGAAAAAGTATATGAGTGTAATTTTAATATCAGAAACAAACTTCTACCGAGATGAATCTCTAATTTTGTGGAGAGTGGGAACTTGCCTCGGCATATTTTCATGCGAAATTCGTGCCTGTTATTTGGCCCAAACCTTAAAACGCAAACATTTAAATTAAAAAGTTTTTATATTTGATCTGTGGCAAATTTTCATTGCTGTGTGTTTTACGCGATGTTAGCAGATTTCAAACACAGCATCAACATTCTTAAAAATCAGAAATTGAGTAGGTATAATTCATTAAATATATGAATATTTTCTATTTACTTGGAAAACAGGTTGGACCATTACTGATATTACGGTCGCAAGGAAATTTAATGCTCAATAATAAGGGTGGTAAGCAACCTGACCAAAATTAGATTGCACATGTTAAAACCAACCATATCGAGGATATAAGCTATCGATTGGTTTACTTATAGGCTTTATGAATCCTAAAATAACCCGGATTTGCAACTTGAAAGAAGTTTCTGGTTTATATTTTATCAGGCCATTGGCCATTGGTAGAAACGAAAAATAATTCTCATCCTCAGAGTTCCCCAGAGGAGAGGGGGTGCGAATCAATATTATTACTCCGGGTTCATGACGATTTGCGGCTAGGGTTAGGTACCACGAAATACTTTAGAAACCCCTAGAAATGCCAGTGAGTGTAGGTAGGACAATAATTAGTAAATTTCACAGATAAATGTATTAAAGACAAGGACATATACCACGAATCTAAATGTTGCCAGCGCTCTTGGCCATCAGCAATGTTTTTCTGCACTACGTTCAAGGGATATCGCCACGAATCGAACCGGGACTCAAATAGAAAGGAATCACGCTCAGTTCAAACAGTCTGTAGGACTTGAAACGTCGCTAATACAATACGAAAATAATAAATAAAAAACGAATAAAATAAGTTTAAGTTTTTAAAATTTGTTTTCAAAAAGCTTGTCGTGTAAATTGTAAACGCGCGAGCTTTTCGAAAACGAATTTTAAAAACTTAAACTTATTTTATTCGTTATAGCAGTATACAGCGAGCACGTAAAGGTTGGAATAAATTCGGTAAAATGTTGTACAGTTCAGTTAAAAATTAAGCCTGCTTCAAAATGGAACTGAGCAAAAAATAAGCACTACAATGTAGGTACAGTCGTCTAATAAAGATATGTCTAAAAACTTAATGTTAAATTTAAAATTTTTAATTTTTTTCTTCACGACCATTCGTGAATGTAAGTGTTCTAAAATCATTTTAAATAATAGAACTTAAAAATTCTCACTCTAGAGCGAGATGATTTATTCTTAAATACTTGCTTCTCGAGTGTTTTGCATGTATTTCCAGGATCTTAATATAATTGTTGTAATCTATTGCACATAAATAAACAATATAATAATAGGGATACTAATATTTCGTACTAATAATAATAAATCATTGCATTATTTTATATATTTTCATTCCATAACAAGAAAATGAATGAATATACGCTAATCGAACTAAACACAGCATAGAGTGCCATGGACTTCAAGACTGTCAACTTCGCTGTCAACAATAGCGGCGTGGGGGTGCGCGTCACAATAAGTATTTTCGAACGTGTTTTAAGTTACATAAAATGAGTGAAAAATCGAGTGATTTTGATATGGAATTTGATAATACTCCACCTGAAATTACATTTACGAATAGTCTGTTACTCGGTTAGAATGAAAAAAAAAATCGATACTCGTGGTTCCTTACGCTCGCTAACGCTCGCGTTCGGAATATCCCACTCGTATCGATTTTTTTCATTCTAACCTCATTACAGAATCTACTGTTATGTAATATATTATTATTATTATTTGCGTACATAGCGATACAAGAAAAGTGCGTTCTTTTAAATGACGCTATAAAAATAGTGGTTGCCATTTAAAAAATATATAGATGACGTCACAAGAACGACAAATATGTCAAAATATGCGCCTTTCAAAATTATGTTGGACGTGTCGAAGCGTTTTTTTTTTAATCGCACAGTACAACATTTTACCGAATTTATTCCAACCTTTACGTGCTCACTGTATATGGCTTAAATATAAGCTTGTTTTTAAAAAGGTTTTTCATTATTTATTATTTTCATTTTGTGCCTTTTAGTTTTTGGGGCGTCCGCCATCTTGGGGCATAATCTGCTTAACAAACCCTTTCATTTGATACCCATGTCAAGAAGATTGAGACAAAACAGATAATCCGCCATCTTACGCTGGCTGCCGTATTGGATTTAGTATGACGTCACCCACCTTATCGTTTTATACTCGTCAGACACTTTCGTTTCATATCCATATCAAAGCGGTTGTAAAGAAAAAAAAAACGTAATCGGCCATCTTGGAGCGGCGGTTATTTTGAACAAATTACAATATTGAGTACCCTAGATTGTATGGTCACTAGCACCAAATGTGTATGAGAAATTTCGGCTCAATCGGTCGGTTTATATATTTTTTTCACAAAGTAAACGAAATATCAAAATTTTGACGCAAAAAAGTTTGTAAATACCTTGCTCTATACAAAATTTCATTTCTTTAAAAAAATCTGTCAAAGGGAATAGTAAACTTGTAGTAAACTAGAAAAAAAAACGTAAATGTTCTGGAATAATTCGCGGTAATAAGTTCTGCATCCCTACCAAAAATTGATTTGTTTAACTTAGTATTTTTCGCGAAAATCTAGGAAAACTTGATGTTTGTCAATTATACAATTTCACCAAAACAATTTAATTTTTTAGACCCATTTCCGGAACAACCACCAACGGCTTATTTTTTAACAGCCTGACTTTTGTATTCAACAAAATTTTAAATGTGGCATGTTGAGCTCAATAGTCTTACATTAGTCGCCAATTACAAGATTTCCCATACATACCTACATACAACTATGTGAAATGCCAATACTTAAATATACAAGGCTTAAATTGATAACTTTATTCCACAAAAACGACCGGAATAATAGTACAGCTTTAACTATGTTATCCATAAAGCTTTGAAACGATATAAAGTTACGCAAACTTTACCTAAACGAATTTAGCGCAAGCTCCAGTCTTTGAATATTACCTACTTGATTAAACACTTCATCGGTTATTTTATGCATGGATTCTGCGTCGTGGAAAATTTTGCACAACGAAAAATATCGCTAGGTTTCTAATAGCACATTGTGTCCTTGGTGCTTCAAACCACATTTACTTCTCATCTCTGGGATGTTATTAGAACTATGGACGGCGTAGAAGGCAATTTTTATTAAAGGTAATGGCAACATGTAGAACTCAATAAAAGAGGAAAATAGCGGCGCATAAGGGCTTCGTGGAAATATCGCGAAATTCACACTGCATTTGTGGCGTAGAGGAAATGACTACTTCTATATACGACTTCAAAGGGGCGCTTGTTCTCATATTGTGCGGAGAAAATGCTAGATGATACTTAAAAAATGCAAACTATTAAGATGAAACATAATTCGCGAGCTTGCGATGACGAAGACACAATAATCAATTTTGAAAATTAGTGTCTACCTAGACATAAAATCGTTTTTAAAATTCAAAAAATATATTGCAAAATATGTAAATAGTAGTTCGTAAAATAATACTATAATAATAAATGGACCGGGAGATAACGACACGTTTTTGGTAACGTTTAATGCCCGTCTCGACACCGCTACGTCTGAGGGAACAGGAGTATCAAAATCACCACCGAACCGACAATGATAAACTACAGATGTGGCTGGAGAAGCCGCTGCACTGGAGGCATCCTAATTAGATTAACCAAGAACATGTCGACAAGTTAGCGTCGAACTATTGGCTGACCTCGGGCCGAATGTTCCCCGAAACGGAAGGCTTCTTACTGGCCATGTAAGATCAGGTTATACTAACTCGTAACTACCTAAAATTCATTGTAGGAGATGCATCGGTAGTGGACAACAGATGCAGATAAGGGTGTCAAACTTCAGAAACACTCCGGCACCTAACAGGAGGATGTCAGATATTCGCATCAACGGAATATAAGGAACGATACGACTGGGTTGCCAACATCTTGCACCGCAGGAACTGGCGGAAAAACTGCTGCTTGTGCAGGCAGAGAAGGTCCCATATTATAGCTACACACCGGAGCCTGTTTATGAAAACAGCGACTACAAGATATGTACCGGGATTGTACAGTTCTGACAGATCAACGAGTTGCCCATAACATACCGGACCCCGGACCTTATAATAGTTGATAAAATTTCTAAGAAGACAACTCTGATTGAAGTGGTCATCCCAAACAACAACAACCTGCGTGTGAAGCAAGTCGAGAAGATCGCGAAGTAAAGAGACTTAATTAAAAGGCAATGGGAAATGGAGAACGTTCAGACGGTTCCAATCATCGTGTCAACAACTTGTTATACCAAAAACTTTGCTGAGGAACATCAAAGAGTTGGGTCTAACTGATAATCTTTACAGGTCCATGCAGAAAGCAGTACTACTTGCGACAGCCTGACGCTTCATGAAATTCATGGGGAATGCAGGAACATCCAGCAACGTCAATGTCACCTAAGGCCCGATAACATGTCAACTAAAACAACAAAATATTACATTGACGTCAGAACCTATAGACAGGTTTGTTTTGATAAACGCTTGACGCCCAGAACTAATCACAATCTAAGCGCTCCAATAAATTATTCCGAAAATGTCGCGACATTGTCAGAAATTGCCCCTTTTTGTCGAGCCGTAGCGAACTTATTTCGAGTCTAGGCTCGGAGGCTGGCGTCGTTAGACCATCCCCCGAGTCTTCAGGTGAGGTTCCGATGCTTCCGGCGCCCCAAACAAGAAAAAAAAAAGCGATATCTAAGTGTGATTCTGGAGGAACTATACCCGGGAATCACCGGGTGTATAGTTGGTTGATGGTCGACTTTCTGTTTTTGTTTGTAGCATGTTTTTAGAGTAGTATGGATATATTTAATCTTGGAGTCAAAATAAAGGGCATTTTAACAATGGGGCACCACGTCTATAGGTTTAGACGTCATTGAAATATTATCTACCTACATACAAGGTACATACAGTGATGAATACCTGTACTATACAGGGTGTAACTGTACTATACAGGGTGTAACTGAACTCAGGGTCAAAAATGAAACCACGTATTCTTGGGGTCAAAAAGTTTAGAGAAAAATACACATATTTCTTAGTATCTCTAGAAGTATACGAGATATTTTCTTCAAACTTGGCTTGTCATATGAGCGGATGAGCTGTCAAATTTAAGGTTAATATCAAGCTTCTGAGGCCCCCAGTTGCGGAGATACAGGGTGTTATTAAAATTACTTAGTTCAGAAAAATATGTATAATCGCATTTTTTAAATTTATTTTGAGTGGTAAATTCAATGGATAACAAAAAGTATCTCTTGGTATTTTTTTATTATCTCAGCCGTTTCTTAATTATTTTCATTATCTTATTATTATTATTAACAGGACACTATTGCGTGTACCAGAGTTGTTGCAAATATCTCAAACGGTTACGAAGATATTGTCAAAAATCCAATTATTCTCCAAAACTTCAACGCCCTGTATATCACGAAAACGGCAAAGAATTGGATAACAACATAGGGGTTTTTTATTGTTTCAAATGACGTCCCCTATCACCCATTTCTGTTTGGACCATGACTTACGGGACACCCTGTATACCTACACCATATACCGTCTTCGATGGCTAATTATATATTCATAATCCCTTAGGATTAGCTATCGCATCATAACGCAAGTGTACGAAACAAGAATTCACCATTCTTACATCTAACCTTAAGCAACTACTAAAGTGACTACCTAGTACTACACTAAACTAAACTAAACTAAACTAAACTAAACTAAACTAAACTAAACTAAACTAAACTAAACTAAACTAAACTAAACTAAACTAAACTAAACTAAACTAAACTAAACTAAACTAAACTAAACTAAACTAAACTAAACTAAACTAAACTAAACTAAACTAAACTAAACTAAACTAAACTAAACTAAACTAAACTAAACTAAACTAAACTAAACTAAACTAAACTAAACTAAACTAAACTAAACTAAACTAAACTAAACTAAACTAAACTAAACTAAACTAAACTAAACTAAACTAAACTAAACTAAACTAAACTAAACTAAACTAAACTAAACTAAACTAAACTAAACTAAACTAAACTAAACTAAACTAAACTAAACTAAACTAAACTAAACTAAACTAAACTAAACTAAACTAAACTAAACTAAACTAAACTAAACTAAACTAAACTAAACTAAACTAAACTAAACTAAACTAAACTAAACTAAACTAAACTAAACTAAACTAAACTAAACTAAACTAAACTAAACTAAACTAAACTAAACTAAACTAAACTAAACTAAACTAAACTAAACTAAACTAAACTAAACTAAACTAAACTAAACTAAACTAAACTAAACTAAACTAAACTAAACTAAACTAAACTAAACTAAACTAAACTAAACTAAACTAAACTAAACTAAACTAAACTAAACTAAACTAAACTAAACTAAACTAAACTAAACTAAACTAAACTAAACTAAACTAAACTAAACTAAACTAAACTAAACTAAACTAAACGAAACGAAACGAAACGAAACGAAACGAAACGAAACGAAACGAAACGAAACGAAACGAAACGAAACGAAACGAAACGAAACGAAACGAAACGAAACGAAACGAAACGAAACGAAACGAAACGAAACGAAACGAAACGAAACGAAACGAAACGAAACGAAACGAAACGAAACGAAACGAAACGAAACGAAACGAAACGAAACGAAACGAAACGAAACGAAACGAAACGAAACGAAACGAAACGAAACGAAACGAAACGAAACGAAACGAAACGAAACGAAACGAAACGAAACGAAACGAAACGAAACGAAACGAAACGAAACGAAACGAAACGAAACGAAACGAAACGAAACGAAACGAAACGAAACGAAACGAAACGAAACGAAACGAAACGAAACGAAACGAAACGAAACGAAACGAAACGAAACGAAACGAAACGAAACGAAACGAAACGAAACGAAACGAAACGAAACGAAACGAAACGAAACGAAACGAAACGAAACGAAACGAAACGAAACGAAACGAAACGAAACGAAACGAAACGAAACGAAACGAAACGAAACGAAACGAAACGAAACGAAACGAAACGAAACGAAACGAAACGAAACGAAACGAAACGAAACGAAACGAAACGAAACGAAACGAAACGAAACGAAACGAAACGAAACGAAACGAAACGAAACGAAACGAAACGAAACGAAACGAAACGAAACGAAACGAAACGAAACGAAACGAAACGAAACGAAACGAAACGAAACGAAACGAAACGAAACGAAACGAAACGAAACGAAACGAAACGAAACGAAACGAAACGAAACGAAACGAAACGAAACGAAACGAAACGAAACGAAACGAAACGAAACGAAACGAAACGAAACGAAACGAAACGAAACGAAACGAAACGAAACGAAACGAAACGAAACGAAACGAAACGAAACGAAACGAAACGAAACGAAACGAAACGAAACGAAACGAAACGAAACGAAACGAAACGAAACGAAACGAAACGAAACGAAACGAAACGAAACGAAACGAAACGAAACGAAACGAAACGAAACGAAACGAAACGAAACGAAACGAAACGAAACGAAACGAAACGAAACGAAACGAAACGAAACGAAACGAAACGAAACGAAACGAAACGAAACGAAACGAAACGAAACGAAACGAAACGAAACGAAACGAAACGAAACGAAACGAAACGAAACGAAACGAAACGAAACGAAACGAAACGAAACGAAACGAAACGAAACGAAACGAAACGAAACGAAACGAAACGAAACGAAACGAAACGAAACGAAACGAAACGAAACGAAACGAAACGAAACGAAACGAAACGAAACGAAACGAAACGAAACGAAACGAAACGAAACGAAACGAAACGAAACGAAACGAAACGAAACGAAACGAAACGAAACGAAACGAAACGAAACGAAACGAAACGAAACGAAACGAAACGAAACGAAACGAAACGAAACGAAACGAAACGAAACGAAACGAAACGAAACGAAACGAAACGAAACGAAACGAAACGAAACGAAACGAAACGAAACGAAACGAAACGAAACGAAACGAAACGAAACGAAACGAAACGAAACGAAACGAAACGAAACGAAACGAAACGAAACGAAACGAAACGAAACGAAACGAAACGAAACGAAACGAAACGAAACGAAACGAAACGAAACGAAACGAAACGAAACGAAACCAAACCAAACCAAACCAAACCAAACCAAACCAAACCAAACCAAACCAAACCAAACCAAACCAAACCAAACCAAACCAAACCAAACCAAACCAAACCAAACCAAACCAAACCAAACCAAACCAAACCAAACCAAACCAAACCAAACCAAACCAAACCAAACCAAACCAAACCAAACCAAACCAAACCAAACCAAACCAAACCAAACCAAACCAAACCAAACCAAACCAAACCAAACCAAACCAAACCAAACCAAACCAAACCAAACCAAACCAAACCAAACCAAACCAAACCAAACCAAACCAAACCAAACCAAACCAAACCAAACCAAACCAAACCAAACCAAACCAAACCAAACCAAACCAAACCAAACCAAACCAAACCAAACCAAACCAAACCAAACCAAACCAAACCAAACCAAACCAAACCAAACCAAACCAAACCAAACCAAACCAAACCAAACCAAACCAAACCAAACCAAACCAAACCAAACCAAACCAAACTAAACTAAACTTTAACATTCTTACAGTAGGTAAGTACCTATCTAAAAATAAAAATAAATATTGTATTGTTTGCTAATTTTTGCATAAAACATATGTGTAAGTAAAGATTTTGTGTCAGGGCGAGCCCATAAAGATTACTTTGTCTTTTAAAAGTATATACATAAAAAAGCAAAGGTGTTTTTATGCAGGCGAAATTCTTTAGAAATTTTAAGGACAAATAGTTTTAATGAGGCATAAGAAATTTCAAAATCATATATAATCATTTTTATAAGTTTTACATATCTATAGGTTAGAGGTATTAGGCAAGGCCTCATGTCCCCCCCCCCTTCTGCGCGCTTTGTAGTGTCCAATTTGTACTCTTTCATGGATATCTGCCATATTCTTCAATCTCTAGAAAGAATAAGGATATTATGAGTAAAAATATTTTTAAAAATTGATGTAAATATCTAAATTTACAATTTCATTATATTGATTTAAAACTGATAAAATTATTATATTGTGGTTTGATTCAGGAACAATAATTTAACTTTTATTTACCTTTGTATGAACTAGCAAATCAACCCAAACCAAAAAGTTAAAGTTAAGTGTGTGTTTCCATACCAGCAAGTCAAGTGTTGTTTGGAATTTATTTTTAAAATTATTAGGTTTTTAAAAAACCATAATATGCACTCCAAACACTACTTTATATTGCACACTCGATTGTGCATATTTTAACAAAAAAATCAGTCAAATCTGATGCATCAATGTACTTATTATATTTATTTTTGTTAAATATAGAATTTCCAGAAAATTTAGGTACATTGGTTTTTAAACGATACCTACAGTCTGGCAAACGAAAGAAGTCCAATGAAAAACTCAGTCTAAGCGCCATCCGTATGTTATTAATGTGGGCATGGGGGGTTAGATTGAGTTTTTCATTGGACTTCTTTCGTTTGGCGGACTGTACATGAGATTTTGCTGATTTTTTGAGGAACTTAACAAAATTTTAAAAATAAAAGCCAAAAATACTCTTAGGTTGTAGTATTGAATGTTGTGTGTGAAAATGACACCTTATTTAACTGTCCGTTCTATGCACAGGTCTGTGCATTTGGTCTGTGGTTCTATGCACAGGGTTCTATGGAGTAGCAAACAAATTCTTTTGCTGGAATATTACTACTACTAGAGTTCATCTGAGTACGAAAGTCCACTACCCATTTTTTCAGAATTTTTTACTTTTCCGATATGAGGTGCTTTGTATAATATCTTATTAACTATTTATTTCAAATGAGTTAAAGATAAATAATTTTATATCCACAGCTAATATAACGTCGTTTTTGAAGAAATTGAAATACCTATTCATAAAAATAACTCTAAGGAAAATCTTTTTATATTTTATGAAAAAACTGAACTTTTCGAATTATTTTCTATCCCAATGAACGTTGGGTTGGTAGGTAGGTATATTTATGTTTGAGACACTATAATCTAGTTGAACTTCTACACAGAATATAAGCAACGAATTCATAACTACCCCAAATATATCAGCATTTCCATCACGAAATAATCCTTTCTCCCAAAGTAATTAGGGAAAGTTTAGATCAATATTTAAATTAGCATTTGTTTAAAAGGATATATTGAAATTTAAATAAAACTTGAATTATTCCGGAAGTTCCTCTCAGAACTTCAACCCCACTTAAAGAAGTCTGTGAATTTGCATAAATGAATATCGATTTCATTCACCTAAATCTGGATGCTAAATTTTACATTAGAATGGAAAACCCACGATTGTGCAACATTAAAGCCGAGGGTGATTTCCTTGTTGTTTTCAAAGAAGGTTTGTAGTCCAAAGGCTGATTTTGACTATTAAAAGGAGTTTAAATCGTAGTATTTTGAACGGGCCTTTTGTGCATTACTTTAGAATTATCATTAGTATTTTTGTGATCGAGAAAGGCTCTAAAATTAAATAGTTTCTATGGGCGTAACTTGACCTCTTTCCCTGATTGCATAGATTTTAGAGATGAGGTCAACGTTTTTGCTATTATATTATGTTTCTCATATTTTTGAGCTCTCAAGAAAATAGAGAAATATATAATGTAATACGTTCTTTTACAGCTGTGTTGGAGAAAAAAATCACCTTTCTATTTCTCCACGAATTCGGACACTTTATAGAAATTACGTAAAAATAGTTTTTTCTTGTTTTTGTTGTATGTAAGTCGGACCGCACGATCTTCTCTTCTAATAACGCGGCTATAACCTCTGCATATAAATGTTATGCTTGTATGCTGCGTTGTCAGATTGTGCCCTTTAGGGGAGACTTACCTAACTATAAAAGCCGTTTCAGTAGGATTTGTTAGCTAGGTACGTAATTTTTGTTTTATAAAGTTGACAAACAGTATTCTGTTTGAAAATTTGAATGACAAATGCCAAAGAATTTAATTTTACGCGCAACACTTTTAAGAAAAGGTATACATATTGCTGGTAGTGTAATTTGGCTATACTACATCCACCGATTAGAATATTATTTCGAAATTCAATTAAAGGAAACTTCCCTATTTAATATTTCAAGTCTTGAATAAGTGACAAACAATTGACATATTATGCTGTTGATCATAATTATCATGACGATAGCGTAAATCGGTACGTATAATCTCATTGATGTGGTAGGATATTTAAGTATTGTTGCTTTTTTACTCAATATGGTCTTTCTTTTTAATCATAATCGCCTTCAACCTAGTGGCATTGTGCATTTAGGTTTAGGGAATACCGTCCTATCCACTATAGAAAGAATTTATGTAGTAACTGTAGAGAGCTGACAACGCTTAAAGAATGTATTAATATGAAATGGTTGAACGAATGCTGTGCTTCTTTATTATTCGGGTAGAATAAGTATATGCTAAATAGCAACGACTAGAGAAACTCTCGACAGCGTCGGTGTTCGGTCTCGAAATTATTCTAAATTTACCCCAAATGCTGTTGTGCTGCTAATTGCATATTCAGATACGGGCTTTCCAACTTGCCAACCAACAAGGTATAGGCGTGGAGCTGGGTATGGTATAAATGAACTCACTTGGAACAGCATAAAAAAAAACGCTTGGGCGGCGTTGGCTTTGTAAAAGAAGACCGAGTCAGAGGCGGCACGCGGTCCTTAATAATATTATACAAATTTTATCTAAATGCTCTAAAAAAATAATAAAATAAACTTTGAAATAATTAAAACCAAAGCAAATCAATAATTTTCTGACACACAAACAACACCACACAAAAATCTATACACAAAACCAAAATCCGTAAAATAAAGAGCAATCCTTAGATCCGCGCACGGCACTGGTTATACTGGCACACGTCGACACCTGCTCCATGCGGATCTCCGAAACGCCGACCAATCAAATCGCTACTCTCGCTTAGTTATTGGCTGCCTCCTTGACTAGGTCGACGTCGACCGCATAAAAACGTTTGAATTTTATATGGGTGATTTCTGCTGATAAGTCTGGTATTTTTACCAGTAGCAAAGCTTGGTAAATGCTATGAAATAGATCGCGCCATCGCGCCCCGTATATCACTGTGTTCCAAGTGAGTTCATTTACACTTTACGAAGCTAGGGATTTTCTTACAGCTCGTTCACAGATCTACTGTTTATAAAAAAATGGTATTCGACTGGAAAATTAAACCGATTTTTACCTTCACTAAATTTCCCAATCAATTTTAAGAAAAAAATCTGTTCTCGACTTTTTTCGAAAAATGCATAAATTCATTTTCGTACGTTTTAATTTTATTAGCAGAAGAAAGTCCAAGTAGGTTTAGGCTTTTGAAATTTTGCACACCTACTCAGTTTCTCATACTGAACAACTTTGCTCAATAACATTTTGTCCAAAACTTACAAAAAGAGTTTTTCTAGATTAGAAATATCATGTGTTATTAAGGAAAGTTGTTCAGAATTAAAAACTGAATAAGTGCGCAAAATTTTAAAAGCCTGTCCTACTTTGATTTTCTTCTGCTAAAAAAATTAAAACGATCGAAACGGTACATTTTTCGAAAAAAGTCAAGAATATTTTTTTCAAAGGACCCCGCACACTTTCTTAGTAAAATCCGGCTCCCGTTAATTTTGCTAATTTTTTTATATGTTATTCTACACATCATTCAGAACAAGTCCCCATGGGCAGAAAGTCCTAGGACCCCAAGGTTCAGAGATACAGGGTGTTCACGAAATATTGGAGACCCCCCCTTTACTTTCTTATTTTTGACCAGAAAAAAAGGGTTTTATATGAAAGTTTTAGAAAATTTTCTCTACTTTCCAACGCCGTTTTCAGAAAGAAAATCGAACGTCGCGTTTTAAAGGTAGAGACTAAACTTTTGTTTTTTTTAATGGAACACCCTGTTTGTTATCGAATTTTTAGATTCTACGCTTCATTCCGATCAAAACGATATATATATATTTAATATGTTATATAACTTTTGTCATAGGAAATTGCATTTTAATACAGGATTACACAAAAACTGAGGTGGCCATGAAACTAGAAACAGTGCAACTCATATGCGCTGTCAAAAATTCAAAAAATAAGTGCGGCGTCAATTAGTGGTACGAGTTCACACAGATTACTGTAGAAGAGAAGAGAAAAAAGTGTTTTAAAAGAAAGTTGTTCCATTAAGGTGTTCCATTAAAAAAAAAAAAGTTAGGTCTCTACCTTGAAAACGCGACGTTCTATTTTCTTTCTGAAAACGGCGTTGGAAAGTAGAGAAAATTTTCTACAACTTTCATATAAAACGCTTTTTTTCTGGTCAAAAATAAGAAAGTTAAGGGGGGTCTCCAATATTTCGTTCCATTTTTGATAAATTCATTTTCATAGGTTTTAATTTTATTAGCAGAAGAAAGTCAAAGTAGGTTTAGGCTTTTGAAATTTTGCACACCTACTCAGTTTCTAATACTGAACAACTTTGCTCAATAACATTTGGTCCAAAACCTACAAAACGAGTTTTTCTAGATTAGAAAAATCATGTGTTATTAAGGAAAGTTGTTCAGAATTAAAAACTGAATAAGTGCGCAAAATTTTATTACTACTTTGATTTTCTTCTGCTAAAAAAATTAAAACGCTCGAAACGGTACATTTTTCGAAAAAAGTCAAGAATAATTTTTTCTTAGAATTAATTGGGAAATTTAGTGAAGGCAAAAAAGATTACTTTTCCGGTGTCGTACCATTTTTTTATTAAAAATATAATGGTTGACCCCGCGTCTCCGGCACTGGTGGAAGTAGACAGGCCGAATTATTTTTAATTGATAGAACTTAATGAGTGTCTAAACTGTACCAAATATGTTTGCCTGAACTGTCTTAATTTAGGAGAAATTATTGAAATCATGAAAAAAAATTGAACTTTGAGGTCTTTTAAAACCGTTATTATTTCGATACATGTTTATATGAAAAAGTCTACTTATTTTCACGTTTTCTATACAGATTCTTGAAGTTTTATCCATAAAAGTAGGCCCGTTTTCGTTTTATTTTTGATATACAGGTTGTTAATTTTTTTTGGGTTCGCACTTTACTATACTAAAATCGAGCAACTCTGGCGTAAACAAGAGCACGTGCGTTGAAATATCCGCCATAGCCGCACGGAGGTACGACCTTTATTTAATTTTAGTCTTACAATTGTGTACATCAAAATATTTCAGACAAGAATTATTGGCTTAATTAAAATGGTTCAAAACATCGATAAAATTATTTGTGGCAGTGTCTAAATAGCTGCAAACAACAAGATAAAACCGAATATCTACACTTTTGCGATCGAGCACGTCCCTGTTGCCGAGTCGGGTGAAATTTTATAGCCTACCGACAGTGACTATAGTCACTGCTACCGACCAATCGCGGATCGTCATTGAACACGTGGTTTTATTTACGCCAAGCGTACGGATTGCTCGATTTTACTATAAATAGTTTTATAACATTTGGTGGGTTCTTTGGTGAAAAAAAAAAAAAAAAAGAATTTTCAGTTTTAACCAGCGGTACCCCAAGTAATATGACCCTGAATATTTTAACTTTATGAAAATTCCTAATAAAGATTAGGAGTTATTTAAAAAAAAAACGAACAAAAAATATTGTTAAAAATTGAACTAACCGTAATTAAAATGGGATCCAGGATATACTGATCTGATCACTCCAGAAGTGTTGTTTGGCGTATTAACAACACTCGATAGATCGCTAAACATATATATCACTGCCTTTTTTGGGAATACAGAAAATATTGCATATTGTGGAAAAATTCAAAGTAATGCAGGTACTTCTCGCTAATTTTTCTACAGGAAATATGGTTTGTTTTTTTTTGGTACTTCACAGATTTAATTTTATTTATAGTCTAGCTACGATCGGGATTAAACTTTGTGAAAGTCCCTATTCAAAGTAAATAGTAAGTTTGCATATTTGTACTATATATTTTATTCTAAATGTTGTGTTTATTTCCGATCCTATTAATATGATTCCTAATGCAGACATATCTGGCAAGTCCTAAGTCAACAATCACTAACCCTTCGACGTAGGTGTGTACACGTGTACACGCAGAAGCGTCATGACTAGGTCGTTGTTATCTCGTAAATATCTACACAAGGGACATAAATATTACATGTTTTGCTTCCTTTCGCTATATCCAAAGAATATGAGGATTTTATATTTACGAAAAGAGAAATATTTTTGGTTGCAAATTCGAAAAATTTTCTCCCGGGTCTTTTACGCTATTGTATCTCCACGATTAGTTGTTCTAACATTTTTTTTCCTTTTCTGAACTCTCTTGCGCGGCGTTTTGGCGTCGGTACACCTGCGTTTAATTTCTGTACTTTAATGGTTGCTCACTCATTTTCACCATATGGCATGTTTATCAGATAAATGCCTATCTTAGCTGAGTGGGTACACATGTTAAATCTAGTAAATGTTTATATTTTATCGTTGTACGTACCCAATAATATAGCAGAATTCTGAGAGCGTCGTATTGATCCACGACAAGTATCTATCAGTGAAAAGTAGGTAGATCGATAAGCGAAAAACGGAATTCACAGAAAACAAATTTCAAAAGGGTTGCGGGTGAAAATATGGGATGATAATATTTTACTTTACTAGTTTTGTGAGAGTAATGGAATTAAAATACTCGAAGCAAGTGGATAAAGAATCATTTTAGATATTTTATATTTTATAAAAATATTCTGCGTGAGTCTTGTTTTTGAAAAAACAACAAAAATAAAAATAATAGCTATCCATTTCCAATTTCATATTTGCACATAATTATTAATTTCAAACGACTTTTCCTTAGAACTTTTTGTCGAATTTTTAAAAATTAAGGTAGTATACTATTTAGGAAATTAAAAAAAATGTCATTGACAGCTAAAACATGTATCCTACACAACTTTAGTTGGGGTATTTTTCATTTAAAGACAAGCACCAACTTTTATCAGACAAATAAAAAATAAAAAATTCCATATGTTTTCAACAGGAAATAGGTGTCCAACTATTTGGATAGAGCTGATCTAGGTAATTTCTTGCGGGCAAATAATTATGTGGTGGAGCTCCATCATGATAATTTTCGTTTTATTTTGTTACATTGTGTTATCAGCTAAAAATAAAATATTTGAAAGTTTGAAGTATGTCTTATTATACAATAGAACGTAATTATGAAAATATTCCATGGCTGACTATGTGAAAATTTAAAAAAAAATCAGAAAATTAGCCATAGCTCTTTTATTTTTTAAAATCTTTGGAAAGCTAAAAAATGGCCGATTTGATAAGGCCACAGCCAACTATGATTTACATTAAAAAAACACAAATTTATGTCATATTTCAAAAATCACAAACAACATAAAAAATGATTATCTTGTTAAGCCCAAAATTATCTACAATTTTTTTTTCTACATTTTTTCTGTATATTCAGAAATAAGGGAGCTACAGAGATCTGATGAATTAGCAAAAAAATCACTCTTTTCACAATATCTAGTGAGCCATGAACTTTTTTAAAAATCCAAAAGGGGCATTAGATTGAGCATTCAAAACCGCAATTCTTTCCCCATTTAACCTTTGTTCTAGCTCTGCTAGTTTCCGAGATCTCTATAGTGGTCATCGAAAAAAACTCACCCTGTATATATATATATATATGTTGTAACAAAGTCAAATACAGTGTGGATAGAAATTGTGGAATATTGCTTATATTTCTTAAAATATTCGTCATATGAAAAACTTGTTTTAATAAAAGTGTTAGGGGAAGTTATTTCCCGTTTAGTGATATCAAGAAATCTTTCGTAGCACAAAAAATGTGGTTGCCATGGTAACCGACTTGATTTTTTTTAAATGGCACCATATACGTTTTTTGATGAAAATTGATACATAATATAATATATATATATATATATATATATTTATATATATATACATAACTTTCTGAATACGATACAATACAATTTAAATGGGGTCGCATAAGAAAAAAATACAAAAAAAAATAAGTTTTCTATTATGCTATTGACAATGTTTATCATAATAATTATTAACATCAAGTTAGCCATGCCAAAATCAGAACAATGGGAAACTGTCACTAGCTGTCAGTTGGTTGTAATTGTGTGCATTGTTACAGTAAACGTACTTTTTACTCAATTTTCTGTGTACTTAAGTACTTAGTATGTTAACCTGTATTCTTTCCGTTTCACTTAATTCAAGTGCCATTATAACTTACTAATTACTTAAGAGGGGGTTTCCGACAGCGAAAGTGACGTTAGATTTCAGGTCTTTTTTTAAAGAGTTTTTATCTACGACTACAACTTTATTTTAAGTTTGTGAGGTACCTTGGGAGAGAAATAAAATTACAAAAATTTTATAATGAACACCGAGAAAAACTACATCATTAGAACTACTAGACCTAATCTTATTAGTCCATCCCGAAATCTGTGAAAGTTCTTTGGGTAGATACATTCAACAAGGGAAGAAAGTTCAAGTATACATACTACAAATGGATTGAGGAACCTGGTAACAAGGTGCAATAGCGACAAATTCTTAAATAAGCAAAATCGGCACTACTATGACTTACCAGACTTACTACTTAAATTCGTGGAAATAATTGCTGGAAATCAATAATTTCAACTATAAAATAAATTACTTTCATTTGACAGTTGCCACATTCTGCACTTGTATACACAACATTGTCAAGTCTAACTTTTAGAAAATGCATTATTAATTTTACTCACAATCAAAGTACCTGTTATACTCATATAGATTCTCCAATAAAATGGCATACTTGGCATCACTGATACCATTAGAATGAGGAAAGAATAGGCCCCACTTTGGAAAGTATAATGTTGGGTCCCCTTACTTTAAAGAGTCCCTGGCTATTTCCAACCAGATATATATTTTAATATTCAGGGTGTCCTCGGTTTTGCACACAAGCTTTGATATTTTGTATAAAAAGTTATTTTATGACAAACAATCTTAAAAACATTCATATGTATAAACTTTTACTTTTCATAGAGTGTTTAATAATATAATTACTATTATCATTTTTTTTCGTATTCTTGGCATTTATATAATACACTTTGCACAAACGTATGTAGTTACCTAGACCTAGAGGATTTTGTCCATAATTTTTAAGAAAATATTGTTATCTTTCGCAAAGTGTGTATAACCGGAACCTATACAGCGTTTGTTTCCTTTATTTCCATTAAGTTTCGTATTGTATTTTTAATTGTATTCTGGAACCACCGAGATTGGATCCCCTTTTACCCGCCGGTCGAAACGTCCTAATTCGTCCTATTCTTTCCAGGGACAGGAAAAACACGAAAGTGCTGTGGGAGAATGCGGTTAGAAAAGTGTCGTCGGAAAGAAAGAGGAGGTCACACTTCTCGGCGATCGCCATCTCCAGCGCCGATCAACAGCACGAGATTATTTTCACGCCCCCGTCCACTCCGAAGCATCTTCCCAAATGCGTAAGTAAATAGTAGCTAAGCCTTTGTACATTTATCATTTATCCGCATAAACGTTCTATCTGCTTCTCCAAAGAAGAACACCTCGATGATTTCTTACCGAGATTGAGTAAAAGAATCACGGGCGTAGCCAGGATTTAGTTTTCTTCTTACCGAGATTGAGTAAAAGAATCACGGGCGTAGCCAGGATTTAGTTTTGGGGGGGGGGGGGTTTAGTTTGAGAAGTAAATAAAACAACAAAAATATACTTACATGAAATTTAATATCTATATATTCATCCGAAAAACTACGACATATTTATAAAGTTCTTAACTTTAAATGAAATGGATAAATTAATTTCGTTCCTCTGCGCTAAATCTAAAACCATTAAAGAAGAAATCTTCGGCTTTTTCTTTTAAATATATCCACTACTTCATCTGCATGAATTTCTGTGCCATAGTGAATGTTCATTAACCATTAAGTCTGTTTTCACTTGTAGTGTTTCGTAAATAGTTTTTCAGTCTCCTTAGGCTCGAGAAAGACCTTTCTGGGGTAGCAGTGGATACAGGAATGGTAGCCAAGATTTGTAGTAATGTGTAAATATTAGGATAAAGGTTTTTATCGCACATATCTAGGCATTCCAAACTAGATTTCGGGGTAGGCAGTCTTCTTATCAGCATGCAAGGTAGCTGAAGCTTTGATAGCTAAATCCAAATTTGTTTCTTTATTAGAAACCCGTTGACCTTGACTACACCACTTTTTCCAGTCCATACCTTTAGGTTTATCACCCTTCCTTTTTTTCCCCTCCATTTTTCGACAGTAATAATGATTCACGTATCTATCCTTAACAAGGTCATCGAATAACAGTGCACTAAAATTAGTCACTTACACGGTACACTTAATTCTCTTCACTATTCGTTCACCACTTTTCACTTTTATTCGCTTCGAGTTCGCATGGAACAATACTGCCGTAAGCGCGGTCACGCGCCGCGGCGCCGCTTATATAGCAGCCCAGTAGCCGTCCAGAAACTTCCACGAACTTCCACAAAGTTCCGCTCATTTCGACCTAGGGGCGTGGCGAATAATCGAGAAACAATACAAAATAGTTCGGCTGCAACTGCGTCTGCCTCTCGTCAAAAGATGGCGCTAGGCGCTACTATTACTACATAATATATTCAAACGTAATAATAATTTAACTCTTCACTCCTCGTATTTTTTCGGTATAATTGTTTGATAAAATGAGATATGCCAGTGTTGGAGTCGAAGTTAGAAAGCATTTATTCTTTCACAGAGTAACAGTATAATTGGTAGTGATTAACAAACGTAAATTAGTCTACTTCAAAAAGTACGACATACACATGTCTATATATCAACAAAGACTGACTTAATATCATTGCTGTCATTGTCAAATGTCAGATTACAAAAGTCATACAAACCTAACTTCATACTTAGCAACACGTTAACAACCAAAGTCGACAGTGTTGCCAGTTCACATGTTGTGAGACAAAACCTTTTCATAACACTCCCACTTTTTGTTTCACAAGGTCTAAACCTTTTTTATTCTTACTCAGTCCAAGTAACTGCCGGAGTTTTTCAAACTTCGCTTTCGGTAGTGCCTTCGTAAAGATGTCTGCTTCTTGACGAGCACTCTCGACGTACTTTGGTAAAATATCTCCACTCTCGAATTTCTCTCGGATGTAATGAAATCTAACATCGATGTGTTTGGTACGATTGTGAAATTCGGGGTTTCGTATTAGTCTTATCGCACTCTGATTGTCTATCAGGAGCGTAGTAGGTTTCGAAGTATTTTCTCCGATATCTCTTAGCAACTGTTGCAGCCACAGTGCTTCTTTCGTAGCTTCGGATGCAGCGATGTATTCAGATTCGGTCGTAGATAGAGCGATACTCTGTTGCCTTCGGCTGCACCATGTAATTGGACCATCACATATTTTGTACACATATCCACTCGTAGATCTTCTAGACTGAACATCTCCTGCATAGTCGGCATCGGAATATCCTATCAACTCTGGACACGTGTCTTGTTGCCTGCGATACGTAATGCCGTAATCTTGAGTTTTTATCAAATACTTGAAGATTCTCTTCACAGCATTCCAATGTGCAGTTGTGTAGTTGTTAACGAAACGACTTACTACTCCCACTGCATGGGAAATGTCCGGACGACTGACAACAGCTAGGAACATTAACGAGCCAACTGCTTGTCGGTAAGGTATTTGGTCGTCGTTCATTATTGAGCCTATCTCGGTTGTAAGATCGCAATTCGGGTCTTCTGGTGTGCTTACTGGAGTAGCATTTTCAAAGCCAAAATGCTTCACAAGTCGCTGAATGTAGTTTGTTTGACTGATAAACATGGAGTCATCTTCGTCTCGGGCAATCTCCAGTCCGACAAAACATTCGGGTTCACTAATAGTCATCTTGAACATACTATTCAGTTTTTGCAAAACCAAATCAATTGCTTGCAAACTTGTTGAAAGAACAAGTCCATCGTCAACATATAAAATCAATAGCACTCTTATATCATTCACAATGCCGTTGTAGATACACTTATCAGATTGTGCTTGCGTAAAGCCAAAACTGCTCAAAAACGTGTGGAACTTTTGATTCCAACATCGCGGCGCCTGTTTCAAACCATAGAGTGATTTCTTTAGTTTACAAACGAATTTGAGGTTAGAATTGCTGTCATTTGACAATTCTTCTTCTTCCAAACCTTCTGGTAGCATCATGTAAATAACTTCACTCAAATCACCATTCAGGAAGGCAGTTTTGATATCAAATTGCATTATTTTGAAATTATTCTTGACAGCTAAAGCTAAAAGGACTCTGATTGAATCATACCTGGTTGTTGGAGAAAATATTTCGTTATAGTCAATGCCTTTTCGTTGTTCGAACCCTCTGGCACATAGTCGCGCCTTGTAACGAAGGACGGAACCATCTGGGCCTCTCTTGACTTTGAACACCCACTTCGAATCAATCACCTTTTCTTCTGCCGGAAGTGGTACTAAGTCCCATGTTTCATTTTCTTGTAAGGCCATTAGCTCTTCTTTTATAGCTTTCTCCCACTGTTTTGCATCCCTACAATGCACTGCCTCTTCATAGGTGTTTGGTATATCAACTTCCACAAAATTTAACTCGTAATCATTGAATCTGGCTGGTAATTTAATCGATCTCTGTGGTTTCAAGTTTGGAGCTTCTATTTCCAAATCGCTTTCGTCAGCTCCCATATTTTCTGCAGCAATGTGTTCCACTTCATCAGTTTCTAATTCTGTTACGTCATCGCTCTCCAATGTAATTTTGACATTTCGATTATTCTGAACCAATCCATGGCTATCTTCATTGAACTTGACACTTCTAGAAACAACAATTTTTCTGTTTTCTGGATTATACAGCCTGTAGTTCGTAGAGTTTTTGTCATATCCCACAAAAATAAGCTTTTGACTTTTCGCATCTAATTTTGATCTTTTCTGATCTGGTACATGTGTGAATGCGTCACATCCAAACACCTTGACGTGTTCGAGAGAGGTTTTCTGACCACACCATAGTTCATACGGAGTAGAATTCGGCGCCTGGGTAGTTGGTGTTCGATTCAACAAGTATACAGCAGTATTAACTGCCTCCGCCCAGAGATGGCGTGACACTCCTGACTTGTATAGCATCGATCGAGCGCTTTCTACTATGGTACGGTTGTCCCGTTCTGCCCTACCATTTTGTTGTGGCGTGTATGGTGCTGTTGTTTCCAACTCGATACCCTCTGTATCCATGTACTCCTTGAAGTCGTGATTCCGATACTCAGTTCCGTTGTCCACGTGAAGAACTTTAACTGATCGGTTGAATTTGTTTTTAATCTTCGCATTATACACTTTGAAACAGTCAAGCACATCTGTTTTGTGCTTGATAAAGTATGCGACACGATAACCTGTGTTTTCGTCTTTGAACGTGACGAAATATCTTGCCCCTTGTACTGAAGGAACAGACATAGGACCGCATACGTCACTGTACACACGTTCACCGGGTTTCATTTTAACATGGCTGTTATTTTTGAAAGGCTGTCTGTGTTGCTTGCCGTAGCAACATGCTTCGCAGAAGAAATTCTGTTTGTCACTAAGATTGACACCTTTGACAAGCCCTTTTGAAACCATTTGACACAAGGAACCAATGTTGACATGACCAAGTCTCTCGTGCCATAGACGCAAACTTTCACTAGCTGTAACATTTGCTTGGTACACAACCGTCCGGAATAGCATTCTGTATAGGTTATTTGTGCCACGGATACCAACAGCACTCAGCTGTCCATCGTTGTATATCTTGGCATGCTCTTTTACTTTGACAATCTCCATACCTTTCTTCGTGAGTACACCTTCTGACAGTAAATTTCTCTTGAGGTCTGGTACGTACAAAACTTCGTTAATGGTAGAATTAAACCATTGTCCATCTATAAGCTTCTGAATATTTATGGTACCACGCCCTTTTGCCATCAAAGGTGCGTCGTTGCCTAACGTTACAGTTGAATTACAATCTTCGGTGAAAGTAGCAAATAGCTCACGTCGGTAGCACATATGCACTGAGGCACCACTGTCCAAGGTCCACGTATCATCGTCTAAATGAAACTGATTTGTCTCGACAACGTTGAAAGCGGTTTCATTACTTGATGTAGTAAACGCACTGTCCTGGGAATTGTTTTTCCTCCTGCTACCACCTGTGTTGTTCCCATCACCATCGTTCTTGTTAACAGGTTTCTTCGGCTGGGTACAGTCTCGAGAAATGTGCCCACGCTGCCGACAATTGTAGCAAACAATACCTTTTCCTCTACTACTTGTTGTGTTTCTCTTCTGGCCTGCTACCCTCAATCTAACTGAAGCTAGGGCTGTTTCAGTCTCTTCGAAAGCTGTCAAACTCGCTTCTTCGTCGATGAGCCGTGCCGTGAGATTCGCAATTGTCTGCTTGCTGTCATCAAGGGATAACCAAGCCTGTCGTATATTTCTATACTTCAGAGGAAGTGTGTTAAGTATTTTGGTCATTACCGCTGCTTCACTTATCGTTTCACCTGCTTCCTTTATTTGTTTGGCTAGGTTCTCAACCTTTGCGATATGTTGAGCAACACTATCTTTTGAATCCATCTTGTATTGTGCAAAACGTTCGTGCACAAGCATCTTATTTGTTTCTGATTTCTGTTGATAGATGGAGTCTAACTTGTTGAGGATCTCCTGAGACGATTCACAGTTTTCAATCAACGTAATCTGTTTCAAATCCATTGCAGCTGTTATGGTAAACATTGCTTGAGCATCCTTTCTGTTCCATGCACTGATGTCTTGCGCTCCGCTGGTGGGTTTCGGCAAAGTTCCATTAACCACGTCGTAAATGCCCTTGGCCTTCAAGCCACATTTAACTTGGAACTTCCACTGTGGATAGTTCGTGCCGTCGAACTTGCTAATCACTCCAAAGTCGACCTTGTCTGCCATTTTTGGTACGAGGAACTATCAGCTTCTCACGACAAACGTGGAGACCTCCTGCACAGGACACACCTGATGATAATGGCCGACAACTTTTTTTCAACTTACGACTCACATGGGCATAACTGGGCCCATAACCTGTTTGATAAAATGAGATATGCCAGTGTTGGAGTCGAAGTTAGAAAGCATTTATTCTTTCACAGAGTAACAGTATAATTGGTAGTGATTAACAAACGTAAATTAGTCTACTTCAAAAAGTACGACATACACATGTCTATATATCAACAAAGACTGACTTAATATCATTGCTGTCATTGTCAAATGTCAGATTACAAAAGTCACACAAACCTAACTTCATACTTAGCAACACGTTAACAACCAAAGTCGACAGTGTTGCCAGTTCACATGTTGTGAGACAAAACCTTTTCATAACAATAATATTAGGTAATATTTTGCTTATTTCGGAGGGGGGGGGGGGGGGGGGTTTGAACCCCCTTGGCTACGCCCGTGAAAAGAATATAATTAAAGTATATTATATTCTTAATAAAGGATTACCGGAGATAGGGGTTCCATCGGCTAGGTGTTATTTGTTCCAATAATTGATATTAGTTAGTAGCGGTGAAATGTAAGAGACTTCGGTGTCTTATACAACTACTAGAAGTGGTTACAGCAGGGCCGTATATAAGGGGGGGGGTTTAGGGGGTTCAAACCCCCCCCCCCCATGATGGTATATATAAAATTAATTAACACGCCTGGCGCCCGCCAACATGGAAAAATTAATAATCGTGCTGGCCGATTGTACTGCTTGGATGATTGTAACGTGTAACATGCCATCAAGGTCAAGCGTTTGCGTTTGGCAATATACAGCGTGAGTTTTTTTTTCGATGACCACTATGCGGATATCGGAAACTAGCAGAGCTAGAACAAAGGTTAAATGGGGAAAGAATTGCGGTTTTGAATGCTCAATGTAATGAACCTTTTGGATTTTTAAAAAGTTCATGGCTTACTAGATATTATTATTCTAAAAAGGGTGATTTTTTCTATTTCGTCAGATCTCTGCAGCTCCGTTATGTCTGATTATACAGAAAAACTGTTGAAACAAAAATTTTAGATAATTTTGGGCTTAATAAGATAATCCTATCCATTTTTTTATGTTGTTTGTGATTTTGAGATATGACATAAATTTGTGTTTTTTAAATGTAAATCATAGTTGGCTGTGGCCTTATCAAATCGTCCATTTTTTGAGCTTTCCAAAGATATAATACTCGGCATAGTTATTATAAAAATAAAAGAGCTATGGCTAATTTTCTAATTTTTTTAAAATTTTCACATAGAAAGCCATGGAATATTTTCATAATTACGTTCTATTTTGTAATTAGACATAGGTACTTCAAACTTTCAAATATTTTATTTTTAGCTGGTAACAACATGTAACAAAATAAAACAAAAATTGTCATGATGGAGGTCCACCACATAATTATTTGCCCGTAAGAAATTACCTAGATCAGCTCTATCAAAATTTGGATATAGACCGAAAGATAGTGACAGATTTTTGGACGTGATTTTACTCAGTATGCCTTGCAAAGAACATTATGTGGCACATATTCTTACAATAAAAAGGTATGAATCAGAGAGTCATGGGTTCATGGGATAAACTGAGTTTACAATTATTCGAAAAATATGCGTTTTGATATGATTTTATACAGGCTGCCATGTTTTATATAATGAAGTTCAAATAGAAAATTCCTCGGAAAACCATAGGCATACCGTTAGGGTGAGTCCAAAGGGCTATTATTGCCACGTGATCTTGTATTTTAATAATTAATTTTTCCACGTTTCTGAATAGGCTGCCAATGAGAAGTATGAAAGTTCTTATTATGAAAATGCTGAAAAAAGGATGGCATACCTTTCGCGCATGTCCAGGTACTGTTTAAATTGAATGTTATTTAATCATTTAAACGAGTTATTCGATGTAAAGTGTACCCCCCCCCCCCGAAATACCACCATTTTATATGCTTTTGCACCACCACTAGAACGAACTCCCCGAGCATCAGTGAATGTAATAATTTATTAAACTGGTTTTCCAGTAGAGCATGTAAACCCGCCCGAAAACTGCCAACAAAATATAATTTTTGGATCTGCGAAGCAGAATTGTCACAACTGAAATTGGGAATGACTCGGTCACTGCTACCACGGTAAAAGGCTGTCCCCAAGGGGGAGTCCTATCGCCTCTGCTGTGGTCACTGGTGGTCGACGACCTTTTAAAGGAACTGACAATATCTGGCTTTGATGTCCAGGGGTACGCGGATCACCTGGTCATTACAGTAAAAGGCATGCATGAAGGCGTAATTTCCAACCTAATGCAAAATGTCCTTAACACTATCAGCACAGACATATATAGCTTCGCTAAGCTATATAGGTCTGTGCTATCAGCAATTGGAGCCAAAAGGAGGGACTTAACGTCAATCCAAGTAAGACGGTTCTGGTTCCGTTTACAAAGAGAAGGAAGCTTAACCTAAAAGCTCCCACGCTAAACAATAAGGAACTCACATTCTCCAACCAAGAGAAATATCTAGAAGTCATACTGGATGCAAAACTTTCCTGGAACCAACATCTACAAAAAACTATTGCGAAAGCGACAGCGGCTCTATGGTCGTGCCGTACGTTATTTGGCAAGTCATGAGGATTAAAACCAAAAATGATTCTATGGTCCTACCTCACGGTGGTAAGGCCAATCATCACATATGCCTCCCTTATATGGTGGCCAAAAACCAAGGAAAAAGTGGTGCAAGGCAAGTTGCAGAAAACGCAACGGCTGGCTTGTCTAGGTATCACAGGGGCCTAGGTCTAGGTCTAGGTATCACAGGGGCCTACATGTCCCACAGTTGCAATGGAGGTAATGCTTGACCTCACTCCGCTACACATTTTTGTGCAGGAAGAGGCAGTCAAAAGTGCCTCGCAACTTTACCAAGCCAACAAACGAAAACCAGGGGACCTTATTGGACACCTAAAAGTTCTGGACACTATGTCCATCTTCAATCCTTGACAATGCCAAAGGACTATATGCAGACGAGATATGACTTTGAATTACCGTTTGAAGTGGTCATCCGAGATCGCCAAACAAGTCAAATTGCAATACCAGAAACATCCTCTGGAACAAGCATCTGGTATACAGACGGATCCAAAATGGATGAAGGGGTTGGAATTGGGATATACGGCCCTAATCACAGGACCTCACAGTCCCTAGGTAAGACTCCCTCCATTTTCCAGGCAGAACTCCAAGCCATAAATGTATGTGCCCATGAGTGCATCAACAGACGCATCAAGGGGGCAAGAATATACATCTTATCATACAGTCAGGCAGCACTAAAAGCTCTGAAGTCCTATACTTATGAGTCTAAAGTTGCCTGGGAATGCAAAGTACACCTAAAGCAACTGGCCATAGGCAATAGATTGACTTTAATGTGGGTGCCAGGGCACAAAGGTGTTCATGGCAATGAAATAGCTGATAGCCTCGCTCGAGAAGGGGCTAAGGCTCCATTCTACGGTCCTGAACCATTCTGTGGCGGGAGAGATAAAAAAATGGGAAAAAGAACAAAAAGAATTCTACTGGAGAAACACTCCGGGCCAAAGACAAGCGAAACGATTTCTAACCTATTCGCCTCAGAACGCCAAAAAGCTTCTCACTCTAAATAAGAATGAAGTTAGACTAATCACAGGTCTCCTTATTGGACACTGCCCATTAGGATATCATCTTAAAAAAAATGGGCAAAACAGATAATGGACTATGTAGATTCTGAAACGAAAGTGATGAGACTAGTGAGCATATACTCTGCGAGTGTCCCCTCTTAATCCGAAGCAGACTCAAATATTTAGAAAAGATTGATATAAATCCAAACGAAATTGGCAACATGCCCCCAAGGAAAATACTGAGCTTTATAAAAAGCTTAGGTGACGGTGCATGGCTGCTTGCGCCATGGATTAGGAGCATAGGGGATTCCCAGAGTCTCTTTTATGAACAGATTAGTACTAATTTGTATTTGAAGATTTATTTATTATTTTTATGAAAGGTTCAGTTAGGCAAGTGGCGCGAAGAAATTTTTTACCATACCTACTGGCAATTTTAAAGGTGTCGTCAGGCCAGGCGAAGAATGTGTAGGAATATATCCGTAATAATGAGAAATCAAATAAGTAGAAAAGGGATAGGTATAAATGCGAGAAGGAATATTCATCTATTATTATAATTAATATTTAATATTTTTAAAGTTTTAATGTTAAACTTGTTCAACTTAAACCTGTTTCAGTTTTTTATTAAAAAACATTTAAAAATAGTAGGTTTTTAAAATCTCAAAGCTATTTCAACTTCAACAGCTACTGGTCTAACCCCTCCAGGGCCGGCTATAGGCGGGTGCGAACGGTGCGGCGTACGCGGCCTGCGTTTTGATTGGCCCCGCGCCTCCGAGTCCCGTGTAGAGGGTTATCCAGCCAGTAGCGTATTTAAAAAGGCGGGGCCGAAACCATTTCCGAATTTGAAAATATTCACTGCAGCTTGAAAATCTGAATATATTGGCATTTCCTAAGACTAATTTTAAGTAATTTTCCTTAACATTTCCAAAAAATTTCGCCTGCGGCGCATTTTACAGAATTATTTTAAATGAACTTGTTTGAAAGAAATTCACAAACATTGTCCCTCCCCAGTGTGATCTAAACTCATCGCCCCGGCCTACTTTTTAAAAAGTGACATGCAAAAAATAAACCATTATAGTGGCGTATCAATTCCTTGCCGGTGCCCCTCACTTTCATCCGGCACCGAGCCCAGTGGCGTAACTATGGGGTGTTCAGAGTGTGCGGTGAACACGGGCCCAGAGCGGCTAGGGGCCCACCGCCACCAAGGTTCATGCAGGGCGAAGAAATTTCGGTTTTTCCGATGCGAGCCGATGATGTGGTGCTGCGTAATAACCGCAACGAGTCAGAATTAATCTCTAATCGGTTACATAGAGGGCGATTGAAATTTCGCAACAATAAAAATGCAAGGGTAGTACAAAAAATGTATAATAATGTACCTACAGGATGAGCCAAACTCGAGCCCCAGGCCTACTGCGGGAATACGAAAATTGGAAATAAAATTTCGAACAGGAGTTCTTAAATGGGACATACTATAAGCCCCAATTATGACAGAAAATTTGCTTTTTGTTTGTTTGGGGAAATGGCCGCTGTGACGTCATCAATATTTTTCCCCAGAAACATACCATTTTGTTCCTAAATATTGAAAGTCCTTATCATCCTAGACAACTTTTATAGGAAAAGATTTTCTGTATCTTTTGTTGTTCAAAATTTACAATTGATAGTCAGAAATTATTAAAGAGAATGTTAAGGTTGTCTTGTGCACCTTTAAATTTTTTCAACTGGAATATTAAATAAAAAAATTTGTAACAAACCATAATAGCAAACAAGTCAGTACAAAAATTTAAAAAATACTCCAATCGTACAGAACGTACATGGTGATTCAACATTTTGACCTATAAAATGGCGTTTTTTGACCTGTAGTGAGCAATGTGCATTATTTTTAACTGTTGGTAAATACAAAGTTTAAGTTGGATTATTCTCTATGCACCTACAGGTCCCATTTTCGATACTTTTGTGAGGTATCTCGGATATTTTTAGAACTAGGGAGTTGGGGTTTTCGGGACACTGACCTCCTTTTTCATAAAAAGAAAGGCTCGTATACAGAATTTTCAGGCGGCCTCCTTAGTTTTTTAAACACAAGGTGATTTTCAAAATTTGCCATTTTCAGGCACCCCCCTATATCCGTTATACACTAACTTGTTGAAATGGTAAAAATCGACGGTTATAGATTTTTTTCATGTAGAATTCAGTGGCGTACACGGGTTTTTTCTAGGAGGTAAGAATTTCAAAATATAAATATAAGTTGCAAAAGTATTGAAAATGGGACATCCTGTACAATGTTTGTCATTTTTACACCACTTTCAAACATAAAAAACACAGGGGCCCACCTGAAATTTTGAACACGGGCCTAGTCTTCCGTAGTTACGCCACTGACCCAGCCCCACAAAAGGTTGAGCCGATCCTGAACCCCCCCCCCCCTCAAAATTTTCGCTAGATACGGCCCTGTCGGGCCCATATTAATTGAGGCAACCTAGTCTCATTACGTATAGAATAGTAGATTCTGTAATGGGGTTAGAATGAAAGAAATCGATAAGAGTGGAAGATTCCGAACGCGAGCGTTAGCGAGCGTGAGGAACCATATTTTTTTCTTTTTTTAGTTAATATTTGATTTTTTTTTTATTTCGAATTTGTTATTTTTTTTCACCTGTGGTTAATTTTTTTTACATCATGAATGAATATAGTTCAGTCTATTAGTTTTTATGTATCTATATCTATGTGCCCTACATGTGCACACAATTCCTGTACCTAAAGCCTTTTTCAGGAAAATTCCGAAGGAGTATTCAGCAATAACCACGTGAACATCCCGATAAGCGAATCGGTGACACTCAGAAATGGCAAGACTCCAGACTCCATGGATTCGTACTCGCCTAACAGCCTCAACATTGACAAGTCCATGTTCCTCTATTATGACGACAACTCTTACACCGCGGAAAATAAGGGTGAGTTAAAGAAAATTTTCTTTCTAACTTGCAACTGATTCTATTTTTGTTTCAGCCGATTTCGCGACGGTCTTCAAACGAGGACTGATGTACAAAGGCATCTATTGGCCTAGTTTGACCAACAGTTTTCACTGCAAGAAGTTGGAATTTTCTTATCTGAGGTACTCGCACCGGCAGAGGCAGAAAGCTTTGATTATAGTCAATATTGTGGATTTGTTATTGAAGGTGAGTGCAAATATTAAAAAATATAAATGATATTGTTTGTGTACACCTTAGAATCGACAAAATTAAATGGATAATTAAATTGTGTAATTTTTAAAATCGAAGCAATATTTTATAATTTTTACAATAGATTTAATTTTAATTTTAATTTGGCAAGATAAAAATTGAAAAATTTGGGATAATATACCAAACCAAGAATCCTCAAAAATTATCTAGTTAATTGTGATACATGGTTGGTATTTAGGAAGATATTTCACAAAAACTAGAGCGTTTATGGGGCAAATTTATCAACAGTTTTTCTTTTTGAACAAAGGACTAATCCTGTAATTTACTGTGAAAGCAAATGTTTCAGCTGATAAAAATACCACAAATTTGCTTGGACTACACCGCCCAGCCGTGAGCAGTGACCTGCAAATAATAATTCAACAAATCCTCTTCCCCTCGGGCAACTTGGAAGTTACGGTCTGGAAACATAAAGGCATTTTCGGAAAATTCGGCATTAGGGATAAAACATTACAAAATGTGTATCTAATTAACGTTGTTATATGTTTATAAAAAAAAACGACCCGTCGCCCCGAGCTAGCCGAACGTGAAAGTGAACTCTGAAACGATTTTGATTTCATTTTCTCGTTCCCGAGTCATTCTGCAGAACGAATCTTGAATTCCAATGGGGAGGGGGGGGGGCCTTGGAATAACTTATGTCACGGTGAAATGAATACAAAATGAATGTGCGAAATAGTCAAACAATCAAAATAAAACTAAACATAATAACGTTGTTTATGGAAACTCTAAAGTTAATACGGGGCGCAGAAATATATTATACATAGGTACATTGTTAATGCTCGAAAAAAAGTATAGATATATACCTTGTAGAGAAACATGAGTACTATATATATTCCGAAAATATTTTCCAATATACAGTCGAATATTTTAAAATTTTGCTAAAAAATGCGGAAAATTTGGATGGACTCTCAGACTAATGAAACCATTTTTAGATAATTTTCTTCATCGGCAATCAAATTTAGCTATTTTTGTAAAGGTATGTCGTAGAATTGGGTGGATTGAGAAAATTTTATCGCTCGTAACGAATTTTTACTTATATTGCTACTGTTGCTAGTTATTAAAACAATAGGACACCATATCTAGTTTGCCATGGCAAACGAGTTGTTTTACATATTTTTTTAGAATTTTAAAAAGTTAGATCATAATATACAGATTCAAAATAAAGGGTCCGACCAGGGACTCTTTAAAATAAGGGGACCCAGCATTATACTTTCCAAAGTGATGCCTATTCTTTCCTCATTCTAATAGTATCAGTGATGCCAAGTATGCCATTTTATTGGAGAATCTATTAATATAACAGGTATTTTGATTGTTAGCAAAAATTAATAATGGTTTCCATGATTTCTAAAAATTAGACTTGACAATGTTGTGTCTACAATTACAGAATATGGCAACTGTCAAATGAAACAAATTTATTGTATAGTTGAAATTCTTTAATTGTCACATCTGAGTATCTGGAAGTTAGAAAACTTAAAAATTGTGAATAATGATGGGACATTTTTTGCCTCCTTTAGAATATGTGGCACTATCTATCACCTAAAACCTGATGGCAGTTGGACACTGACATATAACATAACCTTGTACCAGCCCACTTATGTGGTCTCCTTGGAGTTTACAGAAAACAAACTTCCCCTCAAGGCTTCACTTTTCCTATGTGATAGACTGTGAAATGCTGGGTCCCCTTATTTTAAAGAGTCCCTGGGTCCGACAAACCGCCTATAAATCTATGAAAAAACAAATACTAGCAAATCATTCAAAAACTATGCAAAATTTCAATATAACTCTTATATAGTAAATTGTAGGTAGTGAACATAGAATCGTGACGCATAATCAAAAAGTGTTCGTTACATTTGAAAAACAAAAGTTATGGCCTCTTGGCTGCACAATACTACATAGGGGGCACTAATAGTTATCAACATAAAACTCAACTTGGAAAAGTACCAGAAACGGGAATATCACAGATTTTCCCAATGTCTGCAATTAGGAGTAAATACAGTGTCCTCCAAAAAGTTCGCAGCATAGGGGGGAAATTTTTAATTAATGCTCTATTTTGAAATTTAATTTTGGGGTTACCTTTTGCTTGAAAAAAGATGAAAAATGACCCACTCAAACGTGGTCATGTGACTTTCGTTATATGTCAAAAATGACATTTAAAAAATATATCGCCAAAAATGGGTTCATTTGTTAAAGTATCAAAAAGTTTTACTTGAAAAAGTTCTTTCTTTTTTAATTTTACGTAAGTGTACCAAATTTGAACGCTCTCATAAAAGATTTAGTTTTTTGCCAATTTTTAATATTATTTATGAAATTTCTGAAAATTTTAAAAACTTTTTCATATCACAAGCTTTATCATTCTATAACTTTTTATTAGTAATTACCGATAAGAATAGGTATTTTTCAAAAGAAAATGATATTAACGCTTTAAAATTTTGTTGTTTGCTGCAAAGTTGATGTACCGTCTAGAATTTAGGGTATAAATTTATTTACATTACGTTTTCCAGTTCTAAATTTATGCCAAAATAATAATAAATTAATTATCATCAACTATTTTAAGTACCTAAGCAAAATTCTTGACTTTTATGGAAGAAAATAATTATTCCCTTTAAGTTTAATTTCACATTAATCGATATTGATGAGTAAGCCATGGAGACAATTATTGAAGCAATTGATTTTACCATTCTCCCTTTCAAGAGTATCAATAATTAAACTGTCAAATAAAAACAATTGCTTCAATTCCTTCCATGGCCTACTCATCAATATCGATTAATGTGTAATTAAACTTAAAGGTAATAATTATTTGTTCCATAAAAATCAAGAATTTTACTTAGATGTGTAAAATAGTTTAATGATAATTTAATTTATTATTATTTTGGCATCAACTTAGAACTGTAAAACGTAATGTAACTAAATGTATGCCCTAAATGCTAAACGGTACATCAACTTTGCAGCAAACAACAGAATTTTAAAGCGTTAATATCATTTTCTTTTAAAAAATACCTATTCTTATCGGTAATTAGTAATAAAAAGTTAATATAATGATAACGCTAGTGATATAAAAAAGTTTTTAGGAAGTTACAAGTTTTTAAAATTTTGAGAAATTTCATAAATATTAAAAGATGGCAAAAAACTAAATCTTTTATTAGAGCGTTTAAATTTGGCACACTTATGTTAAATTGAAAAAGAAACAACTTTTTCAAGTAAAACTTTTTGATATTTTAACAAATAAACTCATTTTTGGCGATATATTTTTTTAAATGTCATTTTTGACAGATAACGAAAGTCACATGACTACGTTGGAGTGGGTCATTTTTCATCTTTTTTCAAACAAAAGGTAACCCTAATATTAAAATTTAAAATAAAGCATTAATTAAAAAATTCCCCCCTATGCTGCGAACTTTTTGGAGGACACTGTATATAATAACTTGGTAACACCGCAACCGATCTTCAAAAACAAAAAAAACACTCAAATTCTCTCTTAAACGTAACTTTGGTGTTTTTCGCTAATTTCGAAATTTCTGTATATACCAATACCTAAAAATGGGTATTTCCCTTGATTACAAGCAACTTTTGTACGAAACTTTTTTCCATAGGACATGATAGGTATATGTGTGCCACCCTGTACAAACTGAAAACAAACAAAATATTATGTAAATATTTACGTTTACTCCGCAAACTCTCGGTTATATTGCTATATAAAAAGGCCTCTGTAAGTATGGATTCGTGGAAATACTTGGAAAGGTATCGCGAGACTGAATAAATCTTTGCCCTACGCCGACGTGTAGAGACAAATTTATGTGTGATTTGAATGAAATTCAACGATGTGTCAGGGAGGTCGGTGGGTATTCCAATTTTGCTAGAAACGGGTATAAATCAAATCATCTGGAAAATACACACTTGTAAATAAAATTTAAATGTAGTGCTTTAGAAAAACATATTTTAGTTCAGACTTTGCTGTTGAATAAGTGAAACGTTTAGAGGTGAAAGAAGCGAAATATGGCCACTCAGAATAACCAGGAAATTAATAAAGGGCAGCGTGGAATTGTCAAGAGTTCAAAAACTGAAACGTTGCGTCTTGAAACCGTAATCGATAGCGTGTAGGTTGAATAAAATAAGGATCATTATTTGGAAAACGTGATATTCTTGTGGAGCCCTATACCGAGTCCTATATTTTATGAAATTAACAGAATTATGTGCTTTGAAGCCGGCAACGCCCCTCCCCTCAGATGTAGAGCGCAGCGTTGCCAAATCTAGATTCAATGTGTTTACAATACATTTAAAACCTGCCTTTTTCCACTCCAGCTTTGATTTTAGGTTATTAAACCCCACACCTGAAACCATTTATTTAGTATGCTAAATCCACCGATAAGTTTTATCATTTTGCCAGATGACAGAATTTGGCACCTCCCTAAAGTTCTTGTCGCAGTTATTTTGTCTTTTGGTGAAATTGCGAGACATAGTATTAAAATTAAGGGTCGATTAGCGTGATAACTTATACGATTTTAAATAATAGTTTGGCGAATAAATCTGAGGTGCAATTTTTTTAACAACTCAAATAAGACTAACCGAAATACACATGAAGCACTCGGGTTATTTTGCATTTTGACATTGTTTGTCAAACGGCTTGCAACGTTCTGTATTGGCGCGAATATTACTTTGGAATTTAATGACCATAATATTATAAACGCTTTTTTTTCAGAAAATTACTAGAACTAAGAACTAAGCTGTAATTTGTGTGCAAGAAGTACGAAATCTCAATTTCAATGGATATAGGTATCTATTATGTTCTGTTCGTATCTAATTTTATGACAACATTACCAGTAAGTTCGTCTTCAAAGGCAATAAAAATTCCCCAATAATTTGTTAAGAACATTTTTACGCGTTTGCACCTGGCACCCTGACAATCGATGATGTTGAGTTAAGATTAAGAACAGTGGTTCGGTAGTTCCCATTCCCATAATAATTGTATTTAATTTAGTTCATATCAACCGACAAATCAGGGTGCCAGGGCCGTATTTCATTTTTTATCACATTTTTTTTTGTTTACACCACAAAACCCAGAGACGTATTGCTGCTTCTTCCAAAGTTGATCATAATATAATACCTATAGCAACCTATACCGCGCAAAAGAGACGTCCGACCGGTTAATATTTGGCGGCCATTTTGAACCCTAAATGAAGCACGTATTTTAAAATGATATATACAGGAGTGTTCTATCAATTTAAAGGCGTTAAAGAATTTTTTTCTGTTTGATATTTTATTTATATGTATATCGAAACATTTATAGGAAAATATTATTTACAAATGTAGATTATGTTCCTATGTCAAATATAAAGACGATCGGCTTGTTTTGACTTATTTATTATAATAAAAGGATAAAAATGCTACTTTCAAATTTAAAATCTTAATGCTTTTATCATTCACACTTATAGTGCAGTGCAGTCAATCTAGAGACACTCTGTATTATCCAGTGATTAGTGTTTGTAAAGCATGGTGCTGACTAGAGATTCTATGCATCCACATTTCTTTTGGAGCAACAAAAAATTGCTCATAATAATTCTGATTTCATTACCGAAAACATTGTGACAAGAAGTTTTCTGAATTTCTAAGTATTCCTTCGTGTTTTGAGGGAAACACTTTACGAAACCTCAGAAACAGTCCAGTAGGCACTGGACTATTATTTCAGACATAATATAATAATAATATGATCACTGATGAGTCTTTTATATGGCTGAATGTTGAATTTCAATTTATGTTTTAATCCCACACCTGAAACCAGTTTTTCAAGTCAGTTAACAGTAAAATGGGCTTTTGTCTTTTCCCACGCATAAAAATATTTTTTCCATTATTATGAATAATATGAAATGCTCAGTAATAGGGCTATAAAATATAATATTCTAATTATACAGTGACACAATGTACGCAACAAATGGGATTTTTTTTTATTTTACACCGCAATAGAAAACTGACAACTGGCTACATTAGGCATGTCCTGAAACCAAAATAGTGTCCGAAAAACTTCATGCAGATATCGCGATATACGAGGGAGAATCAAAAACTTAAACGCGACACAAGCACAGAAAAACAGCACGCTTGCTGGTTTTCTGTGACACAAGTAAGTAGGTACCCTTATTTCGTGTTGTAGAGAAAAATAGTAAAAGAAAAAGTTATTTGCAATGATGTTAAAGAAATATTTTTTTATCATTAGTTGCAGTTTTTCATTTGCCCGTGAAGGAAATTTTACTCCAGCCTATTCTAACAATTATCTGACCCTTTCGCGCTAAATAAGGTGCTGGCGTTTACACTGACCATAGCTATTTAATTGGGAAAGAAAACGAGGAACATGTTGAACAAGCAAATTTTTGTTGCACTTTTCAAAATAGTGTCCAAGTTTCAAACAACATAGACTTTGTGAATGACTTTTTATACATAAAACTCTGCGGAATGTGCTTGGTATATGGTATTTTAAATTAAATTAATCACTTAGGGCCGGTTTTTTGTTTTTAACTGCAACTAATAATAAAAAAAAATTGATAGGTCATGATTTTGTATTTTTTTATAGTTTTTCATTATAAACAACTTTCTCTTGTACCGTTTTCTCTACGATTAAAAATAAGGGTACTTTACTCCTAGCCACGTTTAAGTTTTTGGCCCAATTTTGGTTTCAGGAGATGCGTATAATGGCCCTAATGTAGTCCCAAAGGAAGATTTTATTTCGGCGCAAAATAAAAAATCCCATTTGTTGCGTTATATTTTACCTGTCACTGTATAAGTAATTATTAAAGTAACCTTTAAGAGACTAATTTAAAAGCACATACCTACAAATCTTCCTGTTTTATGTGAAATTGCACTTACCTCATTGCCCAAAAGATATGACACTTATACAATGGACTAATACACCACTTTTTTTTATTTGCTCATCGGATAGTATTGGGTGAGATATACTTGCTGTATTTTTTTTAATTTTTTTTTCGCCCCCGTTTTGCCGCAATTAATTTTTAAAGTTCAATATACGTAACTACCTGTTGGATTTTATTTTTCCCTAAATTTACCGCCGTCGCACCAGGTTTGGCAACGCCGCACCTCAATGCCAAGCTGTCAGCCTGCGAGAACATAAACATAACCTATTTTGTGGCGTCACAAATCGGAACATCGGATCCCGCGGCCCGCGTGTTTTACAAGCTTTTATTTTTTATGATTTGAACTATTTTCACCATTCATTCTAATAATCCATGACGGAAATGAACCATTCTATGTTGCTGAGGAAAATGCTGGGAGCACTAGGTATTGGTATTGATGATTCGGACGTTATGCTGGTTGGTTTACAAAACTTTTTTTTTTTATTGGAAACAAGTCGATTTTATCTATAAAACGACACAATTCGTAAGTAGCTAACTGAACTTGCACAAATTAGATATCTAGACTTGCTGATATATTAAAGACAATAAAGAACCAACCAGGGGTAACATTTTAGCTGACGATTTTAGATTAGTGGCTCTGCCAAACGATTTTTTACTTGTTATCAAGTATATTCCAGCGACTGCTAGTTGTTTGAAGAAACTGATGATATTTTAGCCTCAATACCTAGTGTCACAGAATAAATAGCTTCACAACAGAAGCGTCCATAAGGACATGTGTCAAAAGGATGCTCGCTTTGACGCGAAATATCTTCTAAAGGGATAAACATTGTGCATTTTGTTTGATTTTACATTAATCCACATTGCAAAGAGATTGTATTAGGACCAAATTTATGTACAAGTTATTGGTTATTTTCCTGAAAATTGAAATGGAGGCTCGCTTATTTTTCACACGTCTTTATGGACGCTTCTGTTGTGAAGCTATTTATTCTGTGCTAGTGTTAATCAACAGCATTGATTGGTTATAAACTAAACTGAGAAAAGTCAATCCTCTAGACGTCAAGCACATACCTGGTCCGAATATAAAAAATTTATTACTTTAATTTCATGAGCCCTTACTTACAGAATTAAGTTAGTAGTTAGACCTGCATCGGTTCAAAAATGTAACGCTAGAATATTGGAGAAGGTGCCAGTTCTTGGTGATGTTAGAAACATAACATGTAAAACGCAATAAAGCCAAGTTTTCAGTCGAAAAACTTTATTGTCATACCTTGAACTATTTTAGACCCATTTAGGTAAATTATATTGTGATTGCCGAAGCATCCTCATAAAAAATGACATAATTCTTTAGGATTTTTTCACTATACATATTATATACCTATTTTTTCTGGAAAATAAATTTTCATAAGCATATTTTGTGATTGTGGTTAATGGAAGTTAAAAATAAAAAAATATAATGCAGCAGCCGGCCAAAAATTAAGATTTCTTTAATTTGCAAGAAAAAAAAAACATTATTTTGCATTCTATGGCAAAACCCCAAATAAGTTATCTATTAAATTTAGTGAAAATATTCCAAAATCAAATAATAGTTTTCATGTCGCATGCACAGAGTGCAACAAACTGGATGTTTTTTTGGGGGGTTTCTTCTATTCTGCGAAGAGATAGACAAAGAGTAGGTGGGTGTACTGTGCTCGATTTTTGAGGGCAGTGGAAAGCAGTTGAATCTCAAAATCTTGATTCGTTTTGGAGATACAGGGCATTTTTCGTTTTTTAACATGTCAGACAGTCCCTCCTTGTAATATGTTTTGATTTTTGCCAAAAATCTTCTGTCATACTACTCCAATGTATAATAATTATTGAGGTATGTCGGTATGTCTTTGTCAACTAAATCCTGTAAGGTAGACCTTCATATTTTTTTATTGCACTTGTGTTGACTTTTTCCAATATAACAATCTACTGATGTTGTCCATGATTCTTCGCTATTTCCAGGAAGTCAGCTTACATTCATCTAAAATAAGTTTCCCATTAATATGTGCAAAAATTGTACAAGCGTGCTTAGTTCTATTAGTTGACAAAGTTAATGTCACTAGTGCAGAAAAGTACAACTTTCCGCATCAAAATGGATGCGACAAAGTGTACTACTACGGACTTAATTAATTAAATACTTCATTAGATCATACAAGAAAAAAATACCCGCAAAAAGTCATTGACGGTCAAGCACTTGATATCGAATGAAACTCTGCTGTCGAACTTGCATTGACTTTAGATTATTTAAATTAGTTCTGAATCATGGTTTTCACATGTAGATATCAACGATCGTTTTTACAAACGCATGATTTCTTGTTTTGATAATCGATTTCAACATTGGGCTGTGCGACCCCCACGCCCCCTCCCCCATATCTTAACTATAGGTATATACACAATAAGTATTTCTTTACTGTACTAGCAACTAAACTAGAAGCACAAAAAGCAGTATCTACGTATGTGCCACGATGTATGATCCTCGTACATCGTGGTATGTGCATAATTTAGGACTAATCTGCTTATGTTGGGTAATTACAACATAATATACCTACTTCCACAACTATTCAGTTGAATTTCTTCATTTTTAACCACAGTATCATTAACATTTTTCTTATTAATTTTGTGCTCGGGGGTAATTTTTACCTTAACCGGGCATCATGCATTCATTGCTATGTTATTTCCTCTGCGTGTCTCCAATAACATTGTTACCATAATATTTATTCTCTAGTCTACCTAAAACCAGAATTTAAGCTATATCATCATCATTAAGCAATATTAAAACAATATACAAATCAAATAACAAACATACCTCTTCATTTCTCCATGTTTTGCTCCCCGTTTTTATTGATAAAATTGACACACCATATCAAAATCTATGCAAGGCAAGTTATCAGGACAAGCTTTAACAAATCTTGTCTTCATTATAAACCGAAAAAATAAAGTATTCACAGCAAGATTCTTTTAAAACTGAGAATAGAATTTATTTAGTTTTCACTAAGGTTATTAACCTTGGTTTCCGCGTTCCGCGGGCGAAAGTGAGGTTATATGCAAAGTGCGGCGTTGCCGACGATTTTCTTTAAAGCATTCAGTAATATGTCATCTGTCATATTTTATAGGGGGCATCTAATAAGTTCAGATGGGATCAGTAAAATCCAAATATTTCATTGAAATGCTACGAAATTTGATTATTTCTCATCAGGCGCATACAAACTGAATCTAATAATTTGCCTGGGAATGCTTGGTTAAATAAAAAAAGACGAAATAAGTACTAAGAAAATAGCAGGTACTTATTGAAATTAGGGATCGTGACGTCACATTCCCTACTTTTGCGACCGTTTTTTTCCATTTTTGAGCAAACTAATGGGAAAAAAATCTGTTGGTTGTGTTTCGTGATTATCTAGACATGTTTTACAAATTCCAAGGCAAAAAATTATTTTTCATTCCTAAGTATACTTGTCCATTCCAATGTGTCCCTTGGGAAATATTCTTACCAAACCATAACAAACAGCAGTAAACTCCTTCTTCTCTTCTCGAATGGGTAGTCAACTATACTGGAAGCAACCCGAACTTTTGTTAGGGGAGTTCACCATCTAACTTCTCCTTAGGTATTTATTCTATAAGTTTTGGTATCATTTGTCCAATAATAATTATCACTTGAATCGTTCAACAAAACAATAGAGATGTTCACTAATTTCCGATTTTAATCAAAATCGATAGATCTAAGATTATAGGAACAAGAATCAATTACGAAACCGCTTATAATTTTTTTGCAAAAAAAAAATTGAAACAGTGAGGCTATAAAACGCTCCCCTTTCATATAGTTGTTATTTAATTTATAGTTAATATTATTCTGAATGGTGATGCCTTAGACTAGGGAAGACGGCAAACCCTTATAACATTGGCAATTATTTCTCGTGCTTGTGAATGCAACGTTCTTCCCTGTTTACTCATTTTGCACACGTTAACTCCCGAACATACGAAAGGCCACTGAGCTCTCTGAGCCGGCGGCCAAGCTTGCCGGCGTCCGAAAAAGTGAGCGCCGTGTGGTAGCCCAAATACGCAGTTAACTTTACGTACTACTTATAGAAACAATCACAAAACGCACAAAACTGGTTTTGTCGGCCTGCTCGCTGGCAGAAGTGCTTTGTTGCCGTATTTCAAAGGCGATGGTAGACGCGTCGATGTTGAAAAAAATATAATAGGTGTTTTATCACACCGTATTAAAAATAAATAAAAAACAAAAATGAGTAAGTGGTCCCGTGATGCGAGCTTTATTTTTTCAGTATAACAGAGTTCAGAAATTGGGCTTCAATATGCTAAAACTTGTATTCGCCAATAAATAACGACTACTCGTATAGGAAATCTCGCAACGCTGCCGGCATTCCTTAAAAACGTTTTCTTTCGTGCGTTGAACTATTATAAATCGGACGTAGCCAATAACTGAGTCTCCGTAGCTTTCCCAAGCAGAACTGAAATAATATGCTTAGATGAGTAAAGGCAGCATAATAGGTATATTCAGTTTAAAATTATTCTCCTAAACATTAAAAAAATGAAACTTTATTTAACTATGCCATTGGAATTACCAAGTACTTCCACAGATTTTGACAAATTGACCATTCTTGATCACTTGAAACATCGAAAAGAACATACTACTAGCATACAAATATTCACCTCGGTTAACCCTCTTCCAACCATCACGATAATGTTAAATATAACTATATTTATTATAAAGTACTTGATATAGTCCAAAGCACGAAAGAAAACGTTTCTAAAGAATGCGGGCAGCGTTGCGAGATTTCCTACACGAGTAGTACTAGTTATTTATTGGCGAATACAAGTTTTATCATATTGAAGCCGAATTTCTGAACTCTGTTATACCGAAAAAATAAAGCTCGCATCACGGGACCACTGTACCCATTTTTGTTTATCATTTATTTTTAACGCGGTGTGATAAAACAATTATTATATTTTTTACAACATCATAGCCTCTACCATCGCCTTTGAAATACGGCAACACAGCACTTCTGCGAAGGAGTCGGCTGACAAAATCAGTTAGCCAACGCGTTTTGTGCCTGTTTCTATAGTGCGTAAAGTTAACTGCGTATTTGGGCTAGCATACAGACCTCATTTTTTAGGCCGCTAGCAAGTTTTTTCCGCCGACTCAGAGAGTTCAGTGGCGTTTCGTATGTTCGGAAGTCAACGTGTGCAAAATGAGTAAACAGAGAAGAACGTTGCATTCTCAAGCACGAGAAATAATTGCCGCACGCATTCTGCCGTAAGAAGGACTATACGGAAATTGCCCTGAGTAGAAACCAAGTTTTGACACAATATTTTGATATCTGATACGGTGATAGGTGTCAGTATGTGGTATTTAGATACTTTTCCGAGTTATGCTTAGCTGTGCAGTTTGTGGCACTTCCCTGACCGCCAAAACTAAAATGTTTGTGGATAATAGTCCATCGGTAAGTAATTTTGAAATTTAAATTAACTTTTGGGGCCATGCACCAAAGTTGCATAGGCGACCGAGACAGTCTCTGCATAATATGGCGGGAGGCCGTTTCCGTTTTTACAGTAACGCACACCTTTGAGTTGTTTCGACAAACTAATCGAGGCAGAAATCTTAATTTTTCGTGAAATCGGTACCTACAATACAGGCAAAAATTATAAGGCACGTTGAATCCTTAATAATAAAGCAATTCTAATTTTAAATTTCCAATTATGAAGAAGTAGGTACCTACACAAACGCTTATTCCACTTTGGTGTATGACCTCAGAAGTTAATTTAAATTACAAAATTACTTACCGATGAATTATTATCCTCAAACCTTTTAGTTTTGGCGGTCAGGGAGGTGCCACAAGCCGCACAACTAAGCATAATAACTCGAAAAGGTATCTAATTACAACATACTGACACCTTATCACCGTGTCAGACATCAAAATAGCACAAGAGCCCAAATTTAGTCAAATCTAATACTTCAAAACTGATAAAAGATTTCTATTCTGACAGTTCTTGCAAACAATTTTCATGTTAAACTTTTTTGTGTACCTACCTCTAGAAAAAAAAAGGTTGCAACGGTTTACCAATTTTGATTTTTTTTATATAAGCCACACTGTAATAGTATATTACATAGCGAGAGTAGTAAGACGCATATTACGTATACCCCGATTACTGTAAGAAGTCCCGATTTTGTCAGATGACATTCTCCACAAAATCCCTAGGAATTTTCTGTTAACCATGGGTATAACATTGGTATATGTGTCTCAACCAGTTAATAACGTCACTCATTGATTTATGATGTGAAAAGTTACCCAAGTGATACGAAAAAAAGTGCATAATAAAATAAAAACCCTATTGCAATCACGATTATGCCGCTACAAATAAAAATAACTATGACTACAACTCATTTTAGTAATAATTTCAAACGCCATGGAAACACTTTCGTTTTGGTATTTTGTAATAATCAGCTGCTTTTGGCAGCGTCTAGGGGCGGACTCGGGCAAATTTAGCTTCGGTGTGTCAAAATGACAGTGAAGGTTTTCCAGATCGTTCAAACTGGTTCAAACATTCGGTAATGAAAATATTCGCGGGTTTTCTACGTTTCGTGAGTTTTACCGTCATCTGTGTTGTTCTTGTTTGTGTTACTTTTCGTGTTATTAGTGCAAATGGGCTCGTTACTGACCTGAACTTATGACCCGGTTGCATTTTTTGCTGCATTGATGCCAACTTAGGATATCGAAATTACCAATTGACAGTCCCAGTAAGGACGTCTTAAAATAATTTTAGTATACGAGTGGAAAAGTTGTGCACGAGCCGCGCAGCGGCGAGTGCTGAATTCCAAGAGTATGTAATAAGCTTACTACTCGAGTTTTGTACTAAATTTTTTCTTCGACGAAAGAAAAACTATTATAATAGATAAACTATACTTCTGATTATCTGACAGGCTACAATTAGTATGGTGGAACAGACGTAATTTTTTTTCTCCACGACCATTCGTGAATGTAAGTACCTATTCTAAAATCATTTTTAATAATAGAACTTAAAAATTGTCACTCTAGAGCGAGATGATTTATTCTTAAATACTTGCTTCTCGAGTGTTTTGCATGTATTTCCAGGAGCTTTATATAATTTTTGTAATATATTGCACATAAATAAACAATATAATAATAGGGATACTAATATTTCATAATAATAATAATAATAAAAAATCGCATTATTTTATATATTTTCATTCCATAACAAGACAATGAAAGAATTATACGCTAATCGAACTAAACACAGCATAGAGTGCCATGGATTTCAAGACTGTCAACCTCGCTGTCAACAATAGCGGCGTGGGGGTGCGCGTCATAATAAGTATCTTCGAACGTGTTTTAAGTTAAATAAAATGAGTGAAAAATCGAGTGATTTTGATATGGAATTGGATAATACTCCACCTGAAATTACATTCACGAATGACCGTGGAGAAAATACAGTCTGTTACTCGGTTAAAATGAAAAAATTCGATACTCGTGGTTCCTCACGCTCGCTAACGCTCGCGTTGGGAATCTTACACTCGTATCAAATTTTTTAATTCTAACCTCATTACAGAATCTACTATTCTTACAAGCCAGTCATTACGTGTCAGTCATTACCTACGTGTCAGTGTTCGTAACAATGGATTTACTAAACCGCCTAAACCTAAACCGCCACTTAATAGGTATGTTACTAGCATAGGAGCAGAAAAATAATGTTGTATGTACCTAGTTACATCCATAGATCCATAAATACGGACTAATTTATTACAGACAAAATTATGACATATTGTATTTATGGCACTAGTTGCTTTTTTTGTCAGAACTTATGCAAATCTATATTCTGTGATAAAACTAACAGTGATCGTCGAGTTTAGACACCTACGGTACATTCAGCGATGTGTCAGCATAAAGACTCGGATTTTACTCGAATTTCACGCCTCGCATTTGCCTCTGCTTGTAGACAGAGATTTCAATTGAATTGCTTTTGAAAATCTGCCCGCACGTCCAACATAAACCTAAAGCCGATTTATCATTTTATATTGCATTAGAAGAAGGATAATCTAATTTTACGTCAGCCTTCCCGTTAAACTGGCGGGAAAATGTACCTTCCAGAAGGTTAGTTGGATATTTACAGCGATTTCTCCTCAGCGTTGGATAGAGCGCTTCCGGAAATGAAGGGCTTTTCAGAAAGCGGTGCAAAATCGATTGTTTTCAAAGTTTTCCAGATCTACCTCTTTGAATTTAGAAGGTGTAGATAGTAGCGCAGTAACCAGTTAAATTAAATAGCAAAATTCAAATTTAAATAAAAGTGGAATTAAATATAATTTGCTAAAGAAGGCTTTACAAATTTTTCTAGTGTGAAATTCGGTGATATATTAGTGCCTAGAGGAGAAATTTTCCAAGCCATGCATCTTCTCCCCCTTCTTTCCTATACCGATTTAAATCAAATTATCCAAAAAATCCGCATAAAATCGAAGTCAATTTGTCTTTTTAGGGCGTTAAAAATAATCTAATTTTACATTAGCATTTCAGCAATGGCGTAATGGAATTTTGCCTTGCGAAAAGGCCGTGATTGACCGAACGTTTCTTTCACATCACTCATGAACTTGCTTTGTCGATAAGAGGGATGTTCATAAAAATTTAAATTTATGTTTAAATACAAAATAATCAAAAATAGTTTCGGTAGGAGGAATAGCGAAAAGTAACAACTATATTCGTTTGAATTCGCGGAACGCCCACCGCCTGAGTAGCGCGCGTCTCTCGAGCTGCTGTCCTTTGTGAATATTACCTCATTATATAAATTTAACTATCGCAGCATAAATAAACTTGCATTTATTTTGGTAAGACTTTTATTAAAGCGGGTTTCTACAGACTTAGATCTAAGGATTTTGGTTACTCTACTCTAATATAATTTTGAACTACATAATATTATACAGTTGATGTTGCGACAAGAACAAAGCACAAACAATTTAACGAAGCATTAAGAAAATACCAAGAAACACTTATAAGACGGATGTGGGGCCATTATTTTAGTTGTCCTCAACGTTCAGGGTGTCTATTGATGAAGGGCCACTCGAAAATATCTCGACAAATATCCATTTTCGGAGAAATTTATTTAAAAGAAAAATTTACATTTTGATAGGCTAGCTTTACGTAAAAACATATTTGAGATCCACCGCCTACTTTCCGAGATATTTTAGAAAAACCCCAAAACTGCCGAAATTTCTTCGGCTTGCAATTTTTTTGTTTCGAGAATTACCGGAAATAATCCTAATGGAATTTGTTAGTAAAACTAATTGCTTTGAGCCTATTTTATTAGAGTATGAAAAAAGTGTCACGTTTTACAGTGTGCTCTCTTAGCACCCATCCTAAAACTGTGCTCACTTTATTGTAGCGGGTCGTGGTCTTGGATCCTGTATTTTCATGTTTTCAGTATTTTTTTCACGACATATTACATTACAAATCTTGGAAATTTCTCGCGAGTTATCTGTATCACACACATTTTTAAAATTTTCTAGTATGAGTATTTTTTTAAAGTTATTAGAGAGCACCTACTAAACCATGGCATTTTTCCTAGTTCCGATAAAGTCGGCTTAAAGCAATCGGTTTTTCCGACAAATGTCATTTTTTTCTGTACCTCTTGAAACAAAAAAGTTACGAGCTGAAGAAGTTTCGGCAATGTTCTGGTTTTTCAAAAATATCTCGGAAAGTAAGTAGGCCATGATTCTCGAATGTGTCTCTGTCCAAAGTAAGCCCAGCAAGAAAAACAATTTTTTCTTTCAAATATACGGTTTTCCGAAAAATGAATATTTTTCAGGATATTCTCGAGTGCCCCTCCATAAATAGTAGGTATGGTTCAACATTTACGTTCCGCGTACTTTATAACTAGATGTAGAAATTTCAAAGTCATCTCCGATAACTTTGAGAAATTTCCAGTTCCAAAAAGGCGTTTTTTGTAAAATCTCTCGGGGCCATTAAAGTTATCATCTTTTTAAAATATGATTTTTCTACGACTTGGTTGAATAATTTCTCATAGGTCTTCTGGACATAATATTTGCCGTGGTCATCTGTTTTTTTTATCGTAATCCATTATTGAACTAATATGTTGGCTACAAAATCCGCTAGTAAAACAATAATATTTTCTTTCTATAACATTTGGGTTAATTCAGTTGGCGGGGTTCAATTAAAATAAGTTAAATGAAATTTACCGAAAGTTATTACAGTTTTGTTATAATGTTTGCAAGTTTGAATATTTCCTAAATTTGAAGTAGGTAGGTACCGACTATAAGTTATTGTAACTGCTATAAATTAATCTTGATTGGAAACTAATAACGTTTTGATTTTAGATCTGCGGATTAAAGAGTTTGTTGTTCAAAAGATTCCATAAATATGTTGGTTATCACAAGAGACAAGGGAGAACCTTTAGTAGCTATAAATCATTACAATAAAGTCACTGGAGAAGTAATTTAAGATAAATTAAGTTATAATGTCAAATTAATGGCTCAGGAATCAGGGGAAAATTGCAGAAAATAAAGTTAAGTGATGACGAAGTCTTAAAGCATTGTGAAGAGAAGAGAAAGTAATATCGCTAGAACTCCAGAATACAATGCTAATTTTTCTAGTTTTGTTTAAATAAAAAAACCTTTGAATGTTTTCTAAACAACCAAAGATATTTCAACAAAATATTGCGTGTATGCGTTATTCGTATAGATATCTAATTTTTCTAATCACCAGAGGTGCAAATACGTATAAAATCTAAAAAGGCTTCCTCTTACAGTACAACTAAAGTATTTGCTCGAGCCAAAGTAGAAAAACAATGCCACTTCCAGGGTTTACTTTTTAGATAGAGGGCGTATATTAATTTTGTCTTCACTAGATGCTTTAGACTAGAACCAAAGATAATATATCTTTGCTAGAACTGAATAACAAAACAAAGAAGACACAACGCAACACAAATTTTATTTTGCTCTTATACAAGTTTTCCTTTTTTAAATTTCAGTTACATACCTGCCTATTTGATATTTTAGAATATATGAGTTTTTTAAATGTAAAATTTAAGTTTTTCTGAGTTGAGAGGAGACAATAACAATTTTGTAAATTTGTTCATAATTAATCACCCTGTACCGTGCTTAGATGATATGGAGAAAAGCTTTTGCTCAAATATAATTTTTAAAATTTTTAATTTCTAATTTATTAGAAAAATTTTCAACGTTGCAGTATAATAGGCACCCCACCCATTAGGTAACCGATATTGTCAGCTGGGTATTATAATACCAAATAAATTAATCAGCTTTGACGGAGATGGACTGAAACAGAATCACCTTGAAACCTCTTTGCGTCCATAATAATAGCTTAAAATTTTGAGAAACATTATACAGCGACGGCACGGCATGGAGGCGACTCCTTAATAATTATTATGGATTCAGTCCAAAACGTAATTATCCTCGGAATATTGATGTCTAGAGTATCGCGTTGGTGTTTCCTTTGCCAATATATAAAAAAAATATTTTTACTCGTTTAGGATACTAAACGGAAGCATAATAATTATATACAGACAATAAAGGCATCTCAGGTTCTATACAGAGCATATATATCTGAAGTAACCTTGTACCACAGACATATATAGCTTCGCTAAAGCTATATATGTCTGTGCTTATACTTTAAGCTTTAGGTCCACAGTATAAGTTTGTAAATTATTGTAGTATTCCCTAAATTTAAGTTCACTTAAATTTAATGGATCTTGCTTTCCATTTTAACTAGCGCTGTACCAACACAAATTTATAAGGAAACGTAGAAGGGCCACGTAGTAAATTTTTTTAAAATTCAGACTTTTTCTCCAAATTTTGACTTTATTCTCAAAATTTTTATATTTTTCTCAAAATTTTGACTTTCTTCTCAGAATTTAAAAATTCAGACTTTCTTCTCAGAATTTAAAAATTCAGACATTTTTTTCAAAATTTTGACTTGAATAAAGTCAAAATTTTGAGAAAAATCTCAAAATTTCTACGCTTCCGTAAATTTGCCTATAGTTAGGGGGCTAGCGTCAACATTTCATGGGTCATTTCAGCATAATTTTTCTTCATTCTGTACGGTAGTTTAAGGAAAAACTAAAAAGTAAGGTAAGATTAGTATCAGCTGGCGCACCCCCGTGGCAAAAGGGTACTAGAGGACTATGAATCTAGTAAAAAAAATATATTTCGGGTCATTTTAGCAAAGCTGGAAATTTGAGGATTATTTGTTTATGGTAATTCCATGGAAAAAAAGTGTCAGCTGCCTGTGGTGGGGGGCAAAACTTGTTAGCTGCGCATGTGAGAAAGTTGAAAAAATCACGATGATTTCAGCAAAGCTGAAAATTATTTATATAATAAATTACGATATGAAAATCGTATAAATAACTGTCAGCTGGTGCAAAACTGTGGCTAAATCTGTTAGCTGGGCGTTGAAAGTACCTATAGCGGAATACAGGGTGTCCCAGTTAACGTGATAAACCCGATTTGAACACCCAGCTAACAGGTTTAGCCACAGTTTTGCACCAGCTCCCAGTTAATAAATAATTTTCAGCTTTGCTAAAATAAACCAAAAAACAATTTTTTCTTTCCACATTCACAACACTTTACTATCCTTAGGTCACGGGTTTGTGCCAGCTGACACTTGATTCTTTAATAAGCTTTGAAACATCAACCTGAAGTGAAAATATGAACTTTGGTGAAATGACCTGGTCAGATTTGACGCCAGCTCCCTGGCTACTACTTTCTATAAGAATTTTATTATTAATTTGCTATACGAGCATTATTTCTCCTATAACAACATTAGTCTAACTCTACAATGTAAAAGGACAGATAATCCATCTCAAGCTACAAATTGGAACAAAATATCGAATATGCAGAAATCGAATTGAAATTATTCTTAAACACATCCGTTTGGGTCTAGGTTAGGGTGGGGAAATTGGAGTTAAATCGGTGAATTTCACACTCAATCAAGCAAGAACGGTTCCTTTGACGTACATCCAACCGAATCCAAATAGAGACAGAGATAACATTATGTGTAGGGGAGAAACATAAAAACCTAAAAAAACTCTACAATGAAAGTTCAATTGCGGGATAAATTCTTACAATATGCCATGTGCTTGATACAAGATAATTTAGTTATTTATAATGAAATGTATATACGATATTGTTAGGATTTAGGATTTGATTTGAGAAATTTACGATTTTTTTATCGGAAATCTTACAACGTAGCTTTGTACAGCACTCCAAAAAACAAGTCAAATTCACTGGATTTCGGAACAACCGGACGTTGTTTCTATTGCCTACTTATTGCACCACACAACAAAAATACGACATATTGCAATAAAACCAAGAAAATTTGCCGATTTTTACAATAAAAACCCGTAGAGGAAAGTACCCTAATATGAGACAGTTCCCAATATGAGACCCCACACTAACTAAAGGAAGAGTCTCCATCTAATGGTATAAGTCGCCACATGTAGTGCAGTGTCTAGCTCATCTAATTTTTTAGGTTAAGAACGGCATTGTTTACTTCAACCGTACGTGCATAAACTTTTAAAGGGATTCGGTTACCGTGCAATTCTGAATAACGTGGTACGAGTTTAATATATTTTTGTAGCTTGTTGTATTGAATAAGAGTTATTTTATAATTAGAGTAGTTATATAATGCATTTAATAACATTTTTAGCGATGGCAAAAAATTCTATGATATGTACATCGGATTCCTAATATGAGACACCCCAGTGTTCCTAATATGAGATATCTCATATAAGGAGACTCACTTCATCCAATTTAGATTCCTAATAATTTGAATAGGGTGTCAAGTGTCATACTGTGTTAAGTTGATATTCATTTAATGTTTTTGAAATAAAAATTATTTTGTGGACAATAGTATTTTTGTTAAACCTTAATATGAGACTGTCTCATATTAGGAACCTGTTAAGTCTGTCAAGTGTTATGTAACTAAATTGTTGTACCTATACTAGGTTCATTTGATATTCTTTTAAAGTTTTTGAAATAAAAATTATTTTGTGGCAAGTACCTAGTGTTTTTGTTAAACCTGGATATGAGACTGTCTCATATTAAGCACCCAATTTTAAAAATTTAAGGTTTGACTTTTTCTTCATAATAATTCTCATTTACGCAACAACTGTTAATATTTGGCAATCCTACATAAACTGCAGTGAAAATAGAGACTGTATTAAACGTATTCGACGTAAGTTAGGACGGACAGAATATAGAACAAAATGTAATGTGGTCTTATATTAGGATACTTTCCTCTATAAGCGAAGACATTTCGTGGTTTGTTTGCCCCTCACTACAATGACATCTGTCAAGGCCTACTATAAAGACAGGTGTTATTATGGCCTCTGGGTGGAAGTCCAAGAGTACTGGTGCCGCTCGCATCGACGCGTGAGCGCTGTAAAGGGGAATTCTCCCCCGAACCACAGAATAGGGAACCCGGAATGGACTATTATGGACATGGACAGTATTGGACAGTGGAGCCTGAGACACAGAGGGGTGAACTGCTTACGGGAGATCCGCGAGTTCAGACGGTCCGGGTGGCCGGAAGCCGTTCCCGTTGACCACGTTCGGGTTTGTGTATTTATTGTATTCACCATTCACCTTGTGCGAAATAAATCAGTGTTGTAACGTACTCGAGGATTTTCGTTGTCGACCCACGCCCTGATACGGTTTGTATTCGGTCTTTCACGCTGCCGATCAACTGAGACCTCGTCAATATTTACAGTATACCTACTGAGGTTAGTTTTCATTTTTATTTCGTAAAAAATAACCTAAATACCAAATATTGGGTCTGTTTATATTATATTTATACATATTTCAAAAGCCAAGAAGAAAGTGTCGCCATAACAAACATTTGTTTTGCCTCGGGATGAAAATTTCCGCCAAAAATGGATTCGTCAAATTCCAACTGAGATTTAATTTCTAAAAAACCCTTAAGTATGTGTGGCTCACACATTTTCAAGAAAGTGAAACAATTAAAGTAGACAAAGTGTTGTGGGAGGAAAATACCTATAGCAGAGAATATCACCTAAGCTAAAGGAACAATTTTTGAGAATGTGCCAAAATATTGTGAGTGCAGTGCCGTTTAACTCTCAGCCTAAAACAGCTGAGGCAAGTTGAAAATTTTGAAAAAACAATTAGAGAAAGTTTGGATGCACAAAACCAATAATGTAATAGATGAAAGAAAACTTGCCAAATTGTTACGAAATTTGTTTTTTTCTACTTATCTCCAAAAATGCCTTTCATTATATAGGACTAAGTTGGTCACGTGACTACGCGATTATGCGTTAGCGCCGTGGCCTGTCTTTATCGTTGGCCTCGACATCTGTCAAGTGACGTCACACTTAAATGGTCTATATTTAGTTATTTTGAATTTATATAATTATACATTGTGACCTAAGATTAGCGTTACAAGAACAAAAAAATAAAATATACAGAATGTATAAAAAATCTGACCAAGTGATGCTCACTTGCGGAAAAACACCGTAAGTCAGAAATGAGAAGCTACAATTTTTTTGTTACTCCCCATATACTCATTATTAACACCCCGTGATAAAATTCAACTTCCCATTTTTTTTTTGGAAAATTATATTTTTGAAATAACTTTTTAAGAATGCCCTACATTTTAAGTCATTCTCGAATTTCTCGGAAAATTCTACACAAGTTTCGTTTTTTAGCCATCAATTTATCTTTAAAATTACAGAGAAAATCGGGTTTATCACGTTAACTAAGACGCCCTGTACATGTTTCTATAGACTTAGATCCTTTGAATAGAGAATCCTAGGAAGGAGTCAAAGCTCTATGTACAGGGTGTCCCGTTTTCCACACCTTTGCAGGCTATCTTCCTTATTTTATATAGAGACTTGCGGTTTTCGCGACACTACGCTACTTTTTTATGAAATGTAAGATTCCTCGAACAAAATTTTCATAGCCACCTTCGTTTTTAAGATACAGGGCGAAATTGAAAATTTGCGGTTTTTGGCTATCTCCTGTACCTCAGTTACCTTTTCACATATAGAAAAAGTAGAAACGCGGTTTTGTATAACTTTTTCTGTAGGATCCAGTGACGTAATCAGATTTTTGCTAGCTTTAGCCATTTCGTAGATATAAAGGAAACTTATGGATATTTGGATTCGGCTACTTGTTTTCAGCTTTTCAGAAATATATAATAGTATATACTTATTTTAAACAATAAACGAATAAATTATAATTTTCTCAAATTGTATGCGTGAGTTGCGTGACTTTATAGTAGGCCATGAAATAAAAGGAACAATATCATCATAACCATAATAATATTAGTATATTATTATAATGCTGTATATGACATACTCGTCGGTCTTTTTTAATAATTGTTACAAAAATGTTGCTCAAAATGATCGGTAGACTTTGGTGGCCACCTTATAAGTCTATTAGTTTCTATCAATTTTTCATGGAAATGATTTTCCAAAAAAGGTCGTATTGTCCTTTGGGCCAAGAAAATATTGTTTAGCAATTCTGGTATAACTTCTTGCAAAATATTCAGATAGCGTAAAGCTGAAAGATGGTATATTATGGGGGTTTTCTCGATGCCAAGTTCTAGAATTTTGCCTTTTGAAAATACCAACACTTGAGAAATATGCCTCATCACTCCATATCACGATATCACCGATCTGGCAAAATTTATATTTAATTGAATTTGCTGTAAATACCAATTGCAGAAAAGTAGAAGACGCCCAGCATCTCCAGGATGTAATTGTTGGACAATCTTTATTTTATAGGGTTTTTATAATAAAAAAACCGTATAACATATATTATATGTTAACAGCGCCATGGCCTACTATACGAGTGATACGAGTAGTCACGCATACAATTTGAGAAAATTGTAATTATTTCGTTTATTGTTTAAAATAAGTATATACTATTATATATTTATGAAAAGCTGAAAACAAGTTAAAATCAAATATCTACACAAATATAGGGTCTTCCATTAGAAAAATTGCTTTAAATCTCCGAAATGTATAAAGCTAGCAAAAGTCTGACTACGCCACTGAATTCTACAGAAAAAGTTATATAAAACCGAATTTCTATACTTATACTTATGTGAAAATGTAACTGAAGTACGGGGGATAGCCAAAAACTGCCAATTTTAAATTTCGCCCTGTATCTCAAAAAGGAAGGTGGCTATGAAAATTTTTTGAGGCATCTTTCATTTTGATAAAAAATTAGCACAGTGTCGCGAAAACCGCAAGTATCTATCTCTAAAAATAAGGGAGATAGCCTAAAAAAGTGTCGAAAACGGGACACCCTGTTCACCTACATTATAAAATACTTGAGACGGAAATCGATCTGAGTAGTAACCAAGTTTTGACACAATATTTTGATATCTGACACGGTGATGATAGGTGTCAGTATGTGGTATTTAGATACTTTTTCGACTTATTATGCTTAGCTGTGCGGCTTGTGGCACTTCCCTGACCGCCAAAACTAAAATGTTTGAGGATAATAATCCATCCGCAAGTAATTTTGTATTTTAAATCAACCTTTGAGGCCATGCACCAAAGTGGCATAGGCGTTTGTATAGGTACCTACTTTTTCATAATGAGAAATTTAAAATTAGAATTGCTGTATAAGGATTCCTACTTAAGGACATAAACGTGCCTTATAATTTTTTGCCTGTATTGTAGGTACTGATTTCACGAAAAATGACGATTTATGCCTCGATTATTTTGTCGAAACAACTCAAAGGTGCGCGCCACTGTAAAAACGGAAACGGCATCCGGCCATATGCAGAGGCTGTCCCTTTCGAGCTAACGCCCTTTGCTCCTTCCTGGGGTTCTTTATTCAAAGCTTAGATCTATGGATTTTAGTTATAATCAACGATATACAGGGTGTAACTTAAGTACGTTAAAATATTTCAAGGTGTTGATCCTCAGCCAATTCTAAGAAAAAAAGTTCATATAAACATGTGTCCAAAAATTCTTCGTTTTCGATATGCGGGGTGTTAAAATTCTCCAAAAAAATCGTCTTTTCCCCATAACTTTTTTATTTGTAGAGCTTTTTTTTAACCAAAATTTCGTCTTTGATTGAGTACAAGATCGTAATCTGTTCCCTAAGCTTTTTAAATACACGACATTTTTTTGAAAGTACGATGAAATAAATTAGAAAAATTAAATTTTCCACGAAAGGACGATAGATACAAAAAGAAGTCCAGAGACACTTCTTGTTCAGAATTGAAGGCTCCATCCAAAACTGCCAAGCACTTTAATTACGTACAGGGCCGTATTAACTTTTTCCTTAAATTTGTCGAACAACTTACCCATATCTCCGCCACTGGTTCAATCTAGAGCTTGAAAATAACAATTTAAAAGGGTTCTACCCAAGTATGATGTGCTCCAAATTTGGTTAAAAAAGCTCTACAAATAAAAAAGTTATGGGGAAAAGACGATTTTTTTGGAGAATTTTAACACCCCGTATATCGAAAACGAAGAATTTTTGGACACATGTTTATATGAACTTTTTTCTTAGAATTGGCTGAGGATCAACACCCTGAAATATTTTAACGTACTTAAGTTACACCCTGTATAGGAATAGATGACACACGGTAGTATAAATAACATGGTTTTGTTTTGCTTCTACATTAGCGGGTCGGGGGGAAGAAGACGAGGTAATTTGTTTACATTGGCATTTCTTAAATTCAATCTTTCCTATTTTGTAATGCACAATAAATAGTTTTTTGATAGATTTGTATGTCTTATGTATGCTTTGAGATACTTATATTTACCAAATAAATAACCTAAATAGTATAAAAAAAACTGGAAACCTTGAATGTGCCAACAACATCTTTTTAATCTCTTCAAATCAAAAACAAGTTGCCTTTGGTAATGTATTCTATTCGTTGGCTACGATAATTAGAAGATTTCCACTATAAAATTATTCATTTTATAAAATTTGATAACCAGAGGAGAAAAATATTCTACAATAAATTATTTAATCAACATATTGTCACCAAAGAAGTACATTTTCAATAGAAAAAGCGCTTTCTCTGAAACGAGTTTTACCTACAAATTTTAAATAAGTAAATTATACCAAGGTTAGTTTATAGGAAGGTTAGGATATTCCCCCACTCTTAAACAAAACCAAAGGCAGTCCCTTTGCACCGGCAACATCGCGCTACGGTGCCGCTCTCACCAGCTGGCCTTCAGCTTGATGCCAATGGCGTATCAAAAGGGACAACACGGCTATTGAAAACCGAAAACAAAGTAAGAACACAAACATAAAACAAAAATGCGATGCACCACCATACTCCACAAAGTTCCGTTATTTCATTGCACGTCTGAAATAACCGAAAACCGCCAAAACAACATAAATATACACCATAAACAAAGTACATGCCAAGAACGTATGTGTGCGCCTGTGGCTGGAAGCGTTATTTAGGGAGTTACTAAATCGCCAATTCACGTGTAAATGCTACCAACTTAAATTATTGCGGCCTTTCCCCCCTTTGCCTCTCTCACCCCCCATTCCCTTCTAAGTCGTCGAATGTCCTAACCTTCCTATGAACTAACCTTGAACTATTGTACAACTATAATACGGTGTCAGGTGTGGGATGTAAGTAATAAGAATAAATAATATAGAAAATTATTCATTCCACTCCGATTACAGGTGGCGCTGATAATCGTGTGGGCGTCCGATATCCAGGAAGGGGACATATCGGACCACGCCGACTTGATCATATGGTCGGTATGTTGCATGTCCATCAACATCGCCGTCTGCGTTCTGGGATGGTGGCGTTGTTTCGCCAACAACTACCTCCACTGGGCTGCCGTCTGCACCTGGTTGCTGCTCACCACACAAAGTAAGCTCTAGCTCTGCATATTCGCGTTTGCAATTGCGATTTTGGTTATATTAAAGATATAGTACAGTAAAACTAACACAAAATTAGGCCAAACCCAAACATCCAAAAAAAAAGTTCTTTCTAGCGCGAAATAGTTCCATACCCTCCTAAGAGTTAGTACTAAAAAGTTACACCACCACCAGCGTCGGGTTTCGGGGGGAGGGGTGATAAAGGCAGGAAATTCTTATTTTTCACAGTTTTCCGTGAATATCTAGTAAACTATGAGGTTTAGCGCAAACGTCATCCTATACGCAAATGATATACATTAAATTCCGAACAAGAATTGTTATATACAGAATTATGGTAAAGGGAACGGTTTCCATGATATGGAGGGGTAAAGATTTTTTTGTTTTTATTTCACGTAGTTTTTGTTGAAAAAACTTAAAATGATTACAGTATAAATTAGTAACTGAATAATGTATGTAGAATATATATAGATATATCTATGCATATATAGATACATATTACACTCATAGATTGTTATTTTTTGTCACAACATAACCTTATAAGTATATGACTGTAAATATGTCCAATACAAGTTAGTAGCCTTAGTTAATTTGTACTCACTTTTTGCCCTCATTCATTATAGCGTTCTGATTTCCATTCGTTCTTTTATGTCAAATCATTCCCATATCTAATTTGTCCTTAGCTTGTAAAAATGAGAAAGTCAATAATAGGAAGCTCATGTGAAAAACAAGAAAATATATATTAAACAATCCTCATCGTATGCTTCTGCAGAGATGGATGCGTCCAAAACTGCGAGTGTCGAAGAAGTGGTCTCAATTATTGTTCAAGTATGTGCAGCAATTGTTTAGGACTTGCATGTTTCAATAGAGATACTGTAATCATCGACGACGATTTAAATGATGATTCTCAAGTGGGCGAAGAACACGAAGAATTGTTTCCTCTCACCAGCCCGAGTGAACTATTTGGTGCTGACTGATAATGCAATAGGGTTGTTCAGCACCAATCTGAAAATGAGTTTTTTTTATGCAAGTCGATAGCATTTTGTGTATATATGATGTTACCAAAGTTTCAATTTTATTGCTTCGGCGAAACTCCCAATATTTCTAAATCAAAACGGCACTGCGCTCGGCGCGTGGATCCGCCTGGTGACGTCATGGGTTCCTACGCTGCCGGGGAAAGAAGCGAGCGACCGACCGACCGTACGTGATCGCCGGCCCGCTATCAGTACAGCAGAGCACAATCTCGGCCGTTGCGAAAAGCTTTTCTAAAGCAAATTCAAGTAATCTACCCCAGATTATGGATTATTTCAATAATAACAAAGACTTTATAAGTGCCAAGATGCGAGGAGTTAAGCTTAAAAAGTAACTTTGATTTTATTTAATTTACTAGAATAGGGGAGACCGGGGCTATCGGGCCACCCCGGGTAATGAGGCCACCTGCAAATTTTTGAAAACCGCGGCCTGATTGCCCCATATCTAGTCGTATAAAAACAGTTACTTAAGATATGTCATTCTTTTAGATGGTTCGCAACTACAAAAGGACTACAAACAAAGCCGTCTGGACGAAAGAATCTATGACGGCGGCTTGTGCCCAGGTAGCCAATGGCAGAAGTGTCAAAAGCGTAGCTATAGCTTTTGGAATACCAAGAACTTCCCTTCGAAACCAACTGAAAAAAGAAATTCCCCAAGGTCCCAAAATGGGGAAACCGACAGTTTTTAGTTCCACACAGGAAGAAAATTATATTTTGGAGTTACCACAAATCAAATAAGGCAAATTGCTTATGAGTATGCCGAAGAAAATAATATTAGAAACGACTTCAATAAAACTACTAAACTTGCTGGTGAAGGCTGGCTATCAGGCTTCCTAAAACGTTGCGGCGATGTATCAATAAGGAAGCCGGAACATACAAGTCTCAGCAGAATATTAGGGTTCAACAAGATAGACGTTTCAAAATTTTATAATAATCTTGAAGAAATGTATGATAAACACAAGTTTCCTGCATCTCGTGTTTTCAATTGCGATGAAACAGGTGTTAATACTGTTGGAAATTCAGTCAAAATTGTTGCCAAAAAAGGCCAAAAACAGGTTGGCCTTATTTCAAGTGCCGAAAGAGGGACAAATACAACAGTGATTTGCTGCTTCAGTGCTGCTGGATTCTATGTCCCGCCGATGTTCATTTTCAAACGCCAGAGGATGACCCCCATTGTTAGAGAAGGATGGTCCTCCAGATTCAATTTACATTTGCTCTAAGTCTGGCTGGATAACTGAAGAACTGTTTGTCACGTGGCTTGAGCACTTCCAGAAAAGTGTAAAGTGTTCACTAGAGGAACCAGTTCTGTTAGTGCTTGACAATCACTCAAGCCATGTTTCTTTATCAGCTTACACTTTCTGTAAGACCAATGGAATTGTTATGGTATCACTTCCGCCACATACGTCCCATCGCATTCAGCCTCTAGATGTCGTTTTTTTCGGACCTTTAAAGAAGGCATTAAATCGCGAGATAGACCTTCATCTAAAAAACAGACAGTATGAAACAATAGGGCAGTATGACATTGCTTCCATTTTTAAATCTGCGTATGGTAAGGTGTCCTCGGTGGATAAAGCTGTAAAAGGTTTTCAGTGCACTGGAATCTTTCCACTAAATCCAAATGTGTTTGATGACACCGACTTCACACCTCCACATGAAGAACTAGATTTGGAAACTCCTGAGACAGGACTTAATTCTGTTTCTGAATCTACAAGTAATTGGAATGTTGCTACCAGGTCATCGGAAGATGCTGTTGCTGGGCCATCGGATCTAAATTCCACTGCCGGACCTTCAAATAACCAAGAAGCACCCTCGGTTTCAAGCGTAAAATTAGACAGTTGCAACTCACCATCAGTCTCAGTAGCTGAAATAACACCCATTCCAAGAAGAGTTATGAAGAAAAACTGTAAAAATATCCGCAAGAAGGGATGTTCCCAAATACTCACAGCAACGCCAAATAAGGAGGACCTCGTTGAAAAAGAATTAAAAAGGAAGAAGAAGGCCAAGAGTGTAGTGGAAAAAAGAAATTATTGAAAATTAAAAAGAAAGTTTTTAGTAGCTCCTCTTCAGAATCTTCAGCTAATGTAGAGTTCGATGATGAGGGATTGAATGATGAGGATAGCGACAATGAAATTTGCATAATATGTGGCGATTATGGAAAAAATCGTGAAATGTGCTACAGATGTGCAATGTGTGGTAAATGGGCACACAAAGAGTGTAGCGGGGCAGATACTCCTACATGTTACATTTGTGATTTATGTTCTTAATTGCGAAATATAAGTAACATTTTCAGAAAAAAAAAGTGTTTTTAAAACTTTGGGGATATCAGGCCACCAATGGCCTCATTGCCCCAGGACGCGGGGTAATTAGGCCATTTAAAATTTTTTAATTTTTTATTTGTAATTTCAAAATATTTGATAATTGCTGAAATTATTAATATTAATCTAGTAGCCAATAACTTAAAATATCATTTTGTCCCAAAAAGATATTTTCAATTGCAAAATTAACAATAAGGTTGATGATTTCTCTTAACGTGGCCCTACAGCCCCGGTCTCCCCTACGTCTAAAACTTAGAATATAGGTACTTAATAAAAACTAGACATTTATCGGGGAAATTCCGAGACAATCTTTTACTGCGATTTTCTTGTCAAAATATGCGCATCTTGTTTATTTCTACGAAAAACATATCTCGAATTTTATTGAATTTATTAATAATTATTACAGATGCCCATGTCATATTATCATTTTGTACAAATGTTGAAATCTTACAGATCTGGAAGGCAAGATTATGGAGATAATGCGGTGGGGTATGTGCAGTTGAAAAGAGAGCAACATAAGTGTGGATACAAATTGTGGAATATTGATTATATTTCTTAAAATATTCCTCATATCAAAAACATGTTTTAATAAAAGTGTAAGGGGAAATTATTTCCTTTTTGGTAGTAATAATATATAATATTAATAATAATTTCCCCTAACACTTTTATTAAAACATGTTTTTGATATGAGGAATATTTTAAGAAATATAAGCAATATTCCACAATTTGTATCCACACTGTATGTTACCTAAAGGCGAAAATTACCACCGAGCAAAAAAATATTATATCTACATATTACGATATCCCTTGTACGTTAAATGAATTCGATGTACGGATTTTTTATACTAGTGCTTGTACACCCAGGAACTAAAAAATATTTGTAATATTTATATCGGCCTCCTTGTGGTTTTCTGGTTCTCTGCTTGATCCATTTTTGTTATATCTCCTGCAGAGTAAGAATTTTACAAAGTACTACTTGTAACACAAATATAAACAGCTGTAGGCTGTAGCAGACTAGCAAAAAACAAAGCACGATAGCACTGGTCGACGCGCCGTGCCGTGTGCCTACCTTTATGCAGATATCTGCACGCGTAGGGACTGGTGACGTCACGCCTCAGGCGCGGCGCGATTAATCCAAGAGCACATACAATAATTTATTTATCATAGAAGGACTTTCACAAAAAATGTAATATTTTGCACACATACAAATTGGACCCTATATTTTCCGATAAGGTCATAAAAAAAAATTGTGAACAGCCCTATTAATGATTCACCTAAAACTTATAACCTTTTGTATCATTTTGATTTCCCTCCCATTTTTTCAATATAGATTGTTTAATATATTTTTTATCAAATACCAACATTCATTAAAATTCATTTCATAGGTACATCTGGCGAAATTAGATTCACGGTCAGAGGTGGAAATGTGAAACAGTTTGTAGTTTTCCAACGAAAATAGTCCTTAACTGTTAGTAGTAGAGTAGTTATTTTTGACGTTATTATAAAAAGCGGGTGATAGGTCGCTTTCTATGTGTTTTGAGTTAAGAAATTCAATTTTGGCGTTACTTTGAAAATAAAGTGACAGGATGGTTAAGAGGGGAAGAAATGCCCAAAAAAAGAATACGCTTGGCTCGTGATCTGATTTCCCTTCTTACAAAATAAAATGCCTCTTTTAATATGACCATAATAAATTACTACTATTAAAGAATTAAATGCAAACCTTTGGAGATGTTGGAGTACACGGATAGAAAATAATCAATGAAACATTTCCAGTTAATCTACTGGCTCTGACATTTCTGGCTTACAGCGCCACCGCAGTCCCTGAACTCTCAATACTAACCAGTTGTTGGATAACTTTCGTTGGTAGATAGACAAGGACAATGGATTAATTTTTTTATTGAAATTGTGTAATAAAGAGGGATGCTTAGTTTGTTAGTATGTAGTAATTTCATTAGCAGTGCTTTTTTTAAAGATGGGGTGTACTAGATATACATTGTGTTTCTAAGTTTAGGTGCCAATATAATACGATAGGTAGAAAATGACATTTTGAACAAAAAGTTTCCTATAAAAATGGGTCCGAAAATGCATAATAAGGAAGTTACAGGGTGATAAAGGTACATTTTGAAAAACATATTTTTCGTAAAAACTTCTACAGAAGTTATGCAATTTAAATGAAACTTGGTGCAGTCCTTTAGTCGCTGAAGTGAAACAATTTCGTTTAAAAACAATTTATTCCCATCGCCCAGAGGCGGCGTGAGGTAGCTCAATGGGTTTTATACTCATAACTTTTTTGAGGTTATCTTTTTAATCATTTTAGTGCATCTTTTCATTTTGCGATAAATGGGTACTCTTGTTCCATAACGATAAAATCAACCGTTTGCATTGAAATCGGCAAAATGAGCCCCAAAACACCTGTAAATGTTACTGATGTATTGTACACTCAAAACTAAGAAAAAAATGCCTAATAGCACAGACCTATATAGCTTCGCTGAGCTATATATGTCTGTGCTAATAGGCATTGAAATAGGGTGTCAAAATTTTGTCGAGCTCAATCCGTTCCATTTTGAAAGAGAACGATTTTTGGTACATTGTTCATAGGGAACTGATCCATTTAATTTTTTAATTGGGTTTTTCGCCACATTGAACTCAAAAAATAACTCCAATATATTTGTTTTCTGCGCTTTCGGAGAATAAATCTTCTTCCTTTCTCAAAGATCATGTCACGTCAAAGTGAAATTACAGATTAATAAAATGTTAAGTTAAAATGTAATGACAACAGAAATAATAGCCTAGCCACCTGTCTGATATTGTACCGTGTTCTACTCGTATCTTATTAGACCTATATAGCTTCGCTAGGCTATATAGGCCTGTGTCTATACTAACTACTCTTTGAATAACTGGCAATATTTTACTGAATTACACTGAACATTCAGCAACAAAGTTGTCCGTATGTCCTAAAATAAATGCTGATTCTTTAATTTTTCGTCCAAGTTATTCCTTCTTTTTTGAGAATTGGTTTGGACCTACCCCACAAAATCCTATGATTGTTACTAAAAGAGTGTTCACATGTTTTTGACATCAAAATTTTATTTTGCCTGATATAATTTTTTGTTCTTTTAAATGAACATTAAATGGCGTACAAAAGTCTCCCCAACACAGAACTTTCCACATTCACAAGGAGTTTTATAAATGCATTTTTTAACTTTATACCTCCTTAAATGGTTTCGTTTTAACTAACATCGATCCTATAATGTAAAAAAATCAAATATTGTTGCTTTCTTCAGTTAATATACGTAGAAAGTCAAGATCTCTTAAAAATAAGTATAAATCAGTGTCTTTCGTTAGTTCCAGATTGTCGAGGCATTACAAACAAAATGATTTATGCCTATACGATGTGTATCTCACCCCCGTAGGTAATGCTTCCGTAATTGAGTACCCATCAATAATTAATTACCTGTTTAATTCAAAGTAGTCTATTTGCATGCATGGACATTACTGAAGCCAATTATTATTACTGAATGGGCATTTCCAGGGAAGCATGCAGTTTAGCAATAGCTTACCTATTACCGGGATTCAGTATTTCTATTTTTAGGACGAATTTATTTTTGAGGCTTTCGGTATAGCCTAAAATTATCGCACTATTATACAGAGTATCTCGTACTTCTATAATACATACCTAACTCTACTAAGTGTTCCTAGAGTCAAATTAGGAGGATTTTTTTAATAAAATTTTTGGCGCCGCTAAAACAGCTATCCTTTTCGAAATTTGAACCAGCTACTATTATTGACTAATTTTGTAAAAAATAAATCAATTAACTCGTTCTTTATGTTTGTTTTGGAGAAATTTGATGGTTTTTTTTTTCGTGAAATTTAGGAATTTTAAACTCATCTGGCGAGTCAAGTGTGCCATGGAATTACTTCGAAACAGTTGGATGATGAACAGGACCACTCACAGTGTCGATGTGCAAAGATCCAATAAAAAAATATACAAGGTGATCTTCTCTGTAGCAACTCGAAATGCTGAATTTTTTAAACTTTATACAGGTCAAAAATCGAGTATATCAAAACCACCCCAGACATTACAAACGAACTAAGTCTACAAATACAGAAGCCTGCCACTCAGCCAGTCAGTAAGTCCATATGAGTTAAGGTGGCTGGTGTGCCACATCAGGAAACGCACAGAAAATGTATCATTTTAGACAGTGACTTTATTGATAAAGGTCCAACAATTTAAATTGATTTTATTTGTTGGTTGGATGATGCAAAGAAATAAATTGCTTTTGTATTTATTAATATTTATTCAATGATTCCAGAGCACTCCTGACCAATATAAAGTTTAATAAAAATTCAGCATTTTGACATCGCCCAGAGAAAAAGACACTGTACATTTTTGTATTGAATATTTGCACACCAACACTTTGAGTAGTCCTGTTGATCATTCATCTGTTTTGACGGGATTCCATGGCACACTTGACTCTCCAGATGCCTTTAAAATTCCTATTTTGCTCAATTTTGACACCCTGCAGAATGGAACTCCCTGTATATATTTTGTTCAAATTAGGTATACGGTGGTTTTAGGTTGTTCTGATTAACGCTGTGGTGTCAGATTTTAAATAAAAAAATCGCTAAATGGTTTTCGTCATTTTTTACTAGAAAAAAAATTTGTAGTAGGCCTTGAAAATTGACATTAACCACTCACAGTGTCGATGTGCAAAGATCCAATAAAAAATATACAAGGTGATCTTCTCTGTAGCAACTCGAAATGCTGAATTTTTTTAAACTTTATACAGGTCAAAAATCGAGTATATCAAAACCACCCCAGACATTACAAACGAACTAAGACTACAAATACAGAAGCCTGCCAGTCAGTAAGTCCGTATGAGTTAAGGTGGCTGGTGTGCCACAACAGGAAACGCACAGAAAATGTATCATCTTAGACAGTGACTTTATTGATAAAGGTCCAACAATTTGAATTGTTTTTATTTGTTGGTTGGATGATGCAAAGAAATAAATTGCTTTTGTATTTATTAATATTTATTCAATGATTCCAGAGCACTCCTGACCAATATAAAGTTTAATAAAAATTCAGCATTTTGACATCGCCCAGAGAAAAACACCCTGTACATTTTTGTATTGAATATTTGCACACCAACACTTTGAGTAGTCCTGTTGATCATTCATCTGTTTTGACGGGATTCCATGGCACACTTGACTCTCCAGGTGCCTTTAAAATTCCTATTTTGCTCAATTTTGACACCCTGCAGAATGGGACTCCCTGTATATTTTTTGTTCAAATTAGGTATACGGTGGTTTTAGGTTATTCTGATTAACGCTGTGGTGTCAGATTTTAAATAAAAAAATCGCTTAATGGTTTTCGTCATTTTTTACTAGAAAAAAAATTTGTAGTAGGTCTTGAAAATTGACATTAAGACCTGAAATTTTGCACCAACGTAGAGTTTTTGTGGCCTATTTTTAGAAAAAACGCGGCTAAAATCGGATGGAGAATACAAATTTTACGGGGGTGTTCGCACTTAAGATGAAACACCCTGTATATCTATCATAATTCATTTTTTCATATGTCTTTGAACCAAACCAAACAAAGAGAGGATGATCGCTGCTTTCTATTTAGTCGCTCTAAAAAATACAATATAAAATAGAACAAAAACTATTAAATGCTCCAGATATACTTTTAATCACTCTTCAGCAAAGTTTCCATATCGGCTGTTTTATATCCGTCCCATTTAAGAATTCTAATATAAAGTTTTAACGAACATAGCAGGTCAACGCAATTTACTTGCTTAAAATGTTAATACATTGTTAAGTTCCCTAATATCAGAAAAGTTTCGTCGTCTGGGGACTGATCTTTTTGTGTAAATTTTCTTATTCACGTCTAGGGTAGTAAAATCCGAAATCGATTTTTTACGACTTTGGGAGATTGCAGGCATGCGATATTCGCTCGAGGAGATGTGTCAATGGACAGCTAAAAGATACAATTTATTCAAAACTCTAGCGACAAAAGCATCAATCGCAGAATAATAATTACGGATAGAGCGGACTGGGATTCCTAGTGCGGAACACCGACACGCTTTGACAAGAGATTGATAACTTTTTGCATAAAAATACATATATATGTATTTTTTCTATGATCACCCATCTTTACTCATATTCTTTTTGGTTCCATGTTTTGGTTTTCGTTCTGATAAAAAGATAAAAATTAAAGTGGGGCCAATCTAAAAAACCAATCTTAAAAAAATTACAAAATAAATCCATATATTTTTCTCAAAAGGCACTTTAGGTAAGTCAATTATTTTCAAATTCGATAGAGGGGCATAGTTTTATATTCTTCATAACTTCTCCAAATTAAATTTCTCGGCACTCTTTACAGAAAAGGCACTTTATTTTAAAAAAATTAACAAACAAATTAAAACCAACTTCAAAAATTTGCCCGTATGCACACTCCATTAAAAATTAAAAAAAATAACACCGACTTCACAAATTTGCCCGTATGGACATTTCAACTAAAATTTTAGAAATATTTGTCTCTTTCTAAATTGATTTATCTTTGGATTTGGTGACAGTCAAGGCAAGGCAATTTAAATAATATGAATACATCATATCCTACATACATCATAACTTACTGTCATCGACTCCAAAGATAACTCAATTTAGAAAGAGAAAAATATTTCTAAAATTTTAGTTGAAATGTGCATACGGGCAAATTTGTGAAGTCGGTGTTATTTTTTGTTACTTTTTTTTAATTTTTACTGAAGTGTGCATATGGGCAAATTTTTGAAGTCGGTTTTAATTTTTTTGTTAAATTTTTTATTATTTCTTATTTTTTAGTGAATTATTAAGAATTATCGAAATCGGTACAATATTAAATTCCATCCCTTATTTTTCCACCTTTAGGATTGAAATTTTTCTCTTAAAATTTAATTTCTCTTCTTTAAATTTAAGTGTAACCCCGTTCTAATAAAATAAAAATCATCCAAATCGGTCCAATATGAACTTTTATCCCCTATTTATGTACCCTTAGGGGTGGAATTTTTTCTTTAAATTTAAATGGTACCACACCTAAGGTACCCCCTTTCCAATAAAGAAAGAATCACCGAAATCGGTCCAATATGAAATTTCATCCCCTATTTTCCACCCTTACGGTTGGAATTTTTTCTTCAAATTTAAATAGGGCCACTCCTAAAGTAAGTAATTCATTTCTAATAAAAAGAGAATCATCGAAATCGGTCCAATATGAAATTTCATCCCCTATTTTTCATCACCTATTTTTCCACCCTTAGAGGTGGAATTTTTTCTTCAAATTTAAATGGGGCCACCTTTCTAATAAAAAGAATTATCGAAATCGGTTCAATATGAAATTTCATCCCCTATTTGTCCACCCTTAGGGGTGGAATTTTTTCTTCAAATTTAAATGGGACCGTTCTGTAGGTATACCCTTTCAAATAAAAAAGATTGTCCAAATCGGTTTATAAATGACGGAGTTCTGAGGTAGCAAACATAAAAAAAATACTACCGAATTGATAACCTCCTTCTTTTTTGAAGTCGGGTAAAAATAACTTTTTGGCTGCTGCCAACGCCTAAATTTTTTATCTTTTACAGTTCATAGTTAAGTCCATCCCGGTAAACCCCGTACTATAATTAATGCTAAAAATAACTGATACTAAAAAACCCTGTACTGAAATAATTGTTCCATCTGGGAAAGAAAATTTGCTGCCCTAGAAATTCAGCTTTTTTGCTTGGAAAAACTCCAATTTTATATGACTGCTGCCTTGTGATGGGAAAACATGGAAATACTCTCATGTTATATGTCACCTTTTATTTTTATCATCTTCACGTCCATTTAAAATTCCATTATCCTGTTGACATATTGTCGAGTGTTGGCGAAAGATAAAGATTGGAAACAGCACTTCTAGTCTGTGTCCGAACTTTTTTCAAATTCGAATTGAAAAATGTTTATTCTCATACAATTTTTACATGTTACATGTTACGTTAGATCGAGCCTATTCAGACTGAATAAACATCGCAATGAACTCACAAAACTTAAAGATTTTGTGTAAAGAGTGGGACAAAACTTGATGGTAACTTCTAAAATTAACTAACTCCAGAATACCGTCGTGAAGTTATTAATTACCCTTGTTACAGGTTTTGTTGGCAAAGGAGTCGGATTTGGCATAAAAAAGAATTTAGTATGGTACGTTTTATTTACTATATTTGTTCCCTATGCGATGTTGCCACTGCCTCTGCGTTGGTGCATGATTGCCGGATGCCTATCTTCAGTTGGTCACATTATAGTGATATCCGTGGAACTTCTCAAAGATGACACTGTGAGTACTTTAGCCTTTTCTTTTATTATGCTTGTGCGGGGGAGGGGTGGCAATTGCTTTTATTTCGGCTTCATTGCCGTTCGCCAAACACTATTTATGTATAACAAATGGCATTTTATTTCAGGGAAATAGTGGAAATACTGAGTGCAAAGTAAGGAGGATAATAGTGAATATATTGCTGTATATCTGCGTGAATTTTGCCGGGATGTATACAAAATATTTAACGGATAGGAGTCAAAGGAAGGCGTTTTTGGAAACGCACAGGTAATTACATTAAGCCTCCACCTCCATCCCCTTTTAATTTAATTGGATTGGATTTACATGTTTGCTAATGATAAAATTTATTTAAATTTATAGCGGGTCACCTGAAACAGTAAACAGTAAAAAATAAATGTTTTTTAACGGCTTATACATTACAGGATCATTATTTTACATTCCACTATCTAGGTTAAATATAAATGAACTCACTTGGAACACAGTGATATACGGGGCGCGATCTATTTCAGAGCATTTACCACGCTCTGCTACTGGTAAAAACACCAGACTTATCAGCAGAAATCACCGGTGTAAAATTCAAAGGTTTTTATGCGGTCGACGTCGACCTAGTCAAGGAGGCAGCCAATAAGAAAGCGAGCGTAGCGATTTGATTGGTCGGCGATTCGGAGATCCGCATGGAGCAGGTGTCGACGTGGGCCAGTTAGGCCAGTATAACCAGTGCCGTGCACGGCAATAAGGATCCCGCTTTATTTTGCGGATTTTGGTTTTGTGTATAGATTTTCGCGTGGTGTTGTTTTGTGTAATTATTGGTTTGCTTTGGTTTGAATTATTTCAAAGTTTATGTTATTCTTTCTTAGAGCATTTAAATAAAATTTGTATAATATTATTTAGGGCTGCGCGCCGCTTATTAATCTTTTTTGTTTTACAAAGCAGACGCCGCCCAAGGGTTTTTATGTTGTTCCAAGTGAGTTCATTTATACTATACTTTCAAATGACAAGAAAATATTTTTTTATGAAAAACTTTTTCCCATCTTTTTTCACAGATCGATGGAGACGCGAATGCGAACAAAAAGCGAGAACGACAAACAGGAAAAACTTCTTTTATCAGGTAACTTTATTAATCAGAGTAAAAATTCTCCAATTTTGGCAAAAAATGAGCCAACTTCCCAGTGCAGTAATTTTAGATGATATTTTTCCAAAGCTTTGAACAAAATGCCGTAAACTAATTTTAAGTTTCAAACTTATCTAGTTTTAAGACCCCAGATATTTACTCAGTATGTTTTATGGCTTATCAACCAACATAGGGTGACCCGAACTTATAAATGACGGAATCGTTTGATTCTTCAATAGTATAAACAAAGTAGGTATTTATTATTTTTATGCAAGTTTCGCCTTATTATAATATATCTAACGACGTCAAAATTTTAACCCCCCCCCCCCCGTAAGGTAGCTAATCGTTATATTTTTCTTTATTCTAATATGGTTTAAATGCCCCAATTAGTTATATATAAAGTTAAGTGGCAATATACCAAAGTATTACATTAGTAAACATAAAAATGTTGGGGATAAGTTTATACTGAAAGTTTCCTCTATATTATTATTGGTCTGAGGTTATAACAATACATATTGTTTCAGTCTGTAGGGACAAGTGGGGTACAAATGTGACAATTTTTAGATCTTTCATTTTTGTATGTGTTAGACTCCTCCAAAGGAATCGATAACAATTTTAAAAGGGATAAATGATGATGAGAAAACTACTAACAACTTAAAAACATACACAAAGTACCTTTAAAAAGTGGAAATAAATAAAAACTGCGTCTAATATTTTGTAACCTAGAAAAGTCTAAAAATGAGACATATAGGTTAAATATGAGACAATAATTAGAAAATGAACGTATTAACAGTCGTGCCATCCTCATCTAGACCAAAAATGAGATGCTGAGGGAAAAATTGAGACAAAATTTTTACTTTATTTTTATTACACACATTGATAGGTACAGTAAAGTGATGCTATCTTGAATAGAAACATTTATTACCTAACTGAAAGATTATTAATTAGGTACTGAACTAAATTTTAATTCATGATTTTTTTCTGCTAAAAAATTAAAACGCATAAAAATCAAAGTCGACCTAGGCTTTTGAAATTTTTCACACCCATCCAGTTTTTCATTCTGAACAAGTTTTCTTAATAACATTTTAATGTAAAAGCTACACAAAGTGCACTTTTCTAAAGAAAAGTGGGAAAAAATGCCAAAAAATCAAAGTAGGCCGAGACTTTCGAAATTTCGCAAACCTACTCAGTTCTTCATTCTGAACAAGTTTCCCTAATAACATTTTGTCATAAAACCTACAGAAAGGGCACTTTACTGATGTGGAAAATTAGTTTTTTCAAAATTCCCAAGGCATACGTGATTTTTTAAAATTACGTAACAAATTAGTTTCAAACCAAGAAGGGCTTATCCCCAGAAGCTCAAATTTCAACTCGAATTGTCATTTACACCCTATCCGAACTCTATCCGTGGACACACTGTATATTTCTTTGGCATCTTGGATTTCTAATTGAAATCTAAAAAATAAACAATAATTTTGCCTCATTTTTAGATCTGTGTTGTATAATTTTTACCTCGGTGTGTGTCTCCAATTTATCTCTCCAAAAAAAAAAAACGTTATCACTCTAATACGGATCAATTTGAACTGAAATGTAATGGCCGACGACGTAACCGTAATAATCCTAACGCGCAGCGACTTCTACCGAACGCCCCAGACTGAACTATATACGAACTCAGACGAGAAAAGTTTCAAATCCGGTTTTAAAAGATTTCAATGGCAAATGACTCAATAGATTTTGTAATTTAAGTTTTGACGTAATTTGTTATCCAAAAATGAAATCAATTGTAGGGATTATGTCTTTACAACTGTTATTATGTATTTATAACAAGAAAACTGTCGTAATTATACTATTTGACCAATTTTTTTGAATGTCTCATTTTTCACCAGAATATTGTGTGTCCCATTTTTACCCCACTTGACCCAAGACTGTATTTTTATGCATAGCTGAACAGGTATTTGCGAAGTTTCCAAATTAATAATGTCGGACGTTGTAGGTGAAGGTAGGTAGTAATTATTTTCACCTCTAAATGTTTTTTTCTTTATCTAGTCCTGCCCGACTTTGTGGCTAAAGAAATGATTAGGGACATAGAGAAGGAAGTGAAAGGCGGCGCGTTCGAGCCCCACCAATTTCACAAGATATATATCCACCGATACGAAGACGTCAGCATTCTCTTTGCCGATATTAAGGGATTTACAGGTGAGATATTAACGGACGATATATACATATACAGGGGATTCAGTTTTATTCTAGGATACTTCCACGGGTGGTAAAAAAACTCATAAAATACGACTTTTATGTATAGTTCAACGCAGGAAAGAAAACGTTTCTAAAGAACGCGGGCAGCGTTGCGAGATTTCCTATACAAGTAGTCGTTATTTATTGGCGAATACAAGTTTTAGCATATTGAAGCCTAATTTCTGAACTCTGTAATACCGAAAAATAAAGCTCGCATCACGCAACAACTTACTCATTTTTGTCCATCATTTATTTTTAACTCGGTGTGATAAAACACCTATTATATATTTGTTTCAACATCGTCGCGTCTACCATCGCCTTTGAAATACGGCAACAAAGCACTTCTGCTAGCGAGCCGTAGACAAAACCAGTTACAACCAACGCGTTTTGTGCCTGTTTTTATAGTACGTAAAGTTAACTGCGTATTTGGGCTACCACACAGCGCTCACTTTTTAGCTTCCGGCAAGCTTGGCCGCCAGCGCAGAGAGCTCAGTGGCGTTTCGTATGTTCGGGAGTTAACGTGCGCAAAATGAGTAAACAGGGAAGAACGTTGCATTTTCAAGCACGAGAAATAATTGCCAATGTTATAAGGGGTTGCCTTCCTCCATAGACTAAGGCATCACCGTTAAGAATAATATTAACTATAAATTAAATAACAATTATATGAAAATTAAGTCAGTGAGTTACACAAAATTGAGCTACGCCCCTGAACTGTGACTAATTCTATAATATTTACGAGTTCTTCCCCCTTACGTCGCACGCATTCTGCCGTAAGGAGGACTATAGTATAACTTATTATCCAGAGCCGCCTCGTTTTTAATTTTAATTTTGTTTAAATATCTTATATCTTCAACGGTTAAAAAATAAAAAATTAAACGTTAAAATTTTTGAGAATTTTAACACCCTGTATCTCGAAAATGAGGTGGCTGTGGATACTGTGGATAAAAAGGTATAGCCGCTTTCAACAGCTGTGCGAACTTTTAAAATCTTTATAGAATTTATTTCTCGTTTATTTTTGAGCATTTAACCCAGGCACTCAACTTTACCCTTGGTCAAAACTTTTGCACTTGTCAAATACCCTGTGTACACGTCGTGCACATGCAAAGTTGTCCCAAATGCAGCTAATTTTGAAGTTTTCGTAAACTACCTACACACTACACATTCCATAAATTGCAAATTAGCACGCCATTCGGTAATTATTTTCCTATTTCGTTTCAGTGCTGGCATCAAAGTGCACCGCCCAGGAGCTCGTAAAGATCTTAAACGAGCTGTTCGCCAGATTCGATAAACTGGCGACGGTAAGTCGATTATAAATTAGCTAACTTTACTTCGCTTTAATTTGAATCCTAAATAACCAAATCGCAAACTACGATAGATGACGAATATCGCCGGTTTTAGCTTGACTACCGCCGGGTGCCAAGTTTAAAAAACGCCTTCTCTCATTTTCTAGTTTTGTCCAAAAAGCTAAACTTTTTAGTTGGGAGGAAGTTAGAAATTTAAAAAAAAAATTGAATGTTTGTGGTACAAAATTGCGCCGCAGGCGAAAATTTTTCAAATATTCAAGTTCAAACAGTTTAAATTAACGAAAAGAAATTCCAAGCAAAACATATTCTTGTTAACTGGTGGTATTTTTTTTTGTTCACTATGACTCATAACATAACATTTGTAGCCAAGAAGTCCTACTTAGTCTTCTTTTATAGAACAACTGTTACCAATAGAAATTTCGAAATTTGTTTTAGTGTGAGCCCATAAAAATCATTGCTTTTTAAACCAACTATACAAAAAAAAAGCAGAGGTGTTTGGTTACTAAAATGCGCCGTAGGCCAAAATTTTTAGAAATATAAAGTACAGGTAATTTAAAAGAGGTATAGAAAATTACAAAATCAAAACGTATTTTTCATCTTCTCTCAATGTAGGGGGTTTGAACCCCCAAAACATATACAGCCCTGGGCTGCTTATGCATGGGAAATGCCAGGTCTCGTGGAATAGGTAGTTAGCTACTTGACAATAATATTCAATAAATGTATCATGTTACACATTATTACATGTCAATTTTCCAATTTATATTCAATCAATGAATCAATATGTTGTATGGTGGGAGTAAAATCTTCAACGTACAGATGAATAAGGATAAATAGGAGAACGTTTTAGATGTTATGTTTGCAGACGACGATCAAAATGAAGGTGAGCGACATAGCAACAAAAGGTGATTTATTTTTATTTATTAGACCAGCTTATACCGCCTCCTAAAATTTACCGCCGGGTGCTATTACCGCCCTAGCACCCCCTAAAACCGGCGCTGAGACGATTAAATCACGTCAATACAACCCACGTATTAGGTACTGCATGGGTATTAGATTGATTTGGAGTAGGCATTAGGTATTATGGCTATGGGCTATGCCGGGTCGGGACAACATCCCCCTTGTTAATCCCAGTAAACGCGTAAAACGCGGCATTTTGGCCAGCCCCCCCCCCCCCCCCCACTCGTTGGCCAATCAAAGCGCCGCTTAGACCCGAGGGTGCCCGAAGATGTCCGATCGGTGGCGAGGGGGCGTGGCCAAGATGGGGATGGGTAACATTGGTAAAAAAGTACCAAGTTTCGCGCTTACGGCGATTAACATGGGGCTTGTGGTCCCAAGCTAGTACTCATTATTTGGTGATTGGAAATTCCACATTGTGCGTAATTCAGAACCTACTTATTATGAATATTAAAATTAAATGTTAAAGGAATAAAATACAAAATACTGTACTTTTTTCTATTTCAAATGTTGCTAATTTTAATAAAAAATGATGGTGTTCCGAAGTATTTGTGAATTTTGTATTTTATCTCCATCACCAGTCCAATATGGTCGTTCTTATAAAGAGAGTAAAAATACAATATATATAATATATTATTCATATACAGGGTGTCCCAAGATAAATGAAACAAAAGGTGTGCAAGACAAAATAAAATTTAGTTGAAAGTGGACCATTTGAGGATTTGGACGTGATTTCTGTCATATTTTTAGTTTCGAAAATCAAAGTGGGTATCGGCATGGGGCAAAAATCACTCCGCCTAGGTAAAATGTTTTTTTTGTGCAAAATAATTATGGGAAAATTTTACTAAGAAAAATTCTTTACAATAAAAAAAAGTATGTATATAGGTATACAAAGTTTTAGACTAATCGGCGTACTTTGATTTTTCGCTTTTTTCAAATTTTTAATTTTTTGATGTTGAAGGTGCTTTTTCTCTGCAAGATTTGGTATTTTTTTATTCTGAACTCCTTAATACAATTTTCACGTGGCATAGCATTTCTCTTAACAATTTTTTGCGTATCTTACACAGAAAAATTGTGCCTCTGCAGAAAATGAATTTTTCAAAACCTACTATGATTTTTCTAAACTAAAAATAGGACAGAAACTATTCTCATATCAAGTTGGGCTGGATCCCAAGTGGCCAAATTTCAATTTTTTGTCTTTCACACCTCTTATTTCACTTATCTTGGGACACCCTGTATATCTAATGTCTATGCCACCCTGTGTTTAAATCTTTTCGAAGTCGACTATTAAAAAATAATCTGTATTTATCAGTATTTTCCATGGGTTGCTACAAGATGAACATGGATCGAGAACGCAAAATGGGTGTTGCCACAAGCCTCTCTCCCATGCTACTCCATCCTCTACTATACACGGCAGGAACCACGGGCGTAGCCAGGATTTAGTTTTGGGGGGGGGGGGTAGTTTGAGAAGTAAATAAAACAACAAAAATATACTTACATGAAATTTAATATCTATATATTCATCCGAAAAACTACGACATATTTATAAAGTTCTTAACTTTAAATGAAATGGATAAATTAATTTCGTTCCTCTGCGCTAAATCTAAAACCATTAAAGAAGAAATCTTCGGCTTTTTCTTTTAAATATATCCACTACTTCATCTGCATGAATTTCTGTTCCATAGTGAATGTTCATTAGAGCCAAACCATTAAGTCTGTTTTCACTTGTAGTGTTTCGTAAATAGTTTTTCAGTCTCCTTAGGCTCGAGAAAGACCTTTCTGGGGTAGCAGTGGATACAGGAATGGTAGCCAAGATTTGTAGTAATGTGTAAATATTAGGATAAAGGTTTTTATCGCACATATCTAGGCATTCCAAACTAGATTTCGGGGTAGGCAGTCTTCTTATCAGCATGCAAGGTAGCTGAAGCTTTGATAGCTAAATCCAAATTTGTTTCTTTATTAGAAACCCCTTGACCTTGACTACACCACTTTTTCCAGTAGTCCATACCTTTAAGTTTATCACCCTTCCTTTTTTTCCCCTCCATTTTTCGACAGTAATAATAATTCACGTATCTATCCTTAACAAGGTCATCGAATAACAGCGCACTAAAATTACTCACTTACACGGTACACTTAATTCTCTTCACTATTCGTTCACCACTTTTCACTTTTATTCGCTTCGAGTTCGCATGGAACAATACTGCCGTAAGCGCGGTCACGCGCCGCGGCGCCGCTTATTTAGCAGCCCAGTAGCCGTCCAGAAACTTCCACGAACTTCCACAAAGTTCCGCTCATTTCGACCGAGGGGCGTGGCGAATAATCGAGAAACAACGCAAAGTGTCCCTACAATACAAAATAGTTCGGCTGCAACTGCGTCTGCCTCTCGTCAAAAGATGGCGCTAGGCGCTACTATTACTACATATATTCAAACGTAATAATAATTTAACTCTTCACTCCTCGTATTTTTTCGGTATAATATTAGGTAATATTTTGCTTATTTCGGGGGGGGGGGGGGGTTGAACCCCCGAAACCCCCCCCTTGGCTACGCCCGTGGCAGGAACCCTCTGTAGCATGTATAGCTCGGTATTTGGCGTAAAGGCAAATAATGTAAACTTTATTACGCACATCGCACAATATGTAATTAAGTTAACGTGACTATACTACGTCGGGTATTCTATTATCTAATCCAACACAATACGTCTAGGTGAACATTGACGTGACTATTTCGTATCAATTACGTTAACGTGTTTCTCTTTAACTTTATAGTTTGTTTTAGAGCAATAGAAGCAAAGAAATCATTGGGTACTTGCAGAAATAGGTCCGATGCTTCGTAAAAATCTATATCATAAAAATGCATTGGGTAAATATGGAATCTAATGCAATCCTCTGAGAAAGCGGTCATAAAATACTGCTTTATCTCCTCAGGGAGATAAAATGTTGGCTTTGCAACTACAAGAAGTTGAAGTCCATTGTTCTGTTTTTTTTTTTAGAGCTATTGGTTACAGCCCTGAGTGGTGAAACGATCTCATTATATATATATTCTTTAGGAGAACAACTGCTTGCGGATAAAACTACTTGGCGATTGTTACTACTGCGTGTCCGGGTTGCCCGTGAGAAGAGTAGATCATGCGCACTGCTGCATAGAGATGGGATTGCACATGATCAAGGCTATCAAAGACACACGGGCTAAAACTCAAGTAAGTTAAATAACAATCACTAGGTGTACAAAATTAACATAAATTGTAATTATTGCAATTTTTTAACACAAACACAAATTACAGGCTTCAATCTTATCTTCGTCTTATTTGGTCTACGAGGTTTTAGTTTAATTCAGGTATTCTCATAACCCACGTTCATTCCACATACAGTGTCCGTGAAAAGTAATATCATTAATTATTATAATTTCCTAAATATTCCATGCATTTTAATTTTGTAATTATTATAACTTAAACGTGTGCTTAACATAAAATAATGGTTATAACATATTTGAGTTGCCTCCAGCAACCGGCCTTACAGGCCTCGGCAACTAAATTTCGCGATCGTTATAAAAAGTTCAACATTGATACATAAATAATTATTATTCACACTCATAAATTGTAATTTATATAATATCTACCAGCCAAAAAAAGGAGTGAAGTCGATCATTTTTTGCTTTTCAGAAAACGCTCGTTGGTCCAGTAAATTTAAGGTTTAATATTGCAATTCATTGGGTAAGAATTTTTTTTATCCGTCGATAGTACACCATATAGAAAGCTTAAATCCGAATTTTCGACCATCAACCTCTTGCAGGTCTCCCGCCATCTTGAATTTAGGGTTAAATTAGTTTTTCGCGGATAACAGCTGTATTTTTAATTTTACCAAAAAAATAGCCGATACCATTTTTGAAGGAAAAAAAGGTTCTCTACTAATTTGTTTTCTTGAATTTGTCTTGAATTTTGCATATATAACAAGTTATAAGAAAATAATCGAGAAAAAAGGGGTTGCATTTTTTTCACACCTAATATATTTTTTTCTGCTAACGATAGCCCGAAATTGTCCTAACAAAAGTTGTTCACTACAAAATTACCTATGATATTTATCTGAACAACTTTTTTCTATGAGCAGTAGTTTATTTCCGGTAGCGTTTCAAAATTGCGCGCATCGTCTCCTAAATATAGTAAAATTATTTTAAGAAGTCCTTACTGGGACTGTCAATTGGTAATTTCGCCATCCTAAGTTGGCATCAATGCAGCAAAAAATGCAACCGGGTCATAAGTCCAGGTCAGTAACGAGCCCATTTGCACAATGAATAACTACTAATAACACGAACAAGAACAACACAGATAACGGTAAAACTCACGAAACGTACAAAACCCGCGAATATTTTCACTGCCGAATGTTTGAACCAGTTTGAACGATCCGGAAAACCTATTACACTGCCACTTTGACAACACCGAAATAAAATTTGCCTGAGTACGCACCACAGAGGCAGCCGCAAGTAGCTGATTATACCAGAATACCAAAATGAAAGTGTTTCCATGACGTTTGAAATGTTTGAAGTTATTATTAAAATGAGTTGTAGTCATAGTTATTTTTATTTGTATGGGTATAATCGTGATTGCAATAGGGTTTTTATTTTATTATATTATGTTCTTTTTTTCGTATCACTTGGGTACCTTTTCACATCATAAATAAATGAGTGACGTCATTAACTGATTGAGACACATGGTATGCCAATGTTATACCCATGGTTAACAGAAAATTTCTAGGGATTTTGTGGAGAATGTCATCTGACAAAATCGGGACTTCTTACAGTAATCGGGGTATACTTACCTCGCCTGTACCTTCCCCGTACTTTGCAATCATCTTTTTTTTGGTAAAATTAAAAATACAGCTGTTATACGTGAAAAACTTAATTTACCCCTAGATTCAAGCTGGCGGAAAACCTGTTAATGGTCGAAAATTCGAATTTAAGCTTTCTATATGGTGTATTATCAATGGATAAAAAAAAATTCTTTCCCAATTAATTGCATTATTACCCATATAAATTTCCTTTTCCTGCTCCCTCCACCGTAAGTTCACTTTACATGCTCGGCAACAGGTCCGAAAGCGAAAGTCAAATGTTCGAGGTGCCCTGTTGTTAGATACAAAAAGTGGTTGCTATGTACAAAAAGTATTGCCTAGCAACGATGCAACGATTATGCAGCTAGGACCTTAAAACCATTAATAAAATATATGTAGCAACTTGAAACTGGCGTCAAATTTAATATTTTCACATCGATTGTTAATTATAAACTGGTTTTGATCAAAAAGAATACGAATTATGCCAAAGAAAAATTAAGAATATGGTTATATCTTTTAGTGTCAAATAATGTGGCTAAATAGGAAAGCCAAGCAGCAGGACTGTAGCGCTGGGTTAAAAGCGTCAGGATAGTAATCCGTAGGTCACGGGTTCGAGTCCCACACGAAACTAATTTTTTTTATTTATTTTTTATTATTCTACTTCTTATATTTATTACTGATTTTAATTTTTAGTAATTGAGCAGTGGTTATATTTGAATCAGAAGCAGGAAAAATATAATACATTGCACTCTCGGAGGTTTTTAAGGACCGAGGCAACGCGGGCGTTGCCTCGGTCCTCAAACAACCTCCTCGGCCAAAAAAGTGGACTTACGCATCTTGCAATGTAAATAACTATTCAGTTAATAAATCTTCGATTTTTTCGTATTATCGAATTATTATCGTTTTGAATATGTGGACACGTTTGACGGGCGACTGGACCATTTGACGATTGGTCCTCAAATCTCCAAAAGGCCAACTTCGTCAACAAAATCGTACAATAATGACTTGCATTAGTGCCTATATAGTTCTGAACTTTTAATGATGATTTTGAGACTCTTTTAATAATATACGTACCTTGGCAGAAGTTTCTTCATTCAAAAAAAGGTTTTCCGCTTCGGTACGTATAAAATAATATGCTATTGCTGATGTATTGCTAATTCCATTATTTACACCGGTGGGATTTAAAAAAGAGAAGAATATAAATATGTGTTTTTTTGGGTGGACCCTGTATATTCATTGTTGTTGCGACACCTTAATTTTCAATATTGTGCACTTCCCGACAATCTAGTCCTGTTGTTGATAACCGTCGTTCCTATTTATTGCACCATAAATATACCATATTTTAATACGTATGGTAATCTGCTACAGTAATTAATATCAAATATTTAGTTTGACGATAACGCTGATAACCTTCAGTGTTTTAGTTGTCATCAAGGGTTCTCGTCCGAAAACGTGTGTTAAGCATTAGGTAAGTGCAATTATTTCTATTTGGATAAATAAACACTTCTTAAAACAATGCAAGATTCATTTATATATTATTAGGAGTATTTATTACATTGTTTACGTTATGCAGGTGCATTAATTTGTTTTAGGATAATGAGCGAGAAAAGCAACTCGTCGGACAACGAGGAAGATAACGATCTAGTCAGGGAGGATATAGAAGAAATTGTGAAGAAAAAAGTAAACACCACAAATATTAAAGTGCTGCATTATTCACTGGAACCACTTTCAGAGAGACTTGGACTACTGGGGGATCATTCTATTTTGAGTGCCTCTATCTTCAAAGGAGACTGCGGATCAAAAGAAGACTTGTCTTTTTTCGTAAAATATTTTCCGAAAATGGAATCACCCGCAGTATTCGCAGAAGGAACCGGCGCCTTCAATAAAGAAGTGTTTGTTTACGAATTATTATCGAAATTCAAAGATAGCGGCATTGAACTTGTCAGACGTTGCACCGCGAACTGTTACCTAATCAAACAGAGGAAATACTTGGTTCTAGATAACCTAATTAGGGAGGGATTCCAGCCTATAGATAAACACGAATTGTTGGATTACAACCACGTACTCACCATACTACACGCATTGTCGCAGCTGCACGCGAGCAGCTTGATATACGAAGAAAAAAGAAGCGAGGACTCCGAAGAACAGTACAGACTTTTAGACGAATACGAAGAGCAACTTGAGGAGTCGTTTTTTAACGATAAAGACGGATTTGTCAACGAGAGAGGCATAGAAGCTTCTATAAAATGTGTGGTAAAAGAAACGGAACTTTTTCAGTTTCCTGAAAAATTGCCTTCAGGAAGAAGGTTTGCGAGCTTGGTGAAAGAATTGTGCTATCAAATATTCGACTTGGTGAGGCCCTCGAAGAAACACAGGAACGTTTTGTGCCACGGAGATCTGTGGGCTACAAACTTTTTAATATCGTATAAAAGTGTCTTTCCAACTCAGTGTAAATTTGTGGACTTTCAGTGTGGGAGGTACGTTCCGCCGTCCCAAGATGTGATGTCGCTGTTATACCTGACTACCTCGAAAGAATTTAGAGATAAATATATGTACCAAGTGATAGGAATTTATTATAGTTACTTAGAAAAACAGATGAAGAATGCTGGCCTCGATTTGAATGTAATCATTCCGTTTGGTGAATTTTTGGATAGTTGTGAGGAACAAAAGCTTTTTGCTATTGTACAAACTGCAATTTATTTCCCGCTAATTTTAATTAATAATAATGAAATTGAAGAATATTTTTCAGACAGAGAATTGAACGAACAGGCGCTGTTTGAGGATAGAACGATTCTTGTGTTGAGGCATATGAAGGACGATCTTTATGTTAGTAGGTTAAAAGATTCTATAAATAATTTGAGGGAATATTGTAAGTATAAGTAGATTTTGTGGAGGGATGTTGAAATACGGACAATTATTGTTGTTCCGAATATTGGAAAGTAAACATTAGAATGTAAGTGTATTCTTAATTTACCTCCTGAAACACCCCATCTAATTGAAGATGTGGACATGTGAACATTTTTTGTCCTTCCGAGGAGGATAATATCTTTTTATTTGCAAGTTTTTTGGAATGTTGTAAAATATAGGATACTTATGAGCTCTTAACAGAAAATATGGATTGTATTAAATCATCTCAAAATGGGTACTGCTATAGGTATACCCCGATTACTGTAAGAAGTCCCGATTTAGTCAGATGACAGTCTCCACAAAATCCCTAGAAATTTTCTGTTAACTATGGGTATAACAATGGTATATGTGTCTCAACCAGTTAATGACGTCAGTCATTGATTTATGATGTGAAAAGTTACCCAAGTGATACGAAAAAAAACATAATAAAATAAAAACCCTATTGCCATTCACGATTATACCGCTACAAATAAAAATAACTATGACTACAACTCATTTTAATAATAATTTCAAACTTCATGGAAACACTTTCATTTTGGTATTTTGTTAAAATCAGCCACTTGCGCCAGCGTCTATTGGGCGAACTCAGGCAAATTTTGTTTCAGTGTTGTGAAAGTGACAGTGAAGGTTTTTCGGATCGTTCAAAAGGGTACAAACTTTGAGCAGTGAAAATATTCGCGGGTTTTGTACGTTTCGTGAGTTTTACCGTTATCTATGTTGTTCTTGTTCGTGTAATTAGTAGTTATTCATTGTGCAAATGGGCTCGTTACTGACCTGGGCTTATGAGCCGGTTGCTTTTTTTGCTGCATTAATGCCAACTTAGGATGGCGAAATTACCATTTGACAGTCCCAGTAAGGACTTCTTAAAATAATTTTACTATAGTCTATTTATTTTACTAGTAGACCGTCAGATTGTGACAGATTTAGATGCCCCATTTTCGCATAAAAGCCTTGTCTATCCATTAGACAAGGATACAAGCCTCGAGGAGGGTTGAAAAGTACGTCGATGTCGAGTAGAATGAAGGGGAATTTACGAGGGGCCTCTGGGGATAACATATGGAAAATTCGATTTTCCTTTATAATATATAAGTAATATAATATGTTAATTGCGTATACTATGTTTGTATGTTTTTCGGGGTAGTGACGATGTACAGGGTGTCCCATTTTGGGTGTTTTTGGGTGTTTTTCTCAAACATCTCGGTTATTATTAAAGCTAGAGGGTTGCGGTTTTCACGTCTTCTACTTTTTTGAGAGGAATTTGGTGGATCAATCAGATTTTAGATAAGTTTTATAGTTTCCGCGCATTGGCGCAGGACTGAAATTTTCGTTTTTTGGAAACCTCTCTCCTGGCTACAACTTATATATATCGACAAATTTAATCAACTATTTTTATAGATTTTTTGGCGTAGAATCAAATGGAATAGTTAGTTTTTTGGTAGCGTTAATAGTTTTTGAGATATGAACCAAAGTTTGTTTTTTAAATGGAAACCATAGTTCATATCTTTCACGAATTAGGCAAGAAGGCAAAATGGTACACAATAAAAGTAAAGCAGCCCCGAAAACTAAAGATTTGACAGAATCGGATAAAGGAGAAATAAGAAGTTTGATATATGGCATGACAACTAACAAGCAACACTTAACTAGGGAAAAATATGCGAAAAACTGGAAAAAAGGGAATTTTGAGCTGTAGCAAATCAACGCGTTAAGTGTAATTTTAAGGAATCTTGGATTTAAGTAGGTACAAAATAAACGATGGAAGACAATACTTAATGGAAAAGCCAGATATAGCATCAAAAAGAGTTCAGTTTCTACGACAATATACATCCAATTTATTTTCAAGCTGCCCTCTAGACGTAGTGTTTTTAGACGAGACCTGGATTTTTCAACACGGGGCGAATATGAGAACTTGGCACGACAAAAATCCAAAATGTGTATACAAAAGGTTTATAATTGTTCATGCCGGTAATAAGGACGGATTTATTGATGGCGCTGAGCTTATATTTTCAACTAAAAATAAAAGTGCAGACTACCACGATAATATGAACGCCGAAATGTTTGAAAAATGGTTGGAGGAGAAACTATTGCCGAAACTTGAAAACCCTTCTTTATGCATCTGACAATATAATTAATAAAATGGGCAAATGGGACATCAAGTGTTGAGGCTTCCCCCATATCATTGTATATTTAATGCAATGCAATTTAATAAGAAAATTGTATCTGAGGCAATGCATATGATAACACGGTAATGTCTATTTGGAAAGAAGCTCTCCAGGAAGTCATTAAAGAAAACTGGTCCAGTTGTATAAAACACACAGACAACGTTATAAAGGATTATTGGGAAAAAGAAAAGATATTGGACGTTGACATAGACCCAATTATTATTAATTTAAATGACGATTCATATTCGGATGATAGTATTTTATATTCTGACAAAAATCCATAACGAATTTAATGTATATTATTATTCTTTATTTATTATGACTATGTAAAGTTTATTTTATGTTGATATTTAATTTGTAACTAAAAATATAAATATATATATTTTTTGCCTAACCATTACAATAATTATTTAAATATCTAAGACCTACTTTGAATTTCAGGATCATTATCTTTTAACTGCCAGTCTAAATTACCGAATTAAGGTACAACAGGTACCTAAGTACAAATTTTTAATCCGTCCGTTCACATCAGGTAGTAAAGCAATAATTTATTCTAGGCCGACCCTGCCTGCCTTAAACAATCAACTAGTAATACAAGACAAGTACTAGGTTTTCTATCTCTCTTCCTTTCATGAAAGGTACTTAGCGAACTTTAAGACGTACGTCAAATACAAATTGGAGGAGGAGACATGAGTGTAATTGTGCGAGTGCAAGTAAAGCAATAGATATAGCGCTCTCTCTTTGATGATTTAATGCCGACTTCACCTTTACATTATGCCCTTACTATAGATGGTTTTCTTTTAGAAAATTCATTTTTCGGAGAAAGGAATGTTGTTTCGCCCTTTTGTTAAGATTTGTCTATAATATACTTAACTTAAAATTATTTAGGCGTATGAACATAGGCCTTTATGACAAATCAAAAATCGTTAAATATGTTTATAAGCGTAAATGTTTCTGTATTTTTACGGTTTACTATTAAAGGCACACACAAACACTTTTTTGTGACAACGTAGAGAAGCAATAATTCTGTCATACGCCAAAAAATCTCCATTTCACCAAAATTGAAGATACGCCCCTATGTTATGAAGCCCTCGAATGTTATTAGTTATTCTACTCAACATCGATGTAATTTTCAACCCTTTTCGAGGCTTGTATGCGAAAATGTTTTTTATGTTTCTCGGGGTAGCGACGATGTACATTTTCATACTACCGATGGGCTTGTGTGGAAAAATCGGTCAAAATCTCGATTTTTCCTTACAAGATTACGCCCTTATTTCAATCCTTTAGCCACCTGCAGCACTCAAGCCTTTGATTTTCCGAAACCAGGTTCTATTAATTAATCATTTAGTTTTATTTCTGTTAAGGAAAATCGAATATTCCATATGTCCCCAGGGGCCACTCGTAAAGTTCCCTTCATTCTACTCAATATCGATGTACTTTTCAACCCTCTTCGAGGCTTGTATTATGCGAAAATGAGGCACCTAAATCTGTCACTATCTGACGGTCTCTAGGGAACACGCAGAGCACGTGGATATCTATTTGGTTTTCAGAAGAATTATTGAAATCTCAAATTTGGGCGTATTTTGCTACGAAACAATACAAATTTCAAGAACCTTTATCATATTAAAGATATTATTTCGAACGTTTTCACTATATGAACAGTTTCCGTTAACAATAAGTATACAACTGATAATTTGCCTATCGCACAAGTCATGTTATTCCAGCGGAAATTGTATTTTATAAATCTGTCACCTTAAACTCCATTGTTCTTTTAAGTAATGTGTTCCAATTAAAATTGTTGTCTGACTATAGGTCGGTATAGGTCTTTCTATTTTAACATTTAAAGTTGACTTTATCATTCTAAAGTGCTCCGATTCCAATATTCTCCGAATAATCTTCCGAAAAGATACTTGTAGTAATTTAACTAAAAGAAACCAAGTTACAGAAGAAAAGCAATCTTAAGTGGGACATCCTATGCTACTAGTTTAGTCCTTGTATCGCTAGATAATATAAGTGATAAATGCAAAATTTACTTCAGTCCAAACACAAAGTTAAAAGCGAGAAGATGTTCAACGAAATATCAAAACAAACATGTCAGACAATCATAGACAGGTGTTGCGAAACAAGAAGAGTTGTCCTTGAACATTCTGTAAGTTTCTTAAATCCAAATGATAAGCATACCTACTCATTAGATATTCGCACCGATACGAATTCTTATCGTTTCATGGTGAAACGAATACCGGAGTACAGACGAAGAAATACGAAATTCGAGGAAACTAGACTAGCCAAATATGAGAAGGTGCTATTTCCAAAATTTATTATCGACGAGAAGCATCTGTACCTAGGTTTTGATGCTAGAGAATTATATGGATACGAACCTACAAAAATCTTCGACTTGGCTCATATCAAAGTTATATTGAACGCCTTAGCAAAGTATCATACCGAGAACATGAAAAATATATCAGAGAAAATTGTCAAGAAGACCGAATACGATCACAAGAGATCTTTAAAACTTTTAGCCAAGTTGTATTCTGTGTACAAACCCGAAGCAGATCAAAGTAAATTCAAGGAAGTATCTGAAAAACTTGCGTACTTTATAAACAAAATTCCAAAGTCCGAATTGATTCCCAGCATAGGAAGGCTATGCGAAAATAACGTTTACTTCAAGTACGAAAATGGGAAGCCCTTGGATTGCAAAATCATCAAAGTCGGATCAAAAAAGTATGGGCCGCTTGCTTACGACGTTCTTCGCTCCATTTTTTGCAAAACAGACGAAAACATGAGGCAGCATTACTTGGAAGATTTATTAGATGATTATTATCACTTTCTTGAAGATCATATAAAAAAATTAAATACACGCCTCAACTTGTCTACGATTTATTCCAAAAAAGATTATTATCTACATGTTAAGAAACTTCTACCATTTGTAAAACTAGAAATGACGTTCTACTATTCTCAATCATTGCTTCCAGAAGACTATTTTGAAGGAAACGATGAAGAATACTTAATTTCGAAGGCAACGGAAATGTTCAAATCTAATGAAGAATACAGAAGAAAAGTTATGCATTTTTTGGTGGGACTTGAGGAACATATTAAAATTCCAAGGTTCAACAGAGAAGATTGTTACGCTGTAATGAACCACAAGCTTCAAACAAGCGACTACGAACTAAAAAGTTTCGATTTGGTGACGAGAAAATGCAAATCTGGGTTGTTGGGTGAATACTTTTCACTAGTTGTGACAATTAACAAACATGGCGCGGTCACTGATGACAATTTTTCATTCTTTTCGAAATTTATTCCACAATCGAATCCATCATCCAGAATAATTGCAGGGAAAGGTCCATTTAAGAAAGAGGATTTCTTCTACAACAGATTGTTGGAACAATATGACAGCTATGGGCTTCGCGAATTATTAGATTTCATACCAAAATGTTATTTTAGTAGAATAAACGATGTGATGATACTTGAAGACAAATCTTTAGATAATTTTGCCATAATGGAAGATAGTAGGAAACCATTTGATGAGCAAACATTACGTTTAGTTATCGGAAATTTTGCAAAACTACACGCCAGTTCTTTAATTTTTGAGGAACTCAAATCAAAGGAGCTTGGTAAAACATTTAGAATGGATCAAATATTTGGAAGCTATTTCCAAGAAGTTTTCTACCAGAAAGAAGTTAAAAACGATACCTACTATATGTTGGATTGTGCGATTAGTGCAGTCGTCGACTATATTATTGATATGTTCCCAAGTGTTTGTAAAGATATGAAGATAGAAGAATTTAAGGAAAAAGCCAAGAAATTGTATGATATAATGTGCGTTAAGATGCAAAAGTCTGATCAGTTCCGAAATGCAATCAACCATGGTGATATTTGGTCCACAAACCATTTATTTAAGTTTTCTGATAATGGTGTACCTATAGAGGCATGTCTCATCGATTTCCAATTGATTAGGTATTGTCCGCCAGCCCATGATCTTATGACGTTATTTTACATTAACACCGACAAAAATATAAGGGAAAACTGCATGCCAAAGCTTATAGATGAATATTACAAACAACTAACTGCGCATGTTAGAAAATATGACTGCGACATTGAAAAAATATATCCCTACGAAACTTTTATGAACTCCTGTAACTATATGAAGTCGCAAGCAGTGTGCAAAGCTAGTTTAAGCGCAATGGTTACGATGTGCGCTCCTAAGAAGCTGCAAGAATTTGTCAGTGACCAAAAGAAGTACGATTATAATATGAAAGTGGACAGGAAAGAATTTGTAGAAGAAATGATGGAAGATTCTGTTTACAAGTCTAGATTTAAGGAACTGATTGAAGAACTTTACGAGATTTGTAAGAATGAAAGGATAGAATGTTCATGAGAATTCCAATTGTTTGTTGCTAATTATTTATTTGTTGTTAAATATTTGCCAGATAATAATCAATATAGGTAATCTTCATGAGATAAATATATATATTGTTTCCTGTAATATTGTAGTTATAATGTTGCGAGCATGAGATTCTTGTCAACGTGCTGTTACTTATTAATAATGAATAAACTGATAATATTATTGAATCAAACCCACATGGTAAATATACGTTAACACATAATTCCTACCTTTTATTTAAAACCATCTTATATCCTGGTTGTAAATTAGTCTGCTTCATAATTTCGAGATTAACTTGTATTCACCTTAGTCTGATCTCGACCACGACCACAGTACAATATGTGTGATCCAAGTCTAGCAATACGTAAAGGATTAAAAAAAGTGACTATTTTGCATAATACGTGCTTAAGATATATTATTAATATTTAGTGGTAATTCTATTTTATCTAATGAGAAAGAACTATGTAATTTTGTCCACATACTTTGCCCGTTCTATTAGTATATTGCGTAGGTGGAAGATCTGGACATGAGGATTGGAATTCATTCTGGTTCTGTCCTCTGTGGAGTTTTGGGATTGCGAAAGTGGCAGTTTGACATTTGGTCTCACGATGTCCGCCTCGCGAATCACATGGAATCTGGTGGAAAACCTGGGTAAGAACTAAAATAAAGAGAAATGTAATTTTGCGATCGATTTGCAATACTTTTTTGTACTTACTATCTCTTTATAGGGTTTCAAGAATATTGCAAACCGACTCCTAGCAGTGTTTCCTTATCAGATTTCAAAATATACACGAACAACCCATTTCATTTACTAAACATGTAGAAAAATAAAGAAATATCGTCTGAAATTTTTATTAATTTTTTTGTTTATTGAGAAAAGAGTTAGGTACTAGGGAAAGTTGTACGGAACCTGCTTTTATTTTAATGACAACTCAAATCTCGTCTTTATAATGCGAAATGTTTACTTAAAAGTACTCTCAATTTTATATATAATTGTTTCCTGTAAAGACAGAAGTACTATTAGGTACCTATACTAGTAAGTCCAATTGTCATAATTAGTATAATTATATTATTCTTAGTTTTAGGATGTCCGTTCTACGCCTTCGTAAGTGCAGAATGTATTTCTATGTCAAATTTCAAAACAAACCACCTACAAGTTACTTTTTCCTTTTCTTATAATGAAAGCAGTAGGCAGATTGTTTTAAAATTTTATATAAAAACATATTCTTCATTTCTTAATGACATTTCCTTGTGATATTTTCATATTTTTGACAGCCACTTTACTCCAACTAAAATAGTTATTTTTGGTACAAGTACCTAAAATCGTCGAGTGATGAATAATCACTCAAAGCTAAAATGAAGTTTTTCAGGACGAATCATTGCTGTTTCCGGACCGGACGAGGCATTAGCCGAGTCCGGAATAGCAGATGAATCCTGAAAAACTTCATTTAGGTACGTGTGATAAACACTATTTTTTGTCATACGCTCCCAAAAATTTGTTATACGCTTTTTTACAATTCTTCAGAACGCTTAAATTTGCAAATATCCAATAATTTTTGAAATCATAATGTTCGAAAAAGTTGGCTTAGAAATTGATATCGTAGCAACAAGTTTGTTTATTTGATAATTTTGTCATGCCTTTCATTCATTTAGGGGCTAGGCCGAAAAAGAAGCATTTTACGGACTTAAATTCAGTCCGTAAAATAGCTATTTTTGGGAGCGTATGACAAAAATAACTTTTTGGTTCCTGGTTCCTGTCAAGACCTACTTGATATCTGAATAATATAAATGGGGCTCCAATTACTTTCTAACAAAGAAGGCCTGAATCCCCGAACGTCATATTTGAGCTACTAAATTTTTCATTATTAACACCTACTTTTAAGTGTATACATACAAATCGATAAAAAATGTATTTTGTGAGATATTTTCAACCTTTTTTTGTTCGAAAAGTCTTCAAAAACGCTTCTTTTGACGTTTTTACTTTTGTCAAAATGCAAATCCAAGGACGGCTACGATTTTTGTATACCCCGATTTTCACAAAAAACATTTAGCGATTTTTTTTTATCACAACAGCGTTAATCAGGACACCCTAAAACCCCCGTATACTAAATTTGAACCAAAAATGTAGAGCATGTTTGGTTCTACACCGTGTTAAAGTTGAGCAAAATAGGGACTTCAAAGGCACCTGGCGAGTCAAGCGTGCCATGGAATTATTTCAAAACAGTGGAAGAATTAACAGGACCACCCAAAGTGTTGATGGAAGAAATTGCAAGAAGAAATATACAGGATGTTTTTCTCTACAGCGTCTTAAATTTCCGATTTTTTTCGAATTTTATGCTGGTCAAGTTTGCCTTGGATTATTGAAACAATGTTACTAAATGTAAAATAAATCAAATTAAAAAGAATATAAAGAGTCATTCAGTCCTTTCCCTTGTGTTTACGAACAATATTCTAGTTTTTGTTAGGTAATAATTTTAAAAAATCTGTCCAGACAGTTTAAATTCTTACTAAAAATATTCGCAAAAATCAGATCTGCCATGGAAATTAAAAAAGTCAATACAATAAATTTGACAGTTCTGTTAATCTTAATTTTTGGCCAACTTGACCGGCATAAAATTCGAAAAAAATTTCTTGCAATTTCTTTCATCAACACTTTGGGTGGTCCTGTTAATTCTTCCACTATTTTGAAATAATTCCATGGCACGCTTGACTCGCCAGGTGCCTTTGAAGTCCTTATTTTGCTCAACTTTAACACTGTGTAGAACCGAACACCCTCTACATTTTTGGTTAGAATTTAGTATATGGGGGTTTTGGGGTGTCCTGATTAACGCTGTTGTGTCAGATTTTAAATAAAAAAATCGCTATATGGTTTTTGTGAAAATCGGGGTATAAAAAAATCGTAGCCGTCCTTGGATTTGCATTTTGACAAAAGTAACAGTGACAAGTTGTGGATAATTTTTAGGCAAATCTACTATCATGTGACTATAGAAAAAAATAGGAAAGAAGGCCCAGGGAGCAACAATAAAAAAGGGTCCCTTGGTCTTTTAGAAATCCCATAGGCGTATTTTCGGGGCCCCGAAAATCCTCCGCTGTTAAATACGGTGCGAAAGACGGGGGCAAGTCTGGACATCGGGGACGCGAGTTGTATTGCGAAGTCCCGCTATACAGCCATACCATATACCGTTTGATGTCCAGGAATTATTTTTTTCAAACGGGTTTTTCGGGAGATCTGACGGTACGGCGAGATGGCCGGTAAATTATTTCCCGTTTTCGAGTTATTAAAGATTTTCGGCGAAAAAAACGATTAATACAGGTCAGGTGGGACGCATCTTTTTTACTTGATTGGTCGGCATTTCCCGTCACCTAAAAGCCAAAGTTCGAAAACTGTCAGAAATTGAGGTGCCCCGAAAAATCAAAAAATGAGAAAAAACACGCAATTTCTACGAGCGGTTGCTCAGGATTTCGCTAATTCTACAGCCATCCCGTTTCTCGAAACTTGAAAATCGGGAAATTTGGTTAAATATTGGATTTTCGAGGTTTCTTTCAGTACTGGAGGAAAGTACAAGACCCATTTAAGAAATTTACCACCTCCCTCGGTTTTTAGAACGGCACTTTTCGAATTTATCAAAAGACTTTTCCGAAAAAGTAGTAAATTTCGTGGGACGGGTTGTACCTTAAAAATTAAAAATTAACCGCAACCTCTTTAAATAACAATGATCGGGCCCAAATTATCTGAGGCAACCTACTCGCTTCAAGTATAGAAATATATCTCTCTATATTTTACATAACATCTTATTATGAGAGTTGAAATCATGTGGCCGGCTCTTGGACTAAAAGTGAAAAAATCTATGTTATAGACAAATCCACATCTCCGAAGCCACATACCGTTGCCTTAACGACGCTTACGAAGTAGAACCTGGAAATGGGCAAGATAGAGACTTATATTTGAGACAGCACAATATTACAACGTATTTAATAAAGCACGTGGAACCTACGAGGCCCAGGAGGAGGTTTACTTCAAGACCAAGGTATCACATTTCATCAACAAGATCTTCTACCAAGTTGCATCTTGACAAATTTTAGCATATTTTCAAATAAACTGTGGCCAGAAGATGACTATGCCATTAATGGTACTCCACCAAAAATGCCAAACTCGCCTGTTACTCCAGAAAGCCCCCCTTCGAGAGAAAGAAGTGACAGTGGTATCCAACAGAGTGCCATTGAAGAAGAAAACACTACGGATTGGACGCCAGAGATACCATTTGAAAATGTAGGTTCAAATATCTGCCAAGAAAAACAAAGTTTTAAACGCACATTTTTAGCTTCACAAACCAATAGATGTCCCAGATGAGCCTTTGCCGAACGGAAAAATAAAGTTTGATCGTAGCGAGTCTAAATATGGAAAGAGAGGATCCTTGTATCCAACAGCGGAACAGGTGGATGACATTATTGATCATAGTATTCAAATAGATACCAATAAGAGAATGAGGAGTGCCAATGTGAATCCGTGGACTCTTAGGTTTTTGCATAAAGAAATGGAAACAGCTGTAAGTTTATTTTGTTGAAATTGTGAAATATTAGCATTTCTTCTGTTTTTATTTCCAGTTTAGCCAACTAAGGGAAGACATGTTCAAATCAAATATGTTATGTTGTTTTATAATATGGTTATTTATAGTTATTACACAAGCAGTTATTAGTTGCCGGTTGTAAGTATTAAAAATTTCTTGATTTAAGATTTACAATAAATAATTTACCTACATTTTTTCAGACATGACGTTGTTATAGGACTACTCGTATCAGTTACAATCATTTTGACTTCAACCACAATACTTGTAATGGCAGAAGAATTCAAACAACTTCCCGAATCTTTGCAAAGAATCTCGTCAACATTAGTCCACAACAGAGGCAGAAGGACGTTTTTTATTTGCGGCGTTATAGTGATAATGTCACTAACTAGCTCGGTTAGTTTGATAGTGATGCCGGAACAGGATCCAGAAACTCTACCAATGTCTTCTACTTCCAAAAACAATCCATTTGACATGGCCTCGTTTTTAAAGAATAGCAAAAACGTGGAGCAAACTCAGTCGCTTTCGCTTATTTTGTCCTTAACGGCTAAGCTCAACAATAATATTACAATCAACTGTAACAATAGACAAAACAACTGTACCGAATTTCTCGAGAATTTCGATCCTAATTTTATTTCGTCTGATGCTGAAAACATCTCTATGTCGCTTAACACAAACAAAACATCTGTCATAAAGTATTCGGTGTCGACAAAAAGAAATACAAAGAGGTTTCGTAAGAAGCGAAGCTTAACCGCAGGAAGTACTGCAGATAACAAAGTGAGCACTCAAAGTTCTTTTTCTGCTGATATGAGTACTGCTGACGATGCTTGTAAACATCCAGAATACATTGTGTTTACATGGGTTTTGTGTTTGATAGCGCTAGCCACTGCTTTGAAGCTATATTTTTTGATTAAGCTGTTTCTTGCATTTATAATGGTTGGGATCTACACGGTGCTTATATTAATTCCATACAAGGAAATTTTTAATATTACTCAAGATGCTAGTGTGGCGTAAGTATGAGGAATATTAGTTGTCTAGTCTGCTTTATTCGTTGAAGAAAATTAAAAAAAATCAATTGACCAAAGACTAAAAATTGCTTGAATGTTTTCTCCAACGGCAGTTGAAGAAGAGTCCGAAAATATACTAAAGAAGAATAAAAACATTACAATGTCTTCTTTTTTAGAGATCCGATTCCTCTGTCCGCACAAATGCTTATACTTCTGGTTGTTTTCTTTTTAATGGTGGCATATCATGCTAGATTGGTAGAAGTTACTTCGCGCCTAGATTTTCTGTGGAAAAAGCAAGCGGAAAGTGAGCTAACTGCCATGGAGGAAACAAGACAAAACAATACGCAACTTCTAAAAAACATACTTCCAGACCACGTTGCTCAACATTTTTTAACTAACGACAGGAATTTTGAAGTAGGTATATCGAATACTTTTAAATAGTTATATGCATTGTAGTAATCATTTCAGGAGTTGTTTGCTCAAAATAGAGAGGAAGTTGGTGTTTTGTTTGCGAGTATTCCAAACTTCACAGATTTTTATTCGGAGGACATTAACAAGGGTGTCGAATGCATTCGATTGCTGAACGAAATAATTGCTGACTTTGATGAATTACTGGACGAGGAAAGGTTTAGCAATATTGAGAAAATTAAAACAGTCAGTGCCACTGCAACTTATATGGCTGCTTCTGGATTGAACCCTTCACATAAAGTGAGTAAACCATTCCACGAAAATCGAAAAAAAAAAAAACATTACCTAACTACTTATTCCAGGATTACTATGCGGACAGCCCAGAACACATATGTGCCTTAGTGGACTTTGCCATTTCCATGCGTCAGAAGTTGGACGAAATCAACAAGGATTCATTTAATAATTTCGGCCTGAGGGTCGGCATCTCTTGTGGACCTCTGGTTTGCGGTGTTATAGGTGCCAGAAAACCGGTTTTCGACATTTGGGGAGACACGGTGAACCTCGCTTCCAGGATGGACTCTACCGGAATGATTGGCACGATACAAGTTCCTAAAGAGACAGCACAAGTGAGTCCACTGTTGGTGGTAATTTAAGGTCAATACGTGATGGCGACATTTTAGATTCTCAGCGTTAGGGGTTATGAGATGGAAAGACGGGGCATAGTAGACGTTAAGGGTAAAGGCAAGATGGAAACCTACTTTGTCGTAGGCAGGCAAGTGAGACGTCCACCTAGTTTCCAAAGGCAGCAAAGCCACAACAGCAGCGTGATCGCAGTTATGTACGCCCTGACTCAAACTAGAAGAAAACATACTGGAAATACTCGTATGCTTGCTGCTGAAACAATTCTTCTATCAGAAATTATAAGTTTCATTTGTAGCTGGTAGCGCGGTGTTCGGCAGAGCTAGAACTCAACAGAAAACGGACGGCAACAAAAAAATAATGACGTACAGCTCCATGAGGATCACACAGAAGAACACCGGAGGTCCCGTACGAAGAAACACCACCAGAGTTAATCAAAGACACATGCACGCCAGATCTCAGCCGAACATGAGGCAGCTTAGCTCTCAAAACCTGGACAGTATGAGGTCTATGAAATCTATGGAGAGAGACGCGACTTCAACTACGATCAACAGGATGACTGTGTCCCAGTCTGCACCACATACGCCTGTTTCAGCTCCTAACCACAACGAGGGACCAGTTTTCAGGTTGGTCCGTTCTATCCAGGGACTCTTTAAAGTACGGGGACCCAGCATTAGGTATACTTTCCAAAGTGAAGCCTATTCTTTCCTCATTCTAATGGTATCAGTGATGCCAAGTATGCCATTTTATTAGAGAATCAATGAATGTAACAGGTACTTTGATTGTTATTAAAAATTAATAATAGTTACCATGATTTCTAAAAATTAGACTTGACAATGTTGTGTCTACAAGTGCAGAATATGGCAACTGTCAAATGAAACAAATTTATTTTATAGTTGAAATGGATATCCAGCAATTATTTCCACGAATTTAAGTAAGAAGTATGGTAAGTCAGTAGTGTCGATTTTGCTCATTTAAGAATTTGTCGCTATTGCACATTGTTACCAGGTTCCTCAATCCATTTGTAATGTGTATACTTAAACTTTCTTCCCTTGTTGAATGTGTCTACATCTACCCAAAGAACTTTCACAGATTTAGGGATGGACTAATGAGATTAGGTCTAGTAGTTCTAATCATGTAGTTTTTTCAGTGTTCATTATAAAATTTTTGTAATTTTATTTCTCTCCCAAGGTACCTCACAAACTTAAAATAAACTTGTAGTCGTAGATAAATTTTTTAAAAAAAAGACCTTACTGAAGCTACCTGCTTATTAATTTAAAATTTAAGAAATATGATTTTTTTTGAACTACCTACTTATACGTAATGCCCACGTAATGGGAATTGTATGATTACTAAAGGTGATACAGGAAAAATCTGGTTGCAATTAATGGGACTACAGGCGGTCACATTACCTTTAATCGACACATCTGAGTATTTGGATGTTAGAAAACTTAAAAATTGTGAATTATGATGGGAAATATTTTGCCTCCTTTAGGATCTATACCACTGGCATGTCACATAAAACATGATGGCAGTTGGACACTGACATATAACATAACTTTGTACCAGCCCACTTGCGGTCTCCTTGGAGTCGACAGAAAACAAACTTCACCTCAAGGCTTCTCCTCTGTGATAGACTGTGACATGCTGGGTCCCCTTATTTTAAAGAGTCCCTGGTTCTATCCTATTATTAGAGCAGCAATTTTATCTAGAAACGTGCCTATTGCGGTGATGAATTGTGGTCCAAAGAACATATGATTTGTTTTATTGTCGTTATGTATTATTTTATGTTTTCCAGATCAGTGCCAAGGCTTCTTTCGGAGCCCATAGTCAACCGTTCCAAAACCCATTCGGTGTGTACAAAAACAGCAAAGTTGGAACGCACGTGCATTCAAGAAAAGAAAGTCGACAACACTCCAATTGATCTTACAGATAGCTTTAAAGTAAAAACGACTGGACCCATAGTTCCAGTCCACTCCCCTCATTCTCCAAAGCATATAATTAGGATAGACACGAAGTTCTCGTTGAAGAGTCCTCTTATAAGAAGAGATACTAGAATACAGATGGAGAATGCCAACAATAGGGATAGGTTGAATAAGGTTCATTCTTTAGATGGGACGCATGTGTGAAGACAACGGACCATTGTTTTATTTTTTTCTACACATTTAAATTTGCCAATTTCACCAGCAGAGATTAAACAAAAAATATCAGTGGACTCTAGTTTAATGACTAAAGTTACTTCTGGTTAAATGTACGTATATAGTCTTAGCAATTTCGTTATGCATTTATCCCTGTGTGTGTAGTTATAATTGTATTTTGATAGTATTTTTAAACCCTTCGACCTATTCCCAAAAGTAGAAAAACAGCAATATCCTTAAATGTGTCTACAGAGTGAGTCCGTTTCTTGTAGCAGTACCTTAACTTTGATAGAAAATGACATTTTAATTTTAAAACTAAACTTTCATATAGAAATAAGTAAAGCTACTTTTTCAAAATACAGGGTGAGCCTCGAAGACCGTGCATTAAACGTATTTGGAGAACCGAACTGAATAAAAATCTTAAAATTTGTACACTTAGGTTATCGGACCAGGCCACTTAAATATTTTAAACTTTTTGAAACTTCGGTTATACTATGCCGAAATTTGAAGGCAACTACTACCTTTTTCAAATAGAACACCCTGTATATTATTACATATTCGGATTCCTTGCTAAATTTTAATGTCAGTTTATCTAATAAACTGTATACTTAAACTTCATAGTTTCTAAGATATTCAACTTTTTTGAAATTTCCGTCATTTGCGGGAATTGTTAAAATTCTCCCTCTTCAAGGCAGTTGGAAAACTTCAAATTTTGTCCACTCTTTATTATATTTGGAAGGTTGGTTGCTACTAAGAAAGCAGTCATTTTCATATTGATTATACAGGGTGATTGAAGATTAGTCTTCAACTCGCTTGTGAAAAAGAATATCAAAAACTTATTTGTTTTTAAATGGAACGCCCTATAAATAGTATTAAAATTAAACTTTCTACTAAATTTTATGTCGACTTTGTCTAAACAACTAGGTACATACCTACCTAATATCAATAGTTTTGCGTCTATTTGCATTTTTTCCAATTACCTATTCATTATTCTTGGCATAGGTACTATCCAGAGTTCTTTGGAAATTAAATAACGAATATTTACTATAACCGGAAATTGCAGAAAGTTGGCCATATTTTAGTTCAAGTGGCCGGGTACAAGGCTTTCAAATTTTGGGGCTCAAAAGACAGGTCTTTCTATTCCTTGTTTTCAAATTATTAGAATTAGAGCGTTGTGGGGGTCTGCTTAAAATAATTAATTTTACATATTCCTTGGTATACACCAAAATTTTTGAAAAAAATATTTTTAATTCATTTTAAAATTTATCTTTAAAAATTAAAGTGAAACTGTAACACAGGTATAATATAAAAAAAGTCAAGAGACAGTTTTTGTTCATAATTCAATTTTGCACTTAAAAGTGTATTGAGTTCTAGTTCTAGTTTTATACAAGACAGTAGGTATAATATTTTTTGTTGAATTCATTGCACGGAAATAGCGAAATTATCGTATTTTCAAATGAACTATTTGTGAACCTGTATTGCTATGAAATATTCGTTTTACTATGTCATTTTAGGGATAATATCAATAGTGGTGTGCCTATTATCGATAATACCTTTCGTTGATTTTACGAATTACAATCCCAAAGCTGAAAATATCAGGACTGCGCAGCAGGAGTGGTACTTTCTTAGCATTGGGATTATTATATGTATATTAAAAAAGATATATGATTCTATATATATTTTACTTAATGATATAATGTTTAATGCTGCTACAAAAAACAGACTCAACCTATAGCTTCCATTTTTTCTAAATATAAAATATGGATTTTCAGGTTTACTTAGTACCTACTTAACTCTATTTAATGTTTAAAATGGAACTGAATTTTATGACCAATTTTAGAATTTATTTAAATAGACCTAGAATAAAATTCACAAAAAATACTGTATTGTGAAAATTAAAAATTCTACTCTGAGCAATATAAACATTTGTTCCAAAGTATGGAATTCAACTTTATGTATGTACGTAAAGAAACAATCCAAAGTACGAGGCCAAGTGAGATTTCTGAATAGTTTTTAAAGATTCGACGAAGAGAAAATACGAAATTTTCCAAAAAAGCATTTTCAGAATTTAACAGATCTTTGATATAATAATCGGAATATACCTAAAAATTATATTTCGGAATGAAAACATGGGAACATGAGACCAGTTTAGTTTGTATCTCAAAAAATATCCCTCCAACTACTTAATTTAACTTCTTAAATTTCGTGGAGGAAAATACCTTACTTATTGATAACATGACAATTACAAATAAGTATAATTCGAAATATTTTTGTATTTTATGTATGTATATTTGGTGAATATATTATCGTTACCAACAATAAGTGCGAATTTAACATTTGCTAGGTTAAGCCCGATTCATTGTTATAACCTTTAAGTGGAATATTCTGTGTACTATTGGTAATACAATAAACCACATTATACCTCAATTAATATGTAAATAATTCTGTCTAACCTATCCCTCCTCTCTAGTAATAGAAAATTGATTATATTTAGACAGGCCGTAACTTTTTGTTTGTTGAAAAAAATGTTTCAAGGAAAATGTTTTCGTAAACGAAAAACATTTTTTTAAACTAAATTTTTTGATATTTGTCCAAAGGGGACATACTTTTCTTGCAAACTGCATCATTTTGCAATTTCATATTCATTCAATGAAATTTTATTTTAATTTTTTCAAATTATGTCCAAAGATCAGAAGCCCAGTTTCATAAATAGACATAAAAACAATATAATGGAAGTGTTATAACAAAATATTTATTACAGTCTAGAGTTCCTGGATCCAGGAACCCTATTACAATCCAACTTTTGGCAACGAGAGGTGAGGGGGCAAGGTCAATAGATTTATGCCGCAATATAGCGCCAGGCAAGTGACATTATGGGAAATTTAGAGTTCCTGGATAGGGAATAGGGAAATTCAAACTTACCTTTGAAATGTAGATATAATATTTTGATTTAAACAGTCCATTTTTCGACATACTGCACACTACCATTTTTTAGACTTAAATATTAATATAACTAAACAAACAACCAGGCCCGGAAGCTGAAAGCGATGAGTTATCCAAGGGAGGTGGGCCTAAGGCGCCAAATTCAAATTTCAAGATGTCAACTATGTAAATTTGGTAAAAAAAAACACTTTAAAATGATTGTTTACATATATAGCTAGAAAGTAACATTTTCAAAGGCTTTTGGTGCATTTAGATATCTACTGGTAAAATTTTCGTAAATGCCAATTATTTCTTATTTGCGTGCCCAGATACAACTAAATTCGAATAAATAAAACCATAAGACTTACTGATTTTAAGGTGGTCACGTTTAATCATGTAAAATTGTTAGGTATCACACTTTCCACAAAGTCCAAACCAAAACCACTTTTATTCTGGAAGACTGTGTAGGAACAAAATCTCTTTTAATGGCCTTAACCAACTTTTCTCTTAAAATGGGGTCTTTAGGGGGGAAAAGCGGACATATTAGGGCCGCCTTTGTAGTTTCCCTTGAAGTTGGGAACGGAACACGTCCACGGCATGATTTGAATAAGTCCGAAACTATAGACACCACCTAATACCTATGATGGTGAATTGTTCAGCGTTTGGTTGCAAAAGCAGAAGTGAAAAGCAAGAACCCGGGATTTCGTTTCACAGGTAAATATTTAACAACCTTGGCCCTAAAACTATTTTTTTCTCATTATAACTTCTTCAAATTCCTTCTACCTTTTAATATCATAAAGTGAATTGTCTTGTTTGTAAATAGGACCAATATAATTATTTTTAACATCGTTTATTGAAAATATAATATATGGTTTGGTTTCCATGGGCGTGCATTATTTATTTTATTTTGATTGATTCAGAATCACTTGACGCTAGCTTGACGTTTGGGAAATTATGTGCAAATAAATACCAATATTTCAAATTACATGTAAGTCAAAATTAACTAAGTTTTCGGTTTTAATTAACATTTTTGTGATATTGGCTAAGAACGCGTTTCATGCTACGCCACTGGCCTGCCGTGCGATGTGGCAGTCGGTAACACGGCCGCGAGCGCTGTTAGGCGGTCCAGCTTTGGCGGAGGCGCTGAAAAAAAGAAGGATAGTTATAGGGCGGAACTTTCTCTTTTTTCCTCTATTCTAGGATACTCATTATTCTTGCTTTCTGTAATTGACACTGATTCTGTCTATCACTTTTGTGTCTATAAGTACGCTATATTATGTTGGAGGCAGTGGTGGATCTACGGGGGGGGGGGGGCTACAGGGGCTATAGCCCCCCCCCCTTGCCCTAATACCGTAAGGTAGGCACTTAAAAAATATGTCTGGTGTGGAACTGCGTTTTCTTAGAACAGGTTGTACCTGTTCCAGGCAATACCTGTTCTTAAAAAACCTGTTCCAGTTCCAGATATTTGTCCAAAGGGGACATACTTTTCTTGCAAACTGCATCATTTTGCAATTTCATATTCATTCAATGAAATTTTATTTTAATTTTTTCAAATTATGTCCAAAGATCAGAAGCCCAGTTTCATAAATAGACATAAAAACAATATAATGGAAGTGTTATAACAAAATATTTATTACAGTCTAGAGTTCCTGGATCCAGGAACCCTATTACAATCCAACTTTTGGCAACGGGAGGTGAGGGGGCAAGGTCAATAGATTTATGCCGCAATATAGCGCCAGGCAAGTGACATTATGGGAAATTTAGAGTTCCTGGATAGGGAATAGGGAAATTCAAACTTACCTTTGAAATGTAGATATAATATTTTGATTTAAACAGTCCATTTTTCGACATACTGCACACTTCCATTTTTTAGACTTAAATATTAATATAACTAAACAAACAACCAGGCCCGGAAGCTGAAAGCGATGAGTTATCCAAGGAAGGTGGGCCTAAGGCGCCAAATTCAAATTTCAAGATGTCAACTATGTAAATTTGGTAAAAAAAAAACATTTTAAAATGATTGTTTACATATATAGCTCATTTTACAACACGGATAATAATCGACGAGAGTGAAAGTAAAATTTTCAAAGGCTTTTGGTGCATTTAGATATCTACTGGTAAAATTTTCGTAAATGCCAATTATTTCTTATTTGCGTGCCCAGATACAACTAAATTCGAATAAATAAAACCATAAGACTTACTGATTTTAAGGTGGTCACGTTTAATCATATAAAATTGTTAGGTATCACACTTTCCACAAAGTCCAAACCAAAACCACTTTTATTCTGGAAGACTGTGTAGGAACAAAATCTCTTTTAATGGCCTTAACCAACTTTTCTCTTAAAATGGGGTCTTTAGGGGGGAAAAGCGGACATATTAGGGCCGCCTTTGTAGTTTCCCTTGAAGTTGGGAACGGAACACGTCCACGGCATGATTTGAATAAGTCCGAAACTATAGACACCACCTAATACCTATGATGGTGAATTGTTCAGCGTTTGGTTGCAAAAGCAGAAGTGAAAAGCAAGAACCCGGGATTTCGTTTCACAGGTAAATATTTAACAACCTTGGCCCTAAAACTATTTTTTTCTCATTATAACTTCTTCAAATTCCTTCTACCTTTTAATATCATAAAGTGAATTGTCTTGTTTGTAAATAGGACCAATATAATTATTTTTAACATCGTTTATTGAAAATATAATATATGGTTTGGTTTCCATGGGCGTGCATTATTTATTTTATTTTGATTGATTCAAAATCACTTGACGCTAGCTTGACGTTTGGGAAATTATGTGCAAATAAATACCAATATTTCAAATTACATGTAAGTCAAAATTAACTAAGTTTTCGGTTTTAATTAACATTTTTGTGATATTGGCTAAGAACGCGTTTCATGCTACGCCACTGGCCTGCCGTGCGATGTGGCAGTCGGTAACACGGCCGCGAGCGCTGTTAGGCGGTCCAGCTTTGGCGGAGGCGCTGAAAAAAAGAAGGATAGTTATAGGGCGGAACTTTCTCTTTTTTCCTCTATTCTAGGATACTCATTATTCTTGCTTTCTGTAATTGACACTGATTCTGTCTATCACTTTTGTGTCTATAAGTACGCTATATTATGTTGGAGGCAGTGGTGGATCTACGGGGGGGGGGGGGGCTACAGGGGCTATAGCCCCCCCCTTGCCCTAATACCGTAAGGTAGGCACTTAAAAAATATGTCTGGTGTGGAACTGCGTTTTCTTGGAACAGGTACAACCTGTTCCAGTTCCAGGCAATACCTGTTCTTAAAAAACCTGTTCCAGTTCCAATATTATTAACTTCTAGCGTTGACTGACGTATTAATAAGACTTCTCACGGCTATAGTTTCATGTCCTGGAAAGTAGATGGCATCTATGGTCGACAATGTATTTTGCATTGTATTTTGTCTCCGGGAAGCGCATGGTGAGCCAGAGAACTGTCAAACATGACGGCCGTGAGCAGGCTTTATTAATACGTCAATCAACGCTTCTAGTCTTCTAAGGCCGTGGTCCGAATCGCGCTGTCAGTGCTTACAGCGCTCAGATCGTTCACTCGCTGACAACTCGTTTCGGACCGGTTGTAAATGCGCTGACAGGAACATGCCATTTTGAGGTTATGTGGGCGTGAAGGTCGCAAAGAAACTATTACTATTGAATATTGAATCATTGATAAATATTGCTTCCGTTTCTAAAGAGGGTACGCTAAATAGTTTTTAGTACAAATTTAAAAATTTGGTGAATGCAATGGGATTGGGACAGGGCCCGGCACAGAACACGGGTTCTTGCGACTGCAAACATTCGCGTCATTCAAACTTTGCATCGATGTACAAGGATCCAAATATATGAAGGAAAGGAGGAGTCATAAGACTATACACAGATATAACAGACTGTTTCATATGCTTCTAATCGAGTACTCTTACAATAAATCTTATTTACAAATCCATTTACTTTAACCGTTCACAAACGACACGTTAATCTCAATTCTGCAAGTGGTTCTGCGGCACCCACTCCTGCCTCGGCGTGCTCGACGCAGATTCGGGACTATCAGACTGATGTTGGCTGGAGGAGTTGCCGTCGTAATCCACGACTTTCTCCATGCTCTGCACGTCGTTTTGGTACACGCCCGGACTGCCCTTGCCGGCGCCGAGTTGCGCGTACGACACGTCCTGGCTCGCCACAGGACTCACCAGGTACTCCGGGTTCTGGTACGGCACGTCTTGCGAGTAGTACCCGGCGTACGACAGGTTGGTGATGCTCGCTATCGGCGAATGTTGGTACACCTGGTGGTTGGGGGACTGGTTCGGCGTGGCCTGGGCCGATATTTGGTGCGGCGGCGGCGGACTAGACGTGAGCGACCAACAGTTGATCGGCGACGACATGATCGTGGTGGGGGTCTGCGCTTGCATCGCGGACCAGCCGTACGTCGGGCCTGGCGGGTTGTAGATTTGCTGTTGTTGGATGTGCTCCGGGGGGTTGTAAACTGTAAAAGAAAATGATAGATTCGTTGAATCAAATACTCGGCCAGTGTGCGGGGACCAATGACGTCAAAACCTAAAGACGTGGTGCCCCATTGTTAAAACGCCCTTTATTTTGACTCCAAGATTAAATATATCCATACTACTCTAAAAACATGCTACAAACAAAGACAGAAAGTCAACCATCAACCAACTATACACCCGGTGATTCCCGGTTATAGTTCCTCCAGAATCACACTTAGATATCGCATGTTTTTTCTTCTTTGGGGGCGCCGGAGGCATCGGAACCTCACCTGAAGACTCGGGGGATGGTCTAACGACGCCAGCCTCCGAGCCTAGAGTCCAAATAAGTTCGCTACAGCTCGACAAAAAGGGACAATTTCTGACAATCTCGCGACATGTTCGGAATAATTTAATGGAGCGCTTAGATTGTGATTAGTTCTGGGCGTCAAGCGTTTATCAAAACAAACCTGCCTATAGGTTCTGACGTCATTGGCGGGGACCCAAAAGTAGGTAGGTAGGTAGGTACTTTTTTGTGCATTTTCGTCATAACAGCTGGATTAATAATGGAATCTGTCCAGAATAATGTGTAAAACAACAGCTACAAAAAATATTAACAATTTATTACAAAAACAGCTGTTTTTCAAAATATGTTTCGCTATATTTTCTCAGTATGACTTTCTATGGTAAAAATGTCTGAAATGCAAATTTGTCCGCAACGAAAATATGTAGTTACAAAAAGCCGGTGCTCTAGTGCTCTAGTTAATATAAATACAATTGACAACACTGCAGTCTTTTCACGAAAATTAAGAGTTATTTTTAACGTTCTCTGGAAATTTAAATAATTGATCCAAATAAACCAAATTCATGCAAAATATACTTTTGAAGAATCAGCAATACATTTCTGCGTTTTGTAGAGTAAACAAAAAATTGTGACTAAAAAATGAAATACAGCCCTGGCACCCCTGATTTGTCGGTTGGTATGAACTACATTACCTATGTCTCAATTCTGTGGTTCCGTTATTCGGCGACGAGTAAAATGTGCCCCACTTGTTTTCGGGTCACCCTATATACAAAGTTTATTATACAGGGTTTCCCAACGAAAACTTGACCCCTCCCCCCCAAATTAGAAAACCGAAAAATATTTGAAAATTCGCCGAGACCCGTCGATTTTTGTTTTTGGGGGGAGCTTTTTTGACAGTCAAGCCAACCCGATATGTTCATCCCCCTAATCCCTAGCAACTCCAACTTTAAAATTTCAAATGGAACTACCCCTCTTGTGGCGCATCATTTTAAAGCCCTTTTTATTGCGAATACAGTGATGTATCGGTTTTAGAATTCTGTTGAGATATACTCGTATTTAGGAAAAAAACACTTTCACGGGGCATCCTAAGTCTGGGGGTCTGAGATTAGAATTTTGAAATTTCAACCTTGCAACTTTCACCGCAGAATAAGGTTATGTCTCAGAACACTTCAGTGGTATCGCCATGTTGCTTTTTTAAAACACTTGTATGGTCATAAGTGCTTTCCCGCCAACTTTCAAAGAAGGCCTAAAAACTTGCTAATTATGTAAATATTATTTTAGAAATAATCGTAAGGCCTTATGCACGAGTTTCCGGAATTATTTTATCAAGTTAGTAAAATTTCGTTAAGTACCCTATTTAAAAACCATTCTGGTCAAATTACACAATTAATAAACTTTTTACACGATGACCCAAAAACAAATGGGCCACATTGTATGTAAAGGAAGTTTTATACAATCTAGCGCGCCTGTAACTTTGTTAATTTGATTTGTGTATATATACAGGGTGAGTTTTTCGATGCCCACTATGGGGATCTTGGAAACTAGCAGAGCTAGAACAAAGGTTAAATGGGGAAAGAATTGCTGTTTTGAATGCTCAATGTAATGCCCCTTTTGGATTTTTAAAATAGTTCATGGCTCACTAGATATTTTGAAAAGAGTGATTTTTTGCTATTTCATCAGATCTCTGTAGCTCCGTTATTTTCGATTATACAGAAAAACTGTAGAGACAAAAATTGTAGATAATTTTGGGCTTAATAAGATAATCTAATCCAATTTTTTATGTTCTTTGTGATTTTTGAGATATGATTAAATGTAAATCATAGTTGGCTGTGACCTTATCAAATCGGCCATTTTTTGAGCTTTCCAAAGATATAATACTCGTCATAGTTATTATAACAAATAAAAGAGCTATGGCTAATTTTCTGATTTTTTTAATTTTCACATCGTCAGCCATGGAATATTTTCATAATTATTAAGTTCAGTTTTATAATTAGACATACTTCAAACTTTCTAATATTTTGTTTTTAGCTGGTAACAAAATAAAACAAAAATTATCATGATGGAGCTTCACCACATAATTATTTGCCCGTAAGAAATTACCTAGTTCAGCTCTATCCAAATACTTGGATAGGGAGAAATGGACCTATTTCCTGGCAACCCCGATCCCCGATTTGTTTGTTTTGGATTTCTTTTTGTGGGGAACAGTACAAAATAAAGTATGAGACAATTGTTGAATTAAGAGCAGCTGTTTTAGAAGCAATTGCCATTATTGACAGGCGCTCTAGAAAGGCGACAAATTCAGTTTTAAAAAGACGCAATATTTGCATAAATAATAATGGTGGATTATTTGAACACCTTTTTTATTTTAAAAGGTGGCCTTTTAAAATAAAATAATTTGAATTTGAGTTTTTTAATTTGTTTTATTTTGTTACATTTTATTACCAGCTAAAAACAAAATATAAGAAAGTTTGAAGTAGGTATATATAATTATAAAATAGAACGTAATTATTATGAAAATATTCCATGGCTGACTTGTGAAAATTTAAAAAAAAATAAGAAAATTAGCCATAGCCCTTTTATTTTTTATAATAACTATGCCGAATATTATATTTTTGGAAAGCTCAAAAAATGCCCGATTTTATAAGGCCACATCCAAATATAATTTACATTTAAAAAAATACAAGTTTATGTCATATCTCAAAAATCACAAACAACATAAAAAATTGGATCAGCTTATCTTATTAAGCCCAAAATTATCTAAAATTTTTTCCTCCACAGTTTTTCTATGTAATCAGAAATAACGGAGCTACTGATCTGATGAAATAGCAAAAATCACTCTTTTCAAAGTATCTAGTGAGCCATGAACTTTTTTAAAAATCCAAAAGGGGCAATAGATTGAGCATTCAAAACTGCAATTCTTTCCCCATTTAACCTTTGTTCTAGCTCTGCTAGTTTCCGAGATCCCCATAGTGGGCATCGAAAAAAACTCACCCTGTATAGTGTAAGATGTTATTAGGAATCGCACCCTTTTCGCAAAATTCGGTTTCGTTCATTTTTGCACTTTTGATTTTGATAGGGGTGCATGGTTTTTACATTTTTTTAAATAATTTTATTTTCACTACCTTTATTGCAAAAGAAACAAGGCATGCGCACGAAAACTTAGCGATCGGCCAAAGTGGGGGATACCGAAGGACGCATTATCTCGGTTTTGATAGCACTAAATTAGAGAAAAATAAATAAATCTATGTTCGGAAAAGGAAGACGACGGTTGTAGTTTAAATTCAAAACTATTATGAATATTTTAGTTTATACAATTTTTTTATTCGTGTAAAAATATTAAATAATAACAAAGTATTGCATAGGTACTGATGTAAACTATGTATTACATATCTCGGGATCAAAGCATCAAAAATGAAAGTTTTTTAATTAGGTAGTACGTGCTATATCCTCAGACTCGAATTCAATGGAATATTTCATAAAAATTCATGAATACATATTATATCTTATATTTATCGAAAGTCTACTTATTTATAAACGTAAAAAATATGCAGCAATATAAAAGTCACCAAAATTGCAAAGATAAACGAAATTTAATTTTGCAAAAAGATTAAGTACATTTATGTACAAATGCATATGCGAAGCTTTTATTGGATTGTGCAAAAGCCTAAAAGATATAACTAGGCGCGCGAGATGTATAAAACCTGCATGAAACCATCCTGATGAATAAAATGTAGCGAAAAATATTTTGAAAACCACTATTTTTTTTTTCGTGAAAATGATTAATAATTTTTTTAACGGCCCGCGGAATTAGCAGGTACGCTTTCACATAATAATATGTGGTTATAACATTATTCTGAACAGATTCCAATCAGATCCATTCGAAAATGACGAAAATGCACTCTCAATATCCCCAATGACTGGAATAATGAGGAAGAGATAAGTGAGTTGTCTTACTGTTTGGAGGTGGTGACACTGGTGAGGTGGATTTTTGTCGATTTACTGAGTAAGGTGCGGATTTTTGTCTTGCTAGCTTAGGACTAGATCGAAATTGGCATGCTGACATTTGGGCGGCTGAAGAGTATATCGACTGATGCGGGAGGAACCATGAACCGTCTGAAACAAAATGCAGTTTGTAAAAGGTTTTTTTCTACAAGCGTGCGGAAAAGTACACTTTTCCGCACTACTTTTCCGCACTAGTGCGGAAAAGTGACACTTTCTAAACTAAAATGCGTGCGGAAAAGTAAATGCGTGCGGAAAAGTGTCTTACTTTTCCGCACGCTTGTAGAAAAAATAGTGTTCCTAACTCTTGCGGAAAGTGTCTTTTCCACACTCGATTTCTTGGCTCAACTCCGCTACGCGTCGTTCAGCCAACTGCAATCGCGTGTGGAAAAATGGCACTTTCCGCACTTGTTAGGAAATATACTATTTTTTCTTAAAATAATAAGGGGAGGAATTTTAAATATATGTTGGAATTTTTTAAAAGTAAATACGATAGAGTGTTTGATAAATAATAGCCCTTCATCACTCTTAACCGACGTTTTTTGGAAAATTTAATTATTATCTGAGCAAAAATTTTCAATTTATACAGGAAATTTTCATAAAATATATATTTTTTCTATTCTAAACTACTTTGGTACACGACGCACCTAAAAAAGCAGTCAGTGCCCGAGATGTTAGTAATGAACAACAAACAATAAGTTTCAATAAGATAGAGAAGCAAGTGACTAGTTATTTTCTGAAAATTATCCCTGTATCAAACCGGAACATTTTCGGACACATAATTTTGTTATAAATTGGGTAAAAACGTGTCGAAAAGTCTAGAAATACCTACTAAGTATTAGCATTGAGTAAAGGATATACATTCTAGAATATGTATATCCTTTACTCAATGCTATTAGCAATAAATAAAGAACCACAGGAAGGAGTCAAAGCTCTATGGACATTATAAAATAAGTAAGACGAAAATCGTCCTGTGTAGGAACCAATTTTGATATCTGACACAGTGATAGGTGCCAGTATGTGGAGCTTCGATACTTTTCCAGTTATTATGCTTAGCTGAAAGGCTTGTGGCCCTTCCCTAACTGCCAAAACGAAATGTTTGAGGATAATAATCCATCGGTAAGTAATTTTGTAATTTAAATTAGCATTAGAGGCCAAGCACCAAAGTGGCGTAGGCGTTCGTTTAGGCACCTACTTCTTCATAATTGGAAATTTAAAATTAGAATTTGCTATAATATTATCAAGGATTCCTATCCATAAACTATCCCTGACGCGCGTTAATCCCAAACATGCTCCTTTCTGGGGTTGTTTCTCATTGGCTATTAGCGATTTCGTATATAGACAAAAACCGATACCGATGGGCCTTTTTCACTAGGTTGAAGGTAGGTAATTTGTATGATTAGAAATAAAGAACATATTAATAAACTAACCTTGATATTATTTTGCACTTTCATATAGTAGAGCCTAGAGCCCCATTTTCACATAGTTAAGTATAGGACAAAGAAATTGTAACATTTAAATACTTATCCCGCAACATTTCACAATAATTTATGATCGATATTTCGATATGCCTTGACAAATTATATACCCTTAAACACCGAATAATTAAATTTGCAGTTGTTAAATTATCTTCCTAAATACAACTCGTGCGGTATGCCTAATAATCAGATAATACCTTTCGTTAATTTATTATCTCATTATAATCTCAGTGCTGAAAATACCACCTGGGATTATAATTCGTAAAATTAACAAAGGTATTATCGATAATACGCACACCACTTGTTATATTTTTTTATTACCCCCGAAATAGTATATTTCATTACGAGTCTGGAAATAGAGATTTTTCCGTGCGCGCGTCATGCAAGCACGGAAAAATCTATTGCTGGACGTGTAATGAACGATATTTTTTATTATACTTTTTTGAAAACGGAAACTTAAAACATTTTATCGGCATATTATAATAAATTTAATTGACAAAAAATAAACAATGCAGACAATATAGTGTTTGGTATGTATGATGCGTTTCCATGGTTACTCTCAAATTATTTCAAAGGTGCTTTGTTGTAAATTAGTTATTGTCAGATAAGGTGAATAAAACGTCAAAAATATTACAGAAATGTATCTAAATATTGAAACACTTACGAATTAAAATACAAAATAGGTATATGTTAAATATCAGAGAGCATATAGAGTTTCTTAAATTTAGTTTATTTTGCTGTATATTTCTATTTTAAAGCCATATAGGTATTCTGTATTTTTATTCAGCGCACGGTAAGTTTTTCCATGCGCTGTTTCCGTGCGCTAGCCCGAAAAACTCCATCTTTCATTATTGCTAAAACAGTTGAAAATAAGGTGTTTTCAAAGAAGTATAATAAAAATACTATTGTAGGTATAGGGAGATCTCCAAGGATCTGAAGGTAGGGCGAGATGGCCGGAGAACGGGTCAACATATTTAACGAAACTTTTTCAAGTAAATTATTTCCCGTGATTGGTCGGCATTTCCTGTCACCTAACAGCCAAAGTCCGAAAACTGTCAGAAATAATTTCCCTTTTTCGCCGAGCTACAGCCAAGTTATTTCGGCTCGGGGCTCTGTCGTCGGAATCTTTAAAGCTTTCCTCGAAGTCTTCAGGTGAGGTGCAGATGCTTCAATTTTCGCTAATTCTACACCCGTCCCGTTTCTCGAAACTTGAAAATCGGAAGTCGGGAAATTTGGTTAAATATCGGATTTTCGAGGTTTCTTTCGGTACTGAAGGAAAGTACAAGACCCAATTAAGAAATTTACCACCCTCTTCGATTTTTAGAACGGCACTTTTCGAATTTATCAAAAGACTTTTGCGAAAAATTAGTGAATATGTTCGTGTGACGGGTTCTACCTTATTAAAAAAAAATTAAAATTAACCACAACTTCTTTAAATAACAATGATAGGGAATCGGGACTATATTAATTGAGGCAACCTACTCGCGTCAAGTAAAGAAATATACTCTCTATATTTTACATATAAATCTTATTCTATAATTCCAAAAAGTTGAAATCATGCGGCCGGCTCTTGGACACTATAAGGATCGGACCTAAGAAAATACCACGATACACAAATAACGGTATGCCAGCTAGGAGAACGAAAATTAAACTCTTCTGCGCATCTACGTCACTTCAACAAAAGCGCGGCCAATTTATAAAAAATAGTCCTGAAATTAGTCTTACTCACATACATCAGTTATCAATTTCGCGTCAAGTTAAATCGAAAGATAGAATGTAAGCACCTGGAGACACTTTGGTGTATATGTGGTTGCCTAGCTCACTATAAAACCAGAGAAATGGAGTAGGAAACGAGTCAAATTTCCGTTTAAAAATAAAAGTAAGCCATGATTTTGTCGAATAAGCGTCACCGTTGACGTCACAGCACCTGCGTGCGGGCATACCGTTTTCTGTGTATCGTGGAAAATACTACAGTATTTTGACAGCATTTTTGATTAAAGAAAATTCAACAGTACTTTCTTTGACAGAACGTATGCTTCATTTCAATGAATAAAGAACCCCAGGAAGGAGCCAAAGCTCTATGGGGATTATAAAATACGTGAGACGGAAATCGCCCTGTATGGAGACTGAATTTTGACAAAATATTTTTATATTTGACAGTTGTCACGGTGGTTTGTGCTATTAGATATTTGTGTAGTTCTTCGATAAGTACTTTTTGGGGATCTATTATGGTTAGCTGTGCAGCCTGCGGCTATTCCGTGACTACCAGAATAAAATGTTAGGGGGATAACATTCCATCGGTAGGTACTTTTGTAAACCGGAAACGGCATGCCGCCATATGCAGAGACTAGACCGGTCCAGCGTAAAGCCCAAATTTGCTCCTTCCTGGGGTTCCTTATTCATAGCTTCATTTTTCCGAATCACCAGTTATTGTATAGATGACATTTTATATTATTTAACAGCACATTAGAAAATGTAACCTCCCATAACTACTTAAAAGCCTTTTATTATGGCGTTTCCTAAAACAGTAACGCGTTGGTAATGCTAAACTTCTAAACGGTCGAGATAAAAGCCGCTACCGATCTGAAAACCAGCAGGTAATGTTACAATGGCACGCATTGTTAATTGGCACTCAAATTAACACCTTGTGCCTCGTTTAAAGAGAATTTACGTGAGTAATTTTAAAGTAGTCTGCTTGGCAAATTCCACGCGAGGACTTTCTTTTTGTGGCAATAGCGCATTTTGGATATTATGTAGCTACATTTTAGTAAGTATAGATGATATAACTATATCGCGCAAAAGAGACGTTCGACCCGGGGATATATTTGGCCGCATTTTGAACCCTAAAATAATCAGGTATTTTAAAATGCTGCATACAGGATTGTTCATACCTAAAAATGTAAATTCTTTAGATTTTATACAAAAAATGCGAAATATGAGTTAAAGAAAATTATTTTCTGTTTGATATGTTTTAGTATAGATACGTAGGTATGTATATTTTATTTGTTATGTACAGGGAATCCCATTTTCGGCACTTTTGGGGGTATCTCCCTTATTTTTAAAGATAGAGGGTTGCGGTTTTCACAACAGTTTGCTACTTTCTTGTAAAATTAAAGATGTCGTCATCAGAATTTGCATAGCCTTTTTGATTTTTGAGATAAAGGGTTAAATTGAAAAGTATCACTTTTGAGGCCACCCCCCATATCTCAGTTACCTTTAAACTTATCGAAGAAGTGAAAAGGTGTTCTTATAGAATTTTTTCCGTAGAATCCAGTGGCGTAGTTTTTTTGTAGCACCTTCCGTTTTTTAGTTATGAAGCAAACATAAATATGTTTTTTTTTTAATGGAACACTCTGTATATTATTTTATATATTTATTAGGCTTAATGTGGGCTTTCCAAAAATATATACCTACTAATATATAAAATTATTTTCAAAAATAAGCACAGAATTACAGAATTTAAGATTTTCTACAATTTTCTTTTTTGTGCGATTAGTGGGTAGTAGAGTAGGCTATTGCTAATTTGTTCGGAACAAAAAACAACATGTCAAAAACTTTGCGGGTTTGTCAGTTTTTGATTGTTAATAAGATATTTTTATTGTTTTGGTGTTATTTTTACTATATATTTAATAATTTATTTCTTTACAATAGTAACGGTTTACGGAAATAATGATAAGTATGATATGTTGGTTTGTTTTATACAATCTAATGAAAATCCCCAAGACGCTTCGATTTAAGGCGGGCAAATGTTATGCCTAGGAAGGGTTGCCTTCTCCCAGGATATTATATAGGTAATATGAACAAAAAGAACCCATAAGTTCCATATAGCGCCCAAAATACGTTATACCTATATAATTCCGAAGTTTCTTGGGATTTTCATTAGATTGTATAAAACAAACCAACATATCATATTTCTCATTATTTCCGTAAACCGCCATTATTGTAAAGAAATACATTAAATATACAGGGTGTTCCTTAATAACATGCTAATACTTGAGAGGGTTATTCTTGGGCCCATTTTAAGAAAAAAATTCATATGAACGTATGTCGTAAACGTTCTAACTTTTGAGATACAGGGCGTTGAAGTTAATTTTTTGAAATTGAATTTTGGCTACATCTCCCGAAATAATCAAGCTGCTGAACTGAAATTTGGCACTGCTATGTTTCAGGGGATGGAGAATAAGCTGAAAATGTCAATTTCACCGTATCTCACAGAGGGCGCCACTTGCGCTGTTTTTTGATCACGCTTTTACGCGTAACTTTTTTGAGGTTATCTTTTTGGTCCTGCAGGTCCATCATTTTAGTGCATTTTTTGTATTCTGCAAAAAAAGGTACTCTTGTTTCATAACGATTAAATCAACCGTTTGCTTTGAGATTGCCAAAACGTTCTCCAAAACACCTGTTGACTTCAATATTCGAAACATAAAATTTTCACCTACCACCTTCAAGTGTTACAGATCAACTGTACCATTTAAACTGAGAAAAAAATCTCTATGAACAATGCACCAAAAATTATTCGCTTTCAAAATGGAAAGGATTGAATTTGACAAAATTTGGACACTCTATTTCAAGAAAACCAATGGTGTTTTGACCAATGCCCATTTGGCATTTTTTTCATCATTTTGAATGTACAGTTGATCTGTAACATTTGAAAGCAGTAGGTGCAAATTTTATGTTTCGAATATTGGAATCAACAGGTGTTTTGGGGCACGTTTTGGTAATTTCAACGCAAACGGTTGATTTAATCGTTATGAAACAAGAGTACCTTTTTCTTGCAGAATGAAAAGATGCACTAAAATGATGGTCCTGCAGGACCAAAAAGATAACCTCAAAAAAGTTACGCGTAAAAGCGTGATCAAAAAACAGCGCAAATGGTGCCCTCTGTGAGGTACGGTGAAATTGACATTTTCAGCTTATTCTCCACCCCCAAATAGCAGTGCCAAATTTCAGTTCAGCAGCTTGATTATTTCGGGAGATGTAGCCAAAATTCAATTTAAAAAAATGAACTTTAACGCCCTGTATCTCAAAAGTTAGGACGTTTGCGACATACGTTCATATGAAGTTTTTTTTCTTAAAATGTGCCCTTAAGTATTAGCATGTCATTAAGGAACACCCTGTATAGTAAAAATAACACCAAAACAACGAAAATATCTTATTCACAATCAAAAATTGACAAACCCGCAAAGTTTTTGACATGTTGCTTTTTGTTCCGAACAAATTACCCACTAATCGCACACAAAAGAAAATAGGGTACTTGACAATATTTTTAATTGCTCTAAAATTGTACTCTGTTTACAGTAGATGCACCAACATAACACGTAATAAATGAAACAACGGCTTTTAACCCTTAGTTTTTATGATAATTAAAGACAAAGTTGCACAATTTTGTTCAGGCTGAAATCTTCAGTTTCGTCGTTCTATTGTCCAGAACGCCAAACGTGGCAACTCTGTGCCTCTCAGGAGAAATGGAACTGTAACGTTGCCGGTGCCCGTTTGCAATCATTCGTGGAACAAAGGCAAATTGCAGTTTTCTATTCAAGTATCTCCAGCTTGCCTATAAATATCTGTTACTTAATGTATTGAAACCTTTGAGCTTTAATTAACGCAATTGCACACACAAATTTTGTCACATAAAGACTTTTTATTACGAATATGTTCCGTATATTGACTCCTCTATATCAAAATGGTGTCTGTTTATGCTGCATACGCTGGAAACTATATCCTTCATCTCTGCCACGTAACACTTTAGTTAAAATATCTGTATACGGAACATACTATAAATATTCAGGTACCAATAATGGGGGAAATATTCGCGTATTTGGCAACGTTACCCGCCCACCTAGGCATCTAACCCTATTCATATATCCACATGTCATCTAACACGTATGGTTTTCTGATCGGCAAATGACATCCCGTGATGCCAACTGTCATTCCGTGTGCATTCCGTATCTCGCTAAATCAAAATATTAGTAGATAATATCTGTGCCATTTATTATAGTTTGTTATTGATATTAACTATTATATATTGTTTGCGGACCTAGTTATCGTGTTGTGATGTGTAAGGTAAGGTATCATATGGACATGGACCCTGAAAGGACAATCTGTAATTTGCCGAAATTGGATGCTGTTAGCGTCTGCCGAAATCCATGGGATAAAACTGCAAAGGTTTGTACCCTCGTTGTAGCAAGAATACAGTATTATGAGTTATCAATAAAGAGAGAACCTCCGCCTAGGGACCATCTTGAAGGCGCGTTTATGAAGACGCCATAGTGCTTAGAAGTACCTACTGAGCCCGAATTCCGTACTTTAGGCCCAACCTAGCCAAAAAAATTTACAGAAAAACGATTGAATAAGTATTTACGAAAAAAAAACCTTCTTGACTAAAATCGTCGATGGAAGAAGGAATCAATCAACGCTAAAAGTGGTTTCACGGGGAATCATAAGTCTGAGAGTTTGACGTTAGAATTTTGAAATTTCAACTTTCGTTGCAACTTTCACTGCCGAAAAAGGTTATGTCTCAGAACACTTCAGTGGTATCGCTATGTTGCCAAATTGCCATTATAAAACACTTGTGACGTCATATGTGCTTTCCCGCCAAATTTCAAAGAATGTCTAATAACTTGCTAATTACGTAAATATATATTTTTTAAATAATCGTAGGGTCTTAGGCAAGTGTCCAGGAATTGTTTTATCAAGTTTGTAAAATTTCGTCAAGTACCTACCCTATTCTAGAAAATCTTAAATTCTGAGCATGTTTTTGAAAATAATTGTATATAAGTATATATTTTTGGAAAGCCCACATTATGCCTAATAAATATATAAAAACATACACGGTGTTCGATTTAAAAAAAAAACATATGTTTGCTTCATAACTAAAAAACGGAAGGTGCTAGAAAAAACTGAGATACGGGGGGTGTCTCAAAAGAGATACTTTTCAATTTCACCCTGTATCTCAAAAATTAAAAGAGCTATGCAGATTCTACTGACGCCAACTTCTAAATTTACAAAAAAGTAGCAAACTGTTGCGGAAACCGCAACCCTCTAATCTTTAAAAATAAAAGGAAAATACCCCGCAAAAGTGTCGGAAATGTACAGTTTTTGTATAAATATACACGAGTTTATAGTATTTCTAAAGTCACTTGAAACAGTATAAAAAACTCTAATTGGCGTCACAAGAAGAATATAGGACATAAAAGCGTCACGGAGTTTTCAAAAATATACCTACATATTCTACATAATATTTTACTTTTAAGGTTTTTTAAGGCAGTCGTCAAACACAATGTAAAGGTTGATGCACCATATAATATACACGAGTTTATAGTATTTCTAAAGTCACTTGAAACAGTATAAAAAACTCTAATTGGCGTCACAAGAAGAATATAGGACATAAAAGCGTCACGGAGTTTTCAAAAATATACCTACATATTCTACATAATATTTTACTTTTAAGGTTTTTTAAGGCAGTCGTCAAACACAATGTAAAGGTTGAGGCACCATATAATATACACGAGTTTATAGTATTTCTAAAGTCACTTGAAACAGTATAAAAAACTCTAATTGGCGTCACAAGAAGAATATAGGACATAAAAGCGTCACGGAGTTTTCAAAAATATACCTACATATTCTACATAATATTTTACTTTTAAGGTTTTTTAAGGCAGTCGTCAAACACAATGTAAAGGTTGATGCACCATATAATATTGTCAAAAGGTCTCTAAAAAGCCATGTCGATTATTAGCATTTACGCAAGTATATCCTAAGATCTGTGAAATTATGGTATGCCTGTCCACCGCATTAAGCTGCACAAGGGGCCAGCCGGCGAACAGTAACAAATGCAAGTATTGGGGATATTGTATTATTAGGCGAGCATGCACATGCAGTCACTTGTTTTTACTACAATATCGTCAATATCTATCGTTTCTGTCTCCTGCATCTCTTTTTACTGCTAATACCAGGTGCGGTTTGGTTTAATATTGGCAAAAAAGTGTTTTGCCACGTATTTTATTGCCGAGGCGCCTGTTCCCGAGCTACCCTGGTAAAATATAAATGAACTCACTTGGTATACGAGCGCGATCTATTTTATAGCATTTACACTGAGGAAAATGGACCAAATAAAGTATTTTGCTAAGAAAAATCTATTTGTTGTTAAAATATTTATGTTTACTATAGAAAGTCAAACTTGCTGCGACAGCAAAAACTATCTTGCTAAGATCATTTTGTTGTCACAATTAGATATCTATTTGAGGCAATTAAAAAAAGAATGAACCTATTTGCTATTGCAAAATTTATATTTATAACAAAAAGGTAAGCTTTGCTAAGAAATTCTACTTGTCTCAAATAGGGAAACTATTTGTAGCAAAACAAGCTCTATTAACCACAAATATGAACCTTCCTGGTACAAATAGGTACCTAAAGTCTATCCAAGTTACAGCGGCAGTAGATATAAACAAACTTACAGGGTCTGACTAATATGAGATTCCCAGTGGCCTTGTAATTCTGAACTAATTCTTTTAGAAGTTCTAAAAATTGTGTTTTTACCTTTCGTGGGATCTTTATAAATTTCCTTAAATTAAGTAGCAAAATAAATTTACAGAATATACTGCTCGCGATCCGATCTAAAATATGCAGGTCATGCATTCTGCTCGCCGCGTAAACACTTGACATTTTATGACGGCCAGACCAATAAGAGAACAGGTCACGTGGTGGCCAATGTTTTGATCCACTGCCTCTGTAACTTGGATAGACTTTAGTTTATTTACTTTTTGGTTTTGCGTATGCGTTTTGTCTTTTTGGGTATTTCTTATGCATTTGTTCCGTGCGTTACCCTTCAGTTTTCAGTTGTGAGTCAACCTGTGATAGTTGTCGTTCCACGTGTAATGTTGTCGATCGAGTAATGTAGAATGTAGGTACTACAATATACAGGGTTATTGGTAATTCGATACATTCCTTTGGAGATATGATAGGGGAGGAGGTAAGGAGTAAATTTAATCCTAATATGCATTATGCAAAAGTCAATAGTTTTTGAGATATTTCAATTTTTCTTAGTAGACAAAAAAATATCTACAGAACTTTTTTTAAACTTTTCAACTGGATTACTTGCCCAACACTATGGTCTTATGTTTGGAATGAAAAATGTCCGGAAACATTTAGATCACAGGAAGCGCAGCAAGTTCGACTTTCTGTAGTAAACAGAAATCTTTTAACAACAAATAGATTTTTCTTAGCAAAATACTTTATTTTCCTCAGTGCAGTTAATTAAGAAAATTTTAGACCTCATAAGGCAATCAATATACTTACCTACTTAGATATTATTTATGAAACAAATGTGTGCGTAGGTAAAGGAGAACTGTTTAGACGAATCTGAAGTTTAGATTGTCACTAATTGAAACAAGTTGTGGGTTAGTAGCTTACCGTGTACGTCACTCCAAAGTGAGCACGGAGTAGGTGCTTTACGTAGGTACGTATTTTAAAAAAATCACTAAATTACACCTTATTTTATTATTTGTATTGTTTTTTTAACATTAGCAATATTTCGAAGTTTTCATCGCTGAGCCTGTTACGCCTTGGCGTTAAAATTTGTCCTTCTGTACTAAAGAGGCACTCGACTGGCGCAGATGATGGTAAAACCATGTCATATTTTTTGCCTCATCGATTGCACAAAGCAATCCTATTTGAATTACAATAAACTTAAAATTATTTTTTGCCCATAGGAATGGTTTAAAAATTAAATATAGACACGTGGCACGCCTTGGCATCGTGGCTAGAAAAATGTATCTAGTATCTTAGTATCTAGATACTTTCACAAGGATCTAGATACTAAAGCAGATCCTGATGTTTGTATCTAGATACGTATCTAGGTACATAAAAAGTATCTAGATACAGTATCTAGATACAGTATCTAGATAGATGTATCTCGATACAGTATCTAGATACATGTATCTCGATACATTACATCACTGATTTTTATTAATGGTCAATAGATATTTCTCTGGGGTGTACCACGCTCTGCTACTGGTAAAAATACCAGACTTATCAGCAGAAATCACCCGTATAACATTCAACATTCAAAGGTTTTTATGCTGTTCCAAGTAACTTCATTTAATGTATTTTTATTTCCAACTAGCTGGAAAAAGTAGCGAATTTCAAAGGATTACAAAAAACACGGGTATTTTTAAAATATCCATAGATACTAATGACACTAGTTTAAAAGTTATGGGCGAGATTTTTTTTTGAATTTCAAACTTTATGCCGGCATAAATTCGTCTATTTTGTCTCTTGAGCCGGAATTTTACCTTCGTTAAGATTGGCATAGGTTTCGGAACATGCTCGGAACGAAAACACGGTAATAAACATTGTAATTATCCAGTCTTGTTGTAAATAAAAAACATAGGCAAAATACCCTTAAATTATGCAGCGGGAATGCAAAAGTGTGGCTATTATTTATCAGATGGCGCGAAAAACAGACGATCGATGAACGGTTGACGCTGTTGTTACAGGTCCAGTTTAATAATTACACATATTATGTTCATATGATCAATTTTACGTTTTGGCGATATAATATTCAATCAACTAAGCTGTCTGATTACTTTTTTATGTTTTTGTATTACTTCCATATTATTATATACTATGAATTGCGAATTTTTAATATTAAAATAATATAAAACTTCAAAAGGTATATTCGGGAGACCCTCGTAGCTCAAAGACTCCGATCTGTGATTTTAACCCCTCTCTTTTTAGCAAAGGTTCATTGATTTTTAGCTTGAAAGGTACACGGCGGCACTAAAAACTGCTTTAGTTGATTTTGCATTATTTATACATACGTGTGGGTTGGGTACTGTTATGTTCTTATAGTTATGTCGCCGTTATGTATTTTTCGTGAGGAAAACACAATCGTTAGCATATAAACTGACATTAGGGAAGGATTCATGTCTATGTCTCTATATGTATAGGTATGTCGAAAATTATCTATACCGGGTGTTCCATTTTAATAAATGCAGCTATTATAAATATCTCAAAAACGAAAATCACAAAAAAATCACATAAAAGTTGAAGCATATTATGAGGTGCAATGCAAGACCCCCTTTTTCACTTGTAGGCAGACGACGTTTTCAAGGTCACTTGAATGTCTACTGTGTTTTTACTGTTAAAGGCATATCTTTAGTTAAAGAATGTGATTCGGCACATTTTCTGTAGGTGTAGTATTGCGCTGGTATTGCTGGCTTAAAAGTTCTACAAAGTTATGTTTAGTTTTTTCAATGAAATGAAACATGGTCTTTTATTATGTGTACATAAGGTGTTTCTTCGTTTACATTAACACTACATTCAAACACACATTTTAAGTAACGCAATAATTAAGATAAATACATATCTCGAAAATAAAAAATGAAAAAAGAAAACGATATATTGATGCGAAAGAACATCTTCTGTACCTATATGATAAACATCTACAGTGTGACCTCCGTTAAGGAGTTACCACCCTGGTAAAATATCTTTATTTATTTACCGATTTTGATAAACTTTTTTTTGTTAGGTTCAAAAAGCACATTAAACAATGTGTGTAACTTTACTTTTGGGCTGTAATCACGGCCACCTGTTAACACATGGGGTCAATTTCAAAAAGTACTATTATTTGTTTAATAATATTTTTATTAGGTACAGGGTGTCCGCCTGAAGGTGATAGGAACATTCACTTTAACCATTCCGTATTTTTTGAGACAAATTAATGATTTAAAAACCAGTTTGTTGCAGTTTTTTCCAAATAATGTAATGTCGTTTGGAAAAAAACAATCGAACGTCAAACAAAAGTTATAACCAAAAAACCTTTTTGGAAAAAATGAAGATGGTGCAAAATGTATCTTTTTATTAATTTAAACATATTTTTTTATTAACGGATAATAATAGAACACATATGCAGTTAACTTTGGGGTTACCTTTCGATTAAAAACGAGGAAAAATAACCGACTCAAACGTGGTCACGTGACTTTCGCTATCTGTCAAAAATTATATTTAAAAAATAAAATCCCTAACGTTTAACTTGAAAAAGTCGTTTCTATTTTAATGTTACATAAGCGCCTATTTCCTATTTATAAAATTTCTTAAAATTTTAAAAAGTCAGTACTTCGTAAAAACTATTTTATATCACTAGCTATACAACATAATATACGAGTATCATTCTATAATTTATTAACTTTTTATTATTACTAAAAAATATCGATAAGAATATGTCTTTTTCAAAAGAAAATTATATTAACGCTTTAAAATTCTGTTTGACACAAAGTTGATGTACCGGCAAGCATTTAGGTAGTACCATAGAAGAATCTACTACGTAAATTGTACCTATAAATTTATTTACATTACATTTCCCATTACTCTAAATGTATTCCAAAATAATACATATATTAAGATATTAGCAAATAGTAGGTATTTCACGTATCTAACAAAATTCACAACTTTACGTCAACTTTGGATCAAATACAACAGAATTTTAATTTCTTTCGGTTTATCAATATTAAGTAAGTAAGTAAAAGTTAATAGAATGATAAAAGATAAAACTATAGTGACATAAATTCTAAATGTCAGTTAGGGTAAGTATTGTGATCATTCATGCGGTTTTGAGGGAGAATTATTATGTCATGACAGTAGATTTGACAGCCGGTAGGTAGTCCTCTTACTTAATATTTTACTCAACAAATATTCTTAATAACTATGAAAAAATATAGAAAAAAAAAGGAGCGTAAATATTCATATTATTATTTTGTGTTTAACAATTCACAGTTTCAATCCCAAAATACGCCAGGATGGGAGCGATGTGCTGTTATTTGTATAAAAAAGGGGGTCGGTCCGCCTGCCTCCCCCTAGACCCCTGGTTCCGACCAACGACCTTGCCGGGCAACAAAACAACTTATAAGGAACGGAAACTTATTTTAGCAAGGCGAAACATTACTTTTTATTCTCGCCCTGTACCAATGGCCGCTCTCCAACTCCAGCGCCATCTTACAGACACTGGCGCAATTTTTGCGCTCCAGTACCCAATTTCTGTTTTAGCAACATTTATCCTAGTTAGGAACACGGTCAAATGGAGGTCGTCGCGAGGTGATGACGTTTTATTTCCGTCCTTAAACCATACCATTGAGTAAAATAATATATATTTTAATAAGGTATATATATATATTCGTTTACTCAATGACCATACTCACACTGCGAGTACTGCGGCTGCTGCTGGCCGTAGGCGGCCATGGACGCGGGCGCGTACTCCCGCTGGCCGGCGGCGGCCGCGTAGAACGCGTCCGGTCGCTCCTTCGCGTCGAGGAAGGCCTTGGCGAACGGGTTGTACTTGATCTTGAGCGAGGTGACCTCCTCGTTCTGGTAGGCGGTGACGGCGATGAACTGCGTCTCGGGGAAGGGGAACGTGACGAAGGGGCGCTGCTCGGCGCCAACGCGCACCAGGTGCACGCGCGGCTCGTACTTGTGCAGCGAGTTCAGCATGATCTGCCCGCCGCCGTTCGACTTGTTCGTCAGCTTCACCTGGAAAGTGACGGGCCAATTGTCGGTTCATTGATATCTACATGACGTGGAAAGAGGTTGTCAAAGCAAATAGTAAGATGAAACATAATGGGGAACTTGAACAAAATTGTTTTATTTCTTTAATATATTTGCTTATCTATAAAAAGAGCACATACCAAATATTAGCCCTAAAATCGCAATATTTAATTTGCAATAAATAATTAAAGTTGTGACCGCAAGCTATTCGTTTGAAACAGAATAAGGAGACCCAGCATGTCACAGTTAGAGTATGACACTTAAAGTGACAGTTATTCGTTTTAACAGAGGTTGGACCATAGACAAACCCAAATAAAAGACGCTCCGAAAGGCCCTGTAATTAGGGAAGCATGTTAGTGCGCAACCCAGATAAATATTGTCATTCTTGTTAATGTCAACGATGTCATCTGACTTTTCCTTGCACAGAAATAGATGTCAACGATGTCATCTGACTTTTCCTTGCACAGAAATAGAAGTTAATTTCTGTTTACTTGTCGTAGGCTCCAAATAATTCTAATTTTAATCTCTGCATTCTGTGTTTTAAAATAACAACATGTGTTTGATGTGCAAGGGTGAAACCATGTTTGATCTGTGAGTGAAACAGAATGGTGTTCCCGACGTGAAACCCGCATTAAAACACACAGAGAGAGACTGAAAACTGAAATTAATAAGGATTTTGCAACAGATAATAGGTAGGTATATTAATGTAAAATACTATTATAACTTAATAACATTGATTGTGCCTGCTCTTGTACTTGCACTTGCTGAAAGCGCAGGAATTACTTGCATAGTTTAATACTTAATACTTTATAACATTTTTTTAGCTTATATGTGATGGGCAACTCGATGTCCCAAATACCGGGTTAACTCAAGATTAGGTTAATAATTCGAGGTTCCACTTAATCCAGAGATCGCAATAGATGCATAGCAAGATGTAGCTGTCACTGCTAAATAATATTAGTATCATTTTTATACAAACGGTGAGTACCTACCTCTGCAATAAACCTTCAACAAAGCATTCAAGTCAAATCCTTTTTATAGGAAGTTATTGTTTTCCTATCTTACTGAGCCTTTCAGGTATCAACTCGAAAGCCCCTGTAAGCAATGGTTGTTGCAAGTTTTAAGCAATTATTGTGTACATTTTTAGGTATTTTTTGGATCATTAACAATATTGTACCATACGGCGAATGCCTATAGGAGAACTGTTACCTGTGCTCACCTCAACCCAACTGTGATATCGACCTAGTGATGCAGGTAGATACCTAATAGATTTGCACCCCTAGTCTTGTACCTAAGATTTTATATTTTTAGGTATTTTTTTGGATCATTAACAATATTGTACCATACGGCGAATGCCTCTAGGAGAACTGTTACCTGTGCTCACCTCAACCCAACTGTGATATCGACCTAGTGATGCAAGTAGATACCTAATAGATTTGCACCTCTAGTCTTGTACCTAAGATTTTATAAAACGCTGTAAATGTGTGGCCCAATATGTCTTCCCCAGGGGCATATAAGTACAGATGTGCAGCTTTACATTGTAAAAACATTTACTATTGGCCAGTGACAAACATATCTTACAGAAATAAAAGATTTTTCACTTTTCCGGCTAATTCAGATAGGAGGAGGCTGTGGTGTGATATCATGCATTTAAACTATTCTGATAAAAAAAAATTATGTCTGTGAAGAACATTTCCATATGGAAAGTTTTACCAGCTCTGATAAAGTAAGACTCCAGGTGAGACTTGTTAGATTTGCAAAACCATTTTTTGAAAACGTAGATTTACTAGCATCGGCATCCTCTCGTAATGAACATTCTTATGCAGAAATAATTCATTCTAAATCTAACTTCAGTTCTCAGGATTCAAACATAAATAATATCACTGTCGTAGAAACAATTATAGAAATACAGCAATCCCCGGTTTCTTTTGAACCAGCCCCTTTTTTTATTTTTAAGAGATTTTGTTTACAAGACTTTATTTTTACAAGAGTTCATTTTTTTTTGTTTATTTTATTGAATGTATTAAAGTGTTCAGAAGCTACAATTTTGTTTTCCTCTTTAGTTTAAGTACCTAGTTATCTTTTATTTTAAAGTTTTGCCTTGACTTTTAAAGGTTTTTAAAGAAAAACTAATGTGTCGTTTATTCGTAAAACTATTAATACTGTTTTGTGGTGAACGACCCATTTGTTTTTGTTTTAAATTTTTAAAGAAGGTAAAACTTTAAAATAAAGGCTCATAAATCAACCAGTCTCTCAAAAAATATTTAAATTTCCCGCCTCCCTAGAAATAGTTCACCCAGATGCTAGCGGCGGCGCCACTGGCGCCTATTGTGCCAACTTCACACTAGGGATTCCGGATGTCTTCTCTTTGGGTTTGTCTATGGGTTGGACAACAGATTTTGGCAGATCTAGTAACATTGTTTTTATTATATTCTTATCTTGGCAGGTGCCAGTTTGTCAACAAAACTGTCGACAAATTATTGAGCGTGCTCATTTTCTTTTGCAAAAAGGAATGTTAACAGTTAAAAGTGACATCTTGTGTAATAAGAAACTGCAAGAATTCTGAGCAGGATGAATTTTCCATAACACCCTTTCCAAAAAGCGCAGAAGAACGAGCACGATGGTGCAAATGAAATACCCTAGCATGAGAGTTGGAAATGATACGAAAATTTGCGAGGTAAGTAAATTTAATTACATAAGTATATCTAGTTCCTTTTTATTTTTTGTTTGATCTGTGATTTTAATCTGCAGAATAATTTTCTTAACCTGCATCAGCAACATAACATAAGATACCTAAATTAATATACGTATTAAATATTAGTACCTACCTATTTATTTTCAATAAAAGTCCATAAGGTTCTACAAACCCCCTATTAGAATTCTTATGAAAATTTTCCAATGTTAAAGAGATAAAATTAAAATTTTTGCCCTTCAAGGAGGTAAAACCTGTTAGGTAGGTATATTTACTGGACCGGGATAGGCATTTTTCGTTTCATGGAATAATACAAATGTAAGTAAGTATATGTGTTAGAGAGAGGAAGTTTTGAAGGAGCTTTATTTTATACCAAGACCAACAAAATCGGACAAAAAAGAAGTTAACACGGGTGGGAATATAAAGAACCCTTTTTGTGTAGTCAGTTAAATGTGTGAGCTTATATTCCATTACAAATTTCTTGCTGATAAAAAAATAGCATTTGATGGCAGCGTTTTATTATGTTTAGGTAGCTTAAATTTATAGTTCTTTAACTTTCACAGGTTCACTTCTGTGACATGGATTTTGAGTGTCAGGTTGTGCTGAAGATAGGATCATCTCCTGCAACGTTTGATGAACGTGACTTTAGCAAGAAAGAACCATTATTAAATATGTATAAATGTCTGAGAACTTGTACTAGTTTGATTTTTCCTATTTACTTACAATATATCTTTGAAAACAAAAATACTGTTGTCTTCTTTATTGAAATGTAGATGATCTCTCTTGCATTAAAAAGTTATTAACTTTTATTTTACAAAAAAAAGAATGAGAAACTAATATATCGATATTAAATACCTAGGTACTCATTTTTTTATTCAGCCTAATTCCTATTATTATTGGTTGATTCATATTACCAAAACAAACTTTCCAACTTTTTGTTCCGTACAAATTTCAGTATTAATTGTCTTAAAATTATGATGGTAGGTATAAGAAGAGAGTTTGAAGAAACGAAACCATACAGTAAAACCATTTAAAAGAACTTTTTTATTTTTAAATGAACGGAATAATAATTATTATTGCAGCTATGATTCCTATTGAAGAAATATTCGAAAGTTTGATTAGTTGGTATGCTAGAGCCTTGTTTAATTTTATGTACATATCTATCTACATATACCACCCTCCTACAAAAATTTAATAAATGTGTTTATCCTGATATCCTACAATTTGTTTTCTTGGAACAAATTATATGTTTCTTCACTTTTCCATTCAAACTTCAATAATCATTATTAGTGAAGCTTTGCAAATAACATACTACTACCTAACCTATTTACCTATTTATTGGTTTTATCTATATTTTTATACATTTTAAACTGTGCCCTCATCTACCTACGCTTATGGCAGTTAACTGTCGTTAGCTTAACCTTAAAATCCAATTTTGATACATCGTGCTGCTAGGGGAATGTTAGAAAGAGCGAAAAAATATATGTCTGTTGCACAAAGTGAATTTCATGGGGAAAATAAGACCCTCGCCAGAGAGAGAGAGAGATCCGATCGTTGTCCAACCTCTGTTAAAACGAATAACTGTCACTTTTCGGGTCATACAGGGCTTCTAGTCACAGTCTATCACATAGGAAAAGTGAAGCCTTGAGGGGAAGTTTGTTTTCTGTTGACTGTTTGAAGGGGGCAGCCACCCAAGGTTAGTTTATAGGAAGGTTAGGACATTCGACGACTTGGAAGGGAAGGGGGGGGGGTGAGAGAGGCAAAGGGGGCAAAGGCCGCAATTTAAGTTGGTAGCATTTACACGTGAATTGGCGATTTAGTAACTTCCTAAATAGATAACGCTTCCAGCCATAGGCGCACACAGACGTTTTTGGCACGTACTTTGTTTATGGTGTATATTTATGTTGTTTTAGCTGTTTTCGGTTATTTCTTCATTTTAATGTTTGTGCAATGAAATAACGGAACTTTGTGGTGTATGTTGGTGCATCGCATTTTTGTTTTATGTTTGTGTTTTTACTTTGTTTTCGGTTTTCAATACCCGTGTTGTCTCTTTTGATACGCCATTGGCATCAAGCTGAAAGACAGCTGGTGAGAGCGGCACCGTCGCGCGATGTTGCCGGTTCAAAGGGAGGGCCTTTGGTTTTGTTTAAGAGTGGGGGAATGTCTTAACCTTCCTATAAACTAACCTTGCAGCCACCCAAGTATAGGCTGATACAAGGTTATGTTATATGTCAGTGTCCAACTGACATCAGGTTTTATGTGACATGCCAGTGCCATAGATTCTAAAGGAGGCAAAATATTTCCCATCATAATTCACAATTTTTAACTTTTCTAACTGCCAGATACTCAGATGTGTCAATTAAAGGTAATGCGGCCGCCTGTAGTAGTTCCAATAATTGCAACCAGATTTTTCCTGTATCACCTTTAGTAATCCTACAATTCCCATTACGTGGGCATTACGTATTAGTAGGTAGGTAGTTCAAAACAAATCGTATTTCGAAAATTTTAAAATATTAAGGAGGTATAGCTTCAGTCAGGTCTTTTTTTAAAAAGTTTTTATCTACGACTACAAGTTTATTTTAAGTTTGTGAGGTACCTTACGAGAGAAATAAAATTACAAAAATTTTAAAATGAACATCGAGAACTACTCGTTAGAACTACTAGACCTAATCTTATTAGTCCATCCCGAAATCTGTGAAAGTTTTTTGGGTAGATACATTCGACAAGGGAAGAAAGTTCAAGTATACCTACATATTACAAATGGATTGAGGAACCTGGTAACAAGGTGCAATAGCGACAAATTCTTAAATAAGCAAAATCGGCACTACTGACTTACCATACTTATTACTTAAATTCGTGGAAATAATTGCTGGAAATCAATTTCAACTATAAAATAAATTTCTTTCATTTGACAGTTGCCACATTCTGCACTTTATACACAAAATTGTCAAGTCTAATTTTTAGAAATCATGGAAACCATTATTAATTTTTACTAACAATCAAAGTACCTGTTATAATCATTAGAATGAGGAAAGAAGAGGCCTCACTTTGGAAAGTATAATTTAAAGAGTCCCTGGTTTGAAACGACACGAAAAGCGCGGGAATGGTTGTGACGTCACAACGCTCGATCAATCAGAAGGCAATGACAGGAGTGACAGCTACACAGAATTAGAAGAATGGAAATTTAACGTTAAAATAAACAGTTCGGCGATCCATTTACAGGGGAATCTAAAAGTTTAAATTTAACGAGCACTTCTTTAGCTGAATGGTGAGGCTACGGGACTAGTAATTCGTAAATCCGGGATTCAATCGTAGAAGAGGTTTTTTTTTAATTATCACTACTGGATATTATGAAGATTATTACTCACAATTTACTCCATAATGTAAGTATTTAAATTCAAAGTACTTACCTACCTAATATGAAAATATGAAATATGAAAATTCTAAACAAAGCTTGCGTGGTGCTGTAATTTTTATACATGTATGCCTCCCATATTAGTTTATACATCATACATGGTGCCGCCGCCCACCAGAGGCGCTACCACCAACGAGCTACTTGACGTCACAACCAAGGAGGGAGAGTTCACATAACACAAAAGGATATAAGGGAAACTGCTGCTGTACCAATGAAACAAGCGCCGTACAGCGATTGATTTGGGAACTATTTCAGTAGATTTGAATTATGCAGTTTTTAATATTGCTTATATTTATTACATAAAAATAAAAAATGAGTTTTTTGGTGAACTGTGGTTCATTTAATGGCAATAAATTACGTTTGAAAGTAATATTTTTCAAATTAAATTTTTGTGTTTATAGTTCCCCATTGAAGACCACAAGGGAAAACGGGGAGTCAATTGAGTTAGTGCCACCATCTGTTTGAGAATAGCCTAAAAATATTGTCCTACAACTGAGTCCTAGGGAAAAACGAGAGGCATCTTGTTTATTTTGCCTTAGTACCAAAAATTTGGGGTTTGATGAAGAATCTCATATCTCACATCAGGTATCAGGTATCACAGAATTTTATTTTTGTTCATTCTTGAAATATTTATAAAAAAAAACCGGTTTCAAAACTGTCCACTTCGGGAGCTATAGCCTCCTTGGGGGGCTTTTTGAGGCCATGTTTATACAAACTTTTTTCATGTTTTGCTTCGCAGAAAGCCCTTGTAAATTATGGCGGGTTAAATTTACAAGATGGAGAATGTATTTTTCCCGACATAATAGTATATTTCCTAACAAGTGCGGAAAGTGTCACTTTTTCGCACGCGATTGCAGTTGGCTGAACGACGCGAAGCGGAGTTCAGCAAAGAAATCGAGTGTGGAAAAGACACTTTCCGCAAGAGTTCAGCCAACTGCAATCGTCGTTCAGCAAACTGCAATCGCGTGCGGAAAAGTGGCACTTTCCGCACTTGTTAGGAAACATAATATAGCTAATTCTAAACTTTTAAATTTTTTTGAAATCGGTAAAGTTCATATACTTTGCACAGATATGTATTTATTAAAATCCTGACAGAGCGCTTTCGGTTAAACAACCATCTTCAGTGTCATTTGTTAAATACAAACACTAAAATTGCGAAAACCAACCACATGTTGGTAACCTTTAAGGTACTTTAAGTATTATAAGAAAAACGTGGGAAAACTTCATAAATCAAAGTGCTGAACCCTGAACCCACCATTATATAACTCGGTTATACAACTTTTGGTAACAGAAACTCGAGGTTTTATTAAAAAGGTTACAAACAATAATAGTTCGTGACCTTATTATAAACCTATCAGTAAACGATCATCTAGAAGACACTTATAAAACTTTAGAAATCTTTAGTTGCTTTTATTACTATTAAAAAGCTGTTATAACACTAATGGTTACTAAAGGTAATCGAAAATGTTACTTGGTGACCTTCTTGTCATATAGTAGATCCTTCTATACCACAACCAATGACGTCAAAACCTATAGACGTGGTGCCCCATTGTTAAAATGCCCTTTATTTTGACTCCAAGATTAAATATATCCATACTACTCTAAAAACATGCTACAAACAAAGACAGAAAGTCAACCATCAACCAACTATACACCCGGTGATTCCCGGTTATAGTTCCTCCAGAATCACACTTATATATCGCATGTTTTCTCTTGTTTGCGGGTGCCGGAAGCATCAGAACCTCACCTGAAGACTCGGTGGATAGTCTAACGACGCCAGCCTCAGAGCCCAGAGTCGAAATAAGTTCGCTACGGCTCGACAAAAAGGGGCAATTTCTGACAATCTCGCCACATTTTCGGAATAATTTAATGGAGCGCTTAGATTGTGATTAGTTCTGGGCTCTGGGCGTGAAGCCTTTATCAAAACTGGGTTGATCAGGACCGGCTCAAGATTTTGCGGGGCCGGGTGCCGCATGAAAATGCGGGGCCCCGACAAGGAATTATTTAATCCATTAAGAAGAAATTTTTGAAAGTCGGTAAACTACTTACACAGGTATATTTTCTGTAATTCTGTAAAATGGTAGGCCGGGGCTACGAGTTTGGATCACTTCTGTGACGTATATAGGAATTAATTTCGAGTGGTGGAGGGACAATTTTTGTGTCTTTTTTAAAACAAGGGCATTTAAAATAGTTCTAAAAAATGCGCCGCAGGCGAAATTTTTTAAAAATTGGAAGAAAAATTACACAAAATTAATCTTGGGAAATCCCAATATCTTCAAATTTACAAGCTGTAGTGAATATTTTCAAATTCCGAAATGGGTTCGGTCCCGCCCTTCTAAATACGTTACTGATTGGATCACCCTGTACCACCCTTGAGGGGCCACACCCAAAAACGTTAATTTTAAGGCTTCAAAAAATATTGTATAGGTCTATCTACTGGTAATTTTGAATCATCTTTAATTCATTTAAGAAAAAACATTATGAAAAAGTAGAGGTTTCCGAGTAGAAACCAGAGAAAAAATGTTGGGAATGTCTGCTATTTTGTGATGCAAGATTATTTACATAGTACATATAATAACGAAACAACAATACACTGGATGAATAACAAAATAAAAGTCTGGAGTCTGGCACAGCAAAAGTACATTCTCCGACGCCCGTCTCGTCTCTCTTTCTCTCGGCAGCAAGCACGGTGTGTTCGCTCTCGCTTGCGCGTTTAAATTTCAGTCGGATTTTGTGGGGGCACCAGGCGCAAGATTCCGCACGAGCAAGGGATTCGTCGAAACTGGTGAATTTAAAAAGGCGCGTGCGGTGTTCGCCGTGTTGCGTAACGTTGCGTTGTCAGAATCTTAGATCTATTCTGTTTACGAGAAGCATATCTTCGCACATCCTTTACATTTTACGGAGGGCTAATAGAAATGTAGGGGGGGGGGGGGCTAAGCCCCCCTAGCCCCCCCCCCCCTAGTTACGTCTATGATCGGAAGCTGGAGACTTGTCGGCACTTACGAAGGACTCACCTTGGCGAACGATATGGACTCCTTCATCCAGTGGGAGCCGAAGTTGGGCGACTCGGGGTGGATGTAGATCGGTTTGGTGGGCGGGGCTTCCGCCTTGCCGCCGGGCACCCACTCGCCGTTGACGTACTTCCACCGGTGCGGGTCGATCTGCACGAACTCCAGCAGCACCGTGTACATCGCCTTCGGGTCCAGCCCGCTGGCCGTCACCTTGACTACCGGGAACATCCGCCTAGGTGCAAGACAATCGCGTTTTAGAACCTAATGACATTATGGACCGGCAGATAGTGACAGATTTTTGGACGTGATTTTACTCAGTATGCCTTTCAAAGGGCATTATGTGGCACATATTCTCACAATAATAAGGTATGAATCAGAGAGTCATCCTGGGTTCTTCATGTGAAAAACTGAGTTTTCAATTATTCGAAAAATATGCGTTTTGATATGATTTTATACAGGCTGCCATGTTTTTTATAATGAAGTTCAAATAGAAAATTCCTCGGAAAACCATAGGCATACCGTTAGGGTGGGTCCAAAGGGCTATTATTGCCACGTGATCTTGTATTTTAATAATTAATTTTTCCATGTTTCTGAACAGGCTGCCAATGAGAAGTATGCAAGTTCTTATTATGAAAATGCTGAAATAAGGATGGCATACCTTTCGCGCATGTCCAAGTACACTTTACATCGAATAACTCGTTTAAATGATTAAATAACATTCAATTTAAACAGTACTTGGACATGAGCGAAAGGTATGCCATCCTTTTTTCAGCATTTTCATAATAAGAACTTGCATACTTCTCATTGGCAGCCTGTTCAGAAACGTGGAAAAATTAATTATTAAAATACAAGATCACGTGTGGCAATAATAGCCCTTTGGACCCACCCTAACGGTATGCCTATGGTTTTCCGAGGAATTTTTTATTTTGAAGTTCATTATAAAAAACATGGCAGCCTGTATAAAATCATATCAAAACGCATATTATTTTTCGAATAATTGAAAACTCAGTTTTTCACATGAAGAACCCAGGATGACTCTCTGATTCGTATCTTTTTATTGTGAGAATATGTGCCACATAATGCCCTTTGCAAGACATATTGAGTAAAATCACGTCCAAAAATCTGTCACTATCTCCCGGTCTATTATAGTGATAGCGGTACGTCGACGATCCTTGAAATAAACGGCAATTTGTGATACCAAGGTGCCACTTGGTACAGTTGTTCTTTAGACCCATTTGGTCGATTTGGAGAGGAACACTGGACATTTTCCGTGTGGGTAGATTTTATACAGGGGTGAGGGAAATTTAATGTCGATATTTTTAAAAAATTAAGAATGGCCCAGAGGCGAGCTGGGTGTCGATTCCGCATAATTTCGACTCGAGGAATCCATAACCGTATCCCCGGAAATGCCGGCTTTTGACCGACTTCCGGTTCTCGGATCGCATTTCCGGGCCCAAGCAGCATTTTTAATCGCCGTTACGTTCCGGCGACTTTTGTTTGCAACTTTAAAGTTGTGATTACTACTTACTGATAGGAACGTAATTACAACGTTCCTATTGCGTCCCTGCGACCAAAATGGGGAACATTTTGAGGGTGATAGATACGTAATGGCGACCACCTAGCAACTTACACCGCTACGACGCGCTTACGTTCCGGCAACGTGGTGAAGACGTAGCAGCGTGGTCACCGCTACTTTGTTGAATTTGTTTGCTTCTTTACATTCGCGTCCTCGCTTTGTCTTTGTCTAAATAATTAAAAAGTATTCTAGCCCAGCATCTTCAGTCATTTTTCAATAACCGTGGATAATGGAAGTACCTAATATTTATTTTTAACTTATATCTATGAATATGGTAGATATAAGAAAGGTATTAATTTGCTGATTTTTTGCTAGATTCAAGAAACAAAAACGATTGAAAATTTTCTGTCAAATATGACATTGATAGATTGAAAAGTCACAACGCGCCCTCCCAAAATGCATGTTTTAACACTTTTTTATCGGGAAGATAAATTACGAAAATGTGCGAAATTACCTAAAGATACTGAAAAATGCTTTTTTAATATTTCTATAAGTTACGAGTTCATTTTTGCTCAGTTTTCTCTTTTTTGGGACAATTTTGAAGAAATAACTATTTCAGTACCAAAGGAAATTGACATTTGATATTAATGGCGTCTATCATTTTAATGGCGTAATTTTCAGTAATTACTTCTAAGTATTATTTTCCTTGAAATGGGTGTTTGAAGGTTTTGCCACTTAACTGGTAGTAACGGCAACTAGACTTTTTTCACTTTAAGGTAATTCCTACCTTTAAGACGAAAATTAGTTTTAGATATTTTAAACTCTAAATTACTACAACAGGACTACAAGGTTCCAGAAGCCTCGTTTAAGTTCCGAATGCTACTACTAGGTTCCAGGGCCGTATCTAGCGAACATTTTGGGGGGGGGGGGTTCAGGATCGGCTCAAGCTTTAGTGGGGCTGGGTGTCGGATGAAAGTACGGGGCAAGGAATTATTTAATCCATAAAGAACAAATTTTTGAAAATTGATACGCCACTATAATGGTTTATTTTTTGCATGTCACTTTTTAAAAAAGTAGGCCGGGGCGATGAGTTTAGATCACTTTAGTGACGTATATAGGAATCAATTTCGGGTGGGAAGGGACCATTTTTGTGAATTTCTTTCAAACAAGTGCATTTAAAATAACTCTGTAAAATGCGCCGCAGGCGAAATTTTTTAGAAATGTTAAGGAAAATTACTTAAAATTAGTCTTAGGAAATCCCAATGTCTTCAGATTTTCAAGCTGCAGTGAATATTTTCAAATTTTGAAATGGTTTCGGCCTCGCCCTTTTAAATATGCTACTGGATAGCCCTGTACACGGGACTCGGAGGCGCGGGGCCAATCAAAACGCAGGCCGCGTACGCCGCACCGTTCGCACCCGCCTATAAAGCCGGCCCTGGAGGGGTTAGACCAGGGGCTGTTGAAGTTGAAATAGCTTTAAGGTTAAAAAAAACTGCTATTTTTAAATGGTTTTTAATAAAAAACTGAAGACTTTAAAAATATTAAATATTAATTTTATAATAATAGCTAAATACCTATTCCTTCTCGCATTTATACCTATCCATCTTCTACTGATTTGATTTCTCATTATTACGGATATCCTACACAATTCTTCGCCTGGCCTGACGACACCTTTAGAATTGCCAGTAGTAGTGTTTAGGTAGGTTTTTCGGCTATACCAGTAGTACCTAGGTATGGTAAAAGATTTCTTCGCGCCACTTGCCTAACTGAACCTTTCATAAAAATAATAAATCTTCAAATACAAATTAGTACTAATCTATTCATAAAATATATTCTGGGAATCCCCTATTCTCCTAATCCATGGCGCCCGCAGCCATGCACCACCGTTCACCGTTTACTATTGTCCAGTGTTGCCAGTTATGTTTTATTTTATTTGAAAGCATGTTCTGATGATAAAACTCGGTACTGTACTGATCCAAAAATTATGTTTTCTTGGCAGTTTTCGGGCGGGTTTCCATTTCGGGGGGGGGGGGGGTTGAACACCCAAAACCCCCCCCTCAGATACGGCCCTGCTAGGTTCCATTTGTAACTTTCACCTATAATTTTTATGAGAGTGTTATTTTCAGCCGGTGTGTTTTGTGCTTGTGCTATATTTCTAAATGTTGATATTTAAAATTGTAGCCACTCAAGAGAAGCGTTTTGTAATTTTGTATTGAAGACAGGTGCTCGTGTTTCGATTCGTTTCATCCAACTGCTGCTTAAATTTTCTATAAAATGTGGATGTGTTTTTCTTCTTTCTAATGGCTGACATTTTCATCACTTCGCAAAAACTACCGAATCCTTCAAACGATTGTAAGGAACTAAATGTAGTTTCCATTTTGGTCCCTATAGAAGTGACAGTTACTTTAAAGTATTTTTTTGTAGTAATTGGAACTTTCTAGTAATTTTAAAATGGAGTGGGAAGTAAAACTTACCATACAGTAGTTTTCTCGAGTAGCGGGAAAGTTAATTCCACTTTAAATATGACTATATGTATAGTTCCGTAACTTTGGAGGTATTTCTAAAGATGTAGACGTTACTTTCACCGTTACCATAAAGTAATAAAAACTTTAAAGTGATAAACAAGTAACACAACAAAGTAATTGCGACCATTGAATATAACTTTAGAGTTAACGTGACTTTAACGTAATTTTGCATAGTAACAATTCCGTTCCAGATCGGTACTTCAAAAACTACTTAGAAGTACTGAAACCATAAAGTTCCAACTTGTAGTAGGTAATAATTACAACATAATTACTCATAATTTGTAAATATAAGTAATAAAAACTGATAAGTCGATTTTTAAGTAATAATTATACGTAACAACTAGGTACTTATTCGTTCCCATCTCAGTTGCGGTTACGGTTGGATTCCTCGAGTAGAAATTATGCGGAATCGACACCCAGCTCGCCTCTCTAGACAGTTTTTAATTTTTTTTAAATATTAAAATTAAATTTCCCCCACCCCCCTATAAAATCTACGCACACGGAAAATGTCTAGTATTCCTAGGGGCAAATCGACCAAATGGGTCTAAGGAACAACTGTACCAACTGGCACCTTGGTATCACAAATTGCCGTTTATTTTTGCGTACCGCTAGCACTATTTGCGTTGGGTGAGGATTATTCTTCAGTCAACGCTATTAGCTTCGGTTTGGAAATAATTCGATCGCGGAAACTCAAGATTTGACTTGTTAGAAACGTTAGTTCGGGGATTGAAGTTTGACCTAGGAGAAACTTATAAATGTAGCGGCACCAAACGTAGGGACAAAGATAAGATGAGGCTGTATTTTTTGTTGCTGCCATAAATAATTACTAAATTAATGTTAAGTGACCCAGAAATTTGTTACAATGTCAATTAAATATTTGGGAAAAAGGGTCAGAGAAAGACTTCGAAAAGTTTTTAATTTATTACCTACGTTTCGACTTATTTAAAGTCGCCTCCAGGGTTCTAAAAAACAATGTAAATTTTAAAATAAATAAATCCACATGCTATAAGTTATTATAAGGAAAAAAAATGAGAAACTTAATAAAACTTACCAAATTATAATTTTCTGTCTTTTAAAAAAATGTTGCCATATGAGTCGATACAACTAAAATTATAATAACCTTATCCTTTGTATCGACTCATATGGCAACATTTTTTTAAAAGACAGAAAAGTATAATTTGGTAAGTTTTATTAAGTTTCTCATTTTTTTCCTTATAATGACTTATAGCAAGTGGATTTATTTATTTTAATATTTACATTGTTTTTTAGAACCCTGAAGACGACTTTAAATAAATCGAAACGTTGGTAATAAATTAAAAACTTTTCGAAGTCTTTCTCTGCCCCTTTTTCCCAAATATTTAATTGACATTGATATAAATAATGCCAAAAAATTACAGTTCTTGCACTGCAGACGTAACTATCTTTTGAGTTTGTTCTAAATAATTGCATTTGTTTAAATTTTAAGTCAATTATATAGAGCATGGGAAAACATTTAAAAAAATTGCCGCTTTTCAGATATGCATAGAACGGTGGATGGTATACTAAGTTCTAGACATTTATGCAAAAGATTTGTAGAAACTGTGGTCAGTAAATTAATCACCTAGCTAGTTAAATAAAAATAGCCAAATAGCCTTCTTAGAAAACAATATTAAAAACCTAAGAATAATATATTTTCAGGGGTAATATTAATATAATTATTAGGCATACCACGAGCTGTATTTAAGGAGAGAATTTAACAACTGCAAAAAATTTAATTATTCCGTGCTTATGGGCCAACTTGGTAAGCAAACTTATTAAATTAATGAACTAAAAAATTATAAATATTTTGCCTTTCCGAAAATGTAATTAACAAAAAAACAAATAGCCACAACCGGGATTTGAACCCGGTACCTCTCGCATCCAAACCGAGAATCGTGCCACTAATAGACCATTGTGCTCACATACAAAATTTATAGACCGGGAGAGAGTGACAGATTTTTGGACGTGATTTTACTCAGTATGCCTTTCAAAGGGCATTATGTTGCGTATATTCTCGCAATAATAAGGTATGAATCAGAGAGTCATCCGGGATTCTCATATGAAAAACTGAGTTTTCGTTTATTCGAAAAATATGCGTTTTGATATGATTTTAGTCAGGCTGCCATGTGTTTTATAATGAAGTTCAAAATAGAAAACCATAGGCATATCGTTAACGTGGGCCCAAAGGGCTATTATTTTTCTACGTTTCTGAACAGGGTGAGAAATGAGAAGTAGGTATGCAAGTTCTTGTCATGAAACTGCTTAAAAGGGGATGGCATACCGTTTGCGCATGTCAAAGTTCAGTTAAATTGAAGGTTATTTAATCCTTTAAACGATTTATTCGATGCTAAAGTGTACTTAGACATGTGCAAACGGTATATGCCATCTTTTCTTCAGCAGTTTTATGACAAGAATACTTATCATTGACAGCCTGTTCAAAAATTAAGTATTAAAATACAAGTTCACGTGACAATAGTAGCCCTTTGGGTCCACGTTAACGGTATATGCCTATATTATGGTTTTCCGAGGAATTTTCTATTTTGAACTTCATTATATAACACATGGCCGCCTGACTGCCTGACTAAAATCATATGATAACTGCCAAGCAAAAGGTAACCCCAAAATTAAATTTCAAAATAAAACGTTAATTAAAAATTTTCCCCCTATGGTGCGAACTTTTTGGAGGACACTGTATATTAGGTATATAATATGTTAATTATGTATAATATGTTTTTTTATGTATTTCAGGCTAGTGACGATGTATATTTTCATATTTTCGATGGGATTTTGTGGAAAATTCCATACCTACATTTTTGGCCCAATCGTAGAGGCTCGTTTTTTGCTTCGTTGTCATGGCAACTCAAAAAATTTCCGGAAACATTCTCAATTCCTCTAGGCAGCAGGAAGTGATTACAGCGGAATTTTTTTGACAGATTATTATAATGTGTATTATAATGTGACATTTTAACATATAGGTACTCAACAAAAATTTTGATAATAATTTCGTTTCATTTACTTGTAGGTATGTAATTTTCTTACCGAATCCCCCACGTTCTTGAATTAATATCGGGAAATTTTTCTCTATTCGAAAAATTTCCGGCAATAATTCAAGCACTAGGGAGATTACTAGTGAAACATCGGTCAAAATCTCGATTCTTCCTTACAAGGCTACGCCCTTGTTTCAACCCTTTAGCCACCTGCAACACTCAAGCCTTTGGTTTTCCGAAGCCAGGTTCTATTAATTAATCATTTAGTGAACACGGCTTGCGTGAAAATACCTATGGGCAACAGTCACCTTTGGAAAATCGAATTTTCCATATTTATGTTATCCTCAGGGGCCACTCGTAAATGTCCTTCATTGTATCAGCATCGATGTACTTTTCAACCCTCTTCGAGGCTTGTATGCGAAAATAATGGGGCACCTAAATCTGTCACTATATCTGACGGTCTAAGTATACATATATAGACGTATTCTCCGAAAGCTCGGAAAACAAATTTGATGAAATTATTTTTTGAGTTGAACGTTTAAAATTTCGTTCATTTACTGTTAAGAATTTTCCAGGCAACTTGAAAAAGTTAGACACATGGCCTACTCATCAATATCGATAATAATGACGTTTAAAATTTCGTTCATTTACTGTTAAGAATTTTCCAGGCAACTTGAAAAAGTTGCCTTTTAGTGAGTTTGATGGCGAAAAACCCAATTAAAAAATTAAATGGATCTGTTTACGCCACAAAGAAATTTCCGACAATATACGGGTGCCCCATATGTATGGAATAATGCTTATATCTTCTTAAAAAATATATTTAGAAAAAAATGGTTAAATAAAACTTACAGTGTGACCTCTTCTGCATAATCCTATCAAGTCGATTTTGTCTTACCTCTCATAATGTGGTTGCTATGGCAACGAACTTTTTTTTTTTTTCAAATGGGATCATGTCATTTTTAATCTATTTTTTTTAATCAGCTTACTTATTCTGCATACAACAACATAAAAAATCTATAGGTTACATAAGGAAGTTTTTGAAAAATAAATTATTTTTATTTTTTCCGATTTAATAGTGGACGTTATCAGAAAACTCGATGGAGGCAAAAAATATGCTACATAAAATTGTTTGATGGTTCTGCCATAATGAGAATGGTAAATCTTTCGAATTCAGTGAAATGTACACGCGCGGCCCTTGAAATCGTTCCAATACGTGCGGACTGCGGACGCAAAGGCGTTCAACTGACAACGTTGCAATTACCCTCCCCTCTCTCGCGGTTTGAAAGCCGGCGATAACCTTAAAAGCGTAAGTGACGGCAAATCTAACATCTTATTACGCGACATTACCTTACGTGACATTGCCAGTTACAGTGCAAAAAACAGTAAATTCGGCGCTGTTAGGTTGGCCTTAGATTGCCTGAATAATAGTGGAAAATCTTATAACCCTGCCCACGGACATTGGTGGCTTTTTTCGCAAAAGTCTTTCGACAACCTCGAATATAGAGCCGTTCTAAAAATCGAAGAAAGTGGTAAATCTCTTAATTGGGTGTCGTACTTTCCTCCGGTACCAAAAAGAACTTCGAAAATCCGATATCTAAGAGAAATTCCCGATTCACGATTAACCACTTTCGAGAAACGGGACGGCTGTAGAATCAACAAAACCGACGGAAAATCCTCTGAAACCACTATTGGAAATTGCTTGTTTTTTTGTCATTTCTCGATTTTTCGGGGGCCCGGGAAGCATCAGAACCTCACCCGAGGAGTCCAGGGAAGCTTTAAAAATTGAAATAAACCAAAGTTTTGGTTCGCGGTTAAGATAAAGAAGTGTAATACACCAATGTAAAAAACCACTACGAGATTCTTCTATAATAACACAATTATACTTAGATATTATACCTTATTTAACTAATACCGCTTTGACAATCAAAGAAATCCGCGTAATTTCACGTTACGTGAATCTCAAAACACTAAGAAACTGTGTAAAACTTTGAAATCCACTTTATTATAATGATAATGCAGCGATTTATTAACCTATTTTCGTTGACTGACGTATCGCAATTTTTATTTTCTACGGGGAGGAGCGGGTCGGTACGAGGGAATGTAGGGGAAGTTGTTGATTTGTGAAGCCATGGAATTGGCGCAACGTTGCCGCACTTGCCCGAAATTCTTGATTTCTTGCTTATTTCTCATGCCTAGTGGAACGATTTATGAGGCCGCGCGTGTACCATTTTAACTTGCAGGACATAAAATACCTACTGATTAAATTTATCGACCAATGAGAATTTTTTTTATAAGAAAAGCAAAAAGAAAAGAAGCAAAACCATCAAACAATTTTAATGTAGCATATTTGTTTGTCTCCATCGAGTTTACTGATAACGTCCACTATTAAATCGGAAAAAATAAAAATAATTTATTTCTCAAAATTTTCCTTATGTAACCTATAGATTTTTTTATGCCGTTGTATGCAGAATAAGTAGCTGATTCCAAAAATCGATTAAAAATGATATGATCCCATTTGAAAAAAAAAAGTTCGTTGCCATAGCAACCACATTATGAGAGGTAAAACAAAATCGACTTGTTAGGATTATGCAGAATAGGTCACACTGTAAGTTTTATTTAAACCATTTTTTTCTAAATATATTTTTTAAGAAGATATAAGCATTATTCCATACATATGGGACACCCTGTATAAATGCGATATTTTTGTTCCGTAAAAAAAGGCTGGTAGAGCTCACCGAAGTTCTTACAACTATCCTAATATCTCACAGAGTTGCTTTGTCATTTTAAACGCACAATAGCGAAGAGTTTACTAATGAAAAAACTGTTTTTTCAGTAGCCTTTGCTAGGCCAAGAACATATTTTGAGGGAAGGATGACTAACGTATAAATTTGTAAGTACGTAATTAGAAAAGCCATAAGAAGACAAAATATTGGAAAATTCCTTAAGAAGCTTCTTCGAATACTTATGAATAATTTACTAGATAAAATACAAAAATACTAATAAAGACCGCAGACACCTATACCTACCGAAATGAATACCACGTAATAAAACGAACAAAGCTGTTTTGCATTACTTTAAAAATGACGAAGATCGTCAGTTCAAATATTTACTTCTTGAATGTTAGCTTGAGAAATAAAAGAGTTAAAATTTGCATACTTTTTTCCTGGTCGACAGTACCGCCAAAAAGGTAAGGTTGTATCGTAAAATTTTATAGGTGTGTGCTTAATAAGAAAGACGTGCATTCCTTTAAATTACTGGTTTTTATTTTCTTGAGGTCTTTAGAGAGAAATCTAATGTTATAACTTCAGTGCTTCGATAGCAGAACAAGAACGGTGAGAGTAAATTTGATAGGTAACTTTTTTCGGAACTTTGGACTCGAAGGGTAGGTACAGACAGAATGATCGACTATATTTAGACAAGTTATAACTTTTTTTTCTATTTGGGGATAAGTACAAAAATATGCCTGTAAATAAAAGTTGATACAGTTGAACAATTTGCGTTAGAGCGTTGAGTGAGGAATGACTCAACGGTTAGAGTTACTGAAAAATGCTAAACACAATAAACACTGGGTATACAGTGTGACCAGTTAATAATGGCAGTAATGGTAATTTATACCGAGTAATTGAATTATTATTAAAGTAATTATTTATCGTCGTCGTATATGCATTAAAAAAGCATTTTAGGTATTTAGTAATTTTAAATTTGATATAGTAGACTAGATTTTCTCGGTAATTTTCATGATAAATCCATGGTCCAAAAGCCAATCTGACGCAGTTTTTCAAGGAATCAAATGCAGCCATATTTTTTTTAAATCGGTATTATTAAAGTCATTAAAATCTCAGAAAAAGGTACTAAAGTAAACTATCATTGTACGATATTTTTCAACAAGTAGGCCTTGGCGAGATGTGAAAACCAACCGTCAGACGGTATCGTTGCCCATCAAACGTTGTCAGATATTCAAAACCCGACCAATAAAGTATCATTTAATTTTCCAGGGTCATTGCCGAACTGTTACCTATAACAAGGCAATCTTTCTATAATTTTGCCCGATTAAAAAATATGTGGTTTATTTGCCTCGGTCTTAGAGGTCTCGGCAACTAGATTCAACATTCGTTATAAAAAAAATGAAGTAACTCTTCGCGTAAAAACAAAATGTTCGATTATAGCTTATTTTATTAGGAGCTTTTGGGGACAAAAAATGAGTATCTGCTTTTTTAATAACACTTTAATACATTTTCAATTTCTTCCATAAGTTTCCCATATTATGCAATTATTATTTAAATCCAATCCCAGGGGGCCGTGACCAAGGCAGAATAAAATTTTTGCATCAACATCATCTTAGACAATGAAAGAGAGAGGACACCGCGCTAGCTTACCCTGTCATGTATAGAACGGCGGCCATTTTATATGTGGCAGACAAAGCGAGTACGTTGTGAGTTAATTTCGTGAAGTCGTGAAAATATACTCTTACGATGGTGAATTGTTCAGAGTTTGGTTGCACACGCAGAAGTGAAAAGCAAGAGCCCGGGATTTCGTTTCACAGGTAAATATTTAACAAGCTACCTTTGAAAGATGCCCTAAAACTTTATTTTTTCTCAATATAACTTCTTAAAATTCCTTCTACCTTTTAGTATGATAAAGTTCATTGTTTTGTTTGTAAATAGGACCAATATAATTATTTTTTTATACGATCGTTATAAAAACTTAACTTTTTTAACCTTTTTAAATGCCTAAAGTATATCTTTTTTTAACAAGTTAAAAAAACTTACTTTTTTTCACTCTGAGCAGTTTAGAGTGAAAAAAAGTTAAATTTTTTTCACTCTAAACTTCCTTACTACGTTTACATGGAGTTTGGAATCGAATTCAGTGTAATGCAGTTTGGTGTTTTCATAAATGGTAAATGTGGCGTTAAATCCCGAAAATAAGAAAATTTATTTTGAGATTCAAATCAATCTCAAAATCTCTTCATGCGGTTTTCAATAATTCTAGAAACATATTCAAATCGATTTCAATACTATGTGTAAACGTAGTGAGACCGCGATCTAAATATTATAATCCTCGTAATTGAATACCATAGTGCATTTATATGCCCTTTAGTATATAACACAAAAATCCCATCCCAAATATTTCAATGTTTAAGCACGATCGTATAAAAAATAATGTATGAAACTCATGCATAAAGTGCCTTTTTTTCATTCATGGGATTGGGCGCACTCACCTGCGGTTCGTGCGCTCAACTTTCCCATTCATGAAAAAAAGTACTACTTTATGCACTTGTTGCATAAATAACTATTTTTCTACTCCTATGCTAGTAACATACCTATTAAGTGGCGGTTTAGGTTATAAGTAAGACCATTGTCACGAACACTGACACGTAATGACTGACATGTAATGACTGACACGTAATAAAAAAAAATGCGTATCTGTTCTTAATTAAAACGCAATTATCACGGGTGCCTTGTTAGCGCGGCATCCGCGTCACCATAGCATTATAGCAACTATAACCAACATACTAATTGTTGCCTGTCAGATTATCAGAAGTATAGTTTATCTATTATAATAGTTTTTCTTTCGTCGAAGAAAAATTATAATACAAAACTCGAGTTGTAAGCTTATTACATACTCGTGGAATTTCAGCACTCGCCGCCGCGCATACGTAATAAGCTGTTTACAACTCTCGCTATGTAATATACTATTACAAGCTTATATTTAACTTGTAATGTATGGTGAACTATAGGTATGTATATGTTTAGGTCAAATCTTGCAAGCTGAATTAGAACCACTTCCTGACATCCGATTGAGCTGAAATTTTGCATACACTTTTATTTCCGGTAACAATACAATATACAATACTCAATATTGTAATACTTTCAAAATGGCCGTCGCCACAAGATGGCGGATGATGTATTTTCTGTCAACCCCCTTAATATGGGTATCAAATAAAAGGGCTTGAAGAATAGAAAACGATAGAGTTAGTAACATCACACTAAATTCAATATGGCCACCGCTCCAAGATGGCGGATAATGTATTCTTTTGTCAACCCCCTTAATATGGGTATCAAATTAAAGGGCTTGAAGAGTAGAAAACGATAAAGTTAGTGACATCACACTAAATTCAATATGGCCGCCGCTCCAACACGGCGGATTACATTTTCTTTTCCCTTGATATGGGCATTGAATGAAACCCATAATTTTGTTACATTATACAACTGTATATATGATATAAAAGCTTGTCGCGAGAATATATATCTTGAAAGTAATTTTAAGTAGAAAATGTATTTTTCTATAAAAGAAATTTACACACGAAAATCTCGCGAAAAGCTTTTATATCATATATCTACAGTTGTATAATGTTACAAAATTATGGGTTTGCCTTGGTTTGATTTATTATAAAGTTTAATTTCTTCTTTTCAGAGCATTTAAATAAAAGCTTGTTTTTAAAAATATGTTTTTATACTATTACTTTTTTCAACATCGTTTTTATTGAAAATTTCTTAATTGGTTATGATAGTTTCATAAAATATGGGCTGGTTTCCATGGGCCTGCATTATTTATTTTATTTTGATTGATTAGAAATCGCCACAAATAAATATATTTCGGCACTTGACACTAGCTTCACATTTGGGAAATTATCTGCAAATAAGTACCAATATTTCAACTTACATGTGAGTCAAAATTAACTACCTTTTCATTTTTATCATTTTTGTGATACATATTAGCTAAGAACGCGTTTCATGCTACGCCACTGGCATGTCGTGCGATGTGGCATCAGTCGGCATCACGCACGGGAGCGCTTTATAGGCGTCATCTGTCTTTCCTTGGCAATAAGAACATCTTTTAGAAAAACCATTGAATTGACAAGTAGATGGAAGGAGAGAGAGAAACTGGCAGCCAAACTTGAGTAACTGAAATAGTAAATAAATCAGCTGATTCCGGCAAGAAGAGGAGTAATTAGTGTATTATTTATATTTGATTTGAGTTCGTGTCGTGGTGGCAGTTTCGTATAAAACGGCGTTGAGTTTTCTTAGTTGGTGTTTGGTTTAATATTATTTTTAGATGGGAGAGAAAATTTAATTTAGCTATGTGGCTATATTCTCTCTGTTTAAGTTGTAAATTACCAAAATGAGGATCGGGGATCAACTCCTGTTGTGAATTTGGATGTACCAAACGGGGCGGAAAGAATAAGAATAGTGGGTTTTTTTTTCATTCGTAAGTATTAAAAATCATTACTAATAACGTTGCAGTTTTCCAACAGATAAGGTGATATTAGAGACAAGTGGATTGCAGCAATAAAAAGGAAGAATTTTGTACTGTCTACAAGTATTTGTAGTCAACAATTTATTGAGAACAATTTCATAGAGAATTTTGGGCAGCGCAAACTTAAAAAGTATGTAATTACTACAGTTTTTTATTTTTCAAGTCATGATAGAAACTCTATCAAGGGAAAAACTGGCAAAATATTGTGGTAATGAACCTAGCTCTTCGTAGTCAAAGATGGAATTGATCTTGAGGTTCTGGTCCCTTTAATAAGGTAATTATTTGTAATTCTTTTTGTTAGATGCCTAAACATTAAAAATTATATAAAAATATGTAAAAGCTACCTGTCTTACATGCTTTTCCTATTAAATTGAATTTTAAAATTAATAAATCAGTTAAGATAAGTAATTAAAGTTGAAAACGTTGATATTTTGTCACCTTTATTTTAAAATAAAATTTTATTTTGGAATTTGTATTTTATTTGTCTCAATTTACTTCCAGGTACATAAAATTGCCATGTAGGTAATTTTTTTTAATTAATTCACTACTTTTTTTCTGGCAATATTTACATAATTGTGGTTATAGTATAGAAAAATCCTCAATCCTACAAACAAGCCCCGAATTTCGGAATACAGATCAAACAATAAAGAGAATTACGGAACATGCCCATTAAATTCGTCCATTAATATGCAACATTCCTATATACCTCCTTTGCCTGAATCAGCTGACATGTTCATTAGGCGTCCTTGTCTTACTTATTGCCATTTGAAACCTATCTCTCTCTAGAGTTGGCTGCGCCAAACAACAATGAAAGTGGTACCTGTGCGACTTCCATTATACTTATCAATTCGATGAGAAAAACACATTGTGTCAGTTTGACACCTGCCTACTATGTTTTTGATGCAAGAAATTCATTCTGCTTTGTCCACGGCCACCTGTGATTGGATTTAAATTGCATGCTATATAAGCCATTGAATATAAGAAATACGCCCCCTATAGGCTCAATGCTAAACTAGTCTATGGGCCATGCCACAGACCTATATAGCTTAGCGAAGCTATATGTCTGTGGCCATGCCAACAATGAACAAGAACAAAGAACAACGCAGTGTAGACCCGGTGGCTAGCACCGTTCACATGGTGACGATGGCCCATATATTATTAGTTCGCGTAGTCCCGTCGGGGCGTTGGCATCTTAAATTCAGTCGCGTATAAGGATACAAATAAAAAAATGTATTTAAATTCTCGAAAATGGCTACACACACATGTCAAAAAAGTAACTTCTATGCTTTCGACCATATAACTTTTCTGTTCAATTTCCAATTTTCTTTGGCTCAGCGGCATTGAATAGCTTGAAAACTGGGAAGACACCCTGTAGGTACCTACTTTGAATTATTGATGATGAACTTCTAAAACTATGTATTTTTCAAAACAGAAACGTATAATGCTTCATTTAAATAAATATTAATATCGGTAAATATACTTAGGCGCAAATTGTTTTTGTTATAATGAATAACCTTGTATGCTTAATAAAATTTTCCTTTAACAATAATTCGATGCTTCTGGGGTACCCTTTGACATGACAATATTGTGATTTTGATATTTTTTTGCCATTTACATTTTTTTTTTTTACAAAAGAGATCATCCCTTTACGAAATTTTTTTATTCTGTTTGGATATTACGAGGTTGAAGTAATTATGAATTCAAATTGCAATTCATCAAGTTATCTACCTGCCTACTATTCGAAAGTTTGTGGCAACAAAACGTTATGAATGAGTTTAACAGTTGGATGTTAATATTGTAATGATCGGGTCATAAACGATTTATTATAATTCTAATATTTCTTTTAACACGTCGCACAAAAATGGTTACACAGAGCATAATATTATTGTAGGTACATGGTAAATTTGAAATAAGGAACAATCACCTTTTTCCTGCGCGTTAATAATTCTAATGAAGATATTTGTACATTCCAATGCATAAATATGGGTCTTTTGTAATTTTTTTCTTCAAACAAACAAACCGTGCTTACCTTCCACTTTTGGTAACTATCATCTCGTTGGTGAAGCACTGGAACCTGACCCAGAGGTCTCTCTCGTCCAGCGTCACTGATAAATCCTTTTCGTTACAGTCGCCCTTCACTGTCCCCGAAGACGCAGTAATTTCCGTGTCGACAGCAGACAGAATATGTTGGGCCATCGGTCTCTAGCAAAGAAGTTATAAGAAACAAATATCCATTTTGAATATACACTAATCTTTAGATTGGCTAAGCTCCTGCCGTTTGCACTTATTCTAGATGTGATGCAGTTTATGCATACTAGCCTTTTTTATTTGTATTTCCGTTAACTCGCGTTCAAGTTGGTACCACTGTGCGCATTAGTTTAAACAAATAGGAATACATTTATAATATGTATATGTTTGTAAAAAGTGGCTACCATGTGCACATGTGAAAAGTAGAAAACGACTCGCAGACGATTTTGATGTTTATATTCATTATTTACTTTAAACATTATTTTTCAATAACGAAGTAGACTAAATAAATATAAGGTCATATTGTAGTTTCGTGGGCACTTGTTGTTTGCGCTATAAAAACATTTTTAACGTTACACCAGTATTAAAAATATTAATAATAATAACGTTATTCACAAACTGAATTTAACAGCTTATCTAAACAGTCATCAGCAACTTTAGTTCGAGAAAATGCAAACATTAAGCTTCAGCTAATCGGTAAAAATGTGATTATCATATTTTGATAGAAATGTTAATTTTCTTTCCTGGACATATTAGGTACTACCATAGAAGAACATAGGACATATTATTAGGTACTACCATAGAAGAATCTAGTCGTACTAGATTCTTCTATGGTAAGAATCTAGTCGTACTAGATTCTTCTATGGTACTACCCAAATTTAACACAAAAAAATGTTCTTGCTTTGCTTATTTTTGCATTAGAAAGATACATACAAAAAATGTAAATAGCATGTTACGCACCAACGAAAAAATTGCTTTACAAATCGACTTTTGACCTACTTAAACATTTTCCACTATCACAATAGATATAAATGAAGTCATTTAATCAATTGAAACTTTATAATAGTTTGTCGAAAATAAACTCCATAGTTAGCCAATGTGTGATGTGTACCTACTACATTTTTTAGTTTAGGTTAGTTCAGTTTAGTTTCAGGAATTGGAAAAGTCCAAGTCATCATCTATTTTATATTCCTAAGAAATATGTCGACATTTATGGAGGAATTCCTACTTAATAATACTTAATAAAATGTTTCTAAGAGATGGTACGGTTTTGGATATATTTTGCATACAAAATCGACTGAAAACTTCCGGGGACCCTCTTGACACAACTAAGGGTAGTAGCTAGAATAATTAAGAGAAGGCGTGAAGTTTCAGCTTATTTGTTTTAAAACATCGAATCTAATGCTACACAAATATTTAGTTTTGTTTGGCGAATAAATAATACATTTCGAAGGTAACCACTTAAGTAATAATAGAACACACATTTGCAATCATAATTGGCAATGTACAGATGTCGATGTTTGGTTTAGGAGTTAGCCTTACGTACATCTACCCAATTTATCTAGAATATGTCCGATGACCAGTGACGAATGGCTTAGAGACAACAAATCTTCATCCATTTCACAAATAAATTACCTAATTTGCACGGTGCCTGGTACTTGACTTGGGCAAACACGGCACGTCACAATACGTCACAATGTATGTCTACTTACTAATTGAATTTTTTGGGATAGATTGTTCTAATTGAGACAACTCATTGCCGGAAGTGACGACAAGCTGATCTGACACAAATATCCCGCGTGTTGTTGTTTACGTTTATTTACTCTACGTCAAACCGTCAAACCTGAGACTTTAAAAGGAGTAAGTACCTACTTTTCAAGTCATAGCTAAGGATCAACTATAAACTATAACACTGAACATTCATTTGCACTATAATATGTTCATAGCACTTCGATGGGCATTTTTCCTTAAGTTGAAGTTACTTAATTTTTGTGATTAAAATGGGGGAACATATAGTACATACTTTGAAGTAGTAGAGCCCGATTTTTTTCTAAGGCACTACACAATTTTTTATTAGGCAAAAAGCTGCAATAAAACAGGCCTTCGTTGTTCTTTAATTACCTATTTGTTAATTTTTCATTGGTTCATATCTATAACGGTACTGAAATTATACCATGTTATTGTTAAAAAATACGTGTTAACAATTTCTTTATTTTTCATAATTCACATGTTTTTAAATCTGATTAAGTCCAACAAGACTTGCATTCCCAAATTTCATTCGGCGCCATAAAAACTTCTGCTTCACTATATAGTAATTTATGTAACAAGTGCGTAAAATAGTGCCTATACTATGATTGAAATGTACCTAACGACTTTCCTATATAAACATTTTTACAAAATCTGTCGATATAACGTATCTCTCGATTGTAATGAAAGGTTTTCTGACTGGTAGGTAATATTAAAGCGTTAGTTCAGTTCTGGCAAGTATATTTTGTATAATATAATAATTGTAGGGATATAGGTATATTTTTGTTACTTTAAATTTGGTTGGATGTAGGTAGTATTGTATAAGTTGGAAAGAAATACACTTTTTCGACACTCCTGATCGGTGAATGAAGTACCTATCTGAGTTCTATAACAGGTTTTTAAAAAGCAAGTTTCTAAAAGTAGAATATTCTTTACCTAGTGATTTTTCCCCGAAAAATACTATACCACACAAAGTTCCTGCATATATTATTTTTGAGGCGTAAGCTATTAATTTCACTTTAAACAGACCTAACCTAGACTAACCAAAGTGTTAACAAGTGATAACAGGCCAAATTTTACTTTCGTTTGTAGTTTTACTGAAATATCAATAATATACGACACATGGAGAACTGTAGGTTCTAGGTATTCAAAATTTAACTGATTTCATGGTGATTGATATATGAAGAGTGGATTTTTTGCTATGGTGCCATGCCTTTACTTTTATACTAGTGAATTTAAAAATATAGAAATTATATAGGCGCCCAGTGATTTTATCAGTATCTTGTTGATATTCTTATTAATAAGTTTGGAAGAATTTGATATTTTATGTTACAGACGTAACGTAACGTAAGAAATTGAAATTAAACATATTAGTAAGTTTATAGCATAAGTTATAAGTTACAAATGGCATAAAAATGGGTTGACCAATCTTTTTAACATAATTATCTATTACTTCGATATTTACACTTATGTAAAACCAGTACACAATGCAATAGATCCCATAGTATTCTAACCAGGCAAATCTTTTTCTTTTGCAGGTATAAAGCAAAGTTAACTGTCATTTTATTGTATTTTTATTTTAATTGATTCATTATTCTCCGTTTTGTTTCGAAAGATAATCTCTCTTTTACTAAATGAAAAAATATACACATCACTTTTTTTGGTAGATTTTTTGAAAGTTTTATTTTATCAGCAAAAATTAAATTATAATGAAAATTATTATTATTTTTTTAAATTTAAGAGAATCAACGATAGAACCATCTATATAATAATTATTATTACTTAGTTATTTAACAAATCAACAAGGTACCTATATTACTTTTAGAGATTTAGTTTTTTTTTTATTTTTCATTAATAAAAAAGAACAGGGTTATTAAGATTTGAATTTACCACCTCATGTCAGAAAGTCAAACATTTGTCTCTTCCTTATAAGCCATGTTAATTATTCTTGTTACGTTAGAATTCAAATTTGGAACAATAATAAAGTAAATGCGGCATTATTTTCATTTGGTATGTAAGAAGTTGAAAGTTCAAGAAAAATATAACTATTGAATAAGACTTTAATCAATGATATGACTCTAAAGATTTAATAGGTATAGGTACTCTAAATAAATACTTAGGTATAGATACTGTCAGAAATTGGGAATATCTTTACAAAATATATCAGTTTATGGATCTAAAAATCTTTGATATTAGAACTAGATTCTTTTCTTGTCTATATATAGTATAAGTAGGTAATCAATCTTTTGTAGATACTTAAAAAACAGCTGAACTTGCATCTACATTTAAGTATACTTACCTATCTAAGATCTTTTAATTAATATCTAAGATCCTAAAAAGTATCAGATCTTTAAACTTTAAGATCATTTTAGTGGTCCATGATTTTCTTTTAATGTGTTTAAGATACTTTTCAAAAATTATCTATGTAAGATCGTATTTTATAGATTTTGTAACCTATAACATAAACTTATCAATATGTTCTCCTGATATTAGATTTCCAACGATTTTTTTTAGGGATCTAAGATCCTTTTCCACAAACTATTTTTTCAAAAGGACCTTTTCTTATCAAAAGGATCATCTTATCAAAATAATATCTTGGTCTTTAATCTAGATCTTTTTTGGTCGATGTTTTCAAGCTCTGGGCAATATGGCAGCTTCAAATTATAAGCAATATTTTTGAAGGGTACCTACCTATACTCTTGATTGTTCCGACAAAAAATTACTTGGAAACCATGCACCTATTTTTTGATTATTAAGCGAATACACGGTAAGTATAGCTTATTTCATATAAACAGAAAAAGTTATGGATATGGTGGCTTTGAAAGAGTCCTACAATGAAATAGTTATATAGTTTTGAAAAGATATTTGATCTACAGCGTGTCCCGCTCTGATGTCCGGAAGAGGGAAAAGTTTTTTCTTCGTGGGTTTACGACAAAAAGTCACCCTTTATAAAAACTCCTGCTTGTTCCAAAACGCCCAAAAATGTTAAAATATTTTTGATTTTTTATACAGGGTAGGGTGTTCAGTATTTCGAAAAATTTAGAAAAATTTTGTTAGTCACCAAGAACAAAGGACCGTTGTTTTTGACAATATCGAAAAATATTATCAAGGATGTCATTTAGAATCCACAGGGGGTTACAAATTTGAGGTTTCAGCAATTTATGTTGAATTTTTTTTAACAGAGCGGGCACCTGATTCATGCGTGTATAATAGAGCAGTTTAAAATCACGATTCTTCACTTTTGGTAACTAAGAAAAGTTTCTAAATTTTTCGAAATACTGAATATCCTGTATAAAAAATCAAAAATATTTTAACAGTTTTGGGCGTTTTGGAACAAACAGGAGTTTTTATAGTGACTTTTTGTCGTATACCCACGAATAAAAAACTGTTCCCTCTACCGGACAGCAGAGCGGGACAAGTTATAACTTGCTGCTGCAGTTGAATGTTGAAAAATAGTTTCCATCTCTCCTTTTCTTATCTATAAGTAAGGCCAGGCATGTCACCGTTTTTCTTAGTGGTTGAGGGTGATATACAAACAGTATTTAGCTTTATACAGAGATGATAATATATAATATTTATCAAGTGTTTCTCATGCCTTTAGCGTCGGACATTTTCATAGGTACACCTGCCGACGACGGAACAGTTGTTCCACGGAAGCATATGCAGCAAGTTAAACAACTGTAGATATGTGTTTGACTACACAATCACATCAACGAATATCAATTTCACGAAAAGTTAATTTTATGAAATTTATTTTGCCGACGGAACATTTTGCACAGATTAACAAATTTTTTCAAACTTCCTTCAAACTTAATACATGTGATACGATCACAGATATGCCATATTATCTGTAATATGTCGGCTCATTAGCATTTTTTTCTTCGATTTTCAGTTAGCAAGAAGCCCGCAGGGTTTTCAATTTTATCTCAACTCTCGCACCGAGAGACTCGAGCGCGCGCTCACGACAGGAGCCCGCCCACTATTTACCCAACACCTTACCACCACTTTACTCACCTAATTACGATCCCCGCATTAATTGCACACAAGCACCGAGACACAACCACTTATTTAACCGAAAACGTTTCCCGCAAATTGGAGACATCAATCGGCGCAACGCCAATCACGGGCCGCGCGCGCGCGCTTATCCCATCAACACACAGTAATAGTATACTTATTTCGTAAATTAAACGCTTATTATTGCGTTATTTGTTGTTGTTTCGCACCGCGACGTTAACTGCTCCTTGTGTTTCGCCGGGCGTTCGCGCATTATCGCTCGGGCGGATGCGGCCCGGGGTACCGCGGCGCGGGTACCCGCGGCCCCGCCCACCGGGTCCCCATTGGCGGGCGCGGTACCGCCGATGGAAGTCGTCTCGATTTTACGATGGGCGCAAACAACGCGCGGGACTCGTCGGGGCGCTGACGCGGCGTACCCGGCCGGTACACGCATGCCTGGGTGCCGTGGGTACCCGGTCATGTCTGCTGGTGCCGGTGGTACCGCATCAGCGACTATGGGAGGGGGGGGTTCGAACCCCGGTCGAGTAGACACTAATTTTCTTGAAATAATCGGCTTTGTGAGAAATGAAAGGTGGGAATCACGTCCAATGTGTGCTTTAGCCAGCAGAAAAAGTCAACAGAAAACTGAAATATGGGATAGTAGAGAAATAATGTGCCTTATTAAATCTGTAGAGGAATGTTAGTCTAAAAAAGCCACTAAAGCTTACATTAAATAGTTGTAACTGGATTAAACAAAGTGGATCTTATATGTATTTTGCTGCGATCTTTCCGAAAAAAAAAGCAAAAAAAATAGCAGTTAATCGAAATTTTCTAAATTATTGGAAAACCGGGTTTTCCCGCGACTTCTCCATGTAAAAATGCTAATTATCTCGGCATGTATCATATTCCGATCGCAAAATAAATGCACTCATCGAAAGAGGAGGCAAAAGTAGTTCGGAAATTTTTATACCCATATTTTTTACCGTAAATTTCCCGCCGTCAGTGGCGCTTATATCAAAAAAGTTTTTTTTTCATTTTTTCAATCAGAACTCTGAACACGAAATTCGTGGCGAAACTGCCTATACATAATAATATATGAGAGAATTTGCTTTTTTGGCTTTCAAACGAAATAGGTCCTACAGCAAAATCTGCCATAGTTTGTCGGAAATCTGCAAAAAAACGGTGGAAATTTTTTTAACAATTTTTGAAAATACGATAAAATAAATTTAAAAAAAAATCTAATTTGCTACGAAACGGGGATAGATACAAAAATACGTCAAGAAACACTTTTTGTTCAGAAACAAATGCTCCATCCAAAACTGCTACCTACTTTAATTTCATACAGGGCCGTATTAACTTTCTTCTTGAATTTGTCTTCCGATTTACCCATATCTCCGCCACTGGTTTAATATAGAGGTGGAAAATAACACATTTAAAAAGGTCTTAGCAAATATGATGTGTACCAAATTTGGTTAAAAAAAGCTCTACAAATAAAGAAGTTATGGGAAAAAGACGATTTTTTTAGAGAATTTTAACACCCCTTATATCAAATTCGAAGAATTTATGGACACATGTTTATATGAACTTTTTTTCTTAGAATTGGCTGAGGACCAACTCCCTGAGATCTTTTAACATACTTAAGTTGCACCCTGTATTGTAAGAATTTGTAGAAAATTAATTCTAAGATCCAACTTGGTGATAAGTTTGTTTTTTGTTTTCTAAAATCTGTTTTTTCGTGATTTAATATGAGAAGATATAGGTATATAGGTAAGTATAAGTACCTACTTATATACTAGACATAAATGCGTATTTTCTGGTTATACATTTCGAATGAGACAGGTCCGAGTTGGGAGGCGAAATCTGCAATTCTCTATATAGGTATTTGAAATAAAATTTAAATTAAAATAATAATAATAACAATAAATTAAAAATAAAATTTAAAAAAATAAAATTGGGAATCACAAAAAAACAAATTTTAATTTTCTTATTTTGGTTTGTAAATTGACAATTTTAGGCAACTTTCCCAAAAAAACATGTTTTTTGGTCCTCAACGATGTCAAAAAATAGACAAAATATGTTTTAAATTTTTTTTATAATGTACCTACCTAATCGTATTCCAGACACATTGAGGTATCTACTCAAGTTGAGTCATTGGGTACATTTTTTGCAGTGTTGTACCATTTCAGACTTTCGAAAAATCAACCGCGCGTTTGGGTTGAAATTGCCAAAACGTGCTCCAAAACACCTGTTAACTTCAACATTTCAAACATAAAATTTTCACCTACCGCTTTCAAATGTTACAGATCAACTGTACCTACCACTATAGTGAGAAAAAAATCTCTATGAACAATGAACCAAAAATTATTCCATATTTCAAAACGAAAAGCATTGAATTTGACAACCTTTGGATACCCTTTTTCAAGAAAATCAATGTTATAAATTATATATTAGTAGGTATATTTTTTTATTTCATCAAATTCATTGATTTAACTTACCTAGATATCAAATAGTGAGATGGCAACACATTTTTTATTTTTATTAATTTATGGGTTCCAAAACGCATTGAAATTATTATGTTAGTTTTTACGTTACTTACCTAATACCTACTATTACCTCTCATCGACTAATTTCTTATTATTTTAATTTTAACGCCTGTATCTCTCAAACAAACAATATTTGTCCAATGTTGGGATTAATCGCTATATTTTGGTATCCTCTACCCCCGGTTTCGGCATTTCCCGTTCCCTATGAATCACCCTGTATATTAATTTAATGATTTTAACTCTAATTAGGATCAAGTTCATAATGACGAATGAAAACTAGACGATGAGCGCCATAATAATTATTATACATAATAATTTTGACTTATTTTTTCAATATTCCATCTTTCTCGCCGTGTTTCTGCCACCGAATTATATTCAAACGCTTCTGCTGACCAATCGGCGTGTCGAATCGTCGAATCAAGAGTTACAGACGGTTAGAGTTGGACCATACCACTAGCATTACTTGCAGCTCGCCCTTTCCGCTGCCTTTAGTCTTCTAATTTTTCTCTAGCAACTTCATCACTTTATCAGAATATCTGCAAGTAATAGTGTTGCATACACTGCTACTTCTGTCATCAATCCACCAGATGCGCGATGCACTAGGCGCTGGTATACATGCCGTTGCGACATCATAACCCTCGGATTATTTAAAAACCCAGAAAAACGTTCAAAACGATTCGCCGTGTAGACGTGGTTACGATTTTGCATAGTATCTTACCGTTTGCAATATTATCGTGTAATTTGAAAATTGCGAGAAATGTGTGTGCGAAAATTCGAGCAAATGCCTCAGTTTGTGATGTGAGCTTGTAGAATCAACACTGACAACACGTATAAAATGCAGATGAGAGATTTGTATTTTTTCTTATTTCTTCATAACCTTCAACCGAGCGTTCAACAATGATTAACACTGATGTACAATGAAAAATGTGACAACAGCCCTCATCTTCCAACCATGAGCGTCGCTTTACTCGGGTAAGGCTGGTTTGCCCGAGGTTTAAACTGCAAAAAATATATTTTTCGCATTTTCCTTTTTAGTGGCATCCCCCACTGCATGTGTGGCTTATTTTTTGTCAATATGACTGAACCACCCTGTATAATAGAGTTTTATTTTATCTACCTGCTACATCATCCACCTTCAAATTTTATTATTTTGTTGGCTGCTATTTGGGCACTTGGGTGCTTCAACCCTTTACCGCCCTTTACCTACCTAATTCCTGGCTTGTGGATAATGTCATAAAATACATAATGAATCATTAAAAACAAATTGTGCATTTTTTGTCCAACGAATGTTTCGCCAAACCTCAATACAGGGTCAAATGCTTGTAGCTTGTAGGTTGCAGGCCAATGCGCTATTATTGGGACGGCTCTTTGATGATAAAAATTAAAGACGGAGTTTCATTATTATTCAAAATGTTGTAGAAATAAATGTATAGTCAACGCTACGTTATAGTTTGATTGAAAGATTTAAATTTTTATTTTTTGTTTTAATTTGTTCTTTGATAAGTATAGTTATTGCTTACCTAAGTGTCCTAAGTCACCCATTTTTGCCTGTTTTTAATCATCTGAATGCTCAATTTTAGTATATACGTTCACCACATTTTTTGAGCACAACTGTTCAATCTTGTACCTTAAATGTAGGGAATCTGAACTAAATTTAAAAAAAATAGTGACTCTTGCTAAAAGTAAATACCTAGGTATCATTGACTAAAAGATTTTTCTGCGTGTTCTCAACGGTGCTATGAATACTTGGATTGGATAGCACTTGAGCAATAAAGTTTATGCAGGAGATTGCTAATAAGTTTGACAATAAAATAACTGTTGTTATTTATAGGGATGTAAAATAGATGGCTATGTATACGTCTTACAACGAAGCTATTAAAGACATTATTGATGCTTCAACATGCAGTTTGCAGTTATGGTTCTATAATTGCATGAAGCAAAAGGCAGCAAATAGTGTAGAACAAAGTATGCTTAACGTACAATAATAATTATTAATATCAACAACAGGAACAGATCAGTTCGAGCTCGGTGTGCAGGTCAACTCAATACGAACACGATAACTTTCTCAAATAAGAGCTCCAAAGCAGTTCTATTTATTTTACTTCCTCACCGAATTTAAAGGATATTATCAAGAATTATAAACCGACTTCAAAAATGCAACTTGATTTTTACGATTCAGGTGAAAAGAGTTCTTTTTATTTAGGGTCTGTCTGAGTGTCTGTCTGTCGATTCTGTTCCTAAACTCTCCAGGAATATTATTAATTGTCAGTTATGTCCATTTTAGGTAGGTTTCATATACAGTGTGTCCCCAGATGGGGTACCGCACTCTTGTAAATTTTCTTATATTTGATTTTTCGAGAAAAAGTTATTCTTGATTGAAAGTTTTGCTTGTTCTTAAAATAAGATTGGCATGGAAAAAGTTACCATTACTTGTACTGGGTGACCAGAAAATTGAAAAACGTTGATTAACGTAAGAGTAAACTGCCTCTATTTGTAGAGATACTGAAAAAAGTTATAAAGAAAATTTGTTCAGCGTGTTAAGTTACTTAGGTGTACAAAATTTCAAAATGTAAGGCCTACTTTGATTTTTTGTTTTTTTTTTCCTGTTTTTCTTCGATTAAATGTTTTTCTGTAAATAGTATGACAAAACTGTATTAACAAAAGTTACACAGAGTAGGACACTATGTACGAAGAAAAAATTTTGACAAACCTGGCCCACTTTGAGTTTCTTCCAATATTTTCCAAATTACAAAGTAGGCCTAGAATTGTTAAATTTTGTCATCAGGCGCAGTTTTCCATTCTGGGTAACTTTTGTTAATACAGCTTTGTCATACTATTTACAGAAAACCATTTACTCAAAGAAAAACGAGAAAAAAAATCAAGAAATCTAAGCGGGCCTAACTTTTTGAAATTGTGTACACGTAAGTTGGAAAAAATTTCTTTATAACTTTTTTCACTATCTTTCCAAATAGAGGCAGTTTTCTCTTAAGATAATTAACGTTTTTTCAAGTTTCCGGTCACCCAGTGTAAGTAATGTTAACTTTTTCCATGCCAATCTTATTTTAAGAACAAGCAAAACTTTTTATAAAGAATGATTTTTCTCGAAAATCAAATATTTATAAGAAACTTTACAAGAGTGCGGTACCTCATCTGGGGACACACTATATATACCCGATATATTGGCAAAATAAATTTTGAAATGTATGAAGTCAAAAATTATGTATATGATGATGATTTTATTTTAGATTTGGAATTTACACTATCATAGCTAATTCTTGGTTCCAGTCCAGTTCACTTTTTCGACATCATTAAGATCTAAAATGACGTGAACTTAATTTTTTTATCTTTCATGAAAAAATAATATTATTACTAACGAACATTACAGGGTGTAAAAATCATCAAAACATGGTGCTCACCTTTCAACCAAAGAGAAAATTATGTTTATTGAAAATAAAATTATCAAAGAAAATCATTACAAAATTTCTGGAGACATCGGTCTACTTTGAATTGATAAATTTGTTATAAGCATCTAACCTACGAGTATACCTGGAAAAGATGGTACAAATAATAAACTTAGGACGAAGAAATAGGTTTATTTACACAATATTTTATCTAATAAGTACCTAATACAAGGCTATTTTAGTTTTTCGTAGAAACGCTTTAACATCAGATATAGAAAATGACAATTTAAAATGAAAATTCCATATTAATAACGCTTCATTTTCAAGATACAGAGCGTTGACATTTTGGGATTCAAATAATAATAATAATTATAATATAAAGTTTATTTGCTCATACATATTATACACATATATATATATATTATGACAACAAGAAAGAAGAGAATAATTAACAGAGCAAATTACTGATGTTTTTATTCCTTGTCATTTTCCAATAAAATTACAGCATTGTGGAAGTCTATTTAATATAATTACTTTTTATATCTATTGTAATATTCCTTGGTTTCTACTCTATTTTTTGGAAATTATAATTTGGATTGAGTTTTAAATTTTTCTTTGCGAATGTATGCATTTCAAAGGGCATTATGTTGCGTATATATTCTCACAAAAATAAGGTATAAATCAGAGAGTCTTCCTGGATTCTTCATATGAAAAAAAAATGAGTTTTCATTTGTTCGAAAAATATGCGTTTTGATATGATTTTAGTCAGGCTGCCATGTGTTTTATAATGAAGTTCAAAATAGAAAATTTCCGGGAAAACCATAGGCATAAAGTTAGCGTGGGCCCAAAGGGCTATTATTAGTCATGTAAACTTGTATTTTAATAATTAATTTTTCCACGTTTCTGAACAGGCTGCCAATGAGAAGTATGCGAGTTCTTGTTATGAAACTGCTGAAAAAAGGATGGCATAGCGTTCGCGCATGTGAAAGTACAGTTTAAATTGAATGTTATTTATAATCCTTTAAACGATTTATTCTATGTAAAGTGTACTTGGTCATGCGCAAATGGTATGCCATCTTTTCTTCAGCAGTTTTATAGCAAGAACTTACATAGCCGCCTGTTCAGAAACGAAAATACAAGTTCACGTAACAATAATAAATAATAGTAGCCCTTTGGTTCCACGCTACCGGTATGCCTATGGTTTTCCGAGGAATTTTCTATTTTAAACTTCATTATAAAACACATGGCAGCCTGACTAAAATATTAAAACGCATATTTTCGAATAAATGAAATCAGTTTTTCATATGAACAACCCAGGATAACTCTCTGATTAAAAAATAAATATAAAATTATAAGAAATAATAAAGAATAAATCGCTTAAATGAATTTTCTATTTTGAACTCCATTATAAAACACATGGCAGCCTGACTAAAATCATATCAAAACGCATTTTTCGAATAAATGAAAACTCACTTTTCCATATGAAGAACCCAGGACGACTCCCTGATTCATACCTTATTATTGGGAGAACAGTCGCAACATAAATATTGTTGCAAAAGCTCCTTTAATTTTAATGGGTCCTAGTTTGATTATGAAACACGTTAATGGATTAAAAACGTTCTAAATGTATCTACCTACACAACTATGTTTTCGAAGATGCTGAATAACACCGTGATGTTAGATTTTTGGAAAAAAACACGTCAAGTGAGATTTTCTTTTTCGTTACAGATTATAGAACGGGAGATAGTGACAGATTTTTGCACGTGATTTTACGCAGTATGCCTTTCAAAGGGCATTATGTTGCGTATATTCTCACAATAATAAGGTATGAATCAGAGAGTCATCCTGGGTTTTTCATATGAAAAACTGAGTTTTCATTTATTCGAAAAATATGCGTTTCGATATGATTTTAGTCAGGCTGCCATGTGCTTCATAATGAAGTTCAAAATAGAAAATTCCTCCGAAAACCATAGGCATATACCGTTAGCGTGGGCCCAAAGGGCTATTATTACCACGTGAAATTGTATTTAATAATTAATTTTTCTTGAAATCGGCATTAAAATGTCCCAAAATCGTCATTAAAAGCACAGAAATCGTACAATAATGTAGCCCATTATTGTACGATTTTTTCAATAAGTAGGCCTTGGCGTAAACATCAAACGTCAGACGCGGAGAAATCGCTTGTCAAAAGTGAGCAAATATTCAAAACCCGGCCGATAAAGGCTCATTTAACTTTTCGTACACATTGCGAAATTGTTTCCTATAGAAGCGCAATCCTTCAGTATACATATTTTAGTAAATTTGAAAATCAATAGATTTGTTGTGTAGGCTGCACAAGAAGCAGCAGTTTGGTTTTTCTGTCAGAAGGTGCCGTACGTTATTATACTTGTCCTAGGTAGAGCGATCGGTAAAGTCAAGCAACGCCGCGCGTAATCGGTTCGTGGACGGGTGATCCCTTATTATTATTTTCTTGCCTAATAAAACTTTTTTTTTCCGATTTCAAGAAAAATATAATATGTACCTCGGCACTGAAGTTCTTTTTATGACTCATGTGGTTTATTTGCCTCGGCCAAAGGCCTCAGCAACTAAACTCCACATGAGTCATAAAAAGTTGAACTTCAGTGCCTTGGTATATAATAACTATTTCCACGGTTTTGAACAGGCTGCCAATGAGAAGCATGCAAGTTCTTGTTATGAAACTGCTGAAAAAAGGATGGCATACCGTTTGCGCATAAAGTACAGTTTAAATTGAATGTTATTTAATTATTTAAACGACCTATTCGCTGTAAAGTGTACTAGGGCATACGCAAATGGTATGGCATCTATTTTTCAGCAGTTTTATGACAAGAACTTACATACTTAGATATCTTTGGCAGCCTGTTCAGAAACGTGGAAAAATTAATAATTATTAAAATACAAGTTCACGTGACAATAATAGTCCTTTGGGCCAGCTAACGGCATGGTTTTCCGAGGAATTTTCTATATCGAACTTCATTATAAAACACATGGCAGCCTGACTAAAATCAAATCAAAACACATATTTTATATGAAGAACCCAGCATGACTATCTGATTCATACCTTATTATTGTGAGAATATACGCAACATAATGCCCTTTGAAAGGCATTGTGCACAGTAATAAAATTTGTAAAATTAAAACACTAAAAGTGGTCACATTAAATCCTTACGGATTCTGGTTAGATTAACCACTTTCGTTTTGGTACAATTGAATTTTTACACGAATATTAACACGGGCGCGTGTAGCATATTACACGCCTTTAGTGTAAAATTTACCATTTTCCGTGTACAAATTTTACGACATCTGGTGTTTCATAATACGGTTTTTTATCCATATACAGGGTGTTTACTAAAAATATGGCAAAAATTCAAGGGGTTATTGCCTGGGTTATTTTAAGTAGGTATATTTTGTTCCATTGACGATTTTAGAACAGCAGCTTTGTTTCGGCGATACACAACGATGAAGGTTTTTCGACCCAACATTTTTTCTTATTTTTAAAATTATTATTCTAATAAAATATATCGCAATGCATTGACTCAATTGTTTAAAGTGGATAGCTAACATTCAAAATATTGTTATTGTCGAAAAACCTTTGTATCTTGTATATCTTCGAAACAAAAGCGTCTTTCAGAAAACCATCAAAAATAACCCCTCGAACAACCCCTTGAATTTTTGCCTTATATTTACTAAACACCCTGTATACAATTAAAAACCGAAACATGGGAAAGAAGCACACCTTCCATGGTGTAGCAGGTGCTTTTTGGGCCAGTCAATACTCTGAGGTAGTATTTTTTATAAGAAGTCACTTTAAAGATTTATTTATTAAACAAATTTTTAAAAATATACAGGCATTTATTAAATACAAGACTAACATATTTGAAATGCTTAAACTTTGATATTTAGTTGATATACTTGGTAGTGCTTAATCACTCGATCTGTAAAAATCGAAGAATAGTGAATAATCTTGTAGTTATTGGGCTAGATAATTGCTTACCTTTAGGTAAAGCGTTGGGGGAAGGAATATATTTATTCTCTACTCAACGGGTATAGTCAGCACATCCAGACAAGTCCCAGAGGTGTCACATAACGGATAATAATAAGGTTTTTGATTTAGATATAATTAGAACTATAATTTTCTTTCGGACCTATAGACAGAACACGTCGCGCAGAAATGCAGGAAGAGACTGACTGAGGGATGAGAAAGTCCAAATATTCCGTTATTTTGACCACGGGCGGTGTTAAAAAAACACACCAACGGTGTAAATGAAACTCGAGCGACATTAAAAAGACACAAAAATAGCATCCATGATTAGCATTAAAATTACACTTTATGATATGTGTTTTTGGAAACACACAACGTGTATTTTCAACACCTGCTCGTGTATTTTTTACATCAGAAGGCATTTTCTGTGGAAAAAATAGATTTACCAAAAGTAAGTTGGTAAAATAATCTATTTTAACGAAATTTGGTGTATAAATTCACACGAGAAAAGTTTACCAGCAATTTTTCATGCTTTACACGGGCACATTTTTTACTGTGTGAGTAAAATCACTTCCAAAAATCTGTCACTATCTCCCGGTCAAATACCGATCTGCGGCAATGCTAAGGGTGTCGTCTGGCGAACAGTGTGTAAGAATATATCCATAATAAGAAATCGAATAATAAGCATAACATAGATGGGTATGAAGGTGACGTTGCCACTACTTCCTAACGCAATCGAAGCGATTCAACCTATCGGGGTGGATGGGCACTAACCGCAAGTAACTTCTCCCTGCTAATCGATTAGGGGGAATCCCTCAGTGGAGACATGGCACTGCCACCTCTACTATCCAATTTGACCGTGCTTCACCCCACCACCTCCAACTACTTCATTCCCTGCTTATAAATATTTTATTATAATCACTTCTCATTTTTGCTATTCGCTCGTGCCTCTCCCTACCCTGGTTGTAATATTTTATTGCTTTCAAGTAGTGGCAACGTCGCGTTTATACCTATCCCTTTTCTACTTATTCGATCAGCATGGATATATTCTTACACATTGAACGCCAGGCGACACCTTTAGAGCTGCCAGTACCGTACACAGTAAAAAATTTCTCGGTAATTTTACCATGTCTGACATTGGCAACAATATACCTAACTTGTACAGGTAAAATTACTTGTACCTCCAGTTTCATAAAATTCCTAGTAAAAACATGTAACAATTTTCCAAGCATTTAATTATTTTTAAAGGTAATATTTAAATGTTAATATATTGTAATAATATACCCTAGATTCCATTAACTTACTGAATTTTACATGGCTTTGCAAAGAAAAATTCAGTTCCCCATTCCCCAACAGCAATTTTACGTAGAAAAATAATTAAAAAAACTTGAACCAACATGTATTTTGGATGATATTTACAGTAGATTCTCAGGTTTTCCGTGAATGGGTACAAAAAAATACATTGAGCAAATAATTAAAAACCATGAACGAACATGTATTTTGGATGATATTTACAGTAGATTCTCAGATTTTCCGTGAATGTGTACAAAAAAATATATTGAGCAAATTAAAAAAACTTTTACCTACATGGATACTGAATGATATTTACAGTTGATCATTCAACGTTTCAACCTCACTGTTGAACTTCAGTGCCTTGGTACACCAAAATACCTAACTATTATTTCACTAAATGTACTGGTTTACTAGAGAGGCAGGCCTAAACTTAAGCTTGAATCAATTTTATACCTCTCCAATACATAACTATTTAAACACTTTTTGTTCCGCATTTATTTTATTATTGTTATAAATTTTGAATGTGTATTTGTGGTATTAAAATTATAATATTATTTCCACCTATTTGAACAGTCAGTAACTTCATTATGTGTCTAATTCCGAAATGATCATGGGGATGATAAAAGGAACCTAATAGAAAATCGTGCAATATGTTTGTTCAATTTTATTAGCTGTGAGATTTTTAAATAATAAAGAGAACGTACTCAGTACTGTAACCATATTAAATTGTGAGAAGAAAATTATTCCGCACCTACTTGTTTTTAATAGTTTTATTGAAAAAAAAAATAAACATTATTTTACTATATTATATTATTATACTATATTATCTAGTATTATTATATTATACTCCTATTAACTAGTCTTTAAATAAAAACCTCCTTTCTTCGTTCGGTATTCCCCTTTTTTTCTCCTTCCAGCATTCCTTAATAGTTTCTTCTGCATAGTCGATTTATACAATTTATCACTTTAAATTTACTGTTTGGTTTCTTTTACCTCGTCGCAAACAAATCTTTGGATAAATTCTATAAGGTGGTGGTGGTACCAATGACGTCAGAACCTATAGACAGGTTTGTTTTGATAAAAGTTTGACGCCCAGAACTAATCACAATCTAAGCGCTCCATTAAATTATTCCGAAAATGTCGCGAGATTGTCAGAAATTGCCCCTTTTTGTCGAGCCGTAGCGAACTTATTTCGACTCTGGGCTCGGAGGCTGGCGTCGTTAGACCATCCCCCGAGTCTTCAGGTGAGGTTCCGATGCTTCCGGCGCCCCCAAAGAAGAAAAAACATGCGATATCTAAGTGTGATTCTGGAGGAACTATAACCGGGAATCACCGGGTGTATAGTTGGTTGATGGTTGACTTTCTGTCTTTGTTTGTAGCATGTTGTTAGAGTAGTATGGATATATTTAATCTTGGCGTCAAAATAAAGGGCATTTTAACAATGGGGCACCACGTCTATAGGTTTTGACGTCATTGGGTGGTACCATTGATAAGTAATGGTGGTAGGTACTTATTTCAGGCGGATAACCTCACAGAAAGTGTTTACAAAACTTTCGTTCAAGCAGTCCGATTCTATAATTTTTGTGTTCTCCATTACGACGGCAAATTTTCTGCTATGACACACTGTGCATTTGTATCCCACATGTACCAGCCTTTTATTACAGTCCTTGTGGCTCTCCTACACACATGTAGCTACACTCTGCACTAAATAATACAAACTCAGCGTAAGAAAATTGCTAATACTATCAATATAATTAATAATTATTATTATAGGGCACTCTGGGGAGACAATGCCTATGCATACATGTTAATATATTGACTGCTATGGGGTAATATTCAATTATCGTACATGTAAAATATATGAATCTGTAAAATAATGTAATCAAATGGAATATCTTGTAATACCTAGTAGGGATTAAAATTAAATGCCACGACAAGTAAATTCTTAGTTGTACGTGTACCTATAAGGAAAAAATACATATAACAATTAGCAAAAACAATGATTGATGTATAATATTCCGGTCTCGTTTTTACTGTGTATATCGCGCTAGCTTGTGCTTGGTTTGTACAATATCACCGATGAGCTACGGTATGGGTAGGTATAAATCAGAAAGGCAGCTTTCCTCGGTTCGCTTGTCTGGTTGTTCAGGCACGCGGTACACCGTACAGTGTACACACATCCCTGAATCGGGGCCTGTTGGTTGTGGCATTTCATCTCCGGACCCGTAGAAATGGCGGACGTCGGGACCTTTTGTCCGAGGGCACGGCACTTAAGCTGGACGGGCGCGCGCAATCTAAGATATCTCAAAAAATTACAAAACAAACACGGCAACCGGTTTTTCGGTTCACCAAAATTTCCGTGTAATGTGAAAAGTACACAGCGCTTTTAAAAATAGAGAACGCTATGGCCGGCCCGGTCGGCTGGACTCCGGCGGGTGCTAATTGAAAAGGAAACATTTCAACGTAACAAACCATAACTGCTGCCGTGAGTTTACTGTAAAACAATCATGACGAAATGTTTTACTTCCATTTAAAATACGTTGCCGTGTGAGAGACCACATCTTAGACAATAAATCCTTCAAAGAATTTATTCATGCAAATAGCCATAGGAACCCCAACGTCGTGAACCCATTCCGTTCAAATTCAACAGTACCTACCTACTTACACTGACTTGTTTGTTCGAGTTACTGGGCAAGTGCCAAAGATGGCGACCTAATGAGAATTGCCATAATGCAGTTGTTTCCTTGTCTACTGTAACCCTATGGCAGTCTCCAAAAGGTAATTGTAATAAGCTTGGTTATTTTCTATGCTTTATGTGCTCACAACTGAAATCTTTGTAGATGTAGTGCAGTGGCGTACCCAGACATTGGCCTGGGGGGGATACATTTTTTTTATTGAGACTGATCACTGTGGGCGTTAACATTTTTTGGGAAAGGCCTGTATTGCAACATATATTATCAATATTTTCTGTGCTATAACAATAAAATAATAATGCCACACCACAAATCACCGCTCAAGCGCTCATTTCTAATTTAATGATTATCAACTAGACAGAATTCACACGAATAAATAATCTAATCATAATAATTACAGCAGTCGGAGCTGAGGTCACCTGTATAAGTTGTTTCCTTTTAATTTAATTATATAGCATTGAATTCGTTCAATCAATACAGCAATCAAGAAAAATTTGAGGGCAGCTACAAGACTATTTTAAACGCCAGAGAGCAGGTATAGCCAGATAGGAAAACTTTTACAAATGACAGTTTCTAACATCGAGTTACTTTTGTTACGATCTACACTCTAATCAAACTAAATGCAAGTGGGGCGTAAACATTTACACGATGGAAGCACGTGAACAATTCTGAGGGCTAATACGAGGCAGGGCAGCATTAACGATCTCTATGAATTTTATAATATAAAATATTAAAATAATATGCCCCAGTATTAAGAACTTTTATGGCACACCTAATCATTCGCTTACCTGCAAATTTCTACTATTAACACAAATCGTAGCTCCAACAATTAATAAACAGCGAGAGAATTATATCAGAAAAAATAAAGGTCCACTTGCAACTCAATACACCTCTGTAATAAGAAATACCGACTCGCTGCACTCGCCCGCCGGGACAAACTTTATTGCCGACTAGCCAATAGCAAGCCGATCACGTGCGTATCAAGTTCTAGCCATGCAACAACTTGTGTTTATGTTTCACTTGCGTTTAGTTTGAATAGAGTAGGTATAGTACAAAGCCTATTAGGAAAAATAGTTTTTTTATTAACAACCTCTTTTATAGAACTAAAATATCTCATTTCGTTGCTGAGATATGAAGGAGTTGTATAGGTTCGATTTATTTTTATAATAAGGCATTTTGCGGTTTTGAAGTTTTACCACTACTATATACCCCGATTATTGTAAGAAGTCCCGATTTTGTCAGATGACAGTCTCCACAAAATCCCTAGGAATTTTCTGTTAACGATGGGCATAACAATGGTATATGTGTCTCACCCAGTTAATGACGTCACTCATTGATTTATAATGTGAAAAGTTACCCAAGTAATACGAAAAAAAAAACATAATAAAATAAAAACCCTATTGCAATCACGATTATACCGCTACAAATAAAAATAACTATGACTACAACCACGGGCGTAGCCAAGGGGGGGTTTCGGGGGTTCAACTCCCCCCCCCCCCCCCGAAATAAGCAAAATATTACCTAATATTATACCGAAAAAATACGAGGAGTGAAGAGTTAAATTATTATTACGTTTGAATATATGTAGTAATAGTAGCGCCTAGCGCCATCTTTTGACGAGAGGCAGACGAAGTTGCAGCCGAACTATTTTGTATTGTAGGGACACTTTGCGTTGTTTCTCGATTATTCGCCACGCCCCTAGGTCGAAATGAGCGGAACTTTGTGGAAGTTCGTGGAAGTTTCTGGACGGCTACTGGGCTGCTATATAAGCGGCGCCGCGACGCGTGACCGCGCTTACGGCAGTATTGTTCCATGCGAACTCGAAGCGAATAAAAGTGAAAAGTGGTGAACGAATAGTGAAGAGAATTAAGTGTACCGTGTAAGTGAGTAATTTTAGTGCGCTGTTATTCGATGACCTTGTTAAGGATAGATACGTGAATCATTATTACTGTCGAAAAATGGAGGGGAAAAAAAGGAAGGGTGATAAACCTAAAGGTATGGACTACTGAAAAAAGTGGTGTAGTCAAGGTCAAGGGGTTTCTAATAAAGAAACAAATTTGGATTTAGCTGTCAAAGCTTCAGCTACCTTGCATGCTGATAAGAAGACTGCCTACCCCGAAATCTAGTTTGGAATGCCTAGATATGTGCGATAAAAACCTTTATCCTAATATTTACACATTACTACAAATCTTGGCTACCATTCCTGTATCCACTGCTACCCCAGAAAGGTCTTTCTCGAGCCTAAGGAGACTGAAAAACTATTTACGAAACACTACAAGTGAAAACAGACTTAATGGTTTGGCTCTAATGAACATTCACTATGGAACAGAAATTCATGCAGATGAAGTAGTGGATATATTTAAAAGAAAAAGCCGAAGATTTCTTCTTTAATGGTTTTAGATTTAGCGCAGAGGAACGAAATTAATTTATCCATTTCATTTAAAGTTAAGAACTTTATAAATATGTCGTAGTTTTTCGGATGAATATATAGATATTAAATTTCATGTAAGTATATTTTTGTTTTCCAGATCGTTCAAAAAGGATCAAACTTTGGGCAGTGAACATATTCCTGGGTTTTGTACGTTTTGTGACTTTTACCGTTATCTGTGTTGTTCTTGTTCGTGTTATTAGTAGTTATTAATTGTGCAAATGGGCTCGCTACTGACCTGGACTTATGACCCGGTTGCATTTTTTGCTGCATTGATGCCAACTTAGGATGGCGAAATTACCATTTGACAGTCCCAGTAAGGACTTCTTAAAATAATTTTACTATACCCATAATAATAGACGCGTTTCTTATTTCCCTAATTTTCAATTCTAACGAAAATTAATAGATCGAAGTGAACAACAACATATCAATCATAAAACCAATTCAAATAAATTTCTTACCGAAATATAACATGCAGAATAGAAACAGTAAAATTGGCGCAGCTATAAAACGCTTATAGGGGAAGTGACATGTCACTGCCGTTCGAGCTGCATACAGCTGCTATGATCAGCCTGTTGTGGGAAAATATATATAACGTATTTATGCTGCGAATTGTTAAGTTTCTATACGTTGTAGTAAAGTGCGGAAAGAACCGCGGCTCGAGGGACGCGCGCGTGGTTCCTTATTGTGACATCAAGGTAATGAGACAAGGTTCCGCTTATTTAAACGAATGCAGATACTTCTCGCTTTATTTTTCTACAGAAAATATTTTAGATTTAATTTGGAAGCTATTTACAGCGTTTTTATTGTGTTTAAACAGAAATTTATTGTTTGTGAACATCCCTTATGGTGATTGTGGAACGTAATAAGTCTATGTATACAGTGTGTCCACGGATTGATGTCGGAATAGGTGTAAATGACAAAAAAATTTCGAGTTCAAATTTGACCATTTGGGGTTCAGCCCTGCTTGGATAGAAACTAATTTGTGCCATATTAGTAGTTTCGAAAAATCAAGTAGGCCTTGACAGGAACGATTTATTTATTTTCTGTGTAGGTTAAGTGCCTTTTCTGAACAAGATATCGAAAAATGTTATTACAAAAAGTTGCTTAGAATTCAAAATTATGTCCCTGTGCAGATTTTCAAAATAATTGGCCTACTTTGATTTTAATCCATTTCTGGCAGTTTTTTATTAATACGCTAAAACCCACAGGATATAACTACCAAACTGCACTGAACAGTTTAAAAAAAATAATAAAAACATGCCAACTTGACTGAAAATGTGTGTTCGGCAATATAAAAGTTCAAGTACCTAAATGAAATGGATTAAAATCAAAGTAGGCCAATTATTTTGAAAATCTGCATAGGGACATAATTTTGAATTCTAAGCAACTTTTTCTAATAACATTTTTCGATATCTTGTTCAGAAAAGGCACTTAACCTACACAGAAAATAAATAAATCGTTCCTGTCAAGGCCTACTTGATTTTTCGAAACTACTAATATGGCACAAATTAGTTTCTATCCAAGCAGGGCTGAACCCCAAATGGTCAAATTTGAACTCGAAATTTTTTTGTCATTTACACCTATTCCGACATCAATCCGTGGACACAGTATATGTATAATATGCGGAGCTGATCAAAAATTTTTGATATTAATATTTCACATTTATTGCTCTATTTAATCATTTCATATTAAATTTAAAATATAAAACAAGTAAACCAATGAACATAGGAATGATGATCCTAACGTACCTAAAATATTCTTGTAAACTTTTGAAATCAAACAAACTTTTTTCCTGTTTTGGTTTTGCAAGAATTAAAATGAGTCCTTTCGATCAAAACAAATTTATGTATCTGTTTAGGTTCTGAGAGAATTCTTCGGAAAAACTGACTTGATGCTCGAAGATAAATCTTATTTGTATGGGGTGTCCTAAATTGGACACTTTTGGGGGGTTTATCCTTATTTTCCGAAGAGGCAAAAAGTTGCTAAGATGTTTAGTGCTCGATTTTCGAAAAAAGTTGAATGCCCCAAGCCACATCCTCATATCTCGATTCATTGGGAGATACAGGGCGTTTATCGTTTTGTCGGCCGTAACTTTTTGTTTGTGAATATTTTCCGTATTTTTTGTTTTTTACGTAGATTTCATTGATGTAGGGAGAAACTTACTACCTTAGACAAGGAAAGAGAGAGGACACCGCGCTCGCCTACCCTGCCGTGTATAGATTTTGTTACGTCATTTTGAACGGCGGCCATTTTATATGTGGCAGACAGAGCGAGTACGTTGTGAGTCAATTTCGTGAATTTGTGAATTAAAAGTAACAGTGATTAAGGGGAAAATATACTCTTACGATGGTGAATTTTTCAGCGTTTGGTTGCAAAAGCAGAAGTGAAAAGCAAGAGCCCGGGATTTCGTTTTCAGTTAAATATTTAACAAGCTACCTTTGAAAAATGCCCTAAAACATTATTTTTTCTTAACATAACTTCTGCAATTTTTTTCTACTTTTTAGTATGACAAAGTGCATTGTTTTGTTTGTAAATAGAACCAATGTAATTATTTTTAACATCGTTTTTATTGAAAATTTCTTAACAATGATAGTTTTATAAAATAAGGGCTGGTTTCCATGGGCGTGCAATATTTATTTTATTTTGATTGATTCTAAATCTCCGCAAATAAATATATTTCAGCACTTGACACTAGCTTTACATTTGGGGAATTATCTGCAAATAAATACCAATATTTCAAATTACATGTAAGTCAAAATTAACTACCTTTTCACTTTTAACATTTCTGTGATATTCGCTAAGAACGCGTTTCGTGCTACGCCACTGGCCTGTCGTGCGATGTGGCAGTCGGTAACACGGCAGCGAGCTTTGTTAGGCGTCCTCTCTCTTTCCTTGTCTAGGCTTACTATCTATAACGCACTTGTTAATGGAATGAAGATTTCAGTTGATTTTTCGTAAAATCCTTCGATCAAATAAAACACCTTAAACAAATCCAAATAAAATTCCTCTGACCCGTTTAATTTTTAATTGGGTTTTTCGCCACAGAGGCGTGAACTTTTATCTACTGAAAATTCATATAATTGCCTAACATTTAAAAGAAACTTAACTCAAAAAATAACTTCAACAACTTTGTTTTCTGAGCTTTCGAATATAATAAATCTTATTCCTCCTTTCTCAAAGCTATAGTCAAGTCAAAGTGAAATAGCAGAATAATAAATGTCAAATCAAAGTGTCATGACAACAGAACAAATAACCTAGCCTTTTGTCTGATATTCTACACTGTGTTCTATACAGGGTGGCCCACCACGAACTGCATCGATCTATATATGGAAAACTAAAAGTAGGAACATTCTGAAAATTTGGCACCTCACCAATGCCGATGGGCGCTGCTCAACTAAAATATATTGGTGAATCTGGCACTTCCGGTTATACCGTAAGTCGATATCAACTTTCTTATCTCAAATGGAACACCCTATACATTCTTGCATTTTTGGATTCTAGGCATCATTTTGGAACAAAAACATGCAACATGTCCTATGTCTAAATCCAACCGTTTTTGAGATATTTGCATTTTTCCGAAAAAAATTACAGGTGCAGACCTAAAGTCAATTAGCAATAATTTATACGAGGAAACCGCGAAATTTCACAACGAATTGACCTAGTGATCTCTGCTGAGAAATAAATCCGTTCTTATACAGGGTGTTCACAAAATATGAATAAAAATTACATTCAAAATGTGCTTAAATTTCGAAATTTTCAAATGGAAACCCCCATTTTTTTAATGCGATCCTATTCACCACTAAAAATGATGACAACTTTGTTTAAAGTTTCCTATACCTAAATGCAGTAATTTTCGATTAATTTACGAAAAATCCATTTTTCGCCCATAAAATGCGGGGTTTGCTTAACGCTTGGAAAATCATATTACCCGTGGACGTGAAAAGACAATCGCGGCTGAGGAAATGTCACTTGGTTTATAAATTATTGTCAACAATAATGCCGGCGCGCTTACCTAAATTACACAAACGAAGATTACCTATGTATCGCACTATCGCACGTTCTTGATATTACTTTGTTGCATTCTCCGTAGATAATAAACAAATTTAAATAATTCTTCGTTTGTGTAATTTAAGCGCGCCGGCATTATTGTTGACAATAATTTATAAACCAAGTGACATTTCCTAAGCCGCGATTGTCTTTTCAACGTCCACGGCTAATATGATTTTCCAAGCGTTAAGCAAACCCCGCATTTTATGGGCGAAAAGTGGGTTTTTCCTAAATTAATCGAAAATTACTGCATTTAGGTATAGGAAACCTTACACAAAGTTGTCATCATTTTTAGTGGTGAATAAGATCGCATTAAAAAATGGGGGTTTCCATTTGAAAATTTCGAGATTAAGCACATTTTGAATGTAATTTTTATTCATATTTTGTGAACACCCTGTATAAGAACGGATTTATTTCTCAGCAGAGATCACTAGGTCAGGGCTTCTGTTACACGATGCCAAAAATTCGTTTTGAAATTTCGCGGTTTCCTCGTATAAATTGCTAATTGACTTTAGGTCTGCACCTGTAATTTTTTTCGTAAAAATGCAAATATCTCAAAAACGGTTAGATTTAGACATAGGACATGTTGCATGTTTTTGTTCCAAAATGATGCCTAGACACCAAAAAATGCAATAATATACAGGGTGTTCCTTTGGAGATAAGAAAGTTGATATCGACTTCCGGTATTACCGGAAGTGCCAGATTCACCAAAATATTTTAGTTGAGCAGCGCCCATCGGCATTGGTGAGGTTCCAAATTTTCAGAATTTTCCGACTTTTAGTTTTCCATATATAGATCGATGCAGTTCGTGGTGGGCCACCCTATATAATTATCTAACTAACTTCGCTTTGAATAAACGGAAATAATATTTTACTGGGTTCCACTGAACATTCAGCAACACAATTGTCCGTTAGGCACGTACGAATTTTCCTAGCAAATTGAAAAAATTGTCTTTTAATCAGTTTGGTTCAGGTTTCTGTGGCAAAAACTCAAATTAAAAAATTAAATGGATCTGTTTGCTCCACAAAGAATGTAAAGTTCCTCTACCCACATACCAACATCCTGTTACTAAAACCATAGATAAAGGATTTATATATAGGGACTAAAACCTAAATAGGAACCTGTATTTTAAGGACCATCCTGTTTTAATGAAGAAGGCAAAGAAAATACTCATGGTACTTATAATCTATTATCTTATCTAACTCGTACCTACTCCAAAATTCATTATGTTCCCTACCTTACAAGGAGATATCCAAATTAAACACATCTTGTGTACGTCTACGGCGGATTGTTTACAGTTCTTTGTCGGTCATCGGTCCCCAGACTCGGTGGATAGGTATAACTATGCATTTTATTTGCGCAAATAAGCACCAGACAATAATTCTTTTAATGCCAGGCCCATCGTAAACAACAGGTAAGAAACACACAAACCAATTTTGCGTGAGGTCTTCGAGGCACGGAGTCTATGGAACCAACCCTTGCAATAAACGCGGCATTTTTTGTGTAAAGATGCCGGAAATTACGCAGATATTTTATTAGTAGGTAAACCCTTTATTTGCATAAAAACCTAGGTAATGGCCTGCATCCTATACTCACAAAAACAAATCAGATGTAAATTGGATTTCAAAATAATTGTCAGTTTCAATTGGGTCAATTGAAACATCTAAGATGTTCTTTAAACAAGTAGGTACCTATCTAATAGTATACTTCATTACGAGTCTGGAAATAAAGATTTTTCCGTGCGCGTGACAAATTCCCGGGAAGTCATGCAAGCACGGAAAAATCTATTTCTGGACGTGTAGTGAACGATATTTTTTATTATACTTCTTTGAAAACGGAAACTTAAAACATTTTAGCGGCATATTATAATAAATTTAATTGACAAAAAATAAACAATGCAGACAATATAGTGTTTGGTATGTATGATGCGTTTCCATGGTTACTCTAAAATTATTTCAAAGGTGCTTTGTTGTAAATTAGTTATTGGCAGATAAGGTGAATAAAACGTCAAAAATATTACAGAAATGTATCTAAATATTGAAACACTTACGAATTAAAATACAAAATAGGTATATGTTAAATATCAGAGAGCATATAGTGTTTCTTAAATTTAGTTTACTTTGCTGTATATTTCTATTTTAAAGCCATATTAATGTTTTTAAAGTTTTTCCATGCGCTGTTTCCGTGCGCTAGCCCGAAAAACCCCATCTCTCATTATTGCTAAAACAGATGAAAGTAAGGTGTTTTCAAAGAAGTATAATAAAAAATACTTTTTAAATATGTATCTAAGATACTGTAACGAAAAATGCTTCTAAAGTTGTTATATCAGCTTTCAATGAATATGTCTGCACGATTTTCTAACCTACTCAAAGATTTAACAGATAAATTTTAAGTTTGGGTATTCTACTTACAGTTTTATAATTTTTGTAATTAATTTAGAGGCATTTTCCGTCGCATCTTTGTTGGCCTGAGGCCCCCAGGGCCCTATTTAATTTTAGTTGTTCATTGTTTTCTTTGCAGAGCTTCCATCAGTTTCTAGAAATTTGCTAGAACTTTGATTTGTGTATCTGTCATTGGCCAGGAATATTCTAGAGTAGTCTCCAGGCTTCCATTTGAATATATAAGCCCTGGGAATTGGGCCTCTGAGAGAAGTTGAAGGTTATAACGCGATTTTGGTGCGATTTTTGGAGCTGATAGAGTATTCTTGGTCAGTGATAGTAACTGATAAGTTTAGGTATTTGTAGATTGTCAAGGCTAAACAATAAAAGTGGTAAAAGTTTGGACTGTGATTGTTGAGATACAGTACAATACGTATCTCAGATACTTTTTAAAGGTCCTTGTATTTAATATATTTTTTCCACAAAGTGCCTTTTCAAAAAGCATTTTTAGATCCTTATTAAAAAGACCTTGATCATTGATCTAGGTTCATCTGTGATCTAGGTCTTTTGGGGACGATCTTTCGCAGCTCATGCCATAATAAATGGCGTGTTGACCTATTTGACTGGCCTTCCTAGTAGACTTAGGCCTTTTTTTCTTTACCCGTATCCCGTGCCTCTTATTTTGTTTCCATTATCCCTACAATAATGCTTTTATCTCTCCCTGGTTGTGCAATAAAACTAGAAAATACTATTTCAAAGCGTTTGCGGTTAGCGGTAATATTATGTAGATATTTATTTGAATAATCAAATGTGATAGATAGGTACCCACTTACTAAAATGGAGTATTCCTGAATAGCGTATTCAACAATAAACGTATTTTCGCGAGCAAAACTACAAAATCTTTCAGGCATTTTCGAAAGAGGGTGTATCAATGGGTTGGCAACGGTAACGTCATAATAAAGTTAACACCATCAAAACCTTAATAATTATTGCCTATACACTCAAATTTGTGACTATAGGTTATCGCGAAAATGAGCTGGTTGTGTGACTAATTTTTTTGTTGATTTTAACACAGTTTATAATAATTATTGTAAACAATCGATAGTTTTCTTCTTCTTCTTTTTGTTTATGGGTTCGTCCAGGGACTCTATAAAGTAAGGGGACCCAGCATTATACTTTCCAAAGTGAGGCCTATTCTTTCCTCATTCTAAAGGTCTCGCAGTGATGCCAAGTATGCCATTTTATTGGAGAATCTATGAATATAACAGGTACTTTGAATGTTACTAAAAATTAATAATGGTTTCCATGATTTCTAAAAATTAGACTTGACAATTTTGTGTATACAAGTGCAGAATATAGCAACTGTCAAATGAAAGAAATTTAATTTATAGTTGAAATCGATTTCCAGCAATTATTTCCAGGAATTTAAGTAATAAGTAAGTATGGTAAGTCAGTAAGTAGTGCCGATTTTGCTTATTTAAGAATTTTTCGCTATTGCACCTTGTTACCAGGTTCCTCGATCCATTTGTAGAATGTATACTTGAACTTTCTTCCCTTGTTGCATGTATCTACCCAAAGAACTTTCACAGATTTCGGGATGGACTAATAAGATTAGGTCTAGTAGTTCTAATAATGTAGTTTTTCTCGGTGTTCATTATACAATTTTTGTAATTTTATTTCTCTTCCAAGTTACCTCACAAACTTAAAATAAACTTGTAGTCGTAGATAAAAACTCTTCAAAAAAAGATCTGACTGAAGCTACCTGCCTAATAATTTAAAATTTTCGAAATACCATTTGTTTTGAATTACCTACCTACTTATACGTAATGCCCACTTAATGGGAATTGTAGGATTATTAAAGGTGATATATACAGGAAAAATCTGGTTGCAATTATTGGGACTACTACAGGCGGCCGCCTTACCTTTAATTGACACATCTGAGTATCTGGAAGTTAGAAAAGTTAAAAATTGTGAATTATGATGGGAAATATTTTGCCTCCTTTAAAATCTATGGCACTGGCATGTCACATAAAACCTTATGGCAGTTCGACACTGACATATAACATAACCTTTGTATCAGCCCCCTTGCATGATCTCCTTGGAGTCAACAGAAAACAAACTTTCCCTCAAGGCTTCACTTTTCCTATGTGATAGACTGTGACATGCTGGGTCCCCTTATTTTAAAGAGTCCCTCCCTGGGTTCGGCCATTACACCATTCCCCACAATCGATAGTCAACGTTATTTATATTTTTCTACTCCTATGCTAGTAACATACCTTGCGCACGAGCCGCGCACCCGTGATAATTGCGTTTTAAATAAGAACAGATACGTAATTGTTTTTTATTACGTGTCAATCATTACGTGTCAGTCATTACGTATCAGTGTTCGTAACAATGAACTTACTTATTACCTAAACCGTCACTTAATAGGTATGTTACTAGCATAGGAGTAGAAAAAAATTAGGTATCTGTTCTTAATTAAAACGCAATTGTCACGGGTGCCTTGTTAGCGCGGCATCCGCGTCACCATAGCAACCAACCAACATACTAATTGTTGCCTGTCAGATAATCAGAAGTATAGTTGTTTATCTATTATAATAGTTTTTCTTTCGTCGAAGAAAAATTATAATACAAAACTCGAGTTGTAAGCTTATTACATACTCGTGGAATTACAGCACTCGCCGCTGCGCGGCTCGTGCGCAACTTTTCCACTCATACGTAATAAGCTGTTTACAACTCTCGCTATGTAATATACTATTTTTATTTTGACATACCTATTATATCACAAAACAACACTCACAAACGGTTTGTCGCAAACCTCAAACAAAACATCGTCGCCGGGACCTGTGTTGATTGTAGTACAATGTGGAATGTGGTTATCAACAACTAACGACGTCATACGTCATAAAGCCTTCCCATACGTTACCATTGCAACTGAATAGCATTTTTTAAAGTTGTATCTCGTGAAAAAAACCCTGTTACCCGGCTCACGAAATGTATAGCATGTTGCCATATAAGATTTTGCAGTTAGGGTGGAAGAGGCTTAGGGGATTTAGGGACTTAGCACGCCATTTTGATTCCCTCTGTTTCGAGCCTTTTTTTAAATTTTCTGATTCATTATAACTTTTATCTAAAACTTTTTCTATCACAAATAATTTAAAAAGTATAGAGGTAGTGGAAGACCTGGCATGGACCTCCTGTACAGGGAGGTCCAAATCGGTCGGTTTTAGGGGCTCCTTATATTTCCCGAAGAGATAGACAAAAATAGGTCAGATATCTGGCCCTCGATTTTCGAGAAAAGTTGAATGCCGCAAACCGCATCTCTATATGTTGATTTGTTTAGGAGATACAGGGTGTTTCAAAAAATCGCATCAAAGAAGTTTTTGGAGGAATGAAAAATATTCTCAAATAAAAAAGTTACAAGACGTTTGCGGATTGTCGAGATGTATAGTCCTTATGGGCTGTTTCTTCTATACTTTCAGCGAAAAACACTATGTCAGACCAACGATATAAAGGAATAGATGACTCTCGCTAATACAAATAAAACGGTTTTATTTTGCTTCTACGTTATCGGATCGGGGGGGAAGAAGATGAGATAATTTGTTTAAATTGGCATTTCTTAAATTCAGTCTTTAATATTTTATAATGCATAATAAATAGTGTTTTAGTAGACTTGTATATTTTATAATGCTTAGACTTTTATATCGTGTACATGGTCAACAGGTGATAGACAACCGAAAAATAATATAAACTATATATTTTTAACGCTTTTTAAAAAGTTACAGGGTGTTAAACCTGGAAAAAATATGTGGACTTTATTGAATATTTACCAAATTAGTCTAGATATTCAAGTAATATTTGGTGCATGTTATAACTACATGGGTAAATCCTGTTAATAAGTTAATAACAACCAGTGGCGGAGACGGGAAGTGTACAATTGTTAAGTAAATTGCTAACCCATGACGCTATGACGTGCACCAAATTTTACCTGAATATCTCGACTAGTTTGGTAAATATTCAATCCACATATTTTTTCCATATTTAACACTCTGTAACTTTCTTATAAGGCCTTCAAAAGATATAGTTTATACTAAAGTTTATACAAGAAAGTGCGGTTATGTTTTGGTTTTCTATCACCTGTTGAAGTGTCCCAGAATAAACTGAATTAACCGGTATATGCTTTACGAAATAACCTAAATCGTGTCAAAAAACTGGAAACCTTGAATGTGCCAACAATAAGAAGATCTTTTTAAAATCATGAAACAAAACAAGTTGGCTTTGGTAATGTATCTAAAACCCGAAAATACAAGTCTAGCCCGGGCGACAGGTTTCAATGAAAAAAATGTGAATGAGTTTTTTAAGAATTTAGAGGAAGCTCTATCAAAGTATAACATACCCCCTGAAAGAATCTTCAACCTAGATGAAACTGGTGTTACAACAGTTTTGCTGGCCCCAAAAGTGATTGCAGCCTCAGGTAACACAATTAATAGACTCTTCTTTCCGATATGAAAATTAATAAAATACTTTTAGGTATGAAACAGGTTGGGCAATCCGTATCCGCAGAACGCGGAGAGCTGGTCACCTTTTGTGCAATAATCGATGCCACGGGCAATACAACCCCTCCTGTTTATGTTTTCCCAAGGTCCAAATATCAGTCTGTCTTTCTAAAGGGAGCTCCTAATGGAAGCTTGGGACTAGCCAATAAATCTGGATCAGGTTGGATGACGGCTACTTTATTCTTAGATGTCATAAAACACATCCAAAAGATGATAAAATCCTGATTGTTTTAGACAATCATGAATCGCATATTGCATTAGAAACAATTTTGTACCTATATATATCGTTGTGTCAAACGACTCCAGATATATTATGCGTGTGGTTTGCGTCATTCAACTCCCTCCAAAAATCGATCAATGGCTACTTTTTGACTATCTCTTCGGGAATAGGCAGAAACCCAAAAGTGCCTAATTTGACCAGCATACACATTCCACCAAAAATGTCCATGGGAACAATGTCACAGAGCTGGTTAACCTATGACAATGTACCCATACTAAAAAAAAACCAAAGCCATATACCGACACGTAACTAACGACGTTTTTTAAGCGGCGGATATGGGCGTAGAAGCAGCGCGTAGATTTTTTCCCGGCTAGTGAAATTCCCGTTTAATGAATCCACCTATAAAATATTATTCGGGATGATCAAAGGCGCCGCCCGGGCACCATATCCTCGGCCATAAGGGGTAATAAAGTCATAAAGACGAGTGCTTCTGATGCGCGCGGCAATACCTGGCCAAAGGCCACTCGCGCCCATAATATATACTACATAATGATACAGTGTACGCGGGCACGGACGGTGAGCTGGCGTACATCGCCTTTGATTCCCAAAAAATATTTCAAAGTGTCGTAGGATTAGAATAGAGTAGCAGTTAGAGGTAAATACACTGTGTTCATTTGAAAACAGTCCACCCCACAATAACTGGACAATTTTTGTTTGAAGGGGAAACTTTGTTGGCACAAGGCCAACGATAAAGACAGGCCATGGCGCTAACGCAAAATCGCGTAGTCACCAACTTAGTCCTATACAGGGTGTTCACTTTCAAAATGCCCACCATTGGTATTTTTGAAACGGTAAGAGCTACAAGGTTGGTTAAATTAGACAAAAGTTGCGCATTTTGATGTGTTTCAAGAATCTGTAAAGAAATTTGACATAGCTCACGTGGTTACTAAAATAACCTGAAAAAAAACTGAAAACTTCCACTTTTTTATTTTGTCCGTAACTTTTTTAATATCAAACGGAATTGAATGAAATTTGGTGGAATTACGTAATTAGGTACGGGCTTTCGAATGCACTATTCAGAAAAATTCTCTGCCTACTGGATCTTAATTTAGGTGTTCATAACCAAATTTCGATTTTCTTATGGCGGCCATATTGGATTTTACCACCATTGGATAGAGCAAAAAAATACGAATACAACCATGTATCACAACACCTAATTAAACCCACTTAAATGTCAAATTTCTAATATTTTAAATATTTTGAAGCCAGGCAGTAGGCCATGATTCCGAAAACAATATCAATAACTGTCACCTAATAAACAGAAACGTCAAATTTGATGTCAAAAGTTTATTTATTTAACGTTATTTTAATAGGAACAAGAAACTAAATACTAATAAAAAATAGTAGGTATTAAAAGTTAACAACAACTCCACTTTAAAGCAGCTGCTGAAAATGCTGTCCATTATTTTGAATGCAAAGTAAGGTTCTGCGATCCATATCATACATTGTTCTGTGCTTTTTTAAAATCTTGTTAACTGCCCCTAACGACCAACCACATTCCCTAGCAATCGAAAGCCCGTAATTCCACCAAATTTCATTCAATTCCGTTTGATATTAATAAAAAAGTGGATTTTTTCAGTTTTTTCAGGTTATTTTAGTAACCACGTGAGCTATGTCAAATTTCTTTACAGATTCTTGAAACACATCAAAATGCGCAACTGTTGTCTAATTTAACCAACCTTGTAGCTCTTACCGTTTCAAAAATACCAATGGTGGGCATTTTGAAAGTGAACACCCTGTATAATAAAAATGAAGCATTTTTGGAGATAAGTAGAAAAAACAAATTTCGTAACAATTTGGCGAGTTTTCTTTCATTTATTACATTATTGGTTTTGTGCATCCAGGCTTTCTTTAATTGTTTTTTCAAAAATTTCAACCTGCCTCAGCTGTTTGGGGCTGATAGTTAAACGGCACTGCACTCAAATATTTTGGCACATTCTCAAAAATTATTGGGACAGCACCTTCCCCGTCTGTGTCTCAGGCTCCACTGTCCATTCCGGGGGGAGAATTCCCCTTACAGCGCTCACGCGTCGGCGCGAGCGGCACCAATACTCCTGGACGGCACGGCTCCCACCCAGAGGCCATAATAACCACTGGGCGGTTCCCCTCCGCCAGGACTCACGCGCACTAGACACAAACTTGTTTCTAAAATATAAACTAAGACGTTTAAAAACACTTTAAACATTTAAAACTTCTCAAAACCCGAGCTGCCGCTTTCAGTTATGTGACAAATGACATGTAACGTCGGACTAAGATGGACACGTGATTTTTGTGCGCCATGGCCTGCCTTTATCATTGGCCTCGTTATTGGCAATGATGACGTCTTGATCTATTCATCCCCTTAGCCCTCAGCAACCACAACTTGAAAATCTTGAATGGAAGTACCCCACTCTTAATACGTCATTTTAAACCTGTTGTCATTGCGCCGTTCTAAAAATCGAAGGTGGTGGTAAATTTCTTAATTGGTACTTTCCTCCAGTACCGAAAGAAACTTCGAAAATCCGATACCTATTTAACCAAATTTCCCGACTCCCGATTTTCAAGTTTCGAGAAACGGGACGGCTGTGGAATTAGCGAAATTGACGGGAAATCCTGAGGAACCGTTCTTAGAAATAGCGTGTTTTTTCTCATTTTTTGATTTTTCGTGGGCACCGGAAGCATCTGGCACCTCACTTGAAGCTTTGCTTGAAGACTCGAGGGAAGTTTTAAAAATTCCGACCCCAGAGCCCCGAGCCGAAATAACTTAGCTGTAGCTCGTCGAAAAAGGGCAATTTCTGACAGTTTTCGGACTTTGGCTTTTAGGTAACGGAAAATGCCGACCAATCACGTAAAAGAGATGCGTCCCACCCGCGTTGGTCGTTTTTTTCGCCGAAAATCCTTAATAACTCGAAAACGGGAAATAATTTACCCGAAAAAGTTTCGTTAAATAAGTTGACCCGTCCTCCGGCCATCTCGCCGTACCGTCAGATCTCACGAAAAACGCGTTTGAATAATTTTCCCCCGTGAATTAAACGGTATATGGCACTGGCTGTATAGCGGGACTTCGCACACAATAATTCGAGTGTTCGAGGTCCAGACGGAGAATTTTCGGGGCCCCGAAAATACGCCTATCGGAATTTCTGAAGGACCAAGGGACCCTTCTTTTATTGTTGCTCCATAATGGGCCTTCTTTCCTATTTTGTTTTTTAATCATATGAGAGTAGATTTGCCTAAAAATTTACCGCAACTTTTTTAAATAACAATGATCGGGCCCATATTAAGACTCAATGTACAGCACGTATGTGGTGATTTAACATTTTGACCCATAAAATGGCTTTTTTTTATCTATAGCGAGCAACACGCATAATTTCAAACTTTTGGTCAATACAAATTTTAATCTAAGTAATTACTCACATTTTGAGACAAAAATTATTTAAAAATATTTATCACATTAGGCTTTTTGCGCAAATGCTAATAACGGCCATTGTCATAAATATTTTTAAATAATTCTTGTCTCAAAATGTGAGTAATTACTTAGATTAAAATTTGTATTGATCAAAAGTTTAAAATTATGCGTGTTGCTCGCTACAGAACGAAAAAAGCCATTTTATGGGTCAAAATGTTGAATCACCACGCACGTCGTGTACACAACCTACTCGCTTCAAGTAAAGAAATATACTTTTACATAACATCTTATTCTATAATCTTATGAGAGTTGAAATCATGCGGCCGTCTCTCATACTATAAGCAGTGACTATCTATAGTCACTGCTATAAGCAAAGAAAATAATACGTCTTCGTAGCGTTTTGACATTACTCGTTATTTGGATATTAAGGGAAAACAATATTATTCTCCGTATACCTATCCTTATAGATTTTTTAATGGCTATTTTTTACAACTTTTTTGCCACAACATTGTTTTTGTTATATTATAGTCTTTCGACACTGTTCATTTTTACATATATTATTCTCCTGTAGACATCACTTCTAGTAGTTCAAAAATGGTTTATTCTACAGAAGAAAGAGTTGAAATTGTTTTAATTTAATAGTACCTACGTCAATTATTATTACTTATTTATTTAATTTTCCGTTTTTGCTCATAACTTCTTCAAATCTGATAAATGGGGATAAATATCCCCATAGCCCAAAAAAAAAGTTCGCCCGCAGCATCAAAGAAAAACCGACCGGTGTCGGCAAATTTTTATTTCTTTTTTGCGCTTTACAAGTTATTAAAAATTAAAGCCAAAAAAGACTCATAATTAGATACTTAAACTTTTTTTAATGATTCAAGTGCCTTATTTGTTCGTATAGCTAAAGACAATCTAATTGACGGATAATAGCATAACCAAACCTGCTCAATGTCAGATGCTAGGTCCACTTTCCTCTATACAGGCCCGTCCAGAATCTATAAAAGGTCTATAAAGTATGCGCTATTAATATGTAGTTTTTTGTGCAATTAAATCATTTTCGTCTTTATATGGCCCATGCCTGTAAAACCCTTATTATACGAATGAATAAAATATCTTATTTTTGCATGAGAAAATTATTTGGAAAGTGATGAGATACACCTTTTATTGTTATATTAGCCGTCCTCCTTTTACAGTTGAGGAAGTGATCTCAAATCGATACCGAATCACTTTGAGATCACACCAGCTGACATCGAGTGTTCCTTTTACAAATGTTATCAGTTGATTATGAAGTGATCAGTTTATGCAGAAAATCGATTTTTATGTAATTTGTGTTGGTTTTGAGTGTTTCTGGGGTTAAGGTGGTGAAAAATATTGAAAAATTCATTCAAGGGTTACATTATTATAGATAACTTGGTCCATTTACCAATAAAAAATCATTTCACTATCAGATCACTGACTTCATGTTCATTTCACTTCAAATTCACTTGGGCAAAAAGTCAAAATGAGGACAACTAGTATACACTGACCGGCAAAAAAAAACGACCACCAAAAGTTAGCCCCAATTTCTAAGTTGGATTTCTCGCGAACCGCTCATTCGATTTTGATGATTTTTTTTTAAATTGTAGATTAATTCTTCAGTTACGAATGCTATGTCAGAAATTTTTATTCGGAATTTTATTTAAGCGTATACAGGGCGCAATAGCTGGACGATTTTTTTCCCGAAACTTGCAACACCCTGTGGAGCAAAGCCGCAACAGTAGCTGTTGACAAGTGGAACCACACTATAGCCTCATCTTTTGTGAACCTTTTGTTTTTTGAATCACGACATTATCTCCGTTCTTGTCGGAGATATACTGTTTTGAAACGAACGCCTCGGAAAAAGGCTTTGCAGGCAGAAAATTCTACGTGTAAATAATCAAGGCGGCATGGCGTAGGCGAAAATGCATGTCAGTTTTTCAACGGTTGTCAAAGCAGTGAAAAGAGATCAAATAAGCATTGAAGCGAAGTGGCCACACTAGTTATTAGCCCATTAATTTTTTTAATCGTTTCTTTAAATGTTCATGTTTTTCTTAGTTTTCAGATTAAACTTACGTTTTAATGCTTATTTGATCTCTTTTCACTGCTTTTGACAGCCGTTGAAAAACTGGCATGCATTTTCGCCTATGCCGCCTTGATTATTTACACGTAGAATTTTCTGCCTGCAAAGCCTTTTTCCAAGGCGTTCGTTTCAAAACAGTATATCTCCGACAAGAACAAAGATAATGTCGTGATTAAAAAACAAAATGTTCACCAAAGATGAGGCTATAGTCTGGTTCCACTTGTCAACAGCTACTGTTGCGGCTGCGCCCCACAGGGTATTGCAAGTTTCGGGAAAAAAATCGTCCCGCTGTTGCGCCCTGTAGGTATATGCTTAAATAAAATTCCGAATAAAAATTTCTGACATATATAGCATTCGTAACTGAAGAATAATTAATCTACAATTTAAAAAAAAAATCATCAAAATCGAATGAGCGGTTCGCGAGAAATCCAACTTTGAAATTGGGGCTAATTTTTAGTGGCCGGTTTTTTTGCCTGTCAGTGTATATCTAATTAGGTAGGTGAACAGCTTCAAAATATGGAATAAAAAATAACAATGACAAACTGAGCCAATAACAACAACTATCCACTATTTATAATAATAGAATAATAATTATTATATTATTGTTCTTTAGGTGTAATATTTTGTGTTATAATAAGCGCACATATTATTCACTTTTATCAAACACATAAAAATCTAAATTACATCCCTGGACCACAGACCCATATCGTTATTAATAGCCCGTCCCTCTTAAAATAATAAAGAGGGCCGTGTATATTTTAGGCATAGGTTTGTGCCTGAAGTAATAATGTAATGGGAATAAAAAAGATTTTTGTTTGAATCAATCAATCAATCAATCAATCAATGTAATTATTTTCGTGCGGAAAAGTAAAAAATTCTCCAAAAATCCTATAAAACAAAATAACGTTTAAAACCTTGCAACCTCAGACTAAGCTTGCAACTTAAGCTATCTTCTTCTTTTATTCGTCTTCATGGATTCGGTAACTAGGACCATTATCCATGCTCGCCCCATAAAAAAATCAGAACCTTTGTTTTTCGCAATGAATAAAGAACCCCAGGAAGGAGCCAAAGCTCTATGGTTATTATCACAGAATAAATAACTCCTTAGTCTGTGGTATTATAAAATACGTGAGACGGAAATCCCTGTATGGAGACTGAATTTTGACAAAATATTTTTATATTTGACAGTTGTCACGGTGGTTTGTGCTATTAGATATTTGTGTAGTTATTCTTTAAGTACTTTTTGGAGATCTATTATGGTTAGCTGTGCAGCCTGCGACTATTCCGTGACTACCAGAACAAAATGTTTGGGGGATAACATTCCATCGGTAAGTACTTTTGTAAACCGGAAACGGCATGCCGCCATATGCAGAGACTGAACCGGTCCTGCGTAAAGCTCAAATTTGCTCCTTCCTGGGGTTCTTTATTCATAGGTTTTTCGGGGAATAAAGTGGCGTGTACGTGCAGTGCAGTGCACGTCTGACTTGTGACATACGTCATACCACTTTTATCCTCTTCAGTATTTGATATTATTATACAGCTTTGTCTATGGTGGTATACAAACTTTTCTCTTAAGGAATCTTATTAGGAAACATATTGTTAATTTAGATTATTTAGTCCATATCTTGACTTTCTTGATTGTATCTTATCTCTTGTGAGATTCAAATGTTATCTTCCTCGCTTCTACCAGGTCAATATTTCCATATTTCGATTACTCCAAGCTCTTGTATGGGAGCTACGACCCTCGTAAGTTTATTTTACAAGGGCCATGATGGGAGCCCTCCCCCGCCTCGAAGATCACGGGATACCACGGAGCAAGGTTTACTCTAGGGTTCCTTTATTAGGAACCCTAGTTTACTCTAGTCTAGAGAACTTGACCACATAATCCTTGACCATAGACAAAGCTACATATAGACTGTCAGAACCATTGTTGAAATTTTCGCAGGCTACACCAAGGTCTATAGAAAGACCTTGAGGGCTACACCAAATATTTTGTAAAAAAATTGATATAAAAACTAATAACTAAATTAAAATACCTATACCTATCGACTTACTATCGATCATAAGAATTATAAGACGTTACAATTTATCTGTTTAAATTTATTTTCGCTTCAAAATTAAAGTTTGAAAGTTGGTGTAGCCAGATTTTTTGCGGACGGTTTCAACAATGCTTTTGACTATATACGGCTCATTTAATCTATGCCTTGTCCAGAGCATATAAAAAACCAGCAGTATAACTTACTCTTGAGAAATCATCCCCAAATTCAATGACCTTGAGCGATATTGGGGGGAATAGAAGTCAGAGGTGTAGTCGGGAAAATCAATTCAGAAATGCAGAGTAGTAAGAATAAAGTATATGTATAGTGTGTGGTAAGCAAGCACAAGCAGCTTTGACTCCTTCCTGGGATTCTTTATTTAAAGATACTAGCACAAAGCACAATTTAGAAAAATGCACACTTTACGGCACTGTAAACTGTAATATCTCTCATACAGCAAAAAAAAGAACTGCCCAATCGCCCCGACACTGCATACATTTGACAGAATGGCGGCTGCGCGAACAGGTGCGCAGAATTTTCCCGCCATGGGGAATTTTACTGCAGGTTGTTTTATAATGATCTGCCCAGAGATATGGAGGAGTAGGGAGAATGCTTGTCAACGTACGCAAGATTGCTAATTTTTCTACCGCCATTTTAACCCATGAAAGTGCGACAAATTCAAAATAATTTGCTTTTTCAAATTTTTGTTGCATTTATTTACGTTTAGGTATAATTTTATATTGATGTGGAAGCAACTTTAGTCAAAAAAAGCAACTTTAGTCAAAAAAGTTTATTTTTACCTGTACTTACCGTTTTCGGAGAATCTGTCTTGGTGCCTCATTAGGAGAAATCATCAAGTTGAAGCTTGTGGTAGGCTCGGACCACTTTGCTGTTGGTCAGATAAATTTTCTGATGGCATAGAAGTTGATTAGAGGCATTTATTATTGCCCACCAACAAAAAATCATCATATTTAAAATTTGTTGAACAAACGAATTTGTTCTTCGACCATAGTACATTGCTGGGCAAATTTAAAAGCTTTTAACCATTCCAAATAGAGGTCCCGGTCTTTGGGAAACCTAGAATTTCTAGAATAAGCACCACCAACACATTTTATTCTAAATAATGCAACATACCAATGGAAAGATATACCTTCAGGTCTAAATTTTTTGTAATTTGTGCATGTTCTTACAGAGCAAGACATGTTAACGAACACAACACGATTTACAAAAACACGCCAGCACAAACGCTAAACACACGAAAAAGACCTTAAAAAAGCAATTAAGAAGTAAGCACGTTAAAACGTAAACAAACTACAAGACAAGACTATGGGTTAACATGGCGGCCGTCAAAGCGCTCTCTCTTAGCCGAATAATCGGATGCACAGTAGGTCAAAGCGCATTCTCCTACTAAAGGGTTCCTTTATTAAGAACCCTATCATATTCCATATTAACTCTAGCACAGAAAATATACGCTACGCGGAGCGTAAATATACGCTACGCGGAGCGTATATTTTCTGTGATCTCTAGCTCTGCCTTGACCACAAAGAACTTCAGAACCTAAGTTTTATATTTTGTGTCGAAATTTTCAAATAAAGAAATGTCAAACGATGTCAAATAAAATATTATGACATTCAACTTGTCTTGTTTTGTAATATAGAAAAACCGACAAAAAAAATAACCGTATATAATAATAATATATAAAATATAATCATGTATTAATCTAATTAGAACAAACATCTACTCAAATGGAACATTTACTAAAAGGAAAATTCGGGTAAGATCACGTAACATCAAAGTGTACAATGTTGAGGTTATACCATCCCTATTTCAGCCGTGTTGTATTTAGTTCCTATAGGAATAATCCCTTGAAATATGGCCCGCACAAGCACTTCCGAAGAGAAATTTGCAGCCTGTGGGGTGGCCGAACCGTGGACCGATCTAGAACACTTTTATACACTCACATATACCAAAGACGGGAGTACGGCTGGGTCGTAGTTAGGGCCCTGCGAGGGGTGCTGAAAATTAGGTATTTATTATTGGGAGGGGCTGTTGCCGGCGGTGGCGCTTTGCAGCAGGTAAGGACATTTAATTTTGTATTTTGTGTGCGGATATATTGAGATCGTTTCATGCAGAAATATAATGATTGGAAAGATGGTCTGCCAGACTTGAAATGGTTAGAGGAAGTGTTGCCAGACAACGATAAGTGGCAGGAATGGAGGGGCAACCTTGTTCAAATGAAAGACAATGTTACGAGTAATATAGAAATTGGTAAATATACGTGAATTTCGTCTGCTTCAACGTGTTTATGTACTGTTTTGAAAATGCATTTTTTGAGAAAAAAATGAGACTGCTTCAGTGACATGTTTTTGAATTTTAACTAAACGGGTTCTTGTTAGTCATACGAGTTGTAGTTTTAAAATTAACAAACGAACCACTCGGAACCATCCTACTTAGGCAATATTATGTATATTATAACAAATTTAACGTACAACATACATACTTACTTATCTACATACACAGAGACACCAATTTTTTGCTCAAATATAATTAGGTACCTATGGTTTTTGATGATTTTGACCAACACTATATTAACCCATTAGCGCCTTGCGTTACCATATGGCAACGTCCAACAGGTGATCTTTTCGACGCGTCCTAACTTGTCAGCGATTTTATTTCGTTTACGGTAGGAATCTTATTACCGACGTATTACTGTTTGGAATACATTCGTACTGGCAAATTCAGTTTACATTTGATTGTTAGAGTGTGAGCAGTGCTAGAATATACCATTCAAATAAATCATCGAAAAAAATGGCGCCTCGGTTTGAGTAAGTATGTTTATTTTTATGTGTCTCATATTTTTGTTACTTTGGATTTATATTTATGTATAGAATGCGTTAGAGTATTCATTGACAAAATATAAAGACATTTTACTAAAAACTAGCTGACTTACATATTCGTAAACATGACTGTTGCCATATGGCAACGCTAGGCGCTTACATTCAGTTAATATTTATTTTTCAATTCCAGGAGAGGATTCTCAGTTTCTCAAGCACTAGATATGATTTACAATGATGAAACTTAGACCAATGATTGAAATGCTAAAAGATCGATGTATCCACAATTTTGTTCCGGAATTGAACCTAGCATACGATGAAAGTATGGTAAAGTATTATGGGAAGCACAGTTGCAAACAGTTTATTCGGGGCAAGCCAATCAGGTTTGGCTACAAAATCTGGAGCCTATAGGCTCCAGATTTAGTGTTTATAAACACTAAAGATGGCTACCTAATAAACTTTGATTTTTATCAGGGAAAGAGTCCTAAAATGAATTCGGACTATGATGTTCTATTTGGTAAAGCCGCTAGCCCACTTCTGATAATGTTAGATGAACTTCCGCTAGGAAAAAGACAGTTGGGGTATACTTTCTATATGGATAATTTATTTTCTAATCCAGCACTATTTTCTTTTTTGCAATTTCGCGGCTATTCCGCCATTGGGACAATTCGAGAAAATAGAAGTCCAACACAGTGCACCCTAACTAACAACTTGCGTATCAAGTTCGTCCTAAAGGTGCTGGAAGACATGCAGGATCAATAGAGTCCTCAGATAATAGCCGTATTTCAGATAATATTAGATTTGATAGAATTGACCACTTTGTTCAGCATACAGAAGGCCATAAAAAAAGAAGGTGCGCGCGCAGTACATGCAAGTCCATAATTAGAACAATGTGCTGGAAGTGTAATGTAGCCTTGTGTATTGACTATTTCCAGCCATTCCATTGTCGATAGCATAATCTGCTATTGCATATTATTGAAAATAATATATACTTGACGATATTACACTGTTTCATTGCTTTCCAAATAACTGCCAAAACCTTTTTGATTTCTTATAAAATTAGACACTTTGACTTCACAAGCTCCTAGCGTTACCATATGGCCACAGCCTATATTTCAAAAAGTACTACTCAGATATTTTTGGAATAAATTATTTTCGTTTCAGGGAGTCATTTTTTTACAGTTATTTAAGAAAAAATATCGAAATTTGAAAAAATACATAATTCAGGCGTTAATGGGTTAAAGACCTGTGCATAGTGCTGTTAAAAGTTCCATTTTTGCAGAATCTGTTATACAAGAAAAACATGCAAACGTGTCTTATACAACAAATTGAATATTCAAAATAAAATGCTTGTTTGTATGTGCCTTTAATTTGAGAAGTTTACATGGCATATTTCCGTACATTTTATTTAAAAAAATCAAGTCTAAAAAGCAAGCAATTATGCATTTTGGTAAGTACCTTTTAGTTTGAAATGAAGTCCATTGCTATTTGTAATGTAAGTAAGCATACAGTGCATTGATAGTATTTTTTTTTGTCTGCAATTCATGAAATGATATTACTTCATGTGCGCGGTAATTTCATGATATCAGAAACAAACCCACCTATAAAAACTGTTAATAAGACAAAATAGCGAAATACTGATCGCACGGAGAATTCAGTACCATAAAAAAATGCAAATTGTAATAAAGCTGGATATTTAAAATATGGGGCATTCTAAACACCAGAAACTGACATACCTATAACCACAGAATACCCCTCTATAATTTATAATAAGTCACAATCAGTGGCGTAGCTACCATACCGCGAAACCCCGCGGTGTCGGGGGGGCCCTGCCTTCAAGGGGGCCCGGCGGAGCCGGGTCCCCTCGAACCCTCGACAGCCTCCCCTTGACCGGGCGTGTAGGTGTTCTCTTCTGTTTTGATATTATATTTTTAATCCTTCCTGTAACTGTTGCTTCTTCAGAAAAAAAATTAAATCAATAAAAATCTATTTGTGAAATTGTTGTTACCGTTACCTATAAAGAATAAGTAATTTAGCATTGCTTTCTATAGGAGCTGAAGAAGGTGCAGCAATGGATAAAAGCGAAGTAATTAAAGTTCATCGACGTCTCCTGCACTAAAGACTATGATATCATCTTGGTATATTAAGCACTCTTTGTACCCTAGGGTGGCAAACTCATTGTGCATCAAGCGTCTAAACTTTTTTTGTTTCAAAAGTCTTCGAAAACCGCTTCTTTTGGCCTTTCTTCCATTGTCAAGATGCAAATTCAGGGCCAGCTAGGATTTTTTTATACCCCCGATTTCCACGAAAACCTTTAAGCGATTTTCTTATTTAAAACCTAAGACTACAGGGTTAACCATAACACCACAGAACCCCCATATACCAAATACCATAACACAAAAGTAATTAATTTCTGAACAAAATGCCAACCGACAAATAAAAGCAATTTAAATTATTGGATCTTTCTCAGCAAAGTCACTACCTGTGTATTTCCTGTTGTGGCACGCCAGCCATCTTAACTATGATATGGACTTACTGACTGGCAGGCTTCTGTATTTTTTTGACTCAGTTCGTTCATAGTGTCTGGGGCAGTTTTGATATACTCGATTATTGGCCCGTATAAAGTTCCAAAAATTCAGTACTTTGAGATGGCATAGTTAAAAACACCCTGTATATTTTGTATTGGACCTTTGCACACCAACACTTTGAGTGGTCCTGTTGACCATTCGACTGTTTTGAGGGGATTCCATGGCACACTTGACTTGGCAGATGCCTTTAAAATTCTTATTTTTCCTAAAATTTGACACCCTGCAGAATAGAAGTCTCTCTATATTTTTGTTCAAATTTGGTATATGGGGGTTTTAGGGTGTTTTTGATCAGATTTTAAATAAAAAAAAATCACTAAATGGTTTTTATGAAAATTGAGGCAATAAAAAAATCGCGGCCCGCCCTAAGTTTGCATTGTAAAAATGGTAAAGAAGTCAAAAGAAGCGGCTTTTGAAGTCCTTTGAAACAAAAAAATTCAGGCGATTATCTTCAAAAGTTAAGAATTTACCGATTTGTATAGTTTTAAAGTTGGACAGCCTGAAGGTATATTTTTGTTTTAGAAACTTTTTTCTTTTTATTTACTAAGAAATGAAAGTTTGTGATAGTTTCACCTTCATGTTTTTTTTTTCCAATTTGAGGGGGCCCAAATTTAATTTTGGCGGGAGGGCCCAAAATTTGATGCTACGTCACTGGTCACAATTTTTTTTTCTTATACCTACACTACTATAGTGCCATTCTAGATTGCAAACATTTAAATTATGACATCAAACTCGGGTCTTTAATATAGTGTTGGTCCAGGTTAAACTTACAAAAAGATCGATGTAGATGCACAATAATTATGAAATTCGGGATCAAAGTGAAATTTTTAATTTGTAATTTCAGGAAAAAATAATGAAAAATATAAATGAAAGTTTTGTGAAACCAAACCTTACTGTAAGGCGATTTTAGAATTTGTGAATAGAACTAGAGTTTGGAAATTCACAAAGAGCTTTATTGTATACCAAGATCAATAAAATTACCTCGGGAATCGCTCAAGACATGAAAAAGTTACGTAATTTTTAAGTGGTGGACTTTTTTATTTAAAAGACAGTTTTTTTATATTATTCAAATTTTAACAACATTGCACATCACTTGTACTTTTCATATTTTCTTGTTTACTACTGATATTTTAATTCAAAATCCTACCTATGAAATTGTTGTAAAAATGTCCTACTTTCAAGTTGGCATATTTTATTTGTAATTTCAATCTTCCTTCGAGTTACTTATAACTTATAACAAAATGCATCTTGTTCATAATTAAACAGTTTTCAGATCCAAAATCTGTAATTTCGAAAGTAGTGTTAGAGAAAATTACGTTTTATTACCCTTAGTGAAGTACTTTGCAAGTGCAATATGTGATGGGTCTTTAAAGCAGACCATTATAAAGAATTTGCTTGGTTTTTGCCAGCTTTCCTGGTGTTGAGGCATATCAAAAAATTTTAGATCCCCGTTTGAAGGCCTTATCTGAGGCCAAGTACAACCAATTCCGCAGTTGGTTCGACCAGAGGCTCGACGACGCAATCGCAGCGGCCGAAAACGCCGAACAAAACGGCCCCCAGCAACAGGGTAATTCCTAATCATTTCAACCATACTTGAGTACGTTCTAAGTTGGTTTTGTTCTCCTCAGGTTCTCTCCCCAAGCTAACGCGATTCGCAGAAAGAATGTACTCAGGTATGACGCTTGCTTTTCTATGCGGGGCCCTCGCGGTTTATAGCACTGTTGCACATTTTAGAAGCAAAGAAAGAGATCGTCGAAAAGAACGTGGCTTACGCCAGGCCTTTTGGTCGTTCGGACGGCGACGACGAGAAGTTACGCAGAGATAACCAGGCCAGGTTAAACGAGATACAAGAGGAGATGATGCAGACGCAGATCAAGTACCAGCGCGAGCTCGAAAGGTTGGAGAAGGAGAACAAGGAGCTGCGGAAGCAAAATTTGTTGTTGAAGCAAGGAAGGAAGCCGAACTCGAGGAAGATAAAGAAGAACTTGATCGACATGTACAGTGAGGTGTTGGATGAACTTGCCGACTTTGACAGCGGATATAATACTCAGGATCAGCTGCCGAGGGTTGTTGTTGTTGGCGATCAAAGCAGTGGAAAAACGTCGGTGTTAGAAATGATAGCGCAAGCCAGGATATTTCCTAGGGGGGCTGGAGAAATGATGACCAGGTATATATTTGTGTTTCATATTGGTACGCTTTGCAACAGTGTAATTTTTTTCATTGTTGTTATTTTAAAATTTTGTGCGCTTTTTAAGACCTTTGTTTAGAAAAGTGCCCTTCTCTGTAGCTTTCACGTCAAAATGTTATCAAAGAAAATACTATGCGTAGTAGTATTTTCTTTGATGTTATTAAGGAAACTTATTAATGTGTTCTTCCCGAGTCAATAATTTTTATTGCTAATTATTGACTCGGGGAGGCAAATTTTGTTAATCCTGAAGAAGATTTTAAATATGGAATAAAAGTTTTCCTATGAGCATAATGGGGAACTTGCACAAAAATTAAATTTGAAAAATATTACTTTCAAACGTAATTTATTGCCATTAAATGAACCACAGTTCACAAAAAACTCATTTTTTATTTTTATGTAATAAATATAAGCAATTAAAAACTGCATAATTCATATCATTCTTGTAACGTGCCCTCCTTGGTTGTGACGTCAAGTAGCTCGTTGGTGGTGGCTCCTCTGGTGGGCGGTGGCACCATGAATAAGCAAATATGGGCGGCACATGTATCAAAACTACAGCATCACGCAAGCTTTGTTTACAAAGTAAACGAGAACGTCTCATCCTTGTCTATCCGTTTTATTATAGTTTTGATATTGTTGATAATGTTTGAAAAGAGTGTGCTGTATCAAATAGTTATTTACATTGCGAGATGCGTAAGCGCACTTTTTTGGCCCAGGAGGTTGTTTAACGCCCGCGTTGCCTCGGGTCTTAAAACTCTCCCCGAGGCGAAAAAAGAGCTTACGCATCGAGCAATGTATTACATTATTTTTCCTGCTACTGACAATTTCATATTAGGTAGGTAAGTACTTTGAATTTAAATACACTATGGAGTAGATTGTGAGTAATAATCTTCATAATAACCATTGTCCAATTATTACTAAAAATGGCAATCAGTGATAAATGATAAATATATAAGAGATAGAATGTAGTGAAAATTAAAACCTCACCATTCAGTTAAAGAAGCGCTTGTTAAATTTAAACTTTTAATTTTTGACCTACATCAGATCCCTCTGGAAATGGGTCGCCGAACTGTTTATTTTAACGTTAAATTTCCATTCTTCCTTCTCTAATTCTGTGTAGCTGTCACTCCTGTCACTGCCTTCTGATTGATCGAGCGCTGTGACGTCACAACCATTCCCGCGCTTTTCGTGTCGTTTCAAATGAATAGCTTGCGGTCACAACTTTAATTATTTATTGCAAATTAAATATTGTGATTTGAGGGCTGATATTTGGTATGTGCTCTTTCTATATATAGGCAAATATATTAAAGAAATAAAAAAAAATTGTTCAAGTTCCCCATTGACCTTTACCCATTATCTTTTTACACTTTATTTTTAGAGCTCCTGTCAAGGTTACATTATCAGAAGGTCCTTACCATGTAGCTCAGTTTCGAGATTCGACCAGGGAATTTGATTTGACAAAGGAATCCGACTTGGCCGATCTAAGGAGAGAAGTTGAACTGAGGATGCGAAATAGCGTTAAGGGCGGTAAAACTGTTTCTACCGATGTTATTTCTATGACTGTGAAAGGTAATGTTAACTGAATTATCCAAAATTGCCTTAAAACTAATTCTACTGTGCCCCAAGGTCCTGGTCTTCAGCGAATGGTACTTGTCGATTTGCCTGGCATCATTTCGGTTTGTACTTTTTACTTTTCTTTGCATTCTTCAAATTTTTTTAAAAAAGTGTAAAACACGGGATTTTTAAAATATTTCAGACCCAAACAACTGATATGGCATCGGATACTAGAGAAAGTATAAAGAAAATGACTCAAGCTTATATGAGCAATCCCAATGCTATAATTCTGTGCATACAGGTAAATTTAATATATGAAACTTTAACAAAATGATAAAATTCAATTTTTTATTATATTTTTATTTATTTTTTCTTAGGATGGTTCTGTAGATGCAGAAAGAAGTAACGTAACCGACATAGTGGCTAACTGTGATCCCCAAGGTAAACGAACGATTTTTGTGCTGACAAAAGTGGACATGGCCGAAGAAAACTTAGCCGATCCAAACAGGGTAAGATCGTTTTATTATCAGTGGTCAATAAAACAGTAGCAATTTTTTAGATAAGGAAAATTTTACAAGGTAAACTTTTTCCGATGAAAGCACTGGGGTATTTCGCCGTGGTTACCGGAAGGGGAAGGAAAGATGACTCGATTCAAACAATAAGAGATTACGAAGAAAATTTCTTTAGGAATTCAAAGTTGTTCAAGTAAGTTTCGACTAAGGAATATTAATACGACGACTTTTCTGGGTGCTATTTGAGAATAGAAGTTGTTTCTTAATCAGTATGCATAAACTCGCCGTGGTGGCGAGGATAATTGAAATATTTTTTACATCTATCAACATATGCAACTTATTTAATGATCGTTTGCCATTTATTCCGATCGAGAGAAGAAAAGAAATAATTAGTAAATAATAATATAGTTTTTTTTAATAGTTGGTGGCCTCAGCACAAAATGATCTACTTCTACTCCTTGTGACATAATGTACAGGGTGTCCAGGTTTGGTTGTAAATGCGGGGTATCTCGAAAGATACCGTAAACAGATTTTTCATAGCCACCTTCGTTTTTAAGATACAGGGCGATTTGCGCTTTTTGGGCATACCTCGTATAGATAGATAGATACCTTTATTCATCCAGCAAACAATACATTTTTGGACATGTCAAAATTATTATTGAATAGATCAATATTATTATTATTACGTATTTGTACATTGGTTAAAATTTCTTTTTTTACATATATAGCGAGTTAACGCATAACGCAAAATATTGGTTAATAACGGTTAATTATATTGAAATGGCAAAACCTGTATCTTATAGACATTTTCACTTAGAATTGATTGAAATTGATAGTGTTCGATATATGGACCAAAGTTAGGTTTTTTAAAATGGAAATGGAAAAACCTAAGTTTGGTCCACATATCGAACACTAGCAATTTTAGTAAAAAACTGAATACGGCACTGAATTCTACGTGAAAATATCTATAAGATACAGTTTCTGCCATTTCAATATCATCAACCGTTCCCAATATACGAGGTATCTTAAAAACGAAGGTGGCTATGAAAAATCTGTTTACGGTATCTTTAGTTTCACAAAAAAAGTAGCAACGATTCGCGAAAACCGCAACTCCCTATCTCTAAAAATAACCGAGATACCCCCATTTACAACCAAATCCGGACACCCTGTACAGCGTGTCCCAAATAGTTTGTGTCCTACCCCTTGGATCTCAGGAACCGTAAGAGATACGAAAAAAAAACTTGGATACAAAAGTTGTAAGGTTGGCAGTGGACGTAACCTCTCTTTTATTTTCACATATACAGGGCGATTCGTATTTGCAGGACAAAAATAAAATATTTAGATTTTGACAATTGCATTAATCCTTTGGAATATTTGCATTCTCCATGAAATTTGCTACAGAACCGTTTTTTGTTTCGTATTTTGGATGCAGCGTTGTCAAGATATCGAATTTTTCTTGGAATTTAGGGACTTCGTGGAGGTTATGGAAACTGAATGCTGTATCTTTATTTTAATAGATATCCAAGATATATTTTAGCCTAAGTATAGTAAAATTATTTTAAGAAGTCCTTACTGGGACTGTCAAATGGTAATTTCGCCATCCTAAGTTGGCATCAATGCAGCAAAAAATGCAACCGGGTCATAAGTCCAGGTCAGTAGCGAGCCCATTTGCACAATTAATAACTACTAATAACACGAACAAGAACAACACAGATAACGGTAAAAGTCACAAAACGTACAAAACCCACGAATATGTTCACTGCCCAAAGTTTGATCCTTTTTGAACGATCCGGAAAACCTTCACTGTCACTTTCACAACACCGAAACAAAATTTGCCTGAGTCCGCCCCATAGACGCTGGCGCAAGTGGCTGATTTTAACAAAATACCAAAATGAAAGTGTTTCCATGACGTTTGAAATTATTATTAAAATGAGTTGTAGTCATAGTTATTTTTATTTGTAGCGGTATAATCGTGATTGCAATAGGGTTTTTATTTTATTATGTTCTTTTTTCGTATTACTTGGGTAACTTTTCACATTATAAATCAACGAGTGACGTCATTAACTGGGTGAGACACATATACCATTGTTATGCCCATCGTTAACAGAAAATTCCTAGGGATTTTGTGGAGACTGTCATCTGACAAAATCGGGACTTCTTACAGTAATCGGGGTATATGACAGCACAACCGTGTGTGTGGTGTGGTATGTCGAAATTGGTTTTTGCATATACAGTGTGTTCATAACAGGTTCTCAAAATCAGATAATTTCAAACAGCAATAACTTATTTTTTTCAAACGGAATGACCCATATTTCTATAGTTCGTTGGATGCCGGCGTCCAAGCCCCACATTTTATGTAAATAACATTCTATACCAAAAACTACCCGTTTTCGAGAAATTTAGTATACATATAAGAAAATTTCTTTGCATTTTTCATTCAGGTGAGAAGGTTTTATCAAGCAAGCCATAACTATTTTTCCAGACAATGGCAGAAATAGTTGTCATTTTAGATAATACGGGAAATAAAATTCCTATACCCGTATACAGCTTGTCACACTGTAAAGGTCGCTTTCTTTACATTAGTGATTAGCATATGAAATAAAAAGAAGCAAAAAAATTGTAAAATTGGCTATATTGTATAAAATTATTTCTTGATTTTGAATCAAAGGAAATATAATATCAAATTTTTATTTTTGCCCATGAATATAGAATGTGTGTCTACACAACATACCACACCAGACGTGCATAGATTTGTGCTCTTGTTTTTTTTATTTATTTTATGGCTTTAAACTTATCATTTGGTTACGAGATATACTACCTGCATTACCGTCGAGGGAAGGCATATCGAAAACTTATTGTAAATATAATTTTTTTGTTTCTGTTTTATCGATTAAGAAAATATAAATATTAATTCCTGTTGCCCGTGAAAGCTTCTTTTTATTTCATATCCTAATCACTAATGTAAAGAAAGCGACCTTTATAGTGTGACAAGCTGTATACGGGTATAGGAATTTTATTTCCCGTATTACCTAAAATGAGAATTATTTCTGCCACTGTCTGGAAAAATAGTTATGGCTTGCTTGATAAAACCTTCTCACCTGAATGAAAAATGCAAAGAAATTTTCTTAAATTCTAAATATCTCGAAAATGGGTAGTTTTTGGTGTAGAATGTTATTTACATAAAATGTGGGGCTTGGACGCCGGCATCCAACAAACTATAGAAATATGGGTCATTCCATTTGAAAATAATAAGTTATTGCTGTTTGAAATTATCTGATTTTGAGAGCCTGTCCCTAAATTCTAAGAAAAATTCGATATCTTGACAACGCTGCATCCAAAATACGAAACAAAAAAACGGTTCTGTAGCAAATTTCATGGAGAATGCAAATATTCCAAAGGATTAATGCAATTGTCAAAATCTAAATATTTTATTTTTGTCCTGCAAATACGAATCGCCCTGTATATGTGAAAATAAAAGAGTGGTTACGTCCACCGCGAACCTTACAACTTTTGTATTCAAGTTTTTTTCGTATCTCTTACGGTTCCTGAGATCCAGGGGATAGCTATTTGGGACACGCTGTACTCTCGTCCCCATCGTTATTGTTCTTGTTCTCGCAGAGACGGCCTGGCGAGATCGACGCAGGTAACCACGAGGAACCTGAGCCTGGCCGTCTCCGACTGCTTCTGGAAGATGGTCCGCGAGACGGTCGAGCAGCAGGCCGACGCGTACAAGGCGAGACGGTACAACCTGGAGACCGAGTGGAAGAACAACTTCCCGAGGACCAGGGAACAGGACAGGGACGAGCTGTTCGAGAGGGCCAGGACGGAGGTGCTCGACGAAATCGTCAATCTGTCGCAAGTGAGCCCGCGCCACTGGGAGGAGATCCTGCTGAACAAGATTTGGGAGAAGGTGTCGCCGCACGTGTTCGAGAACATCTACTTGCAGGCGGCACAGACGGGATCGTCCGGTAAGAAAATAATAGACATTTTTCGTTTGTTTAGAATTTATACAGGGTGAGGAGCCATTTCTATCATCCAACCTCTACAATATGTGATAGTATTTTTGAAGATAAGTGGGGTTTTTAGGTTCTTGATATAATGTTTTTCCAAAAAAGCTCCGTTTCCACGTTACAGGGGGTTGAACGTTTTTTTAATCAGAGCTGGGAAAGATTGCACCAAAAAAGATCTAGATCATAGATCAGATCGTTTTTCAAAAAAAGATCTAAGATCGTTTAAAAATAGATCTTTTCATGCAAAAACGATCTTACATCAAAGATCGTCTAAAAATGATCTATTTAAAAAATATCAATCGATCTAAGATCTTTTGAACGATCTAAGATCTTCTAAACAATGTAAGATCTTCTAAGCGATCTAAGATCTTCTAAACAATCTAAGATCCTCTAAATGATCTAAGGTCTTTGAACAAAATTCATGATATTATATGGTTAATAGATATAGATGTCTATAAATACTTTTCCTAATTTTGACATAGTAGTGACATCTTTCAAAACCTGAACAAGTGATGATATGTCCAGTTTTGCGTAACTAGTTGTGTAAAGTAAAATTTTACGTAACTAGTTACGTAAAGTTACTACTCTAACTGAACTGGTTACGTAATCAATCAGTTGTTATGCCTATGGAGAATTAGACTTTTCTTGTAAAAATGTGTTCACCGATTATTTATGCAATTTATAATTTTATAACTTAAGTTATAAAATTCGGAATTTTGAGAAATAGATAATTGAAAATAAAATACAAATTAACATAAAACATTCATTTAAAGTTGACCTCAAAATAGGTTCTTGTAGTTGTAGGTAAAATGTTTGTTTATATAATTTGTTATTTTTCGCGAATTCTGACAATTTGCACTTTAGCTGAGACCTAGAGATCTCCTGAGGTAAACTGCTTTAAATGAACGCTTGTTAGTAATGAAAGTAACTGAATTCGTAATACATATATTTTAGAAATAATATGTAGATTATATGTATAATAAGAAAAATCCTTGTTCGTACAAAACTACTCATTCTTCTAAAAAATATATACCTACCTCTCTACCTACATTATTTTGTATAAAAAAATCACAGAAACGTTTCAAAAACAAACTACTTACAACAATTGAGGTTAAAATGAGAACATATTTTACAAATATGTAGATATAAAAACAAAAACTCTTATTCATACAACAACCTAGAGCACTATTTTTTATTCTTCAAAATTAAAACATTATTTTTAATAAAAAAATCACAGAAACCTTTCAAAAATGAACGAAAACAAATGAGGAAAAGATCTTAGATCTTTAAAACGATCTTAGATCTCTAAAACGATCTTAGATCTTTAAAACGATCTTAGATCTTTAAAATGATCTAAGATCGTCAAATTAAGATCAAAGATCAGATCTTTTTGAAACGATCTTTTTAAAAAAGATCGTTCATTAGTGAAACAAAAAGGATCTAAGATCAAGATCGCGATCTTAGATCTTTAAAACAATCTTTTTCAAATAGATCTGCCCAGCTCTGTTTTAAATGCTGTTTTATTTTATGATTTCTAAACCAGTAAAGGTATTTTAACAAAATGTTGTATCCAGTAGTATACCTACATAGACTGCCGAATCGTGAGGCAAAGTTAAGTCCCTTATGCCCTTATATACAGGGCAATTCAGTAATGATGTAAAAGAATTTAACCACAGGTGGCAAAAAATAGCTTAATACAAATCCGAAATAAAAAAAAATCTAAAGCCAACCAAAAAACATAAAAAATATATTTTCATAGGTTTCGATTATTTTTCTGTGGAGTTTTTTCTGACGTAGAACTACAGCATGGTCTAAGTTAATTTAGGTTTAGGTGTTATCTCTTGATTTTCCACAAACAGAAATTAAATACTGTAATTTTGAATAAATTAGTGCGTATTATACAGGGACCGGCAGAAAGTTGGACACAAAAATTTAATATTTTTAGGCTCTGATTTCGATTAATTTAAATTTCTAGCTGCTAATCGAACAAAATTAAAGTTTAGTACCAAATTCATGTCTTATTCAATGATAAGTTGCGCTTGCGGTATTTTGTTTTTCGCAATACACAGCGTGGTCGAAAAAAATACAAAAAAGTTAAATTTCTTTTTTTTTTGACTGAGTGGCTGTGACTTTAAATCTGACATCCACCTTTGATTCCAAACAACTTTTGTAAGTAAATTTTTACCGTATTTTAAAAAATAAGGGTACTTTACTCTTGAGTTATATTGACATTTTTGAATCTACCTCGTATCCAAAAAGAGATATTTCAATTTTGATATGTGCGTTTTGAGTTTGAAATGATGCACCAACTTTTATCAAGAATAAAATTTTCTGACAAATTAATAATAAAAAAGTTTTCCATTTGTGTCCAACTTTCTGCCGGTCACTGTATATAATTTTTAAAATTGTCGTTGGTACATAGTAACGAATTTTAAAGAGTATACCTATGAGCAGAGAAACCGGTTTTCTTATTCATTTTTTAATTTATATACAGTCCTAAAAATGTTATTGACTTTGAGTACCTGATAATTTCATTGTTAAAAGCATTGATTACGAATTCCTTATTCAATGTTAAAAGTTATTGTTTGTGCTATATACTTCAATTGCTGCTTTGAAATAAACATAAATGAAGATTTTTCTGTATTTAATGAAAGCTTATAAGATTGTAACCAAATAGAAATCAATTTAATATCTTCTTGAACATTAGATTTTATAATATTAAAAGTCATCACCAAAATAAATTAAGAAATAATGTTGGTCCAAGAATTGAACCTTTTGGAACTCCACGAACAATATCAACTTACATGGTTTCCAATACTTACAAATTGTTTTCTACCAAATAAATAATTTTTAAATCAATTATATTCCCTCGAATACCAACATTACAAAGAATTTCCATTAGTATATGTTATGATTTACTGTATCAAAAGCCTTTTGCAAATCTAGAGATAATAAACAGCACTTCTTATTCTGGTCAATATTTAGTTGTAGCAGCTATTTCTGTATCCCTACATTTGCGGAAACCATATTGAGCCTCATAAAGCAAATTTTTATTACTCAAAAAGTTTGTTAATTTATTACTCATTATCTTTTCAATTTTTTTTTTGAAAATATGGGCAAAACTGATATAGGTCTATAATTATTTGGATTACTATGATTGCCATTTTTAAAAATTGGCATTATTTTTTCAATTTTCATCTTAGTCGGAAATATACCTACTTTTATTGATAATTTGATAAGATGTTTTAAAATGGGAAGTATTTGAATTTGGACTATTTTGATAAATTTTACAGAAATATTGTCATATCCACAAGCTTTCTTTGAATTCAAATTATCAATTATTTCTTTGATTTCTTCAGATGTAATATCTTCTTCACTTAAGAACATTGAATTCAGATGTGTTACTTCATTTGGCCGAAATAAATTTGGAATACTTTGCTTAATTTTAATCCCATCATTGTAAAATGATTATTCATTTCTTGACATATGCTTTCTTCATCTTCTATTTTTTTTTATTGTTAATAATAATTAGATTTTCTATTTGGGAAAGTAACACCTCAAAACTGTCCATTTTAAAAGTATTATATTTTTGTAAAATGTAAAATTATTTTTCCTTTTTCATTTTCTGTAGAAACCTTTAACACGGTAGTAGACATCAAACTAAAGCAATGGGCCGAGTCGGAGCTTCCGCAACAGTCGGTAGATGCGGGCTGGGAGAGTCTGAAATGCGAATTCGAAAGTTTCATGAAGAAAGCTGCCGATGCTCCCGATCACGATGGAATTTTCGACGAACTCAAGCAGTCCGTCGTGAATGAGACAATGCATAGACACAAATGGGAGAGCAAAGCGTCCGAGATGCTCAGGTATGAAGTTTATGATTTTTTCTACCCATAGATAGTATGGCACACATCAGTTTAAAAACCACTCTGACATCATAAATTTGTTAACGAATCGCGGTATGCCTAATAATCAGATGACACCTATCTTTTGTTAATTTATTAACTCATTATAATCCCAATGCTAAGAAAATACCACTGCACACTCATGGTATTTTCAGCTGTGGGATTATAATTCATAAAATTAACGAAAAGTATTATCGATAATAGCCATACCACTTATTCTATTACCCCTGATCTGGACCAACACTATATTAAAGACCTGTACATAGCCCTGTTTCAAACGATCGCCACTGGCGCCACACGACGAAACACATTTACACGGTAGTTTAATGTTAAAACACCATTTTTGCAGAATCTTTTATAAAATAAAAACATGCAAATGTGTCTGTTACAACGAATTTAATATCCATATAAAATATTTGTTTGTTATGTCCCTCTAATTTGACAAGTTCACACGGCATATTTACATTCATTTTCTAAAAAGCAAGCAAGAGTATTTTGGTTTGAAATGAAGTTCATGGCTAGTTGTAGGGTAAGTAAGCATAAAACACATTAGATTTTTCAGTTTCTTCTTTATATAGAGGACTATTGGTTCGCTTTGGAGCTATAAACAAAATTTTCTATTTTCATTCTTGCATACGTTACAAAATACTCTTCCAAAATAATATCTAGAATTTTCGCTTCTTCAGCTGGTTGATCAGATCATCCCATAATAATTCCAAAATAGTGTTTATTCTTCTGCAATAATTCAACTAATGGTCTGTGCAGTGTGCATACCATTTTCTTCATGTGCATGGAAATTTCATGTTATCACAAATAAATCTACCTATAAAACTGCTAAATATTGGACGCAAAGACAATTCGTTACCATAAAAAGAAGGCAAATCGTAATAAAGCTGGATATTTAAAATGTGGGACATTTTAAACGTCAGTAACTGACATACCAATAACCACAGAATACCCCCCTATAACCTATAATAAGTCGCCACTTTTTTCGTCGGGTGGCGCCACCCCGGTCTGTAAACAACAATGAAATATGACGTCATGCTCCGGTCTTTAATGTAGTGTTGGTCCTGCTATTGCGCTATTGCCGATAGTGGCTAAATATTCACTAGTATATGCCCTACACCTGGACTAGTTCAAAACCATTGGCCGGCGGTTTGGCGAGAAGCTGGAATTTAAAAACTTTAAAAAATCGCGTTTGTTTGCAAATAAAAATTATTAGCTATTTTACGGTGGATGTGCAATATTGCCGATAGTTGCTAAATATTTACTAGTATATGCCCTACACCTGGAGTAGTTCAAAACCTTTGGCCGGCGATTTGACGAGAAGCTGGAATTTAAAAACTTGAAAAAATCGCGTTTGTTTGCAAATAAAAATTATTAGCTATTTTATCGGTAGATGTGCAATATTGCCGATAGTTGCTAATATTCACTACTATATACCCTTCACCTGGACTAGTTCAAAACCATTGGCCGGCGGTTTGGCGAGAAGCTGGAATTTAAAAACTTGAAAAAATTGCGTTTGTCTGCAAATAAAAATTATTAGCTATTTTATCGGGAGATGTGCGCTAATGCCGATAGTGGCTAAATATTCACTAGTATATGCCCTACACCTGGAGTAGTTCAGTTCAGTATTATCAGTTGACGTCACGTCACTTTAAAAAAAATGGTCACCCTACTGTGATTTATCGAATATGGTGTCTGTATTGTCAGGGTGATACAGCTAAACACATTAGAAGACAGAACGATTGGAGATAAGAGGGACTGGGACCAGGCAGTGAAATTCCTCGAGTCGAGCGTAAAAGAGAAGATAAAGGAGAGCGAGAGGCACTTGAAAGACTTGCTTGGACCCTCGGCCAAGGAGAGGTGGCTGCACTGGAGGTACCTGACCGACGTGCAAGCCAAACGGGCCGTGGTTAAGAGCGAGCTGGACAAGTTGCTTTACTCCTACGAGGTTAGTAGGATTAAAACAACATCACCTCTACTAAAGCCAAACAACAATAGCACTACGTCACTCTGACATCACTGCCTAGAGGCTATCAGTTAAGTTGTCAAATAATGTCAGTCGTGCTTCTTGCGATAGAACTTATTTGTTTACATCTTACAGAATCATATTCTTGTATCATTTGTTGTGCTCGGCATTGTGTAACTGAAAATGGTGAACAAATGTTGTGTACCGGGCTGTCCCGGTAACTATAAAAGCAGTAGTGAAAAGGCGTACACACTTTCAAGTTTCCTAAGTGCGATAACTTACGTACCTACTCAGCGGATTCGGGCTATTCACAGGGAGGATTTTCAAGTTTCATCACACATTGTCGTGAGTATTTACCTACATAAATCTAAAATCATAATGTTTTGTTGTCTTCACTCTTCAAGAGATTTAAATATTAAACAATATCTGCTTCTGTACGACTAGCTATTCTCATAATATGTTCGATCAAAATAACTACACCTACATAGGTATGTACAGTTCTTCCAGTATTAATTTAAACAGCAAAAAAAACGGAGTTGGCAAATGCTTTCTAATTTGGAAAAGAAATGCTCAGAAATTTGACTAGAGTTTTGTTTGCTATTTCAAAATGCTATACCTACTTGTCTTATTACTTATTACCAACATACGCACAAACATTCCCTCTGCAATAAATTAAATTCGCGTTAATCAAGCAAATTTTCCTTTATTGCAGGTTTGTCACAAGCATTTTTTGGAATCCGATATTTTACGGTTACGGTTCCCCCGTAAATCTCCTGCATTATTTGTTATGTACAGTTTTGTGATTTTGAAAAAATTGCTGGCAATTGAAAATTTTTTGAATGAAAAAAATCTAGCTTGCTCAATTATTTGGCAGAAAATTTCAAACTATGATATTTCCCATGATTCTGACTGCAAAGTTCACTCTACTTCTCAACTGCGGCAGAAAATTATTTCTGATAGTGTTAATATTATTTGAAACAACTATTGTAAAGTTACAAATAATAGCGTCGCCAAAGATCATAATATTCAATATTCGAATATCATGATCTTTGGCGTCGCAGAATGTGTTAAAATGGAAGCTGCTGATAATAAAAGAAAACGAAATCGAGAACTTGAAACACTCACCAAAATCTATCCAGATCCCTGAGAAACAAGTCGTGCCTATCGAACATAAAAAGCCACGTACGTAAAACAGAACATATGATACCTAAAATAAGATGCTCTCAAATGAACTACCTATAATACTATGTAAGTACTTATTAAGATGTATATGGTACGCGACTGCCGGACTTTATTTTCCATTTATCGTAATTATATTTGTTTCAATTTTGTAACTGGTCAAAACTTTGTTTCTTTCACATTTTCTGTATTTTCATAAAATAAACATTATAATATAGTCCTCCTTACGGCAGAATGCGTGCGACGTAAGGGGGAAGAACTCGCAAATATTATAGAATTAGTCATAGTTCAGTAAGTTAATTTTCATATAATTGTTATTTAATTTATTGTTAATATTATTCTTAACGGTGATGCCTTAGATTATGGAGGAAGGCAAACCGTTATAACACTGGCAATTATTTCTCGTGCTTGAGAATGCAACGTTTTTCCCTGTTTACTCATTTTGCACACGTTAACTCCCGAACATGCGAAAAGCCACTGAGCTCTCTGAGCCGGCGGAAAAAACTTGCCAGCGGCCTAAAAAATGAGGTCTGTATGGTAGCCCAAATACGCAGTGAACTTTACGTACTATAGAAACAGGCACAAAACGCGTTGGCTAACTGATTTTGTCAGCCGACTCCTTCGCAGAAGTGCTGTGTTGCCGTATTTCAAAGGCGATGGTAGACGCGATGTTGAAAAAATATATAATAGGTGTTTTATCACACCGCGTTAAAATTAGATGATGAACAAAAATGGGTAAGTGGTCCCGTGATGCGAGCTTTATTTTTTCGGTATAATAGAGTTCAGAAATTCGGCTTCAATATGATAAAACATTGTATTCGCCAATAAATAACGACTACTCGTATAGGAAATCTCGCAACGCTGCCCGCATTCTTTGGAAACGTTTTCTTTCGTGCTTTGGACTATATTAAACATGATCGTTAAAATGTGTGTTTCTATGTCTTTCTTTCTATACCTAGAATCTGATATACAAAGGTGATAAAATTGATATATATTTCATATATTTTTCAAATCTTCCCTTGCTTTAAAATATGTGTTTACTCGGCCTCTTAAGTGTGACGTCACTCTTTTCTTGTTTGGCTTTAGTAGAGGTGGTGTTGATTAAAACACGCCGTCACCTATAACGGCAACTTAACCCTTCCAGAAACACCCGCCGCAACTGAGCTACGACGAACTGACGACGGTGCGGAACAACCTCCAGCTGAACGACGTCATCGTCGATAACGACTTCGTGCGGGAGGTGTGGGACGCCGTGTACAGGCGGCACTTCCTCAACCAGGCGCTCGGCCGGGCGTACGACTGCCGGAAGGCCTTCTACCTGTACCACCAGCAGGCGGAGGTGGAGTGTGCGGACGTGGTGCTCTTCCACCGGATACAGCAGATGATGAAGGTGACGTCGAATGCGCTGCGCCAGCAGATCACGAATCGGGAAGGTAGGGGCGAAACGGGTAATATTTATAATGTAGTATAGTTTTATTTGCATAGACTTTTGAACATAGTTGAACACTCGGTTGAACATATAAAGTGAAAATGCAAGAGTGCCACTTACAAACAAAACCTTATATTATGGATCAGTTAAAATAGTTAAAACATATAAAATAGTTAGAAACCTAAAGAGGCAAGAACTCCAGATATTCGGCTATTGAATATGGCTCAATTGGTAAAATGTACTTATTTTTAAAAATGTTTAGGGATTTCTCCTGCCACATCAGTACCTACAATAGAAGCAAACAATTATAAGGCACATAATATATGTCTTGATAATACAGGCACATACAGTGACCGGCAGAAAGTTGGACACAAATGGAAAACTTTTTTATTATTAATTTCTCAGAAAATTTTATTCTTGATAAAAGTTGGTGCATCATTTCAAACTCAAAACACACATATCAAAATTTAAATATTTTTTTTGGATACGAGGTAGATTCAAAAATGTCAAAATAACTCAAGAGTAAAGTACCCTTATTTTTTAAAATACAATAAAAAGTTACTTACAAAAGTGGTTTGGAATCAAAGGTGGATGTCAGATTTAAAGTCACAGTCACCTAGTAAAAAAAAATATTTACCTTTTTTTTGTATTTTTTTCGACCACCCTGTGTATACCAAGCGCAACTTATCCTCGGATAACACATGAATTTGCTCCTAAACTTTAATTTTCTTCGATTAGCAGCTAAAAATTTAAATTAATCTAAATCAGAGTTTAAAAATATTAAATTTTTGTGTCCAACAAATTTTAAGTTTCCAATTATGAAGAAGTAGGTATACCTACACAAACGCCTATGCCACTTCGGTGCATGGCCTCAAAAGACAATTTATTCATTTATTTATTTAAATTCTCAACAATCAGTAGATTATTACAGAGAATTTTATAGATTAATTACTAAAAAAAACAAGATTATTGCAACATGTTTTTTCTTATTTTTTTTCCCTTTATGTTTTCTTTTTCAGAAATATTTTTGTAGCTTCATTTTAAATCTGGTGGTATTTCTTATACATTTGATTTCTTTTGGAATCTTATTATATAATAAAACTCCATCACAGAGAATTGATTTTTTTCCAAAATTACTTTTAAATTTTTGAATCTGAAAATCACTATTTTGTCTTGTAATTTTGGAATAAACTCTTTGAATAGCAATGCTGGAATATTTTTCTTTTTTAACAACTGAATGAATCGAAATGCATACTTTTAATTTATATAAACTTTCAATATCTAGATATCCTTTTGGTTTATACAAATTTAATTGTTGGTTCCAAGAAAGGTAGTTTATGGATGCATTTAATAATTTTATTTTGCAACTTTTTCTTACAAAATTAGTTACCGATGAATTATTATCCTCAAACACTTTAGTTTTGGCAGTCAGGGAAGTGCCACAAGCCACACATCAAGCCTAATAACTCGAAAAAGTATCTAAATACCTATACCACATACTATCTATCACCGTGTCAGATATCGAAATAATGTGTCAAAACTTGGTTACTACTCAGGGCGATTTCCGTCTAACGTATTTTATAATACACATAGAGTTTTGGCTCCTTCCTGGTATTCTTTATTCAAAGGAGGGAACGATCGTCTTTAGAACATCGATTGTGCAAGTTCGCCATTGGCAACATCATTTCTGCATATGCGCTTAATGGTATCAGTATTTTTATGCTGTATTTAAAAACAAAAACTCAAGCTATCACAGAAAATTATTTATTTGTTTGCAATCTTATTTTTGGGGATTTGCAAATTTCTAGTTCATAATATTATAGGGGTGTAACCCCAAACTTTACAAAATTGAGATAGTTGGGCGTATAATAATTTATAACGGTCTGGATATATTGACAAAAATGCCATATTGCCATATTGAATAAGAAGATACCAATGAATAAAGAACCCCAGGAAGGAGCCAAAGCTCTATGGGCATTATAAAATACGTGCGACGGAAATCGCCCTCTATGGAGACTGAATTTTGACAAAATATTTTTATATTTGACAGTTGTCACGGTGGTTTGTGCTATTAGATATTTGTGTAGTTCTTCGATAAGTACTTTTTGGAGATCTATTATGGTTAGCTGTGCAGCCTGCGGCTATTCCGTGACTACCAGAACAAAATGTTTGGGGGATAACATTCCATCGGTAAGTACTTTTGTAAACCGGAAACGGCATGCCGCCATATGCAGAGACTGGACCGGTTCACCGTAAAGCCCAAATTTGCTCCTTCCTGGGGTTCTTTATTCACCAATATTGACAAAAAAATAATGACAAACATATTTTACACACGTTTCCTTTTTTCGTCATTATTTTGGGATTACTCCTCTATGTTATGAAGCCCTCGAGTGAAACATGGGTTTTATTGTTGCAGCGAGAAGGCTGGACAAAGAAATTAAAGAAGTCCTAGATGACTATAGTCAAGATCAAGAAAAGAAAGTGCAGCTTTTGACAGGCAGAAGGGTGACTTTAGCCGAAGAACTGAGTAAGTCTGTTCCAATATTTTATCCATTATTTTTCTGTTTTCTCCATTAAAAATTTGCATTATCTACCTATCAATAATGTAAACATCAAATTAATTAGGTAATAAAATCCTTGTTTTAAACATCAAACTTTGAAATGAACAGTTTGTAAATTTTGTTAAATAAAAAAAAATACTATTGAAAATATGAAGTAGTCATGGGCATAGTATAGTATGACGATTATTCATGGAGATGATTACAAACTTCATCTTCATGAATAATAACCATCACTGTATATACTTGTTGAATAATATGCCAAGTTCGTTATTGCAACACAAATTAATAAACAAAAAGTTACTCATCCAGGTCACAATTTTTTTATTTTCAGAGAGGGTGCGTCAGATCCAGGAAAAATTAGAAGAATTCATTCAATCCCTCAACAAAGAAAAATAAATTTAATCTAGTCCAATTTTCTTAAGTTTCAACTTATCACTTAACTGCTGGTATTGTTTGTTGTAATTTATACCAAGTTTTAATAAACATATTTTTTATTTTCAAATAGTGTTAAACCGAATAAATTTCCTTTTTTCTCGATTAAGTGCCTAAAATATTTTTATGATTACAATAATTTACATATTTATAAATTTTTTCGGTAGGTATAATCAGTAACATTGGTATTGAATGCATTTTCGGTTTTTGTTGTTGTAAAAATGCTGTTACAATAAAAATTGATTACAGGAAGTGTTTTATTTACTAAATTTAATTTTCCTAATCATATAATACTTATCTGAAAATAGAAAGTCTCAAACAATGGTGTACAATATTATTGCCCTATTTATTTCAAAAGGTCGTAAAGTAAATTAGACAACCCTGGCTTTATTTTTTGTCCAAGGATTTACCCTCTGACCAAAAATCCCTTTGGTCGGAGGATTTACCCAATTTCCCCAATGGGGTTGGGTTAGGTCTAGTTAAACGAGGTGGCGTCGGTTCCATATTGGCTAATTTGTTCGTAAGAGCAGAGGACAAAAAAAGATGTGAAGAAGAAGGACGATACACGAGAGGCTAAAACCCACTTTTTATTCCACGTTTCATTGGTCGACTCAAGGTTGCATGAACACTGTAGCTTGTGCCGTCGATGGAGGAAGGTAAAGATTAGTTTCCTAATGCGAAATACCGACTGACTCAATACTCTTCGGAAGAAGATGGAGCCACCGTCTAATACTTCTCGGCGCGGTGGGGGAAACGAGGCTTCCCAGTCCGACACGGTTGTTCGGTAGATGGCGCACTTGCACCATCCTCGGATTACGTTTCGGCGTTGAGGTGGAAGAGAGGCTTCTGTCCGGTAGATGGCGCACTGCGCACTTGTAATGCGGCTTCCCAAGACGAACTTTTGTTCGGCAGATGGCGCGCTTCGCGGCTTGCCAAATCTGTTGATTTGACCTTGGTTGTTTGCGTTTTTTGTGCTGGTACGAATGAGTCATCGCCATCGATCGACGGCTGGACGATATATTTTAGATTTTGTATTCCAGCGCTCGATTCGAGTCGCCCGGCCGCGGCCCCGCCCCCCTCTTTGCCTATGGAGGCGGTTTTTTTAAAGTAGCGAGTAACGTTATTAATTGTTAATGACAAATTTCTCGAGTTTTTTTAAAATAATCTTTTTATAATGGAGTTACCTACAACGTTGATTGATTCCTTCCTCCATCGACGGTTATAATATTCATATACAACAAGGTGACCAACTCCTGGCTGACGAAAACCGGGACAGTAGTTAGGTACCTAGCCAGGGGCGGATGGGACCACCGGGACACCGGGCAAATGTCCGGTGGGCCGGTCATTCGAAGGGCCCCGGAGGGCCGCCGCAGGCTCGAAGGCTCATCGGCCATCGCATCTTAAATTTTAAGACAGTCTTAACTACTTGACAAAACAAAAGGCAATCATTGTTACAATAATTGTTGTAAGTAGGTAGTTAATTTAAGATAGGACGGTGCAACTGGCCATAATTAATTATTTTTGTTTTGTTATTTTTTGTTCTATTATTTCTTTACGTGTTTTACGGAAACGTAGAAGGGGCACACCATTATTTTATTTTTATTGAACTCGAAATTTCGACTTTTAAAGTCGCAGTCCGACTTTGAAGTCGAAATGCCGATTTTGAACTCAAAATTTTGACTTTGAACTTCGGCTTTGAAAGTTGGAAGTTCATAAAGTCGAAACTTCGAGTTCAATGTCGGAATTTCGAGTTCAAAGTCGGATTTCGAATTTCAAAGTCGAAATTTCGAGTTAAAAGTCGGAATTTCGACTTTATAAAGTCGGAATTTTGACTTCAAAGTTGGCCTTCGACTTTAAAAGTCGGAATCTCGAATTCAATAAAAATAAAATAACGATGTGGTCCTTCTACGCTTCTGAATGTTTTGTTATTTTTATATCTTTATATTTAGAGAAAAAAGTTTTATTTGTTTTACGAGAGTTATGATTTTATTTATGTTTTCATAAAACATGTATATTTTGTTTTATTAAAAAAATACATTATCTACATTGTTTTTTTTAAATTGTTATTATAATAATAATTAAGAAAAGAAAAATGTAAAGCCAAATGAGATGTTTAGGGGCCGCTTGGGAGACAATGCCCGGGCTGGTTAGGTAAAGCCACAGACATATATAGGCGAAGCTATATAGGTCTGTGGTAAAGCCCATCCGCCCCTGTACCTAGCTATTTTTTACCTATAATATGCAACTGTCAAGTTTTGTAGTTTAATCAACTTATGATTTTGTTACAATTATTGATCTAGTTCATGCTTTTAACCAATAAATACCACCCAAGGGAAACAAAAAGGAATTTGTGATAAAGTAATATAACAAAAATAAAATTTAACACAAAGCCACAGGTACATAAATTAAAAAAAAAATACTGGCTGTTTACAATATACAGGGTGGCCCAGGATAAGTGAGCCAATATGTGTAAAAGAAAAAAAAAATTTCGCGTTTAAATTTGATTGTTTGTGGTTCTGATTTGCTTGACTAATGACTGGAAACTAATTTTTAGCATATTTTCGTTTTTGAAAAATCAAGATGGCGTCGACAGCGACCATTTATTTATTTTCATTGTAGGTGAAGTGCCTTTTCCTTTAAAGATAACAAAAAATTTCATTAAGAAAAGTTGTTCCCAATTAAAATTACCCCAGGGTACCAAATTTTGGAAAGATCGGCCTACTTTGTTTTCCCACTTTTTTTTCTAAGGCGCCAAAGAAAAAATGAAAAAATTAAGTAGGCTGATTGTCTCAAAATTTGGTACACGGCAATAAGTTTTAATTCTAAACAACTTTTTCTCATAAAATGTTTCGATACCTTGTATTTAGAAGCCACTTTAGCGCGTTAGAAAAAGGAAAGAGTGAGAAAAACAAAGTAGGTAGGCCCATCTTTCCAAAATTTGGTACCAGGTGGTAACTTTTAATTGGGTTTTAACAAATTACATAGGGTCTTCGGCTCTCTTGAGGGCATGAACATATTTGTCGATTTGTTTTTTTAGCAAAATTGCCATATTTTATTTTCTTCGCTTAATAAGAAATAAACAAAAAATGCATAGCCTCAAGAGAGCCGAAAACCCTGTGTAATTTTCTGAAACTATCTGAGTACCCAGTTGCATAAAGCTTCTTAGTGCCATCAATTTTCAATATGATAGTTTTCCTCTATTTCTTAAAATAAATATGCTAGGGCTATTAAATTGTTTTGCTCAATTTGAGGTATTTTTTATATTGCTCGTCAAGTTGGCTATGGCTGCCGATTTCTTTTGCAGCACCACTTAGCTGTCCAAAATTGCCACATTTTTGTTTCTTCATGATTTTTTATTGTAGGGCGCAAAATAAGTGAGAAAATCGCGGTGGTATAGTTCTAAAATAATCATCCTGTATATAAAAAAATAAGTTGATCAGTTATATAAAATTTATAAAAAATATTACAAAAAGTAAAGTATGAAACAAACATTTAAAAAAAACTATAAGTTTTAAGTACAGGGTGGACCAACGTTTGGCGCCCTGCCGGAGGGGTCACCCATGGGGGCCCTGGTTATGATGTATGTAGGATATGATGTATTCATATCTAAATAGATGTAAATTCTTTGCCTTGACTGTCACCAAATCCAAAGGTAACTCAATTTAGAAAGAGAAAAATATTTCTAAAATTTTAGTTGAAATGTGCATACGGGCAAATTTTTTAAGTCGGTTTTAATTTTTTCGTTAAAGTTTTGTTATATTATTTATGCTGTAAACCGTTGATTGAATCTTCCATCGACGTCTAAACCAAATTTTCTGTATGAATGACAACTATATAAATTAGCTAGACATCATATTTTTTATGCTTAGGTATGTCAGTGTTAATACTTATGCTTATGAAATATTGTGTATAATAAACGATATGCTTTACTAGGTATGCTACTTCAGTACCTATATCACATAGATAATCGAATAACAAAACATGAAGATAATATTATAGGTATATTCCGTTGTTTGAGAATCGACGATATAAACTTTGATTATATACCTATTATAAACAAGGATTAAAGGTATCAAAGCGTTGATGTAGAACTTTGGAGAACAGATACGTCATTGGTCCCTTCCTCCATCGGCTGCGAATATGAAAAAATACTAAGAGATACTTTTTGTTAAACATTTTTCTGAAGTAATAGCTTCATTTCAACCTTAAGTTTGACGGCTCATCCGATCATGTGACACGCCAAGTTTGAAGAAACTATCTCGTATAATTCTAGAGATACTAAAAAATACGTGTATTTTTCTCTAAACTTCTATGCTCTGTATAAAAAAAACTAAGGCCCGTAGAAGAAAAAAATATATGAAGAAGTGCCCTTATTTTGACTCCAAGAATACGTGGTTTCATTTTTGACCATCAGTTCAGTTACACCCTGTATACAGTGTCTTAAGACTATTTTACGGTATAACTTTCCAATACCGCCCTGTTTTCGAGATAATAATAATAATGACAGAAAGTTGGACACAAATGGGAATTTTCTTTATTTGAAGTTTCTCAAAACAAATTATTTTTGATAAAAGTTAGTGCTTGTGCAAATCGACCTGTAAAAATTTTAAAATTTCGATTCATATACAGGGAAGGTTGAAAAATATGAAAATTCCTCAAGAGTAAAGTACCCTTATTTTTAGAACTACAGCAGTATAGCACTAAGAAAAGTTGTTTGGAATCCCAAGAAAATGTCAAATATGAATTCACAGCCACCTACTCAAAAGAAGAAGAAAAATCACACTTTCGCATTTTTTATTCACTGTATAATAGATAATATTAATATTAGCTATGCATTTTGAGGCACATCTTCAAGCATGACAGTACGATACCAACGATTTTTATTTACGTTCAACTAGCATCTTAAAAACACTTAATAACTGAAACTTCTGCAAAGTTTGTCATTTTTTTGTGTCCAGGTAAAATACTACTACAATTTCAAACATAACTTAGCAACTAATTTGTGGAACACAAAAATATTTTAATAGAGCAATAATTTAAGTTATTTAATAAATGACAATTCAACAATAAAAATATCACAACAAAAAAATTATTACGAGAATAAACATTTCAGTGACTACTCTAATGTGACCCTTCCTTCGCTTCCTTTCGTCTTCAACCAGCGACTATCCCACTAGGCAATATAACAAATTTTTGAGGTAATTATGGAACGTAGTGTATGCACCGCCCGATTTTCTTGAAATTTTGGCTACCCACCTATTTTCGAGGTCCCTGACCAAGAATCTAACCTCAGTTTTTTGAGGCCGGACGTAGTTTCCGAGAAAATGAATTTTCAAATTTCCTTTTGACACCCGACACCCCATTTTTCACGGCGACATTTGTGGTTATAATCCAGATAAATTTTTAGTGTACGCAGCTTAAACTGATCACCACCCTATGCTGCAGAAGGCGCAAAATATGGTGGTGATCAATTTGAGCTAAATTCATCTCGATTATAACCAAATATTACCGTGAAAAAGTGGGGCGTCAAAAGGAAATTTGAAAATTCATTTTCTCGGAAACTATGTCCGACCTCAAAATACTGAGGTCAGATTCGTGTTCAGGGACCTTGAAAATAGGGGGGTAGCCAAAATTTCAAGAAAATCGGGCGGTGCATACACTATGCTCCATAATTACCATTTTTGAATACGCTTCTTCAATGTTTGAATACGATTTTGCAGACTTCTAAGCTTCACAACTCACAACGCTTTCGGCTACGGCTTTTTCAACCTGTCCAAGTTCAATTTTTTGTTTTTTTTTATTGGGGACCTTCCCTAGGTATTGCACCTAAAAAGTAAGTATATTTTGTAAAAATATAATGAAATTAACTAGCCATGAAAATTTAAAACCTTTAGCTAAACGTGGAATTTTTAAAGGTGCACGTAAAGTTTCACCAGTCGATTCTACAACACACCGTTGATTGAGGACCATCGACGAACACACGTAGTCTCCCTTTCAATGTCTTGTGTTAAAAGTGTTGTTCACAGACCTACAATAACCCGAAGCTTTATGAAAAATATATAAAAATGTAACATATAACTTACCTTAGAATGTTTCTTGACTACAAAGTCAGCCCTTTTTATGGCCTGCATCCATTTTGCCCTCAAAACCGGATCCTTAGGAAAGGCAAAAACGGACACTTTTGGCTTTGGCTCGGTTAGGTTAGGCAGTTTGGGCGTCGATTAATTCGTTCCTTCATCGACGAATTTGGGACACAACACTTCTCGGGCATGGCTGAGAAAACACAAGAAAACACCCATTTTGATATTATACATACAACCAGAGACTTGCCTTGATGGCAAGACCTGCCTTGATGGCAAGTCTCTGTATACAACAAAACACACTTTCACTTCCTAAGCTCCGTATTTAGGTATCCTTTATCTGATGGCTCAAAACATGAAATGTTTTTGATATGCACACACTAATTATCGGACTAGAACACCACTGGTCCTCTGCACACTACTGTATCCCCCAAATACACGTAATAACAATCACAGATTACCCAGTAACAATAATATAAGTGGAAAAAAGTAAACGAGGAAAACGAGGAACAGATACAGATCAAAAACAAAAACAGCTGGATGTCGTCGCGTCGGACGATGCCTGATGCCTCAATGGCCTAAGCGCTGGGGTCGATACGACAGTAGTTGTATGGCCTTGTCCATAGGTGGCGGTGCGCTGACCGCGTAGTTTCCTGCGCTCTTCCGTCGTCGATGGAGTGACCTTTTGCCCGAACCGTTGATTGAAGATTCCTTTCTCCATCGACGGACTCGAATGGTGGTTTCGGAATTTGGCGCCACCGTACGGACGCGTGTCGGTGAAATGAAAGAGAACGAGATAGAAACATTTAGTAACAAGTGGGAATGTGACAGACAGACCATAAGGATCATATTCGCATGCCACCCTAAGGGAGGATATCTTCCCCTTCTTCAATCAACGCTTGTGCTCTATATGTAGGTTTCTATTATGGCATTTTATTGCAAGGAATATCTTTAGATGCCTGTACCCACAGAAAATATGCGCTAATTTTCTGTGCCTGTACCTGTAGTTTTCGCCAGACATTCGGCGCGCACCGACGACGAGACCGTAACCTTGAGTCGACGACACAGACTCAGTCGACCAATGAAACGTGGAATACAAAGTGGGTTTTAGCCTCTTTTGACGATACCTTGAAGGTAAAAGCAAGGTACGTTCGAGGTTTGAATGCAGCAGTTCGGAGTACCCGGGAAACGATGGGTTACTATGTGCATTCTAAGCATCGATGCCAAACGTACCCTAATGTTAGAAGACGTATTTTATTTTTAGATTTCCCCGATTTACGAGTTTGAACCAGAAATCTTAAGTTATTTTTTGAGGTACATGTTTAAAGTTTCCTTCATTCACTGTTAAGAATTTATGAATTTTCCAGGCAACTTGAAAAAGTTGTCTTTCGATCAGTTTGGTGGCGAAAAACCCAATTAAAAATTAAATGGATCTTATTGCGCCACAAATAAATTTTAGAAAATGTCCAGAAATCTTAACTTTGAATTCGGCGTTGATGGTGTTACTGGAATTTAAAACTACTGGGATGGTTTTCAAAGGTGATCACGAAACGCAAGCAAGGATTATTGAGGTTAGGTCCCACCTAACCCCATTCTTCTGCTGGTTAGGTTAGGTTAACTGATGACGGTTTTCGGCTGGGCACCTGACATGTGCTCGGCCCAAGAACGGTGCTGGGCCCGCCGCTCGGTCCCGGTCTAAGGTCAAGATTGATGATATGGTGGGATTGGTGGGTTGTGTTGTCAAATGTTTTATCTAAAAGTGGCCCGTTTTCGTTTGATTACATTTACGTTTGTTTGAATGGTAGAGATCGTTTGTTCCCAAATGGAGGACAAAATTTAGCCTGTTTTTTTACTGTAACTTTTAGCTCTTATTAGTTATCACCTTCAAGTAATGTTCTAGCACTTTCCATTGCCAAAATTATGTCACAATCTAGTGCAACATCTGCTAACGATTTTATTACTGAAACCAGTGTCTTGAATTCAAGTGAATCTGTTTCCCAATCAGTATGCATTGTTCCGCAAAAATCCAGAGTGTCCACGCAAGTGAGCATTTTGATAGAATCGCTGATAAAAAACTTGTGCACGATTTACGAAAGCGACACGAAGAAGGCCTCTCAAATGTACAAATTGATCTGCGACACACTCTACAAGATGGACCTCATCGACGAGAGTTATATTATGACGGAGTTTGAGGGGATGCGAAGTCAGTACCAACGTGCTTTTGTGCACTTGTTAGCATCGGTCAAAGGCGGAAATGAAACTATGCCTCTGAGGCCGATCTGGCCAACGACTGACGTTAATTCTCATTATATGAGGGAGTTTGACGAGGTGGAGTACATTGCTGGCGGAGGATTTGGTCAGGTACTTATGTGAAAAACTAAAATAAAAGTTTATATCAATCTGCAAAACTTGCTATTTCTTTGCCTGTTGTACACCTTATTGTTTTCACAATTTATCCTCTTGTGGGTCTTAACTGATATTAACTATCTTTTTTTTAACTTAATTGCGGATATTGCAGATAAATAGATGTCATGTTTTAGCATGAATTATGCTAACATATTCCTCAACATGTTCATAAAGGTTATTTAATACAGTAGGTAATTTTCAACAATGTGGGTGACGTTACTCAAGTTTACGATATGCAAAAGTTCTTACTACCCGAAATTTTATGTACCCAACAAAGTGGATATACGGGATATACTGTAACTTTAACAATTTTTTTAGGTTTTTAAAGTAAAGCACAAGTTGGATGGCACCGAATATGCTGTAAAGAAAATCCCCATTCACTCCGAAGGCATAGAATCTGTCAAAAATTATTTGTCGGAAGTGAAAACCTTTGCCAGCATGAACCATCCCAACATTGTCCAATACAAAGCCGCCTGGCTCGAAATCGGACCCCCTTCGACAAACAAAGCAATAAAATGCCTTGAATCCGAAAATACCGAATCTACCCGACCTATTAAAATTGATAACCACGTTTCGACTTACATTTACCACGAAGACGTTACCGACTCGCTGCCCGACAAGCAGCAAAACGACGATAGCTCAGACTTTGTTATAGACTTTGAACATAGTGTTAGCGGAACGGTACATTTGTCCACAAAGAAAGAAAGGAAAAAAATGAAAAAGAGGCAAAGCCTTTCCGAAGGAGGTGAATCTGTTTCGAAAATCGATCTCAGATCGGAAATTAGGGATTTAGAGAAAATTAGGATACAGAGTAGGGATAAAGTTAAGTGGGCAACACTCTACATCCAGATGGCCTTGTGTCAGTCTACGTTGAAGCAGTGGTTGGAGAAGAGGAATGCAGTGGCCGTGTCCGATAAGGCTGTGGTACTTTGCAACGATCAAGCGATAAGGATGAACACCATCAAGCAGATTTTGCTACAGATATTGAAGGGTAAGTGAAATTCACCTTGTTGTGTCATGAAGTCAGTTTTATTTAAGCCCTATTTTGGTGAGCAGGGTTTAGGTTAAGGCAGGTTTTGACAAATTTTGTACAAGTTTATCTTACAATGACGATGACAATAATATAAACTTCAAATTTGTTTACTTTATATCAGCCGAATTCGAGCGGATGACCAGGTTGAACCAGGTTATAAAATTTAAATTATTAATAAATTTTACATATTTATTTATTATTATATGGTTTTAAGGCACTGTGAACACACCAGATTTTTCTATTATCATAAAAATTATTTTAATGTTAACTTTCTTATAATCTAACTTTTTATAACATGGTTAAAATCGGTCATCGGCTCGAATTCGGCTATTATAAAGTAAACAAATTTGACCGATAGTCCATCCGTGATGACAGATTTATAACCCGTTGGCTGTGTCTAAGGTTACCAAGCTTTTTGAGCATTTTGCTTGCGGCGCTTAAGCCCGCGATACTTTAGACGGCTCTCGGATTTGTCATTTATGTTGGTAGATGTATAGCAAAAATTAATAATTGCTTCTGGGGTACTCCTACTTTGGAGTATTGTGAGGGTAAGAATTATTATCATTAAAGGGCGGAATATATGCATTTAATTTCAATCGAAATATGCGCATATATATGCTTTATTTTTATTTAAAATATGCAATAATATGCATTTATTTTTTATTAAAAAACAACAAAACTGATTTTAGAGAAAAGGTTTATTTAAAAAAAATGAAAGGAAAACAAATACATAAAAAAATACCAACTATAAAAACATTTTAATTTGAAATTGTTTGTAGGAATTTTTGATTAAATACTTTTCAAAGTTTTCCAATAAAAATCTTTGCCTTCTGTCGGTAAAAATATGTTTATATACAGTGTGACCCATTTGTTTTGGGGTCAGTCTGTAAAAAGTGTATCAATCGTGCGATTTGGCTGATTTTTTTTTTAAATTGTAGAGCTCGATGAACTGCACATTTTGAACAAAAATTGCCTGGTTCGCATAAAATCCAAAGCCTACTATGACCGTTTTTATGAGCAAAATTTTAAGAAACCATATTAGCGTTTTTTTTTGAAAAAATCTGTGTGCGCCAATGGATTGAGCACCCCTCGAAATGGGTATGTACAAAATTTCATCAAAATATTTCAAGTAATAACGATTTTGTAGAAAAATTAAAAATGCAGCCAAGGTACGTCTTTATTTTCAAAAATTCAAAGTTGGCCATGGAAAATAATTGAATTGTAATAATACAACCTTATGCTTATAAACACAAAACATAAAAACAATTAAAGTTATAAAATTTTTGTAACTTCTACCAAGCCTCCATTTTCTACAATGCATTTGTCGTTCCTCTTGCGTACATTCAAAATTACATTTCGTATTTGCTGTGGAGTAATTTCCTCACAACTACGGTTTATCCTAGCTTGCAGTTCTTGTAAATTATGGGGTCTTGACTTATAAACATTTTGCTTAAGTGTACCCCAAAGAAAAAAATCTAAAGGAGTTAAGTCCGGAGATCTCGGTGGCCACTCACAGAAAGGACTATTTCGCCCTATCCAACAGTTTTCAAAATTATTATCTAGCCAGTTTCTGATTAAACGAGCATTATGAATAGGACTGCCATCTAACTGTAACTTTAAATTTAAACGGTATCTTAATGGTAACTCATCTAAAGCATTTCTAAATTCAATTTCTAGAAAATTCAAGAAGCCAGCCGCATTCAAATTCCCTTCAAAGAAAAATGGGCCAATTATTCTGTCGCGTAGTATTCCACACCAAACGTTAATTTTTTGTGAATATTGTCTCCTTGCATTTATTATAAACTCTGGATTTTCAGCTGACCAGTGACGGCAGTTTTGACTTGATACTACACCATTTGTAGTAAACGTGGCTCGTCGGTGAATAAAATTTCATTTAAAAAGTTGCCATTATGGAGATATTCACCTTGCAGCCAATAGCAAAATTCTAATCTTCTCTCCTCATCTCCTGGTTCCAGGGTGTGCAAAAATTTTGGCTTAAACGGTTTTATTTTGTTTTGTCTCAAACATCTCCTTATACTCTCTCTGGGTATATGAAGGTCTAAACTAGCCGTTCGAACACTATTTCGAGGATTGTCACTAAAGTATTGCAGAATTTGATTGTTATTTTCAACAAGTCCACGGCGTCCATTTTGCCTAGTTTTTAATAAATTTTTAGAAATCGATCCAGTTTCATCAAAAATATTGTTTATACGTTGTACAGTACTTCGACTCTGTCGTTGTACAGTACTGATCTAGCTGGGTGTCTATTGTTAAATTCGGCCGCAGCTTCTGCTGCCGAGCGCTCGTTGTCGCCCACGAGTCGAACAATTTCTATTTTGTCTCTTATGCTTAAATATTCCATAATTATGATAATTAATTGTATTGAGCACAAACAATTTCTGAACTCAATTTAGACAGTTTGACACTTAATAAAAGTAAACAATTCAATTATTTTCCATGGCCAACTTTGAATTTTTGAAAATAAAGACGTACCTTGGCTGCATTTTTAATTTTTCTACAAAATCGTTATTACTTGAAATATTTTGATGAAATTTTGTACATACCCATTTCGAGGGGTGCTCAATCCATTGGCGCACACAGATTTTTTCAAAAAAAAACGCTAATATGGTTTCTTAAAATTTTGCTCATAAAAACGGTCATAGTAGGCTTTGGATTTTATGCGAACCAGGCAATTTTTGTTCAAAATGTGCAGTTCATCGAGCTCTACAATTTAAAAAAAAAATCAGCCAAATCGCACGATTGATACACTTTTTACAGACTGACCCCAAAACAAATGGGTCACACTGTATAGAAAAGCTTCTCTCAACATCTGGCGATGTAATAGGACAATATTTTAATTTGGGTAGTAAGTAAGGTATAAGGCCAAGGTGCAACTTCGTTGGATAATTTATCATCAAAAATACTCTACTGCCATTAAAGATTTGAACCCTTCATTCTTTTCTACAGTAGCATCAGCATTTAATTTTTTTCTAACTTTAATACCTACAATATCACCGGTAACCTTTCTACATTTAGCGGAAAATGTTTGAACAAAATCAATCGATTCGCTTAAACTTAAATTACTATTTTCTAATCAATTATATCTGGTATAAAACTAAAATTTTAACTTTAATAAAAACAAGTAGGTTAGCCGCATTTTTCAGGATTTCTTGACTTTACACTACACACTGCGAGTTGTCTCTGGGCTCTCATAATCTTGGTTATATCTTATATCTATAAATAAGTATAGGAAAAACATGCAAATATGCACAAAAATATAGTTTTTCCAGAAATATGCAATGTTTTGCAAAATTGAATAAAATATGCAAAAAATGCATATATATGCAATTTGCATATATTCCGCCCTTTAATTATCATTATTGTTATATACCATCTTAATCAGTAAAATATGCTTGCCAATAAGTTTGAGTGAAAAAAAGGATGATAGAATTTACCTTTTTGAGAGTTTTGGGCTGGGAGGAATGGGATATTCTAAAATTTCCAGTAGTACACTCAGCTCAGTCAAAAAATACGAAAAAAAAGTAGAATTTGAAAGTCAAAATTTACCTAAACCTATTAAAATAGATGTCCATATTGATGCTGGCCTTATTGGTGACACTGTGTATGAAATGCCATCTTTTTTAGGATTGGATTATATTCATTCCAAAGGCATCGTCCACCACGACATCAAGCCAAGCAATATATTCATTGAAAACGATAACGGTAGTGTTGTGGTTCAGTTGGGTGATTTCGGTTTGGCATGCCCATTGCAGAGCGTCAGGCATAGCCTGGCTTTCGGAACTAAGATGTATGCTGCCCCTGAACAGTTGGCTGGGAAATGCGATCCAAAGGTAAGGGGCATCCAAGGAAGCAGCTTTTTAAAGATTTATAAGCTGTTAGTAATTTGTTTTTTAATGTTTGATTTTAAGCGGATTAATGGACATTTTCTACACTTTTTTTAAGTGCGCAGACACTGAAGTTCCTTTTTATGACTCATGTGGTTTAAGTATGTAAATAGCAGTCCGGCCGAAAGTACAGGAGAGAGCGCGATTGCAAGAACCAAACCATGAACTTCTTGCAGGAACCAAACTCGCATAAGCGACTCCTATAATGGTAAAAACCATGGGCTCGAACGTAAAATGTCCTTTACTCAATGGTAAAAGCACAGGAAATATTCACTGCCGAAAGTGGCCACGGTGGCGTTGCTCGTACCGGCGCTGACTTTTTTAGACTGCATATTTTTCTGCCTTCGATGGACCTCGGTTCAAGGCAGGCACATGCATATGTCTTTAAAGAAAAACACCGCTATGGCCAAGAGCACTGGACAAATGTGGGTTCACGGTATCGCTCCTAAATAGCTTTACCCGTGTAATTCACTAATTGTCCTACACTCACTGGGATTACTACAGTTTTCTAGGGTTTTCCGTAGTACTTGAGCGAATGCTATCCTAGATTTATCGGGAAATAAGTCGGCCCTAGCCGCACATGGCAACGAAGACAAAATAATAGTAATTGCGCCCCTCCCCCGCACAAGCATGTGGTTGCTTCTGGGGTACTCCTAGTTTGGAGTATTGTGAGGGTGAGAATTATTATTATAAGATTATTATTAGTACAGAACAACAAGAAAACATTCACTGTCACTTTGACACACCAAACCGAAATTTTCCTGAGTCCGCTCAGGAAAATATATACAGTGTGTCCACGGATAGAGTTCATGTGGGTGTAAATGACAAAAAAAATTCGAGTTGAAATTTGAGCTTCTGGGGATCAGCCCTGCTTGGTTTTAAACTAATTTGTGACATAATTTTACTTTTGAAAAATCACGTATGCCTTGAGAATTTTGAAGAAACTAATTTTCCTAATCAGTAAAGTGCCCTTTCTGTAGGTTTTCCGACAAAATGTTATTAAGGAAACTTGTTCAGAATGAAGAACTGAGTAGGTTTGCGAAATTTCGAAGAAAGTCTAGGCCTACTTTGATTTTTTGGTATTTTTTCCCACTTTTCTTCAGAAAAGTGCACTTTGGGTAGCTTTCACATTAAAATGTTATTAAGAAAACTTGTTCACAATGAAAAACCGGATAGGTGTGAAAGAATTTCAAAAGCCTAGGTATACTTTGATATTTTTCTGCCAAAAAATTTAAAACGCATAAAAATTAAAGTAGACCTAGGCTTTTGAAATTCTTTCACACCTATCCAATTTTTCATTGTGAACAAGTTTTCTTAATAACATTTTAATGTGAAAGCTACCCAAAGTGCACTTTTCTGAAGAAAAGTGGGAAAAAATAGACTTTCGAAATTTTACAAACCTACTCAGTTCTTCATTCTGAACAAGTTCCCTTAATAACATTTTGTCGTAAAACCTACAGAAAGGGCACTTTACTGATTAGGAAAATTAGTTTTTTCAAAATTCCCAAGGCATACGTGATTTTTCGAAAGTAAAATTATGTCACAAATTAGTTTAAAACCAAGCAGGGCTAATCCCCAGAAGCTCAAATTTCAACTCGAAATTTTTTTGTCATTTACACCCTATATGAACTCTATCTGTGGACACACTGTATAAATAAAAAAATCCGATTTTTTTTATTTAAATCCGATTTAAATAAAAAAAAATCCGTAAATTAGGCAAAACAACCTACTAAACATATTTTGCTTTGACGAGCTCAAGACCAAAAAAAGAATACTTGATTTTATGATATAGATTTTACTGGTTTGAAGAAGAATTATTTTTATGTTATACAGGGTGTCCGGTAATAACTAAAACAAGAAAAATGGAAAAAATGACGAAAAGTTCATATGAACATAGGTCCGCAGATGTTTGGTTTTCGAGATGCAGGGTGTTGAAATTTGAAATTGAAATTTTATTTTCGATTTTTTTAAGTAACTTTTTGAAATGACAAAATTTTCTTGCAAAAAAACAACAACAAGTTAATTAAACTGTCAAAAAATAAATGCGCTTCTTTATTTCAATTTTATTTTGAATTTAATTGCATACGAGTGTCGATATGCACCTGCATCGATGCAGAAATTTGTACATTTCTCGAAAACGGTCACTTTTGGCGTTATTCACCAAGTATACCTTTTTTCCTTAGAAAACGTGTGGGAAGAGGATACATTCACAAAATGTCGTAAAAGTTTACTGTCAAAAAAGTTAGGGCAAATTAAATTAAATAATGATAGCGTACGCAGAGCCCTCTATGGATTACACCAAAAATAATACCAAATTATAACTTCTTTCCTCAAAAAACGGCTACCAAATTTTGCCAGAAAATTTTGTCGTCTCAAAAAGTTACTTAAAAATAATCTAAAATAAAATTTCAATTTCAACAACCTGCATCTCGAAAACCAAACATCTGCGAACTCATGTTCATATGAACTTTTCGTCATATTTCCATTTTTCTTTTTAATTTTTCAAGTTGGTGCATTCAGTATAATATCTTGACAAAATATGTATAATGGGTTTTTGCTCTATGTATCATTATTAATTGGGCACCCTCTATATGACGATTGACCATAGCTTTAAAATACGTTTAAAAAATGGCCAAGTATCCTATTCTAAATAATGATTGCAGAGCGACATGTACTCATTGGGCATAGTCCTATACGAACTGGTAGAGAGCTTCAAGACTGACATGGAACGTGCCCAGCACATAGGCGAGCTGCGGAAGGGCCACATCTCGCCAGATCTCCCAGTCAAGCACCCGGAGATGGCCCAGTACATCGGCAGGTTGATTCTCAAGAACCCGAGGGACAGGCCGGACACCACCGAACTCCTCCACCTGCTCCGATCCTCGGAGTCTGAGCAGATCGAGCAGTTGAAACTTCAGCTCGCCGAGAAGGAAGAGCAAATATTGCATTTAAGAGAGTTGCTCAAGGCTCACGGGATTAAGAGTGTCTAAAATTAAAATTTGTAGGCAGCAATTGGTTCGCTAAAATTGCGATGTATTTTTGGATTCGATTCAATATAAATAATCAACTTTTTTAGTAAACCAATTGTGTTATTAAATTTTGATAGTACAAAGGAGGGAGGAAAGTAATTTCTGGTAGAGTGAATTTTGTTTTAGAAATCTCACGTTAATCCAGAGTTAGCTTTCGTATTTTTAAGTCGGCTTTTATTACGAGACTGGTCATTCTTAGGATTGTGTCTACCGGAAAGTATTGACAATTTGTACTTATTTAAGATAAAATGGTGATATGTAAAAATCGTGATACTACTGATTTATATGTTTTAAATAAAATCCTTTTTTATCAAACGCATTTTATTATTTCAGACCAATTAAAATTCTGTTCCTCCTCCCCGTCAGGGATTGAAGCTTGTGTGAATAAAAATAATGGTTGTTAGAATATTTCCACAAAAATTTATAAAAATACACAATATCTGTGTCCAAAGAACAATCAGGGCCGCGCTAACACTCGGCGGCGCCTGTGTGTAAAAATTTCGGTGGCGCCCATAAAAATTTAGTTTTCAAAAACATATTCATTTTGATTTTGTTAAATAAAAAAGTAGATAAGTAGAAACAAACAAAAATTTATTAGTATAAAGTAATCCAGTAAATATACCTACTTTGTATATACAGTGTGTTCCAATTTGATACTGGACACCCCAGAAATACAGGGTGAGTTTTTTTCGATGCCCACTATGGGGATCTTGGAAACTGGCAGAGCTAGAACAAAGGTTAAATGGGGAAAGAATTGCAGTTTTGAATGCTCAATCTAATGCCCCTTTTGGATTTTTAAAAAAGTTCATAGCTCACTAGATATTTTGAAAAGAGTGATTTTTTGCTATTTCATCAGATCTCTGTAGCTCCGTTATTTCAGATTACACAGAAAAACTGTAGAGACAAAAATTGTAGATAATTTCGGACATAATAAGATAATCTGATCCAATTTTTTTTGTTGTTTGTAATTTTTGAGATATGACATAAACTTGTGTTTTTTTAAATGTAAATCATAGTTGGCTGTGGCCTTATGAAATCTGCCATTTTTTGAGCTTTCCAAATATAATAATACTCTGCATAGTTATTATAAAAAAATAAAAGAGCTATAGCTAATTTTCTGTTTTTTTTTTAATTTTCACATAGTCAGCCATGGAATATTTTCATCTATTTTATAATAAGACATACTTCAAACTTTCAAATATTTTATTTTTAGCTGGTAACGAAATGTGGGAGATAAATTAAAAAATAAAAACATTTTTTCACGATGATCAAGTTTCCTTAATAATATTTTGACGTGAAAGCTCCAGAAAGGACACATTTCTAGGAAAAAAGTGGGAGAAAAAGGCGAAAAAGCTAAAAATCAAAGTAGGCCTAGACTTTTGAAATTTTGTAGTTCTACTCAGTTTTTCACAAGTTTTCTTAATAACATTTTGTCGTAAAAAATCCCTAATAGGGTTTCTTGAAAATTAGCTATTTTGAAAAATCATAGCAGGCCTTGAAATAATTAGCCCATCCAAATACCACCGCCTATGAGATATTCTCCCTTGGGACTACCAATAAAAAAATTGAGACCATTTGTTTTCCTTGTCCTTCATATATAGTTCTGAGGTGTCCAGTATCAAATTGGGACACACTGTATAACATAAAATATGATAAATATATGAATAATTATAAAATTAAAAAATCTCTTTGGCTCAAAAAAAAAAACAACAAAACAAATAGGTACTCAGTACAAGGTCTAACTATAATATTTTTGTCTGTTCGGTATCTTCCTCTAATACCTAATGTCACAAAATAAAATAATAATTAATACATAATATACATATATAAGATATAAAAAAATCTTTCGAATACTATTAAAAGTCAACAATACATTTCAGTAAGCAATTTAGAAAAAATCCACTTTTCGTGCTTTCAAGTCAGCTTTATGGCGCCCATCGAATTTTGGCGTTTTTTGGCGCCCCTTCGCACCTGGCGCCTGTGTGCGCCGCACACATTGCACACGTGGACGGCGCGACCACAGAACGCGGCCCTGAGAACAATCCTGAACCAGTTCCGAACTATAACAAAAATTAAATAAGTCTTGCGCCTGATGTAAACAAGAACGTATCCGTTGAGAATTTCGCCAGAGTCGCACTGAGGCACGTCCTTTATTTAATTTTACTTTTACAATTGTTTGCGTCAAAATATTTTGGAAAAAAAATTATTGGCTTATTTAAAATGAGTCAAATTATCGATAAAATTATTTGTGGCAGTGTCTAAATAGCTGAAAACAACAAGATAAAACCGCATAAATACGCTTTTGTGATCGAATACATCCCTGTTGCCAGACGCGCTGATATTTTTTGGCCTATTGACCAATCGCCTTATTTCTCGGAACGTCATCGATCACGTGCTTTTATTTACGCGAGGCGTAAGAGTTACTTGATTTTAATCGTTGATTTTTAATACTTATAGTAACTCTCCATATCATTGGTGCGTTTGAATTTTAGAATGTCTTTCTTCAATCACATAGACGATTACTAGTTCAGAACACATAACACAATGTATTATGTGTTATTGTTGATTGCCTTCCTCCATCGACGGTGTTATGTGGTTCAGAATTAGTTCGGGTTCGCTCCGTGAACATAGCGATTATTTCCGTTTCTCTGTGGTTCTATCAAGGAATATTTGATTTTTCATAATGATGGGTAAATCTAGAAGTCTTGGATTAGGAGAGGTATGAGAAGGGTCAATAATGTCATAGTGTCATTAAGTATTTGCTGATTTTAGGATTGATAGGTATATATTTTCTATCTAATTGTATGTCAATATTATAGGTATTTTTGTATTTAGGTTATATGATTTATTGTCGAATTGATGAAATTCATGGATGAGATACTTTTTAAATTATTGGAAATTAGTGTATGTCTGGTTGCTCTCGATAACGAAAGTTAGGCATAAATAAATATGGATAACATTACGGAATATTATTTCTCTTTTAGATTTTTATAGGAGAAAAATATCCACCATGTTTGGCAGTGGCTTTACCCCCCCCCCCCCAAAAAAAAAAAAGATCTGCCATCAGTGGCGGCGATAAGGATTCTGCCCCCCCCCCCGCGCCAGATTTTAACAGGTCATGCATACATGTGGTAATAAAATCTGGAAATACCGATATTTGGTCTCAGATGCTAAATTATAAGAAAAAAACGGGATATACACAGTGTAACTTAAGTATGTTAAAATATCTCATGTTGGTGATCCTCAGCCGATTCTAAGATAAAAAGTTCATATAAACGTGTCCAAATATTCTTCGTTTTCGATATACGGGGAGTTAAAATTCTCTAAAAAAATCATCGTTTTCCTATAATTTCCTTATTTGTACAGCTTTTTTAACCAAATTTGTACACATCATACTTGGCTAGGGGCCATTTAAATGTGTTACTTCCAAGCTTTAGATTGAACCAGTGGGGGAGATATGGGTAAATTGGAAGAAAAATTCAAGAACAAAGTTAATACACTGCACTGTACGAAATTAAAGTCGGTAACAGTTTTGGATGGAGCATATGTTTCCGGACAAAAAGTGTTTCTTGACTTCTTCTTGTATCTATCGCCGTTACGTGGGAAATTAGATTTTTTAAATTTATTTCATCGCATTTACAAAAAATGTCAGGTATTTAAAAAGGGTGGGGAAAAGATCAAGATCTTGTTCTCAATTAGAAACAAAATTTTGGAGGTTTCAAGACAACACAACTAATTTCCAAAGAAAATATTTATTAAGTATGATAAAAGAGAAAGCATTTTTTTAATTAGAAATATTCTGCCAAGCTTTATTTTGCCACTCCAAATAATACAGATACCTACCCTTATCTACTAATTGCCTTAAATATAAAATCTTACCATTGCTAAAATCTCTGTCTGGTGCTAGTAAACAAACATCACGTATCGTCGCAGAATTAATCTATTGTTCTATAAAAATTCAAAATTCCGCTATTTGTCCTAATAATACGCCAATTTTTAAGCTAAAACAAAGTTACCAACGCAGGGACGGGCAGCATACTAAACCTCCTAATTTCAAAACGGCCCGTAATTTGGTCAAAAAAATAAATCGAAAATTTGCTTTTTTACCAGTGTTGTATGAAGTATAAATTAATTTCGGAAAAATTTATCTAAATATAAAGATGTAAGAGAATTGACGCTATCTGCTACAAACACACAACCTGCCGGAAAAAGCCCTAAAAATTGATCAAAATATGAAGGGAAGATAAAAAAAACATGAAAAATAGGTTAATACTTACAAAAAAGGACAAATCCTAATTCGCAGTAACAGAGTGTTCAAAACTACTCAACAATATAAGTGAATATTTTTCGTAATAATTACCTCCATACCAGTTCAAAAGATAATCTAAAAAACATCAAATAAATGCAGAAAATTTGACAAAAAATTGCATTTTGTTGTATTTTTCGGAGTGTTTTAATAATTTACCCACAATCTGCTAATTGTTTCCTGAAATAGAAATCTTTTAAGTCGATTTTTAGCCTAATAGCGTTAATATTTTGCCAAAATTAATATTAGTTAGGGGCCCCTTCCGGAGCTGGGCCCCCCCCGCACGGCGGGCTCTGCGGGCGCCTTATCGCCGCCAGTGTCTGCCATGCGATTTTTATTTTGAAATAATTATCATCACATATCGTCTTCAAATCATAGATAGAATTTTTATTATCTATTTGAAAAATAATTGTAATTCGCCCCCTCCCCCGCACAAGCAATAATTTGTTTCTGGGATACTCTCGGTTACCTACTGTGAGGGTGAGAATTATTATATTATTATTTTGTAAATAACTTACCTCCCCCCTCCCCTTCAATTTTACATTCTGGTTGCTCCACTGACTGTTGGACATTTTAATTAAACAAATTGCTAAGCAATAATTATAGTTTATTTTCACATTTGAAAATAAACTATTATAAAACATAAGTACCTCTAATCCTACGATACAATAATTGTTTAATTCCAGTTTTCAGGCTAATATATTTACCAGAATTTTCTGAAATTTAACTCTAGAATTCGTAAATTAATTTGTAACCGGAAGATCTGCATACACATTTTATTTTCAGTGCAGTTTCAATAATTATTTCTTGGGTTCATGATTTTTCTTATGAATTTGATTTTCATTTAAGATTTCTTTCAGTTTCTTCATGATCTCTTCATTAGGGCAATGTGGAGCTTTCGTTGTTCTAATTATTAATGTTCTAAAAATTGATATTTTTCCGTCAAGGTTTGCGATTTTTAAATGGATAATATTGTATGTTTTATACCTTGCATATCAGTTTTATGTTTTATGTTTTCTGTGCAGCTAAGAAAAATAACTATTGCTCTTCAGTTGTGTTCTATTCTGTTCAGTTGTGACATAATTTTAGTTTCGAAAAATCACGTAGGTAGGTATGCCTTGGAAATTATATGACGAAACACGAAACTAATTTTCCACATCAGTAAAGTGCCCTTTTTGTAGGTTTTGCGACAAAATGTTGTTAAGGAAACTTGTTCCGAATGAAAAACTGAGTAGGTTTGCGAAATTTCGATTACGGCAAAGTATATTAAGAAAACTTGTTCTGCTAAAAACTTAAAACGCACAAAAATCAAAGTAGACCTAGGCATTTGAACCTCGAAACCGATTATAGTTTGTATCCTGTTTGTATCGCCTAGCGTGAGCGGCAACTTTAAAACAGCCAATGCACTATACAGGGTGACATAGAAAAAAGTACATTACATAGTGCCACACCATAGAGGACACTAAAATAAGAAAAAAAGTTCCTATGAACATGGGTCCGCAAGGCCTTCGGTTAAAAGATACGGGGTGTTGAATTGTAATTTTTTTTATTTATTTGCAAAAACAATGATAAATACTAGAACAATTAAATTGTAATGGTATGATGAAAAATATGATTAATTAAACAAAACATTAAGGTTTTAGAAGATGTTCAAATTGTTGCCCTTGTACTTCAATACATTTTTCCATTCTTCTTCTTAATGATTGACGGCATCTTTGAAATATTCCTGGGTCATTACGAAATCTATCTGCCGATTCCATAATTCTTATCCATAACTGTGCTTCATTATGTATTTCTACAGCATAAACTTCATTTTTCGTAAATCCCCAAAATGAAAAATCGAGGGGATTAAGGTCGGGACTACGAGCTGGCCAGGGTACAGGCCCTCCTCGACCAATCCACGTATTTCCAAATCTCCTGTCCAAATATTCTTTTGCCACTCGAGAAAAGTGAGCTGGCGCCCCATCATGCATGTAATACATTCTTCCAGTAATGGCCAATGGGACATCCTCTAATAATGTGTTTAAATCATTCTCCAAGAAATGTCGATACAGTGCACCTGTCAATCGATTGGGCAATCGAAATGGGCCAATTAAGTAATTGTCGATTATACCTGCCCACACATTAATAGAAAACCCATATTGGTGACTTCGAATTACAGTTTGATGAGGATTTTCATCACTCCAATAGTGCATGTTATGTAGGTTCAGAATACCATCACGACTAAAACCAGGTTCATCAGTAAACAAAATTGATGAAATAATGTTTTGTCTTTGGTTTTGCAACCATTCGCAAAATTGTACACGAGGAAAAAAGACATGTTGCAATAGTGAATGAATTTTTTGGAAATGGTATGGGCGAAGAAGTTGTTCTTTCAAAATTTGTCTACTTGATTCACGGTTAACGTTTCGCACTGCTGAACTTATTTTCCTGGTGCTTGTTCTCGGATTATTTTCTACCATTCGTAAAACAGTTTCTTCGTTTTGCACAGTGCGACAAGTTCTGGAAACCCCACTATTCACTTTTGGTTTTCTAAAACAGCCATCTTCTCCCAAACGCCTATGCACATCAATAAATGTTCGAACATTAGGAACTTGTTTTAAAGGATATCTTTCTCGATAGATACGTTGAGCTTCGTAAAAATTTGATCTAGCTTCGCCGTAACACATAATCATGTCCCTGTATTCTTCAAAAGTATAGTGAACCATTTTTGAAATCAATTTTGAATTATCAAAGGGAAAACCAATAAAAAACATAAACAAGAACACAAAATACCTACTACCTAATAACAATTATTAAATTAGTTTGACAAATGTGTCATTATGACACATTATTTCATTGTTACTTATCATTGTTTTTGCAAAGGTTACTTTGATGCTTTTTGAATAAGTAATTTGCATGCATTGTCGGCTTTAGATGCATTTGTACTGGAACCATTGCTTCTAGCGACTTGGACAAGGTATACCTTTCGTAAGTATAAAAGATGGGCTAACATTTTTTCAGTCGAAAATAACATACACTGTATAGCAAAAAAGTTAGGACCGATTCAATAGAGATGGAACCGTGTAATGTAGAGCGTATTTGAATTTAGCATGATAAAAAAAACCTCTATACCACATTTTATCCATTTCTTGCGTCTCTGGCTAAAGATATTCGTAAAAAACAAAACAAATAAATTACAATTCAACACCCCGTACCTTTTAACCAAAGGCCTTGCGGACCCATGTTCATAGGAACTTTTTTTCTTATTTTAGTGTCCTCTATGGTGTGGCACTATGTAATGTACTTTTTTCTATGTCACCCTGTATGAGCTAACCAACACCCCGAGCCGGCACGGGACACAAACACACAACACACACACTTGAAACAAACAAACAAAAATATCTATAGGGAATTTCCAATCTAAAAAATTTATTTTCCCTGACATTTTAAAAATATACGACATTGCCCTGAGTTTTCCATTACTTTTGGAGGTATTATTTCTTCCTGGCTTTTCCCAGTTTTCCAGGCAAGTCCCTGAGCCATATAATGGAGTTTGGTTTTGTTCCATAAGATTATATTTTAATAATTACCAGTTTTCATTAGACGCTTTTGAAATATATTTTTTTTTACATTCCGTGCAAAATGAGCGTTGGTCCAAAATTTCAAACTTGATTTTTCAAAAAAGTATTATTTTTTAGTTTATTTTATTTATTTAGAAACGAAATGACAAAACTTGGGATTTTGTGGGCAGCCATTTCATAAATCTTTTAGCTATTTAGTTTTTTTGCTCCCCTGTAAAATTAGGAAAATGTGACTGGTGTTGTTTTTGAAATGACCGATTCAATTTTATTCGTTTTAGTACACGGCCTAAATAATATCTTGTTTTTAAAAAGGTTTTTTATTTATTATTTCATTTCTGCCTACACTATTAAGGGACAATTTTTTAGATCCAGCGTTTATTTTTCTGTAATTTGTAGGTACTCTAGTAAAATTCCGATTTAAGATTCCATTTAATAGATATTGCAACTTCAAATTCGGTACTTATAAGTAAGTTTTTTCAATGATATATAATGTATTATGAGTTTTTTCTATTCTAAACATTAATCTTGTAATTTGCTTAACCTAATTTAAGAAATTCATTTTTTAAACTCGGGCGTACCTACTTACTAGAACAAATGTTTCGAAATCTCGCCAAATCTTAAATTTATGCTATGCAAATTACGGGTTGAAAACAGCATTTGATTAACACACATTTTTTCATGATATAATGGTATAAATTATATTGCTATTGAATGTTTTCATAGAGATGCCTGCTGAAATAAAAATTAAGCATTCTTAAAATGAAATTAACTAAACTCTATTCAAACTAAACGCAAGTAAATGTAAGTGAATGACTAGGTGTGCCATAAAGGTTTGTTTTTAAAGTTCTTAATACTGGGGCATATTATTTTAATATTTTATATTATAAAATTCATAGAGATCGTCCTTAATGCGGCCCTGCCTCGTATTAGCCCTCAGAAATGTTCACGTGCTTCCATCGTCTAAATGTTTACGCGCCACTTGCATTTAGTTTGAATAGGGAGTAGGTAGCTTATTCTGAAATTCAAATGACGCCTTCTGAAAATAAATCGACCTTATTAAATTTGGAATACATTACGAAAAAGTGTAGATGACAGAACACATACTTTCTCTATAGTTCGTCGATAGAGCTGTTATAGTTAGAGTTGACTGACGTATTTATAAGACTTCATATCCTGGAAAACTGGAGCTGATGGCTAACTATCTATTTTGTATTGTGTTTTGTCTATGGACAGCGCATAGTGAGCCAAAAAAGTGTCAGACGGGACAGCCGTGAGCAGTCTACGATTTTAGTCTGTAGATTTGCAATCGAAGTGTCAAGAAATCTGGTATAGGTATTGACACACTTTTTAATAAGGACTCAAAATGGAATGCTCAGTGTTCAGCTATACGTTTATTTGTCTGAGATTTGCAACATCAACACATTTTATTGTGTTGAAATAAATAGGTAGATACTTTTCTCTAGATGCTCATGTCATGTATAGTATTATATTTGCACGTCTTATTAAAATAATTTACCGAATCTTGCGATATGCCGTTGATTGCTTATCTTTTGTCATATGCACAACTGCATTATATTATCGTATGCTTAGAGAGTTTGCAAGTTGTTTAGCAATCGCAAGATTTCAAAGATGTAACGTAAATTATTAGATATTACAGTTGTAAATGTCATAAATGAAACTGATGCTAGAAAATATTATTTTAAGCAAAAAAGTTCATATGAATATAGCTTCAAAAACGCTTAATATAATAAGAAAGTAATACGTTGTACATCCTCACCAAAATGGATTTGTTTAACTTACTACTTAGTGGTTTTCAAGAAAATTTAGGAAAAACTAGATTTTTTCCTTACATTTAATGGACTGTAACAACTTTTGAAGGAAACGCTGGATCGAAAAATTTTATATAAAAGGTTGAGAAGTCCTTTATTTTTATGCTTTTCCTTTATTTTTATGCTTTCGTGGCGTTTTTCCTGTGAGAGAAAAACAAATTAAAAATGGAGAAAGCAATAGTTGTTAGGGAAATATAATATAATAGGTTGGTAAAAACGTTTCTTTAATTTTTAATTTTTGTAAAAGATGCGGCATAGATCTTGTCTACCCGTCTAGACGGCACATTCCTAATTCGCACCACAGACTGCAATAACACAAAGCATGCTGTTGAAATTACAGCAGCATATTAATCAACAATTCATTACATTTTTTATGAATTATCAGGAATTAAAACTCATTATGGTTTATAGAAAAATAACTAGAAAAATACTAACGTATATATCGTTACAAGTGGGAAGCTCCACCACAGAATAAATAGCTTTGCAACAGAAGCCTCCTTACGGACATGTGTTAAAAATAAGCGAGCCTCCATTTCAATTTACAGAAAGACAGACAGTATTTTAAGCATAAATTTGGTTCTAATATAATCTCTTTGTTATGTAGAGTAATGTAAAATCCAATAAAATGCATAGGTATTATTCATGTCTTTAGAAGATATTTCGCTAAAAAGCAAGCCTCCTTTTGACACATTCATGTCGCTAAAGGTTTGTCTGTATTACTCGTTAGTCTGTGGCTCCACTTCAAAAGAACTGTACCGGATCCCAACAATAACAGTCCAAACTCGTTGCCTTGGTTACCTCCTTTATTGTTTAATCTTCACAAAAATATACACAGTGGCGTTCCTAGTGTTTGGCCGCCCGTCTGCAGAATATAATAAAAAATTTCTTTCGGGTTATAAAAACTAGGCTTTTCCGTCTCTTGTAATTACCTACGAGGTAATTGCAAAAATTATTAGGTAGGTTTAACAAAAATAATAATAGGTGTTCTCAAAAATATATACAGTGACCGGCAGAAAGTTGGACACAAATAGAAAACTTTTTTATTGTAATAATTTCTCAGAAAATTTTATTCTTGATAAAAGTTGGTGCATTATTTCAAACTCAAAACGCACAAATATCAAAATTTAAATATCCCTTTTTGGATACAAAAATAAAAACTCGCACTAAAATCGCGTTATAACCTTCAACTTCTTCCAGTCCCAATTCCCAGGGCTTATATACTCAAATAGAAGACTGGAGACTGGGAGAATATTCCTGGCCAATGATAGTCTATAAATCAGAAGTTCTAGCAAACTTTCTATACCTTTTCAACTTCAAATTGGGAATAATCAATTTCAATTTTGGAAGAAACAACTTCAAATTGAGAATAGTCAACTTCAAAATGGGATTAATCAATTTTAAATTGGGAATAGACAACTTCAAATTGGAACTAGTAAATATCAAATTGACAATAAACAATTTCAAATTGGGAATATTCAATATTAAATTGAAAATCAACAACTTAGACTAAAATCGAGCAATCTTTACGCTTGGCGTAAATAAAACCACGTGTTCAATGACGTTCCGCGATTGGTCGGTAGGCTATAAAATTTCACCCGACTCTGCAACAGGGACGTACTTGATCGCAAAAGTGTAGTTATGCAGTTTTATCTTGTTGTTTTCAGCTATTTAGATAATGCCACAAATAATTTTATCGATGTTTTGAACCATTTTAATGAAGCCAATATTTTTTTCCGAAATATTTTGATGTAAACAATTATAAAACTAAAATTAAATAAAGGCCGTGCCTCAGTGCGGCCCTGGCGAATATCTCAACGCAGGTGCTCTTGTTTACGCCAGGCGTAAGAGTTGCTCGATTTAAGTATAGTATTAACCAATATTTTAATTACTTATATCTAAGTAAATAAAGAGTACCTACTTATTGAATTTAAAATATCATTTTTTGCCATATACCTATTTAATACATCTGGTTTATGTATCTCTATATATATATTTCCTACAAAACTGGTGCAACTCGCTACAGTACATAATTATTTAATTATGTTATTTTGCACTACCTAAGTATACTTGCGATATATGATTTGGTTTTTGTCTTCCTTCTAAGATTTCTGTCATTTGATTGGACAAGTATTTTTAAACTTTATCAGTAATAAATTGAGTTGTTCTTGTCGATAAGTGTTTTAATAACATGAAGTTGTTGATTCTCCATTTAATATTGAATATTCCCAATTTGAAGTTGTCTATTCCCAATTTGAAATTGATTAGTCCCAATTTGAAGTTGACTATTCTCAATTTGAAGTTGTTTATTCCCAATTTGAAATTGATTATTCCCAATTTGAGGTTGAAAAGGAATAGAAAGTTATGGAAGCTCTACAGGGAAAACAAACTGTAAGTAGAATACCGACCGAAACTTAAATTTTATCTGCTAAATCTTTGAGTAGGTTAGAAAACAGTGCAAACATACAGTGTGTCCCACTTAAGGACTGACCACCCCTGTAAATTTTTTATTTCTAGCTCGATTTTCATAAACTTTTTTTTGTTGGATAGAGCTTCAAAAATGGCATCAAACACATAATTCAGGAGTCTCGTGCGTTAAAGTCATGGCCCACTGAGACGATGTTTTAGTGCTGAAATTTCGAAAAGTACTATTAGGGTTTTTTTTAGAGGAAAATCAATGCCGGATTCTTATTCAGCGTTGTTCGAAACCCAAACATACCAATTTGCATTACCATAGCTCTACAGGGTGTTTCAAAATTTTTAGTGCCCCACTTAATTAGTGACCACCCCTGTAAAATTTTTATTTATTTAGCTCGATTTCATAAACTTTTTTTTGTTGAATAGAGCTTCAATAATGGCATTAAATGCATAATTCAGGTGCCTCGTGCGTTAAATTCATGGCCCACTGAGACGGTGTTTTAGTGCTGAAATTTCGAGAAATACTATTAGGGATTTTTTAGAGGAAAATTAATGCCGGTTTCTTGTTCAGCGTTGTTGCAAACCGAAACGTACCAATTTGCATCACCGTAGCTCTACAGGGTGTTCCAAAAAAATTAAAAGGAAAAGTAAGGCCGGATTCTTATATGCAGTGAGAGGTTCCAAACAAAAACGTACTAATTTGTAATTAATTTTCTTAATTTCTGGTAAGTTGGTCACTAAAATAATCATGAGGAACATTCTTCTTTCAAAAATTTATTAGCGAATAAAATTTTTATTTAATTTAATATCATCAAATACGTGAATAAACAACACAACATAACATAAACTCAAATTTCAGTTATTTAAATTAGTCCTCCATTTTCTAATGCAAATTGGTACGTTTGGGTTTCCAACAACGTTGAATTAAAATCTAGCATTAATTTTTCTCTAAAAAAGTCCCTCATAATACCTACTTCTCGAAATTTCAGCACTAAAACTTCGTCTCACTGGGCCATGAATGTAACGCACGAGGCACCTGAATTATGCATTTAATGCCATTATTGAAGCTCTATCCAACAAAAAAAAGTTTATGAAATCGAGCTAAAAATAAAAATTTTACAGGGGTGGTCACTAATTAAGTGGGGCACTAAAAATTTTGAAACACCCTGTAGAGCTATGGTAATGCAAATTGGTATGTTTGGGGTTCGAACAACGCTGAATAAGAATCCGGCATTGATTTTCCTCTAAAAAAATCCCTAATAGTACTTTTCGAAATTTCAGCACAAAACACCGTCTCAGTGGGCCATGAATTTAAGGCACGAAGTACCTGAATTATGTGTTTGATGCCATTTGTGAATCTCTATCCAACAAAAAAAAGTTTATGAAAATCGAGCTATAAATAAAAATTTTACAGGGGTGGTCACTAATTAAGTGGGGCACTAAAAATTTTGAAACTCCCTGTAGAGCTACGGCAAAGCAAATTGGTACGTTTGGGTTTCGAACAATGCTGAATAAGAATCTGGAGACGAGAAAGCTGATATAACAACTTTAGGGATTTTTCGTTACATTACATATGTGTATTCTTTTTTTGGTCATTTATTCATGCTTAAATTCGGGTTGTGTGAAGGAATGTCTATATTGTATCAACTTTTTAAATAATTTGTACAAATAACACATGCCACTTTTACTTCTATTTTAAAATAGAAACATTTGAAAGAGTTAAGCGTTTCCTTATTGTCGTGTGAGTACGTTACTTTCTATGGTTACAATAAATATTTAATGATACAACAACCATTTAACGTTTATGCGAACGTTTTGTTTAATTATAGTCATTACAATGTTCTATTCTCCCATATTGTGAATTCTTAATGAACTAATTGAGATAGTAGACCAACACCAAGATTTGATATAAAAACTATAACAATAGCCTAGGATATACCTCAACTTATTATGAAGTCCTAAGAATGTTAAGACATAAAAAGTATTTGTTTTCGTTCTAAAATTAAAGTGTGAAAGTTGATGTGCCGGATTTTTTGCTTACGATTTCAACTTTTTATTCCATAATATTATATACATTTTAAAACTATTTTCAGCAAAGCGATCTTCACTATAATATCACAGAAAGTATTACCTGGCTTGGCTAGAATAAACAACTTGCTACTAGGTAGTTAGACTGAATATAAAATCTCCAGTATTTTGGCAATGGACATTAGAATCCTGCTTTCATTTTACATCGATGACATGGAGGTGATGTAAATAAAAACCTTAATGAGCAAAGTCATTATCGATGATCCATTTGCAATGTTCTAGTACGTGCACAACCATATTGTACATACTATTGATGATACCACTTTGGCATTAAAACTTGCCCTGAATTCGCTTCTTAAACCTTGGCCTAGGTAATTCAGGTAATTGTGTTACACTTCTTTGGCATTGAGAATGAAATCCTTCAAGTAATATCTATTTTGCAGAGTATAATTTTTCTTTGACTTTAAATTATTACTCACGTTTCTTTGAAAAACTTCCTTCGATGTGATACGGTCTGAGAACATTTTCCTTTAATTCTTATCGCTTTATAATTTTCTTCATGCAAATTTTTATGCTTTCAAATTGCAACTTTTACTACGACCGCACCATGGACGATAAAGATGGTTTAATTATGCGAATGAACCGCAATTTAGAAGCAAGTTTTTAAGTGAAGCACTAGTAAAACTATAAAAATATAACTCAAATAAGTATTTTCACTTCACGGCTGATAAACATTGTAATGAACTTTTCCACTGATTAGACAAAACCGTGGTACGTTATATTTTTACAACAAATAGAAACTTAAGTAAGAAAAACTCACCGATCAATTGGATTTTAGATTTTTGGGTTTTTGTGAAACCAGAGTTCTAAAATTTCATGTTGAATATTATTTGGAAAAATTAAATTAATATTCCTAAGAATATCGATGATCCATATTAATATTTAATAAATAATTTTTCCACGTATCTGAACAGGCTGCCAATGAGAAGTATGTAAGTTCTTGTTATGAAACTGCTGAAAAAAGGATGGCATATACCGTTTGCGCATGTCCAAGTACAGTTTAAATTCAATGTTATTTAATCAGTTAAAAGATTTATTCGATGTAAAGTGTACTTGGACATGCGCAAATGATATGCCATATTTTCTTCAGCAGTTTTATGACAAGAACTTACACACTTATCATTGGCAGCCTGTTCAGAAACGTAGACAAATTAAGTATTAAAATACAAGTCACGTGACAATAGTAGCCCTTTGGGTCCACGTTAACGGTATGCCTATGGTTTTCCGAGAAATTTTCTATTTTGAACATCATTATAAAACACATGGCAGCGTGACTAAAATCATATCAAAACGCATATTTTTTGAGTAAATGAAAACTCACTTTTCCATATGAAGAACCGGACGACTCTCTGATTCATACCTTATTATTGTGAGAATATAGGGAACATAATGCCCTTTGAAAGGCTTACTGAGTAAAATCACGTCCAAAAATCGGTCACTATCTCCTGGTCTAATACTTTCATAGGCAGGGGCACAGAATAACCAGTACGGGCCTTTACACATTAGGCTATACCTATACCACGTTGTTCGAATATTATGATCTTTGGATATACCTATCCATTATTTGTGAAAATTGCTTTCATTTTCATATGTCGCTCATATTTGACGTTGACATTTGGTGCACAAATAAATTAGTAGTTTTTAATTAATTTCTGGTCATTTCTGAGATATTTAGAATATTACTTCGAAGATTTTTCCCTTTCGATTGGTCCATAAAGTTCTAAAATAACTGTATAGGGTGTCCCATTTTGGATGTTTTTGGGTGTTTTTCTCAAAAATCTCGGTTATTATTAAAGCTAGAGGGTTGCGGTTTTCCCGTCACTGTACTACTTTTTTGAGAGGAATTTGGTGGACCAATCAGATTTTAGATAAGTTTTATAGTTTCCGCGCATTGGCGCAAGACTGAAATTTTCGATTTTTTGGAAACCTCTCTCCTGGCTACAACTTATATACATATATCGACAAATTTAATCAACTATTTTTATAGATTTTTTTGCGTAGAATCGAATGGAATTATTAGTATTTTGGTAGCGTTAATAGTTTTTGAGATATGAACCAAAGTTATATTTTTTTAAAATGGAAACCATAGTTCATATCTCAAAAACTATTAACGCTACCAAAAAACCAATTATTCCATTCGATTTTACGCCAAAAAATCTATAAAAATAGTTGATTAAATTTGTCGATATACCTATACAGGGTGGCCCACCACGAACTGCATCGATCTATATATGGAAAACTAAAAGTAGGAAAATTCTGAAAATTTGGCACCTCACCAGTGCCGATGGGCGCTGCTCATCTAAAATATTTTGGTGAATCTGGCACTTCCGGTTATACCGGAAGTCGATATCAACTTTCTTATCTCAAATAGAACACCCTGTATATTATTGCATTTTTGGCATCGTGTAACAGAAGCCCTGACCTAGTGATCTCTGCTGAGAAATAAATCCGTTGTTACACAGGGTGTTCACAAAATATGAATACAAATTACATTCAAAATGTGCTTTAATCTCGAAATTTTCAAATGGAAACCCCCATTTTTTTTTACTGCGATCTTATTCACCACTAAAAATGATGACAACTTTGTGTAAGGTTTCCTATACCTAAATGCAGTAATTTTCGATTAATTTACGAAAAACCCACTTTTCGCCCATAAGATTTTTTGTTTTCGGTCAATTTTAATTTAATTCCAAAATAGCAGAATTTTTGTCATCAACGGAGAAAAATATCCGCCACCATTGAGTCCATGGACTTCAATAATCGAGTTGGAATTTGAAATTAAAAAAAATATATAATAAAAATAAATAAAACATCTCAGAATATTTACTCTGAGAAAAGATTGCAAAAGACGACCGCCTTTTATTATTAGGCTATATTTTCTGTGGGGATCACGAAATAAATATCACTACAAAATTGTGAGCTTTTAACTATAAATATGAATAGAGATATTCTTACATAAATTATTTAACCTGACGAGGTACCTATTTTTAAAATAATTTCAAGATTACTTGCAAAATAGGTTTTGGTGTCACTCTTATTCATTGCATAGGTATTTGCACAGCAATCGTAGATATGCCAACAAAACTACGACTGTAATATTAAACGCTCAATATTTCCACTTTGCTGTTAGCATTGAACGATGATTCACATCATCCCAATAAAATGACGCCTCTTTTCTAATTAATTGGAGGTGAGTTCGACCCTGTCCCGGCCCACGGCGTGCATCACAAATTTACTAGGTAGGTACCAATCACGTGCGTTTGGAAAAGTAGAAGTCCTCACCGGATCCCGGCTGCATTCATGGCCACTACGAATGCAAGGTTACATCTTCTAATTTATTAAACACTTCACTTTCCTTATACGCGGATCGCGAAGTATCATCTTTTGGAACAGAGGAGAGGATTTGTACATTGCGGTGATGTAAGAATGTAACAGACCGTTAAGTAGCAGCATCTCGAGAGTTCTTGAGATTACGGGTTTAATGTTTATACCGTACAGAATTTTTTCACTTCTGAAGATAATCACCCACCGATAGGTATCGAAAGTAAAATCTTCAGTCAACGGCAAATATAATGTTATAGCGTTTGTTTATGGCGAAATCTCACAATCCTGAATATTATAATGATATTTGTTTACACAGAGAATCTCATATTTTATCGCCAAGCTGGTAAAGGAGATTTTTTTTACTTATCAAATATCCAAATTTGTTTCTCATAAATACGTAATTTTGACAATTTTTTGGGTTGCTTTGACTGTTAAAATTATTATAGTGATTCAAAGTTCAATAATAAGCTCAATCTGGTTAAATCTTGTTCAGCAATTAATCGCCACATCGCACGGCAGGCCAGTGGCGTAGCATTCTTAGCCAATATCACAAAAATGTTAAAAATTAAGAGGAAGTTGATTTTGACTTACATGTAATTTAAAATATTGGTATTTACAAATGTAAAGCCAGTGTCAAGTGCTGAAATATATTTATTTGCGGCGATTTCGAATCAATCAAAATAAAATAAATAATGCACGCCCATGGAAACCAGCTAATATTTTATGAAATTATCATAATCAATAAAGAAATTTTCAATAAAGACATCATTAAAAGCTCAGAAATCGGCACTAAAGTAGCCCATTATTGTACGATTTTTTCAATAAGTAGGCCTTGGCGAGATGTAAACCTCAAACGTCAGACGCGGAGCCATCGCCCGTCAAAAGTGACAAAATATTCAAAACCCGGGCAATAAAGGCCCATTTAACTATTCGTACACATTGGGAAATTGTTACCTGTAGCAGCGCAATCTATCAGTATAAACATTTTTGTAGGTTTGAATATTAATAGATTTGTTATGGAGGCTGCGAGGCTGCACAACAAGCAGCAGTTTGGTTTTTCTGTTCGAAGGCGCCGTGTCTTGTCATACTTGACCTAGGTAGAGCGTAGAGCGATCGTCAAAGTCAAGCAACGCCGCGCGCAGTTGCTTCATGGACGGGTGATCCCGTATGATTATTTTCTTGCCTAATAATACATTTTTTTCAGATTTCAAAAAATTATAATATGTACCTCGGCACTGAAGTTCTTTTTATGACTCATGTGGTTTATTTGCCTCGGCCAGAGGCCTCGGCAACTAAATTCCACATGAGTCATAAAAAGTTGAACTTCAGTGCCTTGGTACATAAATAACTATTATTTCGTTTTTTATCTGATTTCAATTTACTGAACATTGACTCAAGACTCAAGGTCAAGCTTAGATACACAGGGCGCTGCAGAAAATTACCTTTTGCGTTCCTTCACCAGAAAACTAATCAAAATGGGCATCCGCACGCTCTGTGGAAATGTTGCCAGGTGATTTTGGAGGTAGCAGCTAGCACCCAATGTTTATTATATGTAGATCAATGTACCTAATATTTTTTAGCAAAGAGAATTAGTGAAAATATTTGACATTATTTTGAAAATGGGGATGGTTGCGAGGGAGTGATGTGTATTTTTCCATGCAAATCTATATGCTAAAAATCACATCTACACATTTGCCTGTTAAGAAATACCGGGAAATTTAAATAATTCAATACTCCAATCAACTTTTTTTTAGCAATTTTCCGAAAACTGCTGAAATACAAGAGGAGGTGCAGTTTTATCCGGGACACAATGTGTGTAAAATTAGCGCCAGGTGTTATCGGAGATGTTATATGAGGTGTACCTACTGTGATCGTTACCTGCCGGCTTCAGGCAACTGCCTAACATTGTTTTTCTTGTAACTTGTGAAGAATTTCGAATTACGTACGCGACCGACGTTTTTGTGTGGGGAGCCGCATTTATGGCACATCAAATAATTTCACGCGTAGACAGTGAAAACTTTCTCGTGGATTTTACCTGTTATTGAACCTGCGGCGAGGTGTGTGTAAATTTAAATGGCGAATATTTGCGACCCAACGAAAGTACCGTCATCCTCGTTCCTGCATTCGCGAAGTTTTCAGCGTAAATTCCCATTTCAGGTTGTTGACCACCGCCGCCGTTGCGGGTAAACACAAATAACGAAATGGAATGAATTTCTATGCCAATGTCATGAGTTTCATGGCTAGATATTGTAAACATTGCATAAGTGGGAATTCTAAGTAGTTGGCCAGCTCTGTGGGGCCAACAAGTTTTTTTAATTCGTGCTGAACTAAAAGAGTTGCATCCAACTTGTTTATTTTGTTGGGTAGATTGTGACTGGTCCTAATTGGCTAGTTTTGCAAGTAGATATGGACCTTCTTTCATGAAATTAATGCTAATTTGTTAACAAGGGGCCAAAAACATCCTTGTGCTATTAGGCGAATATATCTTAGAAAAACAAATATTCTGATTAGTTTATAAGGTCTGAAATAATAATAATAATAATAAGCCTATAGCAAAAACTAAATGTACAGGGGTATTCAGGTAAGATTTCATCCCCTTTAATTTTGTTACTTTTACCTTATGGGACTATCAGGGGTGGTATTATAGAGGATGTTGTCAAGATACTAACCAAATTTTTATATTTTATACAATGTAGCACCTTATATATTTTTTACATTTTTGCAATATTTGACAAATATGCATATTTCAAACTTTATTTGTAAAAAATGTGCCTTTTGATGGGCTAGCTTTGTATAAAAACACATTCGAGATCTACGGCCTACTTCTTCGGCTTCAAGTTACAAGCCGACGGCTTGTAACTTTTTATTTCAAGAGTGAAAATTTTTCTGAATGAAATTTGTGAGATTATTTCCCTCATACTGCTTGCATCCAATAAGGTAGATCCTTCCACAAAAATCCAACCAATCATATGCCTCTGCTAGCGATAATTATTGCACTTGTGCAAAAGCAAAGCGGTAATACCACTTGTGCAATTATCACTTCGTTGCTTAGCAACCGCGAATCTGTTCGATACAAACACGTACTTCTTAAAATTGGTGTGTTTTACAACACTGTTCTAAATTATGCAGCTTACAAATTATGTTGCGGTATTATTAAGCATTGTATCAAATGAATTTATATAACTTTTACATTGCTAAATTGTTGTAATTAGACCTCTGTCTCCGTTTAAATTTATGACACACATTCAGAAAATAAACCAACGCTAACAGGGTGTAGGTATAATCGCATTTGCTGTCAATAAACTGGTTCAAAATGAGTCGTCTTAGACATCTAAAAAGAAAACTAAATGCTTGAACTGGAGGGTTTGGCACTTTGTCAATAGGTGGCACATGAGAATGCAATCTTCCAAACGGAATTTCAGTGCTTGAAGTTGTATAGTGCGTCTTGGCTAAAATTTTGTTTAATTTGACTTTTAAAAGTAAATAATTGAAGCCCTATTGGATTAGTTATATACCAGGATAGCTATACAACAGGTAAGAATGAATTCTGTTATTAAAACTACTTGCATTGAACTATGATTTTAAACAAAAACATGTGTTTTAAATTTTAGGGTTAGGAAGTAAATAATTCATTTCCAAAATGGTGGCTGCCTCCCTGAATGGGACGAACTTGTGTTCCTTGATTGGGACACGTCCCATTCAAGGGACATGTTCTAGTTTGATGATGAAATGAAAATAAAAATTAGGTAAGTATAAAATCTTTGCTGCAGGCTGTAGAATGGAGCCAAATAAAAGACAGCGTACATCTTCAGGTGCTGTGGAAGCGGCTATGCGTGAAGTTGTTATAAATGGAGCTTCAATAAGAGAGGTTGCACAATGTACGGGAATTTCGAAAACGTCCCTGCATAGAGCTGTGAAAATTGCTAGAAATTTGACAATTGATTTATATAAACATTCGCTAAATGTAGGAAACATAAGGTTATTTAAAAATATAAGAAGAAACTTTTAATGTTGCCTTTATGAGACGAACAAGAAATAAATTCATTTTCCCGACAATGAAGACATTAAAAAAGAGTCTATTTTGGAGAAGCCTAGACCAGTCGAAGTTCCTGGAACATCTCGTATGAAGTCATATTTGTTTTTTGGGGATGAAATTTTTAGAAGAGAGAAAATATATGGAAAAATAATGTCACCTGTTTTATTTTCACTTTTTTTTCGCTTTAATTGTTTTTATTTTAATATTGACAGAATTTTTTGTTGAATTTGGTTATATTTTTAGAAATATATTTTCATTTACTTATATATTATTTGTTGTTAGTTTTTAAAAAAATACCTTTTTCTGTTACAAAAAAATTACATATATTGCTTATATCCCGATTTTGCGATGGTTAACACCACCTTATAATTTGAGTAAAATTTGTTTCCTGCAAAACTTTAATTGTTTCAAAATTATACGCATTTATAAAAAAATGTCCCATTCATGGTGACTCTCCCCTATTCGTCAATTAATCTCGACAAATATCACTCGTGCCGGAAATTTTTCTAAATAATTTTATTCTCAAGCGCTATTTTGCCCATTAGCAAAACCACTCGTACAAATTGGGCTTTTATTTTGAGAGATAAAAGACCAATTTATACTAGTGATCTTTCTAGGTAAAATAGAGCTTTCGAAAACATTATTATTTTCTTGTTGTTATTTTGTTTTACTATATAAGTTGTTGAAGTTCTGTTATTTTATTTTATAAGAGACTAGGACTACAGAAGAATTTATTCATAAGCTATAAATAACTCCCCTGTTATGGTACATGCAACTACAAACAACAGTTGATATTACTTGAGGTATTGATTTGGATAAGACCATTATATAACTATAGCTTTTAAAAGTTATATAACAGTCTCTTAATTTCGCAGAAGCAACAAAAAGGTGTTCAGTGTTACCTCTATAAAACCTAGACCTACAGGTTTTATAAGTAGTTTCCAAGTATCTTAGTAGACTTTGGTTGGAACATGAATAAAAATGCAATTTTTTTATGTTTTACGTTCATTGTTAATAAAGCTTAACAAAACATAGAGCAGACAAAACATCAATAACAAATAATATTTAACGACAAAGAGTTAAACTAATCACATCTACTTTTCATCCTGTAGTAAATATTTTGATATTTAAATCGACATAAACAATACAGAACAAAATATTACGCATACGTACCTACACAAGCATGCGTCTTACCATTGATTAAGGTTCCTTATTCAATGGTCTTACCATAAGCTTCTGGCAATAATCTTATATGGGACAGCCGCGGGGATAGCAGTTTTTACTAACGTTTTCCGGACGAAGTGAATGACTGATCATTAAAATGTACCTGGCAAATTCTTATAGGTTTATATGCCTTTTCAGGTGGAATATTCGCAAATTTATGTTCTCCGATGGACCCTAAGGTATCTTTCCTTTGCTAGCACCTTCAAATTTACAATGTTTTAATATTATATCTATATTATTCTTCAATTAATACCTAAGTATTCAAATGTCGCATAAAATGTCTTAATTTTTTGTAGGTAGGTACCTCAAACTCAATCTTACCTTTTATTTCAGGGTCTTTAGGAAGTGAAAAAAGGTAATATAGTCTTTTGAACTGGTTTTACAGCCATCCGCATTGCAGTAAAAAGCGTTACTAGGCTAGGCATCACTGCAACACAGTCATGGTCGGTCGGTAATATTTTCCGGTAATATTTTGCGCGCACCCAGTGGAATGCGAACGAACCGCTCTCAGCTACCCTGTGTACAGCTTATTTTCTTATATTATAAGATATCGATCAACTCGATGAGGAAGGGAGCGGGAGAGGGCAAGAGGGAATGTACACAAGGCCGAGTGCCCGGACTTATTAGTATATATCTCTGGACGCTGCCGCACCAAAGCTTTCGCCACGTTATCTGGATAAAATGGATATAGAGAACTTTGTAGATATTAATTTAATCCCGGTATGCAATAATAATTCATAGCGACTTATAGCGATCGGCGCGGCGGCTGCGCTCTGGAGATCGTGCATTCCATGGAGTCTATCAAAGCTTTGCACCCTTATATGACCGGTAGACTAATATTTTTAGTTCTCTTATGAACTAAAGTATTTGAGAAAAAAATTTCAGATTTGTAGAAATAGGCAGGGTCGGCCTAGAATAAATTATTGCTTTACTACCTGATGTGAACGGACGGATTAAAAATTTGTACTTAGGTACCTGTTGTAATTTCATTTGTAATTTTTGAAGATTAATTCGGTAATTTAGACTGGCAATTAAAAGGTAATGATCCTGAAATTCAATTCAGGTATTTAAATAATTATTGTAATGGTTAGGCAAAAAATATATATATTTATATTTTTAGTTACAAATTAAATATCAACATAAAATAAACTTTACATAGTTAGAAGTCAGTATATACATAATAAATAATAATAATAATAATATACATTTAATTCGTTATGAATATTATTCAGAATATAAAATACTATCATCCGAATATGAATAGTCATTTAAATTAATAATAATTGGGTCTATGTCAACGTCCAATATCTTTTCTTTTTCCCAATAATCCTTAATAACGTTCTCGGTGTGTTTTATACAACTGGACCAGTTTTCTTTAGTGACTTCCTGGAGAGCTTCTTTCCAAATAGACATTACCGTGTTATCATCATGCATTGCCTCAGATACAATTTTCTTATTAAAAAAAAGTTTTGCATTGGGCCCATATCAATTATATTGCATTAAATATACAATGATATGGGGGAAGCCTCATAACACTTGATGTCCCATTTTATTAATTATATTGTCAGACGCATAAAGAAGGGTTTTCAAGTTTCGGCAATAGTTTCTCCTCCAACCATTTTTCAAACATTTCGGCGTTCATATTATCGTGGTAGTCTGCACTTTTATTTTTAGTTGAAAATATAAGCTCAGCGCCATCAATAAATCCGTCCTTATTACCGGCATGAACAATTATAAACCTTTTGCCATCATTCGCTTTTTTGTTGTACATACATTTTGGACTTTTGTCGTGCCAAGTTCTCACATTCGCCCCGTGTTGAAAAATCCAGGTCTCGTCTAAAAACACTACGTCTATAGAGGGCAGCTTGAAATTAAATTAGATGTATATTGTCGTAGAAATTGAACTCTTTTTGATGCTATATCAATTAATTGTATTGTATTGTCTTCCATCGTTTATTGTGTACTTAAATCCAAGATTCCTTAAAATTACACTTAACGTTGATTTGCTATTTGCTGCAGCTCAAAATTCCCTTTTTTCCAGTTCTTTGCATATTTTTCCCTAGTTAAGTGTTGCTTGTTAGATGTCATGTCATAAATCAAACTTCTTATTTCTCCTTTATCCGATTCTGTCAAATCTTTAGTTTTCGGGGCTGCTTTACTTTTCGTGTGTACCATTTTAATATGTTTAATGCCTTCTTGCCTAATTCGTGAAATGGTCCTTGTGCTAATCTGTAACGCCTCTGATGCACATTGAAGTACCGATAAATTTTCACGTGTGTTCTCTTTTTTTCTTGGAAATATTTCACCACATTTAATATTAATTTTCTACTTTGGGCACTGAATACTTCACGCTGCATTGTTATTACAGGAAGTCTATCGCCAAAATAAACCAAATATTTAATTACTGCCCTGTTTTATAGGCGTACTCCCATTTGAATATATTATCTTTATTAACATAATGTATCAGACAAGGACAGAGCAATAAAAAGTTGGTTTTGCGGTTCGTTAAGCCGAACCCATCGCTCCAAAACATAAGGGAGAGCAGGTTAGGAAAATCATAGCCCATCTCTCTCGATTTTATGGCCGACTTCGCCTTTATATTTTGCCCTTACTATACATCAAAAGTGTCGCTGCCTCCCGGACTATTTGTATCGTCGTCCGCACGGGCGTAGCCAGGATTTAGTTTTGGGGGGGGGGGGGTTTAGTTTGAGAAGTAAATAAAACAACAAAAATATACTTACATGAAATTTAATATCTATATATTCATCCGAAAAACTACGACATATTTATAAAGTTCTTAACTTTAAATCTTTAAATGAAATGGATAAATTAATTTCGTTCCTCTGCGCTAAATCTAATCTTTTTCTTTTAAATTTATCCACTACTTCATCTGCATGAATTTCGGTTCCATAGTGAATGTTCATTAGGGCCAAACCATTAAGTCTGTTTTCATTTGTAGTGTTTCGTAAATAGTTTTTCAGTCTCCTTAGGCTCGAGAAAGACCTTTCTGGGGTAGCAGTGGATACAGGAATGGTAGCCAAGATTTGTAGTAATGTGTAAATATTAGGATAAAGGTTTTTATCGCACATATCTAGGCATTCCAAACTAGATTTCGGGGTAGGCAGTCTTCTTATCAGCATGCAAGGTAGCTGAAGCTTTGACAGCTAAATCCAAATTTGTTTCTTTATTAGAAACCCCTTGACCTTGACTACACCACTTTTTCCAGTAGTCCATACCTTTAAGTTTATCACCCTTCCTTTTTTCCCCCTCCATTTTTCGACAGTAATAATGATTCACGTATCTATCCTTAACAAGGTCATCGAATAACAGCGCACTAAAATTACTCACTTACACGGTACACTTAATTCTCTTCACTATTCGTTCACCACTTTTCACTTTTATTCGCTTCGAGTTCGCATGGAACAATACTGTCGTAAGCGCGGTCACGCGCCGCGGCGCCGCTTATATAGCAGCCCAGTAGCCGTCCAGAAACTTCCACGAACTTCCACAAAGTTCCGCTCATTTCGACCGAGGGGCGTGGCGAATAATCGAGAAACAACGCAAAGTGTCCCTACAATACAAAATAGTTCGGCTGCAACTGCGTCTGCCTCTCGTCAAAAGATGGCGCTAGGCGCTACTATTACTACATATATTCAAACGTAATAATAATTTAACTCTTCACTCCTCGTATTTTTTCGGTATAATATTAGGTAATATTTTGCTTATTTCGGGGGGGGGGGGTTGAACCCCCGAAACCCCCCTCTTGGCTACGCCCGTGGTCGTCCGACACAACAAGCCGTACTCTTAAGGGGGAATCACACTGCGTTCACGTCACTTCACGCGACGTGAAAGAATAAAAAAAACGTACAAAAATGTTTTGGAATCACATTCGTCTCACCTCACGTTACACGTGTGTGTTCGTTCGCGAAATGGTTATCAGCACTTCATCTTCCGATTCCGATTTTGAGGAAGATTTAGAAAATGCACGTGGTTTATTACTTGTAGGAAATGAAAGAAAAAGGCTGTGGATACACGACATTAATTTGAAAAGAACAGAACAAGGCGAATTTAACAATATATTCCAAGAATTATTAGAAGGCGACGAACATCGTTTTCAGATGTATTTACGCATGAATAAAAGAGAATTTGATTATTTATATGACCTAATTAAAAATTATATTTCTGGACAAAATGCACAATTGCGAATAGCAATAAGTCGTGTTGTCGCACTTTTTCTATTAACAACTCCTCCATTTTCCTTCGCTCACGCTGTCACGCCTCACGGAATTTGATGTCTAAACAGAAAAAATGAGCGCGTGGTGGATTGCAGTGTCACGTGACATCACGTGATTGCAACATGTAACAACAGTGTGTCTCTAAACCATAGCAAGACATGAGAAAATGAGGGTTCATCAAATAACTGTTTCACGTGAATTCACGTGACGTGAACGCAGTGTGATTCCCCCTTTTACAGCCTTATTAGTCTTCCGCGGGGCTCTAGATCCAAAGGTCCGAGGGCGGCGGCGGTCCCGCAAAAGCGACAGTGGCCCTCCGGGCGTCGGTCCCGGCGAACGAGTGCCGCGAAGACGCCGCCGAAGAAGCGGCGCGCGGCCGCCTCTCCTCTCGTCGTCCGGCGGATGTAGGTTAGGCCGCCGTGGGGATGTAGGCCGGCTATATACGGGGGGCGGCCGGCGGCGCGGCCAGTCTCGAGTGTTGCCCCAGTGGTGCCGCGCTGACCGTCCTTCCCGTTGCTCGAGAGCGGTAAGTGGAAGGGGGGGGCGAGTGGTGCCGTCGACGCGGCGTGATCGGAGGATTTGGGAAATTCGCTAAAATTTACGATTAAAAGCGCTTAATACCTTGTAACACGTTGCAGTGTCCTGACGATGGCAAAAGTGAACGAAACGTCTTTTTTGTTCGAATGTGCCAAATGCTGACGTTTCTCGGACGGAACCTTATGATCTTTTACGCGGGATTTTCGAACTTAAGTCGGCTTTATTGCTAACTTCGTTATTATTGGAGCTACAAAGTTAGTTAAATAGGCGAACTGGTGGTATTTTTTCCGCCGATTAAGTTGGTGAAAACGGAATAAAAATCGAACATCGCGTAAGCGAATTATGTCAAAAAGTTCACGTTCATGAGCACGATGGCTATTTTTTGACAAACGATATAACATTCCATCATATCACTTTTTTCTCATAGGCCAGAGAAAATAGATTTGACCTAGAAAAAAATATTAACTGCAATTTTGTTTTACCATATCAAAATTATAAGTAAATACGTTGGTAGAAACCAAAAATTAAACATTTTGAAAAAATGGAACTTTGAGTTGCCTCAAAAAACACCTATTTTTCGTTAGAAATTTCTGGATTTTTTTAGACTCTTTAGGTAAAAAAAAACTCCCTTGCTAACATAGGTATATTAAGAAATTAAACATTTTAAGAATATGGAAGTAACTTAGATCGACAAAGCGGGATACAAATCGGATAATTTTCTATTTCGGCAAAGGGCAAAAATATTAACTACGTTTTTATTGCAGATGATCATTCACTTTTACAGATAGAATGTAAAACCTGTTTCATGCAGCTTCTTTATCTTTTAATTTTACTTTATCTTTAAGAAATAACCAATGGCATTTGTCCCTTGATTTGAACTGACCAATGACATTTAATATTTCTTTAAGATAAAGAAGCTGTAGGCTTAACTTGTACAAAATTAAACATTTATCTGAGCCGCATGTACGTCAGCTGTCACTGACAGGCAAAAATATTAACTGTTTTTTTTGTTTAACTTTTTACAATATAACTATATTGAATCATATATAGCGAAATTAAACATTTATTTACGGCGCATGTAGGCCAACTGTCATTTGTCATTTCAAAATACTTCCGTTACCAATTTTTGTTTAATTTCAAAAAATTTAACAATAGACTTAGTATCCACTTACAAAGTTTAACAAAAATCAGCCAGTTAATAATTTTGCTCTCAAAGACAGCTTCAAATTTCTTTAAAATGCGATTTCCGGCGAAACAATATGTTTAATTTCAGAACAAACTGTTAATACCTACTTGATTTTTAGGGTAATTATAAATAATAAAAACGCAGTTAATATTTTGGCCCAACAAAATATTACGCAAAATGTCATTTTTACATCATTCGGGATACTTGCGCAAACGTAATCTCTTTAATTTATCAATCTCAACTTTATATACCTTACTTACTAATAAATGCAGCTTAAAATTCGCAGTTAATATTTATGCCGTCTTTATTACAACAAGAAAATGTATTTTTCTAAAAAACGCCCACACTCCTAGATATGTTTATTTTGTATAAAAAAACAATTCTGGCGTTCATGTATTACCAATATTTTGTGATAGCACTATAAAAATGCGGTTATGAATTTTGTCTAGGTTTCGTTATTTTTTACCGTAATTTCCCTGGCCTATGAATGCGTGAAAGCGAAAGAAAGGAACCTAGCATTGTGAGGCCTCTTCTTTCCACATTCTGTAACAGTGATGCCAAGTACCTATGCCATTTTATTGGAGAATCTATGAATATAACAGGTACCTACCTTGATTGTTAGTCAATATTAATAATGATTTCCATGATTTCTAAAAATTAGAATTGACAATGTCGTGTCAACAAGTGCAGAATATGCCAACTATGCCAAATGAAACAAATTTAGTTTCTAGTCCAAGAGGGCATTAATTTGTTCCGATCATTTTCGTGCCAACGATTTTATTAATAAATCTTCACGCCAAAGGCACTTAAAAAAGGTATGCATTACCTTTAACTCACAACTGACACATCTGAGTATAAGGAAATTAGAAAAGTTAAAAATGATCCCAATGCATACCTATATGTTGCCGCTAAGTCCACAAGAAAAAGGTAAATCAGTTCAAAGATTATCAACATTTGTTGTTATCAGGGCTAAATTAAGGTACTTACATTAATATTCTTTCCAAGACTTTTAGATAATATTTATAACTCGATTCATTTCAGAACGAGATAATCATAGATAAATATTCCAAGTAATTTTTGCTCTGTAATTTCAGGCAATTTAAATTTAAAAGTTTATGTGAATTATTATGAGAAATATTTTGCCCCCTTTAGAATATATTATGGCACTGACACTGACATGTCACATAAAACCTGCTGGCAGTTGGACACGTCAGTGTAACATAACCTTGTACAAGCTCCCTTATTTTAAAGAGACGAAAGCCATTTTTTCCTCAAAAAATACAAACTGTAAACAACTGTTTACTAGAAAAACTTCAAATTGACATACCTAATCTTGAGGGCATTTATAAAACGAATGCTGTTTATGAAATAACAGTCACCTTGACGAATTCGAAAACTCATCAATTGTTTTGTCATTTTTGATTTTAGGATAAAAAGATCATAGGACAATTTTTGTTCAAAATTCAATTTCAGTATTGTATAGTGGGTATCCCGATTGAAAAATAGAACTTTTTGACTTAAGTCACGAACGCGACATTCGATTTTCATTCCTTTTTGACCATCGTAATCGGTGGAAAAAGTACTACTATAGTTTGCCCATTTAACTGAGTTTGTAACTCTAATAATAACCAAGTTAGCTATAGTGCCGAATTAAGTTTGAAACCCCTGTATAGATTGTTGCGATTGGTCCGTGAGCGTCCATTACTTTAAGCTAATCAAAGTTTGTGCTCTTATTAGGTGTGCCTCATAATGACTTCTTCGGGAGAATATTTATTTCTATTCATCTTTTTGTATTTATTTTATTAAATGAACGTTTACACCACTGATCCTTAGGGTCACCTTAAAGTTAAATTACACTTACTTAAACTGATAATTTTTTTTACACCAATTACTCTTGGCATATTTGAATGATACTTAAATTCCCAGAAATTTAAGCTGAGGTTTATCAGTGGCTTAAGCATAATTTAATCTGAACATGCCAAAATTTGAGGCTGCTTCTTATATACCTACTTATTTGGCTTTATTTTGGCTTGCGGTGGTTGTCTTGTTCATCGAAAAGAAGATATGAATATTCACGATGGCCATAACGAGGAAAAATATATATGGAATCTCCCAAAGAATTTATATTGTGCAGATTATTTCCATAGTTCGAATAATGAAACAATTTGTACATTATTTTAAGTATATATTATTAAATTATTGCATAATAGAAAAATATGAAATACTACAATGTTCAAACATAAAAAAAATCATTTGCACTGAATCTCATCAAGCTTAAAGCTCTGTGGCTCATCACGCAAAGTTTCTTCCCCAGCTCCACCTATTTCATCAGTTTTCCTTTATGTATCGTCTTTCTGTCTCCTAATTTAAGAACCATTTTATTTTTACCACAGTGAAATTATAAATTCACCAAAAAAGTAACTAAATATGCAGCATTTCCAGATTTATCTTGCCTTTAGTTAAGTTTTTGTAAGACCAGCTTGATGCAAACCAAATTAAGGTTTATCTTAAAGTTAAGTGACACACTCAAGTGGCAGCTTTACTTTACTCGACTGCATTTCAGCCTGCGAACTCCTCAATCGTCCAAAAACTCAACTTTTCGTCATGGTACAGGGTGTCCACGCCAAGTTTTCCACTACCCCTATAACTTTTTAATTTTTTGTGAAAAAAGTTTTAGATAAAACTTGTAATGAATTCTATGCCGTTTTCTGGGATAGTAAGAAATTTTATACAGGGTGTTTCGTAAATGCGCGGCAAACCAGACTTTTTCCCCCATTTTTGAAATGTGCTCGTCAGGGCAATCAAAATGATGTAGGTAAAACTTTGTATTGTCGTTTTCTTTTATTTAATATTCCGCTTTCAAATTTTATACCAAATTTATTTAACTCGAATTTGTGGATATCCTGATATAGTCGATAACCAAGAGAAAAGCATACAGGGTGTTCCTTAATGACATGTCAATTTTTAAGAGGACGATTCTTGGACCCATCTTAAGAAAAAAACTTCATATGAACGTATGTCGTAAACGTCCTAACTTTTGAGATACAGGGTGGTAAAGTGGTATTTACTTGGTATTTATTGAGTATTTGAAAGTTTTTTATATAGTTTAAGGTATATAGTAGTCTAGTAAGATATACAGGGTGAGTCACATCTAAAGGCAGAGCCGAAAACAAAAGGTAGAACTCGCTAAAATAAGCACATATGCTTAATAAACATTAGCCCAAAAAAGCTTGGTTCTCCATATATAGCGTGTTGAAAATTTTCCAAAAATAACATATTTTTTTAATTTCTTTCGATCCCATTTAGGAATTCCAACCAAATTTGGTACACATTATACACTGGACGGTTGCCATTTTGTGGACTAATTTGACCCCGTTCCGATCACCAGCGGCGTAGGTACAAATAGTTACTGTAAATAATTGTAGAAAAAAAGTAGTACGGCCCCGTGCAAAACCAAAAATTTTTTTTTTGGATAGCCCATTTAATTTGGAACAAAAAGTGCCTCTTGGTATTTTTTTTATTTCTGGTACAGTTTCTTCGTAATTTCGGATTTTTTAAACTAGTGTCAAGGTGATTATGCTGGCATTTAAAATAAAATTATTTGTATCTACGCCGCTGCTCATCTGAACAGGGCCAAATTATTGCACAAAATGACAACCCATAATATGTATAAAATAATTCCTAAACGGGCTAGAAAAAAATTAAAAAATATTTGGAAAAGTTTCAACACTCTGTATATGGAGAACCAAGTGTTTTTGAGCTAATGTTTATTAAGCATATGTGCTTATTTTAGCGAATTCTACCTTGTGTTTTCGGCTCTGCCTTTAGATGTGACTCACCCTGTATATATCTCAGCAACTTTGGGCTATATTTTTGAGTCACCCTATGCTACATCTACAAAAAATTGTATTTAGAACGATCTTTATGTTCTGCTAGCAATGATGTTTGTTTAACCTGTTCTCTATAAGATATCGTTGCCAGTCTTTGATCACCTCCTTCTCTTGGATTACTTACATTTAATTTTTTAAATTATGTCAGAATATATGAGTCTGAAATGTTAATTTTAACATTTAACGAAATTTATCTAGATGCTTATAAAAATATGTCTAGGTCTAATTGATTAGAAATTAATTTGTATAGTATACTTTTAGTTTAGAGACATCAAGGTGCCCTTGGCAGAGCTTTATTTATTTCGTGTGTAAGCTAAGTTCCTTTTCAGTGAAAATGACCAAATTTCAATTAGTTTTTTGCCTGACATACCTTTTTGTTCACTTGTTCTGTGACATCATGCATGCTGTATAGAAGAATATATACCAGCAGGATTATTCTTGTTCCTGGGCAATAGTTTTTCGATACAACTGGTGGAATTTGGTGAAGAATATCCGATATATCACTGGAAAATTGCAACTAGAAATCAAGACTATTTCAATAAATAATGTTAAAAATATGCGCTTTACGGCTTCTGTCTCCGCAAACAGAAATAACCTCATTCTGCTGTTATACCAAGCGTTCTAGTTAGGCTACAGCTCATTGACGGTGAAAATATGCATATTTCGATGACGATGGCGCGCTTCAAAAGATCGCTGTACGAAAAACGACCTGAATATTTTACCGCTTAGTCCGCATATTTTCATCGAGTAGGCTGAAAAGAGAAAATAAAAATATGTCTTCTACAATATTTGAATATCTAGGTCCCGTTTTTTTAGCGAAACTTTGAAAACGATTTTCATTATAACTTTTGAATTGTTTATTAATGTCGGAATAAAGTTAAACAGAATTTTACATTCACGTTTTTGTGGGTTCCACATGTTGCAATACCAAAAGCCAAAACCATTAATGTTGTATGAAAACTAATAAAACCTAAAGGTAATTTAAACACATCTTCAACTTTTCTCAAAATGTACAATTTTACACTGGCATTTCATTCAGGAAATTCAACTTGGCAAGCCCAATACTTCTTTTTACTACTTACCAGTAATTTTATTTTACAGTGGCATTTCGATTTCTTCTTCATTAAGCCATGTTCAAAGCCTTTTATCTATTAACAATGCGCAGTTACGTAAAATAAACAACATTGTTTATTTGTGAAGGCACCAGCATAAATTGTGTTGCACAATTCTTCCATTAACTCGCTATATTTTCTTGTTTGCTTTTCGAATATTCTGTCAAAGTTCTTCTTCTATCGCGGACAAAAAGGTTATATACCTATTTACAATATTTACTATTATATTTGTGTTATTAATGATACAAGGTTCTTTGAGGACGCTCGTCGGTTTTGACATTCCTTAGAAACCATATTATATTCCAAGTTCGCCTTGTGAAATTAATTATCAAAACACTTATCGCAATACCACATCATAGGGTGTAAGGCTGGTAACTAAGTGTGACTTCAGAATTTTTTAATCACCACATTAATAATATCGGGATAATTAATAACAATTTAACGAACACTTATAGGTACTGGTCAAATCTGGTGTAACCCTCGTCTAGACTGTTCAAATAATGTAATTGACCTTTTTCTCATAAAAAAATATGGACTGCGCAATATTTTCTTGGGAGGAACTCCAAGCCAGTGATTAGGTTCCATAAAACATTTTTTAAATTTCTTTCAAATTGCGCTGGCCTTTTACCTACTTCATATCGTGGAACGCTACAAAAAGTGCAATTCTTACAGCTTTCATTATACACGTCTACATCTTCATTTTGCAATGCTGTAATTTATTCGACTTTTGCTGAAAACTTCATACGCGAACTAATAACATTTAGCAACAAATTTGATTACTGTGTTTAAAACTAGGAGCAACTTTTGCAACATCGAAATTAAATTTTACGATTTGATTGCTAGCAGAGAGGTAAGCAATCATTGCTGAACTATAAATACTAGATGGATACATTTATAGATACTTATTGAAATGCCTAGTTAGTAATTTCCCAAGATTTCACTACATTGTAGTTAAACGTTAAACCTATTAAATAATGTACAGAAAAATTCAAAAGCTGTAAGCGTTTATGTGGTATATAACTTTATTATATATTTGAGGATAATTATAATTTGATACTTTATATCGTTTCTCAAATAATACCAACAATTAACTTAGATGATCTATACAGGGTGTTCGAAAAATAGACGGAGATATTTTAGAGGGTGATTCCCTGTTAAGAAATATGAAAAAAAGTTTCTATAAACATGGGTCCGGAAATGCAGAGTTTTCAAGATACAGGATGTTAAATATATTGCATGTCACTGGACAAAATTGGTTTATCAATTTTTGCAAAAAAAATCACAAGTGCCTTGGAAAACAAATAATCAAAAGCATTTCTAGGAAAGAGTGTTATTGCAACTTTTCCAATATCATAACATAAAGTACACTACAACCAATTTTGTCCAGTGACATGCAATAAAACGGTTTTTATTTTTTTTTCTCGAAAACGAAGTGAGATAGGAAAACAATACAAGAGGGAAAGAAGTTGTATTTTTAGATGCTTAATCAAACAAAAAATATTAAAGTTACAAAAAAGGTAGTGGCGTACATTTTTTTGATAATAATATTCGCTAAGGTGCCCCCCGGGACGCCACTGGACTTAATAAATTTAATCTAGTTAGGGCGAAATTAGCCTCTTAATACAACAAATAACATTGCCAAATTTCAACAGAATCGAGTAAATAATTTTTAAGACATTAATAATTTCATGTTTTATTTTTTTTTATTTAACATCCTGTATCTTGAAAACTCTGCATTTCCGGGCCCATGTTTATAGAAACTTTTTTTCATATTTCTTAACAGGGAATCACCCTCTAAAATATCTCCGTCTATTTTTCGAACACCCTGTATTCAACTGCTCCAAAGACTGGGGAGGCCTACACATATAAAAACATTAGGTTTTTTATACAATGCAAAAAGCTTATTGTACTGAACGTCTTCAGTAGGCGTACTATACTAAATGTCCTAATTCCTATCTATAACACCTCCCTCTTAAATTTACAAATATTCCAAAAGTATATTTTTTTTTGTTTACTCTAAACCTAATCTATCTGGAGCCTTAATTTGGCTTCTACGTCTTAAAACTCTATCCACCAGAGGTGTTTCGTGCACTTCACTTATTTCACCAAAATCACTCGCGGCCTTACTACTATTATTTACATGAGTGGCTCTAGGTAATTCTGATCGTGGAATAATTTAGTTTCGGTAGGTTACCTTTTCCTAAGCTGATCCGCGTGACGTTTCCAAATTGTTCCTTGATCAATTTTAATTTGATAAGTTTGTCTACCAAGAACTTTTACTACTACTCCCTCACACTATTTTGGCTGATTATGTCGATAATCTTTTGCCCAAATTTGGTCATTTATTTTAAAAGAGGAATTATTTCTTGAGGTATAGTATTTCTTTGAATATTCTTGTTTCTTTTCAACCACCGTTTGAGTTAAAGGTAAAAGTAAATCAAATTTAGTGCGAACATGCCTTCCTAGTAACAATTTTGATGGTTTTTCTCTTGTAGTGGTATGAGGAGTATTTCTGTGGTGAAATAAAAAACGATGAATTAATAAGTGTATATCAATATTTGGGTTTTCATGGCAAGCTTTCAATATAGCACTTTTTATTATTTTAACGGCACTTTCGGCTAAACCATTTGTTTGTGGATGATAGGGAGCTCCAGTGACATGTTTGATTCCGCTGTTTTTTAAAAAAACTTTGAAATTCCTCGCAGGTAAAAGTTGTAGCGTTATCAGTGCAACCCAAAACGTGCAAATATTTCTCTAAAAAATTTAATAGTTGTTTTTTGCAGTTAAACTACCTACTTCAAAACACTCGATCCATTTTGTAGTGGCATCTTGAATAACTAAAAATTGCTTGTTTCTGATTGGCCCAAAGAAATCTGCGTGTAACCTAGTCCAAGGATTTTGCGGCCAATTCCACAACTCTAATGATGTTTTTGGTTTATCGCTTGCATAAACTGCACATGCGTGACAATTTTTCGCGATATTTTCTATGTCTGCATCTATGGCAGGCCACCAAACATACGATCTTGCAAATTTTTTTATTTTAACCATCCCCATATGAGTGATATGCAGTTCTTTTAAAATTGAATTTTGTAACCTGGCAGGAATGATCAACCGATACCCCCACATGAGGCAATCACTTTCTAAAGTTATTTCATTTCGTCGAACAAAAAATGGCTTGATTTTTTCTTCTACACACTGTAGAGGCCAACCATTTCTAACATAAAAATATATTTTATTTAAAATAGGATCTTTCGAAGTTTCTTTCGTAATGTCTAAAAAATTTAAAGGTAACGTAGATTCGTCCAGAAAATGTAAATAAGATACTTCGTCAAGATATGAATTAAAATAAAAATTACTTCCGCTTTCCTTTTCGATAACATTGAGTGGGCTTCTTGAAAAAAAAATCAGCGGTGTTTTTATCCGAAGGCACATAAATAATTTCGAAGTTAAACGCCGATAAAATATGCGCCCATCTTTGCAAGCGATTGGCGGCAAAAACTGGAATACCTTTTTTACCGCCGAAAATAGCAAGTAGAGGTTTATGGTCCGAAAATAAATAAAACTTTTTACCATAAATGTATTGGAAAAATTTCTTTACTCCAAAAATGATAGCTGCCGCTTCTTTTTCAATTTGTGAATAAGAAATTTCGGCTTTGTTTAATAACCGTGAGGCGAAAGCTATTGGTTTTTCTGTTTTGTCTTCAAAAATATGACTTAATGTAGCTCCTAATGCATATTGTGATGCATCTACCGTGAGTTTAATTTTTTTTCTTAGGATCAAAATGTGTTAGAACTGACGAAGATAGCAACACAGTTTTAGCTTTTTCAAAACAATGATTGCATTCGGGAGTCCATTCCCAAGGAACATCTTTCTTCAGAAGATTATAAAGTGGTTTTAAAGTATTCGATGCATTTTGCAGAAATTTACAGTAAAAATTTAACATACCTAAAAAAGATTTTAACTCGGTGACTGATTTCGGACATGGAACATTTTTTACAGCAAGTACACGATCGTTAGAAGTATGAAGTCCGTCTTTATCAATTTTATGACCTAAATATTCGACAGAATCTTTATACAAAAAACATTTGTCTTTTTTACTTTTAAGCCACACTCTTGAAGACGCTGAAAAACATATTCTAATCGTTCTAAATGTTCAAAATTATCTTTTCCTGTAATCAGGATATCATCAAGAAAAAATACTACACCTGGGCAAATAAAAATCTGTTCCATAATTTGCTGGAAAATTGCAGGTGCACAAGTTATGCCATAAGGTAATCTAGTATATGAAAACAATCCTTTATGCGTGGAAATTGTAACTAATTTTTGAGATTCGTCATTTAACTGAATTTGTTGATATGCATCAGATAAATCAATCTTTGAGAATTTTTGCCCCCCCTGTAGCTGCGTGAATAAATATTCAATGCGGGGTAAGGGAAACTGCTGTGACTCTAAATGTGGATTTAAAGTAATTTTGAAGTCCCCACATATACGTATACCCCCATTAGCTTTTAAAACAGGTACTATAGGAGTTCCCCATTCAGAAAACTCTTTAGGTATCAATACGCCAAGATTAACCAATCTCTGGAGCTCTCTTTCAATTTTAGGTTTTAGGGCAAAAGGCACTGGTCTGGGCTTACAAAATTTTGGTTTAGTTCCTTCTTTCAAGTTTAATGATATTTTGAATTTTGAAAAGGTGCCCAGTTTTCCATCAAAAACAGATTTATACTTATTCATTAAAGTTATGGGAGACGAAACTTGTTCTAGAGCATGTACGGGGTCGCTAATACAATTTTTAGTATTAACCTTACAAATACCTAAACCTAGCATTGCTAAACCATTTCGACCAATTAATGGAGGCCCTCCATTTCTTACAATATAAGTTTTTAACGTAAAATTTTGATTTTCGAAATTTATTTTAAAATTGACAAAAGCTAAAGGCTCAAATGACATTCCTACATAATCTTTTAAGGATAGGTCATTTTTGAACAATTTTGACCCATTAAAATGTCGCTTAAATATTTTTTCTGAAATTGCCGAATGTGCAAAACCGGTATCCGCTTCAAAATCCATAGGTACATTTTCTACAAGCAACTTAATATATGCAGGTTTGACATTATAATTTCTATCTATATGTCCGATACAAAAAATTGAATTTTCAGATAAATTTACATAATCACAATTACAATAATTGGTGTTAGAACGAAAATGTCCCTCTTGATTTTCATTTATACAAAAAGTATTATCCTCGTTTAAATTTTGATCGTTAACTGTTTCGATAAAATTATGAGCAATCCTCTTACATTGAGGAGCTAAATGACCTTTAATACCACATTTGTGACAAATGCATTCTTTAAATGCACATTCTTTACTTGAGTGATTATTACGACCGCAAACACAGCACTTACTGGATGATGCTTGGTTACACCTGCGTCCTGTCGATACCTTTTGGTTTCTTGCATTAGGTTTTACATTTCCTCCTTGTCCATAATTTTTACCAGAGTTTTGTCGATTTTGTTCTTGCTTTGTACCCCTAAAATTTGCGTGTTGACGATTATAATTTACCGGTTCCATTTTGATGCCGGTAATTCCTAGGCTGCTTCTTGTAATCTGCTCGTTTAAAGATGATTCTTTACTTAAAGCAATTTTTACAACATGCTGAAATGTAAGATTAGTCCTAGAAGCATCTTCTTCAAAAAGTCGGTCCATTATTTTTTCATCGTTAATGCCCGTGACAAAAATATCTCTCATTATTGTCTGCAATTCCGTACCAAAACCACAGTTTACTGCTAAACTTTTCACTTTTGCCTCCCAATCTGCTACACTCTCGCCTTTTTCCCTTTTACCATTATAAAACTTTAATCTCTCTGCAAAGTACGACTTCACCGGAGTAAAATGGTCCACTAATAATCTGATTAGCGCATCAAACGACTTTGTTTCAGGCAAATCTGGTATGCACAAATTTCTTACCAAAATGTAGCAGTCTTCTGACAACATATTTAGCAAAATGGCCCGTTTCTGTTCTGCTTCAGTGATCGTATTAGCGATAAAAAACTGTTTTAGTCGCTCACTAAATACAGAGAACGTTGACAATTTTGGATCAAAAATGGTTAAAGATCCCAAAACTCCAACATTGCTGCTAGTCATCTTCTTTTTTTGCTCTGTAGGTTCTTAAAACTCGTCGCCAATGTTATATATTTGAGGATAATTATAATTTGATACTTTATATTGTTTCTCAAATAATACCAACAATTAACTTAGATGGTCTATATTCAACTGCTCCAAAGACTGGGGAGGCGTACCTACACATATAAAAACATTAGTTTTTTATACAATGCAAAAAGCTTATTGTACTGAACGTCTTCAGTAGGCGTACTATACTAAATGTCCTAATTCCTATCTATAACAAACTTATACAGTGCTTTCATTTTCTAAATACAAACTTAAAAAAAAAATTCGTTGTAATGAAAAATAATTTTATTTAATTTTTAGTGTTATCTCAACCTCTCGATCAACCCATATAGATAAAACTATAAAACTTGAGAAGCCTTTTTGATTGATTACAGTGTCATAGCAGCGATCTGTAGTACTACATTTTATTCTCTCTGAATATTTAAAACTTCTGAGATAGAGGAAGAACCTTCAATAGGTGCACAGAACACGAACCCAAGCATATTCATTGCCTTGTCCCCGGGCAATAATGTTCTATTATGTATAGCGCACCTTATAGTCTAGATTATTTGAGAGATCTTCAAGAACCAAGTCTTTTGCCCTTCCTACCGTCAACATGTAAATCCAGGACCGCTTACCTTTTTTTATACCTCCGATTTTCACTATAAATATTTTTAGCGTTTTTTTATTTAAACTCTGACACCACAGAATTAATAAGGTCAGAAGTCAGAACCCCCATTTAAATACGAACAAAAATATACGGGGTGTTCCTTTCTACAGGGTCATCAGGGCCACACAAAGTGTTGATGTGTAAAGATGTGCAAAGATCGAATAAAAATAAGTGATTTTAATATACCACGTTTTTAAAAAGCAGTAAAACTACAATAAAATAATATACCTAACACCTAACATAAAAAGCCACATAAAGTTTCGAAAAACGGGGGCGCAATAGCAAGGAATGTAGAGGAGTAGCTAGTAGTTGTCATTGAGAAAACATTTGCAGTATAACAGAATTCTTAGGGCAAAAAATTCAAACTAAATGCAAGTGAAACATAAACACAAGTTGTTGCGTGGCTAGAGCGTGATACGCACGTGATCGGCTTGCTATTGGCTAGCCGGCAATAAAGTCTTACCCGGCGGGCGAGTGCAGCTAGTCGGTGTTTCTTACAGAGGTGTATTGAGTTGCAAGTGGACCTTTATTTTGTCCGATATAATTCTTTCGCTGTTTATTAATTGTTGGAGCTACGATTTGTATTAATAGTAGAAATTTGAAGGTAAGTGAATGACTAGGTGTGCCATAAAAGTTTGTTTTTAAAGTTCTTAATACTGGGGCATATTATTTTAATATTTTATATTATAAAATTCATATAGAGATCGTCCTTAATGCGGCCCTGCCTCGTATTAGCCCTCAGAATTGTTCACGTGCTTCCATCGTGTAAATGTTTATGCGCCACTTGCATTTAGTTTGAATAGAGTGTAGTTGTCGCATTCTTGCAAACTGTTAAATAATTCGTTATCTTGTCTATTTGTTTGTCATTCTTTCTACTTGACGCGTTTTTACACGTTATTTTTATTTATTACCATCTTATGGCCTTTGCTTATACAGTGTGACCCATTTGTTTTGGGGTCAGTCTGTAAAAAGTGTATCAATCGTGCGATTTGGCTGATTTTTTTTTTAAATTGTAGAGCTCGATGAACTGCACATTTTGAACAAAAATTGCCTGGTTCGCATAAAATCCAAAGCCTACTATGACCGTTTTTATGAGCAAAATTTTAAGAAACCATATTAGCGTTTTTTTTTTGAAAAAATCTGTGTGCGCCAATGGATTGAGCACCCCTCGAAATGGGTATGTACAAAATTTCATCAAAATATTTCAAGTAATAACGATTTTGTAGAAAAATTAAAAATGCAGCCAAGGTACGTCTTTATTTTCAAAAATTCAAAGTTGGCCATGGAAAATAATTGAATTGTTTACTTTTATTAAGTGTCAAACTGTCTAAATTGAGTTCAGAAATTGTTTGTGCTCAATACAATTAATTATCATAATTATGGAATATTTAAGCATAAGAGACAAAATAGAAATTGTTCGACTCGTGGGCGACAACGAGCGCTCGGCAGTAGAAGCTGCGGCCGAATTTAACAATAGACACCCAGGTAGATCAGTGAGTCGAAGTACTGTACAACGTATAAACAATATTTTTGATGAAACTGGATCGATTTCTAAAAATTTATTAAAAACTAGGCAAAATGGACGCCGTGGACTTGTTGAAAATAACAATCAAATTCTGCAATACTTTAGTGACAATCCTCGAAATAGTGTTCGAACGGCTAGTTTAGACCTTCATATACCCAGAGAGAGTATAAGGAGATGTTTGAGACAAAACAAAATAAAACCGTTTAAGCCAAAATTTTTGCACACCCTGGAACCAGGAGATGAGGAGAGAAGATTAGAATTTTGCTATTGGCTGCAAGGTGAATATCTCCATAATGGCAACTTTTTAAATGAAATTTTATTCACCGACGAAGCCACGTTTACTACAAATGGTGTAGTATCAAGTCAAAACTGCCGTCACTGGTCAGCTGAAAATCCAGAGTTTATAATAAATGCAAGGAGACAATATTCACAAAAAATTAACGTTTGGTGTGGAATACTACGCGACAGAATAATTGGCCCATTTTTCTTTGAAGGGAATTTGAATGCGGCTGGCTTCTTGAATTTTCTAGAAATTGAATTTAGAAATGCTTTAGATGAGTTACCATTAAGATACCGTTTAAATTTAAAGTTACAGTTAGATGGCAGTCCTATTCATAATGCTCGTTTAATCAGAAACTGGCTAGATAATAATTTTGAAAACTGTTGGATAGGGCGAAATAGTCCTTTCTGTGAGTGGCCACCGAGATCTCCGGACTTAACTCCTTTAGATTTTTTTCTTTGGGGTACACTTAAGCAAAATGTTTATAAGTCAAGACCCCATAATTTACAAGAACTGCAAGCTAGGATAAACCGTAGTTGTGAGGAAATTACTCCACAGCAAATACGAAATGTAATTTTGAATGTACGCAAGAGGAACGACAAATGCATTGTAGAAAATGGAGGCTTGGTAGAAGTTACAAAAATTTTATAATTTTAATTGTTTTTATGTTTTGTGTTTATAAGCATAAGGTTGTATTATTACAATTCAATTATTTTCCATGGCCAACTTTGAATTTTTGAAAATAAAGACGTACCTTGGCTGCATTTTTAATTTTTCTACAAAATCGTTTTTACTTGAAATATTTTGATGAAATTTTGTACATACCCATTTCGAGGGGTGCTCAATCCATTGGCGCACACAGATTTTTTCAAAAAAAAACGCTAATATGGTTTCTTAAAATTTTGCTCATAAAAACGGTCATAGTAGGCTTTGGATTTTATGCGAACCAGGCAATTTTTGTTCAAAATGTGCAGTTCATCGAGCTCTACAATTTAAAAAAAAAATCAGCCAAATCGCACGATTGATACACTTTTTACAGACTGACCCCAAAACAAATGGGTCACACTGTATGTTCATAAATTTCCGCCAGTCAAATATTTTAATTTAATATTAATATTTTTTTATAATAACAAATAACAAAATAATAATAAGACTGCATGTGTTTCTGCCCTCGATCTACCTTGGTTCGAATCGAGGTCGAGGCAGATGCATGCACATGTCTTTATAGAAAAACACCACCGACTCACGGTATTGTTTCTTAATAGCTTTATCTGTCTGATTTACTAATTGTCCTACACTCACTGGGATGGTTACGGTTTTCTAAGGTTTTCCGTAGTATTTGAGCGAATGCTATCCTATTTCTATCGGGAAAAGTCGGCCCTAGTCGCAAATGGCAACGAAAACAAAATAATAGTAATTGCCCCCCTTTCCCACACAAGCATTGAGTTGCTTTTGGGGTACTCCTAGTTTGGAGTATTGTGAGGGTGAGAATTATTATTATATTGCGAGTTAACATTGTATTGTCGCCCAGTTTTGGAGCTATGTTTAAAGTTCCAAGTTTTTAGCTCATCGAAAAATTAGTTTAAAATCAATTGCAAAATTTGACGAACAGACAAACAGGAGGAGAAAAAATCGAGTTAGCAAAAACGTGGTAAAATATACAGGATATTTTTCTTTGAGCCAACTCAAAGCGCTGAATTTTTTGCTACTATATTTTATTTATAATAATTTGAATAATACATTCTACCAAGACTAATTTCGTTCGTTATCGCGAAACAGAAACATATTTATCAATTTTGGACGCCTTGATCTCGATCGTAATAACACCTCCTTGACTTTTCCTTATGCAGTGTGAAAGTCTGCAGTTGTCAGCAGTTGGTACTCTATAGGGATGAAAAATGACATTTGCAAAAGTGGTCACGTGACTGGCCGAATCTGTCAAATTTGACATTTAATAAAAGCAACTTCACAAACTCCACTTATTTGAAAAACTTATTAAACAAAATTTTCCCTTGCAATTGTTTATCAGTAATTTTCGTGAACTTTAATCAACATTAATTTTTTGCCAATTTTTTTAAATTATTTTTTATTTTAATTTTTTTATATTTCTTTAGCTAAGTACCAGTTCAGGTATATATTTTAAAGCAAACGCATTTTGTGGTGAATTGTTAGGGGAACATTATTTTTTTCTAATAAATTCTTTCGTTATTTCAAAAAATAAGTGGAGTTTTTAAGTTGTTTTATCAAATGTCCAATTTGACAGTTTATTTGACCACCCTATGATATTAAAGATCTGTGCATAGCGCTGGTTCAAGCGATCGCCACTGGCGCCACATGACGAAAAATTCGACAGTGCGGTTTAATGTTAAAAACACTATTGTTGCAGAATCTTTTATAAAATATCCAAAATAAAATAAAATGCTTGTTTGTTATGTCCCTTTAATTTGACAAGTTAAGTTAAGAAACGCGAGGCTAAAAAGCAAGCATGCGGCTAGTGTAAGTAAGCATACAACGGATGAGATTTTTCAGTTTCTTCTATATAGGTATTATCATTGACTGACGTATTTATAAAACTTCTCACAGCTATAGCTTCATGTCCTGAAAAAAAATAATGGCACTGATAGCTAACAATGTATTTTGTCTCCGGAAAGCACATGACAAACCATTATTGGCTCGCTTTGGGGCTTTTTTGATAAATTTTTCTATTTGCATTCTTGCATACATTACAAAATACTCTTCCAAAATATTATAATATCTAGAATGTGCATGGTCATTTCATGATATCACAAACAAACCTACCTATTAAAACTGACTTAATATGACAAAACTGCGAAATCCTGACCGCAAAGAGAATTCGTTTCCGTAAAAAGAACGTAAATTGTAATAAAACTAGATAGGTATTTAAAATCTGGGACATTCTAAACGTCATAGATATCTACAGCATACTCCCTTTAACCTATAATAAATCGCAATTTTTCGTGAGCTAGCGCCACTCAAGATTGCAAACAACAATGGAATTATGACTTCATACTCGGGTCTTTAATAGTATAGTCACAGCCGACTCTAGGAGAAGCCCTGAAGTTGAGAAAGCCAACATGGTTTGCGGGTCTGCATGGCGTGGCCTGTCACTCCTTGTCAGTTGATTTTACATAATAAGAAACTTAAAAGAATTAGTTTTATAGTGCGGGTATAGTGGTATCTTCCTGAGATGTCTACGAAGAGGCAGTGTGTCCCTGGGTGGAAACAGACTGCCCGAAGTGCTAGCGACTGTCTTTTTTTTATAAATTTGTTTTGTTTGTGCAAAAGTGAAACACATTTCTATAAAAGTGAAGAATCGTGCTTCTACAATTTCAAGCCTCAAGATACCTAGAACCGTCGAGGGAAGCTAGAACTTAGTTATATACCTGACTGTAAGTCAAATCGTAATTATAATTTGAAGTAGCTAGGTTTTCTTTGCTTGACGGCAGGCGGTATTCGTTTTGGACTTTTCAACGGACGAAAATTTAAGAATGAAATGATTACGGGCCAATTGTATAGACAAACTAAAGTACCCTTTAAAATTAAAGGAGCTTTCTATAACAATCCAAACATTGTTTAATATTGTTGCAAAAGTTTCTTACCTAATTTTAAAGTCAAAATATATTTTAATTGAATGTATGAAATTGACCCTAGCTGCCATTTCAATCACAAGAGATATTATTCTCCTTCACAACATGCAGTTCTGTGTTCGCTTGTTGTTTGTATTTTTATAAAAATTTAAGCATACGGGAAGATAGGTAATCATCATTTGCTTGAGCATGTGGTTGCTTCTGGGGTACTCCTAGTTTGGAGTATTGTGAGGGTGAGAATTATTATTATTATTATTATTATTGACGGCGCACTTTGCGAAAAATTCTCACAAAAATTCGGCTTACAACAAAATGTAGTTCCCTCTATTTGCCCAAATTTACCATATTATCTGTCGAAAATGTACCTATCCACACCAGGAATTGTACTTATTATGACTTATATTATATTATGTGTATATTTTGTAACTTGTTACTGCTTTTATTGTCTGTTAAACAAACCTACCTACTTACTTAGGTACCCAATTATTGAAACAATGGTCACAAATGTATCTAATTACAAATTAATAAGGAATTTCCTGGGGTTTTTCTACCAAATATATATATTTTTTTATCAATACATCTTCGTAACTACGTACGTTTCAGCTTAGTTAGCCATCATCAGGTTACAATATTACAAGTTAAAAACAATTTAAAATATCTAAAAGAGAAACGAAACATTTAGATTTTTTTTTCCTTTTATACAATTTTTTTTTCTTATATTAAGTACAGATCCATATAATTTTTATTTTTTTTTAAATTTGTTAAAATTTGTTAAACGCATCTATACAAAAATTATAAAACATATATAATATATATATAAGTTTTCCCTGTTATGATACTTACAGATCCTCAATTTACATTTGTTAAACAGTTGGAACAGTTGCAATGTAGATTTTTACGAATTAGATTACATCTTTGTCAGATCTAAGTTTATAAAATCTTTAAACATTTTTGTGTTATTTTGTCGAAGATATATTTGGAAATGCGGCAGGCAGTTCCACATTTCATACAAAAAACGGCTGGTTGAGTATTTTTTTATAAGTATAGTAGGAGAAACGTAATTTCAGAATATGGTAAAAATCTTTTATACAATGTAAGCAAAAAGGTATATATACATAAAAGAGGCAACTAGTATGTAAAATGTAAGAACCCAAATATTAAAATACCAAAAACAAGCAAAACCCCCCATCAACTATTTTATAATAGTCAAGAAGAAATTTATGTAATTAAATTATGATAAATGTGTGAGAGGCCATCAGTGTCAGTTCTAAAATTTATAGTATTTTGTTGTTTTTTAATGTGTATCATTTCAAAGATATTTCGTTTGAGATAGTCTTTTTCTTTGCATAATATTTCAGCATTCTTAAAATCAAAATTGTGGGAGTTATCAACTGCATGTTTACAGAGGGCAGTAGCGTTTTCATTTTTATTTTTTATATCATATTGATGTTTGTATATTCTTTTCTTTAAGTATTGTCTAGTCTGGCCAATATAAGAAGATGGACAATTTAAACATTTAATCTTATAGATGATATTTGTTTGAAATTCATTGGTGATTTTTGGTTTGAGGTTAGAGAAGAATTTTTTTGTATTATTTTGGTTTTTGTGGGCAATCTGAACATTGTGATCTTTAAAAATTTTTGTAATAGGTTCGGAGACGCCTCTGACATAAGGCATGGAAATAAATTTTTTTAGTGAACTAGAGGGACCCGAAGTATCTGTCTGATTGTAGATCTTATGAATTCGTTTTCTTATAATGGGCTTGAAAAAAGATTCAAGGTAATTATTTTTTTTGAGGGTATTATGAATTTTTTCAAGATTGTCAGGTCTAAATTGCTCATGTGAAAGAATGATTGCACGGTCAGTAAGGCTATTAATCACGCTTTTTTGTACGAGATAGGGACATTTGAGTCAAAGTTTAAGTATCTTTCAGACCATATATCTTTATTAAACCAATTTGTGAATATTTTTCCATTATCATTGTAAGAAATAGTGAGATCTAATCTAATCTAAGTATCTAATTACAATTAGAAAGAGGGTTGAACATTTATTAGAAAAGATAAACTAAGCCAAGAAAGTGCAGACTGCTCTAGACTGCATAGACCCGTTGAACCCACGATACACTTACCCACGGTATGTCATTGCGCATCTTGTGATGTCAGTTGCGAATCAGAATTTAAATTGCTCCATATGCTTTACACAGTGATAGATACTTTTTTATGGGTTTTTGCTTATTTTAACCGTTTTCTTTTAAATAAATGTTGTTAAAAATATGTAGATTATATTACTAGATAAATGAATGAATATTCTGTTGATAAAAAAAACACATTTAATTTGATAAAATTATAATTTTACAAATAATTTGTTTTCTTTGCGTTTTAGCTAATCGTATGCATGCAAATAAAATTGATGTATATTTTGTTAAATTAACAGTATTTTTCTTTTAAAAGACCGTATATTGATAGACAATAAAAAAATATCATATTATACTTAGGTATCTAAATAATACATTTATTGTAAGTAAGGTAATCCTGAACTAAGTTTTGGCTTCTATCGACCCAAACTCTCCATCGAAAAAAAGTATTTTACAGATGACTTGTTATAGGCAAAGATATTGATAAATAAAATTCAAAGCCTTACCAAAAATATAACTTTTTCCTTCCAGTGTTTATGTCGGTTTATGTCAATTAAAGCTTTATTTACCAATTAATGCACACAAGCCTCGACACAAGCACAACCTGCACAACTAATGCTTAGTATATAGTTAAACAACAAACAAAACAACATAATAAATAGTGAGTAAAATAGGGATCAAATAATGATTCCCTTTAACCATAACAAGGCTAATTTTTTATTGCACATTCTATTTTATTTGCTGTATAAAGCAGGCATATAAACTATGTTGAGTCCCCTATTTTTAATGCTCTGTTCCATAAATAATCTGTTTCCTTACCAGATTATGGTCCTTGGGAAATCTATAATACTTAATTTCCATTCCCTTACTGTTTCTATCATTATTTGGACATACGCTGACTGCACATCCCGGAATTTTTGGCCTATTTCAAAGCACTGTTGAGCTGGACTGACGATCAGTCAGTTGTTTACACTTTTTTCTTGACACATTAAACTGTAAACTATAAAAAAAATCGTAAAACACAACCGCAGCCGCCATTAAACACCATGCATTATTTAGAATTCGTGATTCGCAACTGACGTAGATGCGCATAGTTGCCTTGTTTTCGGATTCGTTAGTGACATACCGTGGGTAAGTGCATCGTGGTTGAACCGTCCCGCTGCGGCGTTGCCACATATTTGCACAGGGCTTGTAAAGATTGAGAAGGTTGTGGTATTATATAGTGTTGGTCCAGGTCAGTCATAAGCTCTCGTGCACTTGCGCGGATCCGCTCGATCCCTCATTCAGCAAATTATGTACCTATCCTTCTTTTCTTCACCTGCAACGTGACGCGGTCGAAGGCATGCCCGTCGAACACCGACCGCGCAGAAGATATAATCGCCATGCCGTCGCGGATTTTTTAATGTCGCCGCCATAATGGAAATAACTGGCGTGGGGCCCAGCTCCGTTATTATTGAAAGTAAGCGACCCAAAATCGCTTGTTACTTTCGTCGCGCTGACCGTGAAAGATGCGCGTTTTCGTGCCTCGCCATCAGATTCCCGTGCCTTCCGATGTCGCGCCTCGAGCTATATATGAATGGGCGGTGAAGAATGTTTGTAGTCTATTTACTATTGCAGTCCGGGGGATCTTAGAGTGCCATTTTGAAAATATAAAAGCCGTTTCAATAGGATGCGAGAACGGGATTTTATCTAGTAGATATTTTTGAGATTTTTGTCAAATCCGCCAAACTTTTTTAGCTGACAATATTATTGCAATTATTATTATTAATATGTAAAAAAGGTAATGGGTGAAGGTCAGTTACACTCCTGGGGAAAAACTTTTTTTCCATAGCCAACGTTTCGATTTATTTAAAATCTTCTTCAGGGTTCATAAGAAGATTTTAAATAAATCGAAACGTTGGCTATGGAATAAAAGTTTTTCCCCAGGAGTGTAACTGACCTTCACCCATTAACTTTTTTACATATAATTCAGCTGGGTCATTAGCTACTTTATAATTATCATTAATATGAGCAGAAAAACGAAATAATCAAGAAACTTATCTATAGTTTTAGAAAATGTTGTAGGTACGGCTGCGGCCAATTTGAACTTGCAATGTCTTGGGGGTTTCTGAGAGGCCATCCGGCTATATCGCTAGTCGCCAGCCGCTTTCGTCTGCCTTCCCTTCAGAGTCGGCTCCTTTGAAAAGCGATGTGCGGGGCGGGAAAGGGCGGTGTTGCCGGATCTCCCACATTTCGGCATACACTGTTAAAAACCATTTTGCGATTTTACACAAAAAAACATTGTAAACTTGTTACAATACTTATTTCGAGTATTATTACTATCGAACCTAAATTTTACAGACATGCCATAAAATTACTTGTGAAATTTGCTTATACCTTAATGTATAAATACGGTAGTAACTTACTGAAGATACCAATATAAGCTTGTAAATATACATATATTATTCTCGCCTGCGTAAAATTTAGTATGAAAGTTAACGAAAATATCGGAAAATTACATTACATTACAATTTGTAGGAATACCAAAACTTTATTAATAATACTTGCATAAGCTCGTAAATTTACTTTCTTGTTGTATATAAATTTACCTAGTTTTTTGTAGGTTCTCGTAAGATATTATGTATTTTTACATAAGTATAGAAGGTTTGCTGTTGATATTTGGTAAATTTACACGTTTTTGGTTTATATTTTGCTATGATTTATAGTATATTAAAATCAACTTACCTGAATTTTACACTTACATTTCAGCAGAATTACGTGGCCTCTTATTATTAATGATATTATTATTTTTATTATTTTATTTGTTTAGAAAAATATTCTAATACCTTTTTCCTAAAAGAAAAAGGAAATAAATATGTAAAGGAAAATAGTAAACAAAAAGGATTGGACGAAAGGAAAGTGGATAGCAACGTATACAGACATGGTCATTTACAATGTGCAACATATGGTAAATGTTGTTATTAATTACAAACCAAAATTCAAATATTGCCGAAACTTGGTGTATGTTCGATAATCATATTACATGCACTTAGAATGTTTGAAAGTCAAATAGCATACAGGATGAACAAATTATAATATTAGAAAAAATATATTTTTTTAATATTTATCCTAAACGCTTTTATAAATTAATCAAAACCAAATCACGTTGGCACAACTTTGTTTAAATTCAAGCATATTTGTAAAATTAACCTAATAGGGAATCACCTAACTTCATGTTTGTTGCAAGTTGCAACAATATTAAACACAACTTTGAAATTTCGTAAAAAATCTTTTTAAGGTAAAGCATTGGTAATGGTAATATGCATTAAAAGTCTCATTTAAAGTGCAAAATTTTTATTTTAATGAATTATCCTAATGAAACTAAAACAAATTTCATTTTTGATACATTTCTATAAAGGTAAAGGGGTTGTGGTACCTACCGAAAGAAACGCAGTAAACCCCACAATGAGCGCAACGCATTTTGATGTATATATTATTATTTTTTATATAAATGTCCACCACGCTTCACTCACTTCACTTCTTACCTAACGCAAGTGATGACCGCCCCGAAAACAAACACCCTCTTCCCTACAAATATCGGACTGAACTGAACTGGAGGTCGGCCGTGGCGGTAGCCGATTCCGGTGTCCTTTGTTTTTTAATACACAAACTATCGAGTACATTTCACAGAATGTGTAAATTTCAAACTAAAAATGAAAAAATACGATATCGGCGAGCAATATTACGTTACTGGTATGTAATATTTATTTTAAAGTTGGCAAATTACTAAAATATTCGAATATTTACTGAAATGATGTAAATATTCTTAAATGTTGCAGAAATTCTAAAGGATACACGATAGATCGAGTAAAGATTGTTTAAAATTACATGATAATGACTGTAAATTTAAGCATATTTTTAACAGTGTAGAGTTCAGACGGTCTTGCAAGTTCAAATTGGCCGCAGCTGTAAAATTGGGTTAGTGAAATATGGTTATTGTGAAGACTGGACAGGAGCTGGAAAACTATTGAATAGAGCGCTATTATACACTTAGATGGACGTGTCGAATCTTATATATTTTTCTAATCCTATAGAATGGATAAGTAGTCAATTCCATTTAAGTGATCGGATATAGTTTCATATCCATCCATAGGTAGGATGTAAGATCGAACGGCGCGCATTGATAATCAAATTACCCCTTGAATTAATTTTGTTTCAAAATGCCAGTGTAATCTGAACGCACCATTAATTGTATACTTTAATGTTTTGTGGGGCAAAATTGACATTTAACAATGATGTCATGAATTTAGGACATATTATTATTTGACATTCGATCTTGACCACTCTTCTGAGTCATGTTATATCGATATTTTTTATACTTTTTTTTTAAAAACAACCTTACCTGAAAACACCATAGCAGAAACTCATCCTTGTATAATACAAATGTTTTACATCTCTCTTTATTTACAAAAAATGAACTCAAATATATGCTTTAGGGTTTTTCCCATCATAATCTAAAATATTAAACACAAAACTAATAAAGTCCTTAACACCTAACCTAATCTATTAACACAACAAATCAGTTTCCATTGGAGTCTCTTCTGGTACCACTTCACTTGTCTCTTGACTGACATCACTCACTGGACGAACAACATCACTCGTTTCTTGAGCCGGTTTTCCCAATGGTGGAGGAACATCACTCTTCAACTTCGTCTCTCAACGATGAAACATCTCGCACTTCGCTCCTCTCCCGAGCGGAATCATCCAATGCCGGAACATTACTCGTTTTTTGAGCGGTATCAGCTGGCGGATCACTCTTCTCTTGAGCGGCATCATTCAATGGCAGAGCATCACTCGATTCTGGCGTGACATCATCCGCTGATCAAACATCACTCGATTTTTGAGGGACATTGTTCAATGGCGGAACATCACTTGTTTCTTTTGGGGGATAGTCAGTGTTACCAGGTCTACTGTTTTAACAGTAGATCTACGGTTTTTATTTTCAACCTACTGTTCTACTGTTTCACGTTAAAATCTCTTGTTGAAATTATTTAGTAGATACACTCGAAAAAAGGTCTAGCGACCCCAATTTCATAATCTATTAACATAACTCACAAATCTACGTACATACAAAAAAAATCTAAACTGGCTCAGAATCAGAATAAGTTTAATTACACTTATTGTTTTATTTCATTATTTTTTACGATTTGTTTTACCACAGTTTAATTTAATAATTATATATCAATATCCTATACTTTACGCAAGAGTTTCTTTCGGCTCGCGTCTGACGTCACTTGTTTCGTAGTTTTACCTATTCGCCAGATAGACGAAAATCATTGTTCAAACTAAACTCTAGTGTGACAGATGCCCAACAATTTTTTTGGGGGGATTATTTTGAGTATCGCTTTTGACATAACTCTGGCCTATCAGATCCATTCCATGCATAAATAATGCACGCCCATGGAAAACAGCCCATATTTTATGAAACTCTCATAATCAATTAAGAAATTTTCAATAAAAACTATGTAAAAAATATTATATTGGTCCTATTTACAAACAAAACAATGCACTTTATCATACTAAAAGGTAGAAGGAATTTGAGGAAGTTATATTGGGAAAAATAAAGTTTTAGGGCATCTTTCAAAGATAGCTTGTTAAATATTTACCTCTGAAACGAAATCGCGGGCTGTTGCTTCTCACTTCTGCTTTTGCAACCAAACGCTGAACACACACTCTAAGAGTATATTTTCCCCTTAATCACCGTTACTTTTAATTCACAAATTCACGAAATTAACTCACAACTTACTCGCTTTGTCTGCCACATATAAAATGGCCGCCGTTCAAAACGACGTAACAAAACCTATACACGGCTTAGGGTATAGGAAAGCGCGGTGTCCTCCTTCTTTCCTTGTCTAAGGGCGAGAGCCTCAGGAGTTTTAAACTTTCAATGTAAGCTCACTCTTATGATACTTATAATAATATGATACTCATCCCAAATTTCAGCCGGATACTGTCGTTGAAATCGAAATAAGTAGATAGTATGAGGGCCCTTGAAAAACGAAACCTCTCGAAATCCATTATATCCGGCCTCCTGTCTGTGGCTAACAATCAATGGCTTGTCTCTGCATCGACATCGGCCTAATAGAATATGAAATCCTCTCAAGCATGCCCATTTTTTGGCCCATTGAATTATTCCGCTCGTTTTTCTCGAATTTGATGCCAGCCATCGAGAGTTTTTTCCTTAATGGAGCTGAATATTTCTCACGCAGTCGCTTTCACATCGATTATACTCGATTTCGTTACGTTTAAAATAGAATGTTACCATCGCGAATCAATTCTTAGGCTCTCCATTGGCAGTTCGCCTTTGTTTATATTTACCTTGCCTAGTTTTTGATTTAGCTTTCATTTGGTCCGTGGGATAAATTTAAGTACCTACCTATAATAACTGAATATTCCTACAAAGGAAGGATAAAAAAAAAATAAATCGAAGGAAATGAAATAAAGCTAAAAGTAGGTATACTTATAGCACAGACATATATAGCTTCCTATATAGGTCTGTGCTTATAGGTAGGTATATGGTATGTACGGGTGAGTCAGAATGTATAGTAAATACTTTAAAGGGGTGTTCGGCAGGTGGTTTTAAGGGGGGGTCTTTCATATAAAATTTTTCGATTTGGGCTTTCCTTGCCAAGTTATTCGGGTCTACAAGGTGACCCAAAAGTATTTTTGTTTATTTATATCTCAATAACGGCGCTACTTAAAAATTTGAAATTTGGTATGTATTATCTACTTACCGGAAGACGCGTTAGGGTAATTTATTCATTTACACAGTGCCCTAAAAAATGGTAAAAACTAACAACCCCTATTAATTTTGTTGCTTAAACTTTTTTGAGGTTATCTTTTTGGTCTTGCAGGTCCATCATTTCAGTGTATCTTTTCATTTGCAACAAAAGTGTACTCTTGTTTTATAACGATAAAATCAACCGTTTGCGTTGAAATTGGCAAAACGTGCCCCAAAACACCTGTTAACTTCAACATTCGAAACATAAAATTTGTACCTACCGCTTTCAAACTTTACACATCGACTGTACCATTTAAACTGAGAAAAAAATTCCTATGTACCAAAACTTATTAGCTTTTAAAATGGAAAGGATTGAATTTAACAAAATTTGAACACCCTATTTTTCAAGAAAACCAATGCTGTTTTGACCAATGTCCAATTGTTATTTTTTTCCTTATTTTTAATATATCGTCGATCTCTAATGTTTGAAAGCGGTAGGTAAAAATTTTATGTTTCGAATGTTGAAGTTAACAGGTGTTTTGGGGCACGTTTTGCCAATTTCAACGCAAACGGTTGATTTTATCCTTATGAAACAAGAGTATACAGTATTGTTGCAAAATGAAAAGATACACTGAAATGATGGACCTGCAAGACCAAAAAGATAACCTCAAAAAAGTTTGAGCAATACAATTAAAAGGGGTTGTTACTTTTTACCATTTTTTAGGGCACTGTGTAAATGAATAAATTACCCTAAGGCGTCTTCCAAGTAAGTAGATAACACATACCAAATTTCAAATTTTTAAGCAGCGCCGTTATTGAAATATAAATAAAAATAATAATTTTGGGTCACCCTGTAGACCCGAATAACTTGGCAAGGAAAGCCCAAATCGAAAAATTTTATATGAAAGACCCCCCTTAAAACCATCTGCCGAACACCCCTTTAAAGTATTTACTATACATTCTGACTCACCCTGTATACATCTTTCTGTAGAAAAGTGAGCAAACATAGGTACCTACCTAAAAACTTTTATAAAGAGATAACTAGGTATGTACCTACCTCGTTCATGCTGTAAAGCAAAAGATTTTCACTAATCATGAACATGTTTACAAAACTAAAGAAAGAAATGGAATCTTTTTCAACAGATTCTAACAGATTTAACTCTGTTAAATTCAGAGCAGTGCAATTTAAAAAAAAATTGCCGTGGTCGACCTAAATATAAAATCTTACAATAATGGATCGCACTTCGACTCCACTAGAATTGGAACAAGAAGAAATTTAGACTCGTATTGTACACTATGCATTATAATTATTATACAGGTATCAAATTAATTATAATTTCTATTATATGTTTATCCATATGCACTTGTAAAGCAGTTGCAAAACAATAACAATGACGTAGCGATGTGGAAGTAATTTTAGTTGCTAATCGGATGCACCATGCACTTTTTAAACAATTATTTAACCGCCCGCATTGCCTCAGGAAAAACTTTCCAGGCTCACTGAGATGATAGTAAGAACTTTCGCGACATATTGATTCGAAATGAGGCATCTGCGTGACTGTTTTCTTAACTACACGATCATCAGTGAAATCTTTAGGTCGGCGATGATCAGTATTTAAAGCACGTATGGGAGCGGTTTTAAAAGTAGCGAGTTTACTCATTCGCATAATTTAGCACAAAACATTTTTTGGGTATCTAATTTCTATTTTTTTACTAATTGGCCAAATTTAAAACTATCGATGGATGTGAATAGGAGATAGTTATGTCATTCTGTATCAACAGGATGCAAATATAGCCCAAGCAAAGCAGAGCATATCATCGTTCTTCACATTAATGCATGCGTGCTCAGCTTTCATTGGGATAGGCACCTCAATATATGATTATCCCAGCAGTGGTGTGTATAGGTACTCTGCAGATTTACCTACTATAGATTTCAAAATCCACCCGCAATCTCTCTCTTGAAATTCATCAAAATCGGCACATTTTCCTAATTAAAATATTGTAGTTCTTCGATGATAATATTATTATCAGATTTATTCAGCTCAAATAGATCGCAAAATATCATGGAGTTAATCTCAAAGACTTTGGGGCCATACAATTCCCAATAAACTGCCAGTAAAGTCCAACGAGAATTTATATAAAACGTCTCGGATGCTGCCAGGCTTAGGAAGGACTTCAGTTTGAACTATCAATTGACTAGATTGTTCATTTTACTAAATGGAATAAATTAATTGCAAATCCATAAAACATGAATTTTCTCGAAAATTTCCTGATGTCACATGTAAAATTAATTTTTTTTTCCTGATGTAACATGTAAAAAATTATTACAGGGTTATTCACAAAACATTCTACCCCCTTAACTTGTGTGTTTTTAATTTTGGAAAATAATGTTAATAAGAAATGGCACAAAATTTTCTTGCGATTTCATGTATGTATTCAGAAAAACAAATGAATGTTGCGTTTCGGAGATATAGACCAAATTTATGTTTTTAGATGTATATTTCTCGATTTTCGAAATCTACGCATTTTTCCTCTCCGCATATACCCAAGTCCTACAAAGTGTCCCACAGAAATAAATCGAGTGGGGTCAAGTCTGGGCTTCTGGCAGGCCAAAAAATTGTTCCAATTGAACCAATCCACTCTACAAATGTGTCATCTAAATGCCTCTTGACAGCATTTGATTCATGTGCGGGAGAACCGTCTTGTTGCCAAACAATATTCGGCTCATTAACTTGATTCAATAGATCAAAAATTTCTCCTCTTAAGAGCTGTAAATATTTTAGTCCAGTTAAACCCCCTTCAAAAACATTGGACCAATTATGTGATTCCGAAAAATACCACACCATACATTTATTGAAGTTCGACCTTGTCGTTGAATTGAAATAAACTACTGTCGTGTGTTTTCTGATGACCAATAGCCCAATAGTGAGTGTTTTTAAAAGCTTTTATTTAACTTGCAATGTATGTATGTATGTATGTATGTATGTAATTTGTTCGGGTGGAATCTTGCAACTCAATTTTGAAGCAGATATCTTCAACCGATCGAGCTGAAATTTTGTACACACGTTTAATTTGGATGACAATGCATGATTATATGTGTGACGTCATTCTAAATCCAACATGGCGGATCACCCAAGATGGCGGACTAGTTAAATTTCAACCGATCGAGCTGAAATTTTGTACACACGTTTAATTTGGATGACAATGCATGATTATATGTGTGACGTCATTCTAAATCCAACATGGCGGAACACTCAAGATGGCGGACTAGTTAAATTTCAACCGATCGAGCTGAAATTTTGTACACACGTTTAATTTGGATGACAATGCATGATTATATGTGTGACGTCATTCTAAATCCAACATGGCGGAACACTCAAGATGGCGGACTAGTTAAATTTAAACCGATCGAGCTGAAATTTTGTACACACGTTTAATTTGGATGACAATGCATGATTATATGTGTGACGTCATTCTAAATCCAACATGGCGGAACACCCAAGATGGTCATTAGAAGGTCTCCTCATTGAAGAGCTAGACTGTTCTAAACTAACCGGCAAACGACCTTGCAACAATGATGCGTTAACTGAGATGAATAGACTCAGACACCTGGCCAAACTAAAAATTACAAAATAAATTAAAAGTAAAAAAATATTTTTAAAAAAAGCTTTTATTTAAATGCGCTAAAAAGAATAAAATAATCTTTTCTTTTAAAACTTTTACTATCAACTTATAACGTCATTCCACAATTTATATGATATAAAAGCTTGTCGCGAGATTTAAGTTTTCAAACTAAGTAAATACCACTACTTAAATCTCGCGACAAGCTTTTATATCATATAAATTGTGGAATGACGTTATAAGTTGATAGTAAAAGTTTTAAAAGAAAAGATTATTTTATTCTTTTTAGCGCATTTAAATAAAAGCTTTTTTTAAAAATATTTTTTTACTTTTAATTTATTTTCTATTAAAATCGCCATATTATGTTGTAAAAGTGGCTTCATCAGTCCACAATATAGAATCTGTAATACTAATAACCGTAGGAGTAGTAATAGAATAGTAATGTCTAGTAGTAGTTAGTTAATAGTAGTAGGTATAGTGTAATCTTTATAGTGATAATTTTGAAGTGATAACAATACGCACCTATAAACTGCTAATTTTCCGCTTGCCTCTTCAATACTAAACGGCAATATTCTCGCCTTCTATAATTATCATTTTCATACAGTTTTTGAACTGGGCGATAACAATATGGTCATGGTCTAAACTTATGCATTATGCATTATCAACATTCTATGGACTGAGCTCCATGATATTTGTGTCGTAGTTTATTTCTCTTTTCTTTGTTTTAGTAATTCCCAATTTGTTATAAATATATTTAAAATAAGTGTTATACTAATAGTATAACAATAATATAACATTTTCACAGCATGATGTGGTAACACAACAATAATTATTAACACCTGATACAAACTATCAAAGTCAAGCTCTGATTCTCGTAATGTTGTTTTGAATTTTCCATGGCAATTTTGATTTTGTCCGATATACAGGGTGAGTCAGAATGTATAGTAAATACTTTAAAGGGGTGTTCGGCAGGTGGTTTTAAGGGGGGGTCTTTCATATAAAATTTTTCGATTTGGGCTTTCCTTGCCAAGTTATTCGGGTCTACAAGGTGACCCAAAAGTATTTTTGTTTATTTATATCTCAATAACGGCGCTACTTAAAAATTTGAAATTTGGTATGTATTATCTACTTACCGGAAGACGCGTTAGGGTAATTTATTCATTTACACAGTGCCCTAAAAAATTGTAAAAACTAACAACCCCTATTAATTTTGTTGCTTAAACTTTTTTGAGGTTATCTTTTTGGTCTTGCAGGTCCATCATTTCAGTGTACCTTTTCATTTTGCAACAAAAGTGTACTCTTGTTTCATAACGATAAAATCAACCGTTTGCGTTGAAATTGGCAAAACGTGCCCCAAAACACCTGTTAACTTCAACATTCGAAACATACAATTTTTACCTACCGCTTTTAAACGTTACACATCGACTCTACCATTTAAACTGAGAAAAAAATTCTTATGAACAATGTACCAAAACTTATTAGCTTTCAAAATGGAAAGGATTGAATTTAACAAAATTTGAACACCCTATTTCAGGAAAACCAATGCTGTTTTGACCAATGTTCAATTTGTATTTTTTTCCTTATTTTGAATGTACAGTCGATCTGTAACGTTTGAAAGCGGTAGGTAAAAATTTTATGTTTCGAATGTTGAAGTCAACAGGTGTTTTGGGGCACGTTTTGCCAATTTCAACGCAAACGGTTGATTTTATCGTTATGAAACAAGAGTACACTTTTGTTGCAAAATGAAAAGATACACTGAAATGAGCAGGGACCTAGAAGACCAAAAAGATAACCTCAAAAAAGTTTGACCAAAAAAATTAATATGGGTTGTTAGTTTTTACCCTTTTTTAGGGCACTGTGTAAATGAATAAACTACCCCAAGGCGTCTTCCAGTAAGCAGATAACACATACCAAATTTAAAATTTTTAAGTAGAGCCGTTATTGAGATATAAATTTAAAAAAATACTTTTGGGTCACCTTGTACATCCGAATAAGTTGGCAAGGAAAGACCCCCCTTAAAACCATCTGCCGAACACCCCTTTAAAGTATTTACTATACATTCTGACTCACCCTGTATACATCTTTCTGTAGAAAAGTGAGCAAACATAGGTACCTACCTAAAAACTTTTATAAAGAGATAACTAGGTATGTACCTACCTCGTTCATGCTGTAAAGCAAAAGATTTTCACTAATCATGAACATGTTTACAAAACTAAAGAAAGAAATGGAATCTTTTTCAACAGATTCTAACAGATTTAACTCTGTTAAATTCAGAGCAGTGCAATTTAAAAAAAAATTGCCGTGGTCGACCTAAATATAAAATCTTACAATAATGGATCGCACTTCGACTCCACTAGAATTGGAACAAGAAGAAATTTAGACTCGTATTGTACACTATGCATTATAATTATTATACAGGTATCAAATTAATTATAATTTCTATTATATGTTTATCCATATGCACTTGTAAAGCAGTTGCAAAACAATAACAATGACGTAGCGATGTGGAAGTAATTTTAGTTGCTAATCGGATGCACCATGCACTTTTTAAACAATTATTTAACCGCCCGCATTGCCTCAGGAAAAACTTTCCAGGCTCACTGAGATGATAGTAAGAACTTTCGCGACATATTGATTCGAAATGAGGCATCTGCGTGACTGTTTTCTTAACTACACGATCATCAGTGAAATCTTTAGGTCGGCGATGATCAGTATTTAAAGCACGTATGGGAGCGGTTTTAAAAGTAGCGAGTTTACTCATTCGCATAATTTAGCACAAAACATTTTTTGGGTATCTAATTTCTATTTTTTTACTAATTGGCCAAATTTAAAACTATCGATGGATGTGAATAGGAGATAGTTATGTCATTCTGTATCAACAGGATGCAAATATAGCCCAAGCAAAGCAGAGCATATCATCGTTCTTCACATTAATGCATGCGTGCTCAGCTTTCATTGGGATAGGCACCTCAATATATGATTATCCCAGCAGTGGTGTGTATAGGTACTCTGCAGATTTACCTACTATAGATTTCAAAATCCACCCGCAATCTCTCTCTTGAAATTCATCAAAATCGGCACATTTTCCTAATTAAAATATTGTAGTTCTTCGATGATAATATTATTATCAGATTTATTCAGCTCAAATAGATCGCAAAATATCATGGAGTTAATCTCAAAGACTTTGGGGCCATACAATTCCCAATAAACTGCCAGTAAAGTCCAACGAGAATTTATATAAAACGTCTCGGATGCTGCCAGGCTTAGGAAGGACTTCAGTTTGAACTATCAATTGACTAGATTGTTCATTTTACTAAATGGAATAAATTAATTGCAAATCCATAAAACATGAATTTTCTCGAAAATTTCCTGATGTCACATGTAAAATTAATTTTTTTTTCCTGATGTAACATGTAAAAAATTATTACAGGGTTATTCACAAAACATTCTACCCCCTTAACTTGTGTGTTTTTAATTTTGGAAAATAATGTTAATAAGAAATGGCACAAAATTTTCTTGCGATTTCATGTATGTATTCAGAAAAACAAATGAATGTTGCGTTTCGGAGATATAGACCAAATTTATGTTTTTAGATGTATATTTCTCGATTTTCGAAATCTACGCATTTTTCCTCTCCGCATATACCCAAGTCCTACAAAGTGTCCCACAGAAATAAATCGAGTGGGGTCAAGTCTGGGCTTCTGGCAGGCCAAAAAATTGTTCCAATTGAACCAATCCACTCTACAAATGTGTCATCTAAATGCCTCTTGACAGCATTTGATTCATGTGCGGGAGAACCGTCTTGTTGCCAAACAATATTCGGCTCATTAACTTGATTCAATAGATCAAAAATTTCTCCTCTTAAGAGCTGTAAATATTTTAGTCCAGTTAAACCCCCTTCAAAAACATTGGACCAATTATGTGATTCCGAAAAATACCACACCATACATTTATTGAAGTTCGACCTTGTCGTTGAATTGAAATAAACTACTGTCGTGTGTTTTCTGATGACCAATAGCCCAATAGTGAGTGTTTTTAAAAGCTTTTATTTAACTTGCAATGTATGTATGTATGTATGTATGTATGTAATTTGTTCGGGTGGAATCTTGCAACTCAATTTTGAAGCAGATATCTTCAACCGATCGAGCTGAAATTTTGTACACACGTTTAATTTGGATGACAATGCATGATTATATGTGTGACGTCATTCTAAATCCAACATGGCGGATCACCCAAGATGGCGGACTAGTTAAATTTCAACCGATCGAGCTGAAATTTTGTACACACGTTTAATTTGGATGACAATGCATGATTATATGTGTGACGTCATTCTAAATCGAACATGGCGGAACACTCAAGATGGCGGACTAGTTAAATTTCAACCGATCGAGCTGAAATTTTGTACACACGTTTAATTTGGATGACAATGCATGATTATATGTGTGACGTCATTCTAAATCCAACATGGCGGAACACCCAAGATGGTCATTAGAAGGTCTCCTCATTGAAGAGCTAGACTGTTCTAAACTAACCGGCAAACGACCTTGCAACAATGATGCGTTAACTGAGATGAATAGACTCAGACACCTGGCCAAACTAAAAATTACAAAATAAATTAAAAGTAAAAAAATATTTTTAAAAAAAGCTTTTATTTAAATGCGCTAAAAAGAATAAAATAATCTTTTCTTTTAAAACTTTTACTATCAACTTATAACGTCATTCCACAATTTATATGATATAAAAGCTTGTCGCGAGATTTAAGTTTTCAAACTAAGTAAATACCACTACTTAAATCTCGCGACAAGCTTTTATATCATATAAATTGTGGAATGACGTTATAAGTTGATAGTAAAAGTTTTAAAAGAAAAGATTATTTTATTCTTTTTAGCGCATTTAAATAAAAGCTTTTTTTAAAAATATTTTTTTACTTTTAATTTATTTTCTATTAAAATCGCCATATTATGTTGTAAAAGTGGCTTCATCAGTCCACAATATAGAATCTGTAATACTAATAACCGTAGGAGTAGTAATAGAATAGTAATGTCTAGTAGTAGTTAGTTAATAGTAGTAGGTATAGTGTAATCTTTATAGTGATAATTTTGAAGTGATAACAATACGCACCTATAAACTGCTAATTTTCCGCTTGCCTCTTCAATACTAAACGGCAATATTCTCGCCTTCTATAATTATCATTTTCATACAGTTTTTGAACTGGGCGATAACAATATGGTCATGGTCTAAACTTATGCATTATGCATTATCAACATTCTATGGACTGAGCTCCATGATATTTGTGTCGTAGTTTATTTCTCTTTTCTTTGTTTTAGTAATTCCCAATTTGTTATAAATATATTTAAAATAAGTGTTATACTAATAGTATAACAATAATATAACATTTTCACAGCATGATGTGGTAACACAACAATAATTATTAACACCTGATACAAACTATCAAAGTCAAGCTCTGATTCTCGTAATGTTGTTTTGAATTTTCCATGGCAATTTTGATTTTGTCCGATATACAGGGTGAGTCAGAATGTATAGTAAATACTTTAAAGGGGTGTTCGGCAGGTGGTTTTAAGGGGGGGTCTTTCATATAAAATTTTTCGATTTGGGCTTTCCTTGCCAAGTTATTCGGGTCTACAAGGTGACCCAAAAGTATTTTTGTTTATTTATATCTCAATAACGGCGCTACTTAAAAATTTGAAATTTGGTATGTATTATCTACTTACCGGAAGACGCGTTAGGGTAATTTATTCATTTACACAGTGCCCTAAAAAATTGTAAAAACTAACAACCCCTATTAATTTTGTTGCTTAAACTTTTTTGAGGTTATCTTTTTGGTCTTGCAGGTCCATCATTTCAGTGTACCTTTTCATTTTGCAACAAAAGTGTACTCTTGTTTCATAACGATAAAATCAACCGTTTGCGTTGAAATTGGCAAAACGTGCCCCAAAACACCTGTTAACTTCAACATTCGAAACATACAATTTTTACCTACCGCTTTTAAACGTTACACATCGACTCTACCATTTAAACTGAGAAAAAAATTCTTATGAACAATGTACCAAAACTTATTAGCTTTCAAAATGGAAAGGATTGAATTTAACAAAATTTGAACACCCTATTTCAGGAAAACCAATGCTGTTTTGACCAATGTTCAATTTGTATTTTTTTCCTTATTTTGAATGTACAGTCGATCTGTAACGTTTGAAAGCGGTAGGTAAAAATTTTATGTTTCGAATGTTGAAGTCAACAGGTGTTTTGGGGCACGTTTTGCCAATTTCAACGCAAACGGTTGATTTTATCGTTATGAAACAAGAGTACACTTTTGTTGCAAAATGAAAAGATACACTGAAATGAGCAGGGACCTAGAAGACCAAAAAGATAACCTCAAAAAAGTTTGACCAAAAAAATTAATATGGGTTGTTAGTTTTTACCCTTTTTTAGGGCACTGTGTAAATGAATAAACTACCCCAAGGCGTCTTCCAGTAAGCAGATAACACATACCAAATTTAAAATTTTTAAGTAGAGCCGTTATTGAGATATAAATTTAAAAAAATACTTTTGGGTCACCTTGTACATCCGAATAAGTTGGCAAGGAAAGCCCAAATCAAAAAATTTTATATGAAAGACCCCCCTTAAAACCACCTGCCGAACTCCCCTTTAAAGTCATTTGAATCCTAATACACAACAGAAAATTTTATACAATTTTCATATTTACATTTTTCCAAAATTAAAAACCAAAAAGTTAAGGGGATAGAATGTTATATGAATAACCCTGTACATTGGCAAATAGGCTCGATCAAATGGTCCCTCTCAAAAATATAGGTTGCCATTTGAAAAAATTACCTATGCTCTCCGGAACAGTGATGATGTCAAAAATTGGCTTGTGCGGAGATTTCCCCGAAAAACTTTTCATTTTTTAGAAGATGAACCTAATTCCTTACTTTATGTACAGCCTGTATATGTAGAAGTAGAAAAAATAGATTTTGCGAGACTTATCCGCAAGTCAGTTCAAAAATGATTTCATTTTCTTGTCTTCACGCAAATTTCTTTTACCAGCAAAAATCACTAGGTACCTACATAACGTAAACGTCGCAGTGCCTGACACATTGCCTAAACCTGACACAAAATAAGCTAATGAGCAGATATAAATCCATTCTATTGAAATATTTATGTTGATAGAAGTCACAGTTATGAGTTATGTATGTTCCTAAGTTAGTTATCTTGGTTTCTCTATTTTTACTGACTTGTCGATTTATAGAGGTTATATTCATTGTGGTTTCTTAGCGAAATTTTGTTCAGCGTTGTAAAAAATAATGTTTAATTACGTGTTTTTAGTTTTTTAGTCTAGATTTTTCAACAGTCTTAATTATTGTGGCTTATACTTCTAAGCAAACAAGGTAAGATAATAATTTAGTTTCAAGTTTTTGAAGATTATTTGGTTGGGGTGTCAGCTATTGGCTATATACAGGGTGTAACTAAACTGATGGTCAAAAATGAAACCACGTATTCTTGGAGTCAAAATAAAGGCACTTCTTCATATATTTTTTTCTCCTACGGGCCATAGTTTTTTTTATACAGAGCGTAGAAGTTTGGAGAAAAATACACATATTTCTTAGTATCTCTAGAAGTATACGAGATATTTTCTTCAAACTTGGCGTGTCACATGAGCGGATGAGCTGTCAAATTTATGGTTAATATGAAGCTTCTGAGGCCCCCAGTTGCGGAGATACAGGGTGTTATTAAAATTAATTAGTTCAGAAAAATATGAATACCCTGTATAATCGCATTTTTTAAATTTGATTTGAATGGTAAATTCAATGGTTAACAAAAAGTATCTCTTAGTATTTTTTCATATTCTCAGCCGTTTTTTAATTATTTTCAAAGAACGGCAATGCTGCAATAAACAAGTCATTTTAAGAATAAATCTAACAATCTGTGGATGTCAATTAAACTTGGCATTATTTGAATCATTTGGCTGCCAACTTTGCACTTTAGTATCAATATTTTGAAAAATTATATTTTCATTTGAAGAATTGACTGATATGCACTTTTGCTATGGACTTGCCAATGGCAATAATAAACATGCGGAAACGCGTAGTTGCGTGTATTGAAAGAAACGGCGGTCATTTCGAACATTTAATAATTTAATTTTCTAATAGCAATACGTTTCTTTCATTATTGTTTTTGCTTTAATTGACATCCACTGATTGCTAGATTTATTCTTAAAGTGACTATTGCTCATTGCAGCGTTGCCGTTTTTTAAAAATAATTAAGAAACGGCTGCGAATATGAAAAAATACTAAGAGATACTTTTTGTTAACCATTCTATTCACCACTCAAAACAAATTAAAAAAATGCGATTATACAGGGTATTCATATTTTTCTGAACTAATTAATTTTACTAACACCCTGTATCTCCGCAACTGGGAGCCTCAGAAGCTTCATGTCAACCTTAAGTTTGACGGCTCATCTGCTCATGTGACACGCCAAGTTTGGAGAAAATATCTCTTATACTTCTAGAAATACTAAGAAATGTGTGTATTTTTCTCCAAACTTCTACGCTCTGTATAAAAAAAAACTATGGCCCGTAGGAGAAAAAAATATATGAAGAAGTGCCCTTATTTTGACTCCAAGAATACGTGGTTTCATTTTTGACCATCAGTTTAGTTACACCCTGTATAAATCCTTTATCTATGGCTATTGGCTTATGTTTATGCTAAACCAATGTCAAATTAAATTCAATTAATGCCGTCTGTCATTTCAGGGGAAGAGAAGAAAAGAGTATTTTTATAAAAAAGAGAAATATAGGTAGAGGGAAAGAGGAAGGGGAAGATAAGAACAATAAATATAAAACAGATAGAAAATATCATAAAACAAAAAACAGTTGGAGCTAAATAAAATGTGAATACATTTACGAGAATCAATATTATCATAGAAAAATAAAAGAAATAGGTAAATAATAGCGAACATTATTCTTCACTCCTTTGTTCGTCTTTAACTGGTTCGCTTTACAACTACTCCTATATGGTAGCTTCCCAGACCTGTCCCTCTTCAATGTATGCAATATCAACGAGAATACAAAGAGGACACAATTGCAACAGATCCCGCCGCTATCAAACACCATTTCTCACACTTTTAGACTAAGCAAGCGCTCATCTGCCCGACGCCGCGTAACCCACTTATTACCTTCTGCCGACCGGTTGCGTAACCCGGCACAATGCCGGTCGTATCGTTCGAACACAAACCAGAACACGTCCATCCATCGTAGCGCCGCGCGCTCTTCCTGTGGCGATGTGCAATCTGGCCAACAGGCACTGAGTGATGGTCCGTTACGTAATCCGCGCGCAGTTCACACGGACGGTCTTCCCGCAAATTGGCCCCATTGTAATTGTGCGATAAACGAACGATTAGATCGGCTCTTGTTCCTGGTATGCCGAGATCAAACGTTGGCTGAGCTGAATCTAAACGAAAACTATAAAATGACAACATTGGCGCAAAACTCGGATAGGCTTTCAAAACTCCTTTACAACTTCCTATGTTTCACTACACTCTATTCGAACTAAATGCAAGTGGCGCGTAAACATTTACACGATGGAAGCACGTGAACAATTCTGAGGGCTAATACGAGGCAGGGCCGCATTAGGGACGATCTCTATGAATTTTATAATATAAAATATTAAAATAATATGCCCCAGAATTGCTTTTCGAATGCTTTAGTAAATGCTTCATTCTCACTATTGCATCTTCTACAAACACGACTTGTCCTGGGAAATAGGTTCCATTATAATTAACAATAACATAATCGTTAGGGATCTTGGTATATTAAAGTGCTTCGAAGCTCCCCGTAATGTTTTTCGTCCCTCTTGGACTTCCAGAACGGCGACTTGGAGCTCTACCTATTCTGCAACAAAAAAATTGGTATTGTACTTTATGCGAGGTAACTGAATCATAGGATCCATTTACCTCAAGGAGTAAATTTTTGTGGGGGAACTGGGTCCCCCTCTTTATAACCTGCAAATTTTATAATCTACAATAACAAGCAAATACATACTTAAAATGCCCCTGTTACTTACCTCTATTCATAAAAATGGACGTCTCCTCCCAAAACCTGCTGTACAATTAACAGAATAGCATGAATACATAGATCAAAGTTGTAAAGCAAAAAATTGACCTTATATTAGAGAAGTTACAAAAGTTCGTGCTGCGGGGGATAGGTGGCATTGACAACAACGATGCAAAATATACATACCATAGATTTTGTAATGAGGTGGCCCACTTACCCTACCTTGCCTTACCGTACATGTCTACTCAAAGACATACTTTTGTTTTTAGTAGTCTCGATGAACATATTTCCAATAATTTACTTTTAGGTTTCCAACAGTTGAAAGCATCTAAATTAAAGGTAAAGTTAGATAAGTCGGAATTTTTAATATTATTTCCCCCGTATTTCTTGTATACAGTAAGGCAGCTCTATTCTTGAAGAAACAACCAATCGTATGCCCCTGCTAACGATAGAAAACGCACGGCCATGTATCACTTCGTTGCTTGGCAAACGTGTATCTGCTCAATACACACACCGACTTGCCAAAATCGGTCTGTTTTGTACTGTTCTAAATTATGCAGCTGAAAACTATGTTGCTGTATTATCAGGCATTGTATAAATGAATTTGCATAACTTTTACATTGCTAGATTCCGTTTAAATGTATAACACACATTCAGAAATCCGTTGTTAAAAATATGAAAAAATCGCACCTGCCAACCAAACGTAATGTTTTTTTCTCAAACGCTCTAGTCGAAGTTATTCCTTTGGCTATTATTCAAAACAGTAAACTCGTTCAAAACGAATCATTTTGGAGATAGAAATATACAAAAAATTAATAAAGAAATCGTATTCGTGAAATATTTTCAACAAAATCTACACGTGACGAAAATTTTTCTTCGCAAATTTGTTCTAAAGAGCTGATTCTCTGATAAAATCCCTACGCTTGTAATATCTCTATCCCATATAGTATCTAATATTTTTTGAATATGCAAAATAAGTTCCTAATTTGCAAAAAATATTCCCCCATATTTATAAAACATTGTTACAATATATTACGAAATATGTTCAAAAACTGCATATTATACCCAAGATACTTGTTAATCCCAGATGCAAATATTATATGTTAGATGAATGTACAAATGATGTATATGTTTGTTTTGAATAAGAATGGATATTTCCACAATATCTTGTGTAACGTATTCCTAACTTAGTGGTTCTATAAATATTTACAAATCTTAAGTACATTACAGGAACGTTCACCTTAGGAATGTGCAATTTTGAAATATTGATGGAACATGCTATAGTATATTCATACAGCAAATATCTTATGAATGCTCACAAATGGTTATATGCAAGACATTCACGATATACTTATCTTATGAATGTTCACGAGTGGCAATAACATGAATATCATATTTTAGAATGTTGTTGGAATCTATTTTATATTAGATTTACATGGCGGATGTTACTTATTCCTAGTTCTGTGAGGTAACATTTCCAAGTACGTCGATGGATCAGTTGGTCATGGATGGTCATAGGTTCAAACCCTGCAACTGGCGTTGGCGGAATTTTTATTTTATAATATAAACGTGAATATTAAATGGCTATACATAGAACATACAAAAATGCTTCTGAAGGCAAACACCTGAAGACCTGAATGTTGCCTGAATGTTCAGATAATGTGTTTCTACAGTTTTATGAATATTCCTACAATAAGCATGTTCTCTGAGAAAATATTATCAAAATATTCCGCCAATGTGATTTTGCTATATGGGATATACTACCTTTACGCGTAAACGTCTACTTGCTATTGATATACAGGGTGTATTTTTGATAGGTTACCTTGTATAAGTAACTATTATTTTTTTGGGAGATATAAAAAATTGACATTTCTCGGAAATTTTAACGCCCTACATTTTGACAATGGACGTATATTTATAAGATTTTTGTTTTAAAACGTAATTTTTTGTTCTCAAAAAGTTCGCATCATAAAGGGAAAATTTTTAATTAATGATTTATTTTGAAATTCGGCTTTGCTTTAAAAAAAGATGAAAACTCGTTCAAACCTGGTCACGTGACTTTCGATATCTGCCAAAAAGACGTTTAAAAATGAAATCGCTAGAAATGGGTTTATTTGTAGACATTTCAAAAAGTTTTTCTTGAAAATGTAATTTTGTTTCAATTTGACATAAGTGCACCGAATTTGAACTCTCTATTAAAAGATTTTGTTTTGCCATTTTTTAATAATTTAGATTTGTCTGAAAATTTTAAAAACTTGTAACATGACCCCGTTTGAACTAGTAATTTTTCATCTTTTTTAAAGCAAAAGGTAGGTAACCCTAAAGTCGAATTTCAATAAAAATTATTTATTAAAAAATTTCACCCTATGGTGCGATCTTTTTGGAGGACACTGTATATGCATATCGCGTGGAATCGGAAAAACGATTATCTTTCAAAAACGCAAAAATATTCTTTTTCATAAAAAAAAATTCTAGCCTCAAAATTATACCTAATATTAGGAGGGGATGACAACTAGACTCAATCTCCCTGTATGTATAGGTACATTCTGAATAAGTAAAATTCGTATTTTTTTTCGATTACCGCACGATATGAAAATTTAGAATTAAACGAAAGTTCAATGCGCCGTCATTCAAAATTAAATATGGCTGCTGTGGTATAAACATTGCGCTTATTTTGTTTGCATTGTGTTTATGGTGTTTAAAAGAATTTTTTTCTATTTATCTTGTTTTTTTTTACATGAAATATTAACATAATGCATTGATGTGTGCTAAATTGAGGTAGTGTGATAAGAAGCCGCGGTAGCGTTCGATTTTTTCGGATTCACCCTGTTTTAATCTAAAAGTACAAACCTAACCTGAACGAGTTATCCGCAAAACCGCATAAAGAGTAGTTATTTGCTGTTAAAAGAATGGTTTTTCCAGAAAATAAACAAAAGAAATGTAGTGGAATACCCAAGATACTCTGCTTTATTTTATAACAGGTCAACACGCCAGAGAAATCTTAACTGTGATCGGTTTATTTAGATCTCATAAGGATATCGATATGACAATATGAAGTAGGGGCCTAGGAAATTATGAAGGAAACGAAACGTGAAAAATATTTTTTTCTACTTCTACCGCATAGTGCACAACCCTTATCCTCTTAAGATATTGGCATTATGTCCACTCTTGTTGTACTACTAATCGCTACTATTATAAGCTTGCAAACTTTTAAAAGCCTTCATTTGTTGCCCTATGTAGACAGTAAATAACTTAAATAACTAACGCAACGTCCATAATACTTAATACAGTACTTTATAAAAGCATTATTCTTTCTTATACTGATCAGTGATATGGTAGTTCTAAAGGTGTCGGTCTGGCTAACAATGTATATAAGAATATATCCCTAATTAGAATCAAGTAAGTAGAAAAGGGGTAATAGGTATAAATGCGACGTTGCCACTACTTGAGAGCAATAAAAGCAATAACCAGGGTAGCGAGAGGCACGAGTGAATAGCAAGTGACTCGTGATTATAATAAAATATTATAATCAGGGATTGAAGTAGTGGAATATGGTGGGGTGAAGCACGGGCAAATTGGATAGTAGAGGCGGCCCCTGAGGGTTCCCCACCTAATCGATTAGTAGGGAGGACTTACTTGCGGTTAGTACCCGTCCATCGCGATAGGTTGAACCGTTTCGATTGCGTTAGGAAGTAGCGGCAACTTCACCTTCATACTCGTCTCTCTTAGGCTTATTCGACTTATTTCTAAACGTGCAAAGTTTCGTTCATTTACTGTTAAGCTTTTATGAATTTTCCCGGCTAACTTGAAAAACTTGTCTTTTAATCAGTTTAGTTCAGGATCTCTGGCGAAAAATCCAATTTAAAAAAATTAAATGAAACTGTTTGAAAGGAAAGGAATTTCCGACAATAATCAAGGCCTGTTTCGGCAGAACTTAGAACTGTTTGAAATCAGTTAGAAACTGTCGGGAGCGTGCGCGGTTTCGTTTTTGGAACGTCAAAATGAAACTGCGCATGCTCCCGCCGGTTTGAAATTCCGCCGAAACAAACCCATTATTTCCTCTGGAAACGTCGAACGCGATCGAACGTGGGCGCGCGAATCCCAACAACCGGCAGTTCCGATCGGTCCGGATCGCTTTTTCTTTGGCGATCGAAGGCGGCAGGCGGCGCCGGCCCCATCGGTGTCACACGGGCGCAGGTGCCCGCGCGCGGTATTCGGCCCGCCGTCCCGGATCGCGGAAGTTTCCGCCGCGGCCGATCTGGGTCGAGCGCTGACCTGGCGGTCGGCCGGCCGGCCGGACCGGCAAGCCAAATAAGAAAAAGGGTACGGCGAGGTGCGAGGTTGTCGAGACAGGCCGGCGACGCCGCGCAGTCTCGTGTCGCACCTACAGCCCACATAAGGCCCGTTTCACAAAGGACGGATGATCCGCGCGGATGATCGGTAGCGACCCAAGGACGTCAAACCAGACAGGATAGCTCAATCACGCGAATCTGTCCGCCGAGCCGCCCGACGTGATGACGTCACAGTTAGACGTACTGCGTAAACTCGCACCACGAAACACCCAATCGCGCGCCTTCAGAAAGCGACTTGTGCTTTTTTTAAGTTCATAAAAACAAAAAGTGACCTTTAGATGCTTTTGCTCTATCGGATTTATTTTTTAAGGATTGTAAACAAGAAATCAATAAAGTTCACTCTTGTTTTTTGAACACGAATTTTTTATGACAATTTCTCCAACCAATACGAGAAAAAAGCGCATTATTGCAGCAAATGTGTTTTCAGAAGGTGCGAATTTTGCCTTAAATAGTTTTTATTATGGCACACAGATTATAATATATTTTACAGAATTATTCTGTTAATAATTGTGCTCCTCCTTTGATTACTTTGATTTTGAAGAGCATTATGATATTTATATTATACTTAATGTGTGAATGGTGAGTCAATAATAAAAAAATATAACACTGATAAAATGCACCAAGACAAATTAAAACACAGTTGAGAAATAGGTAGTCATTTATTTATTCATAATTCATAAATATTCTAATATATAATTTTGTTTAATTTCCGCTTTTTTTTCGAAGAGGATCCACAGAACTATTTCTTTGTGAAGTATTATTAAGTATGTCGTGCTTTTAAATTTCGAAAATTGATTCTAATAATAGTTCTTAATTTACAAAAATCTTTTATAACTATAAAAGGAATAATTGCTTGTTGGGGAATTCCAATTTCAGTAAGTGTCGCTGGGGAAGAACTGCCTTCTAATTTTGCAGTTTCTCCACTTTCTATTGCAGACAAGTCAACAAGTAATTTTTCTATTTCTTCCTTTCTTTGTCTTTCGGTAAGTCTATCAGAACGTGATGTATTAGTTGTTGCCGAGGTTGTTGCAGTAATAGTTTTTGTGGAAGGTATTTTTAATGTAGGAACTGCGTTTTTTTTAAATGCTTTTTTAAAGGTAAGCCTTAAATTAAAAAATATATATAAATATTTATATTCTTGCACTTTTTAGATGGCTAGCTAGCAAAGAAAATTTTACTTATCTAATAATTCATTTCGAAGATCTCTTTCGTAGTCATTGTCTACAAAATGTTGTGAACATATATGGCTAGTGTTAGGGTTGAATTTGTCTTTTCTTTTGCACCTTGATATCAACTCATCACTTTGTATAGTTTTAGAAAAAAGGTCCTTTGGTTTTGGAAAAGCATGAAATATGATATTCTGCCCAGTTTGGGCTTTTGTAGCATAAGTGTTATTACACCCATATACGGCATACCTTGTTCCCTCTGGCCTAGTCCCCGGCATATTTTCGTGAATAGGACTATTCTGTAAAGTAGTATATTATCAACATCGTACTTTTATTATTAATAATATATGTCAAGAAATGCTCACCTTACCTTCTGTAGAAATTCAAGTATCAGGCTCTTAGTGTCTCTGAATAATAATAAACACGGCACAAAAATCAAATAAAAACAACACACAGACACACTTTATAATAGGTAAAACTCAAAAAACTCACAATAATAAAGTAAAACCGAAAGAAATACGATAGAAAACTAGAAAAACAAAGGTAAACAACGGGCGTACCATGTAACCTTCACCTAACGACGTCTAACGGTGACGTCACGCACTCGGTGGGCGCCGCGAACATTACACCACAGACCTATATAGCTCCATTCAGATTGAGCTATCCTGTCTGGTTTAACGTTCTTGGTAGCGACCGACCATCGGTCGATGAAAACTGTGTTCACATTAGGACATTAGGGCGTTTCAGTTTCGTCAGTCGTCGACATGCGTTTGAGCAGTGCACAGTATGCGCTGTTGTCGCTTTGTGCGTAAAAAGGTTAAGAGAAAGGCAAAGGCGCAAAAGGGAACGATTCTGTCTACAAGGACCAATAATTGAGCTATATCCTCCCAGGCATTATTTTTTATATCTCGATTTTTATAATCTTTGCAAGATGTATCCCAGATGCATGGCTTCTGCTCTATTGCTGATATTAACAATTCGGTGCCGAATCGATATTTATTATCACTGTTTCGGGCCATTTTTTCGTACAAACCAAAACGAAATAATTTGAAAAACTACGCAGCAGTCAACAGCGCTTCGATTCCGCGACCGATGCTACGCGTACATGTTAATTGGCACATTTCAACAACCGTGCTAGACCGATGATCCGCGCGGGTCATCCGTCCTTTGTGAAACGGGCCTAAGCATTATATTTTTCCAAAATTACATTTCCTGACTATCAACCATCGAAATAAAATGTGACTGTGTGTTATCACAATATTTTATTTTTATTTTTTTCCAGTAATTTGTTGTAATTGCTTACATACAGAGTGTCTCACTTAAGAGTGAAACAACCTTATGACTTCTTTAATTTTTAACCAAAGGTAGATGGCATTATGGCCTACTCACTTCCAAAAAATTAGTTGCCTACTACAAAGTCAAAGCGGCACCGTCGCAATGATAAAGGCCTGCCAGCTGGCGACGCGAAACGTCACTACGTCATCACAGGGAGGTCCAAGGCCTACTATAACGTTGGCCTCGAGGGAGGTCGGGAGGTTGCTTTTTGAAGTTGTTTACGTTTACTTGTCTGGTGATTTTCCTGTTTTACACAACGTTTGTTGTGTGCTGGACTGTGTTTTTTAGTAATATAGGACGTGGAATTTTATTAATAAGGTGGTAAAATAGCAGTGGTTCAGAATAAAGTGATTAAAGTTCAATTTTAGTTTATAGGTTTTAGGTTGTGTCTATAGTTTCGGACTAATTTAAATCATGCCGTGGACGTGTTCCGTTCCCAACTGCAAGGGAAACTACAAAGGCGGTCCTAATGTGTCCGCTTTTTCCTCCATAAAGACCCCATTTTAAGGGAAAAGTGGGTTAAGTCCATCAAAAGAGATTTTGTTCCTACACAGTTTTCCAGGATTTTGGTTTAGACTGTTGGAGAGTGTTATACCTAACAATTTTACGTGATTAAACGTAACCACCTTTAAATCAGTAAGTTTTGTTTTATGGTTTTATTTATTCGAATTTAGTTGTATCTAGGCAGGCAAATAAGAAAAAATTGGCATTTACGAAAATTTTACCGGTAGATATCTAAATGCACCAAACCCCTTTGAAAATGTGACTTTCACTCTCGTAGATTATTATCCGTGTTGTAAAACCATGAGCTATACATATATGTAAACAATCATTTTAAAGTGTTTTTTTACCAAATTTTCCAAGTTGACACCTTGAAATTTGAATTTGGCGCCTTAGGCTCACCTCCCTTGGTTGACTCATCGCTTTCAGCTGGCGGGCCTTGTTATTGCGACGGTGCCGGTCAAAGCCACCTGCGATGTCACAATCGAGGCTAAAAATCCGAAAGCCGTATTAGGCTTTTTTTTATTACTAATTACTAAAAGAAGTTGTTCAGAATGGATCCAGGACTCTGAATCCAAAATTCTAAAAGTCCAAAAATAGTAATTTAAGAATTTTCTGCATTTAGAAAAGTGTGCCACGGAAGTTTTGAAGGCTAGTTGTTTTTAAAAAGTAATCCTTTCAAAATAAAATTAAAAGCTACAAAACAAATTTTATTTTTTTTTTAATTTTTACTTATTTTTTATTTAATTTTGAAAAAATTTTGTATTTAGGGTTTTGGATCGATTCTGAACAACTTTTTTTAGTACTTTTTTTTTGAAAAAAATGCCTACTATGATTTTCGGATTTTTAGCTTCGATTGTGGCATCGCAGGTGGCTTTGACTTTGATGTAGACAACTAATTTTTTGGAAATAAGTAGGCAAAAATGCCTAAATGCCATCTACCTTTGGTAAAAATTTCGGTTAAAAATTAAAGAAGTTATAAGGTTGTTTCACTCTTAAAGTGAGACACTGTGTAGTGTGTATGTTCCGATCAAGAACACGATCATCATCAGAGCAATTATAAAATAGGCAATCAAAACAGAATTTTCTATTTTTTAGGTGCTAAAATACGGGCGTAGCCAGGATTTAGTTTTGGGGGGGGGGGGGTTTAGTTTGAGAAGTAAATAAAACAACAAAAATATACTTATATGAAATTTAATATCTATATATCCATCCGAAAAACTACGACATATATTTATAAAGTTCTTAACTTTAAATGAAATGGATAAATTAATTTCGTTCCTCTGCACTAAATCTAAAACCATTAAAGAAGAAATCTTCGGCTTTTTCTTTTAAATATATCTACTACTTCATCTGCATGAATTTCTGTTCCATAGTGAATGTTCATTAGAGCCAAACCATTAAGTCTGTTTTCACTTGTAGTGTTTCGTAAATAGTTTTTCAGTCTCCTTAGGCTCGAGAAAGACCTCTCTGGGGTAGCAGTGGATACAGGAATGGTAGCCAAGATTTGTAGTAATGTGTAAATATTAGGATAAAGGTTTTTATCGCACATATCTAGGCATTCCAAACTAGATTTCGGGGTAGGCAGTCTTCTTATCAGCATGCATGGTAGCTGAAGCTTTGATAGCTAAATCCAAATTTGTTTCTTTATTAGAAACCCCTTGACCTTGACTACACCATTTTTTCCAGTAGTCCATACCTTTAGGTTTACCACCCTTCCTTTTTTTCCCCTCCATTTTTCGACAGTAATAATGATTCACGTCTCTATCCTTAACAAGGATAGATAATATTAGGTAATATTTTGCTTATTTCGGGGGGGGGGGGGGGTTTGAACCCCCGAAACCCCCCCCTTGGCTACGCCCGTGTGCTAAAATATTAAAGGACATATTGACATATTATTAATAATTAAAACATAAAACATTTTAAAAATTAAAAAGTTAATTTAAAACTACTCACAAAATATTATGTTGTAATAACCGACTTGGTTTTTAGTAAAAAATAGTTGTATATATTTGGATATAAGTATTAAAAATTTAGAGTCGAGTCGATATTGATGAGTAGGCCATGGAGAGAACAGAAGCAATTGTTTTTATTTGACAGTTGTTTTTATTTGACAGTTATCAAACTGTCAAATAAAAACAATTGCTTCTATTCTCTCCATGGCCTACTCATCAATATCGATTAATGTGAAATTAAACTTAAAGGTAATAAATTATTATTTGTTCCATAAAAGTCAAGAATTTTGCTTAGATACGTAAATAAGTTTGATGATATTTTAATTTATTATTATTTTGGCATCAATTTAGAACTGGGAAACCTAATGTAACTAAATTTACACCCAAAATGCTAGACGGTACATCAACTTTGCAACAAACATACATAACATAATTTTAAAGCGTAGATATAATTTTCTTTTGGAAAATACCTATTCTTATCGGTAATTAGTAATAAAAAATTAATAGAATGATAAAGCTGGTGATATAAAATAGTTTTTACGAAGTTCCGAGTTTTAAAAATTTTCAGAAATTTCATAAATATTAAAAATTGGCAAAAAACTAAATATTTTAGTAGAGCGTTCTAATTTGGTACACTTACGTAAAATTGAAAAACAAACAATTTTTTAAAGTAAAACTTTTTGATATTTTAACAACTAAACCCATTTTTGGTGATATATTTTTTTAAATGTCATTTATGACAGATAACGAAAGTCACATGACCACGTTTGAGTGGGTCATTTTTCATCTTTTTTAAAGCAAAAGGTAACCCCAAAATTAAATTTCAAAATAAAACGTTAATTAAAAATTTCCCCCCTATGGTGCGAACTTTTTTGAAGGACACTGTATACATTAGGTTGACAACTGAAAACTAAAAATGTTAGACACTTAAAAAAGGTTTAGTCCTCGGGCCCATGCGTACAAAAATTTTTTATTAGCTCACCGTTGAGACTTTGTATGGGCGAGTTTTTAAAGTCATCACAAATATCTGGAATCCATCCAAGCAACGTGATTGGATCGTTCAAAAATTTCTGCACTTGTGATTGTTCTCATGGATTCCATCGCATATTTGTGTTGACTTTAAAAACTCGCCCTATATGTGGTCTTTATGTCCACTTGGACAATTTCTGACATAAGAAATTTCCCGAAAGTGTTTGTCGGACAAGGTTACCACTTGATTTTAAATATTTTTATTAAACGATCCTGAAAAAATCAGCTGTAAAATTTTAAAACTTTTCCATGTTAGGGGTGTCACAGCTGATTTTTTTCACAGCTGATTTTTTCAGGAATAATAGTTATTTATGTACCTACCAAGGCACTGAAGTTCAACTTTTTATGACTCGTGTGGAATTTAGTTGCCGAAAAGAACTTCAGTGTCGAGGTACATATTATTTATTTTTAAATCGGAAAAAAATATTTTATTATGCAAGAAAATAATCATACGGGATCACCCGCGTCCATGAACCAACTGCGCGCAACGTTGCTTGACTTTGACGATCGCTCTACCTAGGTCAAGTATGACAAGACACGGCGCCTTCGAACAGAAAAACCAAACTGCTGCTTGTTGTGCTGCCTCGCAGCCTTCATAACAAATCTATTGATATTCAAACCTACAAAAATGTTTATACTGATAGATTGCGTTGCTACATAGGTAACAATTTCCCAATGTGTACGAATAGTTAAATGGGCCTTTATTGCCCGGGTTTTGAATATTTGGTCACTTTTGACGGGCGATGGCTCCGCGTCTGACGTTTGATGTTTACATCTCGCCAAGGGGCTACTTCAGTGCCGATTTCTGAGCTTTCAATGACAATTTTGGGACACTTCACTGCCGATTTCAAGAAAAAAATATTTTGGCATAGCCCCGAGGATAACTCTTGCTATAAAAATATGAACACAATACAGCAAAATAATTATTCTGTTTTTGGGCTAGGTAAATGTTGAGGTAATCCATTTCAGCATTAGATCTTCAAAATTTAAAACACGGGCAATCAATCAATGCCCAATTTCAATAAAAATTAAAGAAACTCAGGTGTGGGGTTTTCTTAGAAAATATGGTGTCAGGTGTGGGATCGTAAGAACTCCTGGTTGATTAAAAACGAAACGGCACACATTCGGGAATGTATGGCCAAAAGTTCATATTAACATGTCTCGCCAAAAGTTTGGTCACAGAACTACATAACAGTGCGCTGATATTTTTATTTTTTTAAATATATTCTCTTAATTAAAACTAATTAATCAAATTTTGTATAAATTCTGAAATTAAATAAAGACTAGGTACACGCGCGGCCTCATAAATCATTCCACTAGGCATGAGAAATAAGCAAGAAATCAAGAATTTCGGGTAAGTGCGGCAACGTTGCGCCAATTCCACGGCTTCACAAATCAACAACTTCCCCTACATTCCCTCGTCCGACCCGCTCCTCCCCGTAGAAAATAAAAATTGCCATACGTCAGTCAACGAAAATAGGTTAATAAATCGCTGCATTATCATTATAATAAAGTGGATTTATAGTTTTACACAGTTTCTTGGTGTTTTGAGATTCACGTAACGTGAAATTAGGCGGATTTCTTTGATTGTCAAAGTGGTATTAGTTAAACAAGGTATAATATCTAAGTATACTTGTGTTATTATAGAAGAATCTTGTAGTGGTTTTTTACATTGGTTTATTACACTTCTTTATCTTAACCACGAACCAAATCTTTGGTTCATTTCAATTTTTAAAGCTTCCCTGGAGTCCTCGGGTGAGGTTCTGATGCTTCCCGGTCCCCGGAAAAATCGAGAAATGAGAAAAACAAGGAATTTACAATAGTGGTTTCAGAGGATTTTCCGTCTGTTTCGCTGATTCTACAGCCGTCCCGTTTCTCGAAAGTGGTTAATCGTGAATCGGGAATTTCTCTTAGATATCGGATTTTCGAGGTTCTTTTTGGTACCGGAGGAAAGTACGACACCCAATTAAGAGATTTACCACCTTCTTCGGTTTTTAGAACGGCTCTATATTCGAGGTTGTCGAAAGACTTTTGCGAAAAAAGCCACCAATGCCCGTGGGCAGGGTTATAAGATTTTCCACTATTATTCAGGCAATCTAAGGCCAACCTAACAGCGCCGAATTTACTGTTTTTTGCATTGTAACTGGCAATGTCACGTAAGGTAATGTCGCGTAATAAGATGTTAGATTTGCCGTCACTTACGCTTTTAAGGTTATCGCCGGCTTTCAAACCGCGAGAGAGGGGAGGGGTAATTGCAACGTTGTCAGTTGAACGCCTTTGCGTCCGCACGTATTGGAACGATTTCAAGGGCCGCGCGTGTACATCTTTATCTGCTCATTGAAAAACTTTCTATCCCATTTATTTCCAAGACGTGTTGGCGTTTCGAACTTTGGCCTGCGTGTTTCTAAAAATGCGCCGTGGTTAGCGTAGCGATTTCTGGCTAAACACCAACGTGGGAAGTATCTATGAAAGTCAAATGTGGGAAATTTTCGAATGTTGTCCCAAACAATTCACTAAATGATTCCAATTCGGCCAGAAAAACGCACCCAGCGCTATTCTGCACGCACAATTAACTCACAATAAAAGGACTTGTTTCGTTTGAAATATGTGTGTCGTCACCACCGTACCTCTTTTAAAATAATTATTCATGGTTGCGAGCACTCGATTCAGACAATTTGTCTACAAAAAGTGAAACTTTTCCGACCAGTCAGCAAATGAATACTTAATTACACTTTTCACATCGCACGACTTTATTACGATAAAAAAAGACGTGACAAAACACGACTTACTTTTACTTAATTAAAATTGCTCATGATGTTATTGCAGCGTCTCACGAAGCATTGCGAAAGGGGAGTTACTATTATTGTTATGTTTTGGCTTTATAATATTTCCCATCTCATTCGCATTATATAGCGGGGGTACCTACATTATAAGTTTAACCATTGTTCTGGCGTAACCGCAAAGTAAGCAGTCTGTGCTTGGTGTATTTGGAAATTCTTAGAGAATATAAACGTGTTTTTAACCAAATAGTTTTTGTTACAGTTTATAGTGGTTGGTTGGTCTCTGATGGTGTAAACTTTTGGGATCTAACGCGTTTTTGTTTTATTCCAGATTTAAAATGATACGACAAGCAACGCTCCTTCTTCTAGGAGCAGCTATGGTGATGGCACAGAGGAGGCTAGCGTTACCAGACCCCAGGAGTTGTGCAAACAGTAAGTTGATTTATAAATTTTGTTTTAATCTTTTTAATTGTGGTGTATGTCTTCTGGTCTATACCGTGTGTCTGACAAATAGGTACGAATAGAATAATGAAAAAAATTCGAAAGGCTATACATTTTAGTCAGCTTGATGATATCTCATGTCCTCCTTACAAAATCTTTTATATTTCAGCGCAACAAATTATACGCTTCAATGCTTTATGGAAATTAAAAACATAAATTCTATCTTGCGGATTCTTCTTGGTGTATGCTATTAATTATTTTTAAATAAAACAATATGACATAAAAATAAATCATCGATAATCTTTTATGACCAAAGGCATTTGGCAACATCTATTATAATTTTTACTGTTATTTTGTTTTAAGACTACCTTCACTTATAACAGTTTATAACCATTAATAAAACAACAAATTTTTCGCAAGAAATGTAGACATACTGTGAGAATTGGTAGGTAGGCCAAAAACTCTATATTCAATATCTCTCAAATTAATCAGTTAGTTCGTGTGGGATACTATACAGGGTGAGTTAAGTAGGCCGGGGTGGTCTATATCTTCTACATTGTTAATGCTAGAAAAAAGTGTACACAAAACTTGTAAAACATGAGTACTACATTACGAAAATATTTTGCAATAAGTAGTGGCGACACCAAAGTTTTTTTTTTTTAATGGAACACCCCCTATTTTGTTACATTTTCAGAAAGCCCTTAAAGAGTATGTGCTTTTTGACATAGGGTATTAATAAGGGTATATCTTTAAAGGTTTGGTTAAAAAAGGGGCCACTTTTGGAACTGTATTACTTTTTGATATAGGGTATTATCGGTCTAACTTTAAAGGTTAGGGAGTTATTTCCATTTTATTCTAAGAAAGGGCTTTAAAAGCGCCGATTACATGATTAGGGGGTCAAAATGTTACTTTTAAAGCTATAAAAAACCCTACCTGTAACGTCATTAATAAATAACATAAGCCGATCTCATAATTTATTATGCGGTAACTTTATTTCTTCATGTGCAGTATTTTTTTTATTGATGGTGTTACAGGTATTTTCAACTATTTCCACTACACCAGAAATTAACAAAAATATGTCTTCCTATTTTTTACAGCTTAAAAAGGGACATTTTGACACCCTAATCATGTAATCGGCCGTTTTGAAGAACTCTTTTAGAATAAAATGGAATTAACTCCCTAACCTTTAAAGTTCCATAATACCCTATACCAAAAAGAACATACTCTTTAAGGGCTTTCCAAAAATGTAACAAATTACGGGGTGTTCCCTTAAAAAAACATAACTTTGGGACGCCACTACTTATTGGATCACTCTGTATATTGGAAAATATTTTCGGCATGTAGTATCTACTCATATTTCTCTACAAGTTTTGTCTATACTTTTTTCTAGCCTTAACAATGTAGAAGATATAGACCACCGCGGCCTACGTAACTCACCCTGTATTTCATTTTTAATTCTAATCTAGGAAATTTTTTTTATTTCTTCCTTATTTTCTTTCTTTTCAAGTACCTCAAAGGTGTTGAACATTTTGATACCCCCAATTTTTTTGCTGCCTTCGCCTGTGGTTTAAATTTTAAATGAATCGATAAAAGCCTTTGTCTAATGGATAGACAAGGATAAAAGCGTTTGTCATCTGTAACTTATTTATGCTTGTAAAATTTTGGTTTGGTTTATTGCGTATTTAGCTATTTATTATTTATTATTGGAACTTTTTGTTTATTTTAGAGTTACACCTATAAATTGTTGTGTCTTTTGAAATACATAACTCAAATTGTGTACAAGTTTTTGTTAAATACAATCTTGTTTACATTACGAAATTGTCTTTATAGAAAAAACACACCAAATTTAAGCTCGAATTTCGTGCGATCGCGCATTAGCTCCCTCTTCGCCGCTGTCAAATCTTTTATACTATATCGAGGATCATTTTCACGTGACAAACAATTCTACAATTAAAACAAAGTAGAATTCTTTCAGTCAAAACTCCACAATCAGTTTTTAATGAAAACTGTACATGTTTCGAACCACTAAGGGTCCACAAAGTTGAATTGAACAAAGTAGAAAATTTCCATTTAATAGGTTTTATTGAGGTATTTAAAGTATAGACAGATTATTATTTGTAATAATATGTTTTAATTGCTTCCTTATATAATAATTAGGTACTCCATGTATTCTCGAAAATGCTCTCGTATGGACCGGAACAGTGACGTCACTGTTACGGAAATTTAAATTTCTATTAATCGAGTAACTATATCTCGAGGCTCTTCATAAAATATAAGTGAAAATTATTATTTGTTCTTTGGGTTTTATTCCATTTCTTCTTCGAATTTCTTGACTGAAATTCCACAATGTGTTTCGTCGTCTTATTAATATTATTTCAGTCAACGGTTTCGTGCTTTTTCACTTGGACACCCCGTATTTTGAAATGAAGGCGTTTAAATGAAAAATGGCTTAAGAAAATTCAAATTACACCTATAGAACCCGTGTGCTCCGGTTAGTTGGTTAATTTGGAAGAAAAAATCATTTGGAATTCAGTGAAAGTCAAATTAAGCAAATTAATGTTATGATTGAGGTAAATGTACCAGATATGACGATTTTGTAAATTCTTATTTATAAAGTTATAGTATTTAGTTTTTCAACCTTTTAGCAACTTCTTGTTATGCATTTCTCTCTAAAATTAGAAATAAAGGTATCTACTTTAGTCTTCTATCTTCTACCATTCTCAGATTTTTGCTTTTTGTACGCACCTATCCCCTATCCATTGTATACCAAATTGAACGGTTTTGGGAGTTTTTCCTATTTTAAAGATAAGATACTAATTAGCTAGGTTGTCTGGAGCTCAGTTTTCGAGCTGAATTGAATGCCGCAAGCATGCAGTCACTTGTTTTTACTACAATATCTATCTTCTCTGTCTCCTTCATCTCTTTTTACTACTATTACCAGGTGTCGTTTAATATCGTTAAAAAAGGGTTTTGTCTCGTATTTTATTGCCGAGGCGCCTATTCTCTAGCTACCCTGGTAAAATATAAATGAACTCACTTGGAACACGGTGATATACGGGGCGCGATCTATTTAATAGCATTTACCACGCTCTGCTACTGGTAAAAATACCAGACTTATCAGCAAAAATCACCCGTATAAAATTCAAAGGTTTTTATGCTGTTCCAAGTAACTTCATTTATACCAGGGACCCTTTAAAGTAAGGACACCCAGCATTATACTTTCCAAAGTGAGGCCGTTTCTTTCCTCATTCTAATGGTCTCAGTGATGCCAAGTATGCCATTTTATTGGAGAATCTATGATTATAACAGGTACTTTGATTGTTAGTAAAAATTATTAATGGTTTCTATGATTTCTAAAAATTAGACTTGACAATGTTCTGTCAACAAACACAGAATATGGCAACTGGCAACTGTCAAATGAATAAAATTTATTTTATATTTTAATTTGGTTTCCTGCAATTATTTCCAGGAATTTAAGTAATATAAGGATGGTAAGTCAGTGCCGATTTTGCTTATTTGAGAATTTGTCGCTATTGCACCTTGTTACCAGGTTCCTCAAACCATTTGTAATATGTAAGTAGGTATAATAGGTAAGTACTTGAACTTTCTTCCCTTGTTGAATGTATCTACCCAAAGAACTTTCACAGATTTCTGGATGGACTAATAAGATTAAGTCTTGTACTTAAAAGTTCTAATCATGTAGTTTTTCTCGGTGCTCATTATAAAATTTTTGTAATTTTATTTCTCCCCCAAGGTACCTCACAAACGTAAAATAAACTTATAGTTGTAGATAAAAACTGTTTAAAAAAGACCTGATTGAAGCTACCTGCTTAATAATTTAAAATGTACGAAATACCATTTTTGTTTTGAACTACTTACTTATACGTAATGCCCACGTAATGGGATTACTAAAGGTGAGACAAGAAAAATCTGGTTGCAATTATTGGGACTACTGCAGGCGGCCGCATTTCCTTTAATCAACTATCTGGAAGTTAGAAAACTTAAAAATTGTGAATTATGGGAAATATTTTGCCTCCTTTCGAATCTATGGCACTGGCATGTCACATAAAACCTGATGGCAGTTGGACACTGACATATAACATAACCTTGTACCCAAAGTCTATGTATACATATAGACTTTGCCTTGTACCAGCCCACTTATGTCATGTGGTCTCCTTGGAGTCAACAGAAAACAAACTTCCCCTCAAGGCTTCACTTTTCCTATGCGATAGACTGTGACATGCTGGCTCCCCTTATTTTAAAGAGTCCCTGATTTATACCATATATACCATGGTAGCTTCTACAAAAGAATTGTTACAGCGATTTATCTCTAAATAAGCAAATTCGAAGTGGATGTTTTCTAATGCGTTCCCTCCCGTTGGGCAGGGGTGCGGCACGCGACGTACCGCGACGCCCGCGGCGTCACCCACTCGTACTTCTTCAGCTGGGAGCACGCGCCGACGCGCGGCCTCGAGGTCGACTGGCTCGACTCGCGCAACATCTGCCGCCGCCACTGCATGGACGCCGTCTCGCTGGAGACGCCGCAGGAGAACGAGTTCATCAAGCAGCGCGTCGCGCGCGGCAACGTCCGCTACATATGGACGTCCGGCAGGAAGTGCAACTTCGCAGGTGGGTCGCCGCTCGGCGCTCTCGCATAGGCAAATTAAAGAAAGAACAAGGAAGGGAGAATATTATTATAAACTCGAGGCGCGGCGGCGCCTTCAATCTTTGGAAGCTGGTGGTCGCCATGTTGTCTGTTTAGAAAACAGGGCCGTATTTAGAATTTAGTGAAGGGATAGTGTAGGTCTGTACTCAGATATTTTAAATCATTCACTGATAAACACAAAACAAATCATACATACTGAAATGATGATTGGAACAGGCAAAAATGTTAATTGGATTTTGAAGGAATATTTTTAATTGAAGGTAGTTAGATAATTGAAATATTTAGTAGGTATGGAAAGGCGATTTTTCTTATCTTATTCCAAAAATTTAATATTTTATTGATCTTAAAATTTGATGACTGCCCGAGTAATATTTTTTAAGCAATCATTATTTTGTAGAATACAAATGAAAAACAAAACATAAGTATTATATGTATTAGAATATTGTCTTCATCGGATTAATTAAATAGACCTACCCAGTTCTAAAACATTTTCGTTTTTGTCTCCTTCATTAAAATCAGTACGTACCTACGACTCTGCGAAAAAACTTGGACATTTGTATGCGAATAGATATACTTAGTAAAAAAATATATTTTTTCCATAAAATAAACTTTATTGATGTGTCCATATAAACTCCTGGACAAAATTAACGCAACATCATAAATTTGCCACTTATTTGATGCTTTTTTTTTTCTGAAATTATGATCCGATTTGAATGATTTTTTTTTGCATTGTAGATTGGTTCCTTGACAATGTCATAGTTTTCGCTGTTTATGATAAAAAGTTTATTTTCAATTTATACCGGGTGTAACAAAAATGTTATGTTTTTTTCCGAAAATTCGTATCACCCTGTGGAGTATACTAGCAACCGAAACATATAGCAGTTGATATTAGACGGTAGATCCATCTTTTTTCAACATTTTCTTTTTTGGTTTACTTTATTATCTCTGTTAACACTGTTTTATATCGTAACATGTTTTTATAAACTTTATTATTCAACACAGTCATTGTTAAATGTTTTCAAGTAAGCTATGGAACTTTTCTGACATTTCAAAGCGATGTGTCAACAGATGTTGTGTTTTAAAGTTACAAAGGTCAAATAAAATTCGCCATACCGATAAAAACTATCCGGAAACTGCTTATTAAACGTTCGTTTCATATGCCCATCAGTTGCCCGACGAGTATTTTAAAATTGAAAAATGAATCGACCAAAAAATTTATCGGCTGAAGAAGCAGTAAGAGAAGTAAGAGCTTTAACTTTGGTGGATGAAGGCTATTCGATGTGTCATGTTGCTAATGTGATAGGAAGACATCGTTCGACTATAAGTCGTATGGTTGAACGATTTAACGAGACAGGATCTTACTCTCGAAGGTCAGGCCAAGGGCGAAACCGATGTACCGATCCAAGGGATGAGAATTTTAATAGGAAACTGCTCTAAGAAACAGGAATATCACTAGTACTAGGCTAAAAAGTGAGCTTAGAACTGCTCGCCATCATCCAATATCGTCTCGAATAATCAGAAGACGTTTAAGTTTAAACGACAGAATAGTCGGGCAACTGGGCATATGAAACGAACGTTTAATAAGCAGTTTCTGAACAGTTTTTATCGGTAAGGCGAATTTTATTTGACCTTTGTAACTTTAAAACACAACATCTGTCGACACATCGCTTGAAATGTCAGAAAAGTTCCATAGCCTACTTGAAAACATTCAACAATGACTGTGTTGAATATTAAAGTCTATAAAAACATGTTACGATATAAAACAGTGTATCTCCTTTAATAACAGAGATAATGAAGTAAACCAAAAAAGAAAATGTTGAAGAAAGATGGACCTACCGTCTAATGTCAACTGCTATATGTTTCGGTTGCTAGTATACTCCACATAACATTTTTGTTACACCCGGTATAAATCGAAAATGAACTTTTTAGCATAAACAGCGAAAACTATGACATTGTCAAGGTACCAACCTACAATGCAAAAAAAAATCATTCAAATCGGATCATAAATTCAGAAAAAAAATAGCATCAAATAAGTGGCACATTTATGATGTTGCGTTAATTTTGTCCAGGAGCTTATTTTTTTTGTGCATTTTCAATTTCTGTCTATAATTTTTTATGCTATTACCGAGGCTATTACGCACTACGTAGTATATTACAGGCGTGTTTGTCATTATTATGTACTTTAGAAGGGTGCCTAACTTCTCGATAAAAAAAAACTAAGGGCAATTAGTATTCATAGGTACACAGGTATGAACACAGGTAAACGGAGTAAACCCACACTGGTAACAATAACGTATGGCCTGTTTCCTGTTTATGCAGACTTAATTTAAGGACAGGATTTATGATTTAATTTAACCCTTATTATGTATTATATTTATCCACATTTGCTTGATGTAAAATTTAGCCCAAAAAACATATTTTTGATTTAAAAGGTTTTTTGTTGTTTTTGTGCCTTTTTGTCTGAAATTACATGTAAGTTCGATAATTTTATTTACCAATGACTTAAGATATTAACTTATTCTTAAGTGAAATCGCGTGAACCACACCATGCATTTTCAGTGTTTTAACTTACGATTTTTAAATTAATCCTTAAATTAAGTCTGCCTTTAGATACTTAGGTGGCAGGTTATGATAATACAGTAAATTGCACCTGAACAGCAACTAATTCCCAGAGATTTCACAATTAATTATCTACCAATGCTCTTTTGGAAACGAGAAAAACGATAACCTGCAGTTGTAACTTTTGTTCACCCACGCAGCTTTTCGCTGTGCACATAACGCCCCCGCTTTTGTCTCACTCATGATCATAAGACAAAACACTGAACAAAACAACACACTCGCAATAAAGAAAACTTCAAATTAACGCCGCCACTGAAGATCTGTTCGCTCGAAACGCTAAACTGAAAGTGACGCCTCTGTCTAAACAAAAAACATGGCTGATATAGGCTGCGCCGCCCAGATGCGCAGGCTAGCTCCGCCCCCTTGAGTTTAAATTCTCCCCTTCCTTTGTTCTCCGATTAAAGTGTTTCGCTCTTTTAGACAAGGAAAGAGAGAGGACGCCTTAGCCCGCGGCCGTGTTACCGACATCGCACGACGGGCCAGTGGCGAAGCGTGAAATATCACAAAAAAAATGGCCTAAAGCCTGGTTCATTGTAATGAATAAATAATACATAATTTTGGCTGAAATACCCGTTATTTTACTTCATTGATATACAGGGTGTCTCATTTTGATCTGGAACACCCCTGTAAAATTTGAACTGACTTACGGATTTTTACGATTTTTGTTTTGTATACAGGGCCCTCCTAGACGTACTTATCAAACACTTTTCAATGACCATACGATTATTCCAGGGCCGGATTAAAAAAAATTTGACCCAAATTTTAGAGTTAAGGTATCATCAGCGATTTTTTTTATCGGAAATCTGATAACGTGGCGTTAATCAGCGCTCCTGAAAACCCCCAGATTCCAAATTTCAAGAAATTATTCTCACAAATTATACTTTTTACACTGCATCACAATTGCAAAAAAACAAAATTTCAATTCAGCTATTAAGGTGGCTGTGGAAACATGTGAAAATGGTAAAAAGAGGCCCACAGGGGACAATAGTAATAAACCTGATCGGAAACTGTACTCGGTTTCTCTTTTCAGTATTGCTGTATAGTACAAATTTTATGCCATTTGAGATGCAAGAGAGCTCGCTGTCGTCGCAGGCAGTCGTGCAAGTGCAAACACTTTGAGAAACGTTAATTTTTACTTTTTTTTGTTACAAATAATAAAGTATAAGATTATACACTACAAAGTACGTATTTGAAGAATGTAATTAAAAGCAGCAAAATTTTGAAACGGCAGAAATGTATTGACGAATGGATTAGAAATTACATTTTATACCCACTAAATTATTTTTAACATCTAAATTATTTTAGCAACATCAACTCCTGAATAACATTTGTTGTAAATGCATAAACTGACATTTCTGCAAGCCATTGTTTTTCCATGGCTGCCTGCGACGGCAGCGTGCTCCCTTACGTCTCAAATGGCATAAAATTTGTACTGTCGTAGAGCAATAATGAAGAGAAACCGAGTACAGTTTCCGATCAGGTTTATTACTATTGTCCCCTGTGGACCTCTTTTTGCCATTTTCACTTGTTTCCATAGCCACCTTAATAGCTGAACTCAAATTGAAATTTTGATTTTTTGCAATTGTGATGCAGTGTAAAGAGTATAATTTGTGGGAATAATTTCTTGAAATTTGGAATGTGGGGGTTTTCAGGGGCGCTGATTAACGCCACGTTATCAGATTTCCAATAAAAAAATCGAAAATTTTTGTCAAAAATTTTTTTTAATCCGGTCCTGGAATAATCGTATGGTCATTGAAAAGTGTTTGATAATTACGTGTAGGAGGGCCCTGAATACAAAAAAAAAAACGTTAAAATCCGTAAGCCAGTTCAAATTTTACAGGGGTGTTCCCGATCAAAATGAGACACCCTGTATAAATACAGCCCTTATTAAAGAAGATCAATTATCACAAAAATGTTAAAAATGAAAAGGTAGTTAATTTTGACTTACATGTAATTTTAAATATTGGTATTTATTTGCAGATAATTTCCCAAATGTAAAGCTAGTGTCAAGTGCTGAAATATATTTATTTGTGGCGATTTAGAATCAATCAAAATAAAATAAATAATACAGGACCATGGAAACCAGCCCATATTTTATGAAACTATCATAATCAATCAAGAAATTTTCAATAAAAACCATGTTTAAAAAATAATTATATTGGCCCTATTGACAAACGAAACAATGCACTTTATCGTACTAAAAGATAGAAGGAATTTGAAGAAGTTATATTGAGAAAAAATAAAGTTTTAGGGCATCTTTCAAAGGTAGCTTGTTAAATATTTACCTCTGAAACGAAATCCCGGGTTCTTGCTTTTCACTTCTGCTTTTGCAACCAAACGTTGAACAATTCACCATCATAAGAGTATATTTTCCTCTTAATCACTGTTACTCTTAATTAACGAATTCTCGAAATTAACTCACAACGTACCTACTCGCTTTGTCTGCCACATATAAAATGGCCGCCGTTCAACACGACGAACAAAATCTATACACGGCAGAGTAGGCCAGCGCGGTGTCCTCTCTCTTTCCTTGTCTAAGGTTTCGCTACTCCCACTCGGAGAGCCAGCGACGGTTTTAGGAATTTCGGGCAAGCTAAAAATGTCAATTTGTGTTAAAATTATATATTACTAAACGTAGAATGGATGGTCTGGCAATTGTGCGGGACGGAGTTTATCTACCCACCCTGGTTGCCCAAAGGGGCGAATAAAATACCTACTTTCTTAAAGTACTTAGGTATTCTCGGAAATTTCTTTGTAGGGCAAACAGATCCATTTAATTTTTAATTGGGTTTTTCACCACAAACTAATTAAAATACGTTAAAAGAACGAAACTTTGAACGTTAACTCAATTTTAACTTAATTTAGTTATTAGTTATAGGTATATAAAATTTTATGCAAAATATATGGTGTAGTGTGCGAAAGTTTCAACAATGGTTCTGACAGTCTATGGTCTATGTGTATAGCTTTGTCTATGAATCCACTGAACATACAGCAATTTCTTTCTTTTTCTTTGAGAACTGGTTGAGCCCTATCCCACAAAATTCTATGATTATTATTAAAAGTGTGTTCATTTATTTTTGACTGTGAAATTTGATTTTGTCTAATATCTAGTTTAATTTTTACGTTCTTTTAAACGAACGATAAACTTTCACATTCACAAGGAATTTTATAAATGCAATTTTTTGAACTTTGTGGGGGGGTTGCCGACAGAGAAAGTGAGGTTAGATTTCGTATTTTTTTTAATCTAATAACATTTTACCTGGCAAAAAAATAGTACAAACATCTCTGTCTTCACTTTAATCATAAGATCTTACAAGCAGTGTTTTGTTTTATAGGTTATGAAAACCTTGGGAAAAATAATAATTCCAGTGCATGTGCTTTTAAGATCTTATGATTAAAATAAAGACATAAATGTTTGTACTAAATTTTTGCCAGGTAAAATGTTATTAGATTTTATACTATACAACTTAAAAAAAATACGAAATCTAACCTCACTTTCTCTGTTGGCAACCCCCCCTTAATAAAATGGTTTCGTTTTAACTAGCATCGATCTTAATAAGTTTTTGGTTTTAAATACTGTTCTGACATTAAAAAGATAATTGCCCATGCGTATACCAGATTTATTTCTATCTTTGTTGTTTTGTTGGCAATCCTGAAAAACTTGTTTGATTTTTTATTATTAGAACAAATCGTCTTACTTAGCCGCCCATCATATAAACTTTTAATTACTCCTTTTTTTAACACGAATATAAATACGATGATTGGAATTAAAATGGAGATATAATTTAGTCTGCCGACTGCCAATATATTTCCCCTATTAACTTACTAAAAAGTAAACTTGCCTGAAACACCTAAGTAAGTTTTTTCATCCCTTTGGGCAAAGAGGGTAGGTAAACCCGACCACGCAGACCGGCCATTATCTAGGTTTAGTAATGTTTCTCAACACAAATTAACATTTTAGTTAAATTCCTTAACTAAAATCGTCGCTGGCTCTTGATGTATTCATTTATTAGATATTTACTACAGAAGGTCCATCAGGACATGCAAAGTCGCAATTTGCAACATCTATAAACATGCAGCATCAGAGCAATATCCGATTAATACCTAGATTGCCATGACCAAGACTGATTTAAAACTTATCAATTTTGTCACTTGACGTAAAAATGATATGTTTTGAATATTGGAGTCAACAGTCAACAGGTGTTCTGGAGCACGTTTTGCCAATTTGAACGCAAACGGTTATGAAACAAGACAACCTTTCTGTTGCAGAATAAAAAGATGCACTAAAATAATGAACCTGAATAGATAACCTCAAAAAAGTTACGAGTAAAAACACGAATAGTGCAAGTGACGCCCTCTGTAATATACTCTGTAATATACGTACAAGAGTAAAGTACCCTTATTTAAAAAAATTTAGCAAAAGGTTATTCAGAAAAGTTGTTTAGAATTAAAAGCTATGCCTAAATACCAAAACATAGCCTCCTAAGAAAAACAATTTTTTCGTCAATTAATTTCCACAGTTTCTTAATAAACATTTAAAATAAAAATGTTACACCTTAAATGAGAGTTTTTTTAATATACACATTATCATTACTAATGTTTTACCTTGTTCAGAAGCATTTTTGCGAAATTTTAAAGTTTTGTTTAATATCGTTGCAACAAACATGAAGTTTGTGATTCCCTAAAAAATTAAAAATCTAAGTTAATTTTACAAATATGCTTGAACTTGAACAAAGTTATGCGAAATTGATTTAATTTTGATTGATTTTTGAAATTGTTTAGAGTGAATATTTAAAAAATATTTTTTTTCTTAAGAGGCCAGGTTTGACTATTTTGGCATAACTTTTAATTCTAGACAACTTGTCTTAATCATATTTTGCTGAATTTTCTGAAATAAGGGCACTTTACTCATGTACAATTTTTATATTTTTTGACATACCCTGTATGCTGTCTGACTTGCAACCATTCTAAGTGCGCCTAATATGTTTATCAAACACGCACCAACTTTCGGGAATATGTATTTGTATTTTCGTTGTGCAATTAACAAAAAATATCCCATATGTTGCACACTTAAATGACCCCACTGTATACATGTTTATTGCAACCAGGTTGCGATAGACCAGACCTACAACCCCCCAACATCAACGGATGGTTCTGGTCCGGATCTGGAGCCAAAATCGGCCCCACCACCCAGAGGAACTCCGGAGACTGGAGTCCTACAGGGGGCTACGGCCAAGCCCAACCAGACAACCGAGAAGCGGCACAGGTGAGCACCGATGTTCAAATATTTATAATTTGTAAAAATCACAAAAAAATCAAAAGAATTTATTTCAAAGACATATATTTTTATACGCGATAAGATGATACATACACAGGTTAAAATAAGAAAAGCCATACTGTACCACGCATGTTTTGAATCAATATAATCGGTCCTTTGCAGCCTATAATAATTTCGTTAATTAACTGTGGGTTAAGATTTAAGACAATTGAAATGTGCACGAATAATAGAACTCTTAAGCCGCGTACAAACCAAAACTGATGCTCGAGAACTGCTCGCGAATTGCTACCGAACTGTTCGGGAGCAGTTTGCGAACAAGGTGTACAGACCAAAATTTTATTGTGTTCGGCTTGTTTCGTATTGTCATTTTTTGGAGGTCGGCATTGGTTCGCTATCGAGTTGCAAAAATAATTTTGGAAATAATGAATACAGACGATGAAGAAGATGCTCTGACTATTTGTGGTGTTTTTGTTTTGAAAAAGCCTGTGAGGAGATATTTTTTAGCATTTCGTTTTTTATAAGTAATTGTAAGTTTTTGGATTCCACAAGTTCGGATGCAATTAATTTTGGCCGATCAATTCGGATTATTTTCTCGTCAGTCCACTCTATTCAATTGAATTGAAATTGGCGGTGTGGACCCCAGAAAACCAGCCAGTAAACCCAGCCCCTCCACCAATATTTACATTATATTTATAGAAATATAGCACTCACAGAAAATATACGCTACAATCACTGTCTGGCACGGAATACCCATGTACAGGGTGATAATTTTTAGACGCCCAGCCTCTGTTGGTGGAAAACGGTCAAAGATTTATTTGTCTATGATATGGAGATATATCATATTGTATATTTGGGAGATGATATAAGGTGTATAATAAAGGAATAAATTGGCCGGCCCATTTCGCGACTCTTTTACAAATACGACGCTAGGCGTCGCGACGCCAAGAAATATTTTTTCCCACCGGCATACCACTTTTGTTACATTGTTCGAAAGCCCTAATTTTTCTGAACATTTTTCATCTCGGTTAAAAAGTTATTCTTCAAAGCCTCATTAAAATATTAATTTTTGTTATCACATATGCAGCGTTTTCAATGATTTTATTTTTGGGGATATTCCCCCGACCCGACCCTTCATTTGTTTGAAAGATCTTCAAACCGCGTCTTTTGACCTTCTTACCGTTGTCAACATACAAATCTAGGACCGGCTACAATTTTTTATATCCTCAATTTTCACTAAATGCATTTAGCGATTTTTTTGTTTAAAATCTGACACCACAGAACAAGCATATTATATCAAATTTGAACAAAAAGTATACAGGGAGTTATATTCTACAGAGTAGGTACCAAAATTTGGCAAAATAGGGATTTTAAAGGGATCTGGCGAATCAAGAGTCAAGTATGCCATGGAATTACCTCAAAACACTTGAATGGTCAAGAGTACTATAGAAGGGTAAGGGTAGGTATCTATTGGTGTGCAAAGATCCAATAACAAATATACAGGTTGTTTTTCTCTGTGTCATCTCAAAGTGCTGAATTTTTTAAAACTTTATACGGGTCAAATGCACCCTGGAATTATTATAAATTATTGGAAATGTATTAATAAATGAAAAAATAATCAATTTTTTACAAAGTATCATCCAAGTAAAAAACGATCTAAATTATTGGACTTTTCTCCACAAAGCTATCCTCTAATAAAATTATACATTTTTCTATAGGTTTATGTTGTGACACACTACCAGGCTTAACTTATCTGGACTTACTGACTGTCAGGCTTCTGTAAATTTTAGACGTAGTTCGTTTATATTTTTTGCAGCGATTTTCATACACCTAATCGATTTTTATTGCTCTCGATGCCAATAGATAAATAGTTTACACAAATTTAGCATTTTGAATTTTGAATTGGCACAGAGAAAATACAGAGGTAGTATATTTGTTATTGGATCTCTGAATTCTCTGCATGCTAGACCCCAAAAAGTTGAAAAATACCCTAGAAAAAATTAAATCAAACTTGAACCCTTTTTCGCTGTTTTTGTATATTGGAAAAAAATTTGTTTCGTTTTCAGCTACATTTAGAGCTGAGCTATAGGTACTCGTACATTGACTTTTAATTAAATATTGTTACTTTCTAATAACGTTTCATAATGAAATTAAATACTTATACTGTTATGTTTTAATAACACTTTGTAATAAATTTGGCTAAATCGACTCCACTTTCGTTTTATTTTTTAATATCGCAGTTAATTTAGTTCTATAAACCAATAGAAAATTAAGATTTCTTTTTAATTTTTGAAATATCATTCGAGTTAGATAAATGAGAAAATATAAAATTGTCTAAAGGGGGTATTTTTATAATATTACTCTGTAACATAGCCGAAAAGTATACAAGGTGAGTCTTTTCGATGCCCACTATGGGGATCTCGGAAACTAGCAGAGCTAGAACAAAGGTTAAATGGGAAAAGAAGTGCAGTTTTGAATGCTCAATCTAATGCCCCTTTTGGATTTTTAAAAAGTTCATTGCTCACTAGATATTTAGAAAAGAGTGATTTTTTGCTATTTCATCAGATCTCTATAGCTCCGTTATTTCTTATTATACAGAAAAACTGTAGACACAAAAATTATAGATAATTTTGGGCTTAATAAGATAATATAATCCAATTTTTTATGTTGTTTGTGATTTTTGAGATATGACATAAACTTGTTTTTTTTATGTAAATGGCTAATTTTCTGTTTTTGTATTTTTAATTTTCACATAGTCAGCCATGGAATATTTTCATAATTACGTTCTATTTTATAATTAGACATACCTACTTCAAACTTTCAAATATTTTATTTTTAGCTGGTAACAAAATGAACAAAATAAAACAAAAATTATCATGATGGAGCTACACCACATAATTATTTGCCCGTAAGAAATTACCTAGATCAGCTCTATCCAAATAGTTGGATAGGGAGAAATATACCTATTTTCTGGCAGCCCCGATCCCCCGATTTGTCTGTTTCGGATTTCTTTTTGTGGGGAACAGTACAAAATAGTTGAATTAAGAGCAGCTGTTTTAGAAGCAATTGCCAGTATTGACAGGCGCTCTCTAAGAAAGGCGACAAATTCAGTTTTAAAAAGATGCAATACTTATTTGCATAAATAATAATGGTGGATTGTTTGAACACCTTTTTTTATTTTAAAAGGAGACCTTTTAAAATAATAATAATTTGAATCTTAGTTTTTAATTTTTGTTTTATTTTGTTACATTTTGTTACCAGCTAAAAATAAAATATTTGAATGTTTGAAGTATGTCTAATTATAAAATAGAACGTAATTATGAAAATATGGAATATTTGGGCAGACTATGTGAAAATTAAAAAAAAATCAGAAAAATAGCCATAGGTCTTTTATTTTTTATAATAACTATGCCGAGTATTATATCTTTGGAAAACTCAAAAAATGGCTGATTTTATAAGGCCACAGCTAACTATGATTTACATTTAAAAAACACAAGTTCATGTCATATCTCAAAAATCACAAACAACATAAAAAATTGGATTAGATTATCTTATTAAGCCCAAAATTATCTACAATTTTTTGTCTCTACAGTTTTTCTGTATAATCAGAAATAACGGAGCTACAGAGATCTGATGAAATAGCAAAAAATCATTCTTTTCAAAATATTTAGTGAGCCATGAACTTTTTTAAAAATCCAAAAGGGGCATTAGATTGAGCATTCAAAACTGCAAATCTTCCCCATTTACCCTTTGTTCTAGCTCTGCTAGTTTCCAAGATCCCCATAGTGGGCATTGAAAAAACTCACCCTGTATGTATTTATATCGGAATTTTAGTAAAATTTACCGAATGCATTTTCTTCAAAAATATAACAAAATCTGGGCCATTCTGTATTTACAAATTCACGAAATGGAAACAAAGCATAAAATTATTACTACCTTGAATACTGTGAAAATTTTCCAAAAGTAAAAAAAGCACATACAATTTAAGTTCATTGTTGGATACTGAACTGAATTTAGATTTCTGTTCGGTCAAGCGAGTAACCCGATTCATTGTTCTTTAACTTTTAACCTTGTATTTTGCAAAGAAAAACCAAAACGTATTGTGGTATTTTTGGTTTCATTGAACATTTTAACATTTTATTTGATATCGAGATTTTATTTTTCTCCAGAAGATACCTGTACTAAGATTGGAACTTGTATGACGAACTGCTGTTCATGCATATAAGATCACTTTACTCATACTAAGCAAAAAATCTTGCAAAACCAGTTTAAAAAGGTTGTTGGCCATTAAGAAGTAAATGAATTATCTGGTCTGTGGACCACATACCTACCTAATTCTAATGTTATTTTTTTGTAGACTAGTCACCTGTATTATATGCCTGAGAGATAAGAAAACATTATTTGCAGTGCAATAACAATTGTTAGTGTATGATGCATCAATAATTAATTACCTAATGAATGCGCCCCGCGTTTTCGAATCTTTATGGGGCCAGGAGAAATTATTTTATACTTTTTGGACCTTTTATTATATTGTTTTATACTTTTTCAACATGGTATATTAAAAAAAATGTATTTTTTTAAAACATATGAACTATATTATAGTTGTCTGTAGAAATAAACGATGGATTATGATGTTTAAGTTAAATGGGTTAACTGTAGGTTTCCAATATTTGAAAACAAAATAATCCATATATCTTGTTTTTTTTATTTATTATTTTACCCTTTAATTCCAGGGCAACGACGAGTCATGCCTGTCCATCTTGAACAACTTCTACAATGACGGCATCAAGTGGCACGACGTCGCCTGTCACCACGTCAAACCATTCGTGTGTGAGGACAGCGAAGAGCTGCTTAACTTCGTCGCATCCAGGAACCCAGGCATTCGCCTGTAGAACACTCAGATGCGGAAGAGCACAACACAGACATCTTTTTTTACCACTGAGCAGTAGAAGGCTGGGAGCACCATGTTACGCAACACTGATTTGTCGGTTTATGGCACGATCAAGTCCGGCTTAGTAAATTTTCTGTCTAAATTAAATTGACGAGCGTTCAAATTAAAACAAGGTTAAGCAGGCTTTGGAAATGGAAATGTATGGCGTGGCTTGACTCGTTCTCTACAAGCTGTCGGTGTCGGCTGTTGACAGCAGGAACAAAAGCCCTATGTTTATGTTTCCAGAGGTTACTACGACTTCGTTTTATTCAACGCTACTAATCAGGCGTAATCAGGTCACGGTAAAATGTTTTCAATGCTCAGAAACACAAAAAAACTCTCCTCAATTCCTTTCCTAAGTGCATGTGAATATTAGCTTTTGATCCCAGTATTCCCTTAGTTATGTAGTTAATTATTTTGTACCTATCTATTTTAAATTATGATTTTAATATAAAGAATATTTATAAGTCAGTGGTTTCTATTACCCACCATTTATTTCTTCCTTGGAGTTAAAAATGAAAAAAAAATTATATTGTAATAAAAACCTTAATATTGTTATTCCTAGAAAATACTCTATTTTTTAAAAACTTGTTCACACAAACCTGTTCTACAAGAAGTCATTAGCATTTTCAATGGAATTGATGTAGACAGTAGAAAAAACAAGGTTGATTAGTCAAATCTTCAGTTTGAATGCAAGATTTGAAATTTTCAATCTAAAAGAAACTATAATGACTAAACGGACAAAACAAAAACACAACAGAACCTCTTGCTTCAAAACACAAAACTGCAACTTTTTACAAACTTTTTGAAGCCTCTGAAGCGGTAAGATCAAAGAGTTTCAACGTGCTTACGAACTAAGTCCATCTAGTGGAAACAACAAAAAATCAGTAATTCATAGTAAATAGGATATGTTTATGCAATATACAGTACACTTAAATTCAGTGATAATCTAGCCAGGCATCCTAGGTGGATTTGAATTATTTATATTAATTAATATTAATTATAAATTGATTTATGTAGCATTCTATAAAAAAATAATGATAACCTAAAAAAGGAGTGATAAGAATAGCATAGGTATTAAAATAATAATAATAATAATTCTCCCCCTAGCGATACTCCAAACTAAGAATACCCCAGAAGCAACTGAATGCTTGTGTGTGGGAAGGGGGGCAATTACTATTATCTTGTCTTCGTTGCCATTTGCGGCTAGGGCCGACTTCTTTCCCGATAGAACTAGGATAGCATTCGCTCAAATACTACGGAAAAGCCTAAAAAGCCGAAGTAATCCCAGTGAGTGTAGGACAATTGGTACATCACACTGATAAAGCATTAAGGAGAAATACCATGAACCAACAATTTGTCCAGCGCTTTTGGCCATCAGCAATGTTTTTCTATGAAAACGTGCATGGATTTGCCTCGACCTCGATTCGAACCAAAGTTGATCAAAGGCAGAAAAACATGCAGTCTAAATAGTTCGGTGCTGTTACGAACATGAAATTATACCATTACAACATTTTGAAAACTGTTCATTTTGTCGAAAAGGACTGAAAATAAAACTCTGACAATATTTTGTCTGATTGGTAGAAACAAAGTTTTGAATTTGTCCGAGTTCTGTTTTGCAGAAACTCGACTAGTCTATTTGGTGGAACAACGTTATAAGCAGAGCTGCACTACTTGAGTAAAAAAAGTACTGAATTTTGTAAACCAGTGTACTCCCAGTATTTTACTTTAAGTATGTTTGAAATATCAGTACTGGTACTTAAGTTTCCAGTCCTTTTTTTGATGTACTGCTACTGGTCAAACTTTATTAAATTTACAGTATCCAGTATTACTTGTCAGCAAGCACATGGTTTAACATTTTTAAAAATAAAGTGAAATATCTGCATTTTTAAATTTCATGTAAATTACTCCATAAGAGTAATAAGTACTTTGGAAAAGTAGTGATACTTGATACTCCCAGTAAATAAAATTGTATTTGATACAGGACATGATTAAAGAAACAAAAAAAATCGAATATTTTAAAAGATAGATAGAAAAATCAAAGTACACTGATGACTTAAATTTGTGGCGAGTAAAATTATTGTTCGTTTATTGGACCAAAAAGGAACTTTACTTTCAAGGCCTGCACTTATTCTTCATACAAAAGGAAAACTAATTTTTAATGAAATATTATTAAGTAAATAAATTCCAGTATTTCCTACAACTAATCCTAATAAAAGAATTTAATGATAGATATAGAAAATGCTTACATGTTTTATTATTTTCTTCACAACTATTTACAATCACGTTGTTTCTCCAAAATAATGTTGAATTGAATTCCTTGAATTTTGAACCAAAAACATAAAACGACTATCACTCACTATTCTGAAATTCACCCCATTTGGGTACCTATTTTATTATTTGATTTTTTATAGTGTCAAAATTCCTACTTCTTTCTGCAATTTTTGAAATAAATATTTGAATTTTTTTTTCAATCGGACCCTATAAACCGCTGAAAGTTTAAATGATATTTACTTCCTTAATTTAAATGAAATCCCGCAATTCTGATTCAAGCTTTGAATAGTTCTAAAAATTGCCTCTGAGATGAATTTTCATTAGTTTTTTTAAGATGGACATCAATTCCCAAAAACAAGACACTAAAGGGTTTCTTCGGTTTGCTTGATAAAATAAAGTCGATAATAATTGTGTTTGAAATAACAGTAAAAATTAAAAAGTCTTGTATTTTTAAAACTTAACTTCCAACACTTGATAACTTATTTTATTAGTTTCCACTACAAAGACACAAAATACATGCACAATGTTTTTGTGTACCAAAAATTAATTTATTGCATAAGAATTAAGAGTAGGTATTCTATTAACGAGGCCAAGTTATTTCTACGGATAAAAATAAACAGGATGGTGTTATAATAAAATAAGTTTTACTTCCTGTAACTTTTATATTTATTGATTGCCAAATTAAAAAATGTCTTTCTCACTGTCGAAAATTAAGGAAATAGGAGGGATGTTAATATTGGATAAATCAGACCTTAAATAACAAATAAATAAACCTACCTACAAATTTATTTAATTTTTTTACACAAAAATGTGGATTAATATCGGAACAACCCTCCTATTTCAACATGTGTACAATAACTCACATTTATTGAGATATCTCTTTTTAATGTGCTGATAACACCAGCAAACATAAAACTAAACCTATAATAGTTGAGAATTATAAAAAATACTGATGAATTAGTATTAACAAACCAAACTAAATCTGAGACTAAATGAAATCACAAGTATAGTTAAAATAAATTAATTAACACATTAACACATCTAAACCACATAAAGCGATAGGCCAGTAATTAACGAGCCATTTGCATCGTAAAATTGCAATTCAGATCGAGAATCCTTCTTTCCATTAGGAAACAGCACGCTACTCATATAATTACAAACCACGCTTGTCGGTAAACCGGTCGAGAAATTACAGTAAGAGATTCTCAATTCGTACATCTGCTTAGGTTCTAAAGTCGCAACATTCTTTAGAGGTACATAAAGTTCCGAATTATACAAGAACATTGCTCTCATAGTAGTCGGTTTTACAATATCCTTAGTTACGTGGACGGTTTGATCCCCAGTCACTCTAACACTTATAGATCCAGAGTAATTTTCATCAGTCGCACCCGAAACACTCATTTCAGTATAAACATAAACACCCAGCAAAACAATTTTACGACTAACAGATATAAGGCTTACGAATTCTTCGGAATCCGCCAGATCTATTCTTTGCGATATCTTATAGATATCCCTAAACTTCACGCCTAGAAATTTCATGGCGTTAAGCTTGTTCGGTTCCCAAAAGGTCAGCTGAACTTCTTTCCAAGGCGGGACGCAATTGATCAAATATTCGAGGATGCTATGAACTAAGCTGTCAACACATTGGCACATTTTTAGGGGATTACCACAATCGTGGCACTCCAATAAAATGGTGTCTCTTCGCAAATATCTAAGTAGCTTTTCTCCAACCAATACGTCATATACGTTTTGCGAGCACACCGGTAGGTCTTTGAATTCACATTCTTCAATAGCCCATTTCAACAAATTTATGTTTAAATTCAAGATTCCATTCTTAGTGCAGGTGCGTATTTTATCCAGAACTGTACGTAGACTAGACGGTTTCATGTGGTAATTCATAAATATGGCGTTGAAATTTATTATCATGTCATCTAAGCATCTCTGCTTTAAGTCTCTGATTGAGTACATATCGGCAAATTCGTAGCACAGCACCAAATTACTTAGCGACAAATTGGCCTGAATGTACGCTAAACACATCACCATCAAATCAGCAATCAAATATTTATTGGCTATGTAATATAAAGACCAAGCATGGCTAATCGAGGTAATGTCCACTTCGTCTGTATAAATAAATTCAATGACATCTCGAAAATCTTCCAAGTCAACATCAGTAAGGAGTATTTTATCTGAATTCGCCAAATCCCCGAAAAACAATTTCTCAAACACTGGGCTATTGCATGCAAGTATTATTTTGTGGGCTTTCACTTGACTGTCTCCGATTATAAAATTACAATCTGAGAATTTTTCATTCCTATAGAAATCGACTAGACGCTCTTTGGCTAGGGGGCAGAGTAGTCTTTCTCGCAGTACTAAGCTTTGGTAGACATTGTCAAACTGAGAGTTCCGTGAGTCCACGTCTAAAAATTTTAAATACATTTTTAGAAAAGGATCATCACAAAGATTAGTCTCTTCAAGATTTGACAGAAATTGTGCCCCTTATTAATTATTTATTCGTGCAATTATTTTAGGTCAAACTCGAAAATATTTTTTTACCGAGATAAAAACTATAATGCCTAGTTGCATCGCTATAGTTACCTAAAACTACAACTAGGCCTTCCCAAAATTTTCCATTAAATTTTCTTTTCTGTTTGACCTACAGGATGTTCAGATTTGGTCCAGAACAACCCTGTAAAATTGTGATTCGATGCACAATTTTGATAATTGTTGTTTGTTTGTAGGAAGTGTCCTTATGCACTCGTGGGACATATCATCAAGGTGGCAGTGCTATTCTACGTCGTACTTGATTTTTTTGGATGCAATTTTTTGGAAAATGCTATTAAGGTTTTTTTTATCGGAGATCTGGCAACGTAGCTTTGTTCAGCACTCCCTGAAACCCCAATCACAGTTTACCCCAATGTCCTAAGTTTTATTAATTTACATCGCTGACTAACATTTCCACAGGACCTTAAAGTTGTCTTCAAATGATGCCTATCTTTTTCATTTGGTTAATGTTATACTGTACCGATGATTGTCAAATAATATAAAACACGTGTATACGGTTATTATTTCCATATTCTTAAATACACGAGTAGCATTATTCTTCATTATTAAATCACAGAAAATATGTCATATTTTAGTACAGTAAATCTAGATGACATTTATATGTGAAACTTAAATTTAATTCCCTGGGCATGATTTGTATACCAATCGAAAGGGAAACAGAGGTAGGTACCCTCTCAGAAATGACCAGAAATTAATTGGATATTGATAGGTATAGCCTAAATGGTAAATTGTGACAATTGTTTTCATGAAGTCACTGATATCTGACATTGACATTTGGTGCGCAAATAATAAGTAGTTTTTAATTAATTTCTGGCCACTTCTGAGAGGGTACCTCTTTAGAATATTGCAGCATTCCTGATTTTTAATTGAAAGCAAAAAAAAACAATTTTAACAACTTTAAGGCCCTGTAGAAATGTTAGTCGGCAATGGAAATTAACAAAGCTTGAGACATTGGGATTTCAGGAGGTACCTACTGATAAAGCTATGTTGCCAGTTAACCAATAAAAAAAACAGAATAGCATTTTCTAAAAAAAATCGTGCAGTGCACAATGGGCATGTCCCACTATATGGAAAATGAAATTTTAATAATAATAATTTTTTGTAGTCCTGTGACAACATAACCATTTTAAAATTTGAATATATTTTTTAAAATTAAACAAACTCAAAAAATAAAATAAAATAAAATAAAGGGAATAAGTAGCTTGGGTCTATACAAACACTTTTAAATAGACAAATAAAAAAAATAGGTGGGACAAGCTCACATTACAAATCTGAACAGCCTGTATATTTTAAAAATACTTATTGCAAAAATCATTGAAAAAAATTTGCATCTATTCACACACTACTCAATTCTGCCGTTTAAAAAGAAATAAAAGGAGAACGCTTACCTTCGGTCATTGTTAAGAGGTGTGCAATTCAAAAAACTGCCTCTGGCAAGACTACTTATTTTGAACGGCTCAGCTCAACTTGTTTGTAGACATCGCGCGTCTCGCATCTGAGAATGAATAACGAGAATTATTAGTTTTCATCCTTGAACTGGCAAGAGCATGGCAAAGCCAAGGTCGTATAGACATAAATAATGATTACTTAATGTTTATTACCCCAGAATAATAAGATTTTTTTCTCTGTGACTATATTGGCTGGTTAGCCAATAAATACTTACAATAAAATTAAAATCAGGAAAAAATACTGACGATAGGAAAAATTGAGAGATAATCCTTTAATAAAACTCCCAGAATTATAAATCACGTAATACAATAATAATCGCATAATACAAAAATGTACATACCCAATACTAATTAGATAATATAGAGAATTGAACGGAACTGTTTTATTCTTCCAATAAAGATGTATTCTAGGTGATTTTCTACATCTGTGCTTTTTAACACAAAATATGTAGGTTAGCTTTTTAAAACTCACAGACGTCAATTTCTAACCTCCATTTTTTTGTTTACATCACAAAATCTATGGTTTAACGTTCTTGGGTTAGGCTCTTATTTTTCTGAGGGGTTAGGTTTACAGTAATTTATGTTGCAGCAGGCGCAGAACACCAAGGTTAGGTTGGAAGCATGGATTGGAACAACTCTGGTTGGAACTTGGAACTCAGAGAAATAACCAAGGATAGAAGTGAAATCAAAAAGTAAACAGAGCCAACAGTTAAGAGTGAACTAATAAAACTGCCAATGTGATTGGTTCACAGAAATTCTAAAATTCAAACTCACCAATGATTTTGGGTTTGTTTCAACAACAGTTCTGAACCGGTTCAAAGCGAACTAATTGCAGAGCTAATAAAACAACAAGTAGTCTATACCTCAGACTAATAAATTTTCTGAGGTCTAACCCTACAGAAAACATTGGTAAATTCAATGACCTTGACGCCATATCGGGAATAGAAATCAGAGATGTATTCGGGAGAATCAGTTCAGAAATACAGAGGTGTTATATAACGTGGTAGTAAGTAGTAAGATACAGTTAGGTATGTAAAATTTGTCAAGCAGTAGGCCATTTTTTAGAAAAATTAATTCGGCAAGAATAAATAAAAATATTTGTTAAAGCGACGAAAAAAGCAGGCATGTGGAATTGTTTTCTGCTTAAACTTCATTGTTGAAGTTGTAACTAATATCAGCGAAATATTGCTCCCTGTCTCTTTGAAAATATCGTTATAATCTTGTTAAGATAGTAATATAGGTAGTCTCAAAAATACTTCAAACAACTTTTTACAGATGTTTTATACAGAGCCATTAAATTTGTTTATAGCCATACCTATCCAGACAACTTGAATTTTTTTATTTGAAAAAATTCAATAAAACATATCCCAAATTACTATCTAAGGGATGAAAGGAGATTGATAAACGTTTGGGATTTGGTTTATATAATATTACAAAACCGGTTTAAGGTCATTAACGATTTATAATAACATTTTTTCTGCCTATCGTCTATTGGGGGTTTTAGGAAACAGGTACAAGGTACGAATAAAAAATATTTCTACTGATGACATGGGGACATATATAGGTAATCAGTTTATGTTTGTTTACATTCTTCGCCAGGATAACATAACAATATTAAGAACTTAGAACGGTAGATATTCTGCACTACACAAAAACGCACACTCTACGCCACTGCATTACCTAGAATTCAGTCGGTAACTAACTGCCCAACCGCCCCGACGCTGCGTCTATTCCACAGAATCTATTCCCAAATGGCGGCTGCGCGAACAGGTGCGCGGAATTTTCCCTCCAAGGGGAGTTAAACTGCTAGTTGTTTTATTTGCTCTGGCTAATTGGTTGAAAACACAGTTCTGGAATTAATACTTTTCTGCATTCTGATTCGCTACAACTGGTTCAGAACTTTTTTTGGAACGAAGCTGTAGATATTTATTATAGTACCAGACCACAGAATTAGTTATTCTGTGACCAGACACAGAGATCATATACAGCGTGTCCCGCTCTGATGTCCGGAAGAGGGAAAAGTTTTTTGTTCGTGGGTTTCCGACAAAAAGTCACTCTTTATATAAACTCCTGCTTGTTCCAAAACGTCCAAAACTGTTAAAATATTTTTGATTTTTATACATATAGGGTGTTCAGTATTTCGAAAAAATTAGAATAAATTTGTTAGTCACCAAGAGTAAAGGACTGTTGTTTTTGATAATATCGAAAAATATTATCAAGGATGTCATTTAGAACACACAGGGGGTACAAATTTGAGGTTTCCGCCATTTATGTTGAATTTTTTAAACAATATATGTAGGTAATTTGTTTGTACATCTTTAGTTGATATTTGCAGAATTTATACAATAATCAATTTCTTCAATGCTATTACGTTAATGTATTGCTAACAGTATGGAAAATTTACTTAAACATTTACTTAAACAAAAATAAATTTCACTCAAATTTATTGCCCCCAACTTCTGCACAAATTTCAACTCTTCTAATAAATTCTCATCTACATATACGCATTTTGTATTTTGTGTAGAGGAATATTTGAAATTGTATCCCTTATTTTTTAAAGTGTCCACGTTTATTATCAAGCGGTTCAGCATAAACTTTTGTGTTAGATTGCCCCAGAAATAAAAGTCGATTATCTGCCCGCCTTGTCAAAAAATTCAACATAAATTGCTGAAACCTCAAATTTGTAACCTCCTGTGGATTCTAAATGACATTCTGGATAATATTTTTCGATATTGTCAAAAACAACAGTTCTATTTACTTTTGGTAACTAACAAAATTTTTCTAAATTTTTCGAAATGCTGAACACCCTGTATAAAAAATCAAACATATTTTACCATTTTTAATCGTTTTGGAACAAGCAGGAGTTTTTATAAAGAGTGACTTTTTGTCGTAAACCCACGAATAAAAAACTTTTCCCTCTTCGCCGGACATCAAGCGGGACACGCTGTATATAGGTAGAGTGCTGGGTGATGTTTTTTATACATAGGATGCGCGGAAAATCTTTGATGAATTTAAAATCATAAAATAGTAATAAATAGGCCCAGTGGACATGCGCATTTGCAATTTGAGGTAGAGTTTTGTGAAACTTGACACTCTTTGACAGCTATTTGACAGCGACAAACTAAGTATAACCTACCGTTGTTTGCATCATAGACGCTTTGTGGCATATATTTTTTTTATTTTCAGCTAATTATTAATAGTTTCTTCGCGTTTTAGATGGTTGAGTGTTTTATCCAATTAAGTGATCATCTTGAATATGTTCTTCTCATTTTACACCAGAGTGTTTAAAAACGAAAAGAGTCAAAACGCAGCTAATTTAAAATACGCTACCAACTCTTCTATTAAAACCACCTAAACCATCATTTAAGTAAGTATATTAACATGATTGTGGTGTAAGTAACTATTAGTAGCTTATTTGTTTTAGTGTTAAAGTTATAAAGGTAGATGAAAACAAGTCGAGTTCTAGCATCAGTGAAGTAAATTCTAGTAGTTTGGATGAAACTAGTTTTACAAGTATAAACGAACCTAGTTGTAGTTATCGAAGTCTTGACCAGTCCACGTTGAGGTGAGCTTGATTTATTATCAATATACAAGTTTGTAGGGAGATAGTAATTCAGAAAAACAACCCCTGTTTTGAATTGCGCGGTCTGAAGGTCTAATGCGCATATTTCATAAGCCCATGAGCAAATCCACAATGTGCTATAAAAAGGGACTTGTTCGGCACTCTACCTATATATATGATCTCTATGGTACCAGAGCATAATATATGCTTTGTTAGTACAGAACTGGTTCGGGATTGCTCCCTGCACATCGGTTCAGAACAGAGATCTCTGGTTCACAACAGAGATCATCTCTGGTTCACAACAGAGATCATCTCTGGTTCAGAACTGCTATTGGAACATACCGCATATATTATCTGGGAATTAACCTCACTTTACAGTTGCACAGATTACCCACCTACAGTTGTTTGTTTCCTCAATCAACGGTTATGTTGATGTTCGTTTTTAATTTTTGAAACCGATTTCAAAAAATGGTTTTTTATTTCGAAAGCACCGTTGTCTCACCCCCGGCGTTACTGTTCATGGGTATTGATAAACATGAAAGTAAGAACTACATAAAAATGTAATGAAATTAGGTTACAACTCCAGTTTGAAGGGTTAAGTCATAATAAACATAATATTTACCTTTAAATTGCAGACGAGGACTTAATAAAATGGGGCTGGCCTGAAGACGTTTGGTTTCATGTTGATAAAGTTTCTTCGGCCCATGTATATTTGAGGCTTCGGCCTGTAAGTACATATCTGAATACAACTACAATAGTGCCAAATTTCTATGATTTTTTTAGGGACAAACTTTAGATGACGTTCCATCGGCAGTTGTAGAAGATGCAGCACAGCTGGTAAAAGCTAATAGTATCATGGGGAACAAAATGAACGATGTCGACGTTGTTTACACCATGTGGGCAAACTTGAAGAAAACTCCCGCAATGGAAGTTGGTCAGGTTGGATTCCACAAAGAGAAGGAGGTGCGGAAGATAAGGGTAGCAAAGAGAATTAATGATATCGTGAATCGGCTAAATAAGAGTAAAAAGGAAGAACACCCAGGTACAATACATTTATGTAATATTAGTATAATTGGTAGTATTTCAAGTAATAAAGTGTTCAGTGGAATATTTATAGAGGGGTCAATGTTGTCAAGTTGACAGAAAACCATCTCTGAAACTCACTGCCGCCACCTATAATCTATTAAATAAATATAACTAAAATATATTTTCCAGATAATTGCGACTCCATTCTTTAAGTCGATTGTTCATTTACTTCTTAATATCTAGTAGTAAAAACGAATGAAAAATGAAATATTCTAAGCACATAACTCTAATCACTTTTTTTGGAAAAAAGCCACTTTTGTCAAAATGCCATTTTAGATTTCAGAGCAGAGAGAGAGAAAAGAGATAGACTGGAAAGGGAAGACAAGAAACACATAGCTAGGGAACAACGAGAAAAGGAAAAAGACGAGGAAAAACGAAAAAAGGAAGATGCCGAACTTCGGAGCTACAATTCGTTAATGAGTTCCGACAACATGTCAAAATATGATGACGGGAATGATTCAGATGACTTTATGTAAGGCTTTTTCAATAAAATATTTCACTGTTAATCTTGAAATTAAATATTATTTTATTTATTGTTTGGTGTATTACAAAATTTTACATGCATAAAAAAACTTAATGGAAAAATGGAAGACCTTATATTAAGTATTGGAAGAATATAAATACAAAAGTAAGGTTAGGAGCAGAAAAGATACCAGAGATATAGAGAGGGGAGAATGTTTGTCAACGTGCGCAAGACTGCTAATTTTTCTACCGCCATTTTAACCCACGAAAGTGCGACAAATTCAAAATAATTTGCTTTTTCAAATTTTTGTTGCATTTATTTACGTTTAGGTATAATTTTATATTGATGTGAAAGCAACTTCAGTCAAAAAAGTTTATTTTTACCTGGACCGTTTTCGGCGAATCTGCCTTGGTGCCTCATTAGGAGAAATCATTGAATTTGTTGAAGTTGAAGCTTGTGGTAGGCTCGGACCACTTTGTTGTTGGTCAGATTCATTTTCCGATGGTATAGAAGTTGATTCAAGGCATTTCTTATTGCCCACCAATTTGTGCATGTTCCTACAGAGCAAGACATGTTAATGAACACAACACGATTACAAAAACACGCCAGCAAAAACGCTAAACACACGAAAAAGATCTTAAAAAAGCGATTAAGAATGCAGTGGTTTAGAGTTGTTAGTGAAGGGAATGAAGTCCCAGTGCGGGAGTTCGTGCGACATCGACAAAGATCGGAGGATACCGTCCGGATGTCGGACCACTCCGCCGGGCGCGGCTGAGAACCGAGAGGACGAAGGTCCGCTCCGCCCGGCGCGGTTGACCGAAGGCCAGAGGAGTCTTGTCCGAGCGTTCGTCGAGGGAGGACCGCGGGACTCGCACTCCCGAGTTTCATACACGCTCCGCCCACTCCATGCGCAGAAGAATATTAGATCGACGGTAAAGCTGTATAGCTGTTCGAATAAAGTTAAAGTGAACCCCATCCGGCGTCGTTATTGAACTCCGACCCCAATATTGAGCCCACACCCACGAGATTTCGGTTTCCGTAGTAAAAGCGGAACCACCACAAGAAGTAAGCACGTCAAAACGTAAACAAACTACAAGACAAGACTGGGTTAAAATGGCGCCGATCTAAGCGCCCTCTGTGTAGCCGAAAAATCGGATGCGCAGTAGGTCAAAGCACATTCATTCTCTTCCTCCATATCTCTGAAAGATACTTAACCTATTCTGAGGTAACGTTGATACTGATGTGGTGAATGTGACATAAATAATGGTAATACTAAATCCATAAGATATAAAAAGGTACAATAATGGTAAAAATGTTTTAACTAAATCTAAAAAAACTGGAGGTATACAGTGTGTCCCTCGGATTATGTGTATGAGAGGGATTTTATTATAATTTCTCATTTTTTAAAAGGAATATGAATTTTGCTTAGAAAAACTTTTTTGAGAAATGAGAATTTTCTGGAAAAAACTTTTTATGATGGGGAACTACTTTTTTTAGAAAAGATAAAGAAAAATAAAATCTTTGAAACCCGTCTGGGATCACACTGCAGATACGATCCTGTTTTTTACCTGTATGTTCGAATCACTTCTGTGCACTTAATAATTATTCTAACAGTAATAGGTGAAGCCATCATTATAACAGCTTAATATTGACAGCTTGTAGAGAATCCCGAATCCACGTAGGATAATTCTTATCAGGATATAAATCCAGCATGAACTTCTGTACAAATTCGGGAAACTTCCCATCGCTGATACTCTCCCTTAGCGTTCCCATCAGTCTTAGTTGGAATGCAATATTATGCTCGGTGAGCAAATGGCAGGCGACTGGCAAATCAGTAACGATACCGTGGAGGTAGGCCCTCGTGTAGTTTTTGCAAGTGTTGCAGGTACAATCCTTGTCGATGGGGTCAAAATCTTTGGCATAGACATGTCGTTTCAGGTTCAGTTGACCCGTCATGGTTAGCGCACAGCCAAATCGCTAAAATAGAGATGTCTAAGGGGAGTTCATGACTGACAAGTCAAGACTGCCATCTGCCACCACCTATTGTTCAGGATATGAACTAAATTATTTTCCAAAAAATCTAATTTAATATTTAATGTAATAAAGTGCTTCGATGCTCTAACCGAGACTTTTACTGCTTTTGTACTTTGCATTACAATGTAGTTAACACTATTTGAAGGGAGCTTGGAATTTTTTGGAAAATTTTACTTATTCGCAGTTCACACGCCTCAAATATACAGTATATAGTCAATTCAGAAGTGTTGTCGAGCCTACAATGTGTAAGAACATAGCCATAATAAGAAATCACAGTATAAAAGAGGGATGGTTGGGTATAAAAGTGCGATTCAACACTTCTGGAGTGGCCAGATCTGTATGGCGGCAATGAGTCTTTTTTACTTACTGCCGTCCTTGTGGGAAACACACAATCGAACATATCAACTCCTAATGCAGAACACACTACTAAGTCCACAGCAAATCCCACGCCCATGAGATATCTTGGTTTATTCTTTGGTAACAAATCTGTACATAAGTGCACTATTTTCCAGAAATCATCTTTACTCTCTCCTCCGCTAAAATTAGAGATCCTCTGTTTTCACTTTTTTGGAGTAAACATTTGTTTACCCCCTGATTACACTCTATGTAGGTATTATTTTTCTTAAATTTTTATACAGCATTTATATTTTGAGCATTTTCAGAAAGAACGAATGAGATTAAAGGAAAATAGCCTGCAGAGAGATGAGTTTTATTATACAAAAATTATCAGCTCTTTGCAGAGGTTAAAAAATATTTACATTGTACAACCCCCGTCCTTGTCGGACTCGTGAACGAGCTTGAATATAAGACCGATACCGATCGTATATTGATGAGTAAGACAAGGACGGGAGTTGTGACTTAGGTATGAACATTCGTTGAACCTGGACCAACACTAAACACTATATTAAAGACCTGTGCATAGCGCTGTTTCAAGCCATCGGCACTGGCGCCACACGACGAAACAAATTTACACGGTGGTTTTAGTTAAAACACCATTGTTGCAGAATCTTTTATAAAATAAAAACATGTAAATATGTCTGTTACAATGAAGGTACCTAATATTATTCAAAATAAAATATTTGTTTGTTATGTCCCTATAATTTGACAAGTTCACATGGCATATTTCCATACATTTTCTCAAGAAAAGCGAGTCTAAAAAGCAAGCAAGAGTATTTGGTACCTTTTGGTTTGAAACGCAGTCCATGGCTAGTTGTACTATGTGAAAGCATAAAACGCATTAGATTTTTCAGTTTCTTCTTTATATGGAGGACTATTGGTTCGCTTTGAAGTTATAAACAAAATTTTCTATTTTCATTCCTGCATACGTTAAAAAATACTCTTCCAAAATAATATCTTTAATTTTCGCTTCTTCAGCTGGTTGATCAGATCATACCATAATTCCAAAATAAACACTTTATTCTTCTGCAATTCACCTAATGGTATGTGCATACCATTTTCTTCATGTGCGCAAAAATTTCATGTTATCACAAACAAATCTACCTCGAAAAGACGTATTAATAGGATAAAACTGCCAAATACTGGACGCAAAGACAATTCGTTACCGTAAAAAGAAGGTAAATAATAATAATAATTCTCACCCTCACAATACTCCGAACTAGGAATACCCCAGAAGCAACCACATGCTTGTGCGGGGGAGGGGGGCAATTACTATTACTTTGTCTTCGTTGCCATTTGCGGCTAGGGCCGACTTTTTTCCCAACAGAACTAGGATAGCATTCGCTCAAGTACTACGGAAAACCCTAGAAAACCGTAGTAATCCCAGTCAGTGTAGGACAATTAGTGAATCACACGGATAAAGCTATTTAGGAGCAATATCGCGTGAACCCACATTCGTAATAAAGCTGGATATTTAAAATTTTGGATTTTTTTAATGTCGGAAACTGACATCCCAATAGCCACCTATAATAAGTCACCATTTTTTTTTCGTCGTGTAGCGCCACCCCAATCCGTAAACAACAATGAAATATGACGGCATGCTCGGGTCTTTAATATAGTGTTGGTCCAGGTTCAACAGAGTTTAATAGCGGAGATGCCATGTAGTTGTCGAATATTGCGCCATTGCCAAATTTTTTAATGTTGTCACACATGCCTTTCATGTTCCCGCTTTCGAGCATATTACCCATTTTCACGGGAATGTTCCTTTTCATGCTCTTTTGTGCTCATGAGAATATGTGCACACATGGAGGCAGGGAACATTCGCAAATGTTCTGCGAACATGAATGTTCCCTCCTTCACATCTCTTAATAAGATTCACGGTAGAGAACATAAAAAATTTATACGTAGGTACCTAAGTCCACCAATTGCATAGCCGTTCACTTCCCTTTTCACATGATCATCAGCACTTATCCTCCGTAAGTCCTCATATAGCGTTCCTTGAACTATCGGAAATATATTTTGAGTTTCAGGATATTGATGAACTTTAAGGCACCTATCCAACCATCTCGTAGTTCTAAATGCGAACAATAAATTACGTAAAGGAACACCTTCCACTATTTTTTTATCAAAGATACCTGTGTACCGATTCTTCAATTCTCTTCTTATCGGGGTTTGTAGTCTTGACAACATCGTCCAACTGCATGACAATATCAGCACCGATAGCGTTCTGAATTTCTATCGAATGCTCAGGCGTTAACATAACCTCAGATTTCTGTTCATTGAGGGATTGAAATCGAACACCTTCTTCAGTTATTTCCGCCAGTTTTAGCAACGAAACCATTTGAAAACCTCCAGAATCAGTCAAAAGTGCACCATTCCAATTCATGAATTTGTGAAGTCCGCCGGCTTTTTTGAGTATTTCTGGTCCCTTAAACAGCGGAAAAATACTATGAATAAAAATACTTTTCCCAAAAAAATTGCTCTGTACTTACTGGCCGAGTTCCCAAGTGATAAGTATTCGAGAGCATTATTTGCAATCCCATTTTTTCCAGTTGTTCTGGCAGCATTCCCTTCAATGTTCCCTGCAATTAACTTCGTTTAAAACTTGCTTCTGAGAATCTTCATACCACATTACTTGAGTTCCAACAGGCATAAATACAGGAGTATCAACAGGTCCATGGGATAATACCATTCTAGCAACTCTTGCTTTCGTTGTATGACATTCTGCTGAAATGGTAAAAACTAGAGCCTTTTTATTATTTGATGGAGTCATAGTCATATTGGAAAAATGCTTGGTGCTCCACTTTATCATGAATCCCACGTGAATTATGAATCCTAGAAAAATGAAGAGTGAGTCCTATACAAAGATATGAGAGATATTATGAGAGTGAGATTGAGTAACATAGACAAGACTATTGAATTTGTGAGTAGAGCAGACATATTTTGTGGAGCACACTATTGAACTAGGTATTTGGGTTTGTCTATGATTGACCTATTATTGATCATCACGTCCTATTATTTTTTATTTTATATATTTTATTTTTCCCAGATTTATTATCACAAAATATATTCTGATATATAGGTTATAGGTTAGCTCACAAAATATATAGGTTAGGTGTAGGTGGTTAGCTCACGACTACTGTCACTAGAGGTGGAAAACTATCGATAGCACTATCGATAGTATCGATAGTTTTTGACTATCGAAAATATCGATAGTTTTCTAGACTATCGATAGTATCGTACAGGTGGCGCCATCTGGTGGAGGAGACCAGTAGTTCGTCGTTCCTTTATCTGTGGTTCGTAGTCATCCTGCCCTTGTACATGATTAGGTGCTATAAATTTATCGTGCGTTTTTTGCGACACATCATGCACAAACGGTTATGATTGTTATGTGTATGAACTTGATATTAAAGAAAGAACAAGAGGGCTATATATGTTCGTTTTGTGTTTTGTGGTTTACTACACAGGCAGATTAGTAATTAGTACTATTCTTGATTACAGATTCACGGTCGATTGTTTATAAATTATTAATTATTGTTTTTTTGGGTTTGGATGGAGGTGCATAATATTTATTTGGCAGTTTTACTGTCCTTTTTACAATTAAAAAATACTTTGAACATTTCGATAACAATATCGAACCTATCGATAGTTATTTAGAAAAATATCGAAACTATCGATAGAAAAACTATCGATAGTTTCCACCTCTAACTGTCGCTATAAAGAATATATTCCCCTATTCTGTGTTCCAACCAGAGAAACCAACGATGGTCAAGGATGGTGTACGCCATCCTTGGTTCCAACCCGCGTCAGAAACAGTTCCTTTTCAGTCAGAATTCTGCGCAGTAAACTGTCTATAGGTTAGTTCTTCTTCTTCTTCCTATCTTTTTATGGTCACTGCCTTTCAGCAATCTAAAATCTAATCCTGTATCCGCCACTGAGAACAAAACACGTGTCATTGCCATTATGGCTAATTTTGTACGACGCGCTGGGGCCTGCGGAGTTTGCGCGCTGTTTCGAGAATAGGAGGGAAACATTTTCGAGAGAAAGAAGGAAACTTTTTCTCGGCCAATAGCTTGCATTCACTCATTCCGTCTCTATCCAGAAATCATGCGTCTCTCCCTTGATCTAGAAAATGCGCATGCACTCTGGCCCATAAATCAACTAAAATAGATATTAAAGGCGCATGTGTAATGGGTCCCAAAAAATATATAATCATTTTGGGTCATCGATTTTCCGCGCACCCTATTCATAAATAACACTCAGCACTCTACGTATATACAGGGTGTTTCATCTGCGAACACCCCCGTAAAATTTGTATTCTCCATCCGATTTTAGCCGCGTTTTTTTCTAAAAATAGGCCAAAAAAAACTCTACATTGGTGCAAAATTTCAGGTCTTAATGTCAATTTTCAAGGCCTACTACAATTTTTTTTTCTAGTAAAAAATGACGAAAACCATTTAGCGATTTTTTTATTTAAAATCTGACACCTAAAACCCCCGTATACCAAATTTAAACAAAAAATATACAGGGAGTTCCATTCTGCAGGGTGTCAAAATGGAGCAAAATAGGAATTTTAAAGGCATCTGGAGAGTCAAATGTGCCATGGAATATTAGTAAATACGAAAGCAATTTATTTCTTTACATCATCCAACCAACAAATAAAAACAATTCAAATTGTTGGACCTTTATCAATAAAGTCACTGTTTAAGATGATACATTTTCTGTGCGTTTCCTGTTGTGGCACACCAGCCAACTTAACTCATATGGACTTACTGACTGGCAGGCTTCTGTATTTTTTTGACTTACTTCGTTTGTAATGTCTGGGGTTTAGAAGAACACCTTGTATATTTTTTATTGGATCTTTGCACATCGACACTGTGAGTGGTCCTGTTCATCCAACTGTTTCGAAGTAATTCCATGCCACACTTGACGCGCCAGATGAGTTTAAAATTCCTATTTTGCTCAACTTTCACAGCCTGCAGAATGGAACTCCCTGTATATTGTCAACAAAGTGACATCTGTGGACCGATGACCAAACTATTCAAACTTACTTCTGTTAAATCATAACAAATAAAGATAACATTATACAAAATACAGGGGACAATCAATAACAAAATATACGAGGATTACTCGATAAGATAAACATTAGATAAATCAAAGTCCAATCGCCGAGTCGGCAAAATCTGCGTGTATAAATCCAGCACCAGCCACAGGCTGGGCATCAGTAAGCCCCGCTTATTAGCAGCTACTCGATCACTGACCACCCTCGGTGGTCTGACCTGGCAATGGATCCCGCTTAAATAGCCTCCTTGTTCAGGTCGGGCTCCGAGGGGCAGACGACAGCGCCCCTGGGCACTGTTGAAGACGTCAGTGGGTCAGTAGCGGCACCCCGCCGTCGCGTCGGGTCAAGGGCGCAGCTCGCGTCCCGGTCACTTCCACGTACTATCGGTCGCGTCGGTCCACAGTCCGCGCTACTACACCTCCGCCATGGTCCAGATACTGTTAGAGGCATATCTGTGAGTGCAAGAATAAACATCACCCTAGTTTGTACCTGCTGTCTTTCTTCTGCGCTTCGCGACTCCCGCACCCAGTGATCCCGGCAAGCTGTGAGGGTTAATCCAACCCTCCGGCACACACAAGTAGTGCGTCACATGGTAAAGGCTCCGTGTGAAGGCACTCAGTTGTGACACGTGGTGGAGGCGCGCAGTCTTCAAGCTGCACCACGCGTCTCCCACGTAAACTTGTGTGACAATATTTTTTGTATAAATTTGGTATACGGGGGTTTTAGGTTGTTCTGATTAACGCTGTGGTGTCAGATTTTAAATAAAAACACGCTAAATGGTTTTCGTCATTTTTTACTAGAAAAAAATTGGTAGTAGGCCTTGAAAATTGACATTAAGACCTGAAATTTTGCACCAACGTAGAGTTATTTGTGGCCTATTTTTAGAAAAAAATGCGACTAAAGTCGGATGGAGAATACAAATTTTACGGAGTGTTCGCACTTAAGATGACACACCCTGTATGTACATTCTCTGTTTCTCTGTGATCGCTCCTCTTGTCCCACCGAAAGGTCGGCCATATTGGGCGCACACGTCATTGGCTGTCAAATGTCAAATGCACGAGGGCCCGTGGCCCGTGGTTGGCCGTTCTCAAATGTCATTTTGTGTTGCCGCGATAAATTTCGGTTTTCCACTAGAATGCACTTTAAATCCCCTAGAATGCACACAATATGGCGGCTATCCAGGCGGGCGCCAGCGACCTCTGCCTCTGCCGGATGGCTAAAAATTGGTGGAGGAACTAGGGCCCAATGGTGAGGGCCGTTAGGTTCAAGGTTAGTAGAGGCATACCGAGAGGCATACTAACCTTGCGTTAGGTTAGGTTTGTTTGTTTGTTTCATTCGTCTTATTGGATTCGGTAACTATAGGACCATTATCCATTCTCAGCCCATAAAAAATTAGGACCTTCCTTTGTTCTTCGGGGAACAAAATGGCGTGCACGTCTGAGTTACGTCATGTCCTACCACCTTTCTCCCATTCACCCTTCGTTCAGTTCTACTTGATATTATTCTATAGCTTTGTCTATGGTGGTAGGTACTTAATCTTTATTATTAGTAAAATATCATTACAAAATTCACATATGGCGTATGGCGTACATAGGTTATTTCATCTAGGTCTTGGCTTTCTTTATTTTGTCTTATTTCTTGTGAGATTCAAATGTTATATCGTCGATGGATTCCTCAATCAAGTTATATTCCACTTTTCTGCCAGGTCAATATGATGGACCGGTCCAAGATCAATAGACCTTGGGACCGGTCACCGACATCCTGCCACCACGGTAGGCACAGGAACTACAGGAAGACTCCTTCCGTCCTTCCACATCCACAACCTTCTCGAACTTACAAACCCTGTGCGAATATGTGGCAACGCCGCAGCCCGCAGCAGAATGCTTCAACGGGTCTGGTCTATGTAATCTAGCGGGTCTAATAACGATCGGCCTTTTATTCGAATTTTATCTGAAATTTTCCATGTTTTCCAATTTTTCCATTTTTGGGCTTCGGAAAAAAATGGAAAAAACCTTGTTTTTTCCCAATTTTTCCTGTTTTTTCCGTGATGTTAAACCTCTCAGTTCAAACCAGGGGGGTCGGCCGACCGCCCCTTGACCCCTCCTCTGCCGGCGGCCACGGTTGTATGTCGAATTTTTTGTTATAGAATTTTTAGCAAAATGACCCGTTAGGCAAATGATGATTATCTTCCCTTATGGTTAAATTTTCATAAAAATATAAACAACAAACAACATGAAACTGCGTTTTGTGAAGGAGAGCAATCTCCTATGATTGAAATGGCAGTTATAGGGTCAATTTCATAATACATATGAAGAGTGCAGGCTAAAAAGGATGATGAGGGTCACAAAACAAAAGTTTCGAGTAAAACAAATTTTAAAATTTAAATCCCTCTATCTATTTATAAGAAATAGACTTGTTGTTAGCAACCAATTTTTAAAATGATAGGGTCTCTTGTTTTGGTAAAACCTTTTGTTAGTAATATTTTTTGGGCGTCCAGAGAAATTATAATAAAGCACATTAATAAGTCAGGGAAAAAAGATGAAAGTCGGCAAAAAAATCAATATTCATTTAAAATATATTTTATACAGGGTGGACCCAGATGGACTATACGATAGGTGTAAAAGACAAACAAATTTCGAGTTGAAATTTGAGCTTTGGGGGATCAGCCTTGCTTGATTAGAAAGTGATTTGCACTGTATTTTTATATTTTAAAAATCAAGCAGGTCTTGACAGGGGCAATTTATTCATTTTCAGTTCAGGCATACTACCTTTTCCTCAAGAGATATCGAAAAATTTTATAAAAATAAGTTGTTCCAAATCACCGTACCAAATTATAAAACAATCAGCACATTTTGATATTTTTTTAATTTTTGCGGTGTTAGCGTAAATCAAGACATTTATCGAAAAATTTTATCAGAAAAAAATTTTCAGAATGCAAATTTAAGACCCTGTACTAAATTTCAAAACAATCGGCGTACTCTGATTTTTTTCCAAAAAATAAAGTTGAAATTTAAAAAAAAATCAAAGCCTGCCGATTGTTTTAAAATTTGGTACGGGGACTTAAATTTTCATTCTCGACAATTTTTTCCAATAAAATGTTTCGATATCTCTTAAGGAAAATGTAGTTTACCTGAACTGGAAACGAATAAATTGCCCCTGTCAAGGCCTGCTTGATTTTAAAAATATAATAACATGGTGCAAATTAGTTTCTAATCAAGCAAGGCTGATCCCCCAAAGGTCAAGTTTCAACTCGAATTTTTTTTGTTTTTTACACCTATCCTATAGTCTGGGATCTGGGTCCACCCTGTACCCTGTATAAATGAAATTTAGTTATATGGTAAATTTTCAAAGTAGAGTTGAGCTTCTACACTACAAAAAATCGTCCTAAGTGTATTGTATTGTATTATATGGTATTGTATTGTATTTTTTCTACTCCTATGCTAGTAACATACCTATTAAGTGACGGTTTAGGTAATAAGTAAGTTCATTGTTACGAACACTGATACGTAATGACTGACACGTAATGATTGACACGTAATAAAAAAAATTACGTATCAACGCAATTACCACGGGTGCCTTGTTAGCGCGTCATCCGCGTCACCATAGCAACCAACCAACATATACTAATTGTTGCCTGACAGATAATCAGAAGTATAGTTTATCTATTAGAATCATGGAATTGATAAGTACAATGGAAGTCGCACAGGTACCACTTTCATTGTTGTTTGGGGCAGCCAACTCTAGAGAGAGATAGGTTTCAAATGGCAATAAGTAAGACAAGGACGCCTAATGAACGTGTCAGCTGATTCAGGCAAAGGAGCTATACAGGGATGTTGCATATTAATGGACGAATTTAATGGGCATGTTCCGTAATTATCTTTATTGTATGATCTGTATTCCGAAATTCGGGGCTTGTTTGTAGGAATGAGAATTTTTCTATATAACCACAATTATGTAAATATTGCACAGAAAAAAGTAGTGAATTGATTTAAAAAAATTACCTACATGGCAATTTTATGTACCTGGAAGTAAATTGAGACAAATAAAATACAAATTACAAAATAAAAGTTTATTTTAAAATAAAGGCGACAAAATATCTAGGATAAGGTATACATTTTCATTAATTGATTTATTAATTTTAAAATTCAATTTATAAGGAAAAACATGTAAGACAGGTAGCTTTTACATATTTTTATGTATATTTTATATTGTTTAGGCATCTAACAAAAAGAATTACAAATAATTACCTTATTAAAGGGACGAGAACCTCAAGATTAATTCCATCTTTGACTACGAAGAGCTAGGTTCATTAGCACAATATTTTGCCAGTTTTTCCCTTGATAGTTTCTATCATGACTCGGAAAATAAAAAACTGTAGTACCTAATTACATACTTTTTAAGTTTGCGCTGCCCAAAATTCTCTATGAAATTGCCAGTGGCGTTCCTAGATGTTTGGCCGCCCGTATGCAGAATATAATACAAAATTTCTTTCAGGTTATAAAAACTTCAAAAATCTTTGATTTATAGGCTTTTCCGTCTCTTCTAATTACCTACGAGGTAATTGCAAAAATTATTAGGTAGGTATAACAAAAATAATAATAGGTATTCTCAAAAATATATATTTATAACAATAAAATACCACAGGCATACGCATACGCCACTATCAGTCTTATTATAATGAGTACCGTAATATGTTTCGGTCCTTTTAGAATTTCCAGACTGAAAGGAACGAGGTAAATGTTTCTTTAAAATAAAAATGTTTTAAAATATAAAAAAATAAAAACAAAAACTACAAGTAAAACATAAAACACCACTTACCCTACAAAAACAGCCTTTTTACACAAAATACAAATGCATACATAAAATTAAATAAATAATTTTCTAAGAAAAAGAAACTAAAAATGTAAAAGAATTAGGTTTACAAAGTAACAATTCAACTGAAAATAAATATATTTTGCATCGGAAAAGAAAAATACAGGTACTTGTAAAAATAAATAAAACATTTTCTTCTAAATGAAACAAAAAAGTAAAATATTTCTAAAATATTGGGGTTATCCAGGGCACAAGATACAAGTTAAACGAATGGTACTTTTCTGGCTTTAACACTGGCAAACTCTGATATTATATCGCTGATATTTATTGTATCAAGTAGGATACTTTTAATGGAAATTATTGTTAAATCGGTTAATCTCTCCTGGCTTATAGAAGACCTTAGAGAGTTTTTTTCTCCGATCAAATATGGTTTTTTTATAATTTTTAATTTGGAAAATGATCTCTCCGCGGATGCTACGGTAACTGGCAAGCACAACAGTATTCGGAAAACTATTCGTGAGAGAATTTTTGAACAAGTACTCTAAAATAGTTCTTGGATTTGCAGTATATTTTGATGGAAGAAAGATATTTAAATTTTTTAGCTCACTATTATACAGGTCTGAAGTATCGATATCCCCTACGAAATTTGCGGCCTACCAATGACGTCAAAACCTATAGACGTGGCGCCCCATTGTTAAAATGCCCTTTATTTTGACTCCAAGATTAAATATATCCATACTACTCTAAAAACATGCTACAAACAAAGACAGAAAGTCAACCATCAACCAACTATACACCCGGTGATTCCCGGTTATAGTTCCTCCAGAATCACACTTAGATATCGCATGTTTTTTCTTGTTTGGGGGCGCCGGAAGCATCGGAACCTCACCTGAAGACTCGGGGGATGGTCTAACGACGCCAGCCTCCGAGCCCAGAGTCGAAATAAGTTCGCTACGGCTCGACAAAAAGGGGCAATTTCTGACAATCTCGCGACATTTTCGGAATAATTTAATGGAGCGCTTAGATTGTGATTAGTTCTGGGCGTCAAGCGTTTATCAAAACAAACCTGTCTATAGGTTCTGACGTCATTGCGGCCTACCAACGTCACGCCGTGCCGCGCAGTTGCCACAGAGCTAAGACCTAAGAATAAAGGTAGTGCCGACTGCCGACGGCCGACTGACGCCGCCGACGGGTTACAGGTTCATATCAATATGGTGTTGTTGCATTGTTGACGATATTCTTTTTGAGGGCGAATGCAAGTAATGTAGAGACTTACTACCTTTTTTCTGAAAAAATATTTTTCGCGACGGAAGGGCGGCCTGTGGCCGCCCCTGGATTTGGCCGCCCGTCTGCGACGCAGACCTCCGCTGCCGGGTCAGCTCGCCCCTGGAAATTGCTCTCAATAAATTGTTGACTTACAAATGCAAGTAAATACTTGTAGACAGTACAAAATTTTTCCTTTTTATTGCTGCAATCCACTTGTCTCTAATATCACCTTATCTCTTGGAAAACTGCAAAGTTATTAGCAAAGATTTTTAAGACTTACGAATGAAAAGAAACCCCACTATTCTTATTTTTCCGCCCCGTTTGGTACATCCAAATACACAACAGGAGTTGACCCTCTTTTTTGTAATTTACAACAAACAGAAAGTATATAGCCACATAGCTAAATTAAATTTTCTCTTCGATCTAAAAATATAATATTAAACCAAACACCAACTAAGAAAACTCAACGCCGTTTTATACGAAACTGCCGCCACTCAAATCAAATATAAATAATACAATAATTAGGTACTCCGTACTCCTATTCGTATTGGGACTTGGGACAGAAGGAAAATTAAAATGACGTTTGACAACGGAACTCGTTTGAAGCACAGGACACAAAAATAGAAAGTTAGGACAAACACCTCTTTTGTGTTATGTGGTTTTTGCCGGAATCAGCTGATTTATTTACTATTTCACTTGCTCAAGTTTGGCTGCCAGTTTCTCTCTCTACACTCCTTCCATCTACTTGTCAATTCAATGATTAGAATAGTTTTTCTTTCATCGAAGAAAAATTATAATACAAAACTCGAGTTGTAAAGCTTATTACTTATTACATACTTGTGGAATTACAGCACTCGACGCTGCGCGGCTCGTGCGCAACTTTTCCACTCATGTGTAATAAGCTGTTTACAACTCTCGCTATGTAATATACTATTATTGTAATGTATCGTATCGTATCATATCATATCATTTTATGTTATGTCAAGTCGTGTCATGTCATGTCATGTTATTTTATATTATGTTATTTTATTATACTTTTTAAAAATGTGTAATATTACATTTTTATTCATCTAAACTTTATTATTTCTGCTTTTTAGTCTTTTGTTTGAAATTTTGCAATCGAATTTAAACATCTTGCTCGCAGAGACATGTGGCAATTTTCAAATTTATTTCAATTGCTCTGTTGCTCTTCACTCACGGAAATGGGAAATTGTTAGACCTACCCACAAATAATATATGATTCTTTTTAATTGTTATTTTTCTGAAAAATAAAGTAAAGGAGGAATCAAAATTATTAATGTCATAAGATTTTTATTTTAATATTAAAACAAATTAATTTCAGATCCTTCTTAGGTACCTATGTACCAACTTATGGTGCTGGAGGTTCTAGGTGTTGCATTCTTGCAAACTCGCAAACAAACTCGCTTTTTTGTCTGTCTGTTTGTTTGCCATCTTTTCTTCTTAACGCGTTTTCACCCTGTTATTTTTATTACCAGCTTGTATGGCCTCTGCTTATCTGGTCATAAATTTCCGCTAGTGAAAAATTGTCGGACTGGGTTGTACCACAGAAAATATACTTCGTAGTTTTCTGTGGTTGTACCACTTGGTTTTCAATATCTTTATTAAACGACACAGAAACAATCAGCTTTGATAAAATCAGCTGTGAAATTTTATGACGTCATAAATTTTTCCATGTTAGGGGTGTCACCTCACAGCAGATTTTTTCAGAATCGTTTAATAATCAATGTGACAACCTTGTCAAAGACGTCAAAGTATCGGGAAATTCCGTTGTCGGAAGTTTGAAAGGGGCCAAAAAAACTCCCCGCCACTGAGAATTTTCTTATGTCAGAAATTGTACAAGTGGACATAAAGAATACATGTACAAAGTCTCAACGGTGGATGGTGAGGTAATAACTTTTTTTGTAGGCGTGGGCCCGAGGACTATAAAGTAAAGATTTATAAGTGTTATAATTATACAGGGTGTCCCAGAAAAGAAGGCCAACCCATTAAGAGGGGGTTGCCGACAGCGAAAGCGACGTTAGATTTCGTATTTTTTTAAGTTGTATAGCATAAAATCTAATAACATTTTACCTGGCAAAAATTTAGTACAAACATCTCTGTCTTCATTTTAATCATAAGATCTTACATGCACTGTTTTGTTTTATAGGTTATGAAAACCTTGGGAAAAATAATAATTCCAGTGCATATGCTTTTAAGATCTTATGATTAAAATGAAGACAGAGATGTTTGTACTAAATTTTTGCCAGGTAAAATGTTATTAGATTTTATGCTATACAACTTAAAAAATACGAAATCTAACGTCACTTTCGCTGTTGGCAACCCCGTCTTAACCCGCTATTAACATTAATTAAGATTCTTGACGTCGTTGACGTCAAAATAGAGAAGATACCTACAGGACAATACAATGGCCTGGAAGGGACACACAAATTTATATATTTTTGAATCTTTAAAAGTAGTAGATACCTCGGAATTTTAAAGTTTGAAAAAACGAGGAAAAAAAATATTTTTTGTGTGTCCCTTCAGGGCCATCGTAGTGTAGTTGAATCTCAAAAATTCGACCACTTGGTTCGCATTGTTGTAACTCAAACACAAATGAAAATCGCGTGGAGACATGTTTCTATCTACTTAGGTATACAACTTTCTTTATTTAACATTTTTACAAACTTTTATTTAACTTTACCTGGTCTAATCTTGCAAGCTGAATTAGAACCACTTCCTGACATTCGATGGAGCTGAAATTTTGCATACACCTTTAGTTCCAATATGCAATACTCAATATTGTAATACTTTCAAAATAGCCGCCAGTAGAGATACTAAGAGAGCACCAGACCAGACTTGTCGAAACCTGTCTGGTCTGGTACTCTCCTAGGTTTTGCCCGTCTCCCCACTCTCTCCCCACTCCTATTATAACAGCTATATAGGAGAGGTTCAACTAAGATCTCATCAGACACGCAGATCATTTACAACATGTCCTTCTTAAATAGTTTAAACAATTTGCTGGTGAAAAATCTGGTGAATGTTCGAGATTTGGAAGTAAATAAAAAATTTGAGATCCAGTGTTTTAAGAGAATAAATACCAAGTTTGGGGAAAAGGTAGTGGTGGAATTTGCCGACTTCAAGACCATCCTGCCTCAGCGTTTTACGGAGCAATTAACTCAAGAGCGAATTGACGAATTGAATGGTGACAAAAGGTATTTTTTAACAAGCTTGGGGCCCGTCGGCAAGACTACAAATATTATATTTTCTGAAGCATGAGCGAGAGACTGCGGCGATATATGGAGGCACTCGAAGAGCTGAGACGCTTGATTATTATGTATGAACTAACTAAAAAGTTTAGAAATGTAAAGTTGTGAAAATAAAAAATATTATTTGTTTGTGTGTTTTTTACTACAAATCCCAATATTGTCTGGGCACAGATATTCTGATTTTAAACAAATCATAAAAAAAAATGCCTAGCGAATTTCCCAAGGACAGTGAGAAAATATTCTACATAATATCCAATTAGACAATTGCTCTAAGAATATGCAAAAAAAAAGTAAAACATTTTTTGAAAAAGTAATTTTTATTTTTTTTATTTAAAAAAATATTGCCAATTGCCAATTGCTTTAATTGCCACTTAGCCACTTGGCCCCCTTGGCCCCCCATTAGTTTTGTTTTCAGTGCTCTGAAATACCCGGGGATTGAACCCGAGACACCTAGCTGGTAGCAAAAGACGCTTGTCTCTTAACCACGGCTGTATTTCCAAAGGGGTTTCTTGAAAATTTCTACCCTTTCTTATTCAGGTAGCGCGTTGAAGTCGCCTGCTTGGGGTATGCAACGTGGGTGGGCCAGTAGGAGAAAGTATCAAACGCCGCGCTGCGGTGGTACAGTCAGCGGTACCGCTTCTCGGGGGATGCTGCCGCGGGCGTGCCGAGGGTACAGTCTAGTCGGACGCTAGAATACCGCTCAGTCGGGGCTCCTCCGGTACAGTCCAGACAGGCAGGTAGAATAACCGCGCTTCGAACTGGACTCGACCTTACGGTCTTGGGTTGACTATGGCTTATTTTTTGGGCCCTTTATGGTTGTGTTATACAAAATTATTCGATATTTACAAATTTATTATAAAAATAGTTTTTTCTTTATGGTATTTTCAGAGAGTTCTATGGTATACAGAGTGTTTAACTCGGCGCTCTCATTCCAGAAGGTGGCGGACACGCGCCACGCGCTCCATCGAAGGTCGAGGCGCGGTTCCAGTCGACGTGCGGTACAGACGACGCTTCGGGCTGGAAGCTGTGGTCTTGGGTTGATTATAACTTATTTTTTGAACACTTTATGGTTGAGTTATATAAAATTATTCACTATTTATTATAAAAATCGTTTTTCGTTATATTTTCAGAGAGTTCTATGGTATACAGAGTGTTTAACTCAGCGCTCTCCAGACTAATTATATTGGTTTCTATGCTTAAGAAACATTCTTGAAAATTAACTGGGGGCGACTATAGTTTATTTTTGAAAACATTACGGCTGTGTTATACAAATTATTCTCTATTTATTATAAAAATCGTTTTTCTTTATATTTTCAGAGAGTTCTATGGTATACAGAGTGTTTAACTCAGCGCTCTCCAGACTAATTATATTGGTTTCTATGCTTAAGAAACATTCTTGAAAATTAACTGGGGGCGACTATAGTTTATTTTGAAAACTTTACGGCTGTGTTATACAAATTATTCTCTATTTATTATAAAAATAGTTTTTTCTTTATATTTTCAGAGTTCTATGGTATACAGAGTGTTTGACTGAGCGCTCTCCAGACTAATTATATTGGTTTCTTTGTTTAAGAAACTGGAAAATTAAAGGCTCAGAATGATTTTGTTAGATATTTAATGTGTGGAATGAAACAAGAGAAATATATTTATGTTTTATATTAAAAAAATATATATATACAATAAACACTAACTTCTAAATATATACACACTAACATCTAATTGGATAAAATAATGAAACTTATCTATACATATACGTATAACTAAATATATTTAGGGGAGATTTTTTTTCATGCGTTCAAGTTTTTCAACTTCATTCATACATGAGGCACGCCCTTCTTTCGCACGATTATAAATGGCTTTTATTTTCAACATCCTCTTTTCACATTCATCCCACTCCCTTTGCATTCGATTCATCACACATTCAAACCTTCTCTTTTTTTCGTTTGCGTTTGAAATGCCCCCATCTGCCAACTCTCTCATATTCATAAATACTTCACTCACACTTTGATGCTGCTCGTTCACAAATCTCCCCTTTTCATTTAGCATTGTCAAATTCTTTCCCCCACGCGTTGTCTGTGACTCCTGGGAGGGTCGCTTCGCTACCAAATCGTCTGCCTCGTCGCTTAACCTCTTGCATGACGACCGCGATGAAGCCCTGGAGCCCCCACACCGACTTTGATTATCTATCTGTGAGGAATAAACCTTATTTGAAAATAGCGAATTTTATAAATGTTAGCTTACCTTTGACGATGCTGCCTTTGATGGAAGACGTCCAACTTCAAAATCGGAACCATAATCATCAAGAGCCATGTCGCAGAGTTGCTGGTTGGTGAGCCCTGCGATGAATGGCTCCTCCAGCAGACTCAACACGCTTGAGTTGAGATTGGGCAGCTATGAAAGGAAAACATTATATGGGAAAATACTGATTAATGCAAACTTACAGGTTCGGGGCAAATTGACGCCACAGCGTTGACCGTCTCGTCGGCACTCCGAGTTGGCTACAAGTAAATGGGTTCAATGAGAATCGAATGAGAAATTAAATTAAAAAACTTACAGCTACCAAACGGCAATCACTTAGAATTTTAATTTTTGATGATTCCATACTGTTCAAAGCGACGAAGCACAGGTGAACTGAGTAAAAGCGGTTCGGAACACGGGTGAACTGAGTAAAAGCGGCTCGGAACACGACTGTGAAACACGGGTGAACTGAAGAGGAAACGCGCCACGCATCGTGTGTATATCGGAACAGTGTTGCCAGTTTGGTAGATTTTTCCTGAACGTTAGGGAGACCCGCCCACCGGAGGCAACGTTGTCAGATTACCGAAAGTCACCACCAACCCCGCCCCATCAGTGCCCTCCTACATGGAACCGCCCACATCCCTTCTTTCCGCATAGTAAGAAGTATTGGAATATAAGAGTCATATCTTTGCTTTCAGTGATAGTTTCTACAAATCTTTAGTTTTCTGCAAATCGTAATGTCTAACATCAGGTATATCATCGACGCTGATGGCTTTCAAGTTAGTGGAAAGTTCGTTATAAAAGAAATGTCGATATACGATATGAAATCGAGGGAAGTGACATCCAGGTATTATCGTGTGGGAAACTACCGCAGCCTATCTTCTAAGGATGCATGCACTGCTCGTTGGTTAACGATGAACTTGCACGGCTTGAAGTTTGAAGATTGTGCAACGGATGAAGCCCAGGAAAGTGCGTTAGAAGAGATTCGGCGTCTGGGGGAGTCCGCTGGCGATGAACTTATAGCTTACAAGGGAGGACAAGTTGAAAGGAATCTGCTGCAGGCCGCGGGGTATGCCCATTTATCTTACAATATCGAGGATCTAGGCTGCCCCAAGTTCGACGTCCTTGTTCGGAAGCAGCAGAGGTTCTACGAGCGAGTGCGTGCAAACCAATGTGAGCGACACATCACGAGGCCTGGAAAAGCATTTCACTGCCCGAGGGTAGAACTAATGTTTTTTTCTGAATTTATAAGACGATGTAAATAATTTAGTTTTTGTGAAAATGTAAATAAAAATGTAAAGTTATTATGCTGTTTCATTTCCAGCAGAAAAGAATGATTATGAAAAAAAGTCAATTTAAAAACTTTCCCGCTGCAGGAAAGACGTGCTTCGTGAAATTAATGTTTGTAGAAAATGGTAAAATGTTAAAATAAAAAAGGGAGCAAAAAAAAAACCTTTTCTCAGATCCTGTTTTCATACTAAAATTTTGGAGAGGGGACCATCCTTCGACGCTCTTACCCTATATAGGTAGGAACTCTGCCTATTTCTAGCACACTGCTCTACTCATTGCTTCGAAGATGATCGATGGTAATGAAATAGCTACAGAGAGCGACAAAACTGTAAAGGCATATGAGAAGGTGTTTAACATACTTAATGAAAGTGACAGACCTACACTTCCACAAGTATTACAACGTTGGCAGCAAAAGTTGCAATTGTCGGTGAGACAGCATTCCTCAGCACTCCGATGTCATTTTCACCAAGGCACTTTGTCAAAGTTGCATGCCAATCTGCAACATCTCAAAAGACTTCAATTATACTTCAAAACATTATGCAAAACTGGATCTGGTAAGCAACACCTCAATAGAAGTCATCGAGTCAAATGGGTGGACGTTCAAGCAGCGTTCCAGAGTCGTCTTCGCACAGGTGTTATAGTAAATATGAGGCACATCGATTTATTCCAGTTTTTTGACGATGCATTTATTCTTTTTAAGAGTCGCATAACTAGAACTTTAAATGCTTTTCACATTGTTAAGGTAAATGCGGTTTTTAATGGTGAATTTGTTAAAATGTCTCAAGATACAGTCATAAGTGACAACAAATGCTTCAACACAAAAAATGCTATAATTGACCAGGGGAGTGATTTAAAGTTGTGGTTTACAGATAATATAAAGGATAGGATTATAAAGAAGCTTGAAGATTTTCATGACAATGGATCGGGGTGGGCGTTACGCAAAATTTTGAGTTTAGTCATCAGTATAAATAAAGTTGAGATAGGAAACGGTGCTTCATATCTGCCACTCCCCGTTGAAATTTCCAAAAAACAAGCATGTGTCAATGTAAAAAATAGTGATGAAGCATGCTTCTTTTGGAGTGTTATTGCCGCTCTTTACCCCTCTCAAAAGCATATTGATCGGGTTAATTCATATCCTCACTACAGGCTGAAATTTAAATTAGATGATATAGACCTACCAATGCAATTATCTCAAATATCGAAATTCGAAAAATTAAATGAAATTTCTATAAATGTGTATATTTTGGAGTTGGTAAGTGAGACTCCACGTCAATTTATCACCTCTCCAGCTCGACTAACTAAAAATAAAATGGATAGACATGTGAATTTACTTCTAATTCAAAGTCATTATTTTTTGAAAACTAGCGACTTTGAAGCACCGTCTGTCGACGATGCGCACGTTGATATAAAATACCATTATTGTTGGATTAAAGATTTATCTAGACTGATTTCGAAACAGTCTAGTAAACATAACGGTAGAAAATTTATATGCGAGAGATGTTTAAATTACGTTTCATCGCAAGATAAGTTAGAAGAGCATACATTTTATTGCGAGCAAATAAATAATTGTAGAATCGAGTTTCCCAAAGAGAAGTTTATCGAATTTAAAAATTTTGTTAATAAAGAACGCACCCCATTCACCCTGTATGCTGACTTTGAAGCAATGCTAAAACCCTGCGGAGATTCTGATGCTAGCCTAAAAACTGTTAAATATCAAAGACACGAAGCATTCAGTGCCGGTTATTATTTCAAGTGCTCTTTTGACAACTCGCTCTCTTTCTACAAAGCTTATCGCGGGGGAGACTGTATGATATGGTTTGCCAATCAAATAGAGGAAATTGCTAAGTTTATATCATCCAAATTGAATCTTGTTGAACCTATGGATGAAGCCATAAGTCTTAAAGATGCCACCCCTAATTGTCACATTTGCGAGAAAAAATTCAATGTTAACGACATAATTGTACGTGACCACTGTCACCTGTCATCGATGTTTCGAGGTTATGCACATCAAGCGTGCAACTTAAATTATAAAAACTCGTTTGTAGTTCCCATCATTTTCCACAATCTTAGTGGGTATGACAGCCACTTTATAATACGAGAACTTGCCAAACGGAATCATGTCAACCTACTTCCTGTTAATAATGAAAAATATATAAGCTTTACAGTATTCGATAATGAAACAAATATTAAATTTCGGTTCATCGATTCTTTCAAGTTCTTGGCCTTTCCTCTCGACAAACTCGCATCATCTCTAAATAGTTTCGAAAACACTAGAAATGAATTTCGATTGTCTTCCGAAAATTTTGACTTGTTAACTAGGAAAGGGGTTTTTTGTTATGATTATATCGATTCTCTGGAAAAATTGGAAGAAACCGCATTACCATCGATTCAACATTTTTATAACAAATTAAATGACACTAATATTAACGAGAAGGATTACGGACATGCGCAATTAATTTGGGAGAGGTTTGGTGTAAAAACCTTGGGTGAGTATTTAGATCTGTACTTAAAGACTGACGTGCTCTTGCTCACAGATATATTTGAACACTTTAGAACGACTTGTCTTCAAAATTACGGTTTAGATCCTGCCTGGTACTATACTTTGCCTGGATTCAGTTGGGATTGCATGCTTCGTTATACGAAATGTAAATTAGAAACCTTCCAAGATAGTGACATCTTAATGTTTTTCGAGAGGGCAATTCGAGGTGGGGTAAGCCAGGTAAGCCACCGCTTTTCTCAGGCCAACAACAAATATATGGCAAACTATGATGCTAGTATGCCATCAAAATATATTCTTTATGCGGACGTTAACAACCTTTATGGCTGGGCAATGTGTGAACCCCTTCCTTACGGAGGATTTGAGTGGGCCTCCAACGATACTGACGTCACCAAGGTTGCTGACAATGCCGATGAAGGATATATTTTAGAAGTGGATTTGTCGTATCCCGATCATCTTCATGACCATCATAAAGATCTTCCTTTCGCACCTGAACATCGTAAACCTCCAGGTTCCAAAATAAAAAAGCTCATGACCACTCTCGATGATAAGAAGAATTATGTGATTCATTATAGAGCGCTTAAGCAAGCTTTACAACATGGTTTAATTCTGAAAAAAATTCACAAAGTTTTGAAATTTAAGCATCTACCTGGTTAGCTCCCTATATACAACTCAATACCCACTTAAGAACTGTGACAACATTAGATTTTGAAAAAAATATAATGAAACTAATGAATAATGCAATCTACGGCAAAACAATGCAAAATGTTAGAAAACATAGGATTGTGAGATTATTAAGGACGTGGGAGGGTAGATACGGCGCCAAAAATTTAATTTCTAGCCCTCGTTTTAGACATAGGATAATTTTTGAAGAGAATTTAATAAGTGTCGAATTAAATAAGACAAATATTATGTTTGATAAACCTCTGTACGTTGGGATGTCTATTCTGGACATATCAAAAACCTGTGTTTACGAATTTCACTATGACTTTATGTTGAAAACATTTTCACCAACTAACTGCTTATTATTATATACTGATACTGATAGTTTAGTTTACGAAATCCGCTGTGAGGACATGTTCGAGGATGTAATTAAGAATCATATTCATCGGTTTGACACTAGTGACTATCCTGCAGATAATCAATATGGAATTCCGCTTGTAAATAAGAAGGTGCCAGGACTGATGAAGGACGAATTAAATGGTCGTATTTTAACACATTTTGTTGGACTTAGATCTAAAATGTATACTTATAAGGTTCAAGGAAAAAATTTGTGTGTTAAAAAATCCAAAGGTGTTAGAGGTAGTGTTGTAGCGAAGCAGATAACGTATCAAGATTATTTCGATTGTTTATTCGATAAGACAGAGAAAATTGTAAATCAACGATCTATACGATCGTTTTCTCATAACGTCTTTAGCATAAGTCAATCTAAGATTGGTTTAAATCCATTTGACGATAAGCGATATTTAGTTGATAGTGTTTCAACCCTTCCTTGGGGTCATAAAGATGTACGTGTGGATGAATAAAAAATATATTTTACAAATAGTGTTTCATTCTCTTGTAGCCCCCCCACCCCTGACGTCCCACCGCCCAGTTTGTATATACAGGGTGTATCTTTGATAGGTACAGAAATTTTAACCACGTAATCGGGGACGTTCATAAAACCGAAAAATGAAAAAAAAAATTTTTTTAATCGATGTTTAGAAAATGGGGCAAATCAATCTTTATCCGTGCTCAATGCACGCCGCTGGATCGTCACTAGAAGCGCTTAGAGGGGAGGTCTAACCTCTCCCTAGGAGATGGAGGGGAATATCGTTAGATTAGGAAGGGGAATACCGCGACGTTGCCGCATGTCAGAGTGGAATAAATCTGCTTGCAGAATTAGGTACCTAGGTACCTTTGAAAATTACTGCTGGTAGGTATCCACGTTTTTTTATGATGTCGGTTGCTGTGACGAACTGTTTATTGCTTTCTTCACAGGCGCACACAATAATTTAACAAACACGTCAGTTTTTACCACTTTACTGTTATTTTAAGTCCCTAGGCAGCAGAAATGTATCCGAGCGCCGCTCGGAGAAGTCATTGCTAGAAAACTCATTGCTGATTTCACACTCATAATTTTTTGACAAGTCTTTTGTGGAGTAGGTATCTACCTACCTACCTATTTTACAACTGATTTTCAGGCCGCAATTTTTTTATACTAATAATTAGCCATCTCTTGGGACACCTTGGGATAATAAATTTCTGATCGGCAATCAACTGAATAAAGTATTTGTTTTAAAATACAAATTATCTGTAAAAATTGCAAATTTCCACAACCACCCATAGGGTAGAGCGTAGAGCAGCGGCGCGTTACTTTTTTTTAGCGAGTGTTCGCCTGTAGCCCTATCATCTCGAAAAAAGTGGGGGAAGACTGTAATTTGACGTGAATTTAACGCGCGGCTTCGATTTGTTCATAGTTTTTAATATTTTTCAACCCTTGCCCGATAGTGCGCCACCTTTAAACCCCCTCAGGGTTGTGGTCCTATGTATTATCTACTTTTAAAAAATTATTCGTTTCCGAAAAAAGTGGGGGAAGACTGTCATTTGATGTGAATTTAACGCGCGGCCCCGATTTGTTCATCGTTTTTAATATTTTTCTACCCTTGCCTGATGGTGCGCCACTTTTAAACCCCCTCAGGGTTGTTGTCCTGTCTATTGTCTACTTTTAATAGTATATTACACACCGAGGTGTCTCGAGATAAAGTAAACTTTCCACCCGGGCGGGAGGGCGGGAAGTAAAAGTCAAAAAATTGACACTTTCAAACTTCTAAAAAGTCAGAAATGTCGATATTACATACATGGTTGTAAATAAAAAATTATTCGGTTCCGAAAATAGTTGGGGAAGACTGTCAAATTGGCGTGCTTATCATTTCCGCATTTTTTAACCCTTTGCCGTTTCGGAACTCTCAAGTTAATTCCTTACCATTCCTCTTACTTTTCGTAAAAACTTGGTGGCGAAATGTCGCGTAATGTCCCCAAAAACCGAAAAACAGCGACTCCTGGTGAATTTAAGCTTCTGCGTGCCCTTGACTACTGCCCGACATTCCTTCGCCGAGATTCGCCAGGCGCGGGCATATGACGTTGGCGTCCGACGCCAACTTCACACAAAAACGACGCCGCGCCGAATCGCGCAATAATTACAATTACGAATGAATTCACTGGCACTGATTCACTCGATTTTGCTCCATTTCCACGCCGCCCGGCCCGGCCGACCTACTAAATTACAGCTGGGCGAGGAGCGCAAGCGCGGGGCGCCACTTGACATCGACACTACAGGTGATCCCCACTACTCATAACTAGTGCGCGATATTAGCCAATCGCGGCTCGCGGCTCGCTCTCGGGGCGGCGCTACTATGTTGCCAAGTGTGCTGAAAATTTACCTGATTTAGTAATTTAATTCCGTATAAATTTAATTGTGTAGTGGATTTTTACATGGATTTACCCGTTTTTGTGCGTAATAATTATACGAGATAGTAGATTAACTTATAACGAATGAAACCCCGTATAAATCCGCGAAAATCAAAAATCGGATTTAAGGGACTTTAAGTCAGTTTGGGGACATGTCGGCATAAACGGCAACACCGAATAGTGGTATTGAATGGTATGGGGGAAAGCTTGTGCGCACGTACGCCGTCTCCGTCACCGTACCGCCGCGCCGTAGCCGACGCGCTAGTCGAAGATCGTCCGTCCGATTTTGGGATTTGACAGCTGATTGATATCGATCCGCGTCCGCCTGTAATTTTTGGGAGCGCCAGCTTCAACAAGCAATTTATTATTATACAGAATGCCTTACGTGTGGCTATTCTGTGGTATAACAATTCTGTTTCCAAAACGTGGACGCGTATGCAAACGTCGCGTCTCGCTAACCGATATTGTTCCGTTACTTTGCTTTGTTTTACGAACTGTCGTCGGAACTGAACCTGCTTCTGTACATTTTTCCAGATCCGTTCGCCATTTTTTTGGACCAGCAGTGATGTCCAAACCTGTTGCAATTGCCGCTACGAATTTGCAGTGAAATAACAAGTGATTTTTTCATATTTCCGTTAAGAAATGCAGTGTTAAACGTTCGCGGCCTTCGTATGAAAACAGTGCTAGATAGGTTCCTACTAGGTACCCCAATTACGCGCGAGGATAAAAGAAGCAGCTTCAAGGGTTCGCGAAAATTCGGGTTTTATTAGACGCATACGGTATGGATCTAATTGTACAATCCACCTAGTCGAGTCCCCGTTGGAATAAATCAGCTGAGGGAAACCGAGACGTCCCTAATATTTGGCATCGCGCCGCTTTAAGTGTGCAGTGAAAAAAAAAACAAGTGTTTTGTTCGTATTTCCGTAAAAAGAGACTATGAAGTGTTATACCTTCGCGACCATCGTATAAAAACAGTGCCACTAGTTAGGTAGGTACTTAGTGCTTTATGTGATTTTGTGAAGATTTTTGGATAGGATAAAAATTATTTATTTATTTAATCTCCACATACACCAAATGATACATGGTTGCGTCAATATTCTTCAAATACTGCGAAAAAGCCTCGGAAAAAGCGATTCGACTGGCAACCAGTTACCTAGTGCTTCTTGTGATTTTCGAGAGGATTTTTGGATAACATAAGAAAGGAGTACGACACCCGCAAGGAAAATCATCCAGGCATCCGAAAGGTAGTTTTTTTGCATGCTATTCGCTAAAAGAACCATTAAAGATTTGTTCAAAAACTAGTTGAAAGACTGTTCCTGAAATACTGTGAAAGAGCTATACGTCTGACAACGCTGCACGGCGGAATTGGGGGGGATCCGGCGGAACCGGCCTCAGTTCCAGCTGGTCCCGGCAAGGTCAAGGACCCATGGCCGTAGCGTCCGAAAAAGGGGTTTTAATAGCGTTTTAAAAAAAATTATTTCTGACGTTAATATGCACTTTAGAAAAATTTTAATTGCATAGGCGTAACAAGTGCATTTTTCCCGACCTGCCCTTAAAATTTCTGTACTTATCAAAGTTACACCCTGTATAACCGACACATCGAGCTCATTCTGCAGTCTGAAAACTTGTAACAAGAGTTCGCAGCAACATGTACAACCAGACCATTCAGATCGAATCAGACATGGTGCCCTGCCCCTACATTGCCAGCCACATGGTACGGAGAAGTCGACTGCAGAATCATCTGGTGAAGTGTCGGCGACAGTTGGGACATGTGCCTGAAATCAATTGGGAAGAGCATTACCGACATATCAACAATCAGCCGTCGATGATCATAAGAAATCCCAGGATTGGCCCGGAATAAAAATGTTGTAAAATAAAAATATTGTAAAATAAAAGTCATATTTTTTAATCAGTGCTTTATTCCAACCTTCTTCTATACAAGTCTGCTAACAAAAATTGATTATAATAAGAGTACAGTTCAAAAATGCAATATGTTTCCATGCTACATACCGCATTGCACATTAAAAATACAATTTCCATTACATTTATGGCATAGTTACTACGTACTAATAATTCATTGACCTTATCTAAAAAATTAAGGTAAAAATCATACAATTCAAAATTAATCAAAAAGCTCATCCTTAAAGTCACATATGGTGCGATATTTAGTAGCTCGAAAACCTCTGCTATGGAAAACCATTGGCTAACACCATATTTTGCAAGCAACACTCGTTGATTTCCATCTGCAGTCAACATGGTTCTTAACAATATATCGTCAAATGTGATGAACATCGGGGTACCCAGGTTGTTGGTAAAGTTGTTTAAATTATTCACTAATTCTTTCCACTCCAAATAGTCCAGCGAAATCACATTTCGTCGCACTGTTGATCGGATATTAACTTGGGGTTTGAAATATCTCATAATGCTCAAACCATTATTAATAATATATGTAGGTAATGTGAAGCATGATGATAGAAGCAGAGAATCTTCGCTTACATTGTTTACTTCTTCATGGTCGCTACCATCGGTTTCATAGCCGCTGTCAACCATCTTAACACTTGAAGCTCTACACGACGTTTGACTCAGAGATCCACGAGTCATGGTCTTTATCAAAGCCCAACCATCGTACTAGCACCTTCCCCCTCTTTCTACGAAGAATCTTTTCAACCAGGTAGACATCGGGATGTTCAGTTTTTTGCAATTCTTCGCGGTAAAACCCGCCCTTTATAGGACTTCCATTTAAATCCTCTAGAAGATATGTAGGCGGGTTGGTAATTTGTACTTTGCTTATTTTAAACAATTCTGTACTCCAACTAGGCATATATCCTTTGGCAAATACGTGTTTCACTTTACTTATTCTCACAATATCTCCAACCTTCAATTTACTACCTCTGAAAATCTTCACGTGACTATACACTTTTTTAAGCAGATATTGTTCGTTACTTTTATTAACTTGGTTGGGTTTCATCTGAATCACTCTATGCTTTCTGTTATTATACTCGGCAACTAGCGTAGGCAAATAATCATCCCATTTAAATTTACCATTTAGACTAAAATACTTAAATAATCGCTCTTTTAGAGTTCGTATTACTCTCTCGGCCATGGCGGCTTTCGTGATGCTAAAAGTGCTGTAATGACTAATTTTGAATTTTCGCATCAAATTTTGAAATCTAGAGTTATAAAACTCTTTGCCCTGATCAGTTTGAAGGTTGCGAGGCTTTCGAGTTCCCGATAGGATATCAGCAAAGGCGTTGGTAACATCTTCGGCAGACTTGGATTTGAGCGGTCTGCACCAAACAAATTTAGAGAAGCAATCGATTACAACCAGTATGAATTTGAAGCCATTATTGTGACTAGCATACTGATCTAACTGCGCAAGATCAGCTTGCCACAAATCGTCTAAACCTTTAATGATAGTTCGACGACGTGGATAATTTTTTCGCGCTGGTTTATGTAATTCCTTAACTACTTGAATTTTTTCTTTACTATGCATGACTATGCTCCACCCTCAAGGATCTCTGCAAGTCTGAGAGATAGTAAGGATTGCATGCTCTTACCAGTTATTTTTAAATAATAATCTTCCATAGTTTTAACCAACTCTCTCAATTCATCGATCTTATCTTGGAAATTGTCTATCATTGTGTTGCGAATATGGAGATCGCATTCATCAGAATGCTGTTTAAGATTTGTGTAAAAATATTGTAATGTATGAATGACCCCCTCATCGACATATTGTTTTGTGCTGGCATCGCTTTCATCGATCGGGTGATTAACGTTGCTCAGTCTGCGGTTGCTACAATCATAGTTTCCTTCTAGAGTCAAATTTAATGTGTAAACAGGTGGGCAAGACCTGCTCCTTGATTTCGAGGCACGTCCGAACTTGTTTAAGGACATCTTTTAACTAACTTGAATGATCTATAGGGACAAATCTGTCTAATAATTTGGGATTTGGCCCGGACTGTTCACCAACCATTTTTAAATAACATTCTTCAACAATTTTAACAAATTTTCTTATTTCATCGATCTCTTTCTCCAAAGCGTCTTTCACGCTACTCTCAATATTAACATCATGTTGTTCGAGCGCGACGTTAAAAGTTTTGAATGCCTCATTCATTTGTTTGTCAACATATTGCTTTGTCACAACATCATTGCTGCTAATCGGATAATTAACGTTACACAGTCTGCGGGTTTTCAAATCATAATCCCCGTCATTCAACGAGTAAGGAATAGTCCTTGAAACACGTCCGAACTTGTTTAAAGGCATCTTATAAATAACGTTAGAGAATAATTTTTGCTTCTTTCAATTCATTGATTATTGCTGTTATTTCGTTTTCGTGGGAAGTATTTCCGGCATCTTTTGATGCTATTAATAACCTTAACCTGTCCACAAGTTCATTAGGATCATCCCAGTAAACATATTCCACAGGTTTTGTGTTATACTTAAGATGCATGCCAGAACCCTTTACAGGTGTGGAGGTAGCCACCGGGCCCTTCATAAGAGGTTTAATAATATTAGAATACTTATTTTTGTAGCTATGTTTTAATCGTCCGTTTGAAGTAAGATGAGCACCAGTGAGATTTAAAATATCTCTGTAACTTTTCAAATCATCATCAGTACCTTCTGGATTATTATAGAAAATTAGCTGGTAGAGACCATCAGTTCCCGCGAATCGGCTATTGTTGATGATTATATCACCAGACGTTTTTTCAAAATCGATATATTTATTTCCTAGCATCCATACTGATTTAGTTTCGTCATACTTAGGACCATATGTCCTATCGATTTTAAGTGAATTAGCCATAAAGTCTGTTATACATGGTATAGATACTTTAGGATACACAGTATCAAAATGCCTGTACACTTTGTCAATTCCTTTCTCAACATCATTTAACGTTTCATTCATTTCTCCTAAAAGTGCAATTGGACTTTTCAACGACTCGCGCCACTTTTCCATAAATGATTCAACTTTTGGTTCAACTTTCGGTTTTACTTCCGGTTTTAATTCTTGCTTAACTTGTAAATTTGCTAGAGAGCTTGTCACAGGTTTGAAAATTTTTTGTAAAGTTTCATTCTCATCAAATTTCCCTATTTTTAAGGCGGTGTATTTTTTTCTAATCGTTCGAGCTAGTTCACTGATTTTCTTTGCGCGCTGCGCTTCTTGAATCTGTTCTTGCATCGACATCTCGATTAATAATAAGCGTATTGTGCTTCTCATAACTTTATATACCTATCAAAACCTATTCTATAGCGTCCCTCATTCATATTGAAATCTTTAACAATAACTAGAGTTCCAAAATTATCATTCCAACAAAGCGAGCAGAGATTCTTGAAATCACCGTATGAGATGTCTGGTGATACGTGCTCTTCATAAATATGTCTAAGGTTTACCTCATCTTGTTTAAACAAAACGATTACATTACAATTGTCTCGTATTAATTGCTTAGGTATTTTTGAATATGTCTGGCAGAGATATGCAGCATCTATATTTTTATGACGACCCATGGAGTAATATTCTCTAATTTTTTCCTGTGTCCCACAAGCCACATCATCGAAAATAAAAATTGAATTTTCTCTAGCCTCTGTTGGTGCAATGACGTCATCGTTTGAGCTAAATGGAAAATATCCAACACATTTTGCTTCTTTAAGCACGTCTTGTAGTAACTGATATTTAGGTTGGTATAGAGATTTACTGTAAAGGTAGATGTTCTTAAATTTTAAGCCATTCTCGTTGAATATTAAACTAAGCAGACTGTTTGTTTTACCACAACCGCTAGGACCGCAAAATATTGCTCTAATTGAATTTGGTAAGAGTACGCCATGTTTAGATTTCTCACTTCGAGCAAAATCTAGATTTTCGATTGGTAGAGATAGTTGATGTGATTCGATACGCATCTTGTATACATCTAATAAGATAGCGTATGCTTGATGCATATATACCTATCGGGATGTAAATAATAAACAGTTTTTCGATTAAGAATATTTATTTTCTACAACTATTACAATACATTTAAGGCATGTAAGCTCGAATCTTCTGCTGCACAATACTCCTACACAGCGGGCACTTCTCCATGGAGTTTGCACAACTCATACAGCATGCCAAATGTCCACATGGAACCAGCAAGACTTCTATGTTTCTGCAGTAGCATACTATACATAAAAAGTCTGGATTGGTGTTATTTACTTTTTCAGGTGGGATGTCCACAGGCTTGATTTCACCTTTAATAAATGGACAACTGGGACTCCAGCTAGCATGGTCTTGCCATGGATCATCATCCTTTTCCCATTTATATCCTTCAATATTGCAAAATGGACACCGGACAACATCTTCGTAATTCGTATAAAAAAATCCTGCTCGGGCAAGCTTCTCTGATGATAGGGGGCTTGACCAGTTTTCAAACGTTCTTATAAGACTCTCGTAATTATGCTCCATCGCTCATTCAGTAATACTCTTACTATTTCAATAAATAATTTTGCTACTAGCAATGAAGAACATATAGTAATGTAGTAAATTAGTGGCACGAAAGCGAGGTCTTTTATATGTTGTTCTTGACTGAGGTCTCTGGGTGTGGCCATTGTGGGCGTGATGGAAGGTGGGACCTCCCTCCACACACTTTCAGCAATCGTATGATTTTGGAATACTGCTCGAAGTTTAAACTGAGTAGCATTTTTAGGCAGTCTTGCTACCGAAATTTTTTCAACTACCGTTTTAAATAGGAAACATCTTTTATCCTGTTCGCAAATAGATACCTTAGCATCTTCAGGGTTGTAAATATAGAACACATTATTTATTAATGAGAACAAAATAATGTGACCCAAACTCAGCAACATCTTGATTATAACTGAAATGTATCAGTAAATGTTCTTTTATATATACGGATCTACATTAAATCTCGTACAGTTTCACTTAAAGGTAAATACTCCATGGTACAGTCATGCACAATTATGCAGTAGGCTCGAGTTCTATCAGGAAATCCATCACTATTTTCTATGTCCAACTTAACATCAACTGTGTTTATTTTTATAGATTCATTCCGGCGAGAACAGTCAATTACAAACAGGGTTGCATTATTTTTGTAATCTGCATAGCTAAGTAGCGGGCGACTCTCCATTGCATTCATGTAACTCGGATAAAATTCCACATAGTTGTGATAGGCCTCCAAAAAGTCGTTAGCAGCAAAATTCAATCTCTGACGTTCGAATGGAAAATATTCACCGTTTACAATTAATCTTACATCAGTCGCATCTATGTGATCAAATGACGTGGGATTTTTTTTAGAATTATCATTGCGATCAGTCTGAAATCCAACTATGACGTACCGAGGAGTTGACGCGGATGCTGACGATTTTACGGCCCATATTTCTCTTTGGGAGTTTACAGTAAGATTTGGCAATTCATGTAGCTCCCATTTGCGGAACGCCATTATAATTGGACGATCAATTTTTATAGATTTAAGCAGATCCAATCTAATGATATCATTCGGCTGAATATGTTTAACCTTTAATTCAATGTTGGAAATTGTTATTTCTGCAGTTATGGCAGGATCTGGTCTTGCAGCGTCTTGGGTTAGTAATAAGGCATTGTTATCATTTCGAGCTCGTATTAGTCTCACTGTTTGTTTACCACAAATTGCCATCTGATAATCGTTGAATATTCCAAACAGATGTTTTAGCGGTATTCTTACATTGAATGTTCCATCATTGTTAACAGCAAAAGATTTATTAACCCCAACCCAGCTTGCTGTTGACATGCATTTTTCGTCATTAGCAGTATAGCAAAGATACGATCTGATCGTACTCACAATTCCGGGGTTTCTCACTACTTCTACTTCCTTGCCATTTAGTTCATAAGAAATTGAATCGAATAGAAATGCGGCACCGTTGTTGGCTAGTTTGCATTGTCCAGCACCGGTTTTCTTAGCCACTGTACCTTTGACAAAAATCGACGCATCGTACATCAACAACCATGCATCACCCTGATTAATGGTTATTTCCACAGTATCATTATTCCTAAATGACTTTACAAATGGGTAATAGGTGCGCTTCTCTAAACGTTGAATAGATTCATCATAGGTTGGGGTGCGATGCACATTAAACACTTGAGGTGTTAGGGACATAGCCAAGTGCTTTCAAAAATTCTTGATTTTCCAACGAGAGACGATCTGCACTCTTCGGTGAAATATCTTTTAAAAATTGTTGATTTTCCAACGAGAGACGATCTGCACTCTTCGGTGAAATATTTGTTAGTGAATTTTTGGAGCATTGTGATTGCCTTTTATACGGTTGATATCTGTCATCAAAAACCAAAACCATTTTCGCAAAAATTTCATACACGCTTCAACTCCAACCGTACAATTATTTCCTCACCTCTAAAATTTACAGGTTGAGAGTTCTGATCGAGAATATTTACAGTCAAATTATTAATCTCACGCTTTGCAACTGGCATGTACACCAGATTTTTCGGAGACTCGTCTATAGCGTAACCAGGATCGCTGCTAACTGCAAACTCGTAAATCGTATGAGTTGGTTGATTTTTATAGTATGCTCCAGATGTTACGTTACAATCTATATGTATAGTTCTGACCTTCACGATATTTACAGATATATCAGAAGTATGTAATTGTCCAGACTCTAATAGACTAGGAGAAAATCCTAACACATGAGCAATAGAGTCTGTTGGTAGAAAATCTACTGTATATTTATCACTGTAAATTTCACACTTTAAAGTACTGTTATTGGCTTTTATTGAAATTGGATTTTTCTGATCAGACTCCTCCTTTCTTAAAGCGCCAACTATGTACTTTTCTAGGGCCTCAATTTCGTACGAGCCTGTGGGGATTACTAAACATTTGCGATACCCATCAGCATTTATATAATAAAATTTGTTGACACCAACATCTATATTGGGTATACTGTTATATGTGTGAAATCCTAGCAGGGCCAAACCATACTCAAAATCTGATTCTAAATGTATAGGAATATTAAAGTCAATAGACAGTGTGGAAGTAAATCCGTGTAGTGTGAACAACAGCGACATAATTGATGAATTCTCTCCTCAACTACCCCTTTTATAGAAAAACTTGAAAACTGTTATTGTTATTGTCTAATTGGTATTCAGAATATTTTCGGCGACTTTTGGGAACAAATTAAACACACTTCATATTTTGAAATTTTATTTAGTTTCTTAGGAAGCTTAGACACAAATGACCACAGTTCATCTCGTTATAGTTTTGATAAGAATTGTTGTTATATTCAACTTCAACCTCATTTCCCAAATATCTGATGAGTTCTTTTGGCGGTTTCAGGTTGCCAAAGCTGTCGAAATACTCGCATTTTCTTCCTCTCTTGCGATATGCCACCCAATGAGACCCGGAGTTCCTCTGCACATCCAAATTTAAAATGGCCGACTCATTTTTTCTCGGTTTTTTAGGTAGTGTATCTCTCATATACACACCTCTAAAGTAAGGAATTCCATCGGCATATTTAAGTAAATCTAGGTTGGATAAAGGTCTGTTGGGCGGCTTCAATAGTTTTTTTTCTTTAAAAAAAGACCGAACCCACGTTTATTTTTCCGCAAATAGAGTCCAGAACCGACGATCTTCATAGATTGCTTTCCATTCTCCATCAGCTTTTTTGTATTATTTACGTCAATTATTGTTTTGGCTATACTGCTAGCCCCTCCGGCTATAGAACCAAGGGCCCCTAAAGCAGCCAGTATAGGCAGAAGCGGGAGAAAACCTCCTTTCTTTTCTTCAAAGGGAATAATTCTAGGTATTCTTAGTTTACTTTTTCCACCCGCTTTTTTTATGTGCACGCGTGCTGCTCTCACGGCTGCTAACGATGATTTTTTCAATTTTTTTAGATCATTCAACTCATTGTTAGTAAAAGATTTCTTTAGGGCTTTTTCAACCTTCTTTACAATATCTCTTCTAAACGAAAATGGGCGTTTCATACCCATACCCAATTTCCTTTTAACTTTCATTGCACTCGTAACGAACCAGGCAGCTGTTTTCTCACCAAATTTGGCGTCTCTTGATTTGACTCTATCCCAAGCCCGATTTTCCAGTTCCCAATCTGCCTTGCGTCGTTCTTCTAATGATTTGTTTTTACTGTATGCAACATCATGAATTAAGCAAGATTCATCCAACTTGTTTATGCCAGTATCACCCCTAGAAAGACGTTTTTCTAATTTAGTACCAGGGCCACAATACTGGTATCCCGGAAAATGTAACTCGATCGGTAATTTGTCAATTAATGTGTTCAACACTCCACCCCCTTTAACAACCAGCATTGGATTGACACAGGTTTATTCAATCACACCCTCTTATATAGGGAAATAAAAAACACACAAACAAATAATATTTTTTATTTTCACAACTTTACATTTCTAAACTTTTTAGTTAGTTCATACATAATAATCAAGCGTCTCGCTCATGCTTCAGAAAATATAATATTTGTAGTCTTGCCGACGGGCCCCAAGCTTGTTAAAAAATACCTTTTGTCACCATTCAATTCGTCAATTCGCTCTTGAGTTAATTGCTCCGTAAAACGCTGAGGCAGGATGGTCTTGAAGTCGGCAAATTCCACCACTACCTTTTCCCCAAACTTGGTATTTATTCTCTTAAAACACTGGATCTCAAATTTTTTATTTACTTCCAAATCTCGAACATTCACCAGATTTTTCACCAGCAAATTGTTTAAACTATTTAAGAAGGACATGTTGTAAATGATCTGCGTGTCTGATGAGATCTTAGTTGAACCTCTCCTATATAGCTGTTTCAATAGGAGTGGGGAGAGAGTGGGGAGACGGGCAAAACCTAGGAGAGTACCAGACCAGACAGGTTTCGACAAGTCTGGTCTGGTGCTCTCTTAGTATCTCTACTGCCGCCGCTCCAAGATGTCCAAGATGGCGGATGATTTATTTTATGTCAACCCCCTGAAGAGTAGGAAACGATAAAGTTAGTGACATCACACTAAATTCAATATGGCCGCCGCTCCAAGATGGCGGATTACCTTTTTTGATACCCAACATGGATATCAAAATGAAATGGTTCGACGGGTAGAAAACAATAAGGTGAATGACTTCATACGAAATCCAATATGGCGGCCGCCCCAAGATGGCGGACTAAATTTCTTTACCACCCTCCTGATATGGGAATCATAAGTAGGTACTAAAAAGCACAAAATAAAGTTGAGAATAAAAAACCTTTTTAAAAACAAGCTTTTATATAAGCCATGTACTAAAACGAATAAAATAAAAAAATAAAAGAATATAATTCAATACCAAATTGCGACAAGTTTTTGTAAACCAAAAAGCTTGTCGCGCGAATTCTAAAGAAAATACATCCTTTGGCAAGTAGGTACTTGCTTATCAACCAATCACTGTCCAATAAAATTAGGTAATTTGGTACCTACCTTTATGAACATTTCGCGCGACAAGCTTTTTGCTTTACAAAAACTTGTCGCAATTTGGCGTTTTAGTACATGGCTTATAATATGTATAAAAGCTTGTTTTTAAGAAGGTTTTTTTTATTTTCAATTCTTTTTCTAGGTAAAAAAACAAAAAGTTAAGGGGGTAAAAAATAATTCAGAACATTGTATAGGAACATTTCTGGAATGAAGCATTGGGAAACGTCCCGCAAAGAAAATTGTCCGCAATCAACTAACATTTTTCACAAGCGTCTAGAGTCTGGCTATGGACTTTTCAACCGGCCAATCATAGGCCGCGTCAATATGATCTGATTGTAATAACTGCTGAGAAAGGAGCAAAGTGATATTCATTGTCAAAGTGAAGTAGGCATCGGGCGTAATACGTCATTTCGCGGAAAGTCGAGGCCAACGATAAAGACAGGCCACGGCGTTAACGCATAATCGCGTAGTCACGTGACCAACTTAGTGCTATATAATGAAAGGCATTTTTGAAGATAAGTAGAAAAAACAAATTTCGTAACAATTTGGCAAGTTTTCTTTCATCTATTACATTATTGGTTTTGTGCATCCAGCTTTCTCTAATTGTTTTTTCAAAATTTTCAACCTGCCTCAGCTGTTTTAGGCTGAGAGTTAAACGGCACTGCACTCACAATATTTTGGCACATTCTCAAAAATTGTTGGGACATCACCTTCCTTTAGCTTAGGTGATATTCTCTATAGGTATTTTCCTCCCACAACACATTTGTCCACTTTAATTATTGTTTCACTTTCTTGAAAATGTGTTAGCCACACATACTTAAGGGTTTTTTAGAAATTAAATCTCAGTCGGGATTTGACGAATCCATTTTTGGCGGAAATTTTCATCCCGAGGCAAAACAAGTGTTTGTTATGGCGACACTTTCTTCCTGGCTTTTGTAATATGTATTTGGTATTTAGGTTATTTTTTACGAAATAAAAATGAAAACTAACCTCAGTAGGTATACGTAAATAATGACGAGGTCTGTTGTTCGGCAGCGTGAAAGACCGAATAGAAACCGTATCGGGGCGTGGGTCGACAACGAAAACCCTCGAGTACGTTACAACACTGATTTATTTCGCACAAGGTGAATGGTGAATACAATATGTAAATACATAAACCCGAACGTGGTAAACAGGAACGGCTTCCAGCCACCCGGACCGTCTGAACTCGCGGATCTCCCGTAAACAGTTCACCCCTCTGTGTCTCAGGCTCCACTGTCCCATGTCCATAATAGTCCATTCCGGGTTCCCTATTCTGTGGTTCGGGGGAGAATTCCCCTTTACAGCGCTCACGCGTCGGTGCGAGCGGCACCAATACTCTTGGACGGCACGACTTCCACCCAGAGGCCATAATAACACCTGGGCGGTTCCCCTCCGCCAGGACACACGCGCACTAGACACAAACTTGTTTCTAAAATATTAACTAAGACGTTTAAAAACACTTTAAACATTTAAAACTTCTCAAAACCCAAGCTGCCGCTTTCATTTATGTGACAAATGACATGTAATGTCGGCCTAAGATGGTCACGTGATTTTTGTGCGCCAGGGCCTGTCTTTATAGTAGGCCTTGGCGGAAAGTTTAGTCATTACAGGCATTGCCGGCAAAAGCTGTAATAAAATAACTATTACCTTGTTTGACTCAAATTTTGCGTCATTTCAAGGATTGCCCTTGCCCTTGTTAGTCGAACAGAGTAATCGGTCGGACCATTGAACGTTACAGCGTCTGACTGCCGTTTGTTCAGTCATTTGTTGAAAACTTGTAGAATTTGACTGAACAAACGGCAGTCAGACGCTGTAACGGCCGATTACTCTTTCGACTAACAAGGGCAATCCTTGAAATGATGCAAAATTTGAGTCAAACAAGGTAATAGTTATTTTATTACAGCTTTTGCCGGCAATACGTGTAATGACTAGACATTCCGCGAAATGACGTATTACGCCCGATGCCTACGACACATATAATATGTATAAGCACAGACCTATATAGCTTCGCTAATATAGGTCTGTAGTATAAGTCTGTACAAAAAAGTCAACAAATTTCTTTCGACGACGGCCGCCTGTGATTGGCCGGTTGAAAAGTCCATAGCCAGACTCTAGACGCTTGTACATTTTTCACCTTGAAAACAATCCACTGAACGAAATATGATAAAGTGCACCTCCCTACCTATTTCGCCTACTTGTTCCAACAAGTCCAAACACGATTTGCCGTCCGCCCGCGTTGCATCTCGCTCCCTCCAATCCACGACGGCAGATCGCTGAACGGTGCGCGAACGCCCGCTCGATTCCCGCCGTGTGTGCTTCTCCTTTTTTCCCTGTTCATTCCGCATCGAACTGCGCCAGGTTGCGGCCGGCGCGCTCCGACCGAATCCGACCTCGTGCACCACGCCGCCGGCCGAACATGCCGCCGCGATAGCGCCGCCCGACCAGTCGACAAAAATGGCAGCGCTGAAGATGGGCTCGGGCTCGCTCCTGCTGGCGGTGGCCGCGTGCCTCCTCGCCGCCGGCGACGCCATCGAGGACTACTGCTCGCAGAACACGTACGACACGAACGCCACCCACATGCAGTTCACCAAGGAGGCGACCTACGAGGAGTTCGCGATAGCCGGGAAGTTCAAAGGGCTGCACTGCTGCGCGAAGGGGTACAGGAGCATCGAATGGTAAGCGGCGACTTTTATAAATTACGCGCATTTTTTGAAAATACGCTAACGCCTGAATTGCACTAGGGAATAGGTACGTCTGGCGCGCTTTATCAAGGAACTCTACACAAAACGGAAACTAAATCCCTCTTAGTTTAGGGCTGCAACGTACCTACATCATTTTTAAAAACAAATCCATGGTATACCTAATTCCAAAATGAGATAATTCCCTGAGACAAAACTGTGTAGGTACCCAAATGAGAACAGAACCCTTGATTTTTACCTTGCAACAGAATCCCGTGTGGTCAACTAGGTACTCCCCCCCCCCAAAAAAAAACATTTCGGAATTTGAAAATATTCATTGCATCTTGTGAATCCTAAAGATTGTGGGATTTCCAGAGTCATTTTAAGCATTTTTTTTAATTACTAGCTACCTACTTAAGTTATAAATCATTAAAAATGTTGCCCCTCCAAAACAAATAGGTACAGGGTGTCCCATTTTGAGTGTTTCTCAAAAATATCGGTTATTAAAGCTAGAGGGTTGCGGTTTTCACGTCACTGTACTACTTTTTTGAGAGGAATTTGGTGGACCAATCAGATTTTAGATAAGTTTTATAGTTTCCGCGCATTGGCGCAGGACTGAAATTTTCGATTTTTTGGAAACCTCTCTCCTGGCTACAACTTATATCCTACCTATATCGACAAATTTAATCAACTGTTTTTATGGATTTTTTGGCGTAGAATCGAATGGAATTATTAGTTTTTTGGTAGCGTTAATAGTTTTTGAGATATGAACCAAAGTTCTATTTTTTTAAAAATGGAAACCATAGTTCATATCTCAAAAACTATTAACGCTACCAAAAAAACTAATAATTCCATTCGATTCTACGCCAAAAAATCCATAAAAATAGTTGATTAAATTTGTCGATATATTATAAGTTGTAGCCAGGAGGGAGGTTTCCAAAAAATTGAAAATTTCAGTCCTGCGCCAATGCGCGGAAACTATAAAACTTATCTAAAATCTGATTGGTCCACCAAATTCCTCTCGAAAAAGTAGTACAGTGACGTGAAAACCGCAACCCTCTAGCTTTAATAATAACCGAGATTTTTGAGAAAAACACCCAAAGACACCCAAAATGGGACACCCTGTACAGGCGCGGCCCTTGAAATCGTTCCAATACGTGCGGTCGCAAAGGAGTTCAACTGACAACGTTGCAATTACCCCTCCCCCCTCTTGCGGTTTGAAAGCAGAGATATAGAGGAGGGGAGAATGCTTGTCAAAGTGCGCAAGACTGCTAATTTTTCTACCGCCATTTTAACCCAAGAAAGTGCGACAAATTCAAAATAATTTTCTTTTTCAAATTTTTGTTGCCTTTATTTACGTTTAGGTATAATTTTATATAGATGTGGAAGCAACTTTAGTTAAAAAAGTTTATTTTTACCTGGACCGTTTTCGGCGAATCTGCCTTAGTGCCTCATTAGGAGAAATCTCTGAATCTGTTGAAGTTGAAGCTTGTGGTAGGCTCGGACCGCTTTGTTGTTGGTCAGATAAATTTTCCGATGGTATAGAAGTTGATTGGAGGCATTTCTTATATTAATGTGTTGAACAAACGAATTTGTTCTTCAACCGTAGTACATTGCTGGGCAAATTTAAAGCTTTTATCCATTCCAAATAGAGGTTCCGATCATTGGGAAACCTAGAATTTCTAGAATAAGCACCACCAATACATTTTATCCTAAATAATGCAACATACCAATGGAAGTTCAGGTCTAAATCTTTTGCAATTGCAATGTGTGCATGTTCTTACAGAGCAAGACATGTTAATGAACACAACACGATTACAAAAACACTCCAACAAAAACGCTAAACACACGAAAAAAACCTTAAAAAAGCAATTAAGAAGTAAGCACGTCAAAACGTAAACCAAAATCCTTTATCTATGACGTAAACAAACTACAGACAAGACTATGGGTTAACATGGCGGCCGTCAAAGCGCCCTCTGTTTAGCTGAAAAATCGAATGCGCAGTAGGTCAAAGCGCATTCTCCTCCTCTATATATCTGTTTGAAACAGAGAGCGCGAAGTGCCTAATAAAAATGGCGGCCATATTAAACCAACTTCATCCAAGGGCGTATCATTGTTAACAGACTTTGCACTGCAGACTGCTTTAGAGGCCTTCGTCCTCGTTCGCCACGATGCACAGTAAAGGCATCAGCAGCAAAATGTTTTGAACAAATTTATTTGGACTCAAAGTCCAATCAGTCCCCAAGTTAAGCATTTTTACCACATATTCAACATGTTATCATCTTTAGGAAATCTGCAAAATCATTAAAATTATACAGATGCGCGCCTATGGTGCCCAAAATGTCGGCGATTGTCGAGCAAAACTTACCGAAAAAATAACAATTTTTTAGTTAATTTTCAGTATATGTATAGGTACTTACCTACCGATACCTACCTTCCCTGAAATAATACAAAAAAAATCAAATTTGCCATGAAACAATAATTAAAATCTATTAAAATCAATACATTTTATTACCATACAAGGTGATTAATTTTTTCTAAAAATAATTGTACTAATTAACCACTTCTACGCCACTGGTTATCTCAACTAGTTTGGTAAATATTCCACATATTTTTTAAAACTTAAACACCTTCTAACTTTTTTATAAGGCCTTAAAAATATACAGTTGATACGAGAATGTGCTGTTATTTCTTGAAGATTTAGGGATCACCTGTTAAGTTATCAAGTCTGTTACAGTTTGGTCCCTTAAAAGCTCGCTTAAAAGTGAACCACCCTGTATATGCTATGTCGCTAGGCATATTGCGTGGCGTATTGTATTTGTCGGGTATTTGGATTTTCCTCGAGGACATAGGTAATAACCAATGACGTCAGAACCTATAGACAGGTTTGTTTTGATAAACGCTTGACGCCCAGAACTAATCACAATCTAAGCGCCCCATTAAATTATTTCTAAAATGTCGCGAGATTGTCAGAAATTGCCCCTTTTTGTCGAGCCTTAGCGAACTTGTTTCGACTCTGGGTTCGGAGGCTGGTGTCGTTAGACCATGCCCCGAGTCTTCAGGTGAGGTTCCGATGCTTCCGGCGCCCCCAAATAAGAAAAAACATGCGATATCTAAGTGTGATTCTGGAGGAACTATAACCGGGAATCACCGGGTGTATAGTTGGTTGATGGTTGACTTTCTGTCTTTGTTTGTGGCATGTTTTTAGAGTAGTATGGATATATTTAATCTTGGAGTCAAAATAAAGGGCATTTAACAATGGGGCACCACGTCTATAGGTTTTGACGTCATTGGTAATAACATAATATATGAACCGAGATATGAACATGAGTTTTACCTTCTTTGCTTTATTCAAATACTCGTAGCGACTTCATTGTGTTTTTAGTGATTTAATAGGTAACAGGAAGAAACAAGATGACACACGTTTTTAATAATTACAAAATAAGATAAGAGATTGCCTGGGCTATTACCTAAAGTAGATTGCGAGATAGATTGTTGGGTAGATAGCGTAATCTCATACAGAAATATCACGCTTGTTTTATTTAATATTTATATATACCTGCCTACTTACTTTTGTATAAATTTTTAGCTTTAACTTCTAAAGCATAATCGTCAAACATAATTATCTAAGAACTATGTAAAATTAAGTAATATGTTGCTTGTTGCTCTTTCAATTTTTCGAAACCTAAAAGACCTATAATAGTGCTGGTGATTTTGTTAATGACAGGTGTTTAAAATTTCCTTTAGAAACGCCCGAGATAAGGATAATTGAAAACAATTTCGTAATAAGTGGCGGTGCTTCACAGATTTAATTCTTATTTAAGCTTATTTAGTATAGTAAGGTACCTACCTCGATAGGTACATACATACATATGAATTTGTAATTTAGCTACTTAGGTGTTTCCCGTTTGATTGTTCCCTATTTGATTCTACAATAACCTACTTACGAAGAAGTGGAAACATTATGAATAGAACAATAATAATAATTATTGTAAAGTTTCCAATACCCATGTATTATTCGTGGCGAAACAGTTTCTTGGAAATCCTTGATTGAAAAAATCAATAAGTGTAACAGGTGACACGATGTCGCCAATATTTTCGTTGACATTGAAGTTTTTACTCGTCTTTTATCTTTGTACAGGGTGATTGAGTGTTACCTCTTTTACCTTTTTAATTTTTGAGGTTAGAATAGAAGTTTTATACGGCTGTACCAAACTTTCTACGGGCTGCATATTTTGGCATTTTTGAAATATATAATCAAATAAGAAAACATTATAAATGATCATGGGCACTGTTACAATTGGGCGAAAATAAAAACTTTTATGTCGTTCATATTAAAAATAATTTTTATGGGTCTACCCCTCGGTCTACCCCCAAAACAAATTTATATTGGTCCTCATAAAAACGTGTTGTTTAATTAACTAATTAATACGGGATATCGCAAAACTTTTAAGTAGGTAGGTACCCGAGTAGGTACCTACTAACTTATAATTTCATTTTGAAGTTACATAGGTATATACAGGGTGAGCCAAACTCGACGCCCCAGGCTAGGCCTGAGACAAAATATCGATAAAATCGAAAGTATCGATACTATCGATTTTATCGATACTCGATATTCAATTTCGATAAATCGAAATATGTATCGATTTTATCGATCTTTTCGATTTTATCGATCTTTTCGATTTCATCGATCTTTTCGATTTTATCGATCTTTTCGATTTTATCAATCTTTTCGATTTTATCGATCTTTTCGATTTTATCGATCTTTTCGATTTTATCGATATTTTTGATTTTATCGATCTTCCCAATTATATCTATCTTTTGAAATTGTTTGCAAAAATAAAGGAAATTGCTGCACCTATTGCGTCCAGACCGCGCCCGCAGCAAGCCGATCGGCCTTTTTTGTTTAGCTTCTTAAATAAAATTGATTGTATCGATTTTATCAATAAGATCAATTATATCGATAAGATCGATTATATCGATAAGATCGATTTTATCGATAAGATCGATTTTATCGATAAGATCGATAAGATCGATTTTATCGATAAGATCGACTTTATCGATAAGATCGATTTTGTCGATAAGATCGATTATATCGATAAGATCGATTATATCGATAAGATCGATTTTATCGATTTATCGATTTTATCGATATTTTTTCAGTATCGATTTCCGTCAAATTTTGACTGAAAATTAGCTTTTTTGATGTTTGGGAAAATGGCCGCTGTGACGTCATCGATATTATTTTCCCAGAAACATACCAGTTTTTCTCTATATATTGAAAGTCCTTATCATTCTCAACAACTTTTATAGAAATAAATTTTCTGTATCTTTTGTCGTTCCAAATATACAGGGTTAAATATGTAAAAAAACATGGACTTTAATCATTTTTCTAAATCTAGATAGCTATGGAAACAATTGATAGTCAGAAATTATTTAAGAGTATGTTAGGGTGCCTTGCGCAGCCTTAAATTTATTCAACTGGAATATTTTTTAAATTTTTTTGTAACAAACCATAAGTAATAACAAACAAGTTAGTAACAAGCAAAATTCAGAAATTTAATAAATATTCCAGTTGAATAAATTCCATGTTTTTTTACATATTTGACCCTGTAGATTTGGAACGACGAAAGATACAGAAAATTTCTTTCTATAAAAGTTGTTGAGAATGATAAGGACTTTCAATATATTATAGAGAAAAACCGGTATGTTTCTGGGAAAATAATATCGAGGACGTCACTTTCGGTCAAAATTGGACCTTAGTAATTTTATTTTGAGTTTTCGTGTTCCCGCTGTAAGTCTGGGGCGTCGAGTTTGGATCACCCTGTACATATAGCTGTTTAGTTCCTAAGTCATTTTTGAGTGAGTCTGGGACTTGTGTTATTTGGATATTTATTTTTCTATAATTGTAATTTTTCTTAATGTTTATCTGTTGGTTAATTTGTTTACTATGGCGTTGGTTAGTTTCCCGACACTGTATAAACTATGTTTTTAACCCTGAAGATGTTGAAATATATCGACGAAACATCGGCTTAGTTGAAAAGTTTGTTTTATTTGGAGTCCTAATACCTGTAAAAGTGTAGTTCCATTCAATTTAGTCTTTATTCTTCTTTGTTTTAAACATTAATTTAATGACTAAATCTGATTTTATGTAACAACATGTGGGAAATCCAATGGTGATTTACCCACATTTCAGTATAATTTCCTAGTAGAGAAACAACTGTCGTTTGCGGCAATATTGAAGTAGGTAATGTACATTCATTGTAAATTGTATTGTATTTAGAGTCAAACAATTATTTCTGGAATATCCCCAACGGAATCCGCACACCTGTAGATAGCTACACATTTACAGAATACAATTTATAGAAGTGATTTCATTTGCTTGCTTGATGATTCCTCGATAGCCTCGAGGGTATACTTTTTCGTCAGGCATTTTTTATCTTTCAACAAAGAACTTGCCTTACTATAAATCGAGCTATAAATACATACTTAGTAGCCATAGCAGAAATTTTTGTTTGGTTCCTTATTTTAGAATATAATATTTATTAATATCTAGAGGAAACATTTCAGATTCGTCAAGCTGATAAGCGTCAAAATAAATGTAGGTAGAGTTTGGCTTGGGTAATGTAATGTGAAAACTTGGTAGGTAAACGTTACTTTTCATATATGTGGGACTGATTTGGTAGTAATAGAGGTAGCCGGTGTAGGTAACCTACATACATGTTTATGATCGCCGGATTCAATGTCGCCGGTGAGAAAATGTAATACTGTTCGTGCAACTTTTGTCATAGATTAACAGGATATTGAGTGTATAACAGTAAAATGTATTTTTCAAATTCCAGTCTCCACTTTTTAGAAATAGCTCAGTCGCAGTTTGTTCCCCTTTTCCTTTGTGGCCAGGCTGATAGTTCCAACCGTTGTGTTCGTTCACCTTTCCGGTAGTAACCTTTAAATGGCCGTTAATTTGTTTTCAGATTCGATATTACTCGTTAAGTAATTCCTAGAAAATATGCAAATTATTTTCCATTTGTGTATTTGCGCATTTATTTACACAAGTATGATTCAACGCGGGTAAGCCAGTGTCGTTAGTTCCATCATCGGATCCCATGGTAAAGAAATTATACGGCTTGTTCAATAAAAATGTTGATAAATTTTCCTTTTAGTATTTACCACAAAGTTGATTTATTATCTTAATATTCGGAGAAGGCTTCTGGGACCACCTGAAATTGGGGTTCAGTTAAATGTTTTATTATCTGATAATGGTTATTGCATTTATTCAGGTGCGTATGGAGCCATCGTAAATTAAAAAATTTATGGTGCGACAACGGAAACAGTGGCCCAAAGAAGAATAAAAAAGTAAAAACTATTCATAATCTAAACATATCCTTTGTTTAAACATATGTATTTACCAATCGAAACATAATAAGATAGGTATTTTAATAGACTACAGATAAAACGAGAAACCCGGTCGTTAAAAAAATTATTCTTAGTTGATTGCGGTATAATATTCCTGTTTGGATAATAGGTATTACTGGCGAAGGCACGTTTTTTGCAAACGCTTCTTCAATAATTTAAAAGAAGTAGGCACTTCTAACCTATGGCAATTGAGATGCAGAAAATATATAGGTACACAATAAAAATAATAGTATGAGACGTTCGCCGAGGTTACTATTTTATTCACAATCATACCGATTTAGTTAAAATTTACACAGAAAAAATCGATTGTTATTATTTTCATTTACAGTAGGCAGTGAATAAATGATAAAATCATTCAAAACAAATGGGAACTTTCTTAGTGACTAAAGTGCCGCATTTACTGCCATGGTTCCAAGGGAATAAAAATTTTTTTTATCCCTTGTCCCTTGGGATTAAAAGTAACAAAAACAATAGAAACAACGCAATATGCTATAAAAATAAATTCAGAGTGAACTATTTTTGGCTTTACCACGAAAGTGTGGTGACAAATGAGATGATTTTTTAAATGGAACACTCTGTATATTATTATATTTTAGGATTCGACGGAAAATTCTAAACACATTTGAAGAATTCATTTTTTAAAAATTAGTACATTCTGAGCTATGAACAGTTAAAAAAATAAACCTTTTAAAAAATAAGCTTTTATTTAAGCCATGTACTGAAACGAATAAAATAAGTTCAGGTTTTCGTTAAGATAATCCAATTTCAAATTGCTACAAGTTTTTGCAAATTGAAAGGCTTGTCGCGCGAAATGTTGATGGAAGTAAGTACCAACTAATTTTATCGAACAGTGATTGGTTGATAAGCAAGTACCTATTTGCCAAAGTATGCATTTCTTTTCTTTGCAATTCGCACGACAAGCTTTTCAATTTGCAAAAACTTGTCGCAATTTGGAATTGAATTATCTTAACGAAAACCTAAACTTATTTTATTCGTTTTAGTACATGGCTTAAATAAAAGCTTGTTTTTAAAAAGTTTTTTTTCAATTTTATTTTGTGCTTTTTAGTACCTATTTGATTCCCATGTCAGGAGGGTGGTAAAGAAATTTAGTCCGCCAGCTTGGGGCGGCCGCCATATTGGATTTCTTATGAAGTCATTAACCTTATTGTTTTCTACCCGTCGAGCCCTTTCATTTGATACCCATGTTGGGTATCAAAATAGGTAATCCGCCATCTTGGAGCGATGGCCATATTAAATTTAGTGTGATGTAACCAACTTTATCGTTTTCTACTTTTCAAGCCCTTTCATTTGATACCCATATTATGGGGGTTGACAAAAAATACATCAGCCGTTATCTTGAAGCGGCGGCCATTTCGAAAGTATTACAATATTGAGTATTGCATATTGTATTGTCACCGGAACTAAAGGTGTATGCAAAATTTCAGCTCGATCGGATGTCAGGAAGTGGTTCTAATCCAGCTTGCAAGATTCGACCCACACATACATATATTTATTATACATACTAACAATAAAAGCTTGTAAAAAAATAAGAATTTTGACTACTTTGCATCGTTGTAGCGACAAACGGATTTCCGATGATTGCACGAGATTTTTTATGATTTCGCGAGATTTCTGATGATTGCACGAGATTTCTGATGATTGCACGAGATTTCTGATGATTGCACGAGATTTCTGATGATTTCGCGAGATTTCTGATGATTGCACGAGATTTCGCGAGATTGCATGGAAAAAAATTATTTTGTTGTTGTATTTATGCATAGGTACTTGTCTCCCGGCTTGTTTGGACATTGTCGGTTAATCTTCTTCTGAACCCGTGGCGTAGCCAGCATTTAGGGGAGGGGGGGGGGGGGCGAAATTTTCCGAAATATTTTCTTTGTGAAATATTGCCGTCTACTGTGTTTAATCGAATTGAAATAGGTAAACAAAAATTAGAAAATCCACCGAAAATACAATGCTGATAATACACTTCGCACCAAATGGGAACAATAATTGTTATTATTAGATTTTTTGAAAATCCGATTTCGGGCTACGCTGGTGCATTTTTTTGGGTGTACTATTGCGCCTTAAGAGAGTCGTGACGTTACATAGCCCATGACTGTCAAATATGACATTTAAAATAATAATTAGGAAAAATTTGGTTTTACCTTGGAAATCGGAAAAGGTTATTAAGAAAATGTATTCGTATTGTATCATTGTGAGTCTATGTCAATTTTTAGAAGGATATTTGTTTTTTTTCCTTATTGGTATTTCGGGAATTGAAACTGAAAGCATAAAATTCAATACAAAACTGTACCTTATCATTTTGCTTCACTCGATTTCAAAATATGTGTAGATGACCAGTAAATAAGTGTCTTAGGTTGTTTTGTGGGAAAAATATCGTGTACCAATTTGAAGAGATATATAATAAAGAAAAAACAAATATCTTGATATCTTTCCGACAATTGGCATGTAACACTTTTTTCCGATATTTTCAAAAGCAAGCCCAATTTTTTCCCATTTTTTAGTTTTAAATGTCAAATTTGACAGGCATGGGCTGTGACGTCAAGACTCTCTTTAGGCGCAATATATGCTCCAACGTATCCCGAAATCATGTTTTCAAAAAAGTCGTATAATACGAATTTTTCCCATTTGTTGCAAACTTTATTATGAATAACACTGTATATTATTTATTAGAAAATAATGCCTATACAAAAAAAGTCATGTTATTCTTTGGTTTAAAACAAAAGTAACACCTGTCACATAAAAAAAAAACACAAAAAAATATACTTTTTATATAACAAGTTTTTAATAAACGGACTAAAAAAGTGGGGCGCATGCAGTAGATAATAATTATTATTGACGCATGCGCATTTGTACCTATTGCACTGCAAATAATGCTTTCCAATGGCAGCTACTTTTCTGTGCACGCGTCCCATCTTTATGGGTTTAGGAGAAATTATTTTATATTTTTTAGTCATATTTTATAATACCTACTTTATACCGTTGAGTGAAGGAATAAAACGCACTCAACGTTTATACTTTTTAGTTCGTTTTAAAAGCGTGTTATAAAAAAAACATTCTGCCGGGGACTGCGGGGAGCGGGGCAGTGGGCCAGATCGGCGCAGGCGGCAGGGCGGGGGCGCTCAGGCTAAGGGGGCGGGGGGGGGGATCGCCCCCCTCGCCCTCACGCCCCCCTAGCTACGCCACTGAGTATGAAATAATATGAACTCACCTTGAGAAATTACTTACTAAATGCTGCTGTAAACAACTGATTATAAAAACATATATACACTTTAACTAATAACGCTACTAACGAACCTACAAACATCAACTAACCGGCCGGCGGCGGCTCAATATAACGCGCGGTTTTTATTGGTTTTCCACAACTCGGGGAGGGATTTCGCTGATTTCGCAGAGAATTTCGCGGATTTCGCAAAGATTGCGGCGCGATTTCGCGATTTCGGTTGCGATTTCACGATTTCGGTATGGATTTCGCGGAATGTTTATTGATTTCGCGGATTGCTGTAGGATTTCGCAAAGATTTCTGGGATTGCGGCCGAAAATGTGACAGTATTTCGCAGAGTGGTTACCCCCTCGGACAAAACTGTTGAGATCGAGGTTGAGATAGATAAAATGAATTTCACAAAGCGCTCCGGTGGTGTATTCTAACTGATGGTTGGTACCTCGGTTAGTACCAATGCACCAACTTTTGGTGCCAGTGTTGACACCGTGGTACCAATTGAAATTAAATGTGAAATTCATTTTGATCTATCTCAATGAGTTTCCCAACTACAACAGTGCAAAGTAGTAAATTTGTAATGTCAAATGTTTCTTTTTTACATAATGCCTTGTGAATTTTTAAATTTTAGTTCCTGCGGTGCAAAAAATAGCGTACATACTGGACTAAAGTGACTCTTTGTGCCTTTTTCTGGAAAATGTAAAATTCACTCTCTGTTTTATCAAATATTAGAATTAGAGCAATAAATAGGAAGGTCAGAGTTTTGGCGTAAAGGCTCTGTACCAAATTTCAACGCGATATGTTTGTATCTTTGAATAAAGAATCCCAGGAAGGAGCAAATTTGGGCCCGGGACAATCTCTGCAATATGGCGGGATGCCGTACCGTTTTTACAGTGGCGCGCACGTCTGAATTGGTTCGAAAAAATAATCCAGGCAGAAATTGTCATTTTTCGTGAAATCAGTACCTACAATATACAGGCAAAAAATTATAAGGCACTTTTATGTCTCTAAATCTAAATGTAGGAATCCTTGATAATACAGCAATTATATTTTTAAATTTCCAATTATTAAGAAGTAGGAACCTACACAAACGCCTATGCCACTTTGGTGCATGGCCTCAAAAGTTAATTCAAATTGCAAAATTACTTACCGATGGATTATTATCGATTATTATCTTCAAACATTGTAGTTTTGGCGGTCAGGGAAGTGCCACAAGCCGCACAGCCAAGCATAATAACTCGAAAAGTACCTAAATACCACATACTGACACCTATCACCGTGTCAGGTAGCAAAATATTGTGTCAAAACTTGGTTACTACTAAGGGCGCCGTCTCACCTATTTTATAATACAAATAAAGCTTTGACCCTTCCTGGGATTCTTTATTTAAAGGTTTGTACTTTAAGAAATTTCATTAAATGCCATATTGGTCCATAGAATAAATTACTCGCGCCCTGTACACAAATCATTAAAATGCAAACAGTTTTGCCGGCGGATGAGGAATCTACGTCTACGTCACTTGCCGGTGTCAATAACTCATTCCTCCATCTTATTAAGAATTACACGGGAAAAGCGACAGCGACTGCGATAAAATATTTCGCGGGAGTGCGTGCCCCGACGGGCAGAGCGGAGGGACTACAAATTAATTTCTCCATTGTGGCCGGCGGAGTCTGCCGTCTGCGTGTGTTCCGTGACCCGCATATCTTTTGCGTATAATGAGTCAGAGATGGTTCAATGAGTGTCTTCTGCAGCTGTAATCGCTATAAATTCGCAATTTATTACCACCTAATTTTTACAAAAAGTCAAAAATAAAAAAATGGAGGACTATAGCACCGTCGCAATGATTAAAGGCCCGCCAGCTGGCGACGCGAAACGTCACTATAGAGGTAGCTTTTTGTAGTTGTTTACGTTTACTTGTCTGGCGATTTTCCTGTTTTAAAGAACGTTTGTTGTGTTTATTGTGTGTTGGACTGTGTTTTTTTTAGTAATATAGGACGTGGAGTTTTATTAATAAGGTGGTAAAACGGCAGCGATTCAGAATAAAGTGATTAAAATTCAATTTTAGTTTATAGGTTTTAGGTTGTGTCTATAGTTTCGGACTTATTTAAATCATAAACTGTTGGGACCCAACTGCAAGGGAAACTACAAAGGCGGCCCTAAAGTGTCCGCTTTTTCCTTCCCTAAAGACCCTATTTGAAGGGAAAAGTGGGTTAAGGCCATTAAAAGAGATTTTGTTCCTATACAGTCTTCCAGGGTAAAAGTGGTTTTGGTTTGGACTGTGTGGAGAGTGTTATACTTAACAATTTTACATGATTAAACGTAATCACCTTAAAATCCGGAAGTTTTATGGTTTTATTCATTCGAATTTAGTTGTATCTAGGCACGCAAATAAATAAAATAATTGGCATTTACGAAAATTTTGCCGGTAGATATTTAAATGCACCAAAAGTCCTTGAAAATGTGACTTTCACTCTCGTAGATTATTATTATTATCCGTGTTCTAAATTCTTGATTTAAAAAATTGCCGATTTTGCGATTGGAAAGAATACTTACTAATAGTAGGCCTTGACAAACCTTACCATACTAACGTAGTAACAAGCTGGCGTCCGTACGTGCAGTCGTAGCGTCTCTTTATTTGGCTGTCATCATATTCTGAAAGTGAAAATTGAAAAAACTTTGTGAGCGGCAGTACGAGTACACAATGTCGAAAAACCTACTGAAAATGCCTGCTAGTTTACTTCGATGAAAAATCAAAAGTTGTTTGTGCTTCAACCCCAATCCCGGAGGGATTAAATGTGACACTTAATGTAGTGAAGTTGTTACTTTAGTCCCGGAAGTACGAAAAGAATATTATGAACAACATTATAGAAAATCTCTACATAAATCCCCGTTCGACGGAAATGCTCATTAGATTTGCACCGTATAGATTCCATTTTCATTTTCCAGACTTCATCAGAACCGAAGCCACGTACCGTGTAATAAACTCCGTTAATATCCCCCAATTTCGGTATTAGAGTTGGTTGTTAAAATCAATTTAATCTAGACAGGAATGCGGTGAATCAAAATCAATCAAATTCCATTACATGCGTAATGGGATTTGCACCTTTGTTCCGACGCCCAAACTAGAGTGGGGCGGGGAATAAGTTTACCTCATATTTAATGGAAAGTTCGACGTTTTTCTTGTGGTAAGGCGATTACCGGATTAAAATTAGGATGAGATACCAGGCGGAATCTAATACTTTGACGTTAAAGGTTTAATTTCAGGGTCGATTTAGACACCATAATGAAAATGAAGATTATAATCTGGGATTACTTACAACAACATGGTAACACAGACACACTAGAAAGGAACATCGGAGTTTGTCGGAAATTTGTAGTAGTAGTTAGTAGGTATAGTACGTATGGTGTAAACTGTAAGCCCAAAAATATACGCTTACGAGAATATTTTTGATGTACTACACCTCGCACTACACAGGATCTTTACTAATAAATTTCTTTCTCGGATTTTCAGGTAATTTGTTCAAATGTGGCTAACCATTAAATATAAATTTACCTATTTATATGTATACAGGGTGAGTCAGAATGTGTAGTAAATACATTAAAGGGGTGTTAGGCAGGTGGTTTTAAGGGGGGCCTTTCATATAAAATTTTTCGATTTGGGCTTTCCTTGCCAAGTTATTCGGGTCTATAGGGTGACCCAAAGTATTTTTTTATTTATATCTCAATAACGGCGCTACTTAAAAATTTGAAATTTGGTATGTATTATCTACTTACCGGAAGACGCGTTAGGGTAATTTATTCATTTACACAGTGCCCTAAAAAATTGTAAAAACTAACAACCCCTATTAATTTTGTTGCTTAAACTTTTTTGAGGTTATCTTTTTGGTCTTGCAGGTCCATCATTTCAGTGTATCTTTTCATTTTGCAACAAAAGTTTCATAACGATAAAATCAACCGTTGAAATTGGCAAAACGTGTCCCAAAACTCCTGTTAACTTCAACATTCGAAACATAAAATTTTTACCTACCGCTTTCTAAATGGTACAGTTCATGTGTAACGTTTGAAAGCAGTAGGTAAAAATTTTTAGTTTCGAATGTTGAAGTTAACAGGTGTTTTGGGGCACGTTTTGCCAATTTCAACGCAAACGGTTGATTTTATCGTTATGAAACAAGAGTACACTTTTGTTGGAACATGAAAAGATACACTGAAATGATGGACCTGCAAGACCAAAAAGATAACCTCAAAAAAGTTTGAGCAAAAAATTAATAGGGGTTGTTAGTTTTTACCCTTTTTTAGGGCACTGTGTAAATGAATAAACTACCCTAAGGCGTCTTCCAGTAAGTAGATAACACATACCAAATTTCAAATTTTTAAGTAGCGCCGTTATTGAGATATAAATAAAAAAATACTTTTGGGTCGCACCCTGTAGACCCGAATAACTTGGCAAGGAAATCCCAAATCGAAAAATTTTATATGAAAGACCTCCCTTAAAACCACCTGCCGAACACCCCTTGAAAGTATTTACTATACATTCTGACTCACTCTGTATATGCACGTGTTTAATTATCTGAATTTGAATTTGCTTTTAAATGGGGGAAAACATTTTTTAGATAATTTTAAATCAGATAAGTTTATAGAGCAATTACAGCAAATTAGCATAATTAGTAGCTTCTACCTTTGAGTACAAGAATACATACAGGGTGCCTCAGAATAAGATTTAAAAAACTTAAATTTAGATGACTCGTCCGAGGACTCGTCAAAATATGAAAAAAAGGTTCCTATAAACATAACATTCTTTTAATGTCTAAAAATGATTTGATCATGGCACGTGAAACACCTTATAATAAGTTATTTTTACTCTATTAGCGGCAAAACCTTTTATTTTTTATTGCATGCTCAAGCCTGTAGAAAGTTCCGAATCAAATTTGTAGTATTTCTTGTCAAAATGCTTTTTAAGAGCCCTTATGATGATAACTGAACACTAGCTAAACCGACACATAAATATAAAAACCGACCCTTAGAGAGGGAAAGAAAGGGAAATCAGATCAGATCGCAGATCGGATAATTCGTCGAATATTCGACCATTCTTTGGGCCAAATAATGGTTAGGTTAGGTAAATTTTAGTTGTTTCTTTATATTTTAAGTAGATTACATGTTTGCAAAAAATTCAAAGCTTGCTTATTATTTTTCAATAAATTGTATACTTATCAAAAGTCTAATTGATTCGCAGAATAATTAGCCAAATAGGTAAACTGTTTTTAATGGCCCAATATTCGGCTTGCCGAATACTCGGTGCATCCCTAAATTTTAGTTATAACTAGCATAAAACTAGCATAAAATCATTTAATTTATTTTTTCTGTCTCCATGCCGTGCATTCTCATTGTTATAAAAAAATAAATAGACATTTATTTTGGTTAATAATATTAAGTTATTAAGCCACAGACCCTCGCATAGACCTAGAGTGTGTCCGGCGATCTACCAATCTACCCCAAACTTTGAATTTTGGCATAGCTGAAAATCTGAACAGCTTTTTTAACCTATTTTTCACAACATCTTAGTTTGGGACCAAGCAGGCGTTATCGTCGTTCGACGTACAAGTACAGGTACCTATTACTTTTGGTTTCTTATTCGCATTTAATAGTTATTTATGTATGGTACGAAGGCACTGAAGTTCAACTTGCTATGACTCATGTGGAATTTAGTTGCCGAGGCCTCTGGCCGAGGCAAATAAACCACATGAGTCATAAAAAAAACTTCAGTGCCGAGGTACATACTATATTTTTTTTGAAATCGGAAAAAACATGTTTTTCTTGAAATCGGAAGTAAAGTGTCCCAAAATCGTCATTAAAAGCTCAGAAATCGGCACTGAAGTAACCCATTAATGTACGATTTTTTCAATAAGTAGGCCTTGGCAAGATGTAAACATCAAACGTCAGACGCGGAGCCATCGCTCGTCAGAAGTGACCAAATATTCAAAACCCGGCCAATAAAGGCCCATTTAACTATTCGTACACATTGCGAAATTGTTATCTACCTATAACAGCGCAATCTATCAGTATAAATATTTTAGTAGGTTTGAATATCAATAGATTTATTATGGAGGCTGCACAACAAGCGGCAGTTTTGTTTTTCTGTTCCAAGCGGCCGTGTCTTTGTCATACTTGGACCTAGGTAGAGCGGTCGTCAAAGGCAAGCAACGCCGCGCGTAGTCGGTTCATGCGGACGGGTGATCCCTGATTATTCTTTTCTTGCCTAATAATTTTCAAAAAAATATAATATGTACCTCGGCACTGAAGTTCTTTTTATGACTCATGTGATTTATTTGCCTCGGCCAGAGGCCTCGGCAATTAAATTCCACATGAGTCATAAAAAGTTGAACTTCAGTGCCTTGGTACATAAATAACTATTATTAGGCAAGAAAATAATAATAAGGGATCACCCGTCCATGAACCGACTATGCGCGGCGTTGCTTGACTTTGACGATCGCTCTAGCTAGGTCAAGTATGACAAAGACACGGCGGCTTCGAACATAAAAACCAAACTGCTGCTTGTTGTGCAGCCTCCATAATAAATCTATTGATATTCAAACCTACTAAAATATTTATACTGATAGATTGCGCTGAGGTAGGTAACAATTTCGCAATGTGTACGAAAAGTTAAATGGGCCTTTTGTGGCCGGGTTTTGAATATTTGGTCACTTTTGACGGGCGATGGCTCCGCGTCTGACGTTTGATGTTTACATCTCGCCAAGGCCTACTTATTAAACTTATTAAAAGAATCGTACAATAATGGGCTATATACTTCAGTGCCGATTTCTGAGCTTTTAATGACGATTTTGGGACACTTCTCTGCCGATTTCAAGAAAAATTAGTTTTTATCTGTGACAATGTCTGCGCATGGCGAGAGTAGCGAAGCCGCAACAAGTAACGTAATAAAAGCTGGCGCCCGTGTAATAACGTAAAATAATGACAGACCGGTCGCGAATTAACGTTTGTTTGCTGTGTCTGGCGGGTTGTTAACACAGTGCAAACGCAGCGTTCGTGTGTGGCCAGCGTGAAGGACCGATTCGCGGTACTCGGCGGGTTCGTGGGTACCGCCGAAACGCCGTAGTCCCGGTAGGCCGGTTTCGGGTTCGGGTGGCCGGTACCGTCGGCGGCGCATCTACCGGTCAGAACTGCGCAAAAAGTGCCGCCAAGACCCTATTGTTCACTGTATGCGTCAAGAAAATATACTGTTACTGTCACAAAAATTGTGTACTAAATTCCTGATATTAAACTCCTGGACAAAATTAACGCAACATCATAAATGTGCCACTTATTTGATGCTATTTTTTTTCTGAATTTATGATCCGATTTGAATCATTTTTTTTTGCATTGTAGGTTGGTTCCTTGACAATGTCATGGTTTCCGCTGTTTATGATAAAAAGACCATTTTCGATTTATACCGGGTGTAACAAAAATGTTATGTTTTTTCCGAAAATTCGTATCACCCTGTGGAGTATACTAGCAACCGAAACATATAGCAGTTGACATTAGACGGTAGGTCCATCTTTCTTCAACATTTTCTTTTTTGGTTTACTTCATTATCTCTGTTATGAAAGGAGATACACTGTTTTATATCGTAACATGTTTTTATAGACTTTATTATTCAACACAGTCATTGTTGAATGTTTTCAAGTAGGCTATGGAACTTTTCTGACATTTCAAGCGATGTGTCAACAGATGTTGTGTTTTAAAGTCACAAAGGTCAAACAAAATTCGCCATACCGATAAAAACTGTTCAGAAACTGCTTATTAAACGTTCGTTTCATATGCCCAGTTGCCCGACTATTCTGTCGTTTAAACGTCTTCTGATTGTTCGAGACGATATTGTATGATGGCGAGCAGTTCTAAGCTCACTTTTTAGCCTAGTACTAGTGATATTCCTATTTCTTAGAGCAGTTTGCCTAATAAAACGCTCATCCCTTGGATCGGTACATCGGTTTCGCCCTTGGCTTGACCTTCGAGAGTAAGATCCTGTCTCGTTAAATCGTTCAACCATACGACTTATAGTCGAACGATGTCTTCCTATCACATTAGCAACATGACACATCGAATAGCCTTCATCCACCAAAGTTAAAGCTATTACTGCTTCTTCTGCCGATAAATTTTTTGGTCGATTCATTTTTCAATTTTAAAATACTCGTCGGGCAACTGGGCATATGAAACGAACGTTTAATAAGCAGTTTCCTGACAGTTTTTATCGGTATGGCGAATTTTATTTGACCTTTGTAACTTTAAAACACAACATCTGTTGACACATTGTTGAAATGACAGAAAAGTTCCATAGCCTACTTGAAAACATTTAACAATGACTGTGTTGGATAATAAAGTCTATAAAAACATGTTAGGATATAAAACAGTGTATCTTCTTTAATAACAGAGATAATGAAGTAAACCAAAAAAGAAAATGTTGAAGAAAGATGGACCTACCGTCTAATGTCAACTGCTATATGTTTCGGTTGCTAGTATACTCCACAGGGTGATACGAATTTTCGGAAAAAAACATAACGTTTTTGTTACACCCGGTATAAATCGAAAATGAACTTTTTTATCATAAACAGCGAAAACTATGACATTGTCAAGGAACCAACCTACAATGCAAAAAAAATTATTCAAATCGGATCATAATTTCAGAAAAAAAAAGCATCAAATAAGTGGCAAATTTATGATGTTGCGTTAATTTTGTCCAGGAGTTTATTTATAATGGAGTAGGGTTCATGGATAGGGAGAGTTGGGACAATAAAGTCATTCGCGTAATTATTCGCCGATTTTGGGCATTATGGAGGTAGCTAGATTATTTTCTATCTTTTGCCCCCGTAAAAAATAGATATCCATAGAAACTGTATGTTAGATTAGAGTTCTTCTGTATTTAGGTTATGATTTACCTACGTCAAATTACAGAGAAATGATGGAACTCATTTCACTTTTAAAATAATTCAAAAGGAAAATGTAAAATCTTGCACATTAGTTTTCAAGCCTTAGTTGCAGCTGGCTGATTATTATAAATAATCAAATGGCGAAAATAATATGGGTAAAAGTTTACTTTCACTACTTCTCTCCGATTTTCGCTATTTTTTGTATAGGTACCCGTGTATTTTGTGTCGCTGATCACGAATCTGCGAGAATTTTTCGGCGGATACCTGTAGTTTTTCGAGTTACACCTTTGTAAAAGCGCCGTTTTTGGGGTACCTACTTGTGTTACAAACCGCCTGTGTTGTTTTCAACTGTTTTATGATTTTTGACGTATGTCAGTGTCGCCAGAAAACACATCCACTTCCAAATGTCATCGAAAAGTTAGGTTAGATTTTTGCCTGATTATTTATTTTCCAGTATGATTCCAGTATCAAAATGTTCTCAAATTGATTACTTGCTCAACACTATGGTCTTATGTTTGGAATGAAAAAAGTCCGGAAACATTTAGATCATAGAAAATTTTAAATAAAACGTTATCAAAAAATAGTTTAAAAAATGAGTTTTGCATGATGCATATAGGATCAAATTTTCTCCTTATCTCCTTCCCTATCACATCTCCATAGGAATGTAGCGAATTACCAATAACTCTGTATACCTATTATTATATAAGGGTGTCTCAGAAATAAGTGCTAAAATTTTAGCCAGGTGCCCGGACATAATAATTATAATAAATAATTATTTTGAAAACAAATATGGTTGCAATGGAAACAAATATTACTAGAATATCGTTTGGCAATAAGTAATTAATACAAATAAAAATAATACAAAACCATTTTTAACAGACTGTATTTCGAAAAAATTTATACCACATTTTTGTCTTAAAATCCTTCTTATGCACCGAATATTCGGCCATTTTTAAGACATTTCCGAATGTTCGGTAAGGCCGAATAATGCTTTAAAAAAAACGAATATTGGCCTAATTATTCGGCGAGCCAATTCGATTTTTGATAAATTTTTTGATAAGTTAAAAAATCTATTGAAAATAAAATAGCAAAATTTACGTTTTCTGCAAAAATGTAATCTACTTAAAATATAAAGAAACAATAATTAGAAATTTAAAAACAACTATTACACAACATAAATGTCAGGTGCATTCCGGGCCAGCCTTAAAATCAATTATTCGGCAATGTCCAAAGAATGGTCGAATATTCGGCCAATTATTCGGTCCGGTGAATATTTGGAGCAGTTCTACTCTAAGAATTTTCCTATCTTTCGGCTCATCTTTTATACGAATGTGTGGGTTTAGTGTTTACTTATCATCATAAAGGCGCTTATAAAACGTTTTGGTAATAAATGCTATAAATTTGGGAGATTAACCGAATATTCGGCCGTATTCGGCCAACGCCACGTTTCACTATTCACCCCTACCTAATTGGGCATGGGCCTTTGGTATTAGCTTCAGGTTGCTCCACTGAATTTGTTTCATTCTGCATCAGCCACAATGTTTCGCATTTATTACGAAACGCAATATCCTAGAAGCATCAGACAACAATACTCGAAAACATCTGCATCACGTAGGCATTTTCCCGTAGATGTTTGCAGGAGAAGAATTTTGCCAACGCGATTTTCTCCGAAATCTAATTGGAACACCGACCGTCGTCACATGGCACAATCGCCATATACATTCTTTCGCAATGTAGTAAACCGAAGTTTCTTGGAAGCAGGATTTAATAAGATTTCGTCCAATCCGTTTTTTATTTCAAGTTAAACAATTTAGCCTGAACATTCCCATTTGTTTTCACCTAATTATTTGCGCTTACGTCCAAGCAACTTAATTACCAGGTATTATAGTGCTCATAGGTTTGCATTGTTATGGGTTTATCAAGCTATCTGTCATATTATAGTCATGTGGTGACGTATTATTTGCCATTGGGCGTTACTCGATCTAGAAAAACGTGTTTTAGCAAGTGCTTCTCTTCTCCAATTGCTACCAGCTACCATTAACTCTTTACCTTTAATCCTAATACCAGCAACAGCGCCTTTGAAATTTTCATTGCCGTGCTTCTATTAGTGTTGCTATTCTCTCCTCTTCGATAAAAACTACTAGGGGGCACAAGTAATGTCCGAAATTTTCTACCAACCTTATAGCAAGTGTATTTTTGTTTACTTTACTGTTCTTAGAACTCGTTAGTGCAATATAGTTTATGTAAGTTACTAAAACTTGCGAAAGAAGGTTGGGGTCACAAATTTTTGCGAATGTAGTAAATCATTTAATTAGTAATCGTAACAAAAATATGGTGTGTTTGTAAATAAACAGCGACCTACTTTGGGACGTAAATAAACCTCCACTTTGTAAGGTAAACTTCTGTGGAAAAACGTAGATTTTATCTCGTCGAAAAAAGTGATTGAAAGATAAAAAAAATCTTTCGAGAGTATCCATGCTTGAGCGTCTCTGAAATCGTATTAAAGCTACAATTTGTTTATATTAAGGATAGCAAAGAAGGTGGGAGCAATTTTTACAAAATATGAATGGAAGGTAGAACATTACTAAAATACCCACCATTACCATTGAATGCTCAATGTAGCGACTTAAGTTCTCAATAAGTATGTGTCGTACTCCAGGAATCGGTAACGTTGTTTGTGTGGACAGTTTGAAATTCATACTTTTCAAGAATTTTTTCTAAGGAAATTGTGATTAAGACAATTCGGAAAAAATTGATAATAATTGCTATTCAAAATACTGTAACTTAGATACATACCTATACAGGGTGAGTTTTTTTCGATGACCACTATGGGGATCTCGGAAACTAGCAGAGATAGAACAAAGGTTAAATGGGGAAAGAATTGCGGTTTTGAATGCCAAATCTAATGCCCCTTTTGGATTTTTAAAAAAGTTCATGGCTCACTAGATATTTTGAAAAGAGTGATTTTTTGTTATTTCATCAGATCTTTGTAGCTCCGTTATTTCTGATTATACACAAAAACTGTAGAGACAAAAATTGTCGATAATTTTGGGCTTAATAAGATAATCTAATCCAATTTTTTATGTTGTTTGTGATTTTTGAGATATGGCATAAACTTGTGTTTTTTCATATGTAAATCATAGTTGGCTGTGAGCTTTCCATGGATATAATACTCGGCATAGTTATTATAAAAAATAAAAGAGCTATATTATATGGCTAATTTTCTGATTTTTAAAAAAAATCACATAGTCAGCCATGGAATATTTTTATAATTACGTTCTATTTTATAATTAAATATACTTCAAACTTTCTAATATTTTGTTTTTAGCTGGTAATAAAATTTAACAAAATAAAACAAAAATTGAAAAATTCAAATTCAAATTACTATTATTTTAAAAGGTCACCTTTTAAAATAAAAAAGGTGTTCAAACAATCCACCATTATTATTTATGCAAATATTGCATCTTTTTAAAGCTGAATTTGTCGCCTTTCTTAGAGAGCGGCCTGTCACTACTGGCAATTGCTTCTAAAACAGCTGCTCTTAATTTAACAATTGTCTTATACTTTATTTTCTACTGTTCCCCACAAAGAGAAATCCAAAACAGACAAATCGGGGGATCGGGACTGCTAGGAAATAGGTCTATTTCTCCCTATCCAACTATTTGGATATAGAGCTGATCTAGGTAATTTCTTACGGGCAAATAATTATGTGGTGGAGCTCCATCATGATAATTTTTGTTTTATTTTGTTACATTTTGTTACCAGCTAAAAATAAAATATTTGAAAGTTTGAAGTATGTCTTATTATAAAATAGAACGTAATTATGAAAATATTCCACGGCTGACTATATGAAAATTAAAAAAAATCTAAAAATTAGCCATAGTTTTTTTTATAAGAAATGCCGAGTATTATATCTTTGCAAAGCTCAAATGGCCGTTTTGATAAGGTACAGCCAACTATGATTTACATTTAAAAAAACAAAAGTTTGTCAGATCTCAAAAATAGCAAAGAACATAAAAAAAATTAGATTATATAATCTTATTAAGCCCAAAATTCTCTACAATTTTTGTCTCTACAGTTTTTCTGTATAATCAGAAATAACGGAACTACAGAGATGTGATGAAATAAAAAAAATCACTCTTTTCAAAATATCTAGTGTGCCATGAACTTTTTAAAAATCTAAAAGGGGCATTACATTGAGCATTGAAAACCGCAATTCTTTCCCCATTTAACCTTTTGTTCTAGTTCGGCTAGTTTCCGAGATCCCCATAGTGGTCATTGAAAAAAACTCACCCTGTATTTCGACATTATCAACAAAATTTGGAGACGTTTTAGGTAAGTTCTCGGGTAAGTCTGACCGTGGCCATAGATACTCCACATTGTTGCAAGTATGGTTTTTTTCTTCAAAAAGAAACATGTCCAGATTGTCCAGCGAGTCTGCCTTATGATTTATGAGTCACGTTCCATGATCTCACCGATTTCGGTTTCCTTGCCGCATCGCCTAGTTGTCTAATTAATTTTTGACCTTTCGATGGACGAAAGTAAAAGTACGGGCCCCCAGGCCCGCGACCACACTTTGAATTCCGTCCCACGTAGTCCACCTCCTATTTTTAGTCGAGATTTCATCACTGAGCTTAGGTAAAAAAACCTCATTCTAATGTAGCCCCGAATTATTGTTATGGCGCTTAAAGTCATAAACATAAAAAAGCACGTGTCGTTTTCTCATGTCATTCACGTAGGCCCTTCCAGTTTCATCGCGGCCTTTGAAAAACTGACCGCCCAGGTACAAACTGGGGGTCCGGCTTTTGTAACCTTTTTTTACAAGTCTCAACAGGATTCTTCAAAGTGGCACCATAAATAAACAATATATTTCAATTTCATGGGTGTAAATATCTACGATGCCCAAAGGCGCTTTACTTTGAGAGGTAAAATTGAATAGCGAGAATACCATAGTGTGGAAAACTTTTGTAGAAGAGTGAGTTTTAATTCGTCTGGTATGTAAAAGCACAGACGTAAAAGTCTATCGTTCATAAAGACTCTCTCACAACCTTCTCAAGCTTACAAGCCCTGTGCAAACATGTGGCAACGCCGCAGTGGGACGGTTCAACGAGTCTATACAGTATAGAGCAGTCTGCACTTTGGCTTAGTTTATCTTTTATAATAAATGTTCAACCCTCTTTTTAATAATTATAATTAGATACATTTGTGAACTTTGTTTCAATAATAGGGTACCTAAGTAAGTAGAGACATTTATTTAACAGACAATAAAAGCAATAACAAGTAACGAAATAAACACAGAAGTATAAGTATTCATAATAAGTACGATTCCTGGTGTGGATAGGTACATTTTCGACAAATATTATGGTAAATTTGGGCAAATAGAGGGGACTACATTTTGCTGTAAGTCGAATTTTTGTGAAATTTTTCGCAAAGTGCGCCATCAGGCAAATAATGATTACCTATCTTCCCTCATGGTTAAATTTTCATAAAATTACAAACAACAAGCGAACAGAGACGGCATGTTGTGATTAAAATGGCAGTTAGAGTCAATTTCATAATACATTCAACTAAATTATCTTTTGACTTTAACATTAGGTAAAGAAACTTTTGAAACAATATAAACAATGGTTGGATTGTTAGAAAGCTCCTTTAATTTTAAAGGGTACTTTACTTTGTCTATGCAATTGGCCCTTAATCATGTTATTCTTAAATTGTCGTCCTTTGGAAAGCCCAAAAGTTGACCGCTTCCCGTCAAGCAAAGAAAACCTAGCTACTTCAAGTTATTATTACGATTTGACTTACAGCCAGGGATATAACTAAGTTCTAGCGTCCCTCGACGGTTCTAGCCATCTTGAGGCTTGAAATTATAAAGGAACGATTCTTCACTTCGAACTTTTAGAGAAATGTTTCACTTTTACACAAACAAAACAAATTTATAAAAAAGCTGTCGCCAGCACTTCGGGCTGCCTGTTTCCACCCAGAGTCACACTGCCTCGTCGTAGCAATCTGGCGACGATAGCACTACCCGCACTACACAAATTAATTCTGGTAAATATCTTGTAAACTCAACTGACAGGGAGTGTCAGGGCACGCGACGTGGACCTGCATCCCTTGTTGCCAGTTTTCTCTACTTCAGGGGTTCCCCTAGAATCGGCTGTGACTCTCTTATTAAATCCGATAGGAATTTAACATTTCCGGCGGTCTCTCCGCGACTCTAATCATCCACAGAAATGAAAAACACGGGCAAAATGGAATTAATACCCCGGAGTCAACGCATATTTCCTGCACCGATAGATTTTCGATAGGTGCTTCCTGTGGGTTGTTAAATAATGCATGGAAATGAATTTGGAACTTCTTCACGTGCCTAGACTTATTGGTATGCGCGCCTCAGCTTGGTATAAAGCAATTTAAACTGAACGTTTATTGGCAGTTTATTGACGCCCCGAGTTATGTGTTCAAGACGGGAATTTCGATTTCAATATGAAATAAATATGCAGGGCGGTCCAACTTTTATGGTCAAAACTCCAAGAACTTCAAAATAAGTAGTTTTTTTCCATATAAACATGTATTAAATACCAACGCTTTTCGTTATCCAGATCAACAAAATTCAATATTTTCAAGTTTTCTTTTATTTTTTTCTAAAGAAAGACAGCTAAGGCGCAAACATCCTTTCTATAGGTACTTCCATCGGTGCCAAAGAGGCGGGGGTCAACCATCATAATTTGACGCTATTGGAAAAGTAATATTTTTTTACCTTCACTAAATTTTCCAATCAATTCCTATAAGAAGAGACTATTTTGACTTTTGCTAAAAATGTGCCGCTTTTTGGAAAAATAATTTGTGTGTTTTTTAAATTTTTTTATAGACGAAAATCAAAGTATGCCTAGGCTTTTGAAATTTTGCACAACCCAGTTTTTCATCATGACCAAGGTTCCTTAATAACATTTGACGTGAAAGCGACAGAAAGTGCACTTTTGACGGGCGATGGCTCCGCGTCTGACGTTTGATGTTTACATCTCGCCAAGGCCTACTTATTGAAAAAATCGTACAATAATGGGCTAATTCAGTGCCGATTTCTGAGCTTTTAATGACGATTTTGGGACACTTCACTGCCGATTTCAAGAAAAATTAGATTTTTTTTCAAAATTTCCAAGGCATAAATCCTTTCATTTCTCGCGAAATTGGAGTTAATCTTTATTTTACACATATTTACAGGGTTTCCAACTTTAAAACTGTACAAATCCGTAAAATCTTCATTTTTGGAGGTAATCACCTTAACTTTTTTTGTTTAAAAGGCTTTCAAAAACCGCTTCTTTTGACCTTCCTGCCATTTTCAAAATGCAAATCCAGGGCCGGCTGCGATTTTTTTATACTCCCAATTTTCACGAAAATCATTTAGCGATTTTTTTATTTAAAATCTGACCCCACAGCGTTAATCAGAACACCCCAAAACCCCCATATACCAAATTCGAACTAAAAGTATACAGGGAGTTCCATTCTGTAGGGTGTCAAAGTTGAGCAAAATAGGAATTTTAAAGACATCTGGAGAGTCAAGTTTGCCATGAAATCCCTTCAAAACAGTTGCTTGGTCAACAGAACCACTCAAAATGTTGATGTGAAAAGATTTACTACAAAAATATAGAGAGTATTTTTCTCTGAGCCATCTCAAAATTCTGAATTTTTATTAAACTTTATACTGGTCAGGAGTGCTCTGGAATCATTGAAAAAATAATAATAAACACAAAAGTAATTTATTTCTTTACAAAATGCCAACCAACAAACAAAAACAATTTAAATTATTGGACCTTTCTCAACAAAGTCACTGTCTAAGATGATACATTTTCTGTGCGTTTCCTGTTGTGGCACACCAGCCACCTTAACTGATATGGACTTACTGACTGGCAGGCTTCTGTATTTTTTAGATTTAGTTCGTTTATATTATGTGGAGCGGTTTTGATATACTCGATTTTTGACCCGTATAAAGTTCCAAAAATTCAGTAATTTGAGATGGCACAGATAAGAACACTCTGTATATTTTGTATTGGACCTTTGCACACCAAGACCTTGAGTGGTCCTGTTGACCATTTAACTGTTTTGAAGGGATTTCATGGCACTCTTGACTTGGCAGATGCCTTTAAAATTCCTATTTTGCTCAACTTTGACACCCTGCAGAATAGAACTCCCTGTATATTTTTTATTCAAATTTGGTATATAAGGGTTTTTGGATGTTCTGATTAACGCTGTGGGGTCAGATTTTTAATAAAAAAAGCGCTAAATGGTGTTCGTAAGAATCGGGGCTATAAAAAAATCGCAGCCGGCCCTGGATTTGCATTTTGAAAATGACAGGAAGGTCAAAAGAAGCGGTTTTTGAAGACCTTTCAAACAAAAAAAGTTTAGGCGATTATCTCCAGTACAGTTTTAAAGTTGGACACCCTGTATAGGATACTACATTGCAATAATTATTATGGTTTTCGTCGACCCAGGATAAACGAGCTGCGATCCTGTATTAGAGAATAACATTGAATAGTACGTATTCTGGGACACCCTCTATAGTCTTGTTATTAATTCTATACGAAATAAATATTATATAATAAAAAACCAATCAACCAAGCATTCGCGTTGGCCGTGAAAGATCTTGAAAAACTTTCGGCCGAGCCGACAGTAAAGGCATTCGAAATCGAAACCTACACACCCGACAAATCAGTGGGTAGCATTTTTAGCCCAAATGTTAATGTGGAGTAATGTGAACTTCTGATTCTAATTATAATGTATCCCACACCGTCACCACAGCCCAATATGTAAAACAAGATACTGCACATTGTGTTCCCACGTATACATTGCCCGAACTGGTTCACTCATGGGCGCCACGAAGAGACATTTTGTACCTGAGCGACGTTAGTGTTTACCAGAAAGTAAACTTGTTTCGCAAATCTCCTGAGAAATCTGCCAGAGAGTTTTATAGTACCTGCTGTGTCGATCGAAGAAAGAGTTCGGAATTTCAAATTTCCCGCACAACACGAATTACGTTAAAGGCCCCCCCTCCCATACACATACGGAGGGAAGACCAACGCCGGTTTTAGGGGGGTGCTAGGGCGCTAATAGCACCCGGCTGTAAATTTTAGGAGGCGGTATAAGCTGGGCTAATAACTAAAAATAAATCACGTTTTGTTGCTATGTCGCTCACGACGCGACACCTTCAGTTTGATCGTCGTCTGCAAACATAACATGTGAAACGTTCTCCTATTCGTCATCTTATTCATCTGTATGTTGAAGATTTTACTCCCCCCTGGATTTTTGAACCTTTCTAAGTGAAAACATCCTAAACGCAGAATATACAACATTGATTGAATATAAATTAGAAAATTGTCATGTAATAATGTCTAACATAGATACATTTATTGAAAAATATAATTAGTATTGTCAAGTAGCTAACTACAGATTCCACGAGACCTGGCTTTTCCCATACATAAGCCCAGGGCTGTATATGGTTTGGGGGTTCACGCTCCCTACATTGAGAAAATATGAAAAATACATTATACTGTTATGATTTTGTAATTTCCTATACCTCTTTTAAACTATCTGTGATTTATATTTCTAAAATTGTCGCCTACGGCGCATTTTAGTAACCAAACACCTCTGCTTTGTTTTGTATAGCCGGTTTAAAAATCAATGATTTTTATGGGCTCACGCACTAAAACAAATTTCATTTTCAATTTGAAACAGTGTTGTTGGCACACTTCTCGAGCATTGCAAAAAAGGGCCTAATCGCAAGTTTATGGCAAAAATATTCAATGCTTAAAGCAACCTTAATTTTGAAAGAAAGCGTTGATATAAGGTTTTTATTTTTTATAAAAATTACAAATGCACTATACAATACAACCAGTCGGGGTAAATACATTTTCTAAGTTGCCCTCCGTTATAACGACCTTTTTGCAATTAGAGCAGCCGCATCTTTATACTGGATATTGTTTTCGGCATTCTTCTGCCTCGATACTCTCAGACAATGGAGCAGATTTTCAGCCATTAAACGGCTTGGTGGTTGGAAATCCACTGCTGTGGCAGAAGGTTACACTGAGAATTTCCTACAAAATAGAGTTGAATCTTATGTAAACCTGCTAGAAACTCTATCATGCACCAGCGCCGAAATACCTTCTGTCCTAAACGATTTAAACCTAAATTTAAATTCACAATGTCATACAACTAATACTAATAATTCAATCTATACCTTCTATCAATTTTAGTATTGTAATATTTCTAACATAAATATAATATTAACAAACCGAAACCGAATGATGCAAATTAATATGATAATTAAATTTGTAGTTACTAAATGTAGTTATTAAATAAACAATAAAAACCATATTTTCTCTATTTTATTTAAAGCACATAGTCGACGGAAAAATATTGTAACTAACTCGTGTCTTAAACGGCTATTAATGATCTCGAAAATTAAAATATCTCGATAATTCATAGACCTTAGTAATATACTTGTTGGTTAAATAACTATTAATCCAAGAAAGAGTACGAACATAATACCTATGTCAAAATTTCTCAAGATTATGATATTATAAGTAAAATCGCACAATCCGTACGCCTGGCGTAAATAAAACCACGTGTTCAATGACGATCCGCGATTGGTCGGTAGGCTATAAAATTTCACCCGACTCGGCAACAGGGACGTGCTCGATCGCAAAAGTGTAGATATTCGGTTTTATCTTGTTGTTTTCAGCTATTTAGACACTGCCACAAATAATTTTATCGATGTTTTGAACCATTTTAATGAAGCCAATAATTCTTGTCTGAAATATTTTGAGTAAGACTAAAATTAAATAAAGGTGGTACCTCCGTGCGGCTATGGAGGATATTTCAACGCACGTGCTCTTGTTTACGCCAGGCGTAAGAGTTGCTCGATTTTAGTATAGGTACTCCTCTATAGAAGAAGACGCGTGGCTTTGCGACGTCATTTCTATGGGATACTTTAAATAGCAGAAATAATTTTTATTTATTAGTGAAAAGGCCCTTAGGTATCAGTTAACTATAATTGCTACTTACCCATTCTGTAGATTGTATAGAAAACAGCAAATGTACATAATGTGGGAGTAGAAGAAAAATATATAATATACGGAACAATGGTGACGGTCATCATCCATTCGAAAATTTCCAATTTCTTTCCTTACATTGTACACCTGCGCCAATGGAGAAGGCCATAACAATATCTTGGACAATAAAAGCCCGGTTTCATTCATAACCGTTTCCCTGGTGTAAGACCAGGTATTTTGCATGATTTGCGTTGCTAGAAAACAAACAACAAAACGTAGGTATGTGGTGCGTTGACTGTTTAAAATTTACGAACAGTCTGTAGGCCGTTGCATGTTGGACACGTGAGACATGACAGCAGGGCTTGTTTAATTGTAAAATATTTCGAAAGCACTGTTTAGACTATTTCCTTCATGTAATGTGAAAAAACAGGCTTTAAGAATTTGGACTAATCAAAATGAACTTTCAGCGAACATTGTGAAAATTGTTTAGGCTATTTCCCTCGTAGGTACCTACTGGTGTTTGGACCAATAATTTTCTCTTTTTATTACATTCAGCCAGCGTCCAGAGATATACTAATAGACTTTGGATTCAGCGGCACATTTTGTTGTGAACAACGAACTCAAATTTACTTGATCAAACTGGATCGTAAGGTTGACATATTAGTAGGTAATTCTCCAAAGAAAATTAATCAGCATGAAAGCTGCTAAGTGACTAAAATGACAACCACAATAGGCTCTAGGTACAACTTAAGTATAATATATTGTTTGTTGGATATTATTGGACATAATATTTTAAATTTTCTAGATATTTCTGATCAGATCAGCATGACAGAAATATTTGTGTGTTTTTACACCCATTTACTATAGAAAGAAGTTTGTAAATCGAATTTATATGTTTATCTGTAAAAATGAGATCAGTTTTGCACCAAGCATGCTTCTTCAACAAGCCCTCATTTTAATTTTTTTGCAAACAAAGGAAAAGAAGGATATTTAGACTGTAAACTAAGTATTGTGCAGTATGTATTCAGTCAATGAGTGTTTTAAATTACATAGGATCGACTTTTATGGATTAACAAATACGGAAAAGGGCAACAAAGGGCAAAATATGAAAATCGTAGTAGGTTTTTGAAATTTTGCACAGGGGTATAAAATTGCGAAAGAAACATATTTTTCTTATGAATTTTTTCGAAATTCGGTTAAATAAGCCCATTTTTCGGACATTTTTTTCATTAATGTCAAATTTGACATTTAAAAAAACTACTTCACAATATTTGATTATGTCAATTTTGGTTCTAGAGCAAGCAAAACCTGATGCCGCAAACAAATTTTCTGTAAGTTATTTACTAAAAATTTTTCCCATATGGTGCAGACTTTTTGGCGGGCACTGTATAGGTTATGAAAACCTTGGGAAAAATAATAATTCTAAGTGCATATGCCTCTAATGTTTTTAATATGATTAAAATGAAGACAGATTTGTTTGTACTAAATTTTTGCCAGGTAAAATGTTATTAGATTTTATGCTATACAACTTAAAATACGAAATCGAACGTCACATTCGCTGTCGGCAACCCCCTTAACAGCGCATGTTGAATTTGTTTTCGATTAATTTAAGACTCTATAGTTACTACGGAAACTTCAATGTCACAAAAATAAAAGCAGCGAAATCCCACTGACTCATTCTGGTGCATCGTTAGGAGAGCAAAAAAACCACGGTTTCATTTCCATTTCATGGGGACATCTAAATATTTCATCTATAAACCGGCCAGTGGCGTTCTAATCCATTCTGTTTAAAAAATTATTTTCTGTCGTTATTAGTCATGTTTCAATTTAAGTGAACGGATCCCAATACAGCAAAAACAATAATCTAAATATATACCTTAGTGGCCATTAGCATGATTGTATGCAGCAAATACTATACCAACAAATTATTTTTAATGCTTATTACGGGCAGTTAGATTCTATTTATGACTTTATTACCAATTTATCCGCTGGATTTAGCCTGTGCTAATGAGCACGGCCAATAGCTTCATCTTCTTTTCCAACTTGTACATACAGTATGTCGAAAAACGATTCCAAGGTATGTACGAAGAATGTAATCTATAATATGTCATAATAATATGTAAAAACTACGGGTGTGTATAAGACAGCTCACGTGTTGCAATGAATGAATGAATCGAATTAGCCTTAAAAAGGTCGTGTGTAATGTTAATCAAGTCAAATTTTAGCGCGTAGGCGAGAAAAACGCAGTTGAATGAACACTGAACAGCCGGTTGCCTGCTATGACTCTGTGCATACCATTTTCTTCACGTGCATATAAATTTCATGTTGTCACAAACAAATCTACCTATAAAAGCTGTGTTAATAGGATAAAACTGCCAAATACTGGACGCAAAGACAATTCGTTACCGTAAAAAGAAGGAAAATCGTAATAAAGCTGGATATTTAAAATCTGGGATATTTTAAACGTCACAAACTGACTTACCATTAACCACAGAATACCCCTCTATAACCTATAATAAGTCGCCATTTTTTTCGCCGAGTAGCGCCACCCCAGTCCGTAAACAACAATGAAATATGACGTCATGCTCGAGTCTTTAATACAGTGTCGGTCAGTGCTGCGGGGATGAGCGTGAAAACAGCCACCAGTTTCTGGCCACCGGTTTCTCGCGGGCGCCGTCCCGCGCTATGCCGCCGATAAAGTCGTGGTCTCTTATCCACCGCACGATTTCCTCATTCTGAGTGTGCAACTGGTGCCAAGAAATAACAAAATAGTTTTATTGCAAAGTATAGACAAAAATTGTACTGATTATGCCCGCCCGAATAACATCTTGTAACAAATAGAAGGGATAAACAAAATAAAATGGCAACTAAAAAAAGGAAAGTGGTGGCTGGGCTGAACTGTACGAGCTGCAATCGATTTTTTTGTCTAAAACTCATCCGCTGTGATCCCTAATGTTCCCCTATAAGTCCCAGAATTTGTTGCTCACGATTAACCCCAAAACAGCCCCTAATAGAAAAAATACATAAGTGGTGGCTGGGCTGAACTGTAAGAGCTGCGATCGATTTTTTTGTCTATATCTCATCCACTGTGATCCCTAATGTTCCCCTATAAGTCCCAGAATTTGTTGCTCACGATTAACCCCAAAACAGCCCCTAATAGAAAAAATACATAAGTGGTGGCTGGGCTGAACTGTAAGAGCTGCGATCGATTTTTTTGTCTATATCTCATCCACTGTGATCCCTAATGTTCCCCTATAAGTCCCAGAATTTGTTGCTCACGATTAACCCCAAAACAACCCCTAATAGAAAAAATACATAAGTGGTGGCTGGGCTGAACTGTAAGAGCTGCGATCGATTTTTTTGTCTAAATCTCATCCACTGTGATCCCTAATGTTCCCCTATAAGTCCCAGAATTTGTTGCTCACGATTAACCCCAAAACAGCCCCTAATAGAAAAAATACATAAGTGGTGGCTGGGCTGAACTGTAAGAGCTGCGATCGATTTTTTTGTCTATATCTCATCCACTGTGATCCTTAATGTTCCCCTATAAGTCCCAGAATTTGTTGCTCACGATTAACCCCAAAACAACCCCTAATAGAAAAAATACATAAGTGGTGGCTGGGCTGAACTGTAAGAGCTGCGATCGATTTTTTTGTCTAAATCTCATCCACTGTGATCCCTAATGTTCCCCTATAAGTCCCAGAATTTGTTGCTCACGATTAACCCCAAAACAACCCCTAATAGAAAAAATACATAAGTGGTGGCTGGGCTGAACTGTAAGAGCTGCGATCGATTTTTTTGTCTAAATCTCATCCACTGTGATCCCTAATGTTCCCCTATAAGTCCCAGAATTTGTTGCTCACGATTAACCCCAAAACAACCCCTAATATAAAAAAAATACATAAGTGGTGGCTGGGCTGAACTGTACGAGCTGCGATCGATTTTTTTGAATAAATCTCATCCACTGTGACCCCTAATGTTCCCCTATAAGTCCCAGAATTTGTTGCTCTCGATTAACCCCAAAACAACCCCTAATAGAAAAAATACATAAGTGGTGGCTGGGCTGAACTGTACGAGCTGCGATCGATTTTTTTGAATAAATCTCATCCACTGTGACCCCTAATGTTCCCCTATAAGTCCCAGAATTTGTTGCTCTCGATTAACCCCAAAACAACCCCTAATAGAAAAAATACATAAGTGGTGGCTGGGCTGAACTGTACGAGCTGCGATCGATTTTTTTGTCTAAATCTCATCCACTGTGATCCCTAATGTTCCCCTATAAATCCCAGAATTTGTTGCTCTCGATTAACCCCAAGACAACCCCTAATAGATAAAATACATAAGTGGTGGCTGGGCTGAACTGTAAGAGCTGCGATCGATTTTTTTGTCTAAATCTCATCCACTGTGATCCCTAATGTTCCCCTATAAGTCCCAGAATTTGTTGCTCTCGATTAACCCCAAAACAACCCCTAATAGAAAAAATACATAAGTGGTGGCTGGGCTGAACTGTACGAGCTGCGATCGATTTTTTTGTCTAAATCTCATCCACTGTGATCCCTAATGTTCCCCTATAAATCCCAGAATTTGTTGCTCTCAATTAACCCCAAGACAACCCCTAATAGATAAAATACATAAGTGGTGGCTGGGCTGAACTGTAAGAGCTGCGATCGATTTTTTTGTCTAAATCTCATCCACTGTGATCCCTAATGTTCCCCTATAAGTCCCAGAATTTGTTGCTCACGATTAACCCCAAAACAACCCCTAATAGAAAAAATACATAAGTGGTGGCTGGGCTGAACTGTAAGAGCTGCGATCGATTTTTTTGTCTAAATCTCATCCACTGTGACCCCTAATGTTCCCCTATAAGTCCCAGAATTTGTTGCTCTCGATTAACCCCAAAACAACCCCTAATAGAAAAAATACATAAGTGGTGGCTGGGCTGAACTGTACGAGCTGCGATCGATTTTTTTGTCTAAATCTCATCCACTGTGATCCCTAATGTTCCCCTATAAGTCCCAGAATTTGTTGCTCTCGATTAACCCCAAAACAACCCCTAATATAAAAAAATACATAAGTGGTGGCTGGGCTGAACTGTACGAGCTGCGATCGATTTTTTTGAATAAATCTAATCCACTGTGAAGCCTAATGTTCCCCTATAAGTCCCAGAATTTGTTGCTCTCGATTAACCCCAAAACAACCCCTAATATAAAAAAATACATAAGTGGTGGCTGGGCTGAACTGTACGAGCTGCGATCGATTTTTTTGAATAAATCTAATCCACTGTGAAGCCTAATGTTCCCCTATAAGTCCCAGAATTTGTTGCTCTCGATTAACCCCAAAACAACCCCTAATAGAAAAAATACATAAGTGGTGGCTGGGCTGAACTGTACGAGCTGCGATCGATTTTTTTGTCTAAATCTCATCCACTGTGATCCCTAATGTTCCCCTATAAATCCCAGAATTTGTTGCTCTCGATTAACCCCAAGACAACCCCTAATAGATAAAATACATAAGTGGTGGCTGGGCTGAACTGTACGAGCTGCGATCGATTTTTTTGAATAAATCTAATCCACTGTGAAGCCTAATGTTCCCCTATAAGTCCCAGAATTTGTTGCTCTCGATTAACCCCAAAACAACCCCTAATAGAAAAAATACATAAGTGGTGGCTGGGCTGAACTGTACGAGCTGCGATCGATTTTTTTGTCTAAATCTCATCCACTGTGATCCCTAATGTTCCCCTATAAGTCCCAGAATTTGTTGCTCTCGATTAACCCCAAAACAACCCCTAATAGAAAAAATACATAAGTGGTGGCTGGGCTGAACTGTACGAGCTGCGATCGATTTTTTTGAATAAATCTAATCCACTGTGAAGCCTAATGTTCCCCTATAAGTCCCAGAATTTGTTGCTCTCGATTAACCCCAAAACAACCCCTAATAGAAAAAATACATAAGTGGTGGCTGGGCTGAACTGTACGAGCTGCGATCGATTTTTTTGTCTAAATCTCATCCACTGTGATCCCTAATGTTCCCCTATAAGTCCCAGAATTTGTTGCTCTCGATTAACCCCAAAACAACCCCTAATAGAAAAAATACATAAGTGGTGGCTGGGCTGAACTGTACGAGCTGCGATCGATTTTTTTGAATAAATCTAATCCACTGTGAAGCCTAATGTTCCCCTATAAGTCCCAGAATTTGTTGCTCTCGATTAACCCCAAAACAACCCCTAATAGAAAAAATACATAAGTGGTGACTGGGCTGAACTGTACGAGCTGCGATCGATTTTTTTGTCGAAATATTATCCACTGTGATCCCTAATGTTCCCCTATAAATCCCAGAATTTGTTGCTCTCGATTAACCCCAAGACAACCCCTAATAGATAAAATACATAAGTGGTGGCTGGGCTGAACTGTAAGAGCTGCGATCGATTTTTTTGTCTAAATCTCATCCACTGTGATCCCTAATGTTCCCCTATAAGTCCCAGAATTTGTTGCTCTCGATTAACCCCAAAACAACCCCTAATAGAAAAAAAACATAAGTGGTGGCTGGGCTAAACTGTAAGAGCTGCGATCGATTTTTTTGTCTAAATCTCATCCACTGTGATCCCTAATGTTCCCCTATAAATCCAAGAATTTGTTGCTCTCGATTAACCCCAAAACAGCCCCTAATAGAGAAAATATATAAGTGGTGGCTGGGCTGTACCGTATGACTTGCGATCGATTTTTTCCTGAAATCTCGTCTACAGGGATCCCTAATATCCCCCTAATAGGCCCAGGATTTGTTGCTCTCAATTAACATTTTTCCCCTCAAAACAAAAAACGTTTTTTAAATATACATTGTTGGAAAGGTTGTTGAAAAAGTTAAATAACTGAAACTTGGATGAGATGAGATACAAGACTTTATTTTGCCTGTCGCTGAATTTGCTTGAATAATTTTAAAAAATCATGTACTTCAGAAAGTAGCTCCCATTGCCCCATTAACTTTGCCAAACTTGAAAAAAAAAAAATATGCGCGATAGTGCAAAAGTTACGGTTACTTTATTACCCTACTGTATATTATGCCTTTTGGGAAACTATTGTAATCCTCTTTATTATTTTGGGAATTTCACGAGCGTGTGCTATGGTTATTTTTATAATAACTCTTGCACAGTTCACATTGTCCGTTTGACAACGTCGAGCATTTTTCGTGCAACATTCTTTGGCAATAATTGCACTTCAAGGCTAATTCGGGTTCGACTTCGAAGCCGCATATTAAACATATATCTTGTTGGGATATATCTGCAGATTCTAATAACCCTTTTTGCAAATCAACACGAAACGTATCCATATCTTGCATTTTAGTGAGAGGTTCCCCATTTAAAATCTGCTTTGCGAAGTACGTTACGTATACCCCACAATTGTAACCGTCGCGTTGTGATATGTGTGGCGGTGTTTGTAGTATCCACCCACTCGAATCGGATACGTCCATGGTGAAAAGTCTCCATTTATCTAAAAATTTGCACCACTTTTTAAGCAAGTCACTGCCTCTGTTAAAATCTCTTTTTATAGGATTTATAAATCCAAAACTTTTTTCGGAAAAATTTATTACCGCCAAGGTCCAATGATCCCTTTCACGTACGGTAGCGATAATAATCGGCATTATCCAAATTTTATCTAGTGTGATGTTAGGAAGATCCTCAAAAAAAGATGGATCTAAAAGATCTCCATATTCGAATATTGCTAAAGTTTTTGACGTAGGGATTAACTCTGCTTTGGAATGACACATCACAATTGAATATAGGCAGTAGTCGACGGCACAGTCGGTTAGCCATTTTTTATGAAACAAAGATTCAAAATGTTCAAATTTCAATATTGTCGAAAACGGCGTCGTGAATTTAGCTACGACGTAGTTGCCATATGAGTTATTTTTGGCATAATACCCGATATTGCTAACGAGGCCATTATCGAAAAATTCAAGTGGACGAAAACCGTCTGCGGCTGTTACAAAAATATTTCTTACTAAATCTTCGTTATGGTTATCATCGCGTTGGACCCCTACACTATCCCAATGCCTTCTGGTGATAAAAGGTTCTGGAACTACAAGTTGAGGTAACAAATAGAACATGTAAAACTCATTCAAATGATGAAACATTTCTGATTCCCAGAACATATCATCTTTATATATTTTTTCTATTTTCATGCCCGCCCATGTCCAAATTACGAAATCACACCATTGGCGATCAGTGATATGAAGAATTCCTTGTATTTGATAAAAATAAGTGCTATTTTTCAGCAAATTGCCAGATTCGTCCAAATGTTTCAGCAACCTTCGTCGACTTGCTTCATTCGGATTGATAAATCGAACGTTATAAGGACATTTAACCTCAACAACGCCTACGTCACCTACCAAGCCGTCGGGGGAACCACCTAGATAAGAATATTTGGAATCAATTACAAGACCTACTTTTGTAATTTGACGTTTCGTTTTATTTTCGTAATCACGCAGTGCTTCGGCCTCGTACTTGATACCATGTTTCATTGCTTCGGTTTGTACTGTATTGTTACTTAGTAACATTTTCACCATATTAATTTTGGCAGTCTCGCTTCGGCATTTGCAGATCCGCCCGAAATTAGACGAGGTTATTCGTTTTCGCCTTTCCATAAACCATAAATTTGAATTTCTTTGGCCTTTAGTGTCATCGCTTAAAGCATACCTGTCAATGACTTTCAATTGATCCAAGAACCGTTCGCACTTGGTTTGTAAATTATTGTTAACCAACATCAGGTTCCGTGCCCCAGTTAAAAGTTCGATATCGTCTAATTCCATGTTGTCGTCGACTTGTCTCAAACGCAACTTATTTTTTTCCGTATCCATACTCGCCAATTTTCTTCTTAAAGCTAGTCCTTCGAAATTACTAGTTTTAGTTGGCAATTTTTTCCTCCAGGTTTCCTCTGCACTCATATCATTTATAAACGGTGGATCGTCGCGCGTTGCGCGAATAGCGCGAACAAATGTTCTATTTCGTGACGTTAGTGCAGTTTTAGGGATATTTAGCAGAGTCTCTCTGTATATAGAAATAACTCTCTTCCGAAGCATTCGTATCACCCTGCTACATTTTTGGTTTTCTTTGCCATCTAATATATAATATTTTACGAGCTTAAACCATGCTTCAGCATTGGCGTTGCTATGCCTACGGAAGTCTTGTGGGGTTTTTTCGAAGAGAATTCCTCCCCAAAGCGGCAAGAATGGTATGTATTTTCTCAAAACTACCTTTAAGAAAAATTGTTTGTTGTAGTAGTGGTTTGTTATGTCTGAAGAATCGGGCAAACGTAATAAAATGTCTTCTAATACGTTCACAAAATATTTGTAATAGGGACTATTTACGTATGTAGCTTCACTCGTGGTTCTGACATGTGGGACTTCATGTTTGTCGAAATTGCAGTCGATGTCTTTTTGTGGTATACTACCACAGCAAATTTTTAGAAGCTCTGTCAAACTTGTGTCGGTGTCGTCCGTACGAACCTTGCTGCATAATAAGGTAGCAAAATTACTAAACCAAGTTTTAAATAAGTCAACGTTAGTAATATTGAAACTAGCAGCGAGGATTTCCTTCAGAAATATTTGCTTTTGAGGATTATCTTCGTATTGATCTACGTCTTTTGACATTATCTTAAAAAAATGACCGCAACAAATTGAAATGAGGGTTATTCCATTTAGACATTCAAAATCTTTATAAATCGTATATTTAAAAGTACGTTCTAAGTACTCTAATAAATCCATTCTATTCAGGGCATCCAATACGGCATTGATAAGGGCATAACTGAAATCAGTTACCACTCTACAGAATAGAGGATCCCGTTTTTTAATGCTGTGATAAAATCCCCGAAAGCTTTTTAGCCACAAAGAAATCGATAAAGAATCGTGTTGGGAACTTATCATTTCCAATATTGGAACGATTCTGGTTCCGGTGTTCACCACTCCAGCATAGTAAAAAATACGGGTTTTCACTGACATTGGTTTCCGAACTACAGACCCTGTGGCATCAAGATGTAAGACAGGTAAGTCATTGTTAATCGAAGATAAAGTCTCGACAATTTGAACCTGCTCCTCACTAAATATATAGACGTGAAAAGGTTGTCCTACTCTCTTAACGTAATTTGTATTAAGTCTCTGCATTAATAGCATATCATAAATATCATCCTTGTCTCTGTCAAATTGTCCCAATTTTTCAGAACGAACCTTTCTTATTACGTTATCTGATTTAATAGATTGCAGATTGCCGTGCTCAATAATGCCAGGTTTAGCCTCGTTCACAAGTTTTTCGCGCATAACCGAAGGTTTCACGTACTTTAGCGTTTTCTTTGCTATATCTCGGGAAACTCCCTTTAAATATCTTGTTAGGGGTTTTACATGGTTAAAGTTTAAAGATGTGCTATATACGTCGACTGTATGATCTGAGTTATTTAAGGACACGTTATTTATTTTAATTTTAATTTTTTTACAATTATTGTGGGCACAATATGCATATACATTTATATGATCTTCTCGTTTTGCATATTTGTATGTCTTGAAATTTAAGACGCACGCGTTGTTTACGTAAGCAGAAATTTTTTTCTCGATCAGGAAAGTCCAACATTTTGGAATTAATTTATTCCCACAACAAATAGCGCTAAATTCTTCTGTCGAAATTCTAAATCGTCCCTCAAATGTATTGCATTTACCGTATTGTGATTTCCAAGTACTCGATCGTTCGTTTTTGCTGTTTTTTGGGAGTAACTCCTCGGCAGTTGTACAGTGTTTACTCAGATTAGCTAAAGCACTTGGTATTGAATCGTCACTGGTGGATGGCCTATTTGCCGTTGATAGATTGGCGCAGTTGAAACTTTCCGAGGACAAATCATTCCGTGGAGAGTTTTTAGAAAAAAAATTCTCACTAGAGTCGTGAATTTCAATTTGATCATCTTTATCGATATCAGTTTGCTCAAATTCAACCGGAACTTTCTCGCTGTAATCTGCCTCTCTTATCATTACATTTTGTATGATATTGACACTGAGAGACTTTTTACCAGGTCTTTTCAAGAAGCTTGAAAATCCTCTACTGTCACGCTTAATACAGTTGATAATAGCAAATCTTGACGACTTCTTGTCGTTACCAAAGATCAGATAAGATGCACCACTAATTGGCTCTTCGCCACCTTTTAGACGTTTTAATTCGGGATATGCCAAAAAGGGATAGTCTCTATTGAAATAATCGGCTAGCTTTTTACTATTGATTCTTGGGGGCTTTCCTGCCATATCGGAATACAATTTACAACACTGGCAAAAATTAATCGGTTAAATACAGTCTAATCAATGGCACAATAATAAGCACAAAAACAAGAAAACGTCTTTGTATTAAAAAAACTTAACGCTAAAGCTAACTTAACCCAAATAAAAAAAGGTTTCTTATGGCTCAACAGGAAATAAAAGAAGCCCGCTAAAATTTACAGAACAGCGAAAATTTCGCAGTAGAATTTGTGGCCGGGTTTCTGGCAGGTTCTGCCAGGTGGTCTTAAGAAAAAGTAAAAAAAAAAAACGACGAAATTCGAGAAAATCTCAAGAAGCAAAGTTGGTCGTAATCTCGAGGAGAGTCCGAATACCAAGTCTCGCGCAGAAATTCCGAGTTTGGGTTTTAACACTATACGGGACTTTGCCGGATTTCGAGCGTAAGGTGCAACGGGCCAGAAAAAAGTGAAAAAACGGCGAAATTCGAGAAACTCACAAGGGAGCAAAGTTGTTCGTAATCTCGAGGAGAGTCCGAATACCAAGTCTCGCGCAGAAATTCCGAGTTTGGGTTTTAACACTATACGGGACTTTGCCGGATTTCGAGCGTAAGGTGCAACGGGCCAGAAAAAAGTGAAAAAACGGCGAAATTCGAGAAACTCACTAGGGAGCAAAGTTGTTCGTAATCTCGTTTTTTCACTTTTTTCTGGCCCGTTGCACCTTACGCTCGAAATCCGGCAAAGTCCCGTATAGTGTTAAAACCCAAACTCGGAATTTCTGCGCGAGACTTGGTATTCGGACTCTCCTCGAGATTACGAACAACTTTGCTCCCTTGTGAGTTTCTCGAATTTCGCCGTTTTTTCACTTTTTTCTGGCCCGTTGCACCTTACGCTCGAAATCCGGCAAAGTCCCGTATAGTGTTAAAACCCAAACTCGGAATTTCTGCGCGAGACTTGGTATTCGGACTCTCCTCGAGATTACGACCAACTTTGCTTCTTGAGATTTTCTCGAATTTCGTCGTTTTTTTTTTTTACTTTTTCTTAAGACCACCTGGCAGAACCTGCCAGAAACCCGGCCACAAATTCTACTGCGAAATTTTCGCTGTTCTGTAAATTTTAGCGGGCTTCTTTTATTTCCTGTTGAGCCATAAGAAACCTTTTTTTATTTGGGTTAAGTTAGCTTTAGCGTTAAGTTTTTTTAATACAAAGACGTTTTCTTGTTTTTGTGCTTATTATTGTGCCATTGATTAGACTGTATTTAACCGATTAATTTTTGCCAGTGTTGTAAATTGTATTCCGATATGGCAGGAAAGCCCCCAAGAATCAATAGTAAAAAGCTAGCCGATTATTTCAATAGAGACTATCCCTTTTTGGCATATCCCGAATTAAAACGTCTAAAAGGTGGCGAAGAGCCAATTAGTGGTGCATCTTATCTGATCTTTGGTAACGACAAGAAGTCGTCAAGATTTGCTATTATCAACTGTATTAAGCGTGACAGTAGAGGATTTTCAAGCTTCTTGAAAAGACCTGGTAAAAAGTCTCTCAGTGTCAATATCATACAAAATGTAATGATAAGAGAGGCAGATTACAGCGAGAAAGTTCCGGTTGAATTTGAGCAAACTGATATCGATAAAGATGATCAAATTGAAATTCACGACTCTAGTGAGAATTTTTTTTCTAAAAACTCTCCACGGAATGATTTGTCCTCGGAAAGTTTCAACTGCGCCAATCTATCAACGGCAAATAGGCCATCCACCAGTGACGATTCAATACCAAGTGCTTTAGCTAATCTGAGTAAACACTGTACAACTGCCGAGGAGTTACTCCCAAAAAACAGCAAAAACGAACGATCGAGTACTTGGAAATCACAATACGGTAAATGCAATACATTTGAGGGACGATTTAGAATTTCGACAGAAGAATTTAGCGCTATTTGTTGTGGGAATAAATTAATTCCAAAATGTTGGACTTTCCTGATCGAGAAAAAAATTTCTGCTTACGTAAACAACGCGTGCGTCTTAAATTTCAAGACATACAAATATGCAAAACGAGAAGATCATATAAATGTATATGCATATTGTGCCCACAATAATTGTAAAAAAATTAAAATTAAAATAAATAACGTGTCCTTAAATAACTCAGATCATACAGTCGACGTATATAGCACATCTTTAAACTTTAACCATGTAAAACCCCTAACAAGATATTTAAAGGGAGTTTCCCGAGATATAGCAAAGAAAACGCTAAAGTACGTGAAACCTTCGGTTATGCGCGAAAAACTTGTGAACGAGGCTAAACCTGGCATTATTGAGCACGGCAATCTGCAATCTATTAAATCAGATAACGTAATAAGAAAGGTTCGTTCTGAAAAATTGGGACAATTTGACAGAGACAAGGATGATATTTATGATATGCTATTAATGCAGAGACTTAATACAAATTACGTTAAGAGAGTAGGACAACCTTTTCACGTCTATATATTTAGTGAGGAGCAGGTTCAAATTGTCGAGACTTTATCTTCGATTAACAATGACTTACCTGTCTTACATCTTGATGCCACAGGGTCTGTAGTTCGGAAACCAATGTCAGTGAAAACCCGTATTTTTTACTATGCTGGAGTGGTGAACACCGGAACCAGAATCGTTCCAATATTGGAAATGATAAGTTCCCAACACGATTCTTTATCGATTTCTTTGTGGCTAAAAAGCTTTCGGGGATTTTATCACAGCATTAAAAAACGGGATCCTCTATTCTGTAGAGTGGTAACTGATTTCAGTTATGCCCTTATCAATGCCGTATTGGATGCCCTGAATAGAATGGATTTATTAGAGTACTTAGAACGTACTTTTAAATATACGATTTATAAAGATTTTGAATGTCTAAATGGAATAACCCTCATTTCAATTTGTTGCGGTCATTTTTTTAAGATAATGTCAAAAGACGTAGATCAATACGAAGATAATCCTCAAAAGCAAATATTTCTGAAGGAAATCCTCGCTGCTAGTTTCAATATTACTAACGTTGACTTATTTAAAACTTGGTTTAGTAATTTTGCTACCTTATTATGCAGCAAGGTTCGTACGGACGACACCGACACAAGTTTGACAGAGCTTCTAAAAATTTGCTGTGGTAGTATACCACAAAAAGACATCGACTGCAATTTCGACAAACATGAAGTCCCACATGTCAGAACCACGAGTGAAGCTACATACGTAAATAGTCCCTATTACAAATATTTTGTGAACGTATTAGAAGACATTTTATTACGTTTGCCCGATTCTTCAGACATAACAAACCACTACTACAACAAACAATTTTTCTTAAAGGTAGTTTTGAGAAAATACATACCATTCTTGCCGCTTTGGGGAGGAATTCTCTTCGAAAAAACCCCACAAGACTTCCGTAGGCATAGCAACGCCAATGCTGAAGCATGGTTTAAGCTCGTAAAATATTATATATTAGATGGCAAAGAAAACCAAAAATGTAGCAGGGTGATACGAATGCTTCGGAAGAGAGTTATTTCTATATACAGAGAGACTCTGCTAAATATCCCTAAAACTGCACTAACGTCACGAAATAGAACATTTGTTCGCGCTATTCGCGCAACGCGCGACGATCCACCGTTTATAAATGATATGAGTGCAGAGGAAACCTGGAGGAAAAAATTGCCAACTAAAACTAGTAATTTCGAAGGACTAGCTTTAAGAAGAAAATTGGCGAGTATGGATACGGAAAAAAATAAGTTGCGTTTGAGACAAGTCGACGACAACATGGAATTAGACGATATCGAACTTTTAACTGGGGCACGGAACCTGATGTTGGTTAACAATAATTTACAAACCAAGTGCGAACGGTTCTTGGATCAATTGAAAGTCATTGACAGGTATGCTTTAAGCGATGACACTAAAGGCCAAAGAAATTCAAATTTATGGTTTATGGAAAGGCGAAAACGAATAACCTCGTCTAATTTCGGGCGGATCTGCAAATGCCGAAGCGAGACTGCCAAAATTAATATGGTGAAAATGTTACTAAGTAACAATACAGTACAAACCGAAGCAATGAAACATGGTATCAAGTACGAGGCCGAAGCACTGCGTGATTACGAAAATAAAACGAAACGTCAAATTACAAAAGTAGGTCTTGTAATTGATTCCAAATATTCTTATCTAGGTGGTTCCCCCGACGGCTTGGTAGGTGACGTAGGCGTTGTTGAGGTTAAATGTCCTTATAACGTTCGATTTATCAATCCGAATGAAGCAAGTCGACGAAGGTTGCTGAAACATTTGGACGAATCTGGCAATTTGCTGAAAAATAGCACTTATTTTTATCAAATACAAGGAATTCTTCATATCACTGATCGCCAATGGTGTGATTTCGTAATTTGGACATGGGCGGGCATGAAAATAGAAAAAATATAAAAAGATGATATGTTCTGGGAATCAGAAATGTTTCATCATTTGAATGAGTTTTACATGTTCTATTTGTTACCTCAACTTGTAGTTCCAGAACCTTTTATCACCAGAAGGCATTGGGATAGTGTAGGGGTCCAACGCGATGATAACCATAACGAAGATTTAGTAAGAAATATTTTTGTAACAGCCGCAGACGGTTTTCGTCCACTTGAATTTTTCGATAATGGCCTCGTTAGCAATATCGGGTATTATGCCAAAAATAACTCATATGGCAACTACGTCGTAGCTAAATTCACGACGCCGTTTTCGACAATATTGAAATTTGAACATTTTGAATCTTTGTTTCATAAAAAATGGCTAACCGACTGTGCCGTCGACTACTGCCTATATTCAATTGTGATGTGTCATTCCAAAGCAGAGTTAATCCCTACGTCAAAAACTTTAGCAATATTCGAATATGGAGATCTTTTAGATCCATCTTTTTTTGAGGATCTTCCTAACATCACACTAGATAAAATTTGGATAATGCCGATAATTATCGCTACCGTACGTGAAAGGGATCATTGGACCTTGGCGGTAATAAATTTTTCCGAAAAAAGTTTTGGATTTATAAATCCTATAAAAAGAGATTTTAACAGAGGCAGTGACTTGCTTAAAAAGTGGTGCAAATTTTTAGATAAATGGAGACTTTTCACCATGGACGTATCCGATTCGAATGGGTGGATACTACAAACACCGCCACACATATCACAACGCGACGGTTACAATTGTGGGGTATACGTAACGTACTTCGCAAAGCAGATTTTAAATGGGGAACCTCTCACTAAAATGCAAGATATGGATACGTTTCGTGTTGATTTGCAAAAAGGGTTATTAGAATCTGCAGATATATCCCAACAAGATATATGTTTAATATGCGGCTTCGAAGTCGAACCCGAATTAGCCTTGAAGTGCAATTATTGCCAAAGAATGTTGCACGAAAAATGCTCGACGTTGTCAAACGGACAATGTGAACTGTGCAAGAGTTATTATAAAAATAACCATAGCACACGCTCGTGAAATTCCCAAAATAATAAAGAGGATTACAATAGTTTCCCAAAAGGCATAATATACAGTAGGGTAATAAAGTAACCGTAACTTTTGCACTATCGTGCATATTTTTTTTTTCAAGTTTGGCAAAGTTAATGGGGCAATGGGAGCTACTTTCTGAAGTACATGATTTTTTAAAATTATTCAAGCAAATTCAGCGACAGGCAAAATAAAGTCTTGTATCTCATCTCATCCAAGTTTCAGTTATTTAACTTTTTCAACAACCTTTCCAACAATGTATATTTAAAAAACGTTTTTTGTTTTGAGGGGAAAAATGTTAATTGAGAGCAACAAATCCTGGGCCTATTAGGGGGATATTAGGGATCCCTGTAGACGAGATTTCAGGAAAAAATCGATCGCAAGTCATACGGTACAGCCCAGCCACCACTTATATATTTTCTCTATTAGGGGCTGTTTTGGGGTTAATCGAGAGCAACAAATTCTTGGATTTATAGGGGAACATTAGGGATCACAGTGGATGAGATTTAGACAAAAAAATCGATCGCAGCTCTTACAGTTCAGCCCAGCCACCACTTATGTTTTTTTTCTATTAGGGGTTGTCTTGGGGTTAATCGAGAGCAACAAATTCTGGGATTTATAGGGGAACATTAGGGATCACAGTGGATGAGATTTAGACAAAAAAATCGATCGCAGCTCGTACAGTTCAGCCCAGCCACCACTTATGTATTTTTTCTATTAGGGGTTGTTTTGGGGTTAATCGAGAGCAACAAATTCTGGGACTTATAGGGGAACATTAGGGGTCACAGTGGATGAGATTTATTCAAAAAAATCGATCGCAGCTCGTACAGTTCAGCCCAGCCACCACTTATGTATTTTTTCTATTAGGGGTTGTTTTGGGGTTAATCGAGAGCAACAAATTCTGGGACTTATAGGGGAACATTAGGGATCACAGTGGATGAGATTTAGACAAAAAAATCGATCGCAGCTCGTACAGTTCAGCCCAGCCACCACTTATGTATTTTTTCTATTAGGGGTTGTTTTGGGGTTAATCGAGAGCAACAAATTCTGGGACTTATAGGGGAACATTAGGGGTCACAGTGTATGAGATTTATTCAAAAAAATCGATCGCAGCTCGTACAGTTCAGCCCAGCCACCACTTATGTATTTTTTCTATTAGGGGTTGTTTTGGGGTTAATCGGGAGCAACAAATTCTGGGACTTATAGGGGAACATTAGGCTTCACAGTGGATTAGATTTATTCAAAAAAATCGATCGCAGCTCGTACAGTTCAGCCCAGCCACCACTTATGTATTTTTTTATATTAGGGGTTGTTTTGGGGTTAATCGAGAGCAACAAATTCTGGGACTTATAGGGGAACATTAGGCTTCACAGTGGATTAGATTTATTCAAAAAAATCGATCGCAGCTCGTACAGTTCAGCCCAGCCACCACTTATGTATTTTTTTATATTAGGGGTTGTTTTGGGGTTAATCGAGAGCAACAAATTCTGGGACTTATAGGGGAACATTAGGGATCACAGTGGATGAGATTTAGACAAAAAAATCGATCGCAGCTCGTACAGTTCAGCCCAGCCACCACTTATGTATTTTTTCTATTAGGGGTTGTTTTGGGGTTAATCGAGAGCAACAAATTCTGGGACTTATAGGGGAACATTAGGGGTCACAGTGGATGAGATTTATTCAAAAAAATCGATCGCAGCTCGTACAGTTCAGCCCAGCCACCACTTATGTATTTTTTTATATTAGGGGTTGTTTTGGGGTTAATCGAGAGCAACAAATTCTGGGACTTATAGGGGAACATTAGGGATCACAGTGGATGAGATTTAGACAAAAAAATCGATCGCAGCTCTTACAGTTCAGCCCAGCCACCACTTATGTATTTTTTCTATTAGGGGTTGTTTTGGGGTTAATCGTGAGCAACAAATTCTGGGACTTATAGGGGAACATTAGGGATCACAGTGGATGAGATTTAGACAAAAAAATCGATCGCAGCTCTTACAGTTCAGCCCAGCCACCACTTATGTATTTTATCTATTAGGGGTTGTCTTGGGGTTAATCGAGAGCAACAAATTCTGGGATTTATAGGGGAACATTAGGGATCACAGTGGATGAGATTTAGACAAAAAAATCGATCGCAGCTCGTACAGTTCAGCCCAGCCACCACTTATGTATTTTATCTATTAGGGGTTGTCTTGGGGTTAATCGAGAGCAACAAATTCTGGGATTTATAGGGGAACATTAGGGATCACAGTGGATGAGATTTAGACAAAAAAATCGATCGCAGCTCGTACAGTTCAGCTCAGCCACCACTTATGTTTTTTTTCTATTAGGGGTTGTCTTGGGGTTAATCGAGAGCAACAAATTCTGGGATTTATAGGGGAACATTAGGGATCACAGTGGATGAGATTTAGACAAAAAAATCGATCACAGCTCGTACAGTTCAGCCCAGCCACCACTTATGTATTTTTTCTATTAGGGGTTGTTTTGGGGTTAATCGAGAGCAACAAATTCTGGGACTTTTAGGGGAACATTAGGGGTCACAGTGGATGAGATTTATTCAAAAAAATCGATCGCAGCTCGTACAGTTCAGCCCAGCCACCACTTATGTATTTTTTCTATTAGGGGTTGTTTTGGGGTTAATCGAGAGCAACAAATTCTGGGACTTATAGGGGAACATTAGGGATCACAGTGGATGAGATTTAGACAAAAAAATCGATCGCAGCTCGTACAGTTCAGCCCAGCCACCACTTATGTATTTTTTCTATTAGGGGTTGTTTTGGGGTTAATCGAGAGCAACAAATTCTGGGACTTATAGGGGAACATTAGGGGTCACAGTGTATGAGATTTATTCAAAAAAATCGATCGCAGCTCGTACAGTTCAGCCCAGCCACCACTTATGTATTTTTTCTATTAGGGGTTGTTTTGGGGTTAATCGGGAGCAACAAATTCTGGGACTTATAGGGGAACATTAGGCTTCACAGTGGATTAGATTTATTCAAAAAAATCGATCGCAGCTCGTACAGTTCAGCCCAGCCACCACTTATGTATTTTTTTATATTAGGGGTTGTTTTGGGGTTAATCGAGAGCAACAAATTCTGGGACTTATAGGGGAACATTAGGCTTCACAGTGGATTAGATTTATTCAAAAAAATCGATCGCAGCTCGTACAGTTCAGCCCAGCCACCACTTATGTATTTTTTTATATTAGGGGTTGTTTTGGGGTTAATCGAGAGCAACAAATTCTGGGACTTATAGGGGAACATTAGGGATCACAGTGGATGAGATTTAGACAAAAAAATCGATCGCAGCTCGTACAGTTCAGCCCAGCCACCACTTATGTATTTTTTCTATTAGGGGTTGTTTTGGGGTTAATCGAGAGCAACAAATTCTGGGACTTATAGGGGAACATTAGGGGTCACAGTGGATGAGATTTATTCAAAAAAATCGATCGCAGCTCGTACAGTTCAGCCCAGCCACCACTTATGTATTTTTTTATATTAGGGGTTGTTTTGGGGTTAATCGAGAGCAACAAATTCTGGGACTTATAGGGGAACATTAGGGATCACAGTGGATGAGATTTAGACAAAAAAATCGATCGCAGCTCTTACAGTTCAGCCCAGCCACCACTTATGTATTTTTTCTATTAGGGGTTGTTTTGGGGTTAATCGTGAGCAACAAATTCTGGGACTTATAGGGGAACATTAGGGATCACAGTGGATGAGATTTAGACAAAAAAATCGATCGCAGCTCTTACAGTTCAGCCCAGCCACCACTTATGTATTTTTTCTATTAGGGGTTGTTTTGGGGTTAATCGAGAGCAACAAATTCTGGGACTTATAGGGGAACATTAGGGATCACAGTGGATGAGATTTAGACAAAAAAATCGATCGCAGCTCTTACAGTTCAGCCCAGCCACCACTTATGTATTTTATCTATTAGGGGTTGTCTTGGGGTTAATCGAGAGCAACAAATTCTGGGATTTATAGGGGAACATTAGGGATCACAGTGGATGAGATTTAGACAAAAAAATCGATCGCAGCTCGTACAGTTCAGCCCAGCCACCACTTATGAATTTTTTCTATTAGGGGTTGTTTTGGGGTTAATCGAGAGCAACAAATTCTGGGACTTATAGGGGAACATTAGGGGTCACAGTGGATGAGATTTATTCAAAAAAATCGATCGCAGCTCGTACAGTTCAGCCCAGCCACCACTTATGTATTTTTTTATATTAGGGGTTGTTTTGGGGTTAATCGAGAGCAACAAATTCTGGGACTTATAGGGGAACATTAGGGATCACAGTGGATGAGATTTAGACAAAAAAATCGATCGCAGCTCTTACAGTTCAGCCCAGCCACCACTTATGTATTTTTTCTATTACGGGTTGTTTTGGGGTTAATCGTGAGCAACAAATTCTGGGACTTATAGGGGAACATTAGGGATCACAGTGGATGAGATTTAGACAAAAAAATCGATCGCAGCTCTTACAGTTCAGCCCAGCCACCACTTATGTATTTTTTCTATTAGGGGTTGTTTTGGGGTTAATCGTGAGCAACAAATTCTGGGACTTATAGGGGAACATTAGGGATCACAGTGGATGAGATATAGACAAAAAAATCGATCGCAGCTCTTACAGTTCAGCCCAGCCACCACTTATGTATTTTTTCTATTAGGGGCTGTTTTGGGGTTAATCGTGAGCAACAAATTCTGGGACTTATAGGGGAACATTAGGGATCACAGCGGATGAGTTTTAGACAAAAAAATCGATTGCAGCTCGTACAGTTCATCCCAGCCACCACTTTCCTTTTTTTAGTTGCCATTTTATTTTGTTTATCCCTTCTATTTGTTACAAGATGTTATTCGGGCGGTCATAATCAGTACAATTTTTGTCTATACTTTGCAATAAAACTATTTTGTTATTTCTTGGCACCAGTTGCGCACTCAGAATGAGGAAATCGTGCGGTGGATAAGAGACCACGACTTTATCGGCGGCATAGCGCGGGACGGCGCCCGCGAGAAACCGGTGGCCAGAAACTGGTGGCTGTTTTCACGCTCATGCTGCGGGGAGGTTAGGACAATATTGTTTGATTTGGAAGAAGAGGATCTGGCCACAAATTTGAACATCCCATTACTTTTACCTTCCCCTCTTATTTACCCCTCGATGAAACGGAACCTGTATGAGGATAGAGGTACCTTATTGGCAAGTTATTTTAAGGCGTTTTTTATCTAACGAATCCGGAATTTTGAAAAAAAAAATCATTTTGAACGTTCCGAACAAATTACGTTGTCTTTGTAGTTTTCAAGTCTCAAGTGCCAAATCTTTAGTAAAATTTTAACGAGACCTTTTTATCAGTGTGCACTTGAAATTATTATTTGGTGAATTTTTAACACAGCACGATGATTTCCTAGGCATGTCCCACCACAATAATATCTATCAAAATTTGGAAACAAAGAACAAGGTAGGTAGGTAAAAATTTTATGTTTCGAATGTTGAAGTTAACAGGTGTTTTGGAGCACGTTTTGCCAATTTCAACGCAAACGGTTGATTTTATCGTTATGAAACAAGAGTACACTTTTGTTGCAAAATGAAAAAATACACTGAAATGATGGACCTGCAAGACCAAAAAGAAAACCTCAAAAAAGTTTGAGCAAAATTAATAGGGGTTGTTAGTTTTTAACCCTTTTTTAGGGCATTGTGTAAATGAATAAATTACCCAAACGCTTCTTCCAGTAAGTATATAACACATACCAAATTAAAAAAATTTAAGTAGCCCCGTTATTGAGATTATGTATAAATAAACAAAAATACTTTTGGGTCACCCTGTAGACCCGAATAACTTGGCAACAAAAGCCCAAATCGAAAAATTTTATATGAAAGAGCCCCCTTAAAATCACCTGCCGAACACCCCTTTAAAGTATTTACTATACATTCTGACTCACCCTGTATATATCTTTGGATTTAACCAATAAAAATCTTTTGAAATTTTGCTTCTGTGGTGATGCGGAAGTAATAAGCAAAACAAAATAAATTTGATAGAAATCCAATGTATTCGCTGTGTAGATTAACGGAAACTTCAAAATGTTATTTCTTTGGAAAATATTTATTGCACATGTCATTAAATTGTCCTATTACTTTAGTCTATACATGCTATTGATACGCATGCTCAAGAATAGGGCTGCGATTTTTTCGATATATCGATATTTCTTGTCTAAATATCGATATTGCGATATATCGATATTGTGATATATCGATACATCGATATTGTAATATATCAATATAACGATATATCGATATATTGATATTTAGAGAAGATAGATATATCGACATTCCGATATAGGTACCGATATGTTGATGTATCGATTTATAATTTAAAAAATGAAAGAGTAATGAAATTATTGTTTTCCGTCAGTTTTTTTTTTGTTTTACTTGTACACAACCCACCCAAGGGCAAATACTACCTCCACAACCACAATAATAAGCAAGACAGTACTCAAAACCACAGATAGCAAACATATGGAAAAATGACACACTGATCAATTAGGGCCCCCTAATTTAGGGGAACTCGCCATGTGTGATTTGTAAGTAATTTACCTTTTCGTACAATTACTATTGCAGGTTTCATTAATTTCGGAATATCGATATATCGGAATATCGATATATCGGGATATCGATATATCGGAATATCGATATACCTATCGGAATATCGTTATATCTTAATATCGATATATCGGAATTAGGGATGTACCGGATCGGGTATTTGGCCGATCCGGCCGGAACCGGAATTCCGGCCGCTAGCCGGACCGGACCACCGGAATTCCGGCCGGACCAGGACCTAAATAGAAGTATTTCAAATTTCAACAACTCAAAGTTATTTTAAAATTTTTAAGCAAGTTTTTTCAAATTTCTAAAAACGAAAATTTTGTTTATACCAAAATATTTATAAGAGACTATTTTCGGAAATTGGTAACATACAGAGAGCACGCAAAGGTTGGAATAAATTCGGTAAAATGTTGTACTGTTCGATTAAAAATTAAGCCTGCTTAAAAATGGAACTGAGCAAAAAATAACTACTACAATGTAGATACAGTCGTCTTATAAAGAAATGTCTAAAAACTTAATAATGTATGTTAAATTTAAAATTTATGAAAAAATTTTTTTAAGTAATATATTATTATTATTTGCGTACCGATACAAGGAAATTGCCTTTTTTTCAATGACGCTATCAAAAATAGTGGTTGCCATTTAAAAAATATATAGATGACGTCATAGCTTGGTTAGTAAAGACGTCAGAAAAACGACAAATATGTCAAAATATGCGCCTTTCAAAATTATGTCGGACGTGTCGAAGCATTTTTTTTAATCGCACAGTACAACATTTTACCGAATTTATTCCAACCTTTACGTGCTCACTGTATATGTTGACAATAAGTGTGGGCTTAATTCTGAAAATGCAGAAAAGCTCTTATTTATTCATCGCAATCTAAATAAAATAGATTGTGAATATTAGTTTTTGATTCAAGGGATTTTTATTTTTTTATGTACCTTGGTTTAGAAAAAATGTACCTATATTATTGCCTATTCCTTGTGCTGTTTTTTTTATTACCAAGGTATAGGTAAAATGTTACCATAGTTTAATGTTTATTTTTATAAAATGCATTTGTTAGAAAATGTGATTTGATAAAGTAGAAATGTTATTCTTGCTTTTTACTTATGTTTAACCTATTTCAGAATTTTCGAAAATTCCGGCCGGATCGCTATAGCGATCCGGCCGAAACGGTAGTTCCGGCCAATTGGCCGGATCGGCCGGATTTAGTGGTACCGCCGGAATTCCGGTACATCCCTAATCGGAATATCGATATATCGGCTATATCGATATTTTCGATAACTTTTTCAATAGCGCCCAGCCCTACTCAAGAACCGTCTTGGGTTCGCGAAGTCGCCACTAATTGCGCTTTCCTTAATTCCGTTTGGAAATCTTCAACTTTGAACCATCGCTACCGCCGCCACTGCTCCGGCGGCCACACCTCGCGACAAAAGGGACCCGTGTAGACACAACTGGTGCCGGCCGGCGGTCGGGTTATCTGCCGGCTCCGGTCGCCTGCTCCGCCGCCCGACAGGTCCACGGTCCGCTCCGGACCCATTAATAAAACAAAGCGGGCCGCGGGGACCGCCGCCGCCGCCGCTATAATGGTATTCGTGACACATGTAAAAACGTTTCCGCCCGTAATTGATAAAGCGATATTCGGCGGATGGCTATCGCGCCCCCGGACTTATGACGGTGGTCGAGCGGGGCTCGTTAGGTGGTCGGTATGGGCGTGAGAAGAACTTGGGACCGACGACAAGTCGAGCGAGTTGGTTGTGTAGCGCCGGGGACTCTTTAAAATAAGGGGGCCCAGCATGTCACAGTCAAGAACGTTAAACCAGACAGGATAGCTCAATCACGCGAATCTGTCCGCCGAGCCGCCCGACGTGATGACGTCACAGTTAGACGTACTGCGTAAACTCGCACCACGAAACACCCAATCGCGCGCTTCAGAAAGCGACTTGTGCTTTTTTTTAAGTTCATAAAAACAAAAAGTGAGCTTTAGATGCTTTTGCTTTATCGGATTTATTTTTTAAGGATTGTAAACAAGAAATCAATAAAGTTCACTCTTGTTTTTTGAACACGAATTTTTTATGACAATTTCTCCAACCAATACGAGAAAAAAGCGCATTATTGCAGCAAATGTGTTTTCAGAAGGTGCGAATTTTGCCTTAAATAGTTTTTATTATGGCACACAGATTATAATATATTTTACAGAATTATTCTGTTAATAATTGTGCGCCTCCTTTGATTACTTTGATTTTGAAGAGCATCTATGCATGATGATATTTATATTATACTTAATATGTGAATGGTGAGTCAATAATAAAAAAATATAACACTGATAAAATGCACCAAGACAAATTAAAACACAGTTGAAAACATAGGTAGTCATTTATTTATTCATAATTCATAAATATTCTAAACTATACTATATTCTTTTTTAAAAACTTCATCTGATTCCTGAATAATTGCTTGTTGGGGAATTCCAATTTCAGTAAGTGTCGCTGGGGAAGAACTGCCTTCTAATTTTGCAGTTTCTCCACTTTCTATTGCAGACAAATCAACAAGTAATTTTTCTATTTCTTCCTTTCTTTGTCTTTCGGTAAGTCTATCAGAACGTGATGCATTAGTTGTTGTCGAGGTTGTTGCAGTAATAGTTTTTGTGGAAGGTATTTTTAATGTAGGAACTGCGTTTTTTTTAAATGCTTTCTTAAAGGTAAGCCTTAAATTAAAAAATATATATAAATATTTATATTCTTGCACTTTTTAGATCGCTAGCTAGCAAAGAAAATTTTACTTACCTAATAATTCATTTCGAAGATCTCTTTCGTAGTCATTGTCTACAAAATGTTGTGAACATATATAGCTAGTGTCTTTTCTTTTTCACCTTGATATCAACTCATCACTTTGTATAGTTTTAGAGAAAAGGTCCTTTGGTTTCGGAAAAGCATGAAATATGATATTCTGCCCAGTTTGGGCTTTTGTAGCATAAGTGTTATTACACCCATATACGGCATACCTTGTTCCCTCTGGCCTAGTCCCCGGCATATTTTCGTGAATAGGACTATTCTGTAAAGTAGTATATTATCAACATCGTACTTTTATTATTAATATTATATGTCAAGAAATGCTCACCTTCCCTTCTGTAGTAATTCAAGTATCAGGCTCTTAGTGTCTCTGAATAATAATAAACACGGCACAAAAATCAAATAAAAACAACACACAGGTAAAACTCAAAAAACTCACAATAATAAAGTAAAACCGAAAGAAATACGATAGAAAACTAGAAAAACAAAGGTAAACAACGGGTGTTCCATGTAACCTTCACCTAACTACGTCTAACGGTGACGTCACGCACTCGGTGGGCGCCGCGAACATTACACCATTCAGATTGAGCTATCCTGTCTGGTTTAACGTTCTTGTGTCACAGTCACATAGGAAAAGTGAAGCCTTGAGGGGAAGTTTGTTTTCTGTCGACTCCAAGGAGACCACAAGGGGGCTGATACAAGGTTATGTTATATGTCAGTGTCCAACTGCCGTCAGCTTTTATGTGTGCAAGTGCCATAGATTCTTTAAAGGAGGCAAAATATTGCCCATCATAATTCACAATTTTTAACTTTCCTAACTTCCAGATACTCAGATGTGTCAATTAAAGGTAATGCGGCCGCCTGTAGTAGTCCCAATAAATGCAACCAGATTTTTCCTGTATCACCTTTAGTAATCCTACAATACGTGGGCATTACGTATAAGTACAGGTAGTTCAAAACAAAAATCGCATTTCGTAAATTTGCAGGTAGCTTCAGTCAGGTTTTTATCTACGACTACAAGTTTATTTTAAGTTTGTAAGGTACCTTGGGAGAGAAATACAATTACAAAAATTGTATAATGAACACCGAGAAAAACTACATTATTAGAACTACTAGACCTAATCTTACTATAGTCCATCCCGAAATCTGTGAAAGTTCTTTGGGTAAGTACATTCAACAAGGGAAGAAAGTTCAAGTATACATTCTACAAATGCATCGAGGAACCTGGTAACAAGGTGCAATAGCGACAAATTCTTAAATAAGCAAAATCAGCACTACTGACTTACCATACTTATTACTTAAATTTGTGGAAATAATTGCTGGAGATCGATTTCAACTATAAAATAAATTTCTTTCATTTGACAGTTGCCACATTCTGCACTTGTATATGTTACGGTTAAAGTGTTTACTTGGCTAGTTTATAGACTAGCTGGATAGTATACAAACTATCCAAATGTCTGGTTATTTTGATGGAAAATAATCTTTTCACTAAAATAGCCACGAATATTGGTTAGTTTGTATACTATCCAGCTAGTTTACAAACTATATAAGATTTGTCGCTAAAGTACAAACTACAAGAAAATTACACAAATTAGCCGGGGTTCTTGGCTAGTTTACAAACTATCCACAGTAGTTGGATAAACTGTGAACCTAATATTACTAGTAATACATAATAACCAACTCGTTAGTTAGTATGTAAACTAACCAATTCCCTTTGGTTAATTTGTCACAAAAGTGAGGTTATGTTTATGGTAAGTGACTGCTGCTGTTGTTTACTGGCTCTTGAGTCCCGATATACGTGTAGCAAGTTCCACAACAGTGCAACTTGCTCCAATAAATAATAATATTTTTTTGTTTGGTGGTTTCAATGTTTTGAGTTTTATTATCAATACTTTGTCACACAAAATAAATAGTATTTTTATGTTTTTTTTATTTAGTTTTAAGTAGTAATTACAATGTAATGTTATACCTAAATAAACTTTATTTTTTACAAAGAATTATTTTACCATCGAAAACTAAATTAACCAAAGGGAATTGGTTAGTTTAGGTTACTTTACATACTAACCAACGAGTTGGTTATTATGTATTACTAGCAATGTTAGTTCACACTTTATCCAACTACTGTGGATAGTTTGTAAACTCGCCAAAAACCCCGGTTAATTTGTGTAATTTTCTTGTGGTTTGTACTTTAGCGACAAATCTTATATAGTTAAACTATCTCGATAGTATACAAATCAACCAATATTCCTGGCTATTTTAATGAAAAGATGATTTTCCATCAAAATAACCAGACATTTGGATAGTTTGTATACTATCCGCCTAGTCTGTAAACTAGCTAAGTAAACACTTTAACCGTAACATATACACAAAATTGTCAAATCTAATTTTTAGAAATCATGGAAACCATTATTAATTTTTACTAACAATCAAAGTACCTGTTATATTCATAGATTCTCCAATAAAATGGCTTACTTGGTATCACTGAGACCATTAGAATGAGGAAAGAATAGGCCTCACTTTGGAAAGTAGGTATAATGCCTTACTTTAAAGAGTCCCTGTGTAGCGCCAAAGACCTAGGTGATAGGGGCCAGACGCCCAAAATTAACGATCCGCCAAGTCCGCTTTTTTGCACCTTTTTCAAATTAAACCGTCCCCAAAATTTTGAGTTTTAATAACAAAACGGCACTGGGGTATTGAGTTTTCCAGATAGATTTGAATATTCAAAGTTTTCGATCTCTCAACTTTGTTAAAAGTCTAGGGAAAAAAATTTTGGGCCTTCTTTCAGTTATTGTCGATTTTGGTTTTAAATCGTGGCAAATTTAATCTACTTTAAAAAAGTATGGGAAGGTTATTATAGAAAAAGTTGTCCTTCATGGTCAAAATCGACAGGAGGTACAAAATATCGATGTTCTCTGGATTTTTGACTCTTTATGACAACATGTCGAATACCAAATTTGGTTCATTTTCCTGGACTTCGGCTTGAGAGATCGAAAACTTTGAATATTTGAGTATCAAGCTCGCCGGTTGACCGGTGGCGAAGATAGGGGTCACCGGAAAAAATAAAAACTTTATAAAAAATTATGCAGTACTCGGTGTGGGTACGATTAAAAAAATACAATTTTTAGATACCGAGGGTGAAAATTATAATTATAAAATTATAACGTGGATACGCCATTTTGAACATCTTCTGAAATAATGAAATATATACATTTGTTTAATTTTCAACATTAAAAATTAACAAAAAAAAATCGCATTTATTGCAAAAGGTACTTACGTTGTTATAGGTAACAATTCGGCAATGTAGTTGAAAAGTTAAATGTTATCCGTGCCTCGGTACTACAATAATAGTAGTTTATGGTATAAGGATGAAAAACTCGTTCTTGTATCATACATTATTTTTTGTTCGAATGTGCTTATATGCAGGGTGTCTACATTTAAATATACAAATCCATAAAATCTTATTTTTGGAGATAATCGTTTGAATTTTTGTTTGGTTTTAAGGACCTTGGACCTTTATAAACTGCGTCTTCTGACCGTCCTAAAATCTTTTCAAAATGCACATTTAGGGCCGGCCGTGTACATCGGATTATTAGATCCATGAGAGCATCCAATTTCGGCAAATTATAGTATTGCACTATATCAGGTAGGTAATCCTTGTCCATGATAATTTACCTACACTACACAAGTAACAATACGATAACTACACAAACAATATATGTAATAATAAATAAGAAAAACACTACAATAAATCCCACAGATATCTAATAATGTTTAGATTGAGCGGCATACGGAATGACAGTTAGCGTCAGGGGTCGTCGGGTGCGGCGGCTTGCCACACACGCGAATATTTCCGCATTATTGAAGTTTAAATATTTATCGTATATGTTTCATATATTCAAAGTTTAACCAAAGTGTCACTTGAAAGATATCAAGGATATAGTTTCCAGCGTGTGCAGCATAAACTTACACCATCTTATACAGGGTTAACTATGACTTAGTACAAAAATTTTTACCACGTGCGCAGGGTGGCTTAAGAAAACATAGAAAAATATTTTTAGATTTTTTTTACGATCTTTAAAAAAACGGGTAAAGACCCCTATTTTCCCTGTAAATCCCCGCCTTTAATGACGTCATCCAATTTGGCTTCTGAAGGTACTGACAGCTGAAGTGATTTTCCGCGGTGTTGCCGTTGATTTAGGAACGGTGAAAATACCTTTTTACTCAAACAAATTTAAAAAATACATAAATAACAATCGATTTGAATCTGTACAGATGCAGCGCTATTAGATTCCCCTTACCTTAGCTCGTATCCGGACCGGTTCCTAGTCTCGCGGAAAGCTGAGTACCGCGACACCACAAGCTGTCTCCCTTAGTACCCCCGGAGCTCCTCTGATGAATTCTTGTCCACCATCTAACCTCTTCTGAAGCATAGATAAAGGATTTATTGTTCTGAAGCCTCGGCGGTATGAATTAAGCGACGTATCGGCCCGGTCGAGTCTATGAAACGTTTTTTCGACTGCTCCGCGTCATTTCACAACTTACTAGCTAGGCAACTAACTGTACATACAAGGTTTGTTCCAACAGGGCCAATAACCGTGCTCAAGCACGTTCAGCGCATGCGCACTACCCCACTGGCTGTTCCAACTGAATTATGTACCTACCGACACGGGACGATACACGCACTGTTCCAGCCGATTTGTGGATCATTTGTGTATCGTCCTTGTACGATAAAAACGGTGCCTGGTCTAAAGCAATAACCGCGTGTACTGACATGCGCAGTGTATGGTCGTGTGACAGAGATAAACATTAACCTCATATTTTTGTTTTTACGTAGATAGGTTTAAATCGATGGCTGGGATCGTGTTTTTTATTTCTTGTTGGTTTTTGGCTTGTTGGGTAGGGCGGGGAATCGTTGAACAATAATTTATTTTAGCAAGTCTAATTTTTCTTTATCTGCCATAAAAATTTGTGTACTAAGTGATAGTTAACCCTGTATAGGAGTCAATATAGGGAACACATTCGTAATAAAAAAAGTATTTAAGTGACAAATTGCATTAGTTAAAGCTCAAAGGTTGCAATACTTTAAATAATAGATCTTCATAGGCAAGCTGGAGACATTTGAATAGAAAAGTAAAATTTGCCTTTGTTCCACGAATTATTGCAAACGGGCACCGGCAACATTGCAATACCTTTACTCCTGACAGGCACGGAGGTTGCCACGTTTGGCGTTTTAGACAATAAAACGAGGAAACTGTAGATTTTAGCCTGAAGAAAATTATGCAACTTCGTCTTTAATTATCATAAATAAAGAAGGGTTAAAAGCCGTTATTTCATTTGTGACGTATTATGTTGGTGCATCTACTGTAAACTGAGTACGATTTTAGAGCAATTAAAAATATTGTCAAGTACCCTATTATATGCAGTCATATGGCCTTCTTAAGTCTACTCATTTACTCATGTCATCAATAAAAATTAACTTTTCTGGACTTTCCGTCGGCAAACTCCCGTCATCAATAAAAATTAACTTTTCTGGCCTTTGTATCGGCAAACTCCCCAATAATATCAGTAAAATCCTCAGAGAAAAAAGCAAGGATAGAGGGAGCTCAAGCATCAATATGCACACGTTTTTAGTCAACCAACATCTAGCGGAAATCTACCGAAGTAAACAAACATTACGCCCGTGTGTAAAACGTTTACCTGTGATAAGTTATATCCTGTCTGAGAAATATCAATTTGACAACACACTACACTCCTACTGTATACAAAATCAGTCAGTATATCCTAAATACTAATAAATAGTTATAAATTATAAAAAAAAACACTTGAAAACACACTCGTAAACAATCAAAGAAAATGACACCACTGGGGTAAACAAACAAAACAGAGAGATTGAATGCGGCGGCGGACGGCTGCGTTGCCACGTTGGTCGATTTGAAGTGTCTGTTGATGATTTTTTAATTAGCGCAGTTTAGTTTATTTTAAAATTTTCACATACAATTAAGTAATAGCGACATTTTTTAATTTAACGTTGTGGGCGGTGTGTCTGCATTTAATACCATTATTAAACCCGTCCATTTTGAAACGAAATTCTGTAAACACTCAAAAAGATGTTGGTTCTGTTTAGTTTTTTCTTTCTCCCTCCATCATTTGTTATTTCTTTGAGGTAAAATCTAATATCAGTAAAATCTAAAGTGCTGAGTCTCTGTTGGGCCATCGTTGATCTCGAGTAGGTACGTTTCGATAAACTTCAACAAAAACAACGTTCTATTTTTACGAGTTGCAATGTGATTAAATTAAACAGTAAGTGTCGTTACAGCACACTATCAGGAAATTGCGATAACCGATTTCTTGGTTATCGCAATTTCCCTGAAACGTAATCCGCCTTTTTGACCCACCCACCTGCCTGCGAAACGTGGAAACGCGTCCATAATGATATTTATTCCAAGAAATCGAATAAAATGTCAATCCCGATATGCAAAACGTGGCCATACTAAAACACAATAATTAAACTAATGCGTTTTTTTTCTGCCGGAACCGAATTATTTCCGCTAAAAATCAAGCGTTCGTGGAAACTTGTTATTGTTGCCTCATGAGGCTAATGTGTTTTCCCCGTAAACTATTTGGTGCACCCTCCAGGAATATCGGAGATCGATACCGTATTTACTCAACCTCGCCGGCGGCGTTTGAATGGGGCCATCATGGTAAACAGAGAATGGCCAGGTATCATGCTTCCTTGGGCTTAGGGCTTTTGTTATGGGTACCATTTTTTGCACCTAGCAATCAATAAGGAACGGGGATTTGGAATTGTGCGTAGGAATCTATTCCTTATTTTAGTATATGGTATTGTATGGGTAGATTAATCTCTAATCACTTAGGTACTTAAATTTAAGGAGTTATTTCAAGACAACTGATGGTGCTGTGGCTAGTGTCGTTATCCACTGACGTTTTAAAGTAAATGAACTATACTTTGTCTCAAAAGTATGTACTTATTATCTTTGTCTTTTTTGAAATATTTCGTTGTCAAATTTTATACAAAATTTATTTAGCATGAATTCGTGGATCTCATGATGAAATTAGACAGATAGAGGATCAGTGCAATAACAATAGTATATTATGGACCAAGGGACTAAAGTGCGTGTTTTAATACTCGAGGGATTAAGGGTCGCTTTAGTCCCATGGTACAGGGTGGCCCATCCAAGCGGAAAAAGTATGCTACGTGGAGACACCTTAACATAAAATCGTCATTAAAAAAATGAGATTGTAGTAAAAATTAAGGGGAATTCGAGGGTGTACCCTAATTTTGTATACGGGGGTCGGTAAAAAAGTTATCGCGAAAAAACATTTTTTGCAAAATAAAAAATATTTTTTTTTACCTATACATCCATTAGAGAACCTTTAAGTAGTATTCACGAATATTCAGTTTTTTAATATAACTTCCGGTTATAGCGGAAATGAAAGTAGTTTTCTCTATTTTACAACTTACACATTTCTCTTAACCATCACAGGATTCCTTTTTTAATTCTGAATCCAACGATATATAATTTGACCTATTTATCTCCAACCGTTTCCGAGATATTTATCAGAGAAGCTCCATCAAACTAGATACATGGTCTCATGGTCGGTGTCTGATGTTCGATCTGAGTAGGCCAAACAATAAAACCAAATTTATGACAAATCAAGTCAGCCATGATAATAAAACTGACAAGCGAGTAGGCTGAATGTTAAAGAGTTCTCTCTCGTCCTCACTAATTCTAAACCCTTTGTTTTTCTCTTGCTAATCACACTTCCTGTCGATCTGAATCTTCGACACAGCTTACATACCTATAAATGAAGCACTCGGAACATTTCTATTTGGATATTTACGAGAATACTCCCTCAAAGTTACGTATATTTTATCATTTTTGATGAAGATCTCTAAAATATCACAGCATTCTTCTTTCAAAAACATTTTTTAAACTGCAACTACTAACAGCTTCAGCAACAAAATTTTAGACTAATCTGACAGGTAAATAGAAATATTGAATTGACAGCCTACTCGCTTGTCAGTTTTATTATCATGGCTGACTTGATTTGTCATAAATTTGGTTTTATTGTTTGGCCTACTCAGATCGAACATCAGACACCGACCATGAGACCATGTATCTAGTTTGATGGAGCTTCTCTGATAAATATCTCGGAAACGGTTGGAGATAAATAGGTCAAATTATATATCGTTGTATTCAGAATTAAAAAAGGAATCCTGTGATGGTTAAGAGAAATGTGTAAGTTGTAAAATAGAGAAAACCACTTTCATTTCCGCTATAACCGGAAGTTATATTAAAAAACTGAATATTCGGGAATACTACTTAAAGGTTCTCTAATGGATGTGTAGGTAAAAAAATATATTTTTTTATTCTGCAAAAAATGTTTTTTCGCGATAACTTTTTTACCGACCCCCGTATACAAAATTAGGGTACACCCTCGAATTCCCCTTAATTTTTACTACAACCTCATTTTTTGAATGACGATTTTATGTTAACCTGTCTCCACGTAGCACACTTTTTCCGCTTGGATGGGCCACCCTGTACATACATGGGCTATTTTTTGCACCGCATGAACTAAAATTAAAAAATTCACAAAACAATATATAAAAAGAAACATTCCAATTTACTACTTGGCACCGCTGTAGCGAGGAAACTGTTCGAGATAGGGCAAAATGAAGTTCATATCTTAACTTTTCAAAGGCTACATAATGGTGCTGGTACCAATTGGTACCATGGTTCCAAAATTGGTACCAACCATCAGTTACACCACTGGATAGCTCTTGAAAACTTAAGATTGGAATGTGAAAATTAGTTTTTTCTTTTTTCTATCTCAACCAGCAACGATGCAAAGTAGTCAAAATGCCTATTTTCTGCTGTTATCATAGCTCAGAATCTACTAAGTAATTTAAAAAATAACATTCTTCATATGGGTTTAGAATTGTACGTAGAATCCTAATTTGTTTATCTGCTGCGTTTCGTTACTGTTTATTTAATTAATGCTATTGAATATATAGGGTGGTCCAAACTTTTAAAAACTGCTAGAAAATTTCAAAAAGGAGATTTTTTCATATAAACATGAATCGAAATCCTAAACGGTTTTCGATAAGTTCATTTTTTTTTCAAATTATCTTTTATTTCTCCTAAAAGAAGACAGCGAAGGCAAACATATTATTATGGTAGACACTCATTAAAATAAATACTATAAATAATAAAAATAATTCAGCCCATCTACTTCCACCAGTGTCGGAGAGACGGGGGTCAATCATCATATTTTTTTTCTAAAAAAATGGTACGCCACCAGAAAAGTAATATTTTTTGCCTTCACTAAATTTTCCATTAAATTCTAAGAAAAAAAATATTCTTGGCTTTTTTTAATGAACCGTTTTTGAAAAATTTACTTTTAATGCGTTTTAATTTTTTAGCAGAAGAAAATCAAAGTAGGTCTAGGCTCCCGAAATTTTGCACACATACTGAGTTCTCAATTCCGAACAACTTTCCTTAATAACATTTGGTCCTAAAACCTACAAAAAGGTTTCTCGATTCGAAAAATCATGTGTCCTGGGAATTTAAAAAAATATAATTTTTCGCACCAGGAGGTAGGTCTTACGACCAAATGTTATTAAGTAAAATTGTTCGGATTTAAAAACTCAGTAGGTGTGCAAAATTTCGAAAGCTTAGACCTACTTTGATTGTCTTCTGCTAAAAAAATTAAAAGCCCAAAAGTGAATTTTTCAAAAACGGTATATTTTCGAAAAAAAGTCAAGATTAGTTTTTTTCTTATAATTAATTGGAAAACTTAGTGAAGGCAAAAAAAAATACTTTTCCAGTGCTGTACCATTTTTTTAGTAAAAAATATGATGGTTGACCCCCGTCTCTCCGGCACTGGTGGAAATAGATGGACTGAATTATTTTTAATTTATAGTATTTAATGACTGTTTAAACTGTACCAAATAATATGTTCGCCTTAACTGTCTTCCTTTAGGAAAAATAAAAGAAAACTAAAAAAAAATCGAACTTTGACGCCCTATATGTAATGTAATGTAAAATATTAAAAACCGCTAGGATTTCGATACATGTTTATATGAAAAAATCTCCTTTTTTTTGAAAATTTCTAGCAGTTTTTAAAGTATTGCTGATAAAGTTTGGATTCGTTTTAGTACGTGGCTTAAATAAAAGCTTGTTTTTAAAAAGGTTTTTTATTTTCAATTTTATTTTGTGCTTTTTAGTGTACCTATTTGATTCCCATGTCAAGAGGGTGGTAAAGAAATTTAGTCCGCCATCTTGGGGCAGCCGCCGCATATTGGATTTCGTATGAAGTCATTCTTAATATTTTCTACCCGTCAAGCCCTGCTTTCATTTGATACCCATGTTGGGTATCAAATAGATAATCCGCCATCTTGGCGCGGCGGCCATATTGAATTTAGTGTGATGTCACTAACATTATCGTTTTCTACTCTTCAAGCCCTTTCATTTGATACCCATATTAAGGGGGTTGAACAGAAAATGTGATCGGCCATCTTGGCGCGGCGGCCATATTGAATTTAGTGTGATGTCACTAACTTTTTCGTTTTCTACTCTTCAAGCCCTTTCATTTGATACCCATATTAAGGGGGTTGACAAAAAAATACATCATCTGGCATCTTGAAGCGGCGGCCATTTTGAAAGTATACAATATTGAGTGTTGCATATTGTATTGTCACCGGAACTAAAGGTGTATGCAAAATTTCAGCTCGATCGGATGTCAGGAAGTGGTTCTAATCCAGCTTGCAAGATTCGACCCACACATACATACATGCTAACAGGTGAAGTTAAATAAAAGCTTGTAATAAATTAGGTGCTTTAATAGTTATGTGGCCTTTTGGTCGGCGGTGGAGAGAAATCAAAGAATAATCTCACAATTTCCACAATTTTCTTATGTTAAACAACTTCCAGAGGCGATACCTCAGCTGATGTCACACAGTACGAAAGGAAGTTGGACATAAAATTTACATCTAGTTGTGAACTGGTAATGTTGCACCAAGTGATATAAATAAAATGAAAGAAAACCGACTAGGTACCTTTATTATAACTTTATTATACCTATTTTATACAATTTTATTTATTTAAACTACTCTTAACAAATATACTTACGCATGTCATAATTTATATTTCAAAGCCACACAAAATATCTCTAGGAAGCAAACATTTCAGTACAAACTGAACAGCTTGGAGGCAAGGAATGACGTAACATGTTGCATTTTGTAGAATCTCAAGGTAACATGATTCATCTTTCTTGTTAGTTTCTCGGCGGGTAATTTAATTACTCCAAATTGTACAGCTTGTCCCAGATCCATAATAAACTAATATTTGGCAATTTACCACAGTCACAGTCATTTCTTTGAAACATTCTGTAACCGAAAATGTCAGCCTTGTTTCAATAAAACTTACCCAAAATCCATAATACGTTAGATGGTTCTGCCATTATGTTCATAATAACTTTTTGGCTTTACTGTAAAAAAAAATGCGCTAGCAAATTAAAGTAGAAATTTTGGTAGTTAGCTAAAAATGTTCTCAGTTCTTAACTGGTTGTGGCAGATCATAGATCTCTACATGTACATACCTACATTTTTATCCAAGATTCCAAGGTAAAATCGCATTTAGACGAATTGTATTATGATGAATTCTATTTATTTTATGCGTATAGTTCTGTGTTCCGCGAAATACGGGATTTCCAAAAGTACAATAGGATTTTTACGTCCTGCCATTCATTTTACTAATCCGATGAGACGAATTGAATAATAATATTGTGGTCGTGGTTGGGTCTAAAATAGGAGTTTATTGTTTATTTTAATTAATTGAATTGTTTATTATGTTTTATTGGCATAATGATTATACGTATCGAACTTCAGACACTATTGAATTCGCAGAAATAAAAATACGTACAATTGTTAACAGTTTATGGTTTTTACGAGATTTAACGTAATATAATGTACTATAATATATTTTATTTTCTTGCAGGTACGTATCTTGAGCAAAATCGAAACTGCAGTTACAAAAAGCCAGTGTCAAGGTAAATGTACCATCTATTTTATTATTTATAACATAACATGTTTATAATAGTAGAGATTTATTTTGTTGTTGTTACCAATTAATTTTGAATATCTTTTTTCACTTCTGTTTGGCTGGCCAAAACTTGCAGAACGTATATTTTTTGTCTATATCGATTTAAAAAACAAACAAATTGAATCTTTGAGATGTTCGTTACAAGCGAAGATCAGATAAATCATACAATAATAAACATCTGATAGTTCACGTAAACTGTTCTTTCCTGCTGGCTGTTCGTAGAAATTTTTCAGGTTATTTTTTCGGGAAACAGTAATCTGTGCATGGTTTTAAGAACGCGGTTTTCAGGAATAGAAACACATTATTTTAATCAAAGATTTATACCAGATATTTAACTTTAAAATAGATAAACTCTAAAAACCGGCAGTCTGGTTCCTAAAAAGTAATAGGTACTTACTTAGTTTATTGCAAAAACCAATAATTTACGTTACAAGATCGGAAAGTAGTATTTTGCAGCAGGTCGAATCAAGGAGAGACCGACCCAATGATTTAAACTCGTTTTTTCATTACTTTTTTGGTAAACTTTCTAACAAAAATACCAGATTTCTGGAAGTTGAAATTGTTTTATGTTTTTTTTTTTTGTTATTTTATTGCACTCTGTGTACCAAATTATAAGTTAATATCTTTTGTCGTTTCTTAGATATGTATATTATTTAAAAAACCGTTTAAAGGAATAAATTTTAACACCCTGTATCTTTTTTATTTTTAGTTTCATTTATGACATTTACAGTTGGGACATCCTGTACGTATATTTTTCTCAATGATACTATACTATTCAATTTTCACGCTTAACTACGAAATCATTGGATATTATTTGGTTTTGTCTCGAATCTCGAATCATTACAAAATAATCCAACCCAGAGTAATAACTGGCATTGCATGTCGTTTTGGTTTTCCCACGAGACAATAAATAGAATAACCGGTAGTCGGAGTCTATTTAATATAAATAATGGCAGTAAGTAATTCAGAATTCTCACAGACTTCACATTTTTACTGAACTAGTTTTTCCTTCGCATGTCTTCAGGTAATGTCCAGCGCTTTGCGCGCTTGACGTGCCACATATTTCCAGTTTATTTCAACCATTTTATGCAGTTAGCGTTTAAAATACTGCATATTCCAACAAAACCTGTCTTTGTTTTTGTCAGCTTGATTATATAGGATTAGGTTACAGTACCTACCTACTCCGAATGTTTGTCTTGCTTTTCAATTATTCTTCTCTATATTTTTCTATTAGGTACTTTCGAAGATATGGGGATATTTTTTATGAGGGATGATGTAGGTTGTATAGGTAAAGAAATAATACGCGTCTCCAAGCCAAAATAGTATATTTCATTAAGAGTCTGGAAATAAATATTTTTCCGTGCGCGCGTGACAAATTCCCGTGTAAGGCTAGATTTTGGTAAATCTAGCACTTCCGGTCATACCGGAAGTCGATATCAACTTTCTTATCTCAAATAGAACACCCTGTATATTATTGCGTTTTTGGATTCTAGGCATCATTTTGGAACAAAAACATGCAACATGTCCTATGTCTAAATCCAACCGTTTTTGAGATATTTGCATTTTTCCGAAAAAAATTACAGGTGCAGACCTAAAGTCAATTAGCAATTTATACGAGGAACCGCGAAATTTCAAAACGAATTTTTGGCATCGTGTAACAGAAGCCCTGACCTAGTGATCTCTGCTGAGAAATAAATCCGTTCTTATACAGGGTGTTCACAAAATATGAATAAAAATTACATTCAAAATGTGCTTAAAACTCGAAATTTTCAAATGGAAACCCCCATTTTTTTTAATGCGATCTTATTCTCCTTTAAAAATGATAACAACTTTGTTTAAGGTTTCCTATACCTAAATGCTGTAATTTTCGGTTAATTTACGAAAAACCCACTTCGCCCATAAAATGCGGGGTTTGCTTAACGCTTGGAAAATCATATTAGCCCTGGACGTCGGAAAGACAATCGCGGCTGAGGAAATGTCACTTGGTTTATAAATTATTGTCAACAATAACGAAGATTATGTATTCTCCGTAGATAATAAACAAATTTAAATAATCTTCGTTTGTGTAATTTAAGCGCACCGGCATTATTGTTGACAATCATTTATAAACCTAGTGACATTTCCTCAGCCGCGATTGTCTTTTCAACGTCCACGGCTAATTATGATTTTCAAATCGTTAAGCAAACCCCGCGTTTTATGGGCGAAAAGTGAGTTTTTCGTAAATTAATCGAAAATTACTGCATTTAAGGAAGCCTTACACAAAATTGTCATCATTTTTTGTGGTGAATAAGATCGCATTAAAAAAAATGGGGGTTTCCATTTGAAAATTTCGAGATTTAAGCACATTTTGAATGTAAGTTTTATTCATATTTTGTGAACACCCTGTATAAGAACGGATTTATTTCTCAGCAGAAATCACTAGGTCAGGGCTTCTGTTACACGATATCAAAAATTCGTTTTGAAATTTTGCGGTTTCCTGGTATAAATTGATAATTAACTTTAGGTCTGCTACTGTATTTTTTTTTCGGAAAAATGCAAATATCTCAAAAACGGTTGGATTTAGACATAGCACATGTTGAATGTTTTTATTCCAAAATGATGCCTAGCATCCAAAAATGCAATAATATACAGGATGTTCCATTTGAGATAAGAAAGTTGATATCGACTTCCGGTATAACCGGAAGTGCCAGATTCACCAAAATATTTTAGTTGAGCAGCGCCCATCCGCATTGGTGAGGTGCCAAATTTTCAGAATTTTCCTACTTTTCGTTTTCCATATACAGGGTGAGTCACATCTAAAGGCAGAGCCGAAAACACAAGGTAGAATTCGCTAAAATAAGCACATATGCTTAATAAACATTAGCTCAAAAACGCTTGGTTCTCCATATACAGAGTGTTGAAACTTTTCCAAATATTTTTTAATTTTTTTCTAGCCCGTTTAGGAATTATTTTATACATATTATGGGTTGTCATTTTGTGCAATAATTTGGCCCTGTTCAGATGAGCAGCGGCGTAGATACAAATAATTTTATTTTAAATGCCAGCATAATCACCTTGACACTAGTTTAAAAAATCCGAAATTACGAAGAAACTGTATCAGAAATAAAAAAATACCAAGAGGCACTTTTTGTTCCAAATTAAATAGGCTATCCAAAAAAGGCACAATTTTTGGTTTTGCACAGGGCCGTACTACTTTTTTTCTACAATTATTTACAGTAACTATTTGTACCTACGCCGCTGGTGATCGGAACGGGGTCACATTATTCCACAAAATGGCAACCGTCCAGTGTATAATGTGTACCAAATTTGGTTGGATTTCCTAAATGGGATCGAATGAAATTAAAAAAATATGTTATTTTTGGAAAATTTTCAACACGCTGTATATGGAGAACCAAGCTTTTTTGGGCTAATGTTTATTAAGCATATGTGCTTACTTTAGCGAGTTCTATCTTGTGTTTTCGGCTCTGCCTTTAGATGTGACTCACCCTGTATATAGATTGATGCAGTTCGTGGTGGGCCACCCTGTAGTGTTTGGTATGTATGATGCTTTTCCATAAATTATTTCAAACGTGCTTTGTTGTAAATTAGTTATTGTCAGATAAGGTGAATAAAACGTCAAAAATATTACAGAAATGTATCTCTAAATATTGAAACACTTACGAATTAAAATACAAAATAGGTATATGTTAAATATCAGAGAGCATATAGAGTTTCTTAAATTTAGTTTACTTTGCTGTATACAGTAGTCTCTAAAAGGTGAACATACCATAACGTGAACATCCGAAAACATGAACGTCTGGTTTCGTTCCTCTGCATACTCTAAAACGTGAACGATAAAAATTTCGTATTCTCAAACGTGAACATTCGCGAAAAAAAAACCGGAAAAAATGATCGAATCGCATTTTGTATTCCGCTTTATTATTGTTGGGCTTATTGCCCAAGAAACAAGCTGCAGCAGGGACAGGTTAGTGTTTGGGTTGAATTCTGTTAATACAATTGCATTTATTCCAATCAAAAATAGAGTAAATCACAATGAAGCAATTATCTTCTTTAATAAAGGGTTGGAATGGGCTGAACAGAATAATATTGACCATGACGATATTCAGGTCTTACGAAGACAATTCAAAAATCGTCCCGATAATTGAGTTTATTGGACTTTTTTACTAAAAAATAAGTTGTGTGCACTATAATACGCGCCATTTTTTAGTTAATATTTTTAGTTTAGGCATTTTGCATAATAATAAAGATTTATTTTTATATTTCTTACGTTTTAATATTTATTGTAGTTACCATATTCTGTAACGTGAATTATTCGAAAACATGAACACGGCCGTCCTTAATTAGTTCACGTTTTTGAGACTATACTGTATTTCTATTTTAAAGCCATATATTCGGTATTTTTATTCAGCGCACGGAAAGTTTTTCCATGCGCTGTTTCCCCATCTTTCATTATTGATAAAACTAAAAAATGTTTTTATTATACTTCTTTGAAAACACCTTATTTTCATCTGTTTTAGCAATAATGAAATATGGGGTTTTTCGGGCTAACGCACGGAAACAGCGCATGGAAAAACTTTCCGTGCGCTGAATAAAAATACCGAATATATGGCTTTAAAATGGAAATATACAGCAAAGTAAACTAAATTTATGAAACTCTATATGCTCTTTGATATTTAACATGTACCTATTTTGTATTTTAATTCGTAAGTGTTTCAATATTTAGATACATTTCTGAAATATTTTTGACGTTTTATTCACCTTATCTTACAATAACTAATTTACAACAAAGCACCTTTGAAATAATTTGAGAGTAACCATGGAAACGCATCATACATACCAAACACTATATTGTCTGCATTGTTTATTTTTTGTCAATTAAATTTATTATAATATGCCGATAAAATGTTTTAAGTTTCCGTTTTCAAAGAAGTATAATAAAAAATATCGTTCATTACACGTCCAGAAATAGATTTTTCCGTGCTTGCATGACTTCCAGTGTTCGGCTGCGCCTCACACGGGAATTTGTCACGCGCGCAGGGCAAAATCTTTATTTCCAGACTCGTAATGAAATATACTATTTCCCACCAACAGACCACTTTTGTTACAGCACTCGAAAGCCCTAATTTTTTTTATTATTATCTTGCCTTAAAAAGTTACTGTTCAAAAACACATTAAAATATTAATTTTTGTTAATCACTATTGCCAGGGATGGCGTACCTACAGTTTTCAATGATTTTATTTTTGAGGACATTTAGACGGAGAGCTGGCTACGTAGGAGTAGGGGTCACTCGGTAAAGTGGGAATTTGATCATTTATAGGTTCCGTTGTTTTGTTACTGACATAGCGAGAGGCGGGCGGGCAGAAGGCACCCTGGAAGAATAAAATGAGGGTAGGGGGTTAAACATGCAATCTTTTTTTGTAAAAAAATTGTTAAGGTAAAGTGTTGAAAATTTGCAGGATAATCGGAGATAGTGCAAATAAGTAGAGAAAAAATTGGCAGAAGGCTAGGTGGAAAATAAACAGTCGTCAGAAGGCGCTAATGTTGCAAAAATTTTGCAACAATTATGTGACTGAGTAAACTTCTGCCAATTTTTACATTTATTCTGTAACTCAAAATAACACTAGTTGCAAAACGGCACAAGGCTAGTTGTAAGAATTAGGGAGATATGGCAAATAGTAAGTGCGTCAGTGGCCCACTCGAATATAATTACTTTACCTTATATATTATATTTTTCTTGAAATCGGCATTAAAATGTCCCAAAATCGTCATTAAAAGCACAGAAATCGTACAATAATGTAGCCCATTATTGTACGATTTTTTCAATAAGTAGGCCTTGGCGAGATGTAAACATCAAACGTCCGACGCGGAGAAATCGCCCGTCAAAAGTGACCAAATATTCAAAACCCGGCCGATAAAGGCTCATTTAACTTTTCGTATACATTGCGAAATTGTTTCCTATAGAGGCGCAATCCTTCAGTATACATATTTTAGTAAATTTGAGTATCGATAGATTTGTTGTGTAGGCTGCACAAGAAGCAGCAGTTTGGTTTTTCTGTTAGAAGGTGCCGTACATCATTATACTTGTCCTAGGTAGAGCGATCGGTAAAGTCAAGCAACGCCGCGCGTAGTCGGTTCGTGGACGGGTGATCCATTATTATTATTTTCTTGCCTAATAAAACATTTTTTTTCCGATTTTAAAAAAAATATAATATGTACCTCGGCACTGAAGTTCTTTTTATGACTCATGTGGTTTATTTGCCTCGGCCAGAGGCCTCAGCAACTAAACTCCACATGAGTCATAAAAAGTTGAACTTCAGTGCCTTGGTACATAAATAACTATTATTTCATCAAGTACATTTCTGGTAATTTGTCAGCATATTTTTCGCTAAAAAATTAAAACGCACAAAAATCAAAGTAGACTTAGGATTTTGAATTTTTTCACATCTAGCCCGTTTTTCATTGTGAACAAGTTTTCTTAATAAAATTTTGATGAGAAAGCTACACAAAGTGCACTTTTCTAAAAAAAGGGAAAAATGCCAAAAAATCAAAGTAAAGACTATCGAAATTTCACAAACCTACTTAGTTTTTTATTCTGAACAAGTTTCCTTAATAACATTTTGCCGTAAAACCTACAAAAAGGACACTTTACTGATGTGGGAAATTAGTTTCTTCATAATTTCCAAGGCATACGTGATTTTTCGAAATTATGTCACAAATTAGTTTCCAACCAAGCAGGGCTGATCCACAGAAGCTCAAATTGCAAATCGAATTTTTTTGTTATTAGCACCTTTTTTGAACACAATCCCTGAGCACACTGTATATTACCGCAGAAAACTGTGGTATTACTGTGGTACCTATTACTTAATATATTATTTATGAACAAAAATTCCTTATTTTTTTTGTCAGGGAAAACACTTCTTGGATAATAAAAATATAGATTATAAAAATTCATGGCAATCACGTTTCTTAGAGAAAGTGATCTGGCAAACATTAAATCTAAGCGGTTTTTTTCTTAATATTAGGTAGGATTATCTGAGATATAGGATTACCTGAGATATAGGAAGCTAAAAATAACTGAATACTTTTAGAATACTAATAGAAGATTAAATCTGACGATGAACTCACAGTTTCATTTTTTAGACATATCTTTGGAAAATCCTGTATAGGAAAAATAGGGCTAACCAACTCTCCAAAATCTAAATTTTCTGATATATTAAAACCAAAAGAATTCTCCATTTGTGTCAAAATAATTTATGATGTATACCTACCCCTACAATCGGCCGCAATGGTCGTAAGGATTATCCTCACGATTTACGTGAATATTTGCGCCCGTGTGTGCTCTAGAAACTAATTGGACAACATTTTACCCCTTTGTCGGGCCGTGTCGATCGTCCAATTAACACTGGGCCGGTGGGCCCTCGCTTATAACTTATTTCCGTCGGGCAGACCGTTTTTTCATCCTCTCCGGTCGAAATTAACTTTTGTCCGGCTCGATTTCGTCAGAGATGAACCCTCCCGTTTGGAAAAAGGAACGAGAACCGAGCATTCCGATTTTTTTTTTGGCGGGCCGAAGATGGTTTAGTATTACGTGGGTCGTGGACGGGCGATATTTAGAAAATATTAAATTATAGGTTATTCCGGCGGTTTGTATATTATAGTCTGACCGGGGCCCCGAATTGGAATGCCAATTTGCCTGTCAACGAATTACCTGCTTTATCTGATGCGGGCTTGGAGGAGCGAAGTAGGTAAATTAGTTCGTAGTTCAAATTGGGGAAATGTTTGGACTTGTTTTAATGATGGTTCATATGCATATTATTATAAATACACCCAGTTTTGGAACATGGATAATAAATACATCTTTCTTGAAGAGCTTGCCATAGTTGTTTAGCGTAGCTTAGTAATGATGTTCACAACCATATTATGAATTTTCGACTAAACAATATTTTCTGTAGAGAAAAAGTAGTACACTGTGTCCACATTTGCATGAGAACAATATATGAAGAGCAGAGTAAAATTTAGCATTATATATTTTTTAGATTCACCTAAGGGAAGATATCTCACAGACCCCAGATTGGGTGATTATTTCATGCCTAACTCTGATTTTTTAAATGACCAATTTTCAAAATATCATTAACCAGTCTTTTAAAAATAAATTGGATGGTGCCATCGAATTGTTCATCGCTCAAAACTTGTTATACAAAATATCAGTTCTATAAGTTATACAGGGCGTTGGCCAACGGCCAACATTAAAAAAAAAAAGATTTTCCAGAGTACCCTGTATGAACCACAGGGCACAGGTTATTGATCTTTTTTTGCAAATCGATTAAGCTTTGCCTGAGGTATTATCAAAGTCATCTCTGGACGTAACAATGTATTGCCAGTCTAGCTCATAATATACATATTATGGTGTTCTTAAAAAATCAAATTTGACGAAAAATCATATATTTATTTATTTATGAGAGAAACTGTTTTACAGGAAGAAAATCCCAATTACAAAACCGCCGTAGTGGTACGTACAAGGTACAATGCAAGACTAAAATTAAAAATAATATAAAATAAAGCATTAATACTTACAATTTACATTAAGCCAGATTTAACTTAAGATCTAATACGATAAAACTACATTAAATTAGATCAAATTTAACTCAAGATAATAATAATAAACTCAATATAACAATAATAAAGACCATTGACAATGTTAAACAATAACAATCCCGAAACCAATAAATTGCATGTTTAAAAAAACATTTAAAGAAAAAATCATGTACATATTTAGAAAAATTATCTAAAGAAAAAATCGGGGTTCACTGTACATCTGTTTCTACAGGGTGTTTCATCTTAAGTGCGAACACCCCCGTAAAATTTGTATTCTCCATCCGATTTTAGCCGCGTTTTTTTCTAAAAATAGGCCACGAAAAACTCTACGTTGGTGCAAAATTTCAGGTCTTAATGTCAATTTTCAAGGCCCACTACAATTTTTTTTTCTAGTAAAAAATGACGAAACCCATTTAGCGATTTTTTTAAATTAAAATCTGACACCACCTCGTTAATCAGAACAATCTAAAACCCCCGTATACCAAATTTTAACAAAAAATATACAGGGGGTTCCATTCTGCAGGGTGTCAAAATTGAGCAAAATAGGAATTTTAAAGGCATCTGGAGAGTCAAGTGTGCCATGGAATCCCGTCAAAACATATGAATGATCCACAGGACTACTTAAAGTGTTGGTGTGCAAAGATTCAATACAAAAATGTACAGGGTTTTTTTTCTGGGCGATGTCAAAATGCTTAATTTTTATTAAACTTTATATTGGTCAGGAGTGCTCTGGAATCATTGAATAAATATTAATAAATACAAAAGCAATTTATTTCTTTACATCATCCAACCAACGAATAAAAACAATTTAAATTGTTGGACCTTTATCAATAAAGTCACTGTCTAAGATGATACATTTTCTGTGCGTTTGATGTTGTGGCACACCAGCCACTTTAACTTATATGGACTTAGTGACTGGCAGGCTTCTGTATCTTTTAGACTTAGTTCGTTTGTAATGTCTGGGGTGGTTTTGATATACTCGATTTTTGACCTGTATAAAGTTTAAAAAATTCAGCATTTCGAGTTGCTACAGAGAAGAACACCTTGTCTATTTTTTATCGGATCTTTTCACATCGACACTGTGAGTGGTCCTGTTAATCATCCAACTGTTTCGAAGTAATTCCATGGCACACTTTTGACTCGCCAGATGAGTTTAAAATTCCTATTTTGCTCAAATTTCACACCCTCCAGAATGGACCTCCCTGTATATTTTTTGTTCATATTTGGTATACGGGGGTTTTAGGTTGTTCTGATTAACGCTGTGGTGTCAGATTTTAAATAAAAAAATCGCTAAATGGTTTTCGTCTTTTTTTACTAGAAAAAAAATGTGTAGTAGGCCTTGAAAATTGACATTAAGACCTGAAATTTGCATCAACGTAGAGTTTTTTGTGGCCTATTTTTAGAAAAAAAAAACGCGGCTAAAATCGGATGGAGAATACAAATTTTACGGGGATGTTCGCACTTAAGATGAAACACCCTGTATATAGATGATGAAAAACAAAAATGCAATAATAAAAGCACAATAAACTTAATGCAAAGTTATTGCAGATTTAACAATAGCTTGTAAAACTGTATTTTAATTTTTTATCGAGGAAGTGGTAAGCGAAATGTATTCCAAAGAAAAAGAAAATATGACTGTCGACGTCGACTATTTTCATGGCCTGCTTTTTCATTTTTCTAGTGAAAATTTAAACCTTGGTTATTTCATAAATCGCAAGAAATTGAACCCGGGCTAGATTACATATTTGTTGAAACAGTAGGTATTATATTTTCAAACTATTCAACACTTAATTAATTTAAGATGCTGCTCATGCGTGATGCGGCTACTGGTCTGACTTAAGAGCCAAAGCCAAATGTAATGATGGATTTGACAAAAAATATGTATAGTTATAAAAACCGAACTTATGCAAAATATGTAATAGGATATCCACCTGCTTATATTATACACCTTTAGCAATACTTCATTCTCTTAGCTTACGGACATGCAAAGTGGCGACTCATCTCTTGAAAATGATAAATGATTATTGTTTATTCCCGGTATTCTTCGATGACCTCTCCTCTCTGTGGCTCTGTGAATAATTGTATCTATTGTGAAAACCCCCGTAGTGCACACGTATCTCTGACATCGTGACAAATTAAATAACGAGCACAGCACCCTTAGATCCTCTTAAAAGGTCCCGCATTCCATTTTATGCCTCGTCACCTCTCTCATTTCCACCATCGCCGGCATCGCGTCAGAAGAAAATAAATGTACACAGTTGATTGGATGTTCTCGGAATTATTATACACGGTGTACACCTAGCAGTTTGTGTATAGGGGCCATGGTTTGGAAGCAAAAGTAACAAGGAAATTAAATATAGACGTGTACGCAGTGAGTTCAGTGTATTATGACTTCATTGTGGTAACAAGATGGCTGGTAATTGAAGCCTTCTCAAAGCTTTAACGAGATAGGTGGTACCTACTACTAACTAGTTAGTCAATAGTAAAAATATATGAAAATATTTCCATTGTTGTTATCGTCGAAGCGAGAGACTTCATTTTTCAAGTTAACTTCAATAAAAATTTTCTATTTTTATGAAGTCATAGATGGTTATGTTATTATTTTGTAATGCAATTTGAATACAAAATCGTGAGCGATACATCTTAATAATAACAGTGACTAACATCTCTCATAGCCACTGATAATAGTCTGAATCGGGTCCCGTGCAGAAATATTGTAAACAATATAACAATTAAGCAAAGTTTATTTAGGGTTTTGCTTCCTCATCCTCACTATATTTGAATAATAAATTAGCGACGAGACAAAAGTGAAAAGATACGGGTTAATCTCTGGTAAGTACTGTTTTATTGCAAAAAAACAAGTAGGGCATCAGAATCGGCTTGAAAACTTCTTGATAGTTTATTCTATCTGTCGCGCAGGGTATTTTTGAATAACGATCAGGAATATTTGGCCCATACAAGGTTGAAAATCGAAAAAATGGGTTTCTTAGTTGACAAAATATTTTTTTCCAATAAACTTACCAGATGAAGGTACAGATCACAACATAAATGATTGAACGTACAAGGAGTTGTCCTGTTGAAAGCACTTTTGTACAGGAGCCTAGGTCCTGCTGAAAGGAATCCTTTCAAAGGATTTAGTTCCGCATATATGTAGATATTTGTCCTATGGGGAGGACGTCAAAGTCTGCTGGCAGTACCGTTATAAAAGTTAGATTGATCTCATCATCTCAGATGTTTGTTGAAGGGAATCCAGTGGCGAGCAATAAAAATAAAACTATTCATAGAACAAATAAAACAGAAATTGATTAAAATAACATGAAAACAATAAAGTTTTGTAATATACATACATAAAACTTCGTCAAATGACCTATGAAATAAATGAACACAATATACCTAGTACTGTTCTGAAAAGTCATAATTCCAACTAAATATTCATTACGATTACGTAATCAAAAATTTATTTGGTTCAATGTCTTCCACTCGTAGGGCATCAATTAAAATTTTTACCACATTTTTGTCAATATCTCAAAGCAGTAGCGATCAATTTTTGGATTTAATATTTCTTAAATTATTCCTAACACCTCGCGGACGCCACTGATCAGTAGCCAAAACAAGTAGCCAACACAGAAACATGCTACCCCGCGCGTATAATGTTTGTGACTAAAATACTCAATATTCGACAGATCATAACGTGTTAGCGATTTGAGGTACAGTCCTGATTATGATGCGCTGAAAGCTTACATTTTAATTTTTCGATATTACTTTCAGTCCTGCCAAAGGCACAGAAAGATTTTAAATATTACGATTTGTAACGTCCTCAAATGATGGTATTCACCCTGTCGGCAGTTCGCTGTACCATAGCCGAACCGTTCGGCTATGGCTGTACCTCCGATCAAATATCGAGCGGAGGGCTGTACATTCTATCATTAATTAATTTTTCTTGAAATCGGCATTAAAGTGTCCCAAAATCGTCATTAAAAGCTCAGAAATCGGCATTAAAGTAGCCCATTATTGTACGATTTTTTCAATAAGTAGGCTTTGGCGACATGTAAACATCAAACGTCAGACGCGGATCCATCGCCCGTCAAAAGTGACCAAATATTCAAAACCCGGCCGATAAATCCTATTTAACTTTTCGTACACATTGCGAAATTGTTACCTATAGCAGCGCAATCATTTAGTATAAATATTTTAGTAGGTTTGAATATTACTCTACTTTTATATGGAGGCTGCATAATAGGCAGCAGTTTGAACTTTCTGTCAGAAGGTGCCGTGTCTCATTATGCTTGACCGGTAGAGCGATCGTCAAAGTCAAGCAACGCCGCGCGTAGTCGGTTCATGGACGGGTGACCCATTATGATTATTTTTTCGCCTAATAAAACTTTTTTTTTCCGATTTCAAAAAAAATATAATATGTACCTCGGCACTGAAGTTCTTTTTATGACTCATGTGGTTTATTTGCCTCGGTCAGAGGCCTCGGCATCTAAATTCCACATGAGTCATAAAAAGTTTAACTTCAGTGCCTTGGTACATAAATAACTATTTCTTGAAATCGGCATTAAAATGTCCCAAAATCGTCATTAAAAGCACAGAAATCGTACAATAATGTATTTGTACGATTTTTTCAATAAGTAGGCCTTGGCGAGATGTAAACATCAAACGTCCGACGCGGAGAAATCGCCCGTCAAAAGTGACCAAATATTCAAAACCCGGCCGATAAAGGCTCATTTAACTTTTCGTATACATTGCGAAATTGTTTCCTATAGAGGCGCAATCCTTCAGTATACATATTTTAGTAAATTTTATGACTCATGTGGTTTATTTGCCTCGGCCAGAGGCCTCAGCAACTAAACTCCACATGAGTCATAAAAAGTTGAACTTCAGTGCCTTGGTACATAAATAACTATTGTCTTTGCTATATGTTTTAGACTTTTTTGTATTTTTAAAAGTGCAATATCAACTTGTAATTTAATTGATTATAGAATATTGTTAGTTATAGGTACCAAATATATGCTTCTGCTTCAGTGAAATGTCATTCTGTTCCTGGATAGGGAGCGCTGGGACATTAAAGTCATCAGTGTCATTATTCGCCGATTTTGGGCATTATAGAGATAGCTAGATTATTTTCTATCTTTCTATCAAAAATCCGATTTAATTTCATGGCTAACTGCGATATCTCAAATTATTTTTTGTAATTTTTTTTGTAAAGCCATCTTTTATTTCTGTTAAGGAAACGCAAATATCAACATGCCAGAAAAATTAGCTTTTTTAAAATATCGAAATATATACAGGATGTTTATAATTAAAAACAAAAAATATGTTTTGTTCCACTTTTTCGATACACCCTGTATAAACCACAAGTCTACCTTTCTAAAGCCCGATACTTACCTTGCAACTTTTATTTCAAACTTTTTTTCTCTTTGTAAAAATTAGACCCTGTACTGTACATCGATGCTGATCAGAATGAAGGGAAATTTACGAGTGGCCCCTGGGGTTAACATATGGAAAATTCGATTTTCCTATATAATATACAGAGTGTCTGGCTTAATAATGACATTTTTAACCGACCGGAATGAAATTTTTGCCAAAGGTAGACGGCATTCTTGCCTACTTATCTCCAAAGAATTAGTTGTCTACTCCAAAGTTAAAGCCACCTGCGATGCCACAATCGGGGCTAAAAATCCGAAAGCCATATTAGGCATTTTTTGCAAAAAAAAAATTACTCAAAAAGTTGTTCAGAGTTTTGAAGACAAGTTGTTTGCTGTCATGTCTAATTGTCATTCATTGCCTTCAAAACTTCCATGGCACACTTTTCTAAAGTTCACAAATGTATTTACTTAATTATAATTAAAAAGAGGGTTGAACATCTATTAGAAAAGATAAACTAAGCCAAAGTTCAGACTGTTCTCTGCTGCATAGACCCGTTGAACCGTCCCGCTGCGGCGTTGCCACATGTTTGTACAGGGCTTGTAAGCTTGAGAAGGTTGTGACCCAAGAACGTTAAACCAGACAGGATAGCTCAATCGCGCGAATCTGTCCGCCGAGCCGCCCGACGTGATGACGTCACAGTTAGACGTACTGCGTAAACTCGTACCACGAAACACCCAATCGCGCGCCTTCAGAAAGCGACTTGTGCTTCTTTTTTAAGTTCATAAAAACAAAAAGTGAGCTTTAGATGCTTTTGCTTTTTCGGATTTATTTTTTAAGAATTGTAAACAAACGGAAGTCAATAAAGTTCACTTTTGTTTTTTGAACACGAATTTTTTAAGACAATTTCTCCAACCAATACGAGAAAAAAGCGCATTATTGCAGCAAATGTGTTTTCAGAAGGTGCGAATTTTGCCTTAGATAGTTTTTATTATGGCACACAGATTATAATATATACAGAATTATTCTGTTAATAATTGTGGGCCTCCTTTGATTAGTTTGATTTTAAAGAGCATTTTTGGATTATGATATTCATATTATAATATGTGAATGGTGAATCCATAATAAAAAATAGAACAATGATAAAATGCTCCAAGACAAATTAAAACACAGTGGAAAACATAGGTAGTCATTTATTTATTCATAATTCATAAATAATAAATATTCTAATTTATAATTTTGTTTAATTTCCGCTTTTTTTCCGAAGAGGATCCACAGAACTATTTCTTTGTGAAGTATTATTATGCCGTGCTTTTAAATTTCGAAAATTGATTCCAATAATAGTTACTTAATTTACAAAAATCTTTTATAACTACAAAAGGCATGTTACCTTCTTTTTTAAAAACTTCATCTGATTCCTGAATAATTGCTTGTCGGGGAATTCCAATTTCAGTAAATGTCGCTGGGGAAGAACTGCCTTCTAAATTTGCAGTTTCTCCACCTTCAATAGAACAAATCAACAAGTATTTTTTCTATTTCTTCCTTTCTTTGTCTTTCGGTAAGTCTATCAGAACGTGATGTACCTATTAGTTGTTGCCGAGATTGTTAATTGCAGTAATAGTTTTTGTGGAAGGTATTTTTAATGTAGGAACTGCGTTTTTTTTTTAATGCTTTCTTAAAGGTAAGCCTTAAATTAAAATATATATAAATATTTACATTCTTGCACTTTTTAGATGGCCAGCTAGCAAAGAAAATTTTACTTACCTAATAATTCATTTCGAAGATCTCTTTCGTAGTCATTGTCTACAAAATGTTGTGAACATATATGGCTAGTTTTAGGGTTGAATTTGTCTTTTCTTTTGCGCCTTGATATCCACTCACTTTGTATAGTTTTAGAGACAAGGTCCTGAAGGTTTGAAAAAGCATGAAATATGATATTCTGCCCAGTTTGGGCTTTTGTAGCATAAGTCTTATTACACCCATATACGGCACACCTTGTTCCCCCTGGCGTAGTCCCCGACATATTTTCGTGAATGGGACTATTCTGTAAAGTAGTATATTATCAACCTCGTACTTTTAATATTAATAATATGTCAAGAAATGCTCACCTTCCCTTCTGTAGAAATTCAAGTACCAGGCACTTAGTGTCTCTGAATAATAATAACACGGCACAAAAATCAAATAAAAACAACACACAGACACACTTTATAACAGGTAAAACTCAAAAAACTCATAATAATAAAGTAAAACCGAAAGAAATACGATAGAAAACTAGAAAAACAAAGGTAAACAACGGGCGTACGATGTAACCTTCACCTAGCGACGTCTAACGGTGACGTCACGCCCTCGGTGGGCGCCGCGAACATTACACCATTCAGATTGAGCTATCCTGTCTAGTTTAACGTTCTTGGTTGTGACCCGGCGTTCAGGAAGCGCCACGGCCTACCGGGATGGCGCGGTCGCTGGCACCCGCGGGGGGTGCGTTCCTGGAACCGGGCCGGCGGCGCCGCCGGGCAAAGGAGGTGCCACCACCCGGCGCCCCGCCGGGTGAGAGATGAAGCCGTCACCGGGCACAAAGCGGCCAGCGTGAAATATCTGTGTGAAAACACACGCCCGCCGTGGCGCCGTTGATCACGGCCGATTTCTTCCCACCGGGTGCGGTATGCCAACGATCTTTTGCGGGGTTTATCTAATCAGTAGAGGCCCCAGACAAAATATAACTAATCGTATCAAACGGCATTGAAATCAGTCAACAATACTACGTAACTAAAAAATTTGTTGAGATGCACGGACCGATTATTATTACACTAATACGTCGGCGAAAGGCCTCGGCAAATAAATTCCACGTGAGTCATAAAAAGTTGCCTTGGTACATAAATAGCCATTTTTCTGTTAAAAAGTGACATTATTATCCTAACTTTCCCAATCCAGGAACTCTAGGTATACCTACCTAATTGTAGTCACATTTAAAATGTATACTATTATTATTGAAATAAAAATACGACATAATTTACTGCAGTTAACGAAGAATTAAGTAAATTCTGTATCTAACTTTTTTCCCAAACCTGGCTCAATGGTCTATCGAAAGTTTTTTGTGTGATAAAAAATTTTTAACAAAAAAATTAAAACCGACTTGAAAAATTTGCCCGTATGCACACTCCACTAAAAATTAAAAAAAAATAACACAAAATAACACTGACTTCACAAATTTGCCCGTATGCACATTTCAACTAAAATTTTAGAAATATTTTTCTCTTTCTAAATTGAGTTATCTTTGGATTTGGTGACAGTCAAGGCGAGGAATTTAAATCTATTTAGATATGAATTCATCATATACTACATAACATCATAACTTACTTTCACCGACTCCAAAGATAACTCAATTTAGAAAGAGAAGAATATTTCTGAAATTTTATGAAATGTGCATACGGGCAAATTTGTAAAGTCGGTGTTATTTTTTTTAATTTTTAGTGGAATGTGCATATTATGCATACGGGCAAATTTTTGAAGTCGGTTTTAATTTTTTTGTTAAAATTTTTTTATTTCTTATTTTTTAGTGAATTATTAAGAATTATCGAAATCGGTCCAATATTAAATTCCATCCCCTATTTGTCCACCCTTAGGATTTAAATTTTTCTCTTCAAATTTAATTTCTCTTTAAATTTAAATGTGACCACCCTTAAAGGAACCCCTTTCTAATAAAATAAGAACCATCCAAATCGGTCCAATATGAACTTTCATCCCCTCTTTATCTACCCTTAGGGGTGGAAATTTGTCTTTAAATTTAAATGGGACCACACCTAAGGTACCCCCTCTCTAATAAAAAAAGAATCATCGAAATCTGTTCAGTATGAAATGTCATCCCCTATTTGTCCACCCTTAGGGGTGGAATTTTTTCTTCAAATTTAAATGGGACCATTCTGTATGTATACCCTTTCAAATAAAAAAGAATTGTCCAAATCGGTTTATAAATGATAGACCGTCAGACAGTGACAGATTCTCCTTACTGATTTTCTCATTTATGCCTCGGAGAGGGTTGAAAGGTAAATCGATACTGAGTCGGAAAATAGTAATTTTAAGTTTGGCCCCCGGGGAAAACATATGGAAAATTCGATTTTTCAAAACAGAAAAAAAAGTTACTAATTCTCACTTATGCCATTTTCACCGTATGGTGTATGATTTCTTATACTATTGCGACCTTGAAAACCCAAAGGCATAGGTAAGTGTAGCGTGTGGAAAAAGGGTTGAATTAAGGGTTTGGCAGATCACACAAAAAATGACTTGGTTTACTGACTCCGTCAGTTATGCCATTCGAAATTATGAAAACTTATATCCTCACTAGCCCAAAAATTTATTGGCAGAAGTGACGCGTGGGAAAAAATGCACTTTTTGGGTCGGAAAATAATGATTTTTGCACTTATGCCTCTGAAACTATATAGAAAGTTTTATTGCAATTCATTTTATCCCTGACAAAATCAGTTGACGAAAAAAAAAATTCCGACTTATTTTCCGACCCAAAAGTGCATTTTTCCCCACGCGTCACTTCTGCCAATCAATTTTTGGGCTAGTGAGGATATAAGTTTTCATAATTTCGAACGGCATAACTGACGGAGCCAGTAAACAGTCATTTTTTGTGTGATCTGCCAAACCCTTAATTCAACCTCTTTTCCATATGCTACACTTATGCCTTTGGGTTTTCGAGGTCGGAATAGTATAAGAAATCATACGGCGAACATGTCATAAGTGAGAATTAGTACTTTTTTTTTGTTTTGAAAAATCGAATTTTCCATATGTTTCCCCCGGGGTCCAAACTTACAATAATTACTATTTCCCGACTCGGCATCGATTTACCTTTCAACCCTCTCCAAGGCATAAATGAGAAAATCAGTAAGGAGAATCTGTTACTGTCTAACGGTCTATGACGGAGTTCTGAGGTAACAAACATACAAAAAACAAAAAAAAAAACCGAATTGATAACCTCCTTTTTTAAAGTCGGTTAAATATAGCTAAACACGGCCTTGAATAACAAAGTCCAAACAAGTTTCCATGAAACAAAGCGTCCACACCAAAGCAACTTGTCACGGGTTGCCGCTATGTGTTGTGATGTGTTTCAGGTTTCAGATTTTCCTTTGAAGTTTATTTACCACTTTTGGAGCTTTGGCCGCGGCCAAAGGCCACATTATTTGTGTCTGCGATGGAAATAAGCAACATCTCTTGCTTAGGAACACGTTGCAATGCAAAAGTTCCTACTTGTTGCCTCTGTGCCGATGTAGCTACTTGTAATAAAAGTAGGTACAAGAAATAGTGATAATGGGCATAAGCACTCAAAGTTAGAAAACAAAAAAAAACTAGTAACCGAATACACGTGTTTCATGCTATTTGGCAATCATCAGTACGGGGTAACATCCCAAATCATTCCTATCTTTTGGATTTGGTTGATGTTGTAATAAAAGTAAATAGGTAAGTACTATAATTAGTAAAGGTTGGCGACCCAAATATTAAATGTTTTTTGGTTTAGTTTAGTTGGGATAAGGGTCAAAACGTAGAAAATTCTTAACTGTATTGAGCCATTTTAACCAATCAGCAACATTAAACTTAGGGATGGCATGCCTGTTGCTGGGGGTACACTGGTATACATGATATCTTCGTTACAAAACAATGAGTGTTATTTATCATTCAAATCGACGGTGATATAATACACTAAAGGCTATAAAATGGTGCCAATTTCCAGTGAAATCTCCCCAGATAGAGGAACACGGAATAGCTTTATCCTTTGAACAATAGATTGTGCTTATGTTTAGTTGAGAGTGTAGGTATACACCTACGATTAGGCTTTACCAAACGACTTTACAATTTCACACCTGCACTGGAGAGCAACTACTGAACTACCGCTTCATCTGGCCTGTCACAATGAACCCCTGTTTACCTATGGTCGCTCAGAAAATACCAAATCCGTCCCAAATACTCACCGGCTTTGGCCAGGTACGAGGTACGAGAAGGTATTGTACCATTCAACTTTTCGATCCAACTTCTCGGAAGCAGTTAATTGGCGTGTTGCCGCGGTTGACGGCGGATGCGTATTGGGGTGGGTTTATTGCCAGGGCAATTCTGGAGGATAAATAAATTATGTTCTGCAAAACGTCACAGATCCCGTTTGTATTAGGAGCAAATAAATATATTTTCAATAATTTGTATTTGATTTACAACAGTTGCATTTAGTAACATAATCGAACAATGTTTGCTAATAAAGAAAGATTTTGTAGTACCTCTAATTATAAATAATAAAGGATGTTTTAGTGGCATTTTAGGTAAAGGGGCCTTGTTCACTCAATCGAATTTCGATATTTCCTACTACTAGAATAAAATTAATTACATAACTCTTTAATAAAATCCCCCTCAGCATCTTTCTCGTCAATACCTAATTTTGTTATTAACTAAAAAATATTTAAAAAATTTAAACTGCGCGCCCAATGAAATTGCGTTTGCGACGTTGCCGGTGATACTAGTAATCGAAGCCCCAAAAATTCGATCTCCATTCTAATCTCAGACGTGCACATTGAATCGAAATAGATTCTCTAGCGAAAGACTGTTCTATAAACGGTAGGTAGTTGTTTTGTGTGTCGTGTGTCGTGTCTATAACAATCTGTGGGCTGGTCATGTCATTCTGTCATTCTTTTTTAATGTAAACCGAGCTAAGAAAACTAAATGTTTTCTGAAAAACTGCAAAAGTTAAAAGTTAAAGTGTATACCGTATGCTGATATGAAATCAAATTTAATTGGTCTTGTAATAAGGATGGTGCTAGGCACTTATTTAGCATTATCAGTATTGCTACCTCCCTGAAGAACTGAAAAAAGTGATAATCCCGTAATTGAGAGAAAGGAGACATTAATATTTTGGTCATCCGGAATACCTTTTGATTGCCATTTTAGAGGATGATAGAAACACATTCGAGAGTTAGCTTTAAGAATAATTGCAAAATGAAGATCAACAGCAAAAACCAACGATGTCAGAATATTTCGTGTTAATAAATTAAATTTTGATTGTCAAGATTATGTCTAGTTGACTGACAAAATGTTGTAATAAACCAGATTTATTTAGGTTTGGACAACTCATAAGTTGGTGATCATTCTGCAAGTAACTTTAATGGTATATCATTAAATTAATTGATATTAAGGTTTTTTTTTTTTTTCTTTTTATGGCCTCTGCTCTTTTCGAGCAATAATCTAGTAATCTAGCCACTATGTGTACGGTGCTAAAGCGTGGCTTTTGCCACAAAATATAAGTTAGGTAAATTTTCGTCTTCTTCAGTCTTCACAAATCTCAAATAGAAACATCGATATTGCCGTAAATTGTGTCAACGTCGCAAAACAGTAGCCAATCAGCTTTTTGTGCCCGTGACGTCACGGGCCCAAGGAATTTGAATTTCAAAAACGTTTTTAGGGCATTTTCCGGCCGAAAAAAAATCGGAAAAAAACATGTTCGTGTTTTATTTACTATTAAGATTCATAATCAAAAATAAAAAAAAGTGTGAAACAGGCCCATTTGAAAAAATGCACTTCAGCCGGGACTCGAGCCCGGGACTCCTACTAGAAGGAGTTAGAGGGTGTCATGATTGTTGGTTATGTGAACTTCCTATTTGTTCATCAAACCACAAAATTCGACATTTAGCGACTTAATGCAAGTATTGAACGTGGAAATTCTAACCTACAATGTCAAGCCAAGAATATTAACAAAGAACGATTTTTTAGTGCCTGTAATTATAAATAATATGGATGTTTTAGTGGAATATCGGGTAAAGGGTATCAATTGAAGCTGGATTGCATTTTTTCGATTGATATCCTTTACCTGACATGCTACTAAAACATCCTTTATTAATTGTTGCTAATGTTGACACTATTATAGTCCAACCGGTGATGTGTTAACTTATAGATTTTATATAGACTATATTCCACTTCTCATCACTCGCAGAATGACATTTTGTCCTCTTAATAACACGATGAAATCATTCTAAATTATGTTTTGACACTTACGTACGATTGTTAAATGTTTTTAACCGAAACAAAATTTTCACTATTTATAAGTTTCTAAATTCCTTTTTATCCTATACTTACATCCAGACACCAATTTTGGCAGCATTAAACAAGCGAGAAAGTATAACTTTTCCTGGCTAGACCGGAAAAAAATCGCCGCCCTTCACCAACAGATGGTGCGCAGATCGTTTGTCAAATTTTATTTATCCGCAAGAGATATTTAGGGAATACTCAACGTTGATATGCGTGCATAGTGACTGACTAGTACCAGTTGAAGCATTTCCGGTTATTTATTACTGCTCAGAATTGCAAAGGATTATGTTTTTCTTTCGTTTGTAAACAGTGCCTAGTCTATCAAATTATTATGAGAAGAAGACAGCCTAAACTTAATCTTTGTTCTTTGTTAAATTTTCCGCAAAATTTAACAAAATCTGTAGAAAAAAGTGTGTACCACGGCAGTAATAGTTATTTCTGTACCAAGGCACTAAAGTTCAACTTTTTATAACGAATGTGGAGTTTAGTTGCCGAGGCCTGTAAGGCCGACGCAAATAAACCACATGGGTTATAAAAAGAATAATTAGTGCCGAGAACATATTTTTTAGAAATCGGTAGGTATACAAATAACTATTATTCGATCCATTCCTGAAATTTCTGTAAAGTTAACAATAAAAGTTAGATTAGAAATTTAACTTTTTTGGAAAAACTCACTTGGTGAAATGTTTATAATTAATTAAAAAATACACAAAAAAGCAGTACCTATAACGTCTTTTTGTTTTGCAGTGGAAACTGTGATTTAACGATGATTTTACAGAACAAATATTTTTAAAAAACCTATTTTAACCCACTTTTTAATATTATTTAATGACACTAGCGTGACATTTTGCTTATTACATTAATCATTATTTTCCCTGTTTCATCATTAAGATAATTATTCTGGTCAACCACTATTATTATTTTCATTAATGATTTCTTTAGCATCTGTATTAGTAAAAGATGACATGTCAGGCAACTATAATGACTGTTACAAATAAATAAATGCTTATAATTAGGACTGCAGATACACGCAAAAGAAGTAATTACAACAAAAGTCGATCTCAAAAATATAAATGTATGTAATGCCATACTTTTAATTTATTGTTATTGCTATATGATATTTTAAACACGCTTAAAATCCGTCAACTTGAGCCCGCGGTTAAATACTAAATTAAATGAGCTCAACGCTTCTTCGCACCAACGTCACTTCGACAAAAGCGCGGCCAACTTGTAAAAAATAGTCCCGAAATTAGTCTCACTGACATACGTCAGTTATCAATTTCACGTCAAGTTAAATCCGAAAACAATATAGGCACCTTGAGACACCTTGGCGTATATGGGGTTGCCTAACTCACTATAAACGAATCAAATTTCGGTTTAAAAATAAAAGGTAGCCACGATTTTGTCGACTAAGCGTCACCGTTGATGTCACAGCACCTGCGTGTGGACGTCGCTATCTGTGTATCCAAGGCCTACTATAAAGACAGGCCCTGGCGCACAAAAATCACGTGACCATCTTAGTCAGACGTCAGATGTCATTTGTCACATAACTGAAAGCTGCAGCTTGGGTTTTGAGAAGTTTTCAATGTTTAAAGTGTTTTTAAACGTATTAGTTTATATTTTAGAAACAAGTTTGTGTCTAGTGCGCGTGTGTCCTGGCGGAGAGAAAGAGTATTGGTGCCGCTCGCACCGACGCGACGCGTTAGCGCTGTTAAGGGGAATTCTCCCCCGAACCACAGAATAGGGAACCCGGAATGGACTATTATGGACATGGGATAGTATTGGACAGTGGAGCCTGAGACACAGAGGGGTGAACTGATTACGGGAGATTCGCGAGTTCAGACGGTCCGGGTGGCTGGAAGCCGTTCCCGTTGACCACGTTCGGGTTGTGTATTTATTGTATTCACCATTCACCTTGTGCGAAATAAATCAGTGTTGTAACATACTCGAGGATTTTCGTTGTCGACCTACGCCCTGATAATAATATGGTCTTTCACGCTGCCGATCAACTGAGACCTCGTCAATATTTACAGTACTGAGGTTAGTTTTCATTTTTGTTTCTCGTAAAAAATAACCTAAATACCAAATATTGGGTCTGTTTATACATATTACAAAAGCCAGGAAGACAAATGTGTTGTGGGAGGAAAATACCTATAGAGAATATCACCTAAGCTAAAGGAACAATTTTTGAGAATGTGCGAATTTGTGAGTGCAGTGCCGTTTAACTCTCAGCCTAAAACAACAGCTGAGGCAGGTTGAAAATTTTGAAAAAACAATTAGAGACAGCTTGAATGCACAAAACCAATAATGTAATAGATGAAAGAAACCTTGCAAAATTGTTACGAAATTTGTTTTTTCTACTTATCTCCAAAAATGCCTTTCATTATATACGACTAAGTTGGTCACGTGACTACGCGATTATGCGTTAGCGCCGTGGCCTGTCTTTATCGTTGGCCTCGCTGTGTATCGTAGTATCGTGTGCGGAAGCATTTTGTATTACCTCAGCTGTTACTACTTGATTTTCGGTGTGCGTCAAATAGTCAAATGGTAATTACATTACGAATTCCAGGTTCCTCGAAAAAACAGATCCCACTAAAATGCGACGCCTTTGTTTCGAACGCAACTTGCATAACAAACAGGGTCAACTCCGGAGGTGTCTAATTAGAGCCAGGAGGCCGCTTCGCTGCACGTTGCCGCTTGATTCATTTCGCATTTCGCATTATGCCGTTCTGGGTATTGGCCCGTCCAACGGACAATCCACACGCGTATTTCATTCGGGGAATTAAAATGTTTCCAACAACAACATTGTTTCCACCACCACCACTTATTTTTTAATGATATTTTACATCAGGTACATTATTCCACAACAACCAATAGTACAGTAAAATTGGGCCAAAACCCAAACATCCAAAAAAAAGTTCTTTCTAGCGCGAAATAATTCCATACCCTCCTAAGAGTTAGTACTAAAAAGTTACACCAGCACCAGCGTCGGGTTTCGGGGGGAGGGGGTGAAAAGGGCAGGAAATTCTTATTTTTCGCAGTTTTGCGTGAATATATAGTAAACTATAAGGTTTAGCGCAAACGTCATCCTATACGCAAATGATATACATTAAATTCCGAACAAGAATTGTTATATACAGAATTATGGTAAAGTGAACGGTTTTCATGATATGGAGGGGTAAAGATTTCTTTATTTTTACGTAGTTTTTGTTGAAAAAACTTAAATGATTACATTATAAATTAGTAACTGAATAATGTCTCTAGAATATATATAGATATAAATATATGCATATATAGATATACATTACACCCATAGATTGTTATTTTTTGTCACAACATAACCTCATAAGTATATGACTGTAAATATGTCCAATACAAGTTAGTAGCCTTAGTTAATTTGTACTCACTTTTTGCCCTAATTCATAATAGCGTTCTCATTTCCATTCGTTCTTTTATGTCAAATCATCCCCATAATTTGTCCTTAGCTTGTAAACATGAGAAAGTGATGGATAGGAAGCTCATGTGAAAAACAAGAAAATATATTAAACAATCTATATTGAAAAAACTGCGGGAGGGAAATCAAAATGATACAAAAGGTTATAGATTTTAGTTGAATCATTAATTGCGTTATCAGTCCCTGCACCAAATAGTTCACTCGGGCTGGTGAGAGGAAACAAATCTTCGTGTTCTTCGTCCACTTGAGAATCATCATTTAAATCGTCGTCGATGATTACAGTATCTCTATTGAGACATGCAAGTCCTAAGCAATTGCGGCACATACTTCAACAATTGAGACCACTTCTTCGACACTCGCAGTTTTGGACGCATCCATCTCTGCAGAAGCATACGATGGGGATTGTTTAATATATATTTTCTTGTTTTTCATATGAGCTTCTTATTCATGACTTTCTCATTTTTACAAGCTAAGGACAAATTAGATATGGGAATGATTTGACATAAAAGAACGAATGGAAATCAGAACGCTATAATGAATTGGGGCAAAAAGTGAGCACAAATTAACTAAGGCTACTAACTTGTATTGGACATATTTACAGTCATATACTTATGAGGTTATGTTCTAACAAAAAATAACAATCTATGGGTGTAATATGTATCTATATATGCATAGATATATCTATATATATTCTACATACATTATTCAGTTACTAATTTATACTGTAATCATTTTAAGTTTTTTCGACAAAAACTACGTGAAATAAAAACAAAGAAATCTTTACCCCTCCATATCATGGAAACCGTTCACTTTACCATAATTCTGTATATAACAATTCTTGTTCGGAATTTAATGTATATCATTTGCGTATAGGATGACGTTTGCGCTAAACTTCATAGTTTCCTAGATATTCACGCAAAGCTGTGAAAATAAGAATTTCCTGCCCTTTTCACCCCCTCCCCCCGAAACCCGACGCTGGTGGTGGTGTAACTTTTTAGTACTAACTCTTAGGAGGGTATGGAACTATTTCGCGCTAGAAAGGACTTTTTTTGGATGTTTGGGTTTGGCCTAATTTTGTGTTAGTTTTACTGTACTACAACGGTTATGTTGGATCCTCGGTTGGAGCAAAAATATCATTCCAACAAACCGTGACCAATATAGCAAATTTTTTTTATAAACCCATATGGTTAGTGGTAGGTGAGATAAGCCTGTAGTATTTTTTATGAATTAAAATTTCTAAGAAAAATCATTAAATCTATTTCAAATTTTTCGCTGGTTCTGGCAACTCCGCACTGAGGCAAATTTGGGGTCAATTTAAAATTGAAATATACCGCCAATGGCGCAAATATGGTGTTCCGTAAGTAGATACCTGCAGATAATGTACAATATTATCGTTAACTGACGTATAAATAAACGTATAAGTACGTCAGTCAACTAATTATTATTATTATTCTGGCAAAGGTCTAATCCTTACAAATATGCACTAAAAGTTTTAAGTCCTCAATTATATAATATCATTATTGCTTCAGTTTAAAGAAGATAGATTGATTATTAATTGTAAATAAGATAAATAATAAATTCTCACATCTCATCTCAGTTTTGACAAGTATTTGTCAGTTTTGCCATGGTATCGCTATATTATATTATTTTTATTTTTATTATAATATAAAATACCTAAATGAAACATGTAATTCTAAGGTTATTTCCAGAATTAAAAACTAATAAACTAATTTTCTGAGGAGTTGTTATAACCACCCTAATATTATCTCACAGATTTGTTTTGCCATTTTAACCGTATAATTATTGTCAAAGATATGGGCGAAGGCGAAGAGTTTGTTAATAAAAAAAACTGTCTTCCCAGAAGGCTTTGCTAGGCCAAAACAAAAGTACCTAACTCAAGTTTAAAAACTGTCAAAATAGTTTTATTAATTAATTGTGTTCTGCTTACTTCGTTACTACCTGGAACGCAGTGTTAAATGTAGAAATTTACTAACTGCTTATAACTTCTCGATCTCGAGGCGGTTCCTAATTGAAGCAGTCTGCCGGTGCTTTCCACGAATCGACGAATTCATTTGGTTATTGGCCGTGAAGCGAATCATTTTTATTGAAAGTCACGAATATTCCAACTGCCTTAATGGCCCGTCCTTTTCTCTGAACTCCTTTATTATGGGCTTTTGTTTCCCGGTACGCGCAACAATGGCGTTGGCCATCAACTTCTTTTCCATCAGTTTCGCGAATAAATGGAGTCTTAAAGCTTCCGTCGATTGTACTTAGTTTATTTTGGTATAGAAGGTTTTTTGTAAAAGAATATAAATTTAATATTAAAAGAATATCTGTGATAATATACAGGGCATTAAAACGATATACAGTGTGTCCACGGATGGACTTAACTATACTTGACATGGAAAATGTTAACATTACTAATACTGGGTGACCAGAAAATTGAAGAAATGTTAATTCGCGTAAGAGTAAACTGCTTCTATTTGTAGAGATATTAAAAAAAATTATAAAGAAAATTTGTTCATCGTCGTAAGTTACTTAAGGTGTGCAAAAACTTAAAAGCGTTAAGCATACTTTGATTTTTTTTATTTATTTCTTGTTTTTCTTCGATTAAATAATTTTCTGTGGGTAGTACGACAAAACTGTATAGATAAAAGTTACTCAGAGTAGGTAAGTCTGTATGATGAAAAATTGTTTAACAATCCTGGGCCTGCTTTGAGTTTTCTCCAATATTTTCCAAAATACAAAGTAGGCCTAGAATCGTGAAATTTTGTCATCGTGCGCAGTTTTCCATTCTGAGGAAGTTGCATTAATACAGTTTTGTCAGAGAACAATTGTCGTACTATTTACAGAAAACCAAAAAAAAAAAGAGAATACAATAAAAAACATCAAAATACGCCTAACGCTTTGAAATTTTGTACACCTAAGTAACTTGGCAGACTTTTTTGTCAAAAATGACATTGTCGAAAAATTGAAAATTAAAATTTTCACAAGTATAATTAGGTCCATCCGTGGTCCGATTCTTTGGGCTAATACAGGATGATTTTTTTTAGGTCTACCACCTCGATTTTCTCGCTTATTTTGCGCCCTAAAAAAAGCGTAAGAAACAAAAATGTTGCAATTTTGGACAGCTAAGTGGTGCTGCAAAAGAAATCGGCATCCATGGCCAACTTGTCGCGCAATTAACAAAAAAACTGAAATTGAGCAAAACTATTAATAGCCATGGAATGTTTATTTTAAGAGACAGAGGAAAACTTTTATATTGAAAATTGATGGCACTGAGGAGCTTTATCCATCCACGTAGTCAGATAGTTTCAGCAAATTACACAGGGTCTTCGGCTCTCTTGAGACCATGAAAATTTTTGTCGATTTAAAGTTTTTTTTTAGTACACCGCGAAAAGTTGGGCATGGAGGCCCATACCTTTTCTAAAGTCGCCTCGCTGACCAAAATTGCCATATTTTGTTTTCTTATACGTATTTTCTGTGCAGCCTAAAATAAGCGAGAAAATCGCTTAATTAGAAATAAAAAAAAAATTCATAGCCTCAAGAGAGCCGAAGACCCTGTGTAATTTTCTGAAACTATCTGACTACGTGGATGGATAAAGCTTCTCCGTGCCATCAATTTTCAATATAAAAGTTTTCCTCTGTCTCTGAAAATAAACATTCCACGGTTATTAATAGTTTTGCTCAATTTGAGTTTTTTTTAATATTGCGCGACAAGTTGGCCATGGATGCCGATTTCTTTTGCAGCACCACTTAGCTGTCCAAAATTGCAACATTTTTGTTTCTTAGGCTTTTTTTGTAGGGCGCAAAATAAGGGAGAAAATCGCGGTGGTAGACCTAAAAAAATCATCCTGTATATGTTATAATGTGACTTTTCTTATGCCATTTTTCATTTAGACTCCTATGTTCTTAAGATATTTAGTTGACATTTGACCAGGTTTTTTCTTATAGAAACTCATTGTGAAACTTTAGTTAAAAATTCAAAGAATAAAACCGCACAATTAGGTCTTTGCTTTTCCGTTTATGGAAAATTCGATTTTCGTTAACATAAATAAAAGGTGTCTGTTGCCCATATTTTCACGCAAGCCGTGTCCACTAAATGATTCATTAATAGAACCTGGCTTCGGAAAACCAAAGGCCTGATGAGTGTTGCAGGCAAATATTCGGCTAGCTTTCGGCCGAATATTCGGCTAACTATTCGTTCGAATATTCGGTTAATCCCTCAGATTTATAGTATTTCTTATCAAAACGCTTTTTAAGAGCCTCTATGATGATAAGTAAATGAACACAAATGACCCTTAGTCAACGAATAGACCGGATAATATTGGCCGAATATTCGGCCAATCTTTGGGATAATAGTTGTTTCTTTTTTATATTTTAGGTAGATTACATTTTTGCTGGAATATTTTTAAATTTTTTTAATTTATTATATTATTATTGTTTGTTACAAAAAAATTTAAAAAATATTCCAGTTGAATAAATTTAAGGGTGCGCAAGGCACCCTAACATATTCTTCAATAATTTCTGACTATCAATTATTGTTTTTCTACTCCTACGCTAGTAACATACCTATTAAGTGACAGTTTAGGTTATAAGTAAGTCCATTGTTACGGACACTGACGCGTAATGACTGACACGTAATAAAAAAAATTACGTATCTGTTCTTAATTAAAACGCAATTATCACGGGTGCCTTGTTAGCGCGGCCTCCGCGTCACCATAGCAACTAACCAACATACTAATTGTTGCCTGTCAGATAATCAGAAGTATAGTTTATCCATTATAATAGTTTTTCTTTCGTCGAAGAAAAATTATAATACAAAACTCGAGTTGTAAGCTTATTACATACTCGTGGAATTACAGCACTCGCCGCTGCGCGGCTCGTGCGCAACTTTTCCACTCATACATAATAAGTTGTTTACAACTCTCGCTATGTAATATACTATTCCGTGGCTAGCTAGATTTCGGAAAATGATTAGAAAAAATTCCATGGTTTTTTACATATGTCCCTGTAGATTTTGAACATTAAAAGATACAGAAAATCTTTTCCTACGAAAGTTGTTGAGAATGATATGGAGTTTCAATATATAGGGGAAAATGGTATGTTTCTGGGAAAATAATATCGATGATGTCACAGCGGCAATTTTCCCAAACAACAAAAAAGCTAATTTTCGGTGATAATTGGACCTTAGTATGTCCCATTTAAGAACCTATTTTCGAAATTTTATTTTGTGTTTTCGTGTTCCCGCTGTAGGCCTGGGACGTCGAGTTTCGCTCACCCTGTACATGCCTATTAATTTGTCGAATTTATAAGAATTAAAATTAGTATGATTTTGTTTGTCGGGAGTCGGTAAGCATGCATTTCCTGCCATGAAATCGGCGTAATATGTTAATTCTCAATTTCTTTTTGAGTACCTACCTGTAATGCCTGGAAACATGGATTATAGGAGTATTGCAAATAAAAATATATTTACTAGATGATATACTAGTATGTAGACACAGTAATTATTCTTAAATAACCGTTTATATTTATGCTCATTGTTTAAAAATCAATATTATCGTCACTTACATTAATTATTTCTCTTATTAAAGCTTTACAGAAATTATAATTACATACAGATACCTAGTGATTTTTTGCAAGACTTCTTACTTTTAGCAAGATTTCTTGCAAAATTGCATTCTTTATTGTAGGAATATAACATAATATAACATAATATTGAAGGAATGCGGCGACTCGCGTCACAAATTTACTATTGTTCCTAGTTTATCAGATTAGGTATATATGAAATATGATCGGTCACTTCTAAAATTAACTGATGAGTTTGCAACCGCGATTCGCATGCAGTATTCTTGTTATTATTTAAAGGCATCCTATGAAAATTGTAGAGAATACGCCAATTGCATTAAAAATGGATTATCTCGATAAGTACATACCTACCTAATAAATATAGATATTTTGTAAATTGAAGTGGATGCTGTGGATAGTCCAAAAGATTGCAACTGACAATTCATACTGTTACATCACACGTCAGGTTTGTAAATTTTATACACATAAATAGTACGAGTTCCGGCTGCATGATTTCAACTAAGATAATGTGTGAATGTAGAGAGTATATTTATTTCTTACTTGAAGCGTTGCGGTCAATTTTTAGGCAAATGTACTCTCATGTGATTATAGAACAAAATAGGTACCATCGGAAAGAAGGACCGTGCCGCAACAATAAAAAAAAAGGGTCCCTTGGTCCGATAGGCGTATTTTCGGGGCCCCGAAAATCCTCCGCTGTTGAATACGGCACGGAAGACGGGGGCAAGTCTGGACCTCGGGGACGCTTGATGCACAGGGAAAAAAATTTTCGAACGCGTTTTTCTGGAGATCTGACGGTACGGCGAGATGGCCGGAGAACAGATCAACATATTTAAAGAAACTTTTTCAGGTAAATTATTTTTCGTTTTCGAGTTATTAAGGATTTTCGGCGAAAAAAAAAAAAACGACCAACACAGGTGGGACGCATCTTTTACGTGATTGGCCGGCATTTCCCGTCAGCTAAAAGCCAAAGTCCGTAAACTGTCAGAAATTGCCCTTTTTCGAAGTTATTTCGGCTCGGGGCTCTGGGGTCGGGATTTTTAAAGCTTCCCTCAAGTCTTCAGGTGAGGTGCAGATGTTTCCGGTGCCCCGAAAAATTAAGAAATGAGAAAAAACATGCAATTTATAAGAGCGGTTCCTCAGGATTTCCCGCTAATTTCGCTAATTCTACAGCCTTCCCGTTTCTCGAAACTTGGAAATCGGGAGTGGGGAATTTGGTTAAATATCGGATTTTCGAGGTTTCTTTCTGTACTGGAGGAAAGTACAAGACCCAATTAAGAAACCTACTATCCTCTTCGATTTTTAGAACGGCATTTTTCGAATTTGTCAAAAGACTTTTGCGAAAAAGTACTAAATATGTTCGTGGGACGGGTTGTACCTATTAAAAAATTATCCACAACTTCTTTAAATAACAATGATCGGGCCCATATTATCTGAGGTAACCTAATCGCTTCAAGTAAAGAAATATACTCTCTGCATTTTACATAACATCTTATTCTATATGTATAAGCTTATGATAGTTGAAATCATGCGGCCGGCTCTTGCAGACTTGGGTAGAATACCAAAAACCAGTATTCGAATAAGAGTACAGAATACTCAAGTTGAACTGGATTCGAATCCTAGAGATTTGAATAACATTCTAACAAAAGTATTCAATTACCGAATAGTATTCAAATCCATGTATTCATATAATGAATATTGTGTTCATTTAATTGCCATATACGAAACACCGTGTATAAGCTAGGCTGGTTATACTATGCGGAAAGTAATATCTTGGGAAAGGCTTAATCGATTTGCGAAAAAAGATCACTAATATATGACCTGTGATTTATACAAGGTACTCCGGAAAACTCTTTTTTTTTAGAATTTTGCCTCATTTGGTGGATAACTTGAATTATTGAAATTTTGTACCAAAGATTTTGAACTAGGGCCAATTCGATGGCACTATTCATTTTATTCTTAAAAACATGCCTAATATGGTTTGTAATTTTTTTTGGGTTTTCTTATAATAACAGTCGACCATGTAATACTACTATTTCAAAAAAGTAGGTACAACCCAAAATGTAGAGCTCTTCAAGAACTGGGTATAGGCTGAAAAGTTGAAAAGTTTTTTGAAAATCGGCCCATCCTTCGGACACACTGTATATTTGGCTATTTTCATCTCTAGGTACATACAATAAAAATCAAAACTATATAGGTAAAAACAAAAAATTTAAATATAAGAAATACCGATCATTACCCACGTTTTTTTTTGTAATCTTATTAGTATCCAACATTTGAATACAGGATTCCGAATACTGGACTAAAACGTTTGCAATCCGTTTTCACCCATAAGGGCAGAAAAATGTCAAAATTCGAGATGACCAGCGACTAAGCTACCTGCCTTTTAGCAGCCCCGTCTTTCACAAACGCCGATTCTGAATACTATGATTTGAACATCGGTATTCTTTCTAAGAGAATCCTCAAGAAATCAGTATTTAAATTACCGAATACAGAATACCTGCTTTAAAAAGTAGCTATAAGAATAAGAATACCTGCTTCTCGGGAGTATTTGAATACGAATACGATTACTGGCAAAGTAGCTTGAATAGGATTCCGAATACTGGACTAAAACGTTTGCAATCCGTTTTCACCCATAAGGGCAGAAAAATGTCAAAATTCGAAATGACCAGCGACTAAGCTACCTGCCTGTTAGCAGCCCCGTCTTTCACAAACGCCGATTCTGAATACTATGATTTGAACATCGGTATTCTTTCTAAGAGAATCCTCAAGAAATCAGTATTTAAATTACCGAATACAGAATACCTGCTTTAAAAAGTAGCTATAAGAATAAGAATACCTGCTTCTCGGGAGTATTTGAATACGAATACGATTACTGGCAAAGTAGCTTGAATAGGATTCCGAATACTGGACTAAAACGTTTGCAATCCGTTTTCACCCATAAGGGCAGAAAAATGTCAAAATTCGAGATGACCAGCGACTAAGCTACCTGCCTGTTAGCAGCCCCGTCTTTCACAAACGCCGATTAGGATCTCGTGCATTCGTTATGAGTAACAGCCCGTTCCCGGGATGGAGAAATATTAGGAGGTGGCATTCCCACAAGTCTTGCGGTCGGTAGATATAATTGGCCGATAAAAGCGGGTTGGCACAACAGAATTTCGTGGGACGGGGCGTCGGTGCGCCCTTGAGGTCGCTCAAGTGACGGTCAGTTTCTCGGAGGAGTGATTAATGAAGACATTCGGACCTGCTTTGTGTTGTGCTGGCACAATGGCGTTAGGTAACAGCTCGGGGGGTTGGAAAAGAATACTCTAAGATCAGATAATGGTAGTATATTCGAGCGAGCGACACACCTTTGCCAAAATAAAACCGTTGCGGACGGAAAGAAGAGGTATTTTGTAAGTAGGAATTTATACCAATGAATAAAGAACACCAGGAAGGAGCATGTTTGGGATTAACGCACGACAGATATAGTTCCTGTATACAGGGACGGATGGGACGGTCGGGCAGTCGGGCAAATGCCCGAAGGGCCGGTCGCAATCGGGCCGACTTGGGCCGGCCTGGACAGCTAGCGGGCATACGGCATACGCAAAATATCAAAATAATCATCACCGCGGCCGCAGCGCAGTCGACGATGACGCGACGTCCCTGTGCCCAATCCGGCCCTTTCTTCCCTTCCTAATATTATTCCAAGGGGCATCTTCTGCTTTGGCTTTTGCATATCAGTACATTTTGGCAAGTTGAATGTGAATAGTCGTTTTCAACATTAAGATATAAAAATAGATTGAGGAATACAGTGTGTCACTGTAGAAATCTATGAAGAACCGAGTAAAATTTATCATATAATTTTTTTAGATTCACCTAGAGGAAGGTATTTCACAGACACTATACTATTTCGACTGGGTTATTATTCCACGGATAACTTTTTTTTTTTAAACGAACAATTTTCCGAATATCATATTAGGCATTATTTTAAGAATAAAATGGATGGTGGCCATAGCTCAAAACCTTTTGTACAAAATATCAGTACTCTAAGTTATATAGGGCATTCACAAAGTAGGGCCAGATTTTCCAGAGTACCCTGCATAAACCACAGGGCACAGGTTGGTGATCTTTTTTTGCAAATCGATTAAGCTTTGTCTGAGGTATTATTGTACCTATAGCCAGTCTAGCTCATACAAGGTGTTCGTAAAAAAATCAAATTTGATGATATCCTGTATTTAAAAAATATTTAAAGAAAAAATTAGGGATTCTACTGCAATTCAATCGTTTCCATTTTGAAAGCGAATAATTTTTGGTACATTGTTCATAGGGATTTTTTTCTTCATTTTGAATGTACAGTAGTTGATCTGAAGCATTTGAAAGCGGTCGGTGAGAATTTTATGTTTCGAACACTGGGGTCAACAGGTGTTTTGTGGCACATTTTGCCAATTTCAACGCAAACGATGGATTTTATCCTTTTGAAACAAGAGTTTCTCTTTGTCGCAGAATAAAAAGGTGCACTAAAATAATGGATCTGCAAGACCAAAAAGATAAACTCAAAAAGGTTACGAGTAAAAGCACGATCCAAAACAGCGCAAGTGGTGCCATCTGCGTGGGGCACGTAGAAACTGACATTTTCAGCTTATTTTCCATCCCCAAAAACATAATGGTACCAAATTTCAGTTCAGCAGTTTGATTGTTTTGGGAGATATTGCTATAATTCAATTTCAAAAAAAGAACTACAACGCCATGTATCTCAGTAACTATTAAGATTTGACCCGTAGTTGTTCAAGTTAATCGTAATATTTTGACGTCCTATACCTGCTCACGCGAGATTGCCGCATAATTACCGGACACCCTGTATGTAGTATATAGCCATTAATAATAATTAATATGCATTGTTATCCTGATCTGAGTTATGTTTAAAGTTTCAAGTCTCTAACTCATCGGAAAATTAGTTTATAATCGATTGCAAAGTTTGACGAACAGACGAACAGGAGGAAAAGAAAGCGAGTTAATAAAGACGTGGTAAAAAGCATTAATTTATTAAATCAAATAATAGATCTAGTCTATATGTATATAATATCCAAATAAAAATAAACCTGCTTTTTATTGCAACATATCTTATTGGGCCGGAACGACTAAACTTCCCGGGCCGGTTGACCCTACCCCATCCGTCCCTGCCTGTATATAGCAGGATGCCGTTTCCAGTTCACAGTGGCGTGCAGCTTTGAGTTGTTTCAACAAACTATACAGGGTGGCCCACCACGAACTGCATCAATCTATACAGGGTGATTCAAAACTATGCGGCACCCTTTCAGGGGCGTAATTTACTCGTTAAAATAAGACGAAAAGTTCATATCAACATGGGTCCAAAAACGCTTCGTTACGAAGATACAGGGTGATTAAGCTTTCAAAAAAATATCAATTTTTGTTTACACCTTCCAAACCAATAAGAATATTTAAACCAAACTTATTACACAATAATACCCTCATAGGGTGACATAGCACATGTTAATATCAGGTCTCCAAAGTAACCAGTGGCGGAGGTATGGGTAATCAGCACCTTTAATTAAACAAAAAAAATAGTACGGCCCTGTACAATACAAAAAATTATTATCTTGTTGAATAAACAATAAAATATGGAACAAAAAATATCACTTTCATTTTTTTCATATCTCTCTCCCTTTCGCGGAAAATTGGAGTTTTTTCTATTTCTCATATTTTTGGACTCTTTACTTTACTTTGAAGTAACTATTATTTTAAGTAAACGAAATGATTTTCAAATGAAATTGCAGTAGGAGTAGGTAATTTTTGATACTAAAAAGGCGCTAAGGCACAAAAAAAATAATAATAATATTTTTTTGAAAGATTAATCACCCTGTATATTCGTAACGAAGCGTTTTTGGACCCATGTTAATATGAACCTTTCGTCTTATTTTAACGAGTAAATTACGCCCCTGAAAGGGTGCCGCATAGTTTTGAATCACCCTGTATATGGAAAACTAAAAGTAGGAAAATTTTGAATTTTGAAAATTTGGCACCTCACCAATGCCGATGGGCGCTGCTTAACTAAAATATTTTGGTGAATCTGGCACTTCCGGTTATACCGGAAGTAGATATCAACTTTCTTATCTCAAATAGAACATCCTGTATATTATTGCATTTTTGGATTCTAGGCATCATTTTGGAAGAAAAACATGCAACATGTCCTATGTCCAAATCCAACCGTTTTTGAGATATTTGAATTTTTCCGAAAAAAATTACAGGTGCAGACCTAAAGTCAATTAGCAATTTATACGAGGAAACCGCGAAATTTCAAAACGATTTTTTGGCATCGTGTAACAGAAGCCCTGACCTAGTGATCTCTGCTGAGAAATAAATCCGTTCTTATACACAAACTATGAATAAAAATTACATTCAAAATGTGCTTAAATCTCGAAATTTTCAAATGGAAACCCCCATTTTTTTTAATGCGATCTTATTCACCACTAAAAATGATGACAACTTTGTGTAAGCTTTCCTATACCTAAATGCATCACAGTAATTTTTTTTTAGAATTTTGCCTCATTTGGTGGATAACTTGAATTTTTGAAATTTTGTACCAAAGATTTTGAACTAGGGCCAATTCGATGGCACTATGCATTTTATTCTTAAAAACATGGCCTAATATGGTTTGTAATTTTTTTTGGGTTTTCTTATAATAACAGTCGACCATGTAATACTACTATTTCAAAAAAGTACAACCCAAAATGTAGAGCTCTTCAAGAACTAGGTATACGCTGAAAAGTTTTTTGAAAATCGGCCCATCCTTCGGACACACTGTATATTTGGCTATTTTCATCTATAGGTACATATAATAAAAATCAAAACTATATAGGTAAAAACAAAAAATTACAGGTGGACTTAAAGTCAATTAGCAATTTATACGAGGAAACCGCGAAATTTCAAAACGATTTTTTGGCATCGTGTAACAGAAGCCCTGACCTAGTGATCTCTGCTGAGAAATAAATCCGTTCTTATACACAAACTATGAATAAAAATTACATTCAAAATATGCTTAAATCTCTAAATTTTCAAATGGAAACCCCCATTTTTTTTAATGCGATCTTATTCACCACTAAAAATGATGACAACTTTGTGTAAGGTTTCCTATACCTAAATGCATCACAGTAATTTTCGATTAATTTACGAAAAACCCACTTTTCGCCCATATAAAATGCGGGGTTTGCTTAATGCTTGGAAAATCATATTAGACGTGGACGTTGAAAAGACAATCGCGGCTGAGGAGTTTTTCGTAAATTAATCGAAAATTACTGCATTTAGGTATAGGAAACCTTACACAAAGTTGTCATCATTTTTAGTGGTGAATAAGATCGCATTAAAAAAATGGGGGTTTCCATTTGAAAATTTCGAGATTTAAGCACATTTTGAATGTAATTTTTATTCATATGTTGTGAACACCCTGTATAAGAGCGGATTTATTTATCAGCAGAGATCACTAGGTCAGGGCTTCTGTTACACGATGCCAAAAAATCGTTTTGAAATTTCGCGATTTCCTTGTATCAATTGCTAATTGATTTAGGTCTGCACCTGTAATTTTTTTCGGAAAAATGCAAATATCTCAAAAACGGTTGGATTTAGCACAGGACATTTTGCATGTTTTTGTTCCAAAATGATGCCTAGAATCCAAAAATGCATTAATATACAGGGTGTTCCATTTGAGATAAGAAAGTTGATATCGACTTCCGATATAACCGGACGTGCCAGATTCACCAAAATATTTTAGTTGAGCAGCGCCCATCGCCTTTGGTGAGGTGCCAAATTTTCAGAATTGTTCTAATTTTAGTTTTCCATATATAGATCGATGCAGTTCCTGTATAATCGATTTCATTTCATTTTCATTTTTCATAAAATCAGTACCTACAATACAAAAATTATAAGGCACGTTTATTTCTTTAAGTTTAGGAATCCTTGATAATATAGCAATAATTATAATTCTAAATTTCCAATTATGAAGAAGTAGGTACCTACACAAACGCCTATGCCACTTTGGCGCATGGCCTCAAAAGTTAATTTAAATTACAAAATTACTTAACGTTGAATTATTATCCTCAAGTATTTAGTTTTGACAGTCAGGGAAGGGTCACAAGCCGCACAGTTAAACATAACAACGGGAAAAATATCGAAGCACCACATACTGCTGATGGAAGCTGTACAGAGAAAACAATGAAAACTAAAAGAAAATGGAGCCCTGGTAGGCCTCAGGTCAACAAAGATGCGACAGAAAATGCCTCTAAATTAATCAAAAAAATTATAAAACTGTAAGTAGAACACCCAAACTTAAAATTTAACTGCTAAATCTTTGAGTATAGGTTAGAAGACAGTGCAGACATGTTCATTGAAAACTGATATAACAAGTTTAGAGGCATTTTTCGTTACAATACAATAACAAATTATTTCATAAGAAAAATCAAAAATGATATTATAATCTTCAACATCCATCCCTTTGGATGATTTTTCTTAAACCAATTGTTTTACATAAAACTTCTGTTTTTGGTTTGAACAAAGCTTTCGAAAAATGTCCGCAATTTGCTCCATTGTGCTTGTTTCAGACCATAAAAGCTTTTTTGGAATCTACAAACTCTATTGGTATCATCTTCATAACCTTTTGGTTGTTTCATATAAACCGCTTCATCGAGTTTTCGATATAAGCGCATGCTGTGGAGACATCCAATTGAGTCAATTCAATATTGCTCTTATCATTCCAGATTTGACTACAGGGCTAAACGTTTGGTCGTAGTCTTCACCTTTTCTTTATGAACAACCTTTGATTACCAACCTCGCTTAGTATTTTTCTATTGGTCCATCCGGATTTATCCTCTCCTTACAAGATACTATAATGCTTGCTGGTTTTCCTCCTGCTAATCAGTCTTCTTTTGACCTTATGTACTGCCTTTCCCAACTTCTTCATTGTATTCTTCTTCTGGATGACCATAATCTTCTTGCAACCTTTTACATTTCTTGCATGACAACCATCTACGTTGTGGTCACCTTACTTTACTTTTCACAAAGAAAAACACAGATAAAGCGTAGAAATATGATAATACACACATAAACAAAGCGTACATCCATAATAAGGGACAACACGAATGAAGGATTCATAGAATCACGCCGTCATTATGAAATCGATATAATAAGTCGATCCATTATGACAAAATTTGCCAAAACATGGCGGAGGCGGAACCAATCAAAAATCGGACAACGGCTGTCGCCACTGTCTCGTATAAGGCCACTGTATTTTGCATGGTATTATTTTGTCTCCGGAAAGCTCTTGGTGTGCCAGAAAAGTGCCAGACGTGACAGCCACGAACAGTCTTCATTAATACGTCAGTCACGGTTTTAGCGAATATTTGTTTTTTTTTTAGATTTTCTCACTTGGCCAGCGAATGTGGAATTAATACCTAGATGATGCATATCGTGTTTGGGAACCTCCAAGTATCTGTGTCCTGTGTCGAAGCATATTAATATTAAAACCACGCTTACCATTTTTACAGTCCACCAGAAACGGTTATGTGTCGGATCCATTATTTGCCCTTTGTCTAATAATTGTTTGTAAATCGTAAATGTCGCGGCAAACGAGCCGTCTAGTGTTTAAAATGCCCAAAGGCAAACGTATCCCGCCGAGAGTATGGCTCTTCAAACAACGGTATAATCGGAACTGTCAATAGGTTTTGTCCGCGCGGCCGCCGACATTTTTTTGAGAAAGGCCCAGGGCCAGGCAAATATAATTGTCTTTTCTTGAAATCGGCACTGAAGTATAGCCTATTATTGTACGATTTTTTCAATAAGTAGGCCTTGGCGAGATGTAAACATCAAACGTGAGACGCGGAGCCATCCGGCACCGTCGCAATGACAAGGCCCGGCGGCTGAAAGCGATGAGTCATCCAAGGGAGGCGGGCCTAAGGCGCCAAATTTAAATTTCAAGATGTCAACTTGGTACATTTGGTAAAAAAACACTTTAAAATGTTGTAAGGGAGGAAAAAGCGGACACTTTAGGACCGTGTTTAATTTTGTTACATTTTGTTACCAGCTAAAAACAAAATATTCGAAAGTTTGAAGTATGTCTAATTATAAAATAGAACGTAATTATTATGAAAATATTCCATGGCTGACTATATGAAAATTTAAAAAAATCAGAAAATTATCCATAGCTCTTTTATTTTTTATAATAACTATGCCGAGATTATATCTTTGGAAAGCTCAAAAAATGGCCGATTTTATAAGGCCACAGCCAATTATGATTTACATTAAAAAAAACACAAGTTTCATATCTCAAAAATCACAAACAACATAAAAAATTGGATTAGATTATCTTATTAAGCCCAAAATTATCTACAATGTTTGTATCTACAGTTTTTCTGTATAATCAGAAATAACGGAGCTACAGAGATCTGATGAAATAGCAAAAATCACTCTTTTCAAAATATCTAGTGAGCCATGAACTTTTTTAAAAATCCAAAAGGGGCATTAGATTCAAAACTGCAATTCTTTCCCCATTTAACCTTTGTTCTAGCTCTGCTAGTTTCCGAGAGCCCCATAGTGGGCATCGAAAAAAACTCACCCTGTGTAGTACTAGCTGTCAAGGTGACCCTTCAATGCCAGAAAACCACTTATTCTTACATTAGTAGGTACCTACTTTTAGTTCATAATATTCATATTTCATTAGATTAGAACCCTGAAGAAGATTATATATTAATCAAAACGTTGGCAAAGAAATAGCGTTTTTACTTTTGATGTTGACCCTTCTTTCAACTAAACCAGTAAAACCAGTGATTATAGTATTGAGTATAATCAGTGACTAAACTAAGCCATAAATTATTTAATCGCTAACCTACACTAATTTTTAATTTCAAAATAAATAATTAATTAAAAATCCTCTAAAGACGCGAACTTTTTAAAGACCACTGTAGGTACCTATAGTAAGATAAATATTATTGAATCATTATTAAGTGATAATAAGTACAATATTTTTTCATTTATACTTTTACTGTTTTAACATAATTATAATTAAATTATAATTCAAAGATGGTAATAACGGTGAATATAATGTTATTAAAAATATTTCAGTAAGGAATACAAAAGAGCAAGTAGGTAATAAATATCCTTTTATGGAGTGTTAACTCTGCAGCTGCGAAATATACACACAATGTAATGTGAATGCACTTAACAAACTTTAACATTGGCCTTTTATTTATGTTTCATTCCGTGAAAGCGGCGTTTCCCAGAAATTCGTAAAGTTTGTAAGTGTTCATGACTAAATTAGTTGGTCGCCTGACTGATCTGTCGTCGGCTTCGCGGCGCCGACAACTGCTCTGTTTGCCAACCGACAATGCTCAATGTCCGTATCGCAAACAAAGGCGATTTGCGGGCTTGCATGAGGATTGTACGGGGTGATTCCTTTAACTTTAAAGGGTTTTAGCACAACCTTCTCAAGCTTACAAGCCCTGTGCAAACATGTGGCAACGCGGCAGCGGGACGGTTCAACGGGTCTATGCAGTCTAGAGCAGTCTGCACTTTGGCTTAGTTTATCTTATGTAATAAATGTTCAACCCTCATTTTAATTATTATTAGATACGTTTGTGAACTTTGTTTCAATAATATTGTCCCTAAGTAAGTAGGGACGTTTGATTAACAGACAATAAAAGGCAGTAACAAGTAACAAAATAAACACAGAAGTATAAGTATTTATAATAAGTACGATTCCTGGTGTGGGTAGGTACATTTTCCACAAATAATATGGTAAATTTGGGCAAATAGAGGGGACTACATTTTGTTGTAAGTCGAATTTTTGTGAGAATTTTTCGCAAAGTGCGCCATCAGGCAAATGATGATTACCTATCTTCCCTTATGGTTAAATTTTCATAAAAATACAAACAACAAGCGAACAGAGAACGGCATGTTGTGATTGAAATGGCATAGTTAGGGTCAATTTCATAATGCATTCAACTAAAATTATCTTTCGACTTTCACATTAGGTAAAGAAACTTTTGCAACAATATAAACAATGGTTGGATTAGAAAGCTCCTTTAATTTTACAGGGTACATTTTATTCTTAATTTTTCGTCCTTTGGAAAGCCCAAAACGAATACAAGTTGACCGCTTGCCGTCAAACAAAGAACTTCAAGTTATTATTACGATTTGACTTACAGCCTATAACCAGTGACTATAGAAAGAACTATAGTCACTGCTATAACTAAGTTCTAGCTTCCCTCGACGGTTCTAGGCGCCTTGAAGCTTGAAATTTTAAAGGAACGATTCTTCACTTCGAACTTTTAGAGAAATGTTTTCATTTTTTCACAAACAAAACAAATTTATAAAAAAGCTGTCGCCAGCACTTCGGGCTGTTTGTTTCCACCCAGAGACATACTGCCTCGTCGTAGCAATCTGGCTACGATAGCACTACCCGCACTACACAAATGAATTCTGGTAAATTTATTGTAAAATCCACTGACAGGGAGTGTCAGGGCACGCGACGTGGACCCGAATCCCTTGTTGCCAGTTTTCTCTACTTCAGGGCTTCCCCTAGAGTCGCCTGTGGTTTTAGTTTAGGTCAACTTCTAAACAACAACAACAACAAGTAGAATAAGGAATATTGATTTGGATACGTGGATGGCTATTATTTGTCATCTTATTGTTCTCCACCTCCCTCCCTCCTCCATCATGATAAACGCTCAATGGCATAATACCATAATGTTGTGTTATCACCGAAATTGAATAAGGTTGCAAAATTATATGCTATTATAGGACACTGTATAAGTGTCCTCCAAAAAGTTCGCACCATAGAGGGGAAATTTGTAGTTAATGTTTTATTTTGAAATTTAATTTTGGGGTTATCTTTTGCTTGAAAAAAGATGAAAAATTACCCACTCAAACGTGGTCACGTGACTTACGTGATCTGTCAAAAATGACATTTAAAAAATACATCGCCAAAAATGGGTTTATTGTTAAAATTTGAAAAAGTTTTACTTGAAAAAGTTGTTTCTTTTTCAATTTTACCTAAGTGTGACAAATTTGAACGCTCTAATAAAAGATTTAGTTTTTGCCAATTTTTAATATTATTTATGAAATTTCTGAAAGTTTCAAAAACTCGTAACTTCGTAAAAACTATTTTATATCATTAGCTTTATAATAATAATAATAATAGTTTATTTGCAAAGAGGTGATAACAAAAAAACATAAAAAAGGTATAGTAAATATTAAATGCACAATATACACCAAAATGCAAAAATAACTAAAGGACAGTACAATACTCATCAAAGTTTTAGTCCATAACTATAGTCAAGCAATAGTAGATCAATAGTAGAGGCGCAGATACATAACAATGATATACAATATAAAGGAAGAACCTAAATGACACCCAGGTGCTGCCGATAGGCTGTCTTAAAACAAGCTTTATTAAAGGTTTTTATATGCGGAGGTACTTTGTTATAAATTAAGCAGACATTGTAGGAAAAGGAACGTTTAAAACTAGAGGTATGATGAATCGGAGGAGAAATGAGCCCACTGAATCTTAGATTGAGGGTGTGGACGTCCGTACGAAACCTTATTTTATTCTATTAATTTTTTCTTACTATAAATTACCGATAAATATAACAAATAAAATAATAACAAATTAAATTATCATCAAACTATTTTACGTATCTAAGCAAAATTCTTGACTTTTATTGAACAAATAATTATTACCTTTAAGTTTAATTTCACATTAATCGATATTGATGAGTAGGCCATGGAGAGAATAGAAGCAATTGTTTTTATTTGACAGTTTACTTAATACTCTTGAAACGGGGAATGGTAAAAATGTTGACTGTATTCAAGACAAAATTGAAATTGTTTTAATATGTGGACAAAATATGACATAATATCGGCAAGTTGCTGACTTTTTTAATGCACAACGTCGGGAAAAAAATTTACATGACTATGAGTAGAACTTTAGTAAAATTTAAAAGTACAGCTTCAACAAACTGTACTAACCTTCAATGGTTTCAGCAGGTTTTCTTTTTCTTATTTCCTCTGAAAAACTAAGTTTTCTTTATATTCCGTTTTGTTATTTTCTGTACGTGTATATATTTGGAAATAAATGTTTATTATTATTATTATTAATTTTAAATAATTTTTAAAAAGCCTTACAACCCTTAGAAAAATACTGAAGAAGTGCGACATATCGTTTATTATTTGGCTAATTTGGGAAATACTGGATTCTTCATGTTGTGAGGTTTTTATTAGAAATTATTTAAAACAACCTGTATTTATTAATTTTACTAAAATTCTGCTCGTAGTCGAGTTATGTACATTTTTTCCGGACGTCGTGCATTAAAAATTTCAGCAACTTGCCGATATGTCATATTTTCTCCACATATTAAAACAATTTCAATTTTGTCTTGTACAGGCAACATTTCAACAACGTTTCAAGAGTATTAAACTGTCAAATAAAAACCATTGCTGTGAAATTAAACTTAAAGGTTATACCTAATTAATTGTTCCAAATTCAAATTCAAATTGCCAATTGGTTTAAAATAATTTATTAACAATTAATTTTGAAAAAACAACCTTTTTACCTTTTACTTCTTATTCCATTAATTTACCTAATATAAATTCTCTAAATATTTGTAAAGAAATTAATATTAAAGGTACAAATCATTTCAAATATCTAGGTATTATTTTTGATAAAAATCTTAAGTGGAATTTTCATATAAATTATTTAATTATTAAGTTACGATATATTTTATCAAAAATTAACTTTTTAAAAAAATATTTAGACCAGAAATTTGTTGATATGATTTATTTTAGTTTGATTCAATCTCAGTTAAATTATGGAATTATTGGATGGGGTGGTGTTACACAAAATTATTTACATGATTTGGAAGTTTTACAAAAATTATTTTTAAAAATTATGTATAATAAAAATTATATGTATCCATCAAACTTATTATTTAAAGAAACTAAAAAATTGACTATTCGACAATTATATTTTTATAATATAACTTTATATATATATTTAAATATAAAAACATATTTAATTATAATAAACACTATTATAGTACAAGAAGAGAATGCGATACTGTTATAAAAGATCGAGTTAATAAATCTATTGGTCAAAGAAATTTTAAATATATCGTGCCTTATCTATTTGAATTGATTCCTAAACATATAACAAATTTAAGAAGTTTTAAAAGATACAAAATTGAAGTTAAGAAATGGATTATTGGGTCAGATTTATCAATATCAGATATTATAATTTATAAATAAGTTGAAATAATATAAATTTATGAAGAAATAAATAATTCTTGTACACTTAACTAAAATTTTTCTAATATTCTTTAATAAATATTATATTATATTATAAATATATTAAAAATACTTACCTCCGGACAAGCCTTGTTTTTACAGGTTCATTTAGTTTATTCAATTACATCTTTGATATTGTTTATTTTGATTATCATATAAAAACCTATGTGTGTATGTTGTTGAATAAACTTATTATTATTATTATTATTATAAAAGTCAAGAATTTGCTTAGATACGTAATATAGTTTGATGATATTTTAATTTATTATTTTGGCATCAATTTGGAACTGAAAAACGTAATGTAACTAAATTTACCCCCTAAATGCTAGACTTTGCAGCAAACATAACAGAATTTTAAAGCGTTAATATCATGATATTTTGAAAAATACCTATTCTTATCGGTAATTAATAATACAAAGTTAATAGAATGATAAAGCTAGTGATATAAAATAGTTTTTACTTTACGAAGTTACAAGTCTTAAAAATTTTCAGAAATTTCATAAATATTAAAAATTGGCAAAATACTAAATCTTTTATTAGAGCGTTCAAATTCCTAAGAAATTATTTTATACTTTTTAGTCTGTTTTAAAAACGTGGTATACTGGGTGTAAAACAATCAGGATGTAAACATTTTTAACCACACAGTGGGCGAGATCTACTGAAAAAAATGCGATTTTTTTTGCCGAAGTCTAAAAAATGGGGCAAATCAACTTTAGTACCCCAGTAACTCGACGCTCCGGTATGCTATGTTGCTGCTTGTGCGCACCGCGCACTTACGGCGTACCAATAACCAGCCTACTTTACCCGAGTTGCAATTTTATTACACGCAACTCGCCAGTGGGCCTATTATCCTATCATAACAGAATAAACTTGTGTGTGTATAGTCAACTACGTAAAAACCTACATTTAACTGCGATATGTTGTGCAAGTGACAACTGCGCACCAGCCTTGACGAGCGAGCTTACCAGCTGAATGACTGAATCACCCTGTATACAAATATTTTAACAAGGTACTGATAACCTCTCGGTACACCGAGGGATTTCCGCGAATATTGCTTCCTTAGTATTTATTAAAGATAAAAAATTCCGATATAAATGCCGGAATATTACTTTGATTATATTTCATATCGGAGCCTTTGAACTGTTTTTGCAAAACGTAGTTCCTGGAACGGAGTGGAAGTTGAGGATTAAGAAAGGAATAGACGGGCGAGTTTCAACTTGATTTGATTCCGTCATAATGAGATATTTGTGTTACATATGTGGGTAAAACTTTCCCGTGGTGTATGTCTGCCCCTTTTTTTTGAAATTTTGGCTACCCCCTATTTTCGAGGTCCCTGAACAGGAATCTGACCTTAGTTTTTTGCACTCGGACGTAGTTTCCGAGAAAATGAATTTTCAAATTTCGTTGACATCTCACTTTTCACGGCGTTATTTGTGGTTATAATTGAGATTAATTTAGCTCAAGATGATCACCACCCTATTTTGCACCCTTTGCCAGATCGAAACTTCGCGAAAACCCGCGGAAAAACCGAAATTTTGAAAGATTTTTGCCGTGTTTACGTCCGGCCCGGCCGCTGTTTTCGCCCGACATTCGGCGCATTTGAGCTGCGTACAGTAAAAATGCATCCTATATAACCACAAATATCGACTTGAAAAGTGAGGTGTCAAAAGAAAATTAGAAAATTCATTTTCTCGGAAACTACGTCCGACCGCAAAAAACTAAGGTCAGATTCGTGTTCAGGGACCTCGAAAATAGGGGGGTAACCAAAATTTCAAAAAAATCGGGGCAGACATACACCACGGGAAAGTTTTACCCGCATATTTGTGTTACCCGAGGAGGAAATCGCTGAGGAATTTTAGTGTACACGCGCCTGGAATTTTTGGCATTTTTCGGTGTTTTTTTTGGAATTTGTTAGTATTTTTTGGAATGTTCTGGAATTTTTTGGCATTTTCTTGGAATTTTTATATCTTTTGGAATTTTCTTGGAATTTTTGGCATTTTCTTGGAATTTGTTCGTATTTTCTAAACAATGCGCATGCACTGACGCAAAGTTACAAGGCTGGACTGTGCAGTCCGCGAGGGGGAAATCACCGAGGAATTTTAGTGTACACGCGCCTGGAATTTTTGGCATTTTTGTTTTTTTTTTAATTTTTTGGTATTTTCTGGAATTTTTTTGGCATTTTCTTGGAATTTTTGGTATTTTCTTAGAATTTTTTGGCATTTTAGTGTACAAATTTTGCCAGAGATTTCCCCGAATTTTTTGGTGTTTTTCGAAATTTTCTGGTATTTTTTGGAATTTTTTAAGCTAAATCTGGAATTTTTGGTAATTTTTTGGCATTTTAGTGTACAAATTTTGCCAGTGATTTCCCCCTCGGTGTTACCAGTTTGATTTTTTTTAGGAAATACGAGAGAAGTAGATTAGGTAATTATGACGTAAATAAAAAAGAAATAGAATAAATACTCGTAAAGCATCAACAGTCGTAACTCCAGACATTAGATGGACAATGTGACCTACCATCCTTGTCCACGTTTAGCGATCTATCGACAAAAATATAGTTCGACACCAAAAATAATATCCCAGCTTCCCAACATCGAGGTAGCGAGTGATACCTACACTTGTCAGTATTGGTTTATGTGGCACCAATCTATAACAACGGCTTACTCTACTTCATGGCACACTCGAAACGTGGTCTATTGAAAAATATGCGAACCGCCTTACGTATTTGGCGTGAAAAATCACAACCGCCTATTTGTTTGGAACGAGGTTAATCATTTGGTTTGCAATAAAAATGTGCGTGTGTCTGCCCCGTTTTCCCTGAAATCATTATGTAATATTGTGTCCAAGTAGGGACGCTGCCGGCGCGACCGTTAGCAGAGGCCGGCGAAAAAAGTTGCACTTGCGTCTTCTCCTGTCGCGCAGCAGCTCGGCAGCCAACTAGTTCAGTACAAAAGACAGTTTAGCCTCGGCTCATGCATTTTACATGGGGCGAGGCCGGCAAATGCTCATTCAGGGCTTATGACGACGCCGAATGACGTCGGGTGGCATCTCGGCGTATACCGGCCGTCCTTTTCTTCTTTTCAAACTATAAATATATTGAAAATTTATACCCGCATTATCTAATAGCCAATTATAAAATTTCTGATAACAATAGCGATATTGTTTTGTACTGACCCAGTTGAACCAGACCAGTTGATCGTTTTATATCATTTCCATCATACAGATATGGAGCAATTCTACCACAGAATATACAGCTATTTATTCTGTGATTCTACCCTTTCGGCGCCTAGATATTTTCAGTTCTCCGGTTCAATTTCTAACCTCTTTAAAAGTGCATGTTTATAAACCAAAATTAAATTGATGAAAAGTGTAAACAATTATTTTTAGCTTCGAATCTTTTACTCCCTTCTAACTCAACTGATAATACTATATTGATATCAGTTTACTTCCTCTTACATTATAACTGACAAAAGTCTAGTTTTCAGGAGAGAGGTTTGAAAATTTTAGCTATTAAAAATGCTAATATATTTTTAACTAATGGATTTTTTTTGTACTTTTTTCAATAGAAGGCTGTTAGATGAGTAGGTATATTAACTACTATACTTTTTCGAACAAGCGAGTTTTCTACTTTTTTTTGTACTTGCAATTCCAAAAATTTCATCAATTTTACGGTAGAAACATTGCAGTATTTTACAATGTTTTTCCATGGTACAATTTTAAATCAAATCAAATTATTTATTTGTATTTAGCTGTTACAAACAGATATACATGCACGTCAACATATACATATTAAAAGTTTACCTTAAAATTACTCTTATGGTACAAACATCACATTGCGTTCGAGGAAACTCATGAACTCCACTACGCTATAAAATACTTTATTACAAAGCTGTTTTTTTAACTGATCCTTTAAATTCTTTAGATGACAACTCCTTTATTTGAATTGGGAGTTTATTGTACATCTTTTTACCGATGTAAATCGGACACTTTTCATAAGGGGTCAAGCGGTGTTGATCCGTTACCAGTATAATACGAGTGATATACTGAGTTCTTTGTAAACATAGTGATATTATCATGTATATGGCACAATGTTCGTAATATGAATATACAAGGAAATGTCAGAATTTTGTTTGATACAAAGGCTGTTTTACAATACCTCGATAGCTGATTCCAAAAATTAACCTCAGTACTCGTTTTTGTGCTATATGAATAATTTCCCCACCAACACACATTATAGTTAAGGTGACTATAAATGAGCGAGTAATACACATTTATCAAAACATCAGTCGCAAGCATAGGTTTTAACTTACACAATGCAAAAAAAACATTATTAATTTTTTTCGCCACAAGTCAATATGATTTAGCCAAGAATTTTATACTTTTTGTAGGGGACTTAAAGTATTAATAACGCCCAATTCGACAGTAGATCTTTGAGTACGAAAATTTAAATAAACAGACTTCTCTACATTTGAGATTAGGTTATTTGAAGCACCAGAAAATGAACTTCTCTATAACACGTGTCGCCAGTGACCGAAGCTCCTCAGGCGTTCGAGCCGTAAATGTTAGAAGTTACAATGTATTTGATTTTAAACAATTTGTAACACCTTGTGTTACAATGTTTTTGCACGGTTTTTTGGCTTTCTTAAAACAGATAATATTCGTTTTATCCAACATACACATGAAAAAAAATTGCAAAACAGGTAAAAATAGAAAAATGGGCTTCTTTTAGTCCATTAATAACTTTCCAATAATTGAGAACGTATCGTGTCTCAATAAAACTTCGTGTATTGCCATTACCTTTAAAAAACTTGCAATTTTCCCTAAAATATTGTAAGTAGCGTTACAATGTTTTAATAACAGTCGAACTAATGGAAACCCAAAATTGTAAATGTCTTTACAACCTAAATTATAAACACTATTGGAATTGTAATTACCTATACTAGGTTTTTACCGCTGAAAACGTACATTTTGTCAGATACAATGGGACGACACATTAAAAATTTTGGAGAAATAATGCGAATTTAATAGTTTTGTATTTTTATCCAAAATTATCCCTCGTAACCAGAAATGCGAAAAGTGAAAATCTCAAAAATGACACTTGAAATGTTTTTGCATGCGTGTACCGACATGTAGAATTTAGAAATCAAAAATGATGTCAATAAAAATAAAAATATCTACTGCGAAAATAAAAACAATGCAGTTTATATGACCAGTTTTGCGAAAATAATCTGCATGCACAGTTATGTGTTTATTTTCTATTTGGAAATAAAAAGCGAAACTCAAATTTGGTTTCATTTGAAATAAAAATGGCCGAAGGCAGTCTATTAAAAGGGGCATTAAATCTATAGCGCCCAGGGCCCGAAGTTTGGCTAAACCGGTACTATCTTGATCACACTTCAATGCTAACGAACCATTAAAATATAATTTACCTAAGGTATTATAGAAACTTACATTTACACTTTTTGGACCACCTCGTAAGTATTCTCCATCATTGCAATTATACCTAATTGCTCCAAAGACTTTTATATGTCTTTGAATAGCAGACACCTATATGCTAGCTATACAGGGTGATCCAGTCATAATGTAAAATATTTTAACCACACAGTGGAGGAGGCCTACTAAAAAGGAAAATGCGAATTTTTTTGTCGAAGCTAAAACATGGGGAAAATCAACCTTAGTACCCGTGTAACTCGCCGCTTCGCATTTTATGCGCAGTTTGGACATTAGTTATATTGATATTTACAAAAGAAGAAAAGGATTTACCAAAAGGTATAATTAACCATCACGTTCTTACCGCTACAACAGAAAACAGGCTCTATTTTAGTAAAATTAGCAACAAGCAAAAATACGAATAAAATGTGCCATGACCATGAAATCAGTTTGGTTTTAAAAGAAACAAAATTTTCGAGACAAATAGAATATTTGAAGAATTTAAAAAAGTCGAGTTAAAATTTGACAATTTGAAATCAAGGTAGAAATTAATTTCTACTGTAAATATTGTGCGATTTAAGTGGTAACTTTAAAACTGGTCATTAACAAATTTTTAAGACCTACAAGAAAATTTACACTTTTTTATCGCCCAATATATCGGAAAATGGGCATTAGAAATCGTCAAAAGCTTTTTCCGATCCCCGTTTCTTTCTGTTCCCTGTAAAGTATGTCTTGCTTTCTTTATTATGGAATAGTATATTTCATTACGAGTCTGGAAATAAAGATTTTTTCGTGCGTGCGTGACAAATTCCCGTGTGAGGCGCAGCCGAACACGGGAAGTCATGCAAGCACGGAAAAATCTATTTCTGGACGTGTAATGAACGATATTTTTTGTTATACTTCTTTGAAAACGGAAACTTAAAACATTTTATCGGCATATTATAATAAATTTAATTGACAAAAAATAAACAATGCAGACAATATTATAGTGTTTGGTATGTATGATGCGTTTCCATGGTTACTCTCAAATTATTTCAAAGGTGCTTTGTTGTAAATTAGTTATTGTCAGATAAGGTGAATAAAAAGTCAAAAATATTACAGAAATGTATCTAAATATTGAAACACTTACGAATTAAAATACAAAATAGGTATATGTTAAATATCAGAGAGCATATAGAGTTTCTTAAATTTAGTTTACTTTGCTGTATATTTCTATTTTAAAGCCATATATTCGGTATTTTTATTCAGCGCACGGAAAGTTTTTCCATGCGCTGTTTCCGTGCGCTAGCCCGAAAAAACCCCATCTTTCATTATTGCTAAAACAGATGAAAATAAGGTGTTTTCAAAGAAGTATAATAAAAACGATTTTAGTGTTATTGTAGTACCTACGAGGGTGTCGTGAAAACAATGTTGACCGACTGCTTTTCGTCTACTACAGAACAATAATTCTACGCCACTGCCGACGCAGCGTCGAGACGTGTCGTCGATTAGATTGCGAGCCAACTAGAAAACACCTGTAGGGTAAAATAGCATCTTCTTGTATACAGTTGTAGCTGATTAGATGAGCGGTATCTCCTTGCAAGGAGTATCGTAGCGTATGGGAGATATTGCGCCCGGCCAGTTTGGTCTGTCCTAGTCGAGAGGACTCGGACTATATCGGACATGACGGCCATATGTGAGAAAATTCTAATGGCTCTTCGGGGGTTTCTACATCCTAGAGAAAATATGTTGTGTTCTCATGGAACGCTTTTTGCCCTCACGTTATCTAGAACGGTTTGCTGATTATTGTTTTGAGACTGTTTATAATGCAAACGCGTGTTGTAGGTATGTGTGTTATTGGTGGTTTTCCTATAGCGATTAATTTTTCCCGTAATTAATTAAATAACGAGGTGGAAGAAAATTCCATAGCAAAATAAAATGAAAATTGTGGATGTAGTCTTGGCCTTTCCAAATGATTTACAAATACATACACTGTGTCCCGGATAAGAATGAACAGCATGCGGGGATATTGCAAACGGTGAGAGATAGAACAACGGTTAAATGGGGAAAAAGTTGCGCAATTTTGAGGTCAATAAAATGGCACAAACAGATTTTTAATATCTTTTTCGTTTTTGAGTTATTTTGAAAAAAATAAAATTTTGCGTTTGTGATTTTATTTTTTTCTGAAGTTGTTATCACAGATAGAGAAAAAAGAAAAACACTTTCTTATGTCACTTTTTAACGGGCCTTAAGATGGCATTTTTAGATTTGTTCTACAACGTTTCATTTTTGAGAAACCATCTTCAACTTTATTTTTTTAAATACGGACCTGGATTTTTTTTTGTAGATTTTGAAAGCACTTTTCATTGCAAATACCATGATGTATGACACGAAATATTTTTAAAATGTTTTGAGACAATTATACTGAAAATTCCTTTTTTTTCGGCGTCTAATGCGCCCCTGTATTTAATAATAAGGAGTCTAAATATTAATCATTAATCAGTATTTACAACAATTTAACTTACAGTTTATTTTTACTTCGAAAACTTAATATTTTTAAATTGTACGGCCCTGCGTCTGGTAAAGTGTTTTCCTCTGTTGTTGTACAGCAAACAGTGTCGCATTGTGTTTTGGAGTAAATTCTTCGCTTTTCCTAATTGCGAGAAGAAAGCTTTAAGCCAACGTAATCAATAACTTTTGCCATTTATTAATTGCAAAAATACATTCGTTCGGCCTCTACACTATTTCTGTGACACAAGATATAACATGGTGACATGTTAAATTTGTCGTCATTTGAAAAAGCACCCTCCATTTGTAATGAAATAAATTTTTAACTAAATGATACAGTGGGAGTTATGACAAATGACAAGGAATTGGTTTCGTTTCTTCAAAGCCTTCTAGGTGGAGGATTTTTATTTATTTTTTATTATCGTATGTGCCGTCCTTTTTTTAGTTCTCCAATTGAAAGATAAGTTGTATTATTATTAAATACAGGGCCGCATTAGAAAAAAAAAATAGTGGAAAAAATGAATTTTCAGTATAATTGTCTCAAAACATTTTAAAAATATTTCTTGTCATACATCGTGGTATTTACAATGAAAAGTGCTTTCAAAATCTGAAAAAAAAATCCAGGTCCGTATTTAAAAAAATTAAGTTGAAGATGGTTTCTCAAAAACGAAACGTTGTAGAACAAATCTAAAAACGCCATCTTAAGGCCCGTTAAAAAGTGCCATAAGAAAGTGCTTTTCTTTTTTCTCTATCTGTGATAGCAACTTCAGAAAAAAATAAAATCGAAAACGCAAAATTTTATTTTTTTTAAAATAACTCAAAAACGAAAAAAGCTATTAGAAATCTGTTTGTGCCATTTTATTTACCTAGAAATTGCGCAACTTTTTTCCCATTTAACCGTTGCCCTATCTCTCACCGTTTGCAATATCCCCATGCTGTTCATTCTTATCCGGGACACAGTGTATATACAGATTGATTCAGTTTTATTCTGGGAGATTTCGCCATAAAATGACTCCACTCCACAAAATTTTGTTTTGTATATTTATACAGGGTGTCCCATAACTTATCCGCCATAGGGCAACAGGTGGCACTAGACGTCAAAATATACCGTGTGAGCCAAAAATGCTTTAGGAAAATGTTGCTCGTTTAAAAGATGAAAATGAAACTTGATTTTCGAAAAAAATGCAATAATTCTAAAACCGTTGAAGATATCTGAGAAATCCGAATTCGGTACTTGTTTGAACCTAAAGTCTATCCAAGTTACAGCGGCAGTAGATATAAACAAAGTCACATGGCCGCCTTGCGATCGATTACCAGGGTCGGACTAATAATATATGAGATTCCAAGTGGCTTGTAATTCTGAACTAATTCTTTTAGAAGTTCTAAAATTTGTGTTTCTACCTTTCGTGGATCTTTATAAATTTCCTGAAATTAAGTAGCAAAATAAATTTACAGAATATACTGCTCGCGATCCGATCTAAAATATGCAAGAAACTCGACTGAGGGAAGAGCCGGCCCTGCATTCTGCTCGCCGCGTAAACACTTTGACATTTTATGACGGCCAGACTAATAAGAGAATAGGTCACGTGGTGGCCAATGTTTTGATCCACTGCCTTTGTAACTTGGATAGACTTTAGTTCCTAGAGGGCGCTTGGTGCGAACTTCGTGATGAATTAAATTATGCATAATATTTTACCCTGGGAAGCTGGGAATATTCTGACTTCGAGCTAGAGAAGAGTCATCACTTCCACGTAAAAACATAATCTTGGTCAATATCGATATCTCAAGCCGTTTGCGAGATATTCGTCTCTGAATGTAGAAATACTGGAAAAAATAAAAATCCAAATTTCGAAAATACAACGCAATCTATTCAAAATACAAAATGTTTTTTGAAATTTACTTCAACAGGTGTTGAAAGTGTCCCCCCATTTACCTCAAGGCACTTTCTTAGGCTCTTTATTAAATGACGCCTCATATTCAGGAAGGTATTTTCGGCATTTTTATTATTATATTCAAGGCACACTTTGTGAAAGTGTGTAAATTTTGAATGAAATATCTTCAACGGTTTTAGAATTATTGTAATTTTTCGGAAATCAAGTTTCATTTTCAACACCCTGTATATTTTAAACGAGCAACATTTTACTAAGTCATTTTTGGCTCACACGGTATATTTTGACGTCTAGTACCACTTGTTGCCATAAATATGGCGGATAAGTTATGGGACACCCTTTTATTGCAAACAAAAACTATCTGTTGATTTTTTTTTATATCTTGCCAGTTTCATGGAAAATTTGACTTTTCGTTTATTGTACATTTTTTGAATGCGAAAGACAATATTATTTGAAAAATTGCATTTTTAATTAAACCAATTTTTGAGAATTTAATCAACATGTATCTTGAAGGCCTGTAGAAAAAGTTCTGCCACAAAATAGTCTTATCTATCACCTGTTTAGGTGTCCATCAATAAAATTGTATAAGTTCGTTTTGAAATACATATAGAAAATGCATTAAAATGAAACGTCATCTTGCATCTACGAAAACTGAAAGTTATTTAATAAGTAGTCATTGACGTGAAAGTCTTCAATTCAATCAAAGTTATATTCGTCAAATAATATCTCTAATAAGAGTGTTACCGTTGTTTTAATTTTGTGAAAATTTCTGTGCTAAGGGGCCAATAATTATTTCATATTTACCTCACTCTTCTGCCAACATTAATTAGCTGTTCAAACAGAAATTACTTCTCGTTGAATGCCCTACTGGGGATTTTCCCACTTTACAAATTACATTACTACCTCATGTTTGATCGAACGGATTCTGGGAATTCCACGAATCAGCAGTTACATCAAATTTTCCATTTATGTAATAATGCGGCCGCGATTAAAAATGTGCACCTTTTGTGATTCTACGAAACAAATAGGTAATTTAAGTAGTATTAAAAGCCTTAATGCCATAGAGTGGCATGTTCTAGTTGGTTAACATACCTAGCCCATTTATTTTCATCTTCACCTTTCATTTTGATAAAGCAACAAGGATATCCCAAGATTTTTTTGATAACATTTATTTTGAATTATACTAAACCTCACAAGAGTGTATACAGATATTCCACTCGAGTTGTAGCACAGACCTATTATATAGGTCTGTGGTTGTAGATACCTAAAGTATATTTTTCTATTCATATTTGCTAAACGGATATTTGGATAAAAAAAATCAAATTTGCTATGAAACTGTAGCAAGATACAAAAAAATTCAAAAAAATTGCCTACTTATCCATTCTGTAGGTTCTGTAGGCAAATATATACAATAATTGATTTGTGGGAATATTAATGTTAATGTAGTTTTTCTTTACAGGTACAAAGATGGTAAATTGTACCCGTGGCAATTGGAGGTCTCCCATATGATCCTCTTTCCCGAAAGCGCCAATCAAACGATTTATACTCAAACAGTGAGCGAAGATGATGCCGGAAACTACACGTGCGTTTTACGAAATGACTCGGTGGTGCACCAACACACGATTCACCTCAAAGTATATGGTAAGTAGAGTAGTTTGGCAAGCCACATGAGGTGTCAATGGGGAACTTGAACATTTCTTTAATATATTTGCCTATCTATAGAAAGAGCACATACCAAATATCAGCTCTCAAATCGTAATATTTAATTTGCAATAAATAATTAAAGTTGTGACCGCAAGCTATTGGGCAGTGACAGGAGTGACAGCTACACGCAGAATTAGAGAAGGGAGAATGGAAATTGAGCGTTAAAATAAACAGTTCGGCAACTCATTTCTAGAGCGATCTGATGTAGGTCAAAAATAAGAACCGCCTGAAAGTCCAAATTGAACAAGCACTTCTTTAACAGAATGATGATGCCATGGGACTAGTAATTCGTAGGTACCGGGTTCAATCCCACAATGAGGTTATTTTTTATTATCACTGCATTCTACCTCTTATATTTATCACTGATTATCATTTTTAGTAATAATTGGACAATGATTATTATGAATACACTCCATAGTGTATTTAAATTCAAAGTACTTACCTACCTAATATGAAATTATCGGTAGCAGGAAAAATGTAATACATTGCTCGATGCGTAAGCTCTTTTTGTCCTAGGAGAGAGTTTTAAGACCCGAGGCAACACGGACGGTAAACAACTTCCTCGGCAAAAAAAGTGCGCTTACGCATCTCGCAATGTAAATAACTATTTAATACAGCACACTCTTTTCAAACGTTATCAACAATATCAAGACTGAGATAGACTATAATAAGACGGATAGACAAGGATAGGACGTTCTCCTTGCTCCTTGTAAACAAAGCGTGCGTGGTGCTGTAGTTAGTAGTTGCATACAATATGTGCTGCCCAATACCAGGGCATATAAAACAACCAGCAGTATAACTTACTCTTGAGAAATCATCCGCAAATTCAATGACCTTGAGCCATATTGGTGGAATAGAAGTCAGAGGTGTAGTCGGGAAAATCAATTCAGAAATACAGAGTAGTATTAGTAAAGTATATAGTGTGTGGTAAGCACAAGCAGCTTTTACTCTTTCCTTGGATTCTTTATTTAAAGATACTAGCAAAAAGCACAATTTACAAAAAGCACACTCCCTGCCCAATACCAGGGCATATAAAACAACTAGCAGTATAACTTACTCTTGAGAAATCATCCGCAAATTCAATGACCTTGAGCCATATTGGTGGAATAGAAGTCAGAGGTGTAGTCGGGAAAATCAATTCAGAAATACAGAGTAGTATTAGTAAAGTATATAGTGTGTGGTAAGCACAAGCAGCTTTTACTCCTTCCTTGGATTCTTTATTTAAAGATACTAGCAAAAAGCACAATTTACAAAAAGCACACTCCCTGCCCAATACCAGGGCATATAAAACAACTAGCAGTATAACTTACTCTTGAGAAATCATCCGCAAATTCAATGACCTTGAGCCATATTGGTGGAATAGAAGTCAGAGGTGTAGTCGGGAAAATCAATTCAGAAATACAGAGTAGTATTAGTAAAGTATATAGTGTGTGGTAAGCACAAGCAGCTTTTACTCCTTCCTTGGATTCTTTATTTAAAGATACTAGCAAAAAGCACAATTTGACAGAATCTATTCCCACATGGCGGCTGCGCGAACAGGTGCGCAGAATTTTCCCGCCATGGGGAGTGAGACTGCTGGTTGTTTTATATGCTCTGCCAATACTGCCCATATTAGTTTATGCATGGTGCTGCCGCCTCCCAGAGGCGCCACCACCAACGAGCTACTTGACGTCACATCTAAGGAGGGCGCGTTACAAGAATGATTTGAATTGCTTACATTTATTACATAAAAATGAAAAAAATGAGTTTTTTTTTGTGAACCGTGGTTCATCTAATGGCCATAAATTACGCTTGAAAGTAAATTTAATTTTTGTGCCCCATTATTAATAAAAAACGAACAGAACTAAACCCAGCAATGAAGTCAAAGAAACATTTTGTAACGTGATGTCAAGCCACTAATAAACAAATTCAGATTTAATTTTACCATCTTCCCGAGGGCGAAAACCGACTCGGTATAAAGCTAATAATAATGTCTTTCGAAGCCATTGCCACACAACTTTTTCCAACACCTAATCCCGAAAAAACCGCCACCCCCGTCTTTTCGTAAATGGCAGCCCGTACGACCATAGCGGATGTGTGTAGGATAATGTTCATTGTATCGGGTTCTGTCCGCTGCCTGGGAAATTAGATCTCGCCGTAAATAACATTTGCAATTTCCACGTAGGAAGATCGCGAATGCGAGTTGCGTTGCCGCGTGCGGCTGCACCTGCGATGGATTCTGCGGCCCCAGGTGTGCCTTCGACGCGTATAGTGGGCTGGAGGAGGAAGTCGTTTTCTTTTGTGTTGCGGGATGCAAGAAGTCGGGAATGTGGGGTTTTGAAGTGTAATGAATGATATTCTTACACACGGGCGTAGCCAAGGGGGGGGGGGTTTCGGGGGTTCAAACCCCCCCCCCCCCGAAATAAGCAAAATATTACCTAATATTATACCGAAAAAATACGAGGAGTGAAGAGTTAAGTTATTATTACGTTTGAATATATTATGTAGTAATAGTAGCGCCTAGCGCCATCTTTTGACGAGAGGCAGACGCAGTTGCAGCCGAACTATTTTGTATTGTAGGGACACTTTGCGTTGTTTCTCGATTATTCGCCACGCCCCTCGGTCGAAATGAGCGGAACTTTGTGGAAGTTCGTGGAAGTTTCTGGACGGCTACTGGGCTGCTATATAAGCGGCGCCGCGGCGCGTGACCGCGCTTACGGCAGTATTGTTCCATGCGAACTCGAAGCGAATAAAAGTGAAAAGTGGTGAACGAATAGTGAAGAGAATTAAGTGTACCGTGTAAGTGAGTAATTTTAGTGCGCTGTTATTCGATGACCTTGTTAAGGATAGATACGTGAATCATTATTACTGTCGAAAAATGGAGGGGAAAAAAGGAAGGGTGATAAACTTAAAGGTATGGACTACTGGAAAAAGTGGTGTAGTCAAGGTCAAGGGGTTTCTAATAAAGAAACAAATTTGGATTTAGCTATCAAAGCTTCAGCTACCTTGCATGCTGATAAGAAGACTGCCTACCCCGAAATCTAGTTTGGAATGCCTAGATATGTGCGATAAAAACCTTTATCCTAATATTTACACATTACTACAAATCTTGGCTACCATTCCTGTATCCACTGCTACCCCAGAAAGGTCTTTCTCGAGCCTAAGGAGACTGAAAAACTATTTACGAAACACTACAAGTGAAAACAGACTTAATGGTTTGGCTCTAATGAACATTCACTATGGAACAGAAATTCATGCAGATGAAGTAGTGGATATATTTAAAAGAAAAAGCCGAAGATTTTAGATTTAGCGCAGAGGAACGAAATTAATTTATCCATTTCATTTAAAGTTAAGAACTTTATAAATATGTCGTAGTTTTTCGGATGAATATATAGATATTAAATTTCATGTAAGTATATTTTTGTTGTTTTATTTACTTCTCAAACTAACCCCCCCCCAAAACTAAATCCTGGCTACGCCCGTGTTCTTACAAGCTTTTATTTAACTTGCCCTGTTCCTGTTAGTATCTATTGTGTGGGTCGAACTCGGGGTTGAATCTTGCAAGCTGAATTAGAACCACGTCCTGACATCCGATTGAGCTGAAATTTTGCATACGCCTTTAGTTCCGGCGACAATGCAATATGCAATACTCAAGATTGTAATACTTTCAAAATGGCCGCCGCTCCAAGATGGCGGATGATGCATTTTTTGTCAATATAGAAAACGATAAAGTTAGTGACATCACACTAAATTCAATATCGCCGCCGCTCCAAGATGGCGGATTACCTATTTGATACCCTTTGATACCCAACATGGGTATCAAATGAAAGGGATCGACGGGTAGAAAACAATAAGGTGAATGACTTCATACGAAATCCAATATGGCGGCCGCCCCAAGATGGCGGACTAAATTTCTTTACCACCCTCCTGACATGGGAATCAAATAGGTACTAATAAGCACAAAGACCTTTTTAAAAACAAGCTTTTATTTAAGCCATGTAGGTACTAAAACGAATAAAATAAATTTAGGTGTTCGTTAAGATAATTCAATTCCAAATTGCGACAAGTTTTTGCAAATTGAAAAGCTTGTCGCGCGAATTGTAAAGAAAAAAGGCATATACTTTAGCAAATAGGTACTTGCTTATCTACCAATCACTGTTCAATAAAATTAATAATAATAATAATAATAATAATTCTCACCCTCACAATACTCCAAACTAGGAGTACCCCAGAAGCAACCACATGCTTGTGCGGGGGAGGGGGGCAATTACTATTATTTTGTCTTCGTTGCCATTTGCGGCTAGGGCCGACTTTTTTCCGATAGAACTAGAATAGCATTCGCTCAAGTACTACGGAAAACCCTAGAAAACCGTAGTAATCCGAGTGAGTGTAGGACAATTAGTAATTAGTACCTACTTTCATCAACATTTCGCGCGACAAGCTTTTCAATTTGCAAAAACTTGTCGCAATTTGGGATTGAATTATCTAAACTTACCTATTTTACCTACCTATTCGTTTTAGTACATGGCTTAAATAAAAGCTTGTTTTTAAAAAGGTTTTTTTTTCAATTTTATTATTATACTTCTTTGAAAACGATAACGTAAAAACGAAAGAAGCTTGGAACATTTTTATTTTCGAAAATAAACAATGCTGACAATACATTGTTTGGTATGTATGATGCGTTTCCAGGTTACTCTCAAATTATTTCAAATCTGATATATGTTTTAAATTAGTCTGTCAGATAAGGTGGATAAAACGTTAAAAGATATCCCAGAAATGTGTCTAAATATCAAACACTTACGAATTAAAATATTAAATATGTTAAATATCAGATAGCATATAGACTTTAAAACCATATTCGGTATTTTTATTCAATGGGCGGAAAGAATCGGAGATCGGGAATAGTAGATTCTGTAATGAGGTTAGAATGAAAAAATTCGATACGAGTGGAAGACCACGAGTATCGAATTTTTTCATTCTAACCGAGTAACAGACTGTATTTTCTCCACGACCATTCGTGAATGTAATTTCAGGTGGAGTATTATCAAATTATTTTTCATTCATCGCCTTGTTATAGAATGAAAATATATAAAATAATGCAATGATTTATTATTATTAGTACGAAATATTTAGTATCCCTATTATTATATTGTTTATTTATGTGCAATAGATTACAAAAATTATATTAAGATCCCGGAAATACATGCAAAACACTCGAGAAGCTAGTATTTAAGAATAAATCATCTCGCTCTAGAGTGAGAATTTTTAAGTTCTATTATTAAAAATGATTTTAGAATACTTACATTCACGAATGGTCGTGGAGAAATAAACTTTCTATCAAATGCGACCAAATTCTTTAGCTCCAAAATACGTTTCCTATAAATTATGTATCCGAAATATAAAGAAAAAAATTTTTTTCGTCAAATAATGATGTTGTCTTATAGGCATATTATATTGTGTTGTGTGCTCATAAATTGAAGTTCGATATTTCAAAGACAGTGCCTTACTTAATAAAGAAAATTTATTTTATTTCCTCTTGATATCTGACGTTGCTCCCAATTTTCTGTAAAAGAGAAGATCGTGGTGACTAAAAATGCTTTCAATAAGCTGTTATCTTCATGTTTTGTTTGTATTTTGTATTTTACTTCCATATTGTTGTAATATTGTATATTTTGTTACAGATAAACTACCAGACGATCCCAAAATGACCTACGTTTCTCAAAACGCGGAAATCCCTTTGGGCCACACCTTCAGATTGTTTTGCGAAGCGTTCGGAGGTTCGTAACCGTTTCCATTTTTTTAATCTTCAAAACGACTTAACAATTTAAAGAACTCTCTAATCGGCTGCCAACCTAGTACCACACACTGTGAAATTCGCAGTTATCCAAAGGCATGTCTTGACTTATTTGCCCATTACCCAACTATTATTCTCCTTTCCTCTTATGTGCTGGCCCGTCTTCATAGAAGAGTCGCCATTTACCGCAATTATTATAAAAACAACAGGAAACTGGACGACAATCTCTGATTTAAAATCTTAAATTACGAGATTGCCTTGCAATTTAAAAATAATAGTTCGGAATTCCTCAGGGGCAGACGTAATAACGATTCCTTGTGTCGCTTGTTTGTTTGGTCCAAGTTAATTGGAGGAAAAACGCTGCTACTTGTTTGCTATTTACTTAATAAATATTTAAAAAATTGGCCTTCGTTTGTCGCACTTGATATATATCTGTAGAAAAACAGTTGAAGGTGGGAAAGGAAAATCTATAAGGATTATCACTCTCAAGCTAAGACTGTCTTCGTTCATTCTAACTTCTAACTAAGTATAGTGTAAGTGTAAACGAAATCTCGTGAATGACTGAATTGCACAGGGTGTCTTTAGGGAGCATGCAGAGTGCGCTTATAGCCATTTCGACTTATTTTCTGGTGAAGAAATACCAGTTCGGCGCAGGGTGTTGAATTTTATTTGCATTTATTTCATTTTCAGGGAGTATAGACCTACCAGACGCCGTCAACGAAGCACTTTGGCGAAAAGTTGCGTCGAACGGTTCGCAATTCGACGTACCCGACAATTTGGTGCAAACAAAAATTAACAGGTAAGAGATACGGCCAATAAATAAGTAATATTTCGGTATTGATTTTGTTCCATGACTCGAACTATTCGTATATTCTGGGTATGGAGAACCAATTCACATACTCATATTAAGATACTTTTCTCGTTTATTACAAGAGGTGCTGCTAATACATTACAACCATTAGAACGTTGTTTTGAATTAAAAGCTACACTACATCTTAAGTTTCAGACAAAATTCCTTCATTTTTTTTTGCAATTTTTGGGTTCATTTTATTTTTTTTTAATTAATTTTTGTCATATAATGCCATGTAAATCATTAAGTATTAGACACAAAAAAATTATAAGAAAAAGTCGACCAGAAGTTCATCCTGGAAAACTTTTATTAAGGCCTTTTTGTCATATAAGTAATGCGTCGTAACTCGTTATGTATTAGAGATACAAAAAAAATTGTATGAAGAAAAGTTGTTCATACTTTGATCCCCTACAACTTTTATTAAGACCATTTTGCTCTAAAAAAATGTTTAGGAAACCACCCTATAGCGCAAATCGTACAAGTTCGATTGTGATCTTTTGATTGGATACTCGGGAGGCAGTCCCCAAGCAACCCTGAAAAAATCATCTATATTCGACTAACTTTAATATGGGGAACCCTGTTAACCAGTGATGTAATGTATCGAGATACATGTATCTAGATACTTTTTATGTACCTAGATACATATATAGATACTTACAAAAATCAGGATCTGCTTTAGTATCTAGATCCTTTTGAAAGTATCTAGGTACTTAGATACTAGATACATTTTTTTAGCCACGATGCCAAGGCGTGCCACGTGCCTATATTTAATTTTTAAACCGTTTCTATAGGCAAAAATTAATTTTAAGTTTAATGTAATTAATAGTATATTACATAGCGAGAGTTGTAAACAGCTTATTACCACAGACATATATAGCTTAGCGAAGCTATATATGTCTGTGTTATTACCTACGTATGAGTGGAAAAGTTGCGCACGAGCCGCGCAGTGGCGAGTGCTGTAATTCCACGAGTATATAATAAGTTTACAACTCGAGTTTTGTATTATAATTTTTCTTCGACGAAAGAAAAACTATTACAATAGATAAACTATACTTCTGATTATCTGACAGGCAACAATTAGTATGTTGGTTAGTTGCTATGGTGACGCGGATGGCGCGCTAACAAGGCACCCGTGATAATTGCGTTTTAATTAAGAACAGATACGTTTATTAACAATAGAAATATAATAAAATGTGGTGAGATTTAGTGACAACTTGTTTCAAATAGTGACAATCTAAACTTCACATTCGTCTAAACACTTCTACTTTACCTACACACACACTTCTTTCATCAATATCTAAGTAAAGTAGGTAAACAGGTATATTGATTGCCTTATGAGGTCTGAAATTTTCTTAATTAACTGATAGTATCTGAATGTATCTGGAAGTATCTAGATACTTTTTTAACGTATCTGTATCTGTACCCAGATACTTTGGAAAAAATGTATCGGTATCTGTATCTAGATACATCTGCCAGACAGTATCTGTATCTAGATACCGAAAAAAATGTATCTATTACATCACTGCTGTTAACCAACTTGTGAGTTTAACATAGAAGCATCGAATTGATAAGTACAATGGAAGTCGCACAGGTACCACTTTCATTGTTGTTTGGGGCAGCCAACTCTAGAGAGAGATAGGTTTCAAATGGCAATAAGTAAGACAAGGACGCATAATGAACGTGTCAGCTGATTCAGGCAAAGGAGGTATATACGGATGTTGCAGATTAATGGACGAATTTAATAAGCATGTTCCGTAATTCTCTTTATTGTATGATCTGTATTCCGAAATTCGGGGCTTGTTTGTAGGAATGAGAATTTTTCTATATAACCACAATTATGTAAATATTGCACAAAAAAAGTAGTGAATTGATTAAAAAAATTACATAACGTAAATTGAGACAAATAAAATACAAATTCCAAAATAAAAGTTTATTTTAAAATAAAGGCGACAAAATATCTAGGATAAGGTATACATTTTCAACTTTAATTACTTATCTTAACTGATTTAAGATGATGTAAGAAGACAGGTAGCTTTTACATATTTTTATGTAATTTTTAATGTTTAGGCATCTAACAAAAAGAATTACAAATAATTACCTTATTAAAGGAACAGAACCTCAAGATTAATTCCATCTTTGACTACGAAGTGCTAGCTAGGTTCATTAGCACAATAGGTATTTTGCCAGTTTTTCCCTTGATAGAGTTTCTATCATGACATCATGACTTGGAAAATAAAAAACTGTTTGACTACAAATGCAAGTAAATACTTGTAGACAGTACAAAATTTTTCCTTTTTATTGCTGCAATCCACTTGTCTCTAATATTACCTTATCTCTTGAAAAACTGCAAACTTATTAGCAAAGGTTTTTAAGACTTACGAATGAAAAGAAACCACCCCACTATTATATACATCCAAATACACAACAGGAGTTGAGCCTCTTTTTTGTAATTTACAACTTAAACAGAGAGAATATAGCCACATAGCTAAATTAAATTTTCTCTCCGATCTAAAAATAATATTAAACCAAACACCAACTAAGAAAACTCAACGCCGTTTTATACGAAACTGCCACCGAGACACGAACTCAAAAATCAAATATAAAGAATACAATAATTACTCCTATTCGTATTGGGACTTGGGACAGAAGGAAAATTAAAATGACGTTTGACAACGGAACTCGTTTCAAGGACGTTTGAAGCCACAGAACATTCAACACTTTGAAGCACAGGACACAAAAATATGAAGTTAGGACAAACACGTCTTTTGTGTTATGTGGTTTTTGCCGGAATCAGCTGATTTATTTATTATTTCACTTACTCAAGTTTGGCTGCCAGTTTCTCTCTACACTCCTTCCATCTACTTGTCAATTCAATGCATAGAAGCGTTAACTGACGTATTAACAAAGATGGCTCACGGTTGTCAAGTCTGACACTTTTTGGCTCACCATGCGCTTTCCGGACACAAAATACAATACAAAATACATTGTTACCTAACAGCGCCATCTGTTTTCCAGGACATGAAGCCATAGCCGTGAGAAGTCTTGTAAATATGTCGGTCGACGATAGAAGAATTTCGGCCATTGTCGTCTTCCAGGTCGATGTCATTTCCCAATGTGTTATTTTCTATCGTTTCTTCTATACATATATAGTGTGTTCTATCTTTAGTGTGAAGACCCTCCTAAAATTTATATTTTTGAGATATTCAGGTACTTTTTTTTGTGACGATGGGAGCTGGGAGGATGCTCTCTGGGAACATTTCACATCCCACAAGTCTCCCTACTAAGATCTTGTTTATACCCCTTAAATTTCAAATATATTATTAGCGATTTTTTTATCGAAGCCTGTCATCTTATTTAGCATACTTGAAAATGGTTACATAGGTACTATTTTTCAAAGAAAAGCATTCAGTGGAAAAGTTTTTACAACAGGGTCAATTTTACATAATATACAGTGTGTCCCAAATTCGATGCTCACCATTGGGATCTCGGTAACTACAAGAGATAGCGAGTCGGTTAAATGGGGAAAGTTTTAGACAATTTGATGGTCAATCTGATGCCGCTGAGAAATCAAGGCTAACTGGGATCGTTTTCGAGTTATTACCAAAAAACCGAATTTTATCATTTTCGTTTTACTTAAATATCTTAGACTTGTAGACAGACTTGTCATGGCCTACTTAATATTAGGCAAAAAAACGCTTTTAAGTGTTACAACTAACGAAAAAATCATTAGTGTGACACATCATTGGAAAGAGAATTTCATGTAAATTTCGAATTTGTAAAAATCCAAGATAGCATCCATAAGAAAATCAAAAGTTGTGAGTCATATCTCGAAAATGAAAACTTTCTTAAAGAAACTGACATTACCGCTTAAAAGGCTGGATAAAAGTGCCTTAATAATGTCAAAGTCCTGTCTTTGAGAAACCATCGGTTTCTAAGATATTTAAGAAAAACGAAAATGATAAAATTCGGTTTTTTGGTAATAAAACGATCCCAGTTAGCCTTGATTTCTCAGCGGCATCAGATTGACCATAAAATTGTCTAAAACTTTCCCCATTTAACCGACTCTCTATCTCTTGTAATTACCGAGATCCCAATGGTGAGCATCGAATTTGGGACACACTGTATACCACGTTTTGAAAATGTTATTAAAGTATATAGTAGGCCGAGGAAAAATGAACAAACGATATTCATGACATTGTCAATGCATCAATTCGCAATGTTGGCTAATTTGTCATAGCTGACAGTTTTACAATGGGTAGCTTTGCCAGTCAACGCGCGATTTGACATCGTATTGCGCACTAGTGCAATTTGAAGCTGTTGTACACTGTTGATAACAACTCTAACTAAGTGTTAATCGCCACTTAAGGTTTTAATATCTATGCGTTGGCAATATAAATACAATCTCAACTTTAACGATATGATGAGTATAATATTAATAATAATAAATAATAATTACTTATAATTAAAAAAAATTCGGAGTGCTTCCATTTCAAATGGCTCACCCGGTATGTTCTGTATTTCTTTGGTACTTACTTTCTGTTTTCCAAACTGGACAACATTGCTGATTCAGTTCAGTCTTAAATATCGCCAATACAATTAGTATTGGTATTATTACAAGCTTTTATTTAACTTCACCTGTTAGTGTAGGTCGAATCTTGCTAGCTGAATTAGAACCACTTCCTGACATCCGATTGAGCTGAAATTTTGCATACACCTTTGTTCCGGTGACAATACAATATGTAATACTCAATATTGTAATACTTTCAAAATGGCCGCCGTTCCAAGATGGCGGATGATGTATTTTTTGTCGACCCCCTTAATATGGGTATCAAATGAAAGGGCTTGAAGAGTCGAAAATGAAAAAGTTAGTGACATCACACTAAATTCAATGTGGCCGCCGCTCCAAGATGGCGGATTACCTATTTGATACCCAACATAGGTATCAAATGAAAGGGCTCGACGGGTAGAAAACAATAAGGTGAATGGCGTCCGCCCCAAGATGCCGGACTAAATTTCTTTACTACCCTCCTAACTCCTAACATGGGAATCAAATAGGAACAAAATAAAATTGAAAACAAAAAAACTTTTTAAAAGCAAGCTTTTATTTAAGCCATGTACTAAAACGAATAAAATAAGTTTAGGTTTTCGTTGAGATAATTCAATTCCAAATCGCGAATTGTAAAGAAAAAAATGCATATTTTGGCAAATAGGCACTTGCTTATCAAGTCCGATAAAATTAATTGGCACCTACTTTCATCAACATTTCGCCCGAGAAGCTTTTCAATTTGCAAAAACTTGTCGCAATTTGAAATTGAATTATCTTAACGAAAACCTAGATTATTTTATTGTTTTAGTACATACATGGCTTAAATAAAAGCTTGTTTTTAAAAAGGTTTTTTTATTTTCAATTTTTTGAAAATTCATTTCTACGAGTAGTGTTAGTATTAGACGAATTACCATCGACCCATGATGTTGGATTATATTTTTTTGCCAGAAGAGAGGACATACATTACAATACAGAGTAGGCGTGAATATGGAACACCTAGGTAGGTCAAAGTTAGTGCGTAAGTTGGCATACCCACTAAAACATCTCCTGGATTGGGGCAAGTCTTCGTCCACTCATTTGAAAAGGATATTTGGCCTGGGGGTTGGAGTGTTTCAAAAAAACCTTGGCCTCAAACCATTGGCCCGTCTCTGCGGTTGCCGTTGAAGGACGTTGTCCCCCGAACAACTGCTGTCGGTCGGAGAAGTCGTGGCTTCATAAAGATATCCGCCCGACTAGCCGCTGACGAACTTGTTATAATTACCCACTAAGAGGCATTATGGCCGGGCATGGGGACAAAAAAACGGCACCAGATAAAAGACAATGAGGCACGGCCAGTTTCTCACGGCGACCGACGTTTAAACAACCGGTCTACACTGTGTTTTATTTCCTAAGTCTTGTTTTTGCCACTGGGCGGCGACGGTCGCCGTTAACCATTGCCGTCCGTTAACGGACGCGGGAAGAAGACCCCCTTTATACATATTTAGTTCGACCAGTGGCGTAGCGAGGGGGGGCATCATGCCCCGGGCGCTACTCACAAAGGGGCGCCAAATGGTCCTCAAAACAAAAAATCTGGATAATTTATATTTTTATTATAAATAAAATTTAAAAAATATTATCTCTAAGGAGATACATAGGTACATATACAGCGTGTCCATTTACTATTCCCTTCTTCGATTGTGGCTATACTTTTAAGGATAAAAAAAAATCGGTTCGGGGGATCCAAATAAGGGAAGATGGAGCACATTTTAAAACTAGTTTGGTATATACAGGGTGTTCCAAAAAAGTGGGGCGACAAAAAAATTAATTTTTTTAAATGGAACGAGCCGATTTTTTTTATCGCAAATGAAGCCTATCAAAGTATAGTATACATCCCTAAATTATTTCCGCTTCCATCTGCGGCGTTGCCAAGTTATATATTTTTTTAAATATTTTTTGCTAAATACCAACCCTTCATTAATATTGCTATATTTTTCTTGCGGCTTGATTTTTGCTCTTGAAACTTTGGTTGTGGATTTACACTTAACCATTTTATTAATGACTAAGAACAAAGTTGAAAATTTTTGTACAGGATGTTTCACTTTTTTCCGCCAAAACTCCGACATTTTCAAACTTAATTTACTTTTTTTTTTCAAATGGAACACCCTATATCTAATTCTATTGGATAGAGCATTCATTCAGCTTTAATTTGATACCTAATACAGTACCTCTATCTCTAGCAGTTTTTTCAAAAATCCAGTATAAACAGAGAATTTGCAACTTTTTTACTTATTACATACATGCAAATTACTCGAGAATCAAACTTGTACTTATTTAAAAAGCTGCATATCAAAAAAGCGTTAGTACCATTATTTTTTTGTCGCCCCACTTTTTTGGAACACCCTGTATATACCAAACTAATTTTAAAATGTGCTCCATCTTCCCTTATTTGGATCCCCCGAACGGATTTTTTTTATCCTGAAAAGTATAGCCACAATCTAAGAAGGGAATAGTAAATGGACACGCTGTATAATATATATTTAATAATAATATGATTGTAATACATTTACATTAATAAAACACCTGTGCCAAATTACACTTTCCTACGGTATCTACTTACATTTTTATGACTGTTTATACGCGGCGTAACAAAAAAAAAACTCGTTTACACACTAAACACAATCTTATGGCGCCACCTAGTAGAGAACAGTCAAACTATGTGCTTCCTAGAGACGCTTTGTTTTGTGTGGATTAAATTAAAGAAAACTGTAAACGGATTTTCGGATAGTGCAGTATCCAAAATGAGGCAACAATCCAAAATTGGGCGACTTTCCTCTACTATAAATAGTAATAAAAATTGAATATTGTCTATTTCTTCAATTGTTTTATTGATAATTATTAATTAAATTAATATTTGTTTTAAAACTTTATAAATATGTAAAATAAATTTATTTTATTTATATTATTATTATATTATTATTATTATTTATATTAATTTATTTTATAAATATGTAAAATAAATAATAGGTATCTTTTGAACTAATTCTAGATGATCACATACATTTCAAAAGCTATATAGTCTTGTTTTCTCAACTACATTTTTTGTCTCAAATTTAAAGCCTAGCTTGAGCCTATGACTTTATTTTTTACTTTTTTTATTTATTAATTTGCGAGTATATTTTACATGTAATGTTAAGTATATGATTTTCGAATGGGGGGGGGGGGCGCTAAACAGGTATTGTGCCCCGGGCGCGAGTTAAGCTCTCTACGCCACTGAGTTCGACATGGTTGGAGGAAGCACTTTGTGCGATAGCCATCACAGGACTACACCTACATACAGTGACCGGCAGAAAGTTTGCACCAAAAAAAATATTTTGCAGGAGCCATAACTACCGTTCACACAAATAAATTTTTATGTCACTCGCTTTAAAAATCGTGATAAATCCTCTCAAACGGAACGGGCATATTAAATAAAGTAATTTTATTTTCTATATTATCTAAACGTGGTAAATCAGAAAAAAGCGCGACTATAGGTGTTTTATGGAATAGAAACTTGAAACTTCATTGTTGGGCTTTTCTTTTAATTCTAAACAACTTTTCATAATACATATTTTCTCTAAAATTAAAAATAAGGGTACTTTTCGAACCTTATTCCCCACATACGAAATGATATATTCAAATTTTGAAAACTGCGTTTTCACTGTTTAATAGCGAGGTCATGTCATGGTCCAGCATTAATATTTGTTGAATTTTTTCGCTTATTAGGGGCTTCTACATTTCAACAGACCTTAATATCTACTATATAGATACACGACAAACTTGAGAAACGGATTCTTCTAGGGAAGATAAGCAAGCAATAACAGGAACGGTTATAATCATATAAAATCGAAGTTGTTCATATCGCCCTCGAACGATTAATGGTCATACGATAAGGTCCATGTTGCTTGCCATGTTAACAAATTGCAAACAATCTCAATTTGGCCTTTTTCTACTCCTACATGGATATTTGTCGTTTTCTACAGAATGGATAAGTAGGTAGTCAATTCCAGTTCATTGAACGGATATATACATAGTTTCGTATCTATCCTAGGTAGGTTATAAGATCGAAATCAACCAATCACGGCGTGTTGAAAATCAAGCTACACAGAGACAACAGACTGTTGAAGTAAAAACCACGATAGACTTTCCCACGGTATGTCAGTAACGAATCCGAAAACAAGGCAAATCTGCGTCAGTTGCGAGTCACGAATTCAAAATGCGGTTGTGTTTTACGATTTTTTATAGTTTACAGTTTAATGTGTGAAGAAAAAAGTGTAAACAACTGCCAGTCCAACTCGACAGTGCTTTAAAATAGGCCAGAAATGCCGGGATGTGCAGTCAGCGTTTGTCCACATAATAACAGAAACAGTAAGGGAACGGAAATTAAGTACTATAGATTTCCCAAGGACGATAATCTTGCCAAAAAATCGATTGCTGCTTGCCGCAGACAAGACATATGGAGCAATTTAAATTCTGACTCGCAACTGACGCGTCACAAGATGCGCAATGACACACCGTGGGTAAGTTTATCGTGGTAAAAACTATAACGCTGTTTTGTGACTTTGGCGGCACATTTGAATTTTTTATTTCATTATTGAAGCTGTTCCAATAAACAGTTTTGAACTGATTCTGACAGTTTTAGTTTTAATCCACCCAAAACCAAACAATTGAGAGTTGGTTGGAGCTGTCAAAATCTTTTCAAAACTGTTTGTTGAAGCAACTACTTTGCCAATTCAATCGCCTTATGATGTGAAATTCTTGATATTTCTGAGATTCAATTTTTTAATATTTATTTAGACATTTACACGACAATTATTTTCATATTAACATAACTTATTACACTTCTACATTTTTTGATATTTGACTGTTGATCATTATATCACATTGTAAATTATATGCAGGGTGAGTTTTTTTGATGATCAGTATGGGGATAGGCGCATTAAATTGGGCCTACAAAACTGCAATTCTTTCCCCATTTAACCTTCCTTCTATCTCCGCTTGTTTCAGAAATCCCCATACTGATCATCAAAAAAAATCACCCTGTATATCTAGTTAACTCACGTTGTAACTTGGTTTTGTTACTTTTCGCTTTTATCTCTCACGCAATCTTTTACAAACATCATCAGTTTGATTAGTAAAATAATAGAAGATGGAAATCTAACGTATGCGCTTGTTCTCTATTCCATTGTGCTACGGGGTTGCACATTGGAACCATATACCTATAGCAACCTATACCACGCAAAAGAGACTATACAGTTAAATACAGGGCCGCATTAGAAAGAAGTGAGTGGAAAAAAATGAATTTTCAGTATAATTGTCTCAAAACATTTTAAAAATATTTCATGTCATACATCATGGTATTTGAAATGAAAAGTATTTTCAAGATCTGCAAAAAAAATCCAGGTCCGTCTTTAACAAAATTAAGTTGAAAGTTGTTTCTCAAAAAACGAAATGTTGTAGAACAAATCTAAAAACTACATCATAAAGCCCGTTAAAAAGTGACATAAGAAAGTGTTTTTCTTTTTTTCCTATCTGTGATAAAAAATAAAATGAAAAATGCAAAATTTCACTTTTTTCAAAATAACTCAAAAATAGTATATTATACACTTAGATTGAGAAGTGAGCCATTATATACCGAGCTTTTTTATATCCTGAGGCGCGTAGCGCCGAAGGATATAATATGCGAGGTAAATAATGGACTTCTCAACCGAAGTGTATATAGAATTTTTTTTACTACTAACATTGAAATATTGCCATATTTTAGTTTATTTTAGTTATTTCTCGCTCTTTTCAAATACTTCGAAATATCAAGTAGCCTGGGAGTTCAGTTGTCAAGCTGATAAAATGACAGTAATCTTTAAATGTCATATAGAAAATTTTTCATTATTTACCTAGGTATTTTTTTATTATCATTATTTACCTAGGGTGAGAAATATTACTTCTCATTAGAGGAATGAGGTAAATAATGGTGATTTCTCAGGTGAGTAGCAAAAAAACCATTTTATTGACCTCAAAATTGCGCAACTTTTTCCCCATTTAACCGTTGTTCTATCTCTCACCGTTTGCAAGATCCCCATGCTGTTAATTCTTATCCGGGACACATTGTATATCGATTTGCAATTTATTGTTTTATCAATATAACATGGAATCTTAAATTTTTCAATTAGTGTAAATTTCAATAAATAGCGCAGAATTTTAAACAATGATTAAAAAAATTTTCGAAATCGAGTTTTTTCTTTTTTTACATTTTCTGAGAAAATTTTCCAAAGTGATGTATATTTTTTACACCATCAGAAAGTAGAGGTTTCAACGAACAAAAAGCGAACCGACTTTTTTTAAAAAGCAGCTTTTTTGACGTGGGCATTTTCTATTGAAAATGAGGTTACTTTTTCGGTTTAAAATAAATATTTTGATTCGAAAAAATTACAGCGTATTCGGGACATAAGAAGGCAATTTTCCACCAAATTTTGTGGGAGCTAAAAATTAAAAACCAAAAAAATCGGTTATTTTGATTTTTCGCGGATATTTTGAAGTTACGTGAAAAAATTGTAAATACAAAAGTTGTAGATCTTTTTATTGCCTTCAACTCTGCTGTTTAACTTTTTTCGATAGGAGTTGCAGTTTTGCCGGAAATCGTGATAAACCGTTTCCACCCCTAAAAGATCAGCCCCTACAACCCCCGTACCTCAAATCGCCCTTTCTGAATTGTTTGCTATATTTTCTTCATTTTCGAATGGGTTTCATACTGTTCTAAATTTTTTTCACTTTTTGCCATTTTCAAAGTCTTAGGCTCTGGCCTACTATGGAATATAAAGGTTGTCAACAATGTCAGCAATGACACACGATACACAGATAACGGTATGCTCGTTAGGAGAACGAAAACTGAACTCTTCTGCGCACCTACGTCACTTCGACAAAAGCACGGCCTACTTATCAAAAATAGTCCTGAAATTAGTCTCACTGACATACGTCGGTTATCAATTTCACGTCAGGGTAAACACAAAAACACCTTGAGACACCTTGGTGTATATGTGGTTGCCTAGCTCAGGATCAACCCAAAAGCAGAATGTAGGCACCTTGAGACACCTTGGTGTATATGTGGTTGCCTAGCTCACTATAAACATGTCAAATTTTCGTTTAAAAATAAAAGGTAGCCATGATTTTGTCGAATAATCGTCACCGTTGACGTTACAGCACCTGCGCGCGGACATACCGTTAATACCGTTATCTGGGTATCGTCGAGGCCAACGATAAAGACAGGCCACGGCGCTAACGCATAATCGCGTAGTCACGTGACCATCTTAGTCCTATATAATGAAAGGCATTTTTGAAGATAAGTAGAAAAAACAAATTTCGTATCAATTTGGCAAGTTTTCCTTCATCTATTACATTATTGGTTTTGTGCATCCAAGCTTTCTCTAATTGTTTTTTCAAAATTTTCAACCTGCCGCAGCTGTTTTAGGCTGAGAGTTAAACGGCACTGCACTCACAATATTTTGGCACATTCTCAAAAATTGTTCCTTTAGCTTAGGTGATATTCTCTGCTATAGGTATTTTCCTCCCACAACACTTTGTCTACTTTAATTGTTTCACTTTCTTGAAAATGTGTGAGCCACACATACTTAAGGGTTTTTTAGAAATTAAATCTCAGTTGGAATTTGACGAATCCATTTTTGGCGGAAATTTTCATCCCGAGGCAAAACAAATGTTTGTTATGGCGACACTTTCTTCCTGGCTTTTGTAATATGTATAAATATAATATAAACAGACCCAATATTTGGTATTTAGGTTATTTTTTCCGAAATAAAAATGAAAACTAACCTCGGTAGGTATACTGTAAATATTGACGAGGTCTCAATTGATCGGCAGCGTGAAAGACCGAATAGAAACCGTATCAGGGCGTGGGTCGACAACGAAAATCCTCGAGTACGTTACAACACTGATTTATTTCGCACAAGGTGAATGGTGAATACAATAAATACACAAACCCGAACGTGGTCAACGGGAACGGCTTCCAGCCACTCGGACCGTCTGAACTCGCGGATCTCCCGTAAGCAGTTCACCCCTCTGTGTCTCCACTGTCCAATACTGTCCATGTCCATAATAGTCCATTCCGGGTTCCCTATTCTGTGGTTCGGGGGAGAATTCCCCTTTACAGCGCTCACGCGTCGGTGCGAGAGGCACCAATACTCTTGGACGGCACGACTCCCACCCAGAGGCCATAATAACACCTGGGCGGTTCCCCTCCGCCAGGACACACGCGCACTAGACACAAACTTGTTTCTAAAATATAAACTAAGACGTTTAAAAACACTTTAAACATTTAAAACTTCTCAAAACCCAAGCTGCCGCTTTCAGTTATGTGATAAATGACATGTAACGTCGGACTAAGATGGTCACGTGATTTTTGTGCACCAGGGCCTGTCTTTATAGTAGGCCTTGTGGTATCGTGCAATGACATCAATGAAAATACCTAATATTGTTGTTGGACAAATCCTGATTTTTGGCGACGAGATTCGGCAGATGTTGCACCTCTTGCTATAAAACAACGCCACCATATTCCTTCCGGCAGTGAGGAACTAACGTTCAAAGCGCTGTAACGTGCGCAGTATATTGTAGAATGTCAGAAATTATGGTTCAATAAAAATAATTTCCGCGAAAACTCCAAGGAACAGCGGCATTTGCTTACAACAGCGGAAATAATGCCGGCTTCCAGCTGCGGGCACGTTTCTCGTGCTTCTAACAAAGTCTGCACACTTTTTGTTTTGTGTAGGTACGTTGCCTTTTGTTAGTGAAGAACGTGTGCAAGAACTACATTCATTAATGCGAATTTTGCTCATAGGCGGAGGTAAAAAATAACTGAATATTTTCTTAAATATATGCAAAGTATGTAGGTACCTACTCGGGTGTTTCTACTTTTAAAATTAATAACAAATTTTGTTCGGCGACAGCTTGGTCGTATCGTCTATGGTCGTATACACCACTGCAAAATTCCTTTGAAAATGTAGACAATTTCCAAACAAATAAATACCTTTATAGACTATTATTTTAGAGCCAGTAAGTGTAACTTATGTGGTTTAGATCGTGTCCGAAAATAACGTGTCTTCACGTCTGTTTTCGCGCCGTATTTACACTGGCGCCACCTGGTAGCCGTTACTGACACTATTGTTGGTCAATGTGACACTTGACACTATATAAACATGATTGCTAGACATTTTCAACCTAATGAAGGTATATATGTTGCAGATTATTCAGTGACAGCGTTGGACGCTTATTAATAATAATTAATCTTTCCATCACGGACGGATTACTTTTACTTAAAACTATGCTAGATGGCATTTTGAAGATTATCGGGTCTTTCTTCTAGTTATATAGGGACTCTATTTAGTTAAGCTTATATTTTCTGCAGGGTCCTTCAAAACCATAGGGATAATTTACCTTTCATCTTAATGGGGTATACCTGACGAAATTGTATAAACCTGATAAAACAATTCCTGGACACTTGCATAAGACCCTACGATTATTTCTAAAAATAATACTTGTAATTATTAGCAAGTTTTGGACTTTCCTCGAAATTAGGCGGAAAACCACTTATGACGTCACAAGTGTTTAAAAAAGGCAACTTGGCAACATGGCGATACCAATGAAGTGTTCTGAGACGTAACCTTATTCTGCGGTGAAAGTTGCAAGGAGAGTTGTTGAAATTTCAAAATTCACACCCCCGGCGTTTTTCTGCATTTTTTTGGCAAGGTTGGGCCTACGTACTAAATTGGGGTGCAGAACTTCTACGCGCTATGACGCCTTCATAATAAAAGCGCCTCAAGATGGTCCCTATCCCCAAGTTCTCCGTTTATTAATAACTCATAATACTTTACTATTTCTACAACATACAAACCTTTGCAGTTTTATCCCACGAATTTCGGTAGACATCGGATTATTATATCCGTGAAAGCATCTAATGTCGGCAAATTAACGGATTGCCCTTTAACGTAATCCTTTTCCATAATAATTTACCTACACTACACAACTAACAACACGATAACTACACAAACAATATAATAATAAATCGCACAGATATCTACTAATGTTTTGATCGAGCGGCATACTGAAAGACGTGGGTGACGTTGCCACATTCCCGAATATTTCCGCATTATTGAAGTCTGAATAAAACTCGTATGTTCCATATACACATACTTTAACCAAAGTGTCACATGACATAGATGAAGGATATAGGTAGTTTCCACCGTGTGCGGCATAAACAGACACCATGTTGCTACAGAGACAACATTTTTGTGTGCAATTTGCATTAGTTAAGAGGGGGTTGACGACAGCGAAGATGACATTAGATTTCGTATTTTTTTAAGTTGTATAGCATAAAATCTAATAACATTTTACCTGGCAAAAATTTAGTACAAACATCTCTGTCTTCATTTTAATCATAAGATCTTAAAAGCATATTCACTGGAATTATTATTTTTCCCAAGGTTTTCATAACCTATAAAACAAAAGGCTGCTTTTAAGATCTTATGATTAAAATGAAGACAGAGATGTTTGTACTAAATTTTTGTCAGGTAAAATGTTATTAGATTTTATGCTATACAACTTAAAAAATACGAAATCTAACGTCACTTTCGCTGTCGGCAACCCCCTCTTAAAGCTCAAAGGTTGCAAAACATTACATCTCGCATTAAATAATAGATATTCATAGGTAAGCTGGAGACATTTGAATTGAAAAATACAATTTGCCTTTGTTCCACGAATTATTGCAAACGGGCACCGGCAACATTGCAATGCCGTTTCTCCTGACATGTACAGAGGTTGCCACGTTTGGCGTTCTAGACAATAAAATGACGAAACTGTAGATTTCAGCCTGAAGAAAAGTGTGCAACTTCGTCTTTAATTATCATAAATAAATAAGGGTTAAGAGCCGTTGTTTTATTGATTACGTGTTATGTTGTAACCTGAGTACGATTTTAGAGCTATTAAAAATATTGTCAAGTAGGTACCCTTTTATATAGATATTTTAATTATTATTATTTTGGAACCAATTTGTACCAGGAGTTTTAAAGCGTTAATATGATTTTCTTTTGAAAAACACATATTATTATCGATATTTAGCAATAAAAAGTGAGTAGAATGATAAAGCTAGTGATATAAAACCGTTGACTGACGTATTTATAAAGACTTCTCACAGCTATAGCCTATAGCTTTATGTCCTGGAAAACAGATGGCTCTGATGGCTAACAATGTATTCTGCATTGTATTTTATCTCCGGAAAGCGCATGGTGACCCAAAAATGTGTCAGACGTGACAGCCGTGAGCAGTCTTTAATAATATACCAGTCAACGATAAAAGAGTTTTTATGCAGTAAGAAGTTTTTAAAATTTTCAGAAAGTTAATAATAATTATTATTATTATTTAAAAAACGACAAAAAAAATCTACTAGAGCATTCAAATTTGGTACACCTATGTAAAATTAAAAAAAGAAACTTTCAAGTAAAACATTTTGAAATTTTAACAAACAGACCCATTTTTAGCGATTTTATTTTTTAAATGTAATTTTTGGCAGTTTGAGCTAGTCATTTTTCATCTTTTTTAAAGCAAAAGGCAACCCCAAAGTTGGATTTAAAAATAAATCATTATTAATTAAAAATGTCCTACTTATGGTTTTGGAGGACACTGTATAGAAAAAAATCGCATTGATTTGGTATGTCTTTTTGTCACTCGGTGCTTCATATAAATATGGTGTCAACGAACTTGTCCTCATAACAAAATAATAGGCAGCCCCACCTGGCGGCGTATTTACGCCGTACTCAACAATTTGTTTTCACGCATGACTCGCATATTTTTTTTACAACTGCGCGACCTGTAATCATTTCGCTGCCGATGAAAGGGGATGCACGTATTATTATTGTATCAGACACTAATAGCTGCCTACGTACGGTGGGGGAAACTCTGAAAAGCCCTCAAACCTTTTAATTCTTTCCATATGCGACTGCGAAACCGGTAATTACTGCTTCACGATCACCGCAACTATTAGATATTTTTTTACATCACCCTGTCATTACAACATTGTAACAATGCATAGTTGGGCGACTATGCAATTGCGCTGATGCTTGTTTTGTAATTTGTGGTGTCGGTTAGCGGATATTACTTTTATCCCTTGTATATATAATGCCGGTATCACTTATTTATAAACAAAATGCGTTTATAAAATGTGTCTAGCTGGCGTTTGAGGAAAATGCGATTTTGTATTGAAATAAGCCGCTTACTCGAACGCTTACATTTTATCTGAGATCTGAAAATAAAACCGGAATTGGAATAAATGCACTTCTCGCCTCTGCTATTGCAATTTAGAATCAGTGTTGTCAACAGTAAAAGGTACTTCCAAAAAGTGACCTACATAGTGACAGACAGAGAGTATGCACCATATTAATGATCTTTTTTAAATTCTTTAGTTGAATTTAAATATGCTTTGGGTGAGTTGTGCACATCCGTGAACGTCAATATTCACAATATTCACAAACCAAAAAAGTACCGTACCTATACAGTGTGTTTACGTACGCTATTTTCGCCCATGCCCGATATTCGGCGCGCGCCGACGTATTCTCTTTATTCTACTTTATTACTCTCTATACTCTACTTACGCCTATGGAGGCGGTTTCACATAGCACTCGACTGCGATCGCATACAGTGACTGTTTGGTGGGCGTGGTTCCGCTGCCAAGCGAATATCGATGTGATCGGAGTAGGTACACTGTTATCGCGCAGATACTGTTATAACTAGAAATATTTCTAATTTTCAAATGAAAAAATATATAATCTAATCGAATTTTATTGATACATTGAATGTCTATGGAACATTTAAAGTCACCTCAATATATTTTTCGTATGTCAGACGTAAAATTTTGGAAATCTCCGTCTTCTGTTAATATAATTCAGTCAAAACGTGGTCTGCGTAATAAAGGCGTTTTCACCCAACACCTTTTTTCCTTATATTTACGGTCTCAAAGTTGAACAAAATAGGAAATTTAAAGACATATGACGAGTCAAATGTGCCATGGAATCCCTTCAAAACAGTTGAATGGTCAACAGGACCACTCAAACTGCTGGTGTGAAAAGATTTACTACAAAAATACTGTATTTTTCTCTGAGCCATCTCAAAATTCTGAATTTTTATTAAACTTTATACTGGTCAATAGTGCTCTGGAATCATTGAAAAAGAAAAAATAACACAAAAGTAATTTATTTCTTTAAAAAATGCCAATCAACAAATAAAAATAATTTAAATTATTGGATATTTCTCAACAAAGTCACTGCCTAGGATGATAGATTTTCTGGGCGTTTCCTGTTGTGGCACACCAGCTACCTTAACTGACATGAACTTACTGACTGGCAGGCTTCTGTATTTTTTAGATTTAGTTTGTTTATAGTGTGTGGAGCGGTTTTGTTATACACGATTTTTACCCGTACAAAATTCCAAAAATTCAGTAATTTGAGATGGCACAGATAACAACACTCTGTATATTTTGTATTGGACCTTTGCACACCAACACCTTGAGTGGTCTTATTGACCATTCAACAGTTTTGAGGGGATTCCATGGCACACTTGACTTGGTAGATGCCTTTAAAATTCCTAATTTGCTCCATTTTGACACCCTGCAGAATGGAACTCCCTGTATATTTTTTTATTTAAATTTGGTATATAATGGTTTTGGGGTGTTCTGATTAACGCTGTGGGGTCAGATTTTAAATAAAAATATCGCTAAATGGTTTTCGTGAAAATCGTGGGTATAAAAAAATCGCCGCCAGCCCTGGATTTGCATTTTGAAAATGGCAGGAAGGTCAAAAGAAGCGGTTTTTGAAGGTCTTTCAAACAAACAAGGCGATTATCTCCAAAAATGAAGATTTTACGGATTTGTACAGTTTTAATGTTGGACACCCTGCATTATAGCATACACTTTGATTTTATTCGGCGCCATTTTGTAAATACTACTGTCAACACTTTTGCAAATATTGTGAAACACCACATAACAGTTCTGCTATAGCAGTATAATCCTCACCCACCCAACAGTTGAACTGTGATTACAGTTGACTGCTATTTGCAATCGCCGCTTAAAACATATTATATTTATATAAATGGTCGGCCGTCGACGATTTCGTCATCTACTTGTCTCTTTTCGGCTTCAGAGCGGGCGCGTATGCTGTTGTCTCTGTCTCACTTGCAATGCATTTATCCTTGTTGAGGTCAATTTAAAATACGGCCAGGCGGCTGCGGATAGGAATGAATTATTATTAGACATTAGTAATCTTGACTCCATTAGTAATACCTAATTGGGGAGTTTTTGCATGAAAATATAATTGCATTTTTTAAATATAGTTTATTATTAAGCATTAAAAAAGTTGAAATAAATTAGGTGGGTCATTGACCTAATGACCTTATGGAGAAGCCGCGCGTGCTTCTACTATATGGTATGCTCATTATTCTTGCATAGGCGTTGAAAAAACAATTCTGTGGCTATTTGATAGTTCCTACAAAAATTCAAGTGTACACAGTTTAAACATATGTCATAAATACTTAAGTACTTACTTACTTAATTACAATAGAAGATCGAAATGATTAAACTGAATTGTGAACATTTTCAAAGCTTTAGTGAAGTGGCCCAATTTGTTTATGAACCACATACAAATTGAAGCGATTTCGCTTATTTGCAATAAATGCCTTTTGACATATTCGTTGATGCTCTGAGCGTCATTTGTTTTTGATTTCATAGCACCCTACACTCATACCACGGATTTGGATTATTCGCCTTTTCAAAGTTTGGCATGATACAGGAAAATAACTAATGGGTATTTTTGTGCAAAATTGCCACACATGACTATTTTGAGTGGTCCCCAATAATCCTATATTTTTTCGAATAAAAAATGCCTGATGTACCTAGGTGTTCGAAAAACGCACCCTTCTAAAAAATCGCAGAAGGGCAGGCTTTCGTGGCAATGCCAAACCAATACTTCGCAAACGATGACCTATAAAACATTGTCCGGTTTAATTCTCGCTGCCTACTTGGATTTTTAGGGGTGTTAACATGACAAACCCGACGCGCTGTATGTATCCTGTTAGTGTCTGAGGTGTTGTACCTAGAGAGGGTCATAAACCTGCCGAACGTAAACTCAAGAACCTGATAATGATATCAGTAAAGCAAACTTAACAATTTCTGATTTTTTATGTCCCTTATAGGTTTTTACTGCCGTGCCGCCGCCCCAATTCAAAAAACTATAATCCCGAAATAACAACGTATCATGCACGCCCGCAAAACATAAACCCACGAGCTTATTATGATAGTTGCAATTTTTAGTGGGCATAAAACTTGAATGGTCGAGGAGTAAATAAACATCAAAGGGAATTAACGACGGTTTAATTACTGCTATATACGTGAACTTAGCTGCAGCAGGTCTCGCCGAGACGTTGCCTGTTTGAGTTTTATATACGACTGTATTCCTTAAGTCAAGAAAGGGAAGTAATATTGGATTTTCCGCCCGTTTTGGCGTCTCCTAACACATTCTGTCTTTGTAGTGTAGGAGAAGTGAAGAAACGGAGCTCATCTAAAAGTAATAGAATTCAATTTGTAACATTTGCATTCTGTGTTTTATGCACATTACCCATTTTTTGCTGTTTCTATTATGTAGTTGAATTTATGAATATTTTATATTTGTATTAAAGCGGCTTTATTTTTTTTGCAGGGAAGATGGTCAGACCTTTGGTACATATTTAATATTCCCAGAAGTAACCAGGGAAGATTATGGTAATTACATTTGCTTGATCAGCAAACCAGGAAACCAAATTTCCAGGGAGGTGTCTGTCCGAGAAAAAGGTGAGTACAATTCCAATAGGCCGTTTTACTAAAAAATAAACATCCTTTTTTGCCAGATTCGATATACAATCGTTAAATAATACGCTAAAAGTTAATTTTTCTTTTTACGCACACATGTATTTTTTCCAAGCATTTACAAAAGAAGGAAACGATTGACATTGTAAAATCTTTGTATTGTATTTATTGTACCCAGTTAGTGAACTGCATTGGATGTGGATTTTTTTCATGATTTTAATATGTTATTGTTGGCACATTCAATGTTTCCAGTTTTTTTATACGATGTAAGGTTATTTTGTAAATATACCTAAGTATCTCAAAGCATATACATATATATATACCATATGCAAGTCTATCAAAAAACTATTTAATACATTACAAAATAGGAAAGAGTGAATTTAAGAAATGCCAATGTAAACAAATTACCTCGTCTCCTTCCCCCCGTATCGCTAATGTGGAAGCAAAACAATACAATATACAGGGTTAATACAATATACAGGGTTAATACAATATACAGGGTTTAGTACAAAATTTTTTATGGTAGATAAGAAAAATTAGATTTGCCAACATTTGTCTTAAGCATAACAATTTTTTTCAAATTGTATAAAACCCCTCAAAAAACGCCGCCTATGGACGCCCGCGTGACGTGTCTTAAAATTTCGCCTATGTCAATGGGAGTGACAGGTAGTGAAATATTTATCCGAGGATTCACCACAAAATTTCGATTTCTTTTTGAAAACCATTACTTTCTAAGGGACATGTAGAATGCCTATATGAAACACCTACCTTACTGACATTTCCAGGATTGAATATTGCACCATATTCTGTTTTCTTGCTTTTTTACATTAAAAGTCACACAGCACTACACAACACAACATTAACATTTTCTAAATCTGTTGGGAACCTCGCAAAATGTGCTGGTGCACCATCGGGCATAAGCCAAAGCCACATGTCGTGCAGTACTTGTAGTGGCAAATTATCAAATAAAACATTTCTCAGAAAATCCAAGTATGTTCAGCGTTTCAATTTGCCGGTAGAATGTATGGTCCAATTAAGCCAACCGACGGTGGAAATTAAACCGCCAAACAGCATGCGGGTTTTCATCGGACCAAATATCTAAAATGTCTAAAATCTAAAAATATTTTTCTATTTTTCTTAAGCCACCCTGCGCGTAAATTTTTTTTGTACTAAGTGCTAGTTAACCCTGTATACGAATAGATGACTCACGCTAATGCGTGAGTCATCTATTCATATCTTAGACAAGGAAAGAGAGAGAGGAAGCATAACAGCGCTCGCGGCCGTGTTACCGACTGCCACATCGCACGACGGGCCAGTGGCGTAGCATGAAACGCGTTCTTAGCCAATATCACAAAATTGTTGAAAATGAAAAGGTAGTTAATTTTGATTTAGATGTAATTTGAAATATTAGTATTTATTTGCAGATAATTTCCCAAATGTAAAGCTAGTGTCAAGTGCTGAAATATATTGATTTGCGGGGATTTCGAATCAATCAAAATAAAATAAATACTGCATCCCATGGAAACCACCCCATATTTTATGAAATTATCATAATCAATTAACAAATTTTCAATAAAAACGATGTTAAAATATAATTATTTGGTCCTATTTACAAACAAAACAATGGACTTTATCATACTAATAGAGGGAATTTGAAGAAGTTATATTGAGACAAAATAAAGTTTCATGGCATCTTTCAAAGGTAGCTTGTTAAATATTTACCTGTGAAACGAAATCCCGGGCTCTTCCTTTTCACTTCTGCTTTTGCAACCAAACTCTGAACAATTCGCCATCGTAATCACTGTTACTTTTAATTCACAAATTCACGAAATTAATTCACAACGTACTCGCTTTGTCTGCCACATATAAAATGGCCGCCGTTCAAAACGACGTAACAAAATCTACACGCAGCAGCGAAGGCAGGTGCGGTGTGTCTTCTCTCTTTCATTGTCTAAGGTTCATATATCGTTGGTAGGAATGCTTTACCGGGTCTGCCTATATAGAATATTGATGCAAAATCGGTAAAATATTCGTTTACGTGTGCCTGTAACAAAATTAAATTATTTTTAAACTATGCCAACGTTTATACATTATATTAGGCACTTCTTCAGGGCTAGTCATTTTGTACATCGTTTCAACCGAAACAGCGATAACTCATTAACAATATTCCGTCCCCTTCCAGTCGAAGTGGTCAAGTACGTGGACCCGAACCCGTTCCCTGTCCGCACGGTCATCGTGTTCGGCACGGCGGCGGCCGTGCTGTGCGTCGCCGCGTTCGCCCTGTACGTGCGGTACGGGCTGCGGGTGCGCGTGCGCGTCAAGGACGCGCTCGGCGCGCCGCCCGCGTCGTCGTCGCCCGACGGCGCGGCCTCCTCCGACGTGCTGGTCGCGCACGCGCCGAAGGACGGCGGCGTCGCGCAGGTGCTGCTCGCCGTGCTGGCCGACCGGTACAGGTACCGCGCGGTGGCGATGGAGCTGCCGCCCGACGTGGCCGACTGTGAGTATGCGCTTTATGTTTTGTTTTGAGATTTTGTTTTGTTTTCGGCTCGCTGTGGATTTCACTCTCGAATGGTGGAAGCTTAACATTGATGTTGGTCCGTACCGCATACCGCATTACGGGATACGCGATTGAATATAAGAAATACGCCCCCTGGCCATGCCATTTTGTTGATCCGTATATTATGTTTTCTGTTTTGTTCAAAATCAGTCAAAAAAGCTTTATTTTCTAAAGTTGACTATTATAATAATGAGGTAAATAACAACAGTTGAATTCAAATGTTCCCGCCACGCTTGTGCCAAAAATAGAGAAGAGTTAAAGAAGAGTTGTTAGAAAATGAAATAAAGCAAGTAAAATGTGATTTTTATTATGATTACCACGCCCAAAAGGCCTCCCACAGTTATCAGAAGTGGAATTTGAACATGCTAAAGTGTTATGCAGTGTAATTACGAAGTTTTAGTGCGAGATTCGGACGAAAAACCGTCTTGATTCGATCGCCGAGGTCCTAACCTAAACATTTTGTGTTCCTGAAAACATTTTCGAGATGGAACAAGTTTCGAATCAATTTAATTTAACCAACAAAGTTCTCTATTTCAAATTCTGCTTTTAGTTCATTCTTAGTTGCCTGTTGCCTTTGCAATTACATAAATCATAAACAATAATTGCATAGTTTTCTCCTTCACCAACGTAACGTCAAAGATATTGCTATCTTTGTTGGGACATGTCCTGATATGCTGCAGGCACAATGATCCCAGCCAGCCCATTACCGGTTTCATCCTCTTTGGGAATCATCAGATGGACGTAGGCAAAATCCGGAGTGGATAGATTCAAAAGATAGAACCAACAGAAACAACTACTCTGAGGGCTAATACCCCTACCGGCATTATACAATGTATAATGTTTAAACTTTATAATAACCGGTAAGTACAGTTTCCCGTGGTGTATGTCTGCCCCGATTTTTTTGAAATTTCGGCTACCCCCCTATTTTCGGGGTCTCTGAACACGAATCTGACCTTAGTTTTTGGTGCTCGGGCGTAGTTTCCGAGAAAATTAATTTTCAAATTTCCTTTGACACCTCACTTTTCATGGCGATATTTGTGGTTATACCTAATCCGGATGAATTTTTGCTATATGCAGCTCAAACTGATCACCACACTATTTTGCACCTTTTGCAACATCGAAACTTCGCGGAAACCCGCGGAAAATCCGAAATTTGTAAAGATTTGTGCCGTGTTTACGTCCGGCCCGGCCGCTGTTTTCGCCCCACAATCGGCGGGCGCCGATTGTCGGGGGGAACTTTTACCTAATAACCAAATAACTTTATGAAGACTACCACAAAATATATAGAAGACGACAAGAACAATGAAGAAGAACAAAGAACAACGCAGTGTAAACCCAAAGTGTGCCCAAAGCTAGAGGTGACAATGGCCCATATAGTTAGTTCGCATAGTGCCCGTCGGGGCGTTGGCATCTTAAATTCAGTCGCGTATAGGTGTCGATATAGACCTTCCTCTTTTCTAAATTTGCGAAAACTTGGTGCCGCTGGTGGAATCCTATTACTCATCTTCCTTGTCCGTTGCCATCTTTTTTATGAAAACATTATAGAGATTTTTTAATAAAAAAAATCTTAAAGATTCTTAGTGCCGTCAGTTTCCAGAGGTTATCGATAATACCTTTCGCTAATTTTACGTATTATAATCACCACAACAGCGCAGGAGGAGTGGTACCTATTTTCTTAAGATTGGAATTTAATTACAATGAGTTAATAAATTAACGAAAGGTATTATCTATTATTAGGCATACCACGAGTTGTATTTAGGGTCGATCTGTTAGTTCCGTTCTCAGAGAAATAACCAAGGATAGAGGGAGCAACAGCCTCAAAATACATACAACAAAATACATACAACACTAATAAATAGCCTTTAAATTAACAGAAAAACAATTAAAAACGGGAAAAATCCATACGTAAACAACAGGAAAACTTGACATGCTGGGCATACACAAAACAAATATCGCTGAGTTAACGGACGCGGCGCCCGCGGCAGCAAAAGCAGCGTTGCCATGTCGGGCGGTTTGAGGTATCTGTGACGATTTTATTAAAGTGATAATTAGATACCTACTATAATTACACTGCAATTTAGTTTTAGTTTAAAATTGTTACAAACAAGAAATTAATAACTACATTTGTTAATTTAGCGTTATGGGAGGTGTGCCTTCATTGAATCTCATTATTAGACCCTTCTATTTTGAAATGAAATGCTGTAAACAATGGAGTACGCGGCATCACTCAAAAAGATGTTGGCTTTGTTTACTTTTTGTTCTTACTCCCTCTATCCTTGGTTATTTCTCTGAGGTTCCGTTCATTTACGCGAGGAGGAGGCAAAGCCAAGCAGTACGTACGCCTCCACTAGTGGTATTATCGTAAGTAAAATTATAAGGCCATCTAATTTTTCGTGTGAAAAAATAAAAAAAAAAACACAATGCTAAGTAATATTTTTTTAACAAAATGCATTCGGGCAGGTGCAAAAATCCTCGTCTTCGACTCGGATTTTTGTTGCCACCAGCACTCATGTTTCTTGTTAAAAAAATATTACTTAGCATTGTGTTTTTTTGGATTTTTTCACAGGAAAAATTAGATGCCCGAATGGTATTTGACAAAACTATTTCATGAGTAACAGATTATTCTGCATACACATAGCTTACAAAACATACTATAGTAAAACACAGGAGAGAACGCAGGGGGGAAGTAAAATAAAAAAACGCGTGAATAGGCCATAAAATTGCTGCCGCCACAGGCGTCGGTAATAACGGCGGTGAAAATTTTGATAGTCAGTTGAGGAGTCTGATAAAATAAGTTATTTGAATGCGTTATTAGTTGCCTCCTCATCGCAAACCCTTATTACGTTTGCGATAATTTCCCTGGCTTGGCTATGTATGGTCTTTCCGCGGACACTGGTCATTATCCAACCACTACTAACACCCCAAAACTCAAATTGTCTCCCTTCGCGCACGACTATGAGGCGAAGACTAGTGTACGTGATATTTAGGACGGCCAGTCGCTCTAAGAAATATTCAGCTTGGGGTACTGATTGCAGGGAGAATCTTTACTGGGCTTGCTAGGCGTTGCCTGATCGCAAAAAACCTGTACAATTCTGATGCACTAGCGTAATGGCTTTGGTTTATTATATTTCCTAAGGAGGATTATATTTCGAAGTTTGGCAACATTCCATATTTTTTACTCGCATTCTTGAGGCTCGTATTCTCTCGTAAGGTGGACTATACCTATTATACAACAGCTGTCAAGTTTTGCCGCGGGTAAACTCGAAAAAATTGCTGACAGGTGTTTATCATGTTCCAAATACAGAACAATAATAATTTATTATCATTAATGTCTAAAGTATAAAATATCGATGAATGAATGAATGAATTCCAATATCGCTTACAGTTCCTACAATATACCGACACCTTTTCCTTTTTGTACAGTCATACCTTCATAAACATTTAAGTACTTTGTTTTTAGAAAATATGTACGTAATGAAAGAATTGTAAATCGTTGACCTCAAAAACATAAAAACTACTCTCTTTTTATAATGTCAAAAGTGCTGTGGTACAGTAACAAATGTATAGTATAAATAAATGTAAATGAACTCACTTGAAACACAGTGATATACGGGGCGCGATCTATTTCATAGCATTTACCATGCTCTGCTACTGGTAAGAATACCAGACTTATGAGCAGAAATCACCCGTATAAAATTCAAAGGTTTTTATGCGGTCGACGTCGACCTAGTCAAGGAGGCAGCCAATAAGAAAGCGAGCGCAGCGATTTGATTGATTTACGGAAGTAAGCATTACTCTTTATTTTACGGATTTTGGTTTTGTGGTGTAAGAAAATTATTGGTTTGCTTTGGTTTGAATTATTTCCAAGTTTATTTTATTATTTTTTAGAGCATTTAAATAAAATGCTGTTCCAAGTGAGTTCATTTATGCTATACTAATTTCGTTGGCTAAAAACTATTGTATTATGTACTAAACAATAAATAAATATTGTAGGCAAGCTTTTGGAATGTTTTTGCCAAAACCGAAACAATACTAGGTATACTATACGACGAGATATAGCTATACTTTTTGCCCCATTTGAAATTGCGCGTCAAAAATCGTATTTATTCGAGATTTTAGCTCAAATATAGTAGCATGTATTTGAAAATTTAAGAAAAGTGTATACCCCAAAATACCCTTAGTTCATCAAAAAGTTGATCCCCTGTACTATTATAAGACAGTCGCACGATTCCTACCCAAATTTAAATGATTAAATGTGCCCCATTTTTTGATTTTCAGGGTACGCCGCCCTCCAGCCCGAATCCGAGAAACATCACCGCGTCGTCGCGATGGTATCCCCCGCCGCGGTCCCCGAGTGGGACTCCCCCAACCTCCGGACCGCCCTCAAGCAGCTGCAGTGCTTCGGCCCGAAGCTGACCTGCGTCACACTCAAAGAACTGCCCCTCGTCAGACACGAAACGAAGAACGCCCAGGGGGAGACGCTGGCCTCCCTGGCGAAGGCCGCCAACGTCCTGCTGTGGCAGCGGCCCAACGACTCCACGTTCTGGCTGTCGTTGCGGCTGCGGCTGCCGCCGATGCGCCGGGCCGACGGCCCAACGACCGGCGCGCCGCAGCCGGCGGCCGGCGCAAGACTGACCAACGACTCGCTGGAGAGCCTCAACGACCTGGTTTGAGCCGGGAGGGCGGCGAGCCGAGCGGGTGTATATAAATATATTTTTTTGGATATTCGCGAATATTTCCGAACAGTGTACGGCGGACTCTCGCTGATCAGGGTCGCGATTAATGTTTTGTGATGTTTAATCTGTAATTTCTAGATTTTATTCGTTTGTGGAGCTGTTACTTTTGTTTCTTCTATTTATCTTTATCTATTGTAATACAAAATAAAATTTCGAACATAACATGTTTTTCATTTCATTTTCATCAGTTAATATCAAGCTATTGGCATCCACATTCCACATGATACAGAAAACAGAGTTGAAACTCGATATATTATTGTATTTGTTTTCATAGCAAATCATGGCAGATTCAAGCACGAATGAAACTATGTAAATAGTAAATAAGTAAGTAAATTGGCCTTGGTTTCCCTTGTGTTCATAATAGGAAACATACCTACTGTTTACGTGGATAATAAAATATCTATTGCCAGTATTTGTTACGACACACGTAGTTTTTATAATATAGAACTTGTAGCTTGTCTTATATTGTTTTACATTGCTTAAAGAAATACCTTCCGTTGCTGGTAGTTTTACCTTTGTGTATTATCATAACTACACAAGTAATTTTATCTCAAAGAACTGCCCCTTGTTAGACACGCAACGAAGAACGCCCAGGGGGAGACGCTGGCCTCCCTGGCGAAGGCCGCCAACGTCCTGCTGTGGCAGCGGCCCAACGACTCCACGTTCTGGCTGTCGTTGCGGCTGCGTCTGCCGCCGATGCGCCGGGCCGACGGCCCAACGACCGGCGCGCCGCAGCCGGCGGCCGGCGCAAGAATGACCAACGACTCGCTGGAGAGCCTCAACGACCTGGTTTGAGCCGGGAGGGCGGCGAGCCGAGCGGGTGTATATAAATATATATATATTTTTTTATATATTCGCGAATATTTCCGAACAGTGCACGGCGGACTCTCGCTGATCAGGGTCGCTATTAATGTTTTGTGATGTTTAATCTGTAATTTCTAGATTTTATTCGTTTGTGGAGCTGTTACTTTTGTTTTCTTCTATTTTTCTTTATCTATTGTAATACAAAATAAAATTTCGAACATAACATGTTTTTCATTTTCATCAGTTAATATCAAGCTATTGGCATCCACATTCCACATGATACAGAAAACAGAGTTGAAACTCGATATATTATTGTATTTGTTTTCATAGCAAATCATGGCAGATTCAAGCACGAATGTAACTATGTAAATAGTAAATAGGTAAGTAAATAATTGGTCTTGGTTTCCCTTGTGTTCATAATAGGAAACATACCTACTAATGTTTACGTGGATGATAAAATATCTATCGCCAGTATTTGTTACGACACACGTAGAAATTATAGAACTTGCAGCTTGTCTTATGTTGTTTTACATTGCCGTTTCTGTTACTTTTACCTTTGTCTATTATCATAATTACACAAGGAATTTTATCGAGTCCTGCATATCCGTGATAGGTAGGTACTGTTACTAATTTGGAAGTTTACACAATTTAATACTTTTCCATTTTCACATACTTAAAATCAAAATCTAAAAGTTTTTAACAAAATTTACAGCCCATACACTTGACGGTGTAGTTTAAATTTATTTTATAAAATGCCTATTTTGCACCCCATTGAGTTCTCAAACAAACAAAAATCTGAAGTGTATAATGTCTGATGGCTGCGATACTAAACATGTATTCCTAACAAATATTTGCAACGTATGTATCAGTTCGAGGAACAATTTATTATTAGATTTTATTAGGGAGAGTCTACAATTTGTAGATGCATTTATGACTGAAATTGCAATTATAGCATTGAGTAAAGGCCCCTATTATTCCCTTACTCAATGATTATAGACATTTTAATGTACAGCTGGAGCTGAAATGTCTACATAGCAATTTAGAAATTGTCCAACCACCGCACGCTATGCTGTTCTATCTGTCGGTTGTAAAACACGTGTTTTCCGAACATTTAGTATAATTCAAAATTTGTTCAAAAGTTATGCATCATCCCAATTCCTCCTTCTTTTTAGCTCTATTTTCAGGGGTACAAAGTAGTGTTGCCTATTATCGATAAGATAGGGGTGGTATTTAGCATTGGGATTACAATAAGTATAAATTAAGGAAAGGTATTATCTACTTTTAAAAAAATAATAAATCACATTTTCGAAAAGGCAAAATATTTATATTTTTTGTATTTAACTTACCTATTTAATAAGTTTTGTTTGTCAAACTATGCCTAAACAGAAACACTGAATAATTAAATTATTTACTGTTGCCAAATTATCTTCCTAAATACTAATACAACCGTTGAGTGAGGAATAATTTCACTCAACAATAATACTAGTCAATAAACCTATTGGAAATCTATACTCAAAATTAAAAGACCAAACACCAATTTTAAATCAATCTAATTCAGTTTATTGAATTTCATGTTCAAATTGTGATAAAAAAATATAATGGCCAAACCTTACAAAATTTGAAAAACAGGATATCTCGACAGAAAAGTGATGCTTTACTAAATAAAAAATCGTATGCTTTATGTGTGCATCAACACAGGTCATATTGCTAACTTCAATCAAGTTACCATTTAAAAAAAAGAAGGCAACTTAAATAAGAGACTTTTCTAGAAATGATTGAAATTAACAAAGAAGATTGTTCGATGAATAGAAAGACTGATATCAATGATCTTAGCTCAATTTATTCTTACATCTTATCAATGAAATAAAACTAATTACTATAACTTTTACATCTAAAAACAAACAAATGTTGTTAACCAATAATAATGTATTACACTTTGTATAATACCTTATCCCAGCTTTTTTCCGATTTGATATTCCTTCTAGAACCTTAAACCCAAATTTTTGACATTGATTTTATTATCATAACCTAAAAAAATCCATTTGTCTATTATACTTGCAACATATGATTTTTCCAATAAGTCTCATATTATCCTTTGTTTTTGTTTCTTAGCATTGTTGTCCATTGCTATAAATAAATTATTTACAAAACATTTGAAGAAATCTTAACGTTTTTATAAATTTTATACTCATTTTATCCCATTTTTACTGTTGATAATATAATATTTTACTAATACTTATAAGGAAGGGCAACTTGCTGGGAAACTCCATTTCTTGTTTTTCGTCAAATAAAGAAATCATAGGTTAACATAATATCTACATATATGTGCTACACATTATTACATTTGGATTTTTTAAACCTAGAAATTAACTTCAATCTAATAGCATTGAGTAAAGGATACCCTATATAAAATATTATATCCTTTACTCAATGCTAATAGTGTTTTTAACAATTTTATTTGAATTTTTTTCACATTGAATACATATTTTTTACTGAAGAAGTTCAAAATATCGAACGAAAGCTTGGTTATTTAAAAGAAGTATATTAAATGTTTTGTGGCTGCAAACCCGTTATTTTCATTTAACTGTAATCTATGCAGCCACCCAACATTATAATGTCTTCAATAGCCTTTGTTTTGAGCAATAGGGCCCATTAATTTTCATTTTTACTTGCCTTATAATTAAATATGTGACCGTGTCAATTGCATTTTCTTTTTCTTCTTTCTTTGTGTTTTTGTTTTTATTGTTTATGACAAAATGGAATGAAACGTGCATGTCACCCACCCTGGGGGTAATGACAGTTAACTTTAGGCACGCTGAAACGCGTCCTCCGCCATTTGACTTTTCTCCCCTCTATTTCTGTGATCTCCTTAGTGATAGCAGTGACTATAGAAAGTCTACCTATAGTCACTGGCTGCCTCGTTATGGTGGGGTCACGGATCTTGGGGCGCACTTGCAGAGTAGCATGAATTTTTGTAATCACATTAACTTCATTATAAAAAAAGTCACTTAAAAAATTGGGTTTTGTGATTAGGAATAGCGTCGATGGAGGTTCCTCAACAGGGGCGGACTGGCACCTAAAAACGGCCCGGGCGCTGTGTATGAGACCGGCCCATGGACTGGAAGCGGGGGTTCCGCAGGGTTCCTTGTAGCTGTAGCCACAGTGCAAGAGACGCCAGAAACAGATTTATTTTATTTTTTTAGATATTTTTAGATTTTGGGGAGGACCAAATTGTTGAAATCAGTTTATGTCAAGGTTTTTATTTCAAAAGAATATAACAAAAATGAAAAATAAAAAATCAATTCTTAAAAATAAATAAAAGAAATGTAAATATAAAAATCACTCCTCATCTGTTGCCAACCATTTAAAAACATAATACATTACATATGCCTTTGCACTCGCCGACTAGATAGTTTATTAGATCTTCATTATCTAATGAAATTAAAATATCTTTTTTTAATACTAACCTGAGAAATCACCATTATTTACCTCATTCCTCTAATGAGAAGTAATATTTCTCACCCTAGGTAAATAATGATAATAAAAAAATACCTAGGTAAATAATAAAAAATTTTCTATATGACATTGAAAGATTAGTGTCATTTTATCAGCTTGAAAACTGAACTCCGCTACTTGATATTTCGAAGTATTTGAAAAAAGCGAGAAATGACTAAAATAAACTAAAATATGGCAATATTTCAATGTTAGTAGTAAAAAAAATTCTATATACACTTCGGTTGAGAAGGCCATTATTTACCTCGCATATTATATCCTTCGGCGCTACGCGACTCGGAATATAAAAAAGCTCGGTATATATATGGCTCACTTCTCAACCTAAGTCTATAATACATATACTATTTCACAAGCCATTAACATGAAAGCTTCCAAATGGTCTTGGGTTAGAAAACTTCTTAGCCGCTATAAGATTATTTTTAATTTGGAGAAAGATCTTTCACATGATACTTGTGAAATAAAATAGACAAAGTTAATAAATATTTAAATGTCTTCTCCAAATTAAAGTAAGCCTCCAAATACAAGTCGCGGCGCGCTGACTGCGTCCGAGTGCATGCCTACATGGCCCGGGCAACTATGCTGTAATGAACGGTTTTCATTGGTCAGTGCCGAATAACAGTACGGATTGCCGATAAGGTGCTGACCGCGTGTACGTTTTGCACGTTTTGCTCTCAATGCGCTCTCGCATTGAAACCAGTTTGCATCAAAAATACTGAATACCGATAAATTTCAAAGCTAAATATATGAATTAGAACTAATTTTTTAATCAGTTAGATCTTTTGTGATTTGACCTTTTTCGATATTTTGATTATTCCACCTTTTCTGCTTTCGACATTTTTTAAAAATTCGACCTTTCGTGTTTCGACCTTTTCTCCGTCAATCGTATAGCTTGCAATCACGAAATGTGCTTTGAGAAATTCTGGTATTTCCGCGGCACCGAATCCTTCCTGTGCGTCGTTTGCCAAAGATAAATAAATAATAACGCGGACAATTTAAAAAGTTGCTCACTTCAGTCTATTGTGATTTTTAATGAAAAATGAAATGCGCAGATAATAATAAAATTCGTTGATTTAGCTTTGAAATTTATCGATAATCAGTATTTTTGATGCAAACTGGTTTAATTATTACAAATATATTAAAATATGGAGATACGCGGGTTTCAATGCGAGAGCGCATTGAGAGCAAAACGTACGCGCGGTCAGCACCTTGTCGGCAATCCGTACTGTTATTCGTCACTGACCAATGAAAACCGTTCATTACAGCATAGGTGCCCGGGCCATGTACGTTTTGCTTAAATGCGTCCCGTGCGCGTGATATTATTATTGCGGTGTTGCCATAATGCATATAAACGACGGCGCGGCAGCGGCCGGCCCACAGCAGCCCAAGTAGGTCCGGCCGATCGGGCTAACGCCCGATCGCCCGATGGCCCAGTCCGCCCCTGTTCGTCAATCAGCGGGAATAGCAAGAGTTTCAGTGTTGACACTTTGACACCGTTGTTAGGTTATTTATGCAGCTGTAGTAGGTATACAAAAATATGGTAAACTACAGATTGTAACTGGTACTAACGCTTTTTTGATATGCAGCTTTTTAAATAAGTACAAGTTTGATTCTCGAGTAATTTGCGTGTATGTAATAAGTAAAAAAGTTGCAAATTTTCTGTTTATACTGGATTTTTGAAAAAACCGCTAGAGATAGAGGTACTGTATTACGTATCAAATTAAAGCTGAATGAATGCTCTATCCAATAGAAATGTTAGATATAGGGTGTTCCATTTGAAAAAAAAAGTAAATTAAGTTTGAAAATGTAGGAGTTTTGGCGGAAAAAAGTGAAACATCCTGTACAAAAATTTTCAACTTGGTTCTTAGTTATTAATAAAATGGTTAAGTGTAAATCCACAACCAAAGTTTCAAGAGAAAAAATCAAGCCGCAGATGGAAGCGGAAATAATTTAGGGATGTATACTGTACTTTGATATGCTTCATTTGCGATAAAAAAAAATCGTTCCATTTAAAAAATTTTATTTTTTTGTCGCCACACTTTTTTGGAACACCCTGTATATACCAAACTAATTTTAAAATGTGCTCCATCTTCCCTTATTTGGATCCCCCGAACCGATTTTTTTTATCCTTAAAAGTATAGCCACAATCGAAGAAGGGAATACTAAATGGACACGCTGTATAATGCGCTGGTGAGACGCATACAGTCAACAGCAGTATTATTAACCAGATTGAACGAGTTCAAAATAGATTCTTAAGATACCTTTATGTTAAAAAGTATAAGGTGTATCCCTTTATGGTCTCATATAGGGCGATGCTGGAAACTTTCAATCTCAGTAGTCTTGAGGAAAGAAGAAACGTACAGGTTCTCCTTTTTGTGTATTCTATTGTTAACGATGTCAAATGCGGGGACTGCATGTTATATTTTTAAGGCTTACTTGAGACAGTTGAATCATGTCCTCTTTAGGGTGAATTGTGGTAGTATCTCACCAATTAATAGTATGATCATTGATCAGTGTGACTAATCGGTTATTGAGTGCACAAAATTGTGACTTATGTAATGTGTCAGAGGTGCAACATTGTCCTGAACTTTTATTAGTAAGTTTTAGTGTAGGCGTGTTTTAATTTCAAGACCATGTATGTAATATGTTTAACTGTTTTACCTTTACATATAATTACTGATATCGCTAATGTTGGTGTTTGTAAAGTGTAAAATAAAAATAAATAAATAAAATATTGTTTTTTTAAGCTTCCACACTCTACTTTATGTTGAATTATTTTGAGTTCGAACTAATAATTATGTCATAAAGATATATTTTAATAAACATTCATTACTAAAGCGTATTAAAACAACTAGATTATTATGAAAAATTGTATTTATAATAAATATTATTTATCAGGTACCGATTCCCAGCGCATTCACCATAATTAGATAATTCTGTACATACATTGCAGGATGTGGTCCACTTTTATACCTATACAAATCCATAAAATATTTATTTTGACTATATTCCCTTGATCTTTCTTTGTTTTCAAAAAGCGCTTCTATTGGCCTTCCTATTGTTGTGAAAATGCAAATCCAGGACAGGCTAAGGTTGTTTTATAACCCCCTAATTTCACTAAAACCATTTAGCGTTTTTTTTATTTAAAATCAGACACCACAGCGTAAATCAAGATACTCAAAGACCCCGACATATAAAATATGACCCATAAAATATACAGGGAGGACCACTCAAAGTGTTGGTGTGCAAAGATCCAATAAAATATTATATACAGGGTATTTTTCTTTCTGCTAACTCAAAATGCAGAATTTGCATTGCATTCTCTCAACAGTGGGAAGGTCAAAAGAACCAGTTTTTTAAGGCCTTTCAAACCAAAAAAAGAAAGATTTTATGGATTTGTGTATATAAAGTATAAAAGTAGACTCTCTGTAGTATGTAGTCACATTCAAATAGGCACTTTCTAATATACAGTGTGGCCCGTTTATTGGAATGGAGGCACTCCGTAAAATTTTTATTTTTCATCCGGTTTTAGCCGGGTTTTTTCGGAAGATAGGTCACAAAAAACTCTACTTTGGTGCAAAATTTCAGGTGGTAATCTCAAGGCCTACTACCAGTTTTTTCCAGTGACGAAAATTATTCAGCGTTTTTTTTTTACCCAAAAACCCACACATGCCAAAACAAAACAAAAAATATAGAGGTTTTTAAGATGAGCAAAATGGGAATTTTAAAGGCTGCTGACAAGTCAAGTGTGTCGTGGAATCCCTCAAAACAGTTGAACGATCAACAGGACTTCTCAAAGTATTGGTGTGCAAAAGAATCGATACAAAAATATACAGGGTATTTTTCTCTGGGCCATCTCAAAATGCTGAATTTTTATGAAACTTTATACTGGTTGAGTGCTATGGAATTATTAAAAAACAGTAATAAATACTAAAGTAATTTATTTCTTTACAAAATTCCAACCAACAACTAAAAAACAATTTAAATTGTTGGACCTTTCTCAATAAAGCCACTGTAAGATGATGCATTCTCTGTGCGTTTCCTGTTGTGGCTCACCAGCCACCTTAACTCATATGGACTTACTGATTGGCAGATTTCTGTATTTTTAGACTTAGTTCGTTTATAGTGGCTGGGGCGGTTTTGATATACTCGGTTTAAGTTATTTTAAAAAATTCAGTATTTTGAGGTGGCACAGAGTTTGAGGGTCCTGTTGACAATTCAACTGTTTTGAGGGGATTCCATGGCACCCTTGACTTTCCAGGTGCCTTTAAAATTCCTATCTTGCTCAACTGTGACAACCCCCCGAATGGAACTCCCTGTATATTTATTGTTCAAATTTGCTATGTGGGGGTTTTCGGGTGTCCTGATTAACGCTGTGGTGTTAGATATTAAATGGTTTTCGTCATTTTTTACTAGAAAAAAATTCGTAGTAGGCCTTGAAAATTGAGATTAAGATCTGAAATATTACACCAAAGTAAAGAGTTTTTTGCGACCTATCTTTAGGAAAAATCTCGGCTTAAATCGGATGAAAAATAAAAATTTTACAGGGGTGTCTCCATTCCAAACGGGCCACACTGTATGAATTAATGTATATACGCATGTTCTCTAACAGCCATGAATAAATTCTCTACTGTTTCCATCAGTTCCAACTCAGTTGTATCAAGCTCGTTGGCTGTATCCATTTCCCATAAGACAGTCACCGTATTCACAAGTATTTCAAATATTTTGACGTCATCCTCCGTTAGCCTTTCCAAGTTTATCGATTTCATTATTTCCTAAAAGTTTGACGATATCATTTATTATTTCCATTTATTACCTACGTATTACTATTACCTTTGCACATGAACAAGATCCGAAATTAAGTGTCGAATCTGGATATTTCATTACCAGCACATTCATCAGATATTCCAAGATCGGGCTCAGTACGCACGATGCGCATTGTGGATCGTATGCGTTCCACATTGCGAACATCTTGTGAGCTGATGTCAACATCTTGCTTAGAAAAATACTGAACTCTTCGTTTTTCCAAAACCCAGATATAGTTATCTAGAACCAACAATAGTAGTTTTCTACGATTGTAAAGAAATTGTCCCATCGTAAGTTCGTTTTTAATCGGAAAATGTTCTTCGTTGCACAGGATGTCCCAAACTCGACGCTTCAGGGTTATTATAGGCAAACAAAAACAGCCAGTAAAAATTTTACTTGAGGGCTTCTTGTAGGACCCCTCAAGCTTGCTTTTATGCCAAAAAGATAGTTTTTAGGAATTTGGGAAATAGGTTTGACGCCATCAAATATATTTTTCTCAGGACCATAGGTACCTATTTATCTTTATATTTGGAAGGAGCACGTTTTTCTAATAAACTTTTGTTAATATATTTTTTTTGATATCTTGTTTTATTAGAAAGTCATATATGCGTATTATTTGTAAAAATATGAAAAAGATGCCATGGTATTTTTGTTAATGAAAATCGAGTTAACCATGATCTATGAAGGTATATTTTTGACAGAAATAAATGACAGATGCTCGTACAGATGTGTTATGAAAAAAGTATTAAAATTTTATTCTTAGTTATAAAAATATAACTGTATTTTTAAGAAAAACTGTTATTGATGTTATTTTTTCTATTAAATCATCAATATTCCAGGATGGAATTTTGTAAACAAGGTTTTTCGGAAATTTTCATGGATAGAAACCTAATAGAGTTAGGTCTGGCGACTTTTCTGGCCATTTAATAGGGCCATTTATCCCAGTATTCCCAGTCCATTTGTCTGCAAGTATATGTCCTGAATCAAATTAGCTTGTCATATTTGAAATATCTTCTCTTCACATTTAATAATTGTATCCAGTCATTGAACATCATAAAATTTAAATAATAGAAACACACAATGAAAAAGTTGATATGTTATTGGTCTATGGAGGAGCTGAAAAAAAAATGCTAGAAGAGCCGTTAGAATTTATAGAGAGAAACATCCTGAACGTCACGTTCCTGATCACAAAATGTTTATTCGATTAGAAAAAACTTCAGGAAGAACCGAAATGCATTTTCTACCCGCAAAGGCAAATCAATTAGAAGAATAGTTAAGTATAACCTAGAAGAATATACTCCGGAGTATAGTCTTCCTATATCAGAGTCATATCCTACAAGAAACCCACAAGTCAAATTTTTACTGGTTGTTTTTGTTTGCCTATAATAACCCTGGGGCGTCGAGCTTGGGACACCATGTACAGCTTGTCCCAAATAGTTTGTCCTACCCCCTGGATCTCAGGAACCGTGAGAGATACGAAAAAAACTTGAATACAAAAGTTGTAAGGTTGGCAGCGTAACCTCTCTTTTATTTTCACATATGCAGGGCGATTCGTATTTGCAGGACAAAAATAAAATATTTAGATTTTGACAATTGCATTAATTCTTTGGAATATTTGCATTCTCCATGAAATTTGCTATAATTTTGGGACTTCGTGGAGGTTATGGAAACTGAATGCTATGTATCTTTATTTTAATAGATATCAAAGATATATTTTAGCCGAAGTATGACAACATAACTTTGTGTGGTGTGGTATATCGAAATTGGTTTTTGCATATACAGTGTGTTCATAACAGGCTCTCAAAATCGGATAATTTCAAACAGCAATAACTTATTTTTTTCAAATGGAATGACCCATATTTCTATAGTTTGTTGGATGCCGGCGTCGAAGCCCCATATTTTATGTAAATAACATTCCATACCAAAAACTACCCGTTTTCGAGATATTTAGTATTTAAAAAAATTATTTCTTTGCATTTTTCATTCAGGTGAGAAGGTTTCATCAAGCAAGCCATAACTATTTTTCCAGGCAGTGGCAGAAATAATTGTCATTTTAGATAATACGGGAAATAAAATTCCTATACCCGTATACAGTATGTCCACGGATAGACATCCCAAGAGGACAAATGGACCAAAAATTTAATTTTTCGACAAAAAGTCAGTCTTGATAAGTTTCTGCTTCTCGAAAAAATATGGTCCACGAAGAGAATTTTCGATTTTTTTATACTAGGTGTCCAAAAAATACAAAAACATGAAATGCGATCAGAAATAAACTGCCTTTATTTTTTAAAATATCAAAAACTTTTACTTAGTAAAGTTGTTTAGAATTAAAAGATGTGTCCGATTGTCACTATTCAAATAAATCAGCCAACTCCGTTTTTTTTATTTGCAAGTGTGGAACTCCTTTGTATTTAAAATTATCAAAAATATTTATTTAGAAAAGTTGTTTAGAATTAAAAGACGTGTCTGATTGTAACTTTTTAACCAAATCGAACGACTTTGTCTTAAATGGGTAAAAAATTACCGCCCTGTATATGTGAAAATAAAACTGAGGTTACGTTCACTGCCAACCTTACAACTTTTGTATTCAAGTTTTCTTCGTATCTCTTACGGTTCCTGAGATCCAGGGGGTAAGACAAACTATTTGGGACACGTTGTGCACAGGTTGCCACAGCAAACGGTGCCAGAATATAATTGTGCACGGGAATATCATTGTGCATTGGTATGCAAATCAAACACTTATAATAACAGTCGAAGAAAAAATATAGTGTGTACCTCGCACGGAATGTTAATTTCCCGCTCGTATGACTTGCAGCACTCGCCTGAGGCTCGTGCCGGAAACTGTCATACTCGTGGAACATCAATGCCATTCTGTGCTAGTTATACATAATACTATTTTTTCATAGTAGCAGTGTGTAAATGTATAGGTGTGACTTACCGGTTGATGCCTATACGAAATTACCACTTTGAAATCTTCAACTTTCGACAATTTCCAGTTAACATATGTGCATAGTTCCATCGATATGTCCCGAAGACCAAATCTAAATTAAAACAATGGTTGGATGTTTAATTCAAAGCCAAACTATTTACAACTAAAACAGCTTACGTGAATGAACCTTTTCCATAAATTGGAATTTTGTCTAAAATTCCTATATCAGAGTCATATTCACCGCTTGCATGAATGCGATCTAGTAGCACGTTTTTTAAACAGACGTTATTATTTCCATCCACGTCTTCTGTTACCACAATGTTATCGCTGCTTGGTGTGACCGATGGAGAGTCTGTTGGTAATGTTGAAAAGCCTTCAATGTTCCCATTTTCCAGTTTTAAAGTGCCTCTAAGACGTTAGAAAAGATAATAATATAATACTTTGTTAAATCGTTAACTTTAAATATCTCTTTCAAAATTAATTTGTATAAAATAGCAAATGGTACAAAAATTCCATCGCAATTGTCAAAACCGAGTCTATTCTGTGTCGATTTGTGATTTTAACAAATATATGTTACGGTTAAAGTCACGGACGTAGCTAAGGGGGGGGGGGGGTTCGGGGGTTCAAACCCCCCCGAAATAAGCAAAATATTACCTAATATTATACCGAAAAAATACGAGGAGTGAAGAGTTAAATTATTATTACGTTTGAATATATGTAGTAATAGTAGCGCCTAGCGCCATCTTTTGACGAGAGGCAGACGCAGTTGCAGCCGAACTATTTTGTATTGTAGGGACACTTTGCGTTGTTTCTCGATTATTCGCCACGCCCCTCGGTCGAAATGAGCGGAACTTTGTGGAAGTTCGTGGAAGTTTCTGGACGGCTACTGGGCTGCTATATAAGCGGCGCCGCGGCGCGTGACCGCGCTTACGGCAGTATTGTTCCATGCGAACTCGAAGCGAATAAAAGTGAAAAGTGGTGAACGAATAGTGAAGAGAATTAAGTGTACCGTGTAAGTGAGTAATTTTAGTGCGCTGTTATTCGATGACCTTGTTAAGGATAGATACGTGAATCATTATTACTGTCGAAAAATGGAGGGGAAAAAAGGAAGGGTGATAAACTTAAAGGTATGGACTACTGGAAAAAGTGGTGTAGTCAAGGTCAAGGGGTTTCTAATAAAGAAACAAATTTGGATTTAGCTATCAAAGCTTCAGCTACCTTGCATGCTGATAAGAAGACTGCCTACCCCGAAATCTAGTTTGGAATGCCTAGATATGTGCGATAAAAACCTTTATCCTAATATTTACACATTACTACAAATCTTGGCTACCATTCCTGTATCCACTGCTACCCCAGAAAGGTCTTTCTCGAGCCTAAGGAGACTGAAAAACTATTTACGAAACACTACAAGTGAAAACAGACTTAATGGTTTGCCTCTAATGAACATTCACTATGGAACATAAATTCATGCAGATGAAGTAGTGGATATATTTAAAAGAAAAAGCCGAAGATTTCTTCTTTAATGGTTTTAGATTTAGCGCAGAGGAACGAAATTAATTTATCCATTTCATTTAAAGTTAAGAACTTTATAAATATGTCGTAGTTTTTCGGATGAATATATAGATATTAAATTTCATGTAAGTATATTTTTGTTGTTTTATTTACTTCTCAAACTAACCCCCCCCCAAAACTAAATCCTGGCTACGCCCGTGGTTAAAGTGTTTACTTGGCTAGTTTATAGACTAGCTAGATAGTATACAAACTACCCAAACGTCTGCTTATTTTGATGGAAAATCAAACTATACAAGATTTGTCGCCAAAGTACAAACCAGAAGAAAATTAAAAAAGTTAACCGAATTTTTTGGCTAGTTTACAAACTATCCACAGTAGTTGGATAAGGTGTGAACTTAATATTGCTAGTAATAGTAGTAATACATAATAATCAACTCGTTGGTAAGTATGTAAACTAACCAATTCCCTTTGGTTCGTTTAGTTTAGGATAGTAAAATAGGTAATTCTTTCGTATGAGCCGACAATTTTCGCAAGTTTCAATGAATAATTTTACCATTTCTTGTGTTAAGTTGTAATACTTTCCATTCGATAATTTTGTCCAGTTCCCTGATTGGCATCATAATATTCGCTCAAACGTGAAAAAATAATTTTTCCAGATCTTTTATGTAAGATTACACAAGATGGATTCGATTCTTTGTAAATCATAAATCATAAGTATTTACCAAATAATAATCATCCTTGTTACTAGTGTTAGGTCAGTTTCGCGTATTCTCTTTAGACGTTGCAAAAGTTCACTGTACCTAATCAGTGTGTCATTCATTAATTTTGAATTTTGCGACTTTTGCTCGTAAACATCGAAAAGTAGGTTTTCAAATTATTGCTGTTGATTCATTTTTAATTACCAGATACTTATTCTTAAACAAATTTCACAAGACACGACAGTAAACAATAAGAACTTACACTTGCCATAAACCTCGCTTTTCTAATAAATTAACCAAACGGAGTTGGTTAATTTACATATTAACCAACGAGATTATTATGTATTACTAGCAATATTAAGTTCACACTTTATCCAACAATTGTGGATAGTTTGTAAACTAGCCAAAAAAAACAGTTAATTTCTGTAATTTTCTTGTGGTTTGTACTTTAGCGATAAATCTTGTATAGTTCGTAAACTAGCTGGATAGTATACAAACCAACCAATATTCGTAGCTATTTTAGTAAAAAGATGATTTTTCAACAAAATAACCACACCTTTGGATAGTTTGTATACTATCTAGCTAGTCTATAAACTAGCCAAGTAATAAGTAAACACTTTAACCGTAACATATACAGTGTGGATAGAAGTTGTGGAATATTGCTTATATTTCTTAAAATATTCCTCATATGAAAAACTTGTTTTAATAAAAGTGTTAGGGGAAATTATTTCCGGTTTAGTGATATCAAGCAATCTTTCGTAGCACAAAAAATGTGGTTGCCATGGTAACCGACTTGATTTTTTTTAATATATACGTTTTTTGGTGAAAATTGATACATTGGAACTTTCTGAATACGATACAATACAATTTTAATGGGGTCGCATAAGAAAAAAAAAATATATAAAAAAAACAAGTTTTCTATTATGCTATTGACAATGTTTATCAAAATAATTATTAACATCAAGTTAGCCATGCCAAAATCAGAACAATGGGAAACTGTCACTCGCTGTCAGTTGCTTGTAATTGTGTGCATTGTTACAGTAAACGTACTTTTTTAGTCAATTTTCTGTGTACTTAAGTACTTAGTAAGTTATAATGGCGCTTGAATTAAGTGTAACGGAAAGAATACAGGTTAACATACTAAGTACTTAAGTACACAGAAAATTGAGTAAAAAGGAACGTTTAGTGTAGCAATGTACACAGTTACACAGCTAGTGACAGTTTTGCATTGTTCTGATTTTGGCATGACTAACTTGATGTTAATAATTATTTTGATAAACATTGTCAATAGCGTAATAGAAAACTTTTTTTTTGTATTTTTTTTCTTATGCAAGCTCATTAAAATTGTATTCGTATTCAGAAAGTTCCAATGTAGGTATCAATTTTCACCAAAAAAGTATATGGTGCCATTTAAAAAAATTAAATCGGTTACCATGGCAACCACATTTTGTGTGCTACGAAAGATTGCTTGATATCACTAAACGGGAAATAATTTCCCCTAACACTTTTATTAAAACAAGTTTTTCATATGAGGAATATTTTAAGAAATATAAGCATTATTCCACAATTTCTATCCACACTGTATAAGAAAAGAGCTTTTGATTTATTTTTTGTTACTACCAAATACTGATGCCATTTCGATTTCGTAGGTAAGTACCTACTTACAAGAAAACCGATGTGTCATTGCCAGCCAAAGCACTGAAATCGATCAATATGTCTTGCATAATTCTAGGATCTCCAAGACGTAAATTTTGAAAGTACATCCAAATATATACGCTCAGTGTCAGTGCTGGAAGAAAAGATAATAATAGAGCATGAGCAAATTATTACTATGACTACTTACGGTCCATGGCTGAAGTATATCTTCTCAAATATCGTTGTCGATTTTTAAATTCTTAGTGGCGACGAACAGCTGCCATCACTTTTATAAAAGATTACTGGAGATTTGTTTCGGATTATCGGGATCAACAACAAAGTTATCATCCAGTTTTTGGTGCCGCCTTGCATATGCGTACCAATGGTACTTGCTGCTGCAGACTTAAATAATGAAATTCGTTTTTCTAATGAAAATTTCCACCCTCAGATTGTCGGGGCAACCCCAATAAACCATAATTATCTTTTTTAAAAAGATCAGGTGTAGGTTTATGGCGACTTCAATGTACAAGTGCATATTTGTTGTTAGTATCTTTAAAATTATTTCACAAAAGTTATCTGTTTATCGGAGTGAAGCTGGTGAAGGAGTAAAAACTTAAAAGTTCTGATGCGCTCATGGTATCTTCACAATTGTAATAATTCATATCAAGGAATTATTTGTGATATTCAAAAGTGTTCCACTACCTGTAATCCACCTCTTAAGAAATCATTTGAAAGTGGAGGATTTTGGAGACACGAGGCATAAGACACGTACTTATTAGTAAAAAATCGTCAATTCTAAAATTTGTACCTTTTTCTAAAGCCTGCATACAGGGTGTTCCATGATGAGTAAGTATTTCATTTTATATTTTTAGAACATAGATATATTGCGTCGAAAGAATATAGATTTTCAGATTGTCAGGCACGCCTCTGATGAAGACTATATACAATAAATTACTAATTGTTGCTTATCTGATTTTCGTACTGAATTTTCAGAAATTATTTATTGAAGCAAATCACAGGAAATAGGTGTAGTTTGATTCGGAAATTCCATGTTATTCACTACAACCAAATCAAATCTTTAATAATTGCGCAAACTGATAAGCTTATTGTTTATGTTTATCAAGGAACATGTACACCTATATTTTCATAGTTTTTGTTTATTTTGTTTATAAAATAGCAAGCAAATGGAAAATTTTAACACTCCATACATCCGAAATTACGATGTGAAAATCCATAGTTATAGTTTTAGAAAGTTAGAAGGTTGTAAATTTTTTTCAGCTAGTAAAATTTTCATATACGACTTATTGTACAGAACGTACGTGGTGATTCAACATTTTGACCCATAAAATGTCTTTTTTCGATCTGTAGCGAGCAACACTCATAATTAAACCTTTGATCAATACAAATTTTATTCTAAGTAGTTCGACTTTGAACTCGAAATTTCGACTTTCAAAGTCGAAGTTCGACTTTGAACTCGAAATTTCGACTTCGAAAGTCGAAGTTCGACTTTGAACTCGAAATTTCGACTTTAAAAGTCGAAATTCCGACTTTAAAGTAGAAATTTCTAGTTTTGTTTTCAGACATGCTCATTCTTTATGTGTAAGTTACGTGTATCGGTCGACTGTCATTTTTTTAGGGAAAAAAATGAATAGCACAGTCGTATTGGTCATATACCCGAAAACCCCCCACATACCAAGTTTCACGGTCATAGCTTATACAGGGCGTTCACAAAATAGCTTCGAACAATGCAAAAATGCGTTTTTCGGAGAACCCTGTACAAGCACCGAGAGATATTTTAAAATTATTTTTTGTAGTTTGATTAGGGCTCACATAAGCCATCAATTCCCACGATTTCATGGCCCTGCTTTATAAAATACAAAAATCGAAAAAAAAAACATTTTTTAGATTAGTTTGCTTTCCTGGTTGTCTATAATACTTTCATAAACACTTTCCTGGGCAACAACCATCAAAATAAATTGTAGAGGTGTTATCACAATAGTTTTTTTTATTATAATCAGTCAATTAGTTTCAATTTGCTTACATATATGTTTCAATCACAATGATCATCATCAGAGCAATTATAAAATGTAATATTTTTTAGGTGCTAAAAAGTTTCTTAAAAGACACATTATTAAACATTTTAAAATATGATACATATTAAAGTTAAAAGTTACTTGGAAATTACTTACAAAATATCATGATGCAACGAACGGACATGGTCTTTAGTAAAAAATATAGTTGTAAGTGTGATTTTTGGGTACCATTAATAAAAATAAAAACATATAGTCTAAAATTATAACATTTTGGTACAAATAGAAAGACAGCGGTGGAGCGTGTGTCGTATTTGCTACGTTTTTATCAACAGAAACCTATTTTTTACAGTGGGCAAGGCAAAAAGTCAGTATTACTATACAGGGTGAGTCGAAGTTAAACCGCCATACTCAAAATTTGAGTAGTATTTTTAAAAATAAATGGGGTTCTTCATATAACATTTTGTCCAAAAACGCTTCGTTTTCGACATACAGGGCGTCAAAGTTTTCTTTTAAAAACAGAAAAAAATTAGTATTTTCGGTTCCATTTATGCTATCGAGTTGAAAATTGGTACTTTTATGTTTTCTGGGACGCCGATTATGAATTTTCGATCAACTTTCTTCTAGCCGCTAGAGGGCGTTGGCTACGTCGTTACTTTCGAACAAAAGTGTTTTAAACTTTTTTGTCGTTGAAAAATCTGCATTTTAGACAGCGGAATATTAAATTACATTCGATTCTGAACAAAAAATGTCTCTTGTAAAAATACGAAAACCTTAACCGTTTTCATGAAAAACGCAATTTTGTGTCGCGGTGCGCGTGAATTCGAAAAAATTAAAATTTCGTAGTAGGCTGAGAAATGGGATTTATTCATTTGGAATTCTTTATTTACAGTAGGTATTGTCCTAAATTAACAATTTTTGTGAAATTAGTAATAAAAAGAACTTTAACCAAGACAACTTTATTAGCAAAAACAGAGAAAAAGCGCTTCAACGTTTAGTAGGCTTTGAAAATAATTGAAATTTTAATTTTTTCGAATTCACGCGCACCGCGACACAAAATTGCGTTTTTCATGAAAACGGTTAAGGTTTTCGTATTTTTACGAGAGACATTTTTTGTTCAGAATCGAATGTAATTTAATATTCCGCTGTCTAAAATGCAGATTTTTCAACGACAAAAAAGTTTAAAACACTTTTGTTCGAAAGTAACGACGTAGCCAACGCCCTCTAGCGGCTAGAAGAAAGTTGATAGAAAATTCATAATCGCCGTCCCGGAAAACATAAGAGTGCTAATTTTCAACTCGATAGCATAAATGGAACCGAAAATACTATTTTTTTTCTGTTTTTAAAAGAAAACTTTGACGCCCTGTATGTCGAAAACGAAGCGTTTTTGGACAAAACGTTTTATGAAGAACCCCATTTAGTTTTAAAAATACTACTCAAATTTTGAGTATGGCGGTTTAACTTCGACTCACCCTGTATAGTGAGGCAAATAAAAATAATAACTTCAATATCAGTTTATAAAATTTTTATATACAGGGTGTACCAATAAGGACTCCCTTCGCCGATATTTCCGGAACAAAAAGAGATATTTTAATTCTGCAAACGCCGTTCGCTACGACGTGAAGAGGGCTTTATTTGAAACTGATAAGCGTTCATTTTGATAATGGCGTATAGATGGCGCTGCGGTGCAAAGAAACTTTTCGATCCTAGGAACGTTGGAGCGTAGCGCATTTGAAAGTCTGGGTAATTTAGAGAAACTTTTGTTCTATGGACAATTTTCCTATTGTTACTAGTTTCTGAGATAACCGCTCTACAATGTCATTTATAAAAAATTAGCTAACTCGCTTAAACTCGCTTAAAATTAACTTTAGAGGAAAAAAATTATTAAAAATATCTTTATAGTGCACTAAAACGAAGAAAATAGCGGCAGTGTCAGATTATTACACATCCGGTTTGACCGGAAGTACCGGAAGTGACTCATTTTTCAGTTCAAAATGAACATACTGTACAATTTTCCCTCAAAATTGGAAAAAATATACCTAATAACAATAACACCTAAAACACCTTGTAGGTACATGTAGACAACGACAATTTGGCTGAATTTATTTTTATTTTATAGAAATTAACCATGTATGTTTACAATAAATATGTTCAAAATTATTTCCATACCTAAATACGAGCAGCGGGCAGCGGCTACAGCACTGTTTTTACCGCATTCTACATAAAATAATACCGTTAACTGACGTATTAAAGAGACAGAGCCACCTTCGGTTAATAAAAATAAATTCAGCCAAATTGTCGTTGTTTAGATGTATGTAGGTATATACATGGTGTTATTGTTATTATATGACACTGGAAATTACCTTTATTACTTTTGCGGGATAAATTATACAGTATGTTCATTTTAATCTGAAAAATGGGTCACTTCCGACTTCCGGTACTTTCGGTCAAACCGGATGTGTAATAATTTGACACGTGTAGCTATTTTCTTCGTCCTTAGTGAACTACAAAGATATTTTTAACAACTTTTTATTCTAAAGTTAATTTTAAGCGAGTTAGCTCATTTTTTATAAATGACATTGTAGAGCGGTTATCTCAGAAACTAGTGACAGTAGGAAAATAGTCCATAGAACAAAAGTTTCTCCAAATTAATCAGTCTTTCAAATGCGCTAGGCTCCAACGTTCCTAGGATCGAAAAGTTTCTTTGCACCGCAGCGCCATCTATACGCCATTATCAAAATGAACGCTTATCAGTTTCGAATAAAGCCTTCTTCACCTCCTAGCGAACGACGTTTGCAGAATTAAAATATCTCTTTTTGTTCCAGAGATATCGGCGACGGGAGTCCTTATTGGGACACCCTGTATATTGGAAAAGTAATTGAGGTCATTTTTTAAGTTAATAGTATTATTGTTATTATGGATATGATACATTTCGAGATAACTTCTCTTAGTGAAATCAAATTAAGTACTCAAAATTTTAGTGTTCTCGAAATCGAAAGAATGCTTTTCATTAATAGCATGTTGACTGAGTGCAGAAGAGAATTTATTGCAATTATTAATATCATTTTGATGTTTATATAACCTGTTTTTAAGGTATTGTTTTGTTTGTCCGATGTATATTGAAGGGCATTGTTGGCATTCAACTTTATAAATTAAATTTGATTGTAAGAATTTTTCTGTTGTGGGTTTTAATTTAGAAAAATAAGAATTCGTTTTATTGTTAGGTTTATGACCAATAGATATATTATGTTTGTTAAAAATTCTTGCAATAGCTTCAGAGGTACCTCTGACATAAGGGAGTGAAAAATATTTTTTATTGGTACCTATTAATATTGTTAGAAAAAGTTTGTCTGTTCCTTATGCAACTTATTTTTTTTAATGATAGGATTATAAAAGGAAGGTGGATAATTATTATTATTCAAAACTTTTTTGACTTTGTTAATATTAGAGTTATGAAATTTAGGTTGTGATAGACATATAGCTCGATCTATAAGGCTGTTAACAACGCTTTTTTATATGTGATAGGTACGTCTGAATTAAAATTTAAGTATCTCTCTGACCATATAGGTTTGGTAAACCAATTAGTAAAAATATTTCCATTAGAATCATGCGAAATAGTTAAATCAAGAAAATTTATTGAGTTGTTTTGTTCCTTTTCAATAGTGAATTGGAGACGTGGGTGGAAGTTATTAAAAGCATTCAATGTTTTCTCTATTAAGTCAACACGTAAGCACAAAAAACAGTCATCAACAAAACGTTTGTAATAATATAATGGTTTGTTACTAAGCTTGTTTATAACACTCGTTTCTAGTTCTTCTAAAACCAAATTTGCAATAGTGGAGCAAATTGGAGAGCCCATTGCGGTGCCAAAAATTTGAGAATAAAATTTATCTTTAAATTTGAAAAAAGTTGAGTTTAGACAGAATAAGACGCCTTCAATAAATGAATCAATAGGTAACGAGGTGAAAGGTTGGATATTATTCCATTGTTTTTTATACAAGTTGTAGCTAATTCGGTTGGTATGAATCTTTGATGAAGTATTCGCTTTTTCCAATAACATTATAAATAGGTAATATTAGATAAATATTTGGAAAGGTTATAAGTTACAGTCGAAATTTCGAGTTCAAAGTCGAACTTCGACTTTTGAAGTCGAAATTTCGAGTTCAAAGTCGAACTTCGACTTTTGAAGTCGAAATTTCGAGTTCAAAGTCGAACTTCGACTTTGAAAGTCGAACTTCGACTTTTAAAGTCGAAATTTCGAGTTCAAAGTCGAACTTCGACTTTTAAAGTCGAAATTTCGAGTTCAAAGTCGAAATTTCGAGTTCAAAGTCTAACTTCGACTTTGAAAGTCGGGCTTCGACTTTCAAAGTCGAAATTACGAACAAAATAATGGTGTGGCCCTTCTACGCTTCCGTAAAATCTAAACCATAGTTGATCATTGTCTCAAAAAATCAGGCATTTTTAGAGCTTTCCAACGATATTATACTCGATATGGTTATTCAGAAAAATAACGGAATTAACTATGGTATACATTAAAAAAAAAAAACACAAATTTGTGTAGTATCTCGAAAATGACAGCTGTCATGGAAAATAGGACATGATAACCTCATTGGGGACACAAATCCCTCCAACTTTGGTATTTACACTTCTTGTTATCTAAAATCAGAAACAACGAAGCTAGAGGGATTAGAATAAATCGCCAAAATTTCGTTTTTTCAAAATACCTAGTAAGCCATGCCTTTTTTCAAAAATCCACGAGGCCCGTTAAATTGGGCCCACAAAACTGAAATTCTTTCCAAATTTAACCTTTCTTCTGTCTCCGTTAGTTTCCGAGATCCCCATACTGATCATAAAAAAAACTCACCCCGTAAATTATAGCGAAAGTCCCGTGACCACGTTTGAGCGAGCAATTTTTCATCTTTTTAAAAGCAGAAGGTAACACCAAAGTTTAATTTCAAAATAAATCATTAATTAAAAATTTTTCTCCAAGTTGCGAACTTTTTGGAGAACACAAGCCTTAAAATTGTTTCGCCCGCATGATACTGGATATAAATATTTAAAATCTAGGATTTGCAATTAGTAATTTATTTCAAATAAATTTTTGGTTATGCTGTAATAATTAGCTTGTTATCGGATTATGTTTTTCTATCCCTAGGTGCTCTTAATTATTGTTGCTCTTCTTTGCAAACATATTTTATTTTTTTATGCAGATGCTCCATTCAGTCCTTTCTCGAATTCAGTGGCCAATTTTTGATATGAAGACATAATATAGCTTTTCACTTCTTTCTGTTGCAAGAGGTCCGCAATAGCAGTTTCTGATTTTCCTTCTAATATTTTACCAACGAATTCTTCGAAGTTTTCTTTTAAATTATTCTGCCCATTCAACATATCCTGAAAATAAAAGTATATGGAATTAGTAATATACCTACATCCACTTATTTTTCATTATATTATGTAGTATAGTCCATCTAGGAATGATACCTATAGGTATACTATAGAGTTAGTCAGAAAAAGGGAATTTCTCTATTTTTCGCATCAGATCTTTATAAATATTTCTCAACGGATTTTTTCGTTATAGCCTTGTTTATGGATACTCTAGTTACCGACATAATGGACATGACAGAAATACAGTAGATACAGGGAGCAGATTTTGCAAAAATGAAGTTGTCCAGCTGTTTTTTTTGTAGATTTTAATAGCAGAAAATTAGTAGTCGTTCAAAGGCCAAATCATGGATGCTGCATTGTTGTAAGACACAATATTATTACGTACTTTATTATTGTGCCTTAAGTAACGCCCACTTTACACTTGTCATTTTTTTTACCAACAATTTGATGAATTTATTGATCAATTTCTTCGTCAATTTATTCACATCGCGTTCTTTTTTACACTTGTCAAGAAATTGATGAATTTTCCTGACCAAACTGACAAGTTTTGGCTGCTACCAACAGAACAAAAGTTATGTTGATTTTTGAGGTTATGTTATATTGTGCTTGTATCTACTGCTGAGAGGCGTTTTTACGGTTTATTTTACTATAAATATTATGGGAAAATGCTGTGGAAAAAACTGTACAAATAAAGCCTGTGAAAAATAAGTCTAAAAAGAAAAAAGCTGCAGCTCTGGTTTATCTAATTGCAACTTCACAAGCTTACCGTTGCCAGCCTTGAAATTGACGCAAAAAATTACGAAAAATATAACCTGTTCTAAGCCGAGTTTTAAGCCGTCAATAAATACGCAGAGAAATCCATCAATTATTATTATTATTGATGTCAATTTTTGTATTACACTTATCAAGTTTATTGACGGCTCGACTTGATGAATAAATTGACGAGAAAATTGACAAATGTAAAACGGGCTTAAATACCCCTACTAATAATAACAGAAAATGTTATGTCCACAGATTGTTATGTCTAAATAAAAACCCGTACCTAATTTTTTTTTTTGCGAACAAAAAATGCCGCATTTTCCTAACGTGAGATTTAATAATTTAATTGTTCCAATTTTGAACTTTGAAAGCGTATGCAACCTTGAAATTTTCGAGAAAATTTTGCTTTCCAAAGAGTCTAGAATAAACAAAATCGATTGAAGACATACTAGAAAAAATTACATTCCGTTATACCTTTAAACACGACGCGCAATCATTGACGGAGGCTCCACTATCCGTTGGTTTGTTTATAAGCCCTTTCACGATTTTAGTGAGCTCACAGTTGATGCATTCGTTCTCGTAGTTGAGCCACATTGCCACAAATGTCTCTCCGATGCTTAGTAATGAGCTGAGGAGCTTGCTAACACCTTCTTGTTTCCAAAAACCAGTGATAGAAGCCTGGAAATACCTGGATTATGCATTCATTGTTTACAAATAACAAATAATAGATGGATTGTCGCGGTGGGGAATGTGGGGATGTTCGGAGCATTGAAAACCATATTTTTCTGCGATTTCTGGGATTCCTAGTTCTGTGGGGAAAAATCTGCCCTAGCCGCAACTGACAACGAAGACGAAATAATAGTAATTGCCTCCTCCGCACAAATATTTTGGGGTACTCCTAGTTTGGAATATTGTGAGGGCGAGAAGTATTATTATTATTAGAATAACCCAAATATGCAAGTCGAAAACCTAAAAATATGAGCATAAATATGCAAATAATTTAGTCAAAATATGCAGGAAAATGTTGAAAATATGCAAATTAAGAAATACTTTAAAAATATAAATTTATTGTTTCATTTACAAATAAACATATATACCTAATGTACATACAAATTTCTAAATGCATTTATACATAGTAAAAGTAACAATATTTAAAAATATTTTAAATTTTCCACATACGGGGCGATTGAACTAAATCTAAATATGCATGTATTATAAATTATAAAAATCAGGTTGAAATTTAGTTGTAAAAACAATAAACCACTAAATGTTGCTCAAAATTCTCAATTAAAAAATTTTGTCTTCTATCAGAATATAAAAATTTATAAATGGAGAAACTCCTTTCGACATCAACCCTTTATCACAGGATCCAAATCGATGGATTCGGTAAAAATCTCCCTTTACAATATTTGCTACTTGGCTAAGAAACTGAAACCCGCTATAATTTGCTTTTAGAAAGGAAAGTTGTTTCTTTATTTCCTTGTTTTCGACTGGGAAGGTTCGTTCGAAAATTCTGAAATTAGATCTTTCAGTTGGCAAAAATTCTCGCAATAAAAAATGCAGCTTCCAACCAAGTGCCCCATCTTGTAATAACAGGTTGAGGTGGAATAGGAGTGTTTGGTAGTTTTTCTTTGTAGAACTGAACCCTTATAGGCGCTTTAAGAAAGACTTTTTCATGTTGGAAATTAAACTATTTACAAGCGGAAAATGTTTCCTAATTTCTAAAAAAATGTCCTAAAAAAGCAGAATCAGAAATAAAATGCAGAAATGGATTATCCTTCGTATATTAGTTATTTATGTACCAAGGCACTGAAGTTCCACTTTTTATGACTCATGTGGAATTTAGTTGCCGAGGCCTCTGGCCGAGGCAAATAAACCACATGAGTCATAAAAAGAACTTCAGTGCCGAGGTACATATTTTTTTTTTTTTAAATCGGAAAAAAATGTTTTATTAGGCAAGAAAATAATAATAAGGGATCACCCCCATGAACCGACTACGCGCGGCGTTGCTTGACTTTGACGATCGCTCTACCTAGGTCAAGTAAGACAAGACACGGCACCTTCGTACAGAAAAACCAAACTGCTGCTTCTTGTGCAGCCTCCACAACAAATCCTACTTTATTAGTGTTCAGATCACCAGGATTAGTGCCCAGAAAATTATGATTTACCTATATTATTTTGGTGAAAACCAGGTACCTACCTAGACACCGACCCCTGTTCCCAAAAATGAATGAAACGCCTGCCAAAGATTTAAATTATCCTAAATTCTTTCAATTATGCACAATATGCCATATTTTAAGGATATATGCAAATATTTAAAAAAAAATGCATATAATATGCTAAATATGCGTGTTGCATATTTGGGTTACTCTATTATTATATTGCCTATACTGTAGTGTGTATACGTACCCCAGAAGGAACATCTCGAAATCCAATATTTATGGCTAAAGTATCTTCTAGGTATGGATTAGCGACATTTTCTAAGTTAAGTTGGAGGTACAAGTTGAGGGATAGACTTGAGACTTCAACACTAAAACAAAAAGAAATTACATTCACGATTCCGTCAAACAGATTGGGTTTATCTGAATTCATAACTCGCCTATAAAACTACCTACCTCACTTCACCATCACCATATAGGGGAATAGCGTCAGCTAGTCCCATATCAGCAGAGTAGTGGCTGCGTATTCCAAATTTGTTGAAAACTACCTTAAAGTCCAAGACAACGTCCGCCTCATTTGTCTCATCAGTGTTAAGATACCAAGTACTAGGCGCATTGAGACTGAACAGTTCGATATTGGTAAACACGAGGTTTCCAATTCTACAAAAAAAAAACGAAAAACTATTATATTGTGTTCGTTTAAGTAGTTAACTGGAAAAATTACATATGGATGGATTTTGTACCTGTAAATACAGGCTTTCCCAACGAAAACTTGACCCCCCAAAAATTAGAAAACCGAAAAATATTTGAAAATCGACCAGCCGAATCGATCTAGCATGGTCCCGAAGGCATAGCACTTACCGGTTTCGAGCAAATAATTTTTTGACATTTCGACCCCTCCATTTTGGAGGTTTTGGACAATTTTGGACATTGATACGAAATTCTTGGAAACGACTGGACGAAATCGAATTTAACCTTTATCATCTACGGGTCGAACTACGTCGGAAAGACTTATTTTCGGGGCAGGTTAATATTTTCGGAAATTCACAAAAGTGCGCTGGCCGGGCATTTACAAATTTTTTAGAGGAATTTGGAGGCCGGATCCCTGTTCTGAGGGTCAATTTACGTCGGATAGGCTGGTTTTGGAGTCGCCCCGAGCACGTTTAAAAAGTTGACATTTTAGGATTTTTAGTCGATTTTCAGAAAAGTGCGCTGGCCGGGCATTTAGAAGCTTCCAAGTTCAATTTCGACCGGATTTTCGATTTCTACGGTCCAAACTGCGTCGGATAAGCCTGTTTCCGGCCAATTTAATTTTTTTTTGTGAAATGGTTAAATTTCAGTTTTCAAAGGGGTTGACCCCCCGAAAATCTCGGAGGAATATTCGCTACACTCGCAGTTAATTTTTCAGGTGTCTGATTTCACCCTTACTTATACATCTCGAGCCGCTGCGTCGATTGGCGCAAGGTAGGATGTTGTAGCTCTAACCGTTTCGGCGCAAATGGCCTTTAAAGTCAAATCGAAAGTGAAAACTCGAAGTTCGGTCTTTTAGTTGTATCTCCGGATCCGCTGCAGACTGGCTGGAGGCTATCTCCCGCACATCTAGCTACCCCTTAAAGTCGTAGGTTTTCCGGATCAGCGCCCTAGACAATCACGTATTCGGATGCCGATAGATCGATTTTTGATCATATTGATTTTGCCCAGGGTTGAGATGATTTAAATCAGTTGTTTAAAATCGTAATTAAAACCATGATTTTAATCAAAGCTATTTTTTGAATAAAATCAGGATACTTAAAAATATACCCCTGGACAAAATTATTAACGCACCAACATACAAAATTTCAAATCATGTTTTAAATTATTTTTGTGTCTACCAAGAATGTAAATAGTAGGCTTTGGAATTTACTACTGTCTTTTCATATAGTTTCCATTAATTTATTTTTCCATAAATTTTCTTTAAAAAAATGCAATTTGGGGGGTTCATTATGTTGGTGCGTTAATTTTGTCCAGGAGTTTATATTTATTCATAGAAAGAAAACCTTAAAATTTATAATCGTTTTGGATAATAATCGAAACTGTCAAATTTTTATAATAATATTTATTATAATTCGAGAAAGTTTTGTGACGTTTGGAAATGATGAGAAGGGGAGTAATTGGATTGACTTCAGTAATTTAAAAATCTATTTTTTTCCTCTGTCGACGTTTCGATCACTTTATTTGATCATCTTCAGGACACTACAATATTTGAACACGAGAAGAATTAAAATTAGGTAGTAAAAAAAATTATATCATCTGTTATACGTTAAAAAGTTAAAAATTTTAAAAACACATATGTATAATACATATGGACAGGTAATAGTTGGTAAAAGACGGTAAACAACATGTATATGCATTGTAGGAAACAACATTTTTTTATATATATACATATACAGGGTTTTGAAACTTAAGCCGGCACTATTGCTAACTTCGTTATTGTTGGAGCTACAGAGTCAGTTAAATATGCAAACTAGTAGTATTTTTTCCGCTGATTACGACGGTGAAAACGAAATAAAAGTTGAACGTCGCGTTTGCGAGTAATGTCAAAAAGTTCCATTTTTTCAAATGGGACACCCAGTATACAATATACGCAACCGATAGAAAATTAAATTGTGAATAAAAATTGCCATATGACTTTTTACCCTAAAATCAAAAATGACAAAGCAATTGATGATTTTTCAAATTCGTCAAGGGGGCTGTGTTAGTTGTCGTAATTTTGCCTTACCATAAAGTAGAAATTAAAACGAATATCCATGTGAAACGGATCGTTTATTTTAAGTTATTTGTAACTTCAACAACAAAATTTAAATTAGGTGCTCAAAAACATCACCCTCTTGCTCCAAGCATTTTTGAGCTCGCTGTAAACGGTCCTAGTGGCCCTGGCAATAATTCTACCATCAATATTATTGATTGCATGAATGATGCTTTGCTGTAGGTCCTCAAGATTGTCATACCGCCTTGTATACACCACACCCTTCAAGTACCCCCAAAAGAAAAAATCCATAGGCGTTATGTCTGGCGACCGGGGAGGCATACGGATAGGGCCGTTAGTTGATAAATATCTGCCATCAAAGAAGTCTTGTAATAAGATATCAATCTGTCGAACATTATGGGCAGGAGCTCCATCTTGTTGGAAGTAGATCTGTTGTCTATCCATTAAATTTAGGTCATCCAAAAAGTCTCAAAGTGTGACGGTTAACATTTCGGCGTACCGCTCTCCAGTTAAGGGGGGCCTCGCCATTGTATGTTTGGTTGCCTGTATCAATGTATTTTTATTTCCAACTAGCTGAAAAAAGTAGCGAATTTCAAAGGATTACAAAAAACACGGGTATTTTTAAAATATCCATAGATACTAATGACACCAGTTTAAAAGTTATGGGCGAGAATTTTTTTTGAATTTCAAACTTTATGCCGGCATAAATTCGTCTATTTTGTCTCTTGAGCCGGAATTTTACCTTCGTTAAGATGGGCAGAGGTTTCCGAATATGCTCGGAACGAAAACCCGGTAGTAAACATTGTAATTATCCAGTCTTGTTGTAAATAAAAAACATAGGCAAAATACCCTTAAATTATGCAGCGGGAATACCAAAAGTGTAGCTATTGTTTATCAGATGGCGCGAAAAACAGACGATCGATGAACGGTTGACGCTGTTGTTACAGGTCCAGTTTAATAATTACATATATTATGTTCATATGATCAATTTTACGTTTTGGCGATATAATATTTAAGCAACTAAGCTGTCTGATTATTTTTTTATGTTTTTGTATTACTTCCATATTATTATATACTATGAATTGCGAATTTTTAATATTAAAATAATATAAAACTTCAAAAGGTATATTCGGGAGACCCCCGTAGCTCAAAGACTCCGATTTGTGATTTTAAACCCTCTCTTTTTAGCAATGGTTCATTGATTTTTAGCGTGAAAGGTACACGGCGGCACTAAAAACTGCTTTAGTTGACTTTGCATTATTTATACGTATGTCGCCGTTATGTATTTTTCGTGAGGAAAACACAATCGTTAGCATATAAACTGACATTAGGGGAGAATTCATATGTCTATGTCTCTATATGTATAGGTATGTCGAAAATTATCTATACCGGGTGTTCCATTTTAATAAATGCAGCTATTATAAATATCTCAAAAACGAAAATCGCAAAAAATCACATAAAAGTTGAAGCATATGAGGTGCAATGTAAGACGCACGTTTTCACTTGTAGGCAGACGACGTTTTCAAGGTCACTTGAATGTCAACTGTGTTTTTTACTGTTAAAGGCATATCTTTAGTTAAAGAATGTTATTCGGCACGTTTTCGGTAGGTATAGTATTGCTGGCTTAAAAGTTCTACAAAATTATGTTTAGTTTTTTCAATGAAATGAAACATGGTCTTTTATGTGTACATAAGGTGTTTCTTCGTTTGCATTAACACTACATTCAAACACACATTTTAAGTAACGCAATAATTAAGATAAATACATATCTCCGTTAAGGAGTTACCACCCTGGTAAAATATCTTTATTTGTTTATTTTGATAAACTTTTCTTTGTTAGGTTCAAAAAGCACATTAAACAATGTGTGTAACTTTACTTTTGGGCTGTAATCACGGCCACCTGTCAACACATGGGCTCAATTTCAAAAAGTACTATTATTTGTTTAATAATATTTTTATTAGGTACAGGGTGTCCGCCTGAAGGTGATAGGAACATTCACTTTAACCATTCCGTATTTTTTGAGACAAATTAATGATTTAAAAACCAGTTTGTTGCAGTTTTTTCCAAACAATGTAATGTCGTTTGGAAAAAAACAATCGAACGTCAAACAAAAGTTATAACCAAAAAACCTTTTTGGAAAAAATGAAGATATGGTGCAAAATGTATTTTTTTATTAATTTAAACTTATTTTTTTTATTAACGGATAATAATAGAACACATATGCAGTTAACTTTGGGGTTACCTTTCGATTAAAAACGAGGAAAAATAACCGACTCAAACGTGGTCACGTGACTTTCGCTATCTGTCAAAAATTATATTTAAAAAATAAAATCCCTAAATTTGGCTTATTTGTCACAATTTCAAAACGTTTAACTTGAAAAAGTCGTTTCTATTTTAATGTTACATAAGCGCCTATTTCCTATTTATAAAATTTCTTAAAATTTTAAAAAGTCATTACTTCGTAAAAACTATTTTATATCACTAGCTATACAACATAATATAAGAGTATCATTCTATAATTTTATTAACTTTTTATTTTTTCTTAAAAATATCGATAAGAATATGTCTTTTTCAAAAGAAAATTATATTAACGCTTTAAAATTCTGTTTGACACAAAGTTGATGTACCGCCAAGCATTTAGGTAGTACCATAGAAGAATCTACTACGTAAATTCTTCTATGGTAGTACCTATAAATTTATTTACATTACATTTTCCATTACTCTAAATGTATGCCAAAATAATACATATATTAAGATATCAGCAAATAGTAGGTATTTCACGTATCTAACAAAATTCACAACTTTACGTCAACTTTGGATCAAATACAACAGAATTTTAATTTCTTTCGGTTTATCAATATTAAGTACTTAATGAAAAGTTAATAGAATGATAAAAGATAAAACTATAGTGACATAAATTCTAAATGTCAGTTAGGGTAAATATTGTGATCATTCATGCGGTTTTGAGGGAGAATTATTATGTCATGACAGTAGATTTGACAGCCGGTAGGTAGTCCTCTTACTTAATATTTTACTCAACAATATTCTTAATAACTATGAAAAAATATAGAAAAATAAAGGAGCGTAAATATTCATATTATTATTTTGTGTTTAACAATTCAGTTTCAATCCCAAAATACGCCAGGATGGAAGCGATGTGCTGTTATTTGTATAAAAAAGGGGGTCGGTCCGCCTGCCTCCCCCTAGACCCCTGGTTCCGACCAACGACCTTGCCGGGCAACAAAACAACTTATAAGGAACGGAAACTTATTTTAGCAAGGCGAAACATTACTTTTTATTCTCGCTCTGTACCAATGGCCGCTCTCCAACTCCAGCGCCATCTTACAGACACTTGCGCAATTTTTGCGCTCCAGTATCCAATTTCTGTTTTAGCAACATTTATCCTAGTTAGGAACACGGTCAAATGAAGGTCGTCGCGAGGTGATGACGTTTTATTTCCGTCCTTAATGCACCTTGATAAAATACAGGGCCTACAATTCTTGAGCCGATCAAACCACACCAAACATTAACACTAAAGCGTATCTGCGGGTTAGAAGGACGGAAGAGCATCGGATTTTCTCGACTCCAATAGTGGCTGTTTTTTTCTGTTAAACATGCCCCTATTGGAGAAATTTGATTCGTCACTCCAAAGAACCAAGCGCCAAAAATTATCATTAAATCTGATTTTATTAATGAACCATTGACAAAAATGGATGCGTCTTTCTTGATCTCCTGGTACCAGCGACTGCGTAGGTCTGTACTTGTATGGCACAAACTTGTGCTTTTTTAGAATACTGTGGATAGTTCCCAAACATAGTCCACTTGCTTGCATTGCATCGTTAATTGAATTATTAGGATAAGCTTCAAAGTAAGCTACGACATCAATTTCAGTTGCTTCACTTATTATGAATTGTTTCTTGGTTCTAGTTTTCTTAAACACATCTTCATTCGATCTAAACTTACGATACAAAAGCAAAAAGTACCTTCGATCTGGCATGTTACGCATAGGAAACAAAGCATTATAACGTTCACGAGCTCGGTGGCTATTTTTTTGACAAATGATATAACATTCCAACATATCGCATTTTTCTGAATGCGTGAAAGGCATTATTTTTTTCCTCAAAAACCACAAACTGAACTATTCACTATCAAAACTTCAACATGACATTTTAAGCTTGATGGCATTTATAACAAAATGAATGTTGTTTATGAAATCACAGCCCCCTTGACCAATTTGAAAAATCATCAATTGCTTTGTCATTTTTTATTTTAGGGTAAAAAGTCATATGGCAATTTTTATTCAGAATTTAATTTTCTATCGGTTGCGTATATTGTATACTGGGTGTCCCATTTGAAAAAATGGAACTTTTTATAATAAAAAAAAAAAAAAAAAAATACTACTAGTTTGCATATTTAACCTACTTTGTAGCTCCAACAATAACGAAGTTAGCAATAGTGCCGACTTAAGTTTGAAAACCCTGTATATAAAACAATCAAATAAGTATGGGGGTAAGTACTTACGTGAGATTTCTTAAGATTTTTTCGTTAAGTATAAGGATCATTACAGAACTGATTTTAGATAATTTAATTTTCTCGAATAGCATTTATATGTATCGTTTAACACATTTGACCTGAGAATAATACGGCAGGAAAGTATCATGATTGTAAAAAAGAGGATTTTTTTGATATTTTGTTTGTTCGATGTTTAAAACGTTGTATAAGATATACAGGGTGTAACTGAACTGATGGTCAAAAATGGAACCACGTACTCTTGGAGTCAAAATAAGGACACTTCTTCATATATTTTTTTCTCCTACGGGCCATAGTTTTTTTTATACAGAGCGTAGATGTTTAGAGAAAAATACGCATATTTCTTAGTATCTCTAGAAGTATACGAGATATTTTCTTCAAACTTGGCGTGTCACATGAGCGGATGAGCTGTCAAATTTAAGCTTAATATGAAGCTTCTGAGGTCCCCAGTTGCGGAGATACAGGGTGTTATTAAAATTAATTAGTTCAGAAGAATATGAATACCCTGTATAATCGCATTTTTAAGTCTGTTTTTAATAATAAATTCAATGGCTAACAAAAAGTATCTCTTAGTATTTTTTTATATTCTCAGCCGTTTCTTAATTATTTGCGAAGAACTGCAACGCTGCAATAAAGAAGTCATTTTAAGAATAAATCTAACAATCTGTGGAAGTCAATTAAACTTGGCATTATTTGAATCATTTGGCTGCTAACTTTGCACTAGTATCAATATTTTGAAAAATGGTATTTTCATTCGAAGAACTGACTGATATGCACTTTTGCTATGGACTTGCCAATGGCAATAATAACCATGCGGAATGGCATAGTTGCGTGTATTGAAAGAGACGGCGGTCTCTAGTAGCATTACGTTTCTTTTATTATCGATTTTGCTTTTGTATTTTGTTAAATAAAGTTTAATTGACATCCACAGATTGCTAGATTTATTCTTAAAGTGACTATTGCAGCGTTGCCGTTCTTTGAAAATAATTAGGAAACGGCTGCGAATATGAAAAAATACTAAGAGATACTTTTTGTTAACCATTGAAGTTTCCATTCAAAACAAATTTAAAAAATGCGATTATACAGAGTATTCATATTTTTCTGATTTAATTAATTTTAATAACACACTGTATCTCCGCAACTGGGAGCCTCAGAAGCTTCATGTCAACCTTAAGTTTGACGGCTCAGCTGCTCATGTGACACGCCAAGTTTGAAGAAAATATCTCGTATACTTCTAGAGATACTAAGAAATATGTGTATTTTTCTCCAAACTTCTTCGCTCTGTATAAAAAAAACTATGGCCCGTAGAAGAAAAAAATACATGAAGAAGTGTCCTTATTTTGACTACAAGAATACCTGGTTTAATTTTTGACCATCAGTTCAGTTACACCCTGTATATCTATTTAGTTGTTAAAACTATAAAGTTAGCGTAGATAACTTGTTATAAATAAAAATATTTTTCCCCCTGGTTACTTTCGTAGTTTGTGAATAAGATTCAAATATGCCCCGCTTAATCCGTCAGTGTCCTGTTTTTTATTAACGCTCTTAGGCTGTTTTTTAATGTTTATCATTTTTTTGATAAGTCTTTTTTTGTAGTTTTGTTCCTCATCCAGGATCTCAGTACCATTAAAATTAAAGGCATGTTGATGTTTATCAGTATGGTCTGCTAGTGCTGTTTTATTTGTAGAACCATTGAGTAAATTATTCCTTTACTCAATGGTAGAACTTATTAAATTGATTGGCTTTACACTGCGTTGGTGTTCGGTAATTCTTGTCTTTAGATATATTTTTGTCTGTCCAACATAAACACCATCACAATTGTTACATGGTATTTTATAAATAACATTGCTTTTGAGATCAATTGGTGTTTTTTTTTTTAATTTTTGTGTAATGTTTTTTAATTGTATTTTCACTTTTAAACGCTATAGGTATTAATGTTGTTTGTTTTTAAGATTTTGGCAACGTTTTCAGAGAGACCTGTTACATAAGGGATTTTGAAATATTTTTCATTTTGATTTTTCTTGGTTGTATTGTTATTATAGTTAGTTTTGAGAATTTTATCGATTAATTTATTAGGATAATCATTTTTTGTAGATATGATTTAATTAAATTTAATTTTTTTTTATGGTAAGATGGATGTGAAAGTGTGAGGGCTCTATGTTTTAAATTATGAATAATGTTAATTTTTTGTATGCATGGGTGTTCTGAATTAAAATTGAGATATCTCTCTGAAAAAGTTGGTTTGTGGTACCAATCTGTGATAATGTGATTATCACTGGTTTTTATAAGTTTTACATCTAAGAACGCCGGAATGGAATTGTTAGTTTCTGTTCCTAAAGTAAATTGTAATTTGGGGTGGAAATTATTAAAGACTTGCAAAGTAGTTTCAATTTGTGTGGACGGTATACTGGTGATTATATCATCAACATATCGCTTAAAAAATGGTGGTCTGAAAGGAAGTTTTTCTATACGTGTATTTTGTAATTGTGACATGACAATGTCTGAGCAGACCAGTGATAGACAGTTACCCATTCCTAACCCGTATATTTGTTTGTAGAAATTGTCATCAAAATTAAAGTAACTGTTATCGAAAACAAATTGTATAAGTTCTATAAATTGGTCTAAAGAGTAATTGCAATGGTGTTGTAGATCAGACCACTTTTGCCTAATTATTTCAATGGTGATATTTGTGGGAATGTTAGTGAAGAGAGAAATGACATCCAACGAAATAAGAATGTAACCTTCAGGAATTTCAATATTCTGTACAGAGGACACTACATCAAAAGAAAAATATTTTTATTTATAACAAGTTATCTACGCTAACTTTATAGTTTTAACAACTAAATAGATATATATATCTATACAACGTTTTAAACATCGAACAAACAAAATATCAAAAAATCCTCTTTTTTACAATCATGATACTTTCCTGCCGTATTATTCTGAGGTCAAATGTGTTAAACGATACATATAAATGCTATTCCAGAAAATTAAATGATCTAAAATCAGTTCTGTAATGATCCTTATTATACTTAACGAAAAAATCTTAAGAAATCTCACTTAAGTACTTAACCCCATACTTATTTGATTGTTATATTATATATATGTTGTTTCCTACAATGCATATACATGTTGTTTACCGTCTTTTACCACCTATTACCTGTCCATATATATATATATATATATATATATAGGTGTGTGTTTTTTAACTTTTTAAATTTTTAACTTTTTAACGTATAACAGATGATATAATTTTTTTTACTACATACTTTTAATTCTTCTCTTGTTCAAATATTGTAGTGTCCTGAAGATGATCAAATAAAGTGATCGAAACGTCGACAGAGGAAAAAAATAGATTTTTAAATTACTGACGTCAATCCAATTACTCCCCTTCTCATTTATTATAATACTTGAAAAGGTATTTAGCAGCTTTTCACAGTAATGAAACTTTCAAAAAATTCTTCTAAAAAAACAAAGAACCTCATCTGAAAATAAAAACTGAATATTGCTTAATTTTATTTAGTAGTAGGTACTTTACTGATCAGAGTATTTATTCATGCTTGAACATATTTTTTCGTTTGACGAAACTCAGAGTTTTATTTTATCAAACTAAAATAATTTTGTAATTTTTATTGGGAATTTTAAATGATTTTGGGAAACTAGTTAGAGTCAAATTATTTTGTCGTTGAAGTCAGAATTTTTTTTTAATTGAACTATTTTATATCAGAAATTTCGAGTAATTTTGAATTACATTCTTATACAAACTTGTACTAGGTTTATTCTATTTGGAAATCTTTTGCAAGTTTGCGCTTTTAATCTGAAGGTTTGTCAATTTATGCCATAGTTTTGTATTTGTGCCATTTTGACACATTGTCTTGTGCCCTATTTTAAATTCGATTGTTAAACAGTGTACCTTTTGAAACGTTTGGATTTTGTTACTTAGAATCAATCAATCAAATCATATTTCGGATAATATCTTGAGTGTAGCGTTTTGCGAAATCATAGATTTTTAAATTATTCATTAATAATTAATTATTGCACAGGTTTTTGAACTTCCTCTTAAACTGTATTTTGTTAACTTAAGAGGGGGTTGCCGACAGCGAAAGTGACGTTAGATTTCTTATTTTTTAAAGTTGTATAGCATAAAATCTAATAACATTTTACCTGGCAAAAATTTAGTAGGTACAAACATCTCTGTCTTCATTTTAATCATAAGATCTTAAAAGCAGTGTTTTATCTTATAGGTTATGAAAACCTTGGGAAAAATAATAATTCCAAACAGAGATGTATGTACTAAATTTTTGCCAGGTAAAATGTTATTAGATTTTATGCTATACAACTTTAAAAAATACGAAATCTAACGTCACTTTCGCTGTCGCCAACCCCCTCTTTGTAATTCAACCCCCTCTTAATGTAATTCTGCTCGTCAAACCCTTTCATTTGATACCCATGTCAAGGAGATTGTGAAGAAAAAGGGTAGTCCGTCATCTTGGAGTGGCAGCTATTTTGAACAAATAGGAAGTTCACATAACCAACAATCATGAATGGTTACTATCCACCCTCTAACCCCTTCTAGTAGTTATAGAAGACGCCGGAGTCTCCTACATCTCACCTATATGTATTTACTATATAGTCTGATAAAATACTACCTAGCAGATGGAACCAATCTACTCTGGTAGCTTAGATGGTTCAAAGCGCCTACGGCCACAGTAGGAGTCTGGGGTTCGAATCACGCTTTTTTTTCAACTTATTATCCTGCCATGCCACAAAAACACCAAAATATTTATACAACTCTAGGTACTATTAATTGTCTTCCGAGAAAAAGGCTCAAGATCAAAAATCTTCTAAATAGGCGACATATTGAGAAAGGTTACGAGGCAAAAAATGCTGCTAAATGTCTGTTATGTAAAAGCATAGAAGAATTTACTACGACAAGAAATCCAAACCAATGTGTAATTTTCGACCCCGTAAATGGAACTCGGCTTTGAGAGCCGAGTTCCATGCTGCAGAGAACCGGCCGACACCGTCCGAATCACATCGTTTGTTGCCATATCTTCTATCCGCTCCCCGGTCGCCGGTCGCGACTCGCGTCCAGTAGGAACTCTCATCGATCGATCAGGCGCGGGCAGCGGGGGGTGAAGCGGGTTTGTTTACAAGCATTGATTAAGGTATACGAATTCCTTATTCAATGTTACAAGTATGCCAATTTGTCGTTCCGCTCGCCAAGACATTCGCGCTCGCTGTGGCTAAGGTTTAATATTATATCGGAGTTTGTGTAATAAAAATTAGTATATGATGGCTGGAAATGTTTGCCAATATTTCAACTGTAGGTTTACCAGACGAGATAACAATGTGAAAATGTATACCTACATTTCGCTACCGAAATGACACGTTATGTCAGCAATGGATAGTAAATTCTGGTAAATAATATAATATTTCAAATACTTAATTGAAAAGCTTAGAATAAAATGGTTTTTTTAATAAATAGGTCAAATTATATATCGTTGGATTCAGAATTAAAAAAGGAATCCTGTGATGGTTAAGAGAAATGTGTAAGTTGTAAAATAGAGAAAACCACTTTCATTTCCGCTATAACCGGAAGTTATATTAAAGAAACTGAATATTCGGGAATACTACTTAAAGGTTCTCTAATGGATGTGTAGGTAAAAAAATATATTTTTTTTATTTTGCAAAAAATTAATTAATAATAATTCGGATTTCTGGAGATTTACAACAACCCATTGATACGAAAATTTGATAACATTCCTGAAAAATAAATAAGAACAATGACACGATCCTCTATCTCTACTAGTTTAACTACAAATCAGGGTTAAAATATTCATCTTTGAATATTTCAAAAACTACTAAAAACGAATATTTAATGTGATATATTACTCGCAAAAATAAACAGAATTCAAATATCCAAAAATATACGTATTGGATTTTCCATTAAAGAAAATCTAAGTTCTATTTTTTTCTCTATGTATCTCTTAGAGCCAAAAGATAATGCACCTAAAACCCTACAACTTTTGCATCTACGCTTTTTTCCGTATCTCCACAATCAAAGGCTGTAGGGATGGGCTAAAATAACTGTGACTACCTTGTACAGGGTGTTCCGTATATTTTTCAACCCCCACTAGCACGTCCATTTTTGATCCCAGAAAAAAATTCTTATATGTAAGTTGTATGATATTTCACGGACCGTCAGAATCTGTTAGCAGATCAAACAAGTGAATATCGGAAAATTAAGAAAAATATATAAACTTTTGGTTTTTAAATAGAACACCTTGTATATTTTTGGATTTTATAAATACACTAGTCCTTCTTATTCCAACAATATATAGAGGACCCGTCAAATGTATGGAATAATGGGTGCATCTTTTTTTTTGTTAATCTTAGAAAAATTAAAAAAAGTTTAGGTATACATATATTTTTCTGAATTTTCCGATATTCATTTGTTTGATCTGCTAACAGATTTCGACTGTACGTAAAATATCCTGCAGCTTTCATGTAACAAAAGTATCTTTCAAGGATCAAAAATCTAGGTTCTTCCTGGTTGAAAAATTACGGAAACAGGGGTTTGCAAATTTCCAGGAGATGTGATGAGTAAATGTATGTTAGTAATGTAAAATACGCCCTTAAAATCTTTGTACTGAATTTTGAAACACCCTGTTTGCTTAATGCTGAAACCTAAACTTTAATATTCTATTCTTTATTTAATTTATGCAATTTTTTTATTTTCACATTTCAGTAGAAGTACTACACTTATCATAAATATATCGATTAAAAGGGAAACATAGCACAACATAGCACAAACACAGCTAAATATTATTTTCATGTGCCTGTATTTTTTTATTGTTTGAAAACTTGGAAATAATATATATCTATTTTGGTACCTAGGTAGGTAGTTTAATATTTCCGCTAAAATTAAAATGTCATAGGGCATTTATATACCAAGTATAGTCCACCGCACGAAAGAATGACCAATTGAAGCCAAGTCTGAGCGTTTAGTAGGTTGGCTTAAGCAAACACTTGACACTTCGACTGTGTTGGAAGTGGTCATTCTTTCGTGCCGTGGACTATACCAAAGCTCTGGGCTGGGGCCTTATTCTTGAGTCAATGGAATCGATCCCCGAGTGAGAGTGAATGTATCATAACAGGAGAACAAAACGTCGTCTTCATTTGAGGGATAACTCCTCAGTTCAAGAATTGAACCCCTAGCCACCTCCACCGCACTTTCGTTTGAGCTGGCCACCGCGGCCATCGTGGCGGTGGCGACGGACACGGCCGGTGGTGATTTGGCAACCGCGCGCCGTTCGGCTACCGCACGAGTCGTAAAAATTATAAATGTAGACCGGCTGGGGCATTTTCAGCGCTACCATAAGGATTGGACTTCTTGTCGTAGTAAATTCTAAATTCTTCTATGGTAAAAGCAAAGAAAATCCCAGATTGTCTTTGGTAAAAGTACTGAATGGAGAAGCACTTGTGTTCTTATTTACTTTTCTTTTTGTTTTCTATTTATAACTTAGGATTTATGTATTCATATAACATTATTTTTGTAGTTTGAGTTGTTTGGTAGTGGGTAGTGGGAACACTATGTGGAGGAGCTGTGGCTACTCGCGCACAAGTTTTTTACTTTGCGGGTGTTTCTGTTTATTTCCATGTGTGATTTATGAGAGCCGCTATACCTAAGGATTTTTTTTGTAAATAAACATATATTATTATTATTATATTATTATTATTCAAATTTATGTTGAATTATATGTTTTTAAAAAGCTTGTCGCGCGAATTGTTAAGAAAACGCATATTTTACATAACATTTATTTTATTCGTTTTAATACATGGCTTCAATAATAGTTATTTATGTACCAAGGCACTGAAGTTCAACATATTATTTTTTTTTTAAATCGGAAAAAAATGTTTTATTAGGGGAAAAATTATAATAAGGGATCACACCCGTCCATGAACCGATTACGCGCGGCGTTGCTTGACTTTGACGATTGCTCTACCTAGTAGGCCAGGGAAAATAGAATTTGACCTAGAAAAAAATATTAACTGCAATTTTGTTTTACCATATCAAAGTTATAAGTAAATACGTTGGTAGAAACCAAAAATTAAACATTTTGAAAATACGGAACCTTGAGTTACTTAAAAAAAAACACCTATTTTTCGTTAGAAATTTCGAGCAAAAATGTTAACTGGATTTTTTTAGACTCTTTAGGTAAAAAAAACTTCCCTTGCTAACATATATTAAGAAATTAAACGTTTTAAGAATATGGAAGTAACTGAGATCATTGAGTAAAGGAATAATTCACTCAACGCTTAGATCGACAAAGAGGGATAAAAATCGGATAATTTTCTATTTCGGCAAAAGCAAAAATATTAACTACGTTTTTATTGCAGATGATCATTCCCTTTTACAAATATAATGTAACTTATACAAAATTAAACATTTATCTGAGCCGCATGTACGTCGGCTGTCACTTCTCATTGGTATAGACTAGGCAAAAATATTAACTGTTTTTTTTGCTTAACTTTTTACAATATAACTATATTAAATCACATATAGTGAAATTAAACATTTATTTACGGCGCATGTAGGTCAACTGTCATTTGTCAATTCAAAATACTTTTACTTTTCTGAAATGATGTCCCGACTTTCTTTCTTTCAAAATACTTCCGTTGCCAATTTTTGTTTAATTTCAAAAAAATTAACAAGACTTAGTATCCACTTACAAAGTTTAACAAAAATCAGCCAGTTAATAATTTTGCTCTCAAAGACAGCTTCAAATTTCTTTAAAATGCGATTTCCGGCGAAACAATATGATTAATTTCAGAACAAACTGTAATACTTGATTTTTAAGGTAATTATAAATAATAAAAACGCAGTTAGTATTTTTGCCCAACAAAATATTACGCAAAATGTCATTTTTACATCATTCGGATACTTGCGCAAACGTACCTAATCTGTTTAATTTATCAATCTCAACTTTATATACCTTACTTACTAATGAATGCAGCTTAAAATTCGCAGTTAATATTTATGCCGTCTTTATTACAACAAGAAAATGTATTTTTCTAAAAAACGCCCACACGCGTATATTTATTTTGTATAAAAAACAATTCTGGCGTTCATTTATTACCAATATTTTGTGATGGCATTATAAAAATGCGGTTATGAATTTTGTCTAGGTTTCGTTATTTTTTACCGTAATTTCTCTGGCCTATAGGTCAAGTATGACCAGACACGGCACTTACTGACAGAAAATCCAAACTGCTGCCTGTTGTGCAGCCTCCATGTAAAATAGATTAATATACAAACCTACTAAAATATTTACACTGAAAGATTGCGCTGTTAAAGGTAACAATTTCGCAATGTGTTAAATGTGTACGAAAAGTTAAATGGGATTTGTTGGCCGGGTTTTGAATATTTGGTCGCTTTTGACGGGCGATGGCTCCGCGTCTGACGTTTGATGTTTACATTCTCCAAGGCCTACTTATTGAAAAAATCGGACAATCAATAATGGGCTACTTCAGTGCTGATTTCTGAGCTTTTAATGACGATTTTGAGACACTTCACGGGCGATTTCAAGAAAAAGCTGGTTTTTAAAAAAGGTTTTTATTTATTATCTTATTTTGTGCTTGTGCCTTAATCTACTCTAGACAGGTTGTAGACCAATGCCAGTGATTATAATATTGAGTCCATAATTACTGCCAGTGCTAACGACGCCCATGTCATCGAGCCAAGCTGTCGTGAACCGCTTTGGACTTTGACACCCATGTCTCGGTACCTTCACTACCCTACCATATTGAATTCGGAATAACCTTATTCTGCTCGTGTAAACACTTTCATTTGACACCCATGTCAAGGAGGTTGTGAACAAAAAGGGTAGGTAGTCCGCCATGTTGGAGCGGCAGCCATTTTGAACAAATTACAATATTGAGTATATCAACCTGTATATTTTGTAGAGTATATATATCTACTACATAGTATTTTCACCAGCTCAATCGGTTGGGTGGAATTGGTTTAAAATCCATTTGCAAGATTTGACCCACACATATATCAACGTACTAAGAAAGAGATGAAGCCAAAAATATAGCTTGTAGAAAAAGAGTCTCAATAATGTTTTGTAACGAAGTTACTACGTTTCCAGGCTTTTATTTTCATTTTACACCGGTTTGATTCATTCGCCGCGCTATTTCTAGCGCCCGGCCGCCGTAGTTTTTATATCCATGCCAATAATTATTTTGTTACTGTTGCCCGCGGAGGGCCGCGTTCTTTATTCCGAGTCATTTGCAATTAATACAGTTAATTGTGGGGTTGTTTCCAGCTAGAATTCATTTATCAAAAATGTTTAGTCTATCTGAGAGGGGTAGGAACATCGAATAAGGGTAGATCCGAAAGGGGTGCTTAAACTGGGGCTAGAATCGCCGTTCTTTTTGGGAAACCGGGTATTTAGGACATCGCCGATCCAAGGAAGCCGCCGCTGAGGACGCGCCAGGGGTGGTTCATCCCTTAGCCGCTCTGCCCGGCCATAAGCCGCCGCAGCGAGACCCGTGTGGAGGGGATCGCTTGCGAATTCACGTCGGCGACGCCGACCAATGGGCTGCCGCCGCACGCCGCTTGGCCCCGTGGTTGCCGGCTATAAGACAGCCTGCGGAAGCCACGGAGGCCCTGCTTCCACCGGGTCTTTGATCCCGCTAAATTCCAGGTTAGTAATTTGCGCTCTACCAGGGGGAAAAGTGTGAACTTTGTCCCAACCTACGGCCTACCGCGGCCCTTTAGCTATCCGAACTTTGCTAGCCGTCAATTCCGTTGCTTAACCGTAACCTAGAATCCGAACCGAATATTTTGAGCTTGCATCCGGCTTTTCCGCCACAAATTACCCTCGCCAAGCCTTCCTAAACTAATACTAAAGTCGCGTTGTTTCTTTTATTTACAGAGCTCCAGCGACTCGCCGAACTTATTTTTGTTCTGTTTACCTAAGAATTTATAACTCTGTGTACTCAATATACGATGTCTTGAAATATTGTTTAATTTTGCTCCTATCCCTCAAACACACCACAATTGCACTCTGGAATTATTTTTTTCTGACGAAAGCTATCCCGGGTAAAAGCGGAGCATACCGCTCTAAAAAACTGGCGCCTGAGCAATCCGTGCCGCCAGGGTTTTGGTTTTCCCTTTCTTAATAAAAAGAGGCTATAAGGAAGCCCACCGCACCTAAAGAAAATTCATTCTATCTAGAAAGGGAAATCAGAACGGGAAATACAATTAAACATTATAAATTTCCGTTTGTCGATTCTTGAATATTCGAAAATCAGACCGACTGCAAAGAAAAAGTAATTTTGTAAAAAGTTTAATTCCGAAGTAAAAAAAGAACGCTATAGTTTAAATATTAGGAATATATATGTAGATGTATATTTGACAATATGGTGATTTAAATTCCTCGAATAGTTAAATAGTTAAATAGTTATGAGTTTTTTATTTTTAATATTACATATTAATACATATTGATCTACAAATATAATATATCTATAAGTTGTTTTTGACAATATTTTAATAGATCGAGATAAGAGAAGAATATTTGCAGGTGTTTGCAAATATTGCGTTTTCAAGTGTATTTTTAAAAAGATTAAATATGGAAAAATAATGTTTTAATTTTCTTGGTGAATTTGTGTAGGTACCTACCTACTTTGAATTTAATACGAAAAATATGCGTTAAACTTCATAACAACAAAACAAAACAATTATTGTTATAAATTCTTAATTTGGGAGAAAAATAATTCTTATTAATTACACCAACGTAATTTATTAATATAATGTCTAATACCAAAGACATAGATTGTAGGTAATTTGCTAATAACTACGAGTATAAACAAATAACCATACCCAAGCTTATGGCGAAGCTATATAGGTCTGTGCCGTCTGTGGTTATATGGACGTAATTTTTAAGTCGCTCTTACTTTAGATTGCAACAACCTTAGCTACAGAGCTGGCTCCTCCAGAGCTTTCAGTTTCTGTATGATATTTATATTTTCCAATTTTTAGAAGTAAAGAGATTTTAAAATAAAATTTAGCTACATTCGCTCGTCCCAAAAATATTACTGTCGTTACACAAAATCACACGTTTCCTAACTTATTACATAAATAGCTATTTATAAATACAGAAGTACTTACATAAGATCGTTACTTGGAAGGGTTATGCTTATTGGTTTATCTGGTGGTAGCAACAGTACGCTAGAATTTCGTTCTAGATTCAACTTGACAAAGTTGAGAAATACTTTGAGTGTAGCTGAAATAAGAAACAAAAGTACCTATGTATAATGTGTATGAATAATTGTATGACCAAAAGCACTTACCAGCAATAGCTTTATTTATTTCAAGCGAGCCATGTGATGAAGCAACGAAGCACGAAATTAAGAGTAACACCCTTAAATTCATTTTCATTTTAGGCACCTATTTGGTTAGATTGCTACGTTTAGGAAATGATTAGGTATATTATTGATGTTTTGATATCCAAATCGACTTTGAGTCTATTATCTTATTTGATAAAAGGAAATTAACGTAATATAGGTATTTGTTAATACACATGAAAATTATTTTTATTTCTACTCTAGTAGATTAGAGGAAAGGTAACGTTGATTAATTAGAAATTAGAAAACCGAAAAATATTTGAAAATTCGCCGAAACGATTTTTGTTCTTGGTGGGGAGCTTTTTTGACAGTCAAGCCAACTCGATAGGTTCATCCCCCTAATCTCTAGCAACCCCAACGAATACAGTGATGCGTCGTTTTTAGAAAGCTGTTGAGATTTGACAGAATTATTGGCTAAAAACGGAAAGTGGACAATCCACTGTACGGGTAGTAATTTCTACACAAATGCCCGCCACTAATAAGTTCTTTATCTACTACACACGACCAAATTACCTAGTTTTTATTGACGTGCAGTTTAGTCATGTTTTTACAGATTTGTGGAATAACCTGGATCAGCAACTTTTTGACAATTTAATTTTAAGTATGGCAAGCAGAATACAGGCTGTTATTAAAAATATACGTGGAATCACACGTTATTAAACAAACAAACAAATCGTTGTAATGTTCTGTTTTTTATTGCTTTTAGTTTCAAACCTATAAATTTTTCAGTTAAAAAATATTTTTAATAAAACTAAAAAAATATATCCATTAAAGTCCAATATCCTTAATTTTTAGTTTTATTTATTATCTTTGACCTGCTTTTATAATTGAAGGTAAAAATTGGTAAGACTATCTGGATGAAATGCTTCGCTATCTCATCAGAGATAAAAAACATATATATCAGTAATATTAATAATATTTTGTGACGCGTGCTGTATTTATATAGATCAGAATGTCATTAGTATACATTGATCAGGGATACTCTACACGACACAAAATAAAGGAACAAATTAGAACAATGAGAACATCAAAAAAGATAGGGCAACAAGCATTTAATTATATGGCACCTAAATTTTATTCCAAATTACCTGTAGAAATAAAAAATTGTACCTAAATTAATCACTTTAATGTATTGGCGTAGCTAGGGGGGGCTGGGGGGGGGCTACGCCCCCCTGGTATAAAAATAGCCCCCCCCTGACAAATTCTAGCGTTTATTTTTATAATTTTTTGACCTTATAGGTTTACTTTAAAAAACATTACTAAGCTGATTTAATCTTGTTGCGTGTTCGTGTTATTGCGTATAGTAATAGACACTGACTAAACCCCGCACCCGTCCCCGTCAGTCCGCCACACGCCACACTCACAGCATTAGCATCACTCAGGGACTCTTTAAAATAAGGGGACCCAGCATGTCACAGTCTATCACATAGGAAAAGTGAAGCCTTGAGGGGAAGTTTGTTTTCTGTAGACTCCAAGGAGACCACAACCGGGCTGGTACAAGGTTATGTTATATGTCAGTGTGTCCAACTGCCATCAGGTTTTATGTGATAAGATAGTGCCATAGATTCTAAAGGAGGCAAAAAATTTCCCATCATAATTCACAATTTTTAAGTTTTCTAACTTCCAGATACTCAGATGTGACAATTAAAGAATTTCAACTATACAATAAATTTGTTTCATTTGACAGTTGCCATATTCTGTATTTGTAGACACAACATTGTCAACTCTAATTTGTAGAAATCATGGAAACCATTATTAATTTTTACTAACAATCAAAGTACCTGTTTTATTAATAGATTCTCCAATAAAATGGCATACTTGGCATCACTGATACCATTAGAATGAGGAAAGAATAGGCTTCACTTTGGAAAGTATAATGCTGGGTCCCCTTACTTTAAAGAGTCCCTGGCGTCACTGCGAACCTGGACGGCTGGACCTGACTGCTTACTGTGATTGATATGTAATACCATAGAAGAATTTAGTAGATTCTTCTATGGTAATACTGCGAAGACGCCAATGTACATCTATATTTTTACTTATGCAGTATCAGTATACAGGGAGAGTTTTTACGATGCCCACTATGGGGATCTCGGAAACTAGCAGAGCTAGAACAAAGGTTAAAGAATTGCAGTTTTGAATGCTCAATCTAATGCCCCTTTTGGATTTTTAAAAAAGTTCATGGCTCACTAGATATTTTGAAAAGAGTGATTTTTATTATACAAAAAAACTGTAGATAATTTTGGGCTTAATAAGATAATCTAATCCAATTTTTTATGTTGTTTGTGATTTTTTAGATATGACATAAACTTGTGTTTCTTTAAATGTAAATCATAGTTGGCTGTGGCCTTATAAAATCGGCCATTTTTTGAGCTTTCCAAAGATATAATACTCGGCATAGTTATTATAAAAATAAAAGAGCTATGGCTAATTTTCTGTTTTTTTTTTAATTTTCACATAGTCAGTCATGGAATATTTTCATAATTACGTTCTATTTTATAATTAGACATGGTACTTCAAACTTTCTAATATTTTGTTTTTAGCTGGTAACAAAATGTAACAAAATAAAACAAAAATTATCATGATGGAGCTCCACCACATAATTATTTGCCCATAAGAAATTACCTAGATCAGCTCTACATTAAAAAAAAACAAAAGTTTGTGTCATATCTTAAAAATCACAAACAACATAAAAAAATGGATTAGATTTTCTTATTAAGCCCAAAATTATCTACGAAAGGGGCATTAGATTTAGCATTCAAAACTGCAATTCTTGCCCCATTTAACCGTTGTTCTAGCTCTGCTAGTTTCCGAGATCCCCATTGTGGGCATCGAAAAAACTCACCCTGTATGTAGTAACGTCGTGTGTATTTAAATTAATAACGTTGTGCCGATTAATAAGTAAATAAGCTCTACTATAGTTTGCGTAAGTTCTTTAATTTTCTTCATTTAGTTCAGTAAGTTCATTTACAAATAAGTACCTACCTAATTAATTGACAATTAACTATTCATTCATCCGAGCAATAACCCACGATACACAGAAAACGGTATGCCCGCGCGCAGGTGCTGTGACGTAAACGGTGACGCTTATTCGACAAAATCATGGCTTACTTTTATTTTTAAACGGAAATTTGAGTCCTTTTATAGTGAGTCAGGTATACACATATGCACCAAAGTGTTTATATGCGGCGCTACGGCGCTTTTGCGGCTTTTGCGGGTTACTGAATCTCATCTCCTTCAGGGGCTTAAGCCCCCCCGGAGAAAAAAGGCTAGCTACGCCTATGCTTTAATGGTCGAGTAGGTATATATGTGTGCATAATTTCATAAGATTTAAGATGTGCTTTATTTGTCGGAATCCTTGTGAAAGAAGCGTCCTCTTCCACGCACGAATCATTAGTTGATTTCAGTGGGCTGCCACTTATTTTCCAAAAATGGGGTTTAATTACCGTTATTATGTATTTGATATTTTGAAAATAGAATGATTTTTGGGAAAAAATTCTCCATCGGATTAAAAAGAGTTGATCGACACCTTTTATGGTACCCACATAGGATGTTTTTGGTTTATACCACTTTTTGTAACGCGCAATTTGGAATTACAAATGGTTTCTAGATGGAAAAACTGTATGACAGCACCTGTCAGCAGTTTTTTCGATTTACCCGCTTGTAAGCTATATGTATGCAGAATAATCTGTTACTCATGAAATAGTCTTGTCAAATACCATTCGGGCATCTAATTTTTCCTGGGAAAAAATCAAAAAGAAAAACACAATGCTAAGTAATATTTTTTAACAAAATGCATTCGTGCAGTTGCAAAAATCCTCGTCTTCGACTCGGATTTTAGTTGCCACCAGCACTCATGCTTCTTGTTAAAATATTACTTAGCAACGTGTTTTTAGTATAATTTTTTGTGCATGGAAAGGCAACGAATACAGTCTTGTCATAATTTATTGTTACTTATACTAGTAGAATTGCTCTTTGAAGAATAATATGTACCTATACAGTCCCCTATTATTCCTTTACTCAATGCTTAAAGTTATCTATATGTTTAGCCTTATTCCGTTATTATTGTTATTATTATTATTATTATTGGTGTGGGCGACTTTCTCAAAGCGTGGACCCGACTTATTATAGATAGATGACACAAATCTCACTTCATAGGTGGAAAACACGTTTTTAGGTTGTAATATATTTTCGCCGTTTACGAGATCCCAACGTACAAAGAAACTTCGGTCGCCAGATATAAGTATAAATAGATGCGGTATAATATATTAAAGTGAAAAATAAGAACATTTTTTCATTCTATCAGTGTAAAATATGTGTTGCTTAAATTATAAGATTTACGATGAAAATAATACAAATTTTCGACGATTGGAATCACTGAGTTATCGAACGTAAATTACTGGAAATGTCCAACTCCGCGGCCAACAGTCAGAACCCGTTTACGACGCGACGCCGCAGCACCACTTTTGCACACCCGAAATCACAGAATCCGAAATTCGAAAATCACCGCCGGCGATCAGCCGTTGCCCCTCTGCTTGGCCTTCCACGCCTCCATGGCGATGTCCTTGAGCTGGAGCGTCATGGACGGCCCCGTCTCCAGCAGCATCCGGTGGAAGTGGCCGTCCGGCACCTGCAGCAGCTGGTGCGGGTGGTCGAACTCCAGCATCTCGCCGAAGCTCATCACCATCACCTTGTCCGAGTCCATGATGGTGTTCAGCCTGTGGGCGATGGTCAGCACGGTGCACTCGGCGAACTTCTGGCGGATGGTCGTCTGGATGAGACCGTCGGTCCTAGAAGAAACGTCTTAAATGGCCAACGGATGGTTTCAACTCGCTGCAAATTGCAAATTCTTTGTGTTGAGAAAATAGAGCGAAAAAACCACAACCTAGTTCGATAAAGCCTGGGTCTCAGAAAAACTGGTATCGTTTGCGATTACTACGAGGAGACAATGTAGTGTGTCTCTGCGAGTGAATAGACTGCCCTAGTATTGGCGATAGTTTTTTTAAAATCCTTGTTATCGGCCTTGTTTTTGCTAAATTGAAAGATTGATGTTTTTTCTGCAATAGCTAAATGGATGAACAAAAACAAGCTGACTGTGAATACAGATAAAACTGCGTGTATGATTTTCCGCTCAACTAGACCTGGTCTGGACTGGAGTGGGGACCTCTCAATCGGAGGGCTCGTTGTTGGTCCTGCCCCTTCCTTTAAACTTCTTGGGATATATTTGGATGAGAGGTTGGAATGGTCAGAGCACATAGATTACTTGGCTGGCAGGCTTAGTTCTGCATGTTATGGCTTGCGTTTTTTGTCGAACCATTGTAGCGGAGAGGTGCTTAGCACGCTTCATTTTGCGAGTGTCCATTCGATTCTACGCCAAGGCATAATACTGTGGGGCCTTGCAAAGGACTTCCAGCGAATATTTGTGATTAAAAAATACGCAATACGAATCATTTTTAACCTAGGTTATAGAGACAGTTGCAGGGAGGCCTTTCGGAGTAATAAAATATTGACAGTTGTTTCGGTGTACATTTATGAGCTAATGTGCTTCGTTCGAACACATATACAGGGTGATTCACTTTTTATGTTTAGGACTTCAAGGGCGGCTAAATCTCGTAAAATTGAGACTTTTTTGTAGTATTCACTTTTTCATACAGGGCTTTCGTTGTCGAGATACAGGGTGTGAAATTTAGCAAAAAAATAAAGATTTAATTTTTTTATTTGAGAACCACTGAAGATATTCAAATGAAATTTGGCAGATATACTACGTTGACATAGTTCATTATGATGTGATAATATCAAGTTTCTAGATCAACCAGCGGCGGAGATACGGGGGTTCGGTGCAAGAAAATTCTTTAAAAAAATATCAACACCCTGTATAATATGAAAACAAGCATCATTTTTGGATATAAGAACTTAATGCCAACAAGAATGTACTCTTATGGTTTTTTAATATCTGTCACCGTTTCACGGCAAACTGGATTCTTGTGATCTGACTGCATGGATGTAAAATGGTGTGGGCACAAAAACATAATAATTTATAACGTTATGGAATGTAACATCCAATGAACAAATAATAACAATAACGGTTGCAATAAATGTTCGAAGTGATGTCCTTGAACTTGTATGCACTTCTCGCACCGCTTGATTAGGTTATCTACAGCCCTACTAATCACATTAGGGTTGGTTTGAAGTGTTTGACAGTTTGTTTCGATTCGATTCACAAGCATCTCGAGATTCTCTGCTGGTACATTATAAACTCTGTCTTTCAAAAATCCCCAGACAAAATAATCAAGGGGCTTTAAATCCGGCGAGCGCGGTGGCCATGCAACTGGACCAATAGTAGGCAAAGGATGTGCAAAATTTCTATTGCGGATTCGGCCAATCCAACAATTCGGATAGTTCTTCAAGCCATTGTCTTATTAATTTGATGACCATAGTGGGCAGGCGCGCCATCCATCTAAATCCACATATTTTGCCTCAAATCCAAGGGTAACTCTTCCAGGAAAATGTTTAAATTTTCATTTAAAATATTATAAAACAATTGGGAATTTAATCTGGGTGGCAAAATGTGTAGGCCCCATAGCTTATCATCAATAATTCCTACCCAAACATTGCAGCTAAATTCATGCTGAAAAGAAGTGGGCCTTATTCTGTGTGGTTGTTCGTGACGCCAAATTCGTAAGTTATGGAAGTTTATTACGCCTGATCTGGTGAAACTTGCTTCATCTGTCCATAGTATGCGATGCAACAAATGCGGACCGCGCCTATGACTATCTAATACCCATTGGCAAAATTGCACGCGCTTTGCAAAATCATCAGGCATCAAATGTTGTACTGGGTTTAAGCGGTACGCAATTCTTTTATCTCTTTTTAACGTTCTAAAGACTTTACTTTGTGTGAGCTGAAGCTGTAATGCAGCTCTACGAGTACTTAATTCACCTTCATTTGCATCAAACAATCGAAGAATTCTTTGGTTTAATAAATTGCGATTTACCTGACGTTCATTTGGTATGCGCAAACCATTTTCAGAAAATCTGACGTGTGTACGGACAAATACTGATGCAGCAGGGGTTCTTCGGTTTGGATACCTTATTCGGTATTCTTCTACTGCGGCAGCGGAATTCCCGTTATTCAGCGTTAGTAAAAAATGTTCTTGGCATTGTAATTATTATTCACTGAAAATTTACGCATTGAAACTGTCAACATAATGTAGCTAACAAACTTAAAACAAACGATTTCAAAGCCTACTTTTTTTTTCAAAATTTTTTATTTCCTATATTTCATTTTTGTTCGTAGAGAAGTGCGTGGAAGTTCAAGGACATATCTTCGAACATTTATTGCAACCGTTATTGTTATTATTTGTTCATTGGATGTTACATTCCATAACGTTATAAATTATTATGTTTTTGTGCCCACACCATTTTACATCCATGCAGTCAGATCACAAGAATCCAGTTTGCCGTGAAACGGTGACAGATATGAAAAAATCATAAGAGTACATTCTTGTTGGCAATAAGTTCTTATATCTAAAAATGATGCTTGCTTTCATATTATACAGGGTGTTGATATTTTTTTAAAGAATTTTCTTGCACCGAACCCCCGTATCTCCGCCGCTGGTTGATCTAGAAACTTGATATTATCACATCATAATGAACTATGTCAACGTAGTATATCTGCCAAATTTCATTTGAATATCTTAAGTGGTTCTCAAATAAAAAAATTAAATCTTTATTTTTTGGCTAACTTTCACACCCTGTATCTCGAAAACGAAGGCCCTGTATGAAAAAGTGAATACTACAAAAAAGTCTAAATTTTACGAGATTTAGCCGCCCTTGAAGTCCTAAACATAAAAAGTGAATCACCCTGTATATTTATATAACCATAATATAGTTGGTCATAATTATGGAACAAGGCACAAAGACCTCCTTACCTGTAACTTACATACCTCAGCACTGTACGAAAGGGGAGCTCATTACAATGGTTGTGTCCTATATAACAGACTTCCAGACTTTATAAAATCGGCAAGGTCCAATGAGATTTTCAAAGTGAGATTAAAGAATTTCCTGGTCTTGGCTTGCCCTTACAACATTGCCGAATTTCTGAACTCCACCTAACTTCGTTGAGCCTGGTCTCCTTTACACTCATATTGATAATGCATTTTTTTTGTTTTGTTTCTCTTTTTCTTTTTTGTTAAGTATATATGAATTACTTTTAATTGAGATTTGAGCAATATCTACTTACCCAACGAGGTATCTACTACTCGCTTGTAATCAATGTTATACCTATTATTTGTGTGTTATTTTACTTTATGTGTATGTGAATTACTTTTAATTTAGATTTAAGCAATACTTACTACTATTCGTTTGTAATCAGTGTTACATGATTTGTGTGTTATTTTAGTTGACGTATTTTCTTTGTAGTACCGCATATGAAAATAAATGTTATATCTATCTATCTATCTATCTATCTATCTATCTATCTATCTATCTATTTTTTCCTGCCCCCTCTCCCGTAAGTAGACACATTTTACATACTCGCCAGCAGGCCCGTATATCCATCCGTATTTAAAAAATTCAAATGAAAACTTAAAAATCATTTTCTAAATGTACAAAACGATACAATTTAGCTGGCAATTTTTGTTGTTGATGTATATCAAAGTTTATAGAACAAATATTTGTATATTCCATGTAGCTTTACGTATGTTTAATGTAGCCATCTAGCTAAAATAAACTTGTTACTACTACTACTAGTTATCGAAGCGATTATTAGAAATAGCAGAAAAAAGAAACTAAGCCAAAGTGCCAAAGAGTTCCTCAAATAGGCCGATCGCTACTGGGTTTGTGACCCTGGGGGTTTGTTTCACGCCGTTAGATCTTTTGTTTATACCTGGGATCAACATTAGCCGTTGCTTCATCCAACACCAATATCCTGTTATTCCTAAGAATCGCTCTGGCTAGACAAATTAGTTGCCTTTGGCCCAAACTGAAGTTGCTTCCTCCTTCCCTCACCATGAAGTCCAGGCTTTCGCAAGCATCTTTAAGCTCAACCTTGAACAAACATTATTGATGTCCTGGACTGTTGACTGTTAACCAGCGATTCCTTACCTCTTCCAGTGCTTTCCAAATCAACGAATCTTCAAACTCTTGAAACGGGTCCAAGTTGTACCTCAACGTAGCTGAGAAAAGGACAGGTTCTTGAGGGATAATAGAAATCTTTTTTCTTAAATCTGTTAGACCAATAGTGTTTGTGTCAACACCATCGATGAGAATCTGTCCTTCAAGAGGTGTTAATCTGAACAAAGCTGAAATCAGTGAAGATTTTCCTGCTCCCGTTCGTCCAACTATTCCTACCTGAAAGAAAGGAGTTTAGATATATTTATTTAGGTAATGCAAAGAAAGGAAATTACTTTTTCTCCCGGCAATATAGTGAAGTTAAGATTTTTCAGAACTGGAGTCCCTGGAACGTACGTCAAGCACAAATTCTTAAATTGCACCAGCCCCTTGTTTGGCCAAGGAAGTTTTGGCATATTTTCTGAAACAAAAGTGTCTTCATAAGCAATTCAAAAGTTTCCAAGTGCTTTATTTACCTTCTGGTGTATCGAATGGTCCTTCTGTTTCTAACTTCGTATATTGGAACACTCTTTCAGCACTCGTCAACTGGTTAACAACTTCAGCCGATTGCCTCATGCCGTATTGCAACATACCAGTCAATATCAATGATTGAGATATGGCGAGACCAACTAAGCTACTGTTAATACCGATGTCGTCTGGAAATATTTTAATTTAAATTAAGACGATTGAAGCTTTATGAAGTTTACTTACAATCTATGGCAAGAGCAAATCCAAAAGTAACAAATGCAACGAAAAATACGCAAATTATATCTAGCCAAAGTCCAAATGAGACCATACAGGTTATTGTGAGGTACCAGGCGGATGTATGGACATTCTGAAAAAAATATATAACATCATTATGGTTTAATTTCACTTTTAACGAATCTAACCTGATGTTCGTCAAAATCACGAATCAACGCTGTTTCAGCCTTTGAAGCACGGATAGTAGAAAGTCCATTTAAGGTAGAGTTTATGTGAGAGAATACTGGAGATTTGGCTGTAGCAAAATAATACTTAGCACTTCGTATGATAAGGAAAAAGAAAATACTTACTAACGCCTTCGATACGTTTTATGCCTTTAGCTGTTAATATGTACCACTGACGAATTTTCAGGAACAACGCCCCAAAAAATACAATTAATACAAGCATGTAGTAATTTGAAATTGTAACGTTCACTAGAATACCAGCCATAACCAAAATAATCTGAAAGGTTCATTTCAATTTTCAGCAAACACATTGGTGCGTTGTTTTACCTGACAGGCTTCTATGATTGTCCTAGGCAATACATCATCAATAGACCCCATATCTTTTGAAAACCTGTTTAACACCCTGCCACTGGGATTGTGGTCAAAGAATTTCATTGGTGCTTTCAGCAAGCAATGAAACATTTTATGGTGCAAATTTCTGGAAGCGCTCATGGCCACTTTAAAGAACAGAATAGACCTAGCCAAAGTTAGGACTATAGCTGCTACGATAAAGGAAGTGTAAATGTAAACTGCAATGTTAGTTTTTAACAAGTTGTGGATGACACCATCTACTGATACTTCGTCGAAAATATCGCTGGATCTTGTCTTCATTTCTTGAGTGTAAGTATAGTACAGAGATTCGGAGTCGTTTTTGTCAATGCTGTACACTTCGACGTCTTCAAGAGGTACGACCCTTATTTCAGTTTCTTCATAGGTTTTGTTCGCTACCCTCAGGGCTTCCTGATTTGTCCAATAAGCGACCCAAAAGTCAGCACCTGCGCATGCGGCTTGCGCAGCTATGAGTACCAGAGAAAGTGACACAATTTTGCACATGTTCCCAGCCGATTTCATGTATTGTGTAAAAGGGGACCCATCCGATTCCAAGGTTTCTTCATTTTGGTCGTCTTCGTTTTTGACACTCATAGACATGAGGGAATCTGCGACACTTAAGACAGACACTCGTTTTTGGTTGAGCCTGACAAACAGGTCTCCATCGTCACCTGTTATTTCTTCGTGTTTCTCTTTGGTATCTTTTTCTTCGGTTGTTTCGTCAGCGACCGCTAACATTTTAGTGAAATCCATTTCGTTCTTCGATAACTCTTCGAAGCTCCCGATGGCTTCAATATTACCCTAAAAATATATCAGAAATAAACAAAAATTTAGATTTTTTTTATCATTCATCATAGGTATATTATTGCTTTCGTATCCATATGACACTCTCACCCATTGGTTAAAATTTTTTGGGGCAATATTTTCAAAAACATTCACTTAATGCTTCAAATTAGGTTAGATAAGTTACGACTTTGTGTTCATATTATTTATTTAAGCTCGGTAATTCAAAATGCACTACAGTTTTTTAGAGATGCCTGGCTTAAATAAGGCGAGCGACACGTCACTTCCACACAAGACACACTAATTCTCACAATTCCTTCATACCTCCGATCAAATATGATATAGATATTTGATCGGAGCTTCATACAGACTTGGTTTAATTATTACCTCGTTTGTTTAATTATTACCTCGTTAAGAACAATAATAAGATCTGCCTGCTTCAAGTACTGCAACTGATGTGTAACCAAAATTCGTGTTTTATTATTTAAATAATTGACTATGCATTTTCTGAATAAGTGCTTTCCAACGTGGGTGTCCACTGCTGACAAAGGGTCATCCAACAGATAAATATCAGCTTGTCGATAAATGGCTCTAGCGAGGTTTATCCTGGCTCTTTGACCACCACTCAGTGACACTCCCCTCTCACCCACTATGGTTTTGTCACCTACAATAAAGAGTTTGCTAGACGAGCAATTATGATTAATGTGTAACTCACCTTGAGGAAACTGTTCAAAATCTTTCTTCAGAGCGCAAACATCGACGACTTTTTTGTACAGTGCTTTATTATAGTCTTTCCCAAAGATAATGTTGTTCCTTACTGTTGACTGGAAAAGCCACGCCTCTTGAGATGAATACGAGATTTCTCCACCTAGCTGAACTCTACCAACTGAAGGCACTAGCTCTCCGAGAAGTAGCTATAAGTAATAACTTGTTTGACAATATATGTATACTAATTACTTCTTAATTTCTACCTGTAATAAAGAACTTTTTCCTGCACCAACAGGTCCGACCACAGCACATAGCTTTCCTTGCGGAATGTGAATGTTCAAATTCTTGAGAATAGGGGTGCGAGGCACCCATGCAGCTGTCATGTTTGAGATTTTTACTTCGTGTTCTGGAAGAGGTTCAACCACAGACGCTTCGCGTTCATCTAACGCGAGGAAATCTTCAAGTCTCTTTATCGAGATCCATGTTTCAGCTCCGAGACTGATAGCCATAGGATAGCAGATGGCCATGGCCATTTGGAGCAAGTTGAAAAATTGCGCCATCGAGAAAACAACGTCGGCTGTGATATTGTTTCCGGCTAGAACAAACGTGATCACGGTGAGGAAGAGGGTTGTTCTTTCTATGAAGACCATGCAACTGAGGTAGATTCCTCTGAGGTAGGAGGACTTGGTAAGGACGTTGACTTCTAGTTTTCGGAGGTGGGCAATAACAGTTTCAAAAGGTTTTTCCCATGCGTACATTTTGATTACTTGGATGCCTTGGATTATTTCGTTCATTACTTTCACACGGGAGTCGGTTCTTTGAGCCATTTGAAGACGGTACTTTGATGTCAGTTTTGCAAGGAAGGCTACAAATTCACTATTGTTAAACACTTTTTTGCGCAGCCAGATTATCTTTTTTCCCTTTAACTAAGAACAAGAACTAAGGCCCTTTGATACTTGCCTTGAACTGGTAGTGTAAGAAGTGCCATGGATAAAACGCCACTTAAGCAAGAAAGCCCCACTGCATCCCAAAGGAAGTATGTGATCAATGCTATTTGAAAAGGCATTACCCAGAGATAATGCAGGAAAACGCACACCATATCAAAACGGTTTACATCATTAGATAGTAAGTTAACAACTTGACCAGCTGCTGTTTCTCCTAGAGATTTTCTGTTCAGTTTCATTATCTAAAAAGGTACGACAGTTCAATCAAAATATTGATTTGCCTTTTCGGTGCAATAATATAATATACTTTTCTGTATATTAAAGTTGAAGACGCAATTCGAACCCTCATTCCAATGGCCGACATACCAAATATGTTGTGGTGGTTTAAAAATATAACAACTGCTGAAATGGCAACCAATACCGTTGAGGAAACGTAAACTTTGACTCTATCCATTTTTTGTCCAGGCAAAAACTGTTTAATCAGGTACGATAAAACTAAAGGCTGAGGGCACCTAAAATGTTCCAATTTTGATATGCAAACAATCTATGGGTATTTGTAGATGTGACTTACCGAAGTCCTATCATCATTATAAAAAGTAAGATTCCATGGAACATGTAGCCCCATATGAAAGTTTTGATTATAGCGCGTAGTAGACTAGGTTTTGTATTTTTTAATTTTGCCCTCTCCAATTCTTTTTTCCAGTTTTTCTCAAGTCTACCGCCCAGCAATTCTGACCTGTCCGATTCTTGTGCTTTGTATAGGTCGGATACTACTAGACTTCTTTTAATGCCTTTGTAGAACAGACTAAACATCCATCTGAAAATAATATGAGAATATGTATAATATAACAAGATAAGGTAAAAAATTATTTTAGCTGCAAAGTATATACAACATATTGTAGGTTTGTTAAATTTTCTTTCTATGGGGAACATGCTGAACATGCTGTGAAATTATCGTGGAGACAAAATATATATCAAAAAGAACAAATGCGAAAAAAATTTGAAAATTATTTCAGAGAATACCCATATCTCGACCACTGGATATTTTGCAACATTTTCTGGCGCTTTTCATAGCTTGCATGGTATTGTGGGAAGGTGCGGATGTAAGCAACTAAAATGTCTGAACTACCGAACTGTTTATTGTAAATAAACACAAGAACAAGAAAGTTATAAAACTGATACGAGTACAAAGAAAGAATAAATAGTAGGTACTGAGCGCGCCGATTTACTTCCTCAACCGCTGACTGACGACTGACTTGCGGTCCACGCTCGTCTGTCTCCATTTACCTGATATTTTGGATTTACAGAATAATAATAATTTAGCTGCTTGGAAACTTTCCATGCAATAACCATTAATGGTTTTTGGAGAACGAGATATTACTTTATTTAATGACTAAATTTTTCAATTTGGAAATCCCTACTTTGGTTGTTAAAACAATTATGCAAATGGAATAAACATGACAAATAAACTAAGACGAAGAAATGTAAAATATGTAAAAATAAGAAAAATATGCCTAATTCAATAAAAATATATATCGCGTCGTCGCCACAGTATGTTCGAAATTTCGGTTGAATATCCTTATTGGTTGGAAAAATACAAGTAGTTAAGCAAAGCGGGCATCAGGACAGTGACGTCACGGCCTCGGCCGCTACGTGGCAGATGTTTATTTCCGACAGGTGAGGACTTGCATTTTGACCTGGCGTGACCCCCGGGAGGTTATTAACCTTTTCCGACAGGTGCGGACTTGCATTTTGACCTGACGTAACCCCGGACGGGACTTGACCTCGATAGGTTATTAAGAATTGTTATGACATGTTCAGCTCCCCCTCTCTACCACTAGGTTAGGATATAAGGTGGTCCGTTCTAGCTGGAGAACTCAGTTTAGTTTGAAAGCAGACAACATGGATCTACAAGCAATCAACAAGTTGACGTGCCTCAATCGGAAATCCAGCATCAAGTTGGCGGAATTACCGCAAGATTTGCCATTGAAAATATATTCAGGCAAGCTGGTGAAGACAAAATTCGGGGAATGCGTCTTACTGGAATTGGAGGAGAATGTTGTATTCCTACCGCAGAGAGTCACGGTAGCATTCAAGCCACACTTGGAGGATTTCTCATCTGAAAGATATTTCCTCGTGTTTAAGGGACAACTCAACACAGGAAAGCATTATCCAGCAAATCAGTTTGAGATTGTAGAAAATAAAAATATTTAAATGGAAATATTTTTTTATTTATTAAACCTAAATCTGTTACTAGCGTCGATGAAACGTTAACGAAGGCGTCAACGAAACGTCAACGAAACGTCGACGAAACGTGGACGAAACGTCGACGAACGTCGACGAAACGTCGACGAAACGTCGACGCTTGGACGAAACGTCAACGAAACGTCGACGAACGTCGACGAAACGTCAACGAAACGTCGACGAATCGTCGACGAACGTCGACGAAACGTTGACGGACGTCGACGAAACGTCGAGGAAACGTTAACGAAACGTCAACGAAACGTCGACGAACGTCGACGAAACGTCAACGAAACGTCGACGAAACGTTGACGGACGTCGACGAAACGTCGACGAAGCGTCGACGAAACGTTAACGAAACGTTAACGAACGTCGACGGAACGTCGACGGAACGTCAACGAAACGTTGACGAAAAGTCAACGAAACTTCAGAAAAGTGAATGTTGAAAATAAAACAATATATTTACGTTAATAATGTTTATTTATCTGTGAGAGTTGATAAGAACAAAATTGTCTTCTTATAATCCTTCACTTTGGTAGATGGCCAGTGACCGGAGTCTGGTCCACAATCCCATCCTAAAAGAGCTTTTGGGTTTGCCTTATATTTTCTTACGTTTTCTTCCAACCAATTCAAGATTCTTAAATGATTTTTGTTTTTAGATGGTTGAAACTTATATGATAATTTCATAGCAGTGAAAGCTTCAACAAATATTTTTAAATTTTTATGTTTCGCTAAGTAGGCAGCTTGACATATAAAAGCATCACAGCAATCTTCCAATCCCTTGTAGTTTTTTATTATGTTTTTCACTGGATAAGAGTCCTCCAAATAGTATAGATTAAAATTTGATATTAAGCTAAAAACGTGTACTTTATATGCAATGCTATCTTCCAGGCAATGATCCTTCATAAGCTTTTCGACTGTGGTAAAATTCATTTCTTCAATATTTTCTTGATCACAAATGTTGATTATGATCTTAATATAATTATCAATTTTTCGCTTCTTTTCCAACATTAGGCAACACTCCGCAACACTACATGCTCCTTCAGCAACTTCTGTGAAGCTTTCATTCGGTATTATAAAATCTGGTTTACCAAGCAAATATATTAATTTTTCACCACTACAGGAACGGTTGTACACTTTTTGAGAAGCAACGTATGCATCTACTTCGATTTTAATGAAATCCATTATTACTTTACTATTGTATTAAATTTGTCTACCGTATATATAGATCTATGCGGCTGCTCCCTCCAATCTTGCCCCCACTAGTTAGTATAATTTTTGCTTACGTAAGTATGAACTTCACAGTTTGATTATTAAAGAGCGGTAAGTTAAACCCCCACCATAAAAAGATAGTATAAATAGGTACGTATGTATACAGTGACTTCAAACATCATTAAAATGCGATTTCAACAACAGCAAAGGACTTTACCCATTGAAAATTTGGATATTGCAGATGCAGGACATCACCAAAAATCTAAACATGGTGAACTACTTCCAAATTCTATTAGAGCAATTTTTTGCGGACCGAGTAACTGTGGTAAAACCAATGCCCTTCTCAGTCTTATATTCAGTGAAAATGGTCTTAAATTTGAGAATATATATATATACAGTAAATCGCTATTCCAACCAAAATATCAACTATTACAAAATGTCTTAGAAAAGGTTGGTGATAAAATTAAATATTTTCCATTCAAAGCTAACGATGATGTTATTGATCCATCGGAGGCTCTGGAAAATTCTGTTTTTATTTTTGACGATGTAGCTTGCGACAAGCAAGATAAAATACGAGAATTCTATTCAATGGGTCGTCACAAAAGTATTGATGTAACATATCTTTGTCAAACCTATTCAAAGATACCTAAACAGTTGATACGAGATAACTGCAACATGATTGTGCTTTTTAAGCAAGACGATATCAATTTAAGGCATGTATTTGACGAGCATGTAACTCCAGATTTAACTTATGAACAATTTAAGGATTTGTGTCATCGATGTTGGAGTGATTCTTACGGAACATTAGTAATCGTTAAGGATTTTGGGTTGAATACCGGACGGTATAGAAGTGGTTTCGATAAGTATATAAAGCTGTAAGTTAGTGTCATAAGTTAATTTGGAAAGATGCCGCTAACATCGCAAGATCAAATTGCAAATGCGCAACGCGCGAAGAAAATTAGAGAACTCACACGCTCGATTAGAAAAAAATATACTGCGTTAAAATTAGGGAGACTTGAAGAAGATGAGTCGCTCGAGAAAGTTTTTAAGCCAGTAACAAAATCTTTAGAAAAAATGATAAAATCCAAGAATGAAAATGATATCAAACTAGAACCTAAAGAAGAATAAGATGAGGATGATAATATTGATTTAGATAAACAAACAAAATTAATACAAGCGATGGAATTGAAGATAGAATCAACAAAAAGCTTGATGCGCTGAAGTTGGGCATTAATAAATTACAGGGATCGTTTACACTACCCGAGAGTCATTGGGAAAATTCTAATGAACCCAATCCGGGAAACGTTTTTGAAGAAGATGATGATAATGATATGTCGAACTACCCTCAGGATGTTATAGACAAATACCTAGAATCTTATCCGGAAATACTAAGACCATATATCCGTGAACATGGGGACAAGTCATCTAAAATTGATAAGGTATACGGACCTGTTTACGATGCTTCTAAATCAAAATGGATACTGGGAAGAAAATTTATTGACTTTGATAAGCCTACAGGAGACATACTCGTTGATGGGTTGTATCGGTTTCCGGGTACAGAAGGACTTTACAATCTAATTTTTTATGATGATCCACAGTGCAACCTTGAAGACAGAAAAAATTATAAAAAGATTTTAACTTTAACTAGTGTCCACCTCAACTCAGCGGGTAAATTAAAAGGTTCAAATCGATTTAAATATAGTGATATTATCAAGCCTCTAGTTAGAGGTGAACAAGAAACTGAAATACCTAAACCTAAAACACGTTCATAATCGACGGCATGTGGTACCGGCATGAACCTTACCTACAATAAAAAGCCTATCGAATTCGTTTATTGGGATGATGTAAATGAGTTGATAGATAGATTAAGGCTCCTCGTAGCCTCTAAACAAGCTGGAAACACCTCTCACGATAATGAAATTGTTGCTATTATCAATGAGTTAACAGAAGCTAACATTATTCGCTAATATAAATATAAGGGCGAACCAAAATTATCATCATATCCACTATGAGTGTCAATAAGTAAATAGACTACAATTGTGTATCGAAGAGAAAGATAAAAAGATAGTGGAACTATCGAATAAAATTGATAATCTAAAACCATTTTACAAATATAATAATGAAAACACAGCACAGTAAAGAAAAAATTCAGTTGGTTAAGGAACTACATACACCGGCTAGAAAAAATTATTCTCGCCGGCGAACTATTATCAAAGGATTAGACGATCTCTGGCAAGCTGATCTTGCGCAAATGGATCAGTATGCGACAGTAAATAAAAATTTTAAATTCATATTGGTAGTAATTGATTGTTTTTCAAAATACGTTTGGTGCGAACCGCTGAAATCAAAGTCTGGGGAAGAGGTTACGAAAGCTTTTACAAATATTCTGAAAAGATCTCACAAACGACAACCTCGAAATCTACAAACTGACCTAGGAAAGGAATTTTACAATACGCATTTTAAGAAACTCATGAAACAATTTAATATAAATCATTATAGTTCATTTAGTATTAAAAAAGCTGCAATTGTGGAGAGGGTTATACGCACCCTGAAAGAGCAAATGTTCAAATATTTTAGTTTGAATGGTAAATATAAATGGATTGATATGTTACTTTCAATAGTCGACGAATATAATAATAGGAGACATCGTACTATACATATGAAGCCTAAGAATGTAAATAAGAGTACCGAAAGTCATTTACTTAAAACTGTTTATAGTCACTTAAAGATTTTTAACAAACCAAAATTTAATGTGGGTGATATGGTGAGAATTAGTAAAGCTAAACATATTTTTGAAAAGGGTTATATTCCTAACTGGACGACAGAAGTCTTTAAAATTATTAAAATACAAATAACTAATCCGGTAACGTATGTACTCGAAGATGTAAGAGGAAATATTATAAAAGGAGGATTCTATACAAAGGAATTACAAAAAACGGCAGATCCAGATATTTACTTAGTAGAGAGGGTACTACGTAGGAGGAGGGGAAAAGTGTTGGTGCGCTGGCTTGGTCTACATAAAACACACGACTCATGGACAAGTGCCACAAACGTTCTGTGAGTTGTTGGTTGTGTAAATCAAAATTCGAAGATGAGTGACTCTGGATACAGCACAAGAAGTGAAGAAAACAATGAAATTAATCGAATCCTAGAGCTTTATGAAGAGGCTATTCGAAATGAAAAGCACATGCTCTTAAGTACACGATTTGTGATAAAACCAGAGAATTTGTTTACGGTTCATTGTGGGTTGAGTCCCGTACGCTTCTTCCGACCAGCAGTCAAAATTGTACATGAACTAACACAAGGTATGATTTCTATGGACCGCTTTGAATGGAATGAGTTTATACTACAATTAAATAAACTCGCAGAACAATATCTCTTTAATCCTGATATTGCACAGTCATCAATGAAGTTCGGCTCCAACCTGGAATTGAGAACAATGCTGGGTTTTAACAACCTCAAGATGGTTATACTCTGTAAGAATGATGACTGTCATTATTTCACCGAAAACGAAGTATTGGAGCTACTCACCATTGACGAGAGTATTAGTTTAAAGATCAACTTATTGCTAAAATGTAACTATCTTGAACATTATCATAATATTTTAGATCAAGTTAATGAGTTGCTAAGAAAATGTAATTATGTTATGGATCCTGTAGATATTGTAATGTCTGTATGTAACTTATCGTTTAGTATTGAAACATATTGTATATTCGAGCTTCTCTATTTTGATAAAGAATTTGTTTTAACGGATTTGTATAGAAGAAGGGTTTAAGAAATAAAACAATATTAAAGTTAATATGACTTTTATTTATTCTTACCTAAATAAATACATTACATATATCATAAGTACATGTGAAATCTATACTGGTACAGCATCCATTATATCTTTATGACCCCAAGGTAGAGTGACAACATTATTTACCAAATATCGTTTATCGTCAAAAGGGCTGAGAGCAATCTTAGTTTGTTTTATGCTAAACACGTTGTGAGCAAACGAACGGATAGAGCATTGGGTGGCAGTCTTTTCCTTCTTCTTAAATAAACAATTCACATAATCATCAAATGTTATATGATTTTTAATAACACTATGTTTAATTCCTTTTGATTTTTTAACACATTTTTTCTCCCCCTCAATCAAATACGTATACATTTTAGATCTGAGACCAACGAAATGAGTCATAACAGTACCATTAAGTTCGTCTTTCATCAAGCCTGGCACTTTCTTATTTGTTAGTGGAATATTATATCTATTGTCAATTGGGTAGTCGCTGGTATCAAAACGATGTAAATCACTTTTGATAGTCTCACCATAGACATCGTTACATTTTACTTCGTAAATCAAACTATCCGTATCTGTATAAAGTAGTTTACAACTTTCCGATGAAAATTTTGGAAGCATATAATCATAATGAAATTCGTATACACAAGTTTTAGAAATATCGAGAATTGCCATACCTATATACAAAGGCTTATTAAATACTATTTCAGTTTTATTTAGTTCAATAGCTACTAAGTCTTCATCAAATATTAATCTGCTTTTAAAAACTGGGCTAGCAATTAGATTCTTTGCTCCGTATCTCCCATTCCATTTCCTAATAATTTAACGATTCTATGCTTTCGAATATTTTCCATAGTCTTTCCGTAAACTGCGTTATTCATCAGTTTAATTATAGTTTTTTCAAAATCAAATGTTGCCTTTGCTCTTAACTGTGTATTAAATTTAATATAAGGTGCTAACCATGCAGCCTGTTCAAATTTCAAAACCCTATAAATTTTATTTATGACTAAACCATTTCGCAGAGCTTGTTTAAGTGCTCTATAATGTATGACATATTTTTCTTTCGGATATAGGGTTGTCATAAGTTTAGATAATTTTGAATTTGGAGGTACACCATGTTCGGCACAAAAAGGTAAATCTCTATGCAAATCATGTAAGTATTCAGGGTAGTCTAAATCAACCTCTAAAATATATCCCTCACGAGCATCATCTGGAATAGTGGTAACGTCAATAGTTGTATCTACCCATTGAAACCCACCGTCAGGAAGGTGTTCACACATCGCTCAACCGTACAAGTTGTTAACATCTAGGTATAATAAGTACTTGGAAGTTTCACTAGGATCATAGTTATTCATATATTTATTATTCGCTTGTGAAAATCGATTGCAGCACTGACTTATACCACCCCGTATACCCTTTTCGAAAAACATTAAAACATCGATATCTTGAAAGGTTTCTAACTTACAACCTGTACATTTAAGCATGCAATCCCAGGTAAAACCTGGGAGAGTATAGTACCAAGCTGGATCTAAACCATAATTTTTTAGACAGGTATTTCTGAAATTTTCAAAAATATCTGTAAGTAACATAATGTCAGTCTTTAGGTACAAGTCTGAGTATTCACCTAAATTTTGTATTTCAAATGTGTCCCAAACTAATTGAGCATGTCTATAAGCATCTTCATCGATCCCAATATCATTTAATTTATTATAAAACTGTTCTATGGAAGGTAAAGAATTTTCAGTCAATTTATCTAAGTTATCGATGTAATCATAGCAAAATACACCTTTCTTGGTTAGCAGTTTAAATCTATCTTGAGATATACCACAAAATTCTTTACGAGTATTAACAAAGTCTTCACTATTGAGAGACGAGGCTAGGGTGTCTAGGGAGAAACCTAAGAATCTAAACGAGTCAATGAATCGAAATTTGACGTTTGTGTTATTATTAAAAATAGTAAAACTAATGTATTTTTCCTTATTAATTGGAAGCAAAGTTGTGTTGTGTCTTTTAGATAGATCTCTAATAATAAAATGACTGTCGTACCCACTGAGATTATGAAATACAATCGGTACTACAAATGAATTTCTATAATTTAAATTACATGATTGGTGCGCATAACCTCTGAAATGAGATGTTAGATGACAATGATCACGTACAATTATATCATTAGGGTTAAATTCTCTTTCACAAATATGACATGTCGGTGTTGAGTCTTTTAGATTGACAGCTTCTTTCATCGGTTCGATGTTTTTTAATTTCGATGAAACTAAATTTGCAATTTCATCTAGCTGATCTGCAAACCAAGTCATACAATCAGCTCCGCGGTAACTTTTGTAAAAAGATAATGTGTTATCGTAACTACATTTAAAATAATATCCAGCACTAAAAGCTTCATGTTTTTGATATCTAGCTGTTTTAGTCATTATTTGTGGGTCATTGTAGGGTTTCAGAATGGATTCAAAATCCGCTAAAATAACAAAGGGTACTTTTTCTCTATGAACATAATTTTTGAACTCGATATATTTATCTTTAGGGAAGGATATTTTACAATTATTTATATCTTGACAGTAGCTTATATGTTCGTCGAGCTTTTCTTGAGAAGAATAATAATTAAGACACCTGTCACATATAAACATTTTACCTTTATGTTTATTTGTTTGCCTTGAAATCAACCTAGATAAATCTTTAATCCAACAATAATGGTAGTGAATGTCTACTATTGACTCATCGATAGGAACAGCTTCATGATCATTAATTTTTGGAAAATATTTATCTTGAATTAAAAGGAGATTTACATGTTTTTGCATTTTACTTTTTGTAATTCGCCCAGGTGAAGTAATAAACGTTGCAGACTGATCGTGTTTTAGTAGATCTAATATGTACACATTTACAGATATATTATTTAATTTTTCAAATTTTGGAATTTGATTTAAAGTTAAGGGAAATTTCAAGCCCCTTAAATTTAATACCGTCGAAGGGTGTGGATATGAAGAAGTGCGGAACGGTACCTTTTTTCCATGAGGGGTGTATAGAGCGGAAACTACAGCCCATAAGAAACAAAGATCATCATTATTTTTAACATTTACGCACGCTCGCTTAGCTGCTATGGATTCCGGAAGCTTAATATAAGACTTACCGCCGTTTCCTACTTCAATTTTGTTGATATTGATTTCCAAGCTCAAAATTTTATGTAAAGCCCAACCGGAATCTCTTTCCTGAAAAGATTCTAGTTTGTTTAAGATTTTATCTATAACACAGTTTTGAAACCATTTTTTAAGCTCTGTACTTTGATCAATTATTTCGTTTTTCGTATTAAAATATTTATTTTCTAACACTTCATCTTCTCCTATTTTTTTAATAAATTCACCACAAAACACTGTGTTAACTTTAATAATTCTAAGAGTTTTTAGGATTCTGCTGATACGGTTTTTGAATAAGAAAAAAGCATCATTAAAAAATTGTAGGATATCTTTATGTTTTAAGTTTACTATAATGGCTGAGCGAATGCGACTTTGAAACACCGATTTTGTATCCTCCCATTTTACCCGGTCATTTCTATTTTCTATCCTACCTTTACCTGCCCCCTCGTGTCTATATGCTTTCAAATAAGTTCTGAACCTAATTAGATGTCCTAAATTTGTCTCCAATTTTATTAAGGTACCATGATTGTAAATTTTCTTCTTTAATGCCCTACGAATTAACTTAATGTTTGCGTTTATTATCTTTTTCCAATACTCTATAGTTCGTTGATTTGTATTTCTTCTAAAAAGTCTAAACCCTTTTTCACAAACGTTGATAATGTTGTCACTCACGTCAGAAACTTCGTCAGACATTTCTAAGTTGATCTATACCGTGATGTATATCTCTCGGAAATGTAAACGCATATGAAAACCTTACACCAGTTTAAATGTTGTATAACTGTTCTTCCGCCCACCTATTTGCGGTACTATAAATTCAGTGACGGTGTTTCTGAAATTTATTAGTATTCCACTATTGTTGAACACTATACTTATTAAAAACATGAACTCATTCCTAAGTTATTTAAACAAGAATTTATTAGTGAAGAAGTTCGTAAGTGTGCGAGATATGGAAATTGGAGAAAAGTATAGAATATCATCTTTTAGTAAAATCCATACAAGGTTTGGAGAGAAAGTGTTAGTAGAATTTTTGGAGTTCCGTACTTTGTTACCACGTAGATTTACTGAAGAATTTACCCCCCAACGTATCGCAGAAATAAACAAGAAGATCGAAAGTGGAGAAACATTTTTTTTGGCAAGTCTTGGACCAGCACCAGGTAGAACAACCAACATAGAATTTTCGTCTTACGAATGACTCTAACGGAATCCAAAAGGAGGTCGAATAGACTCTACTATAGAAGAAAATTAGAAATGTATAGAAAATCTTTACAAGAATTAAAATTTGAAATTATATTATATGAATTAAATAAGAAAGTTGATAATATTAAATTAGATTAAGGATTATTGTTAATGCAAAAATTATAATAAAAATTATAATAAAAAAATAAATGAAAGTACCTATTTTAATTTACCTTATCATCTAAAAAATATACAATGAATTTGAAATGAGAATTTTAATGCGATAAACATAATTAGTAAATGATTAATGATATAATTGATTATAAAACTTTTGAAACCTTATTTGTGCATACTAAATTTCAATTAAAAATATTTGACTGTCTCACCTATTGTTAGTAATTATTGCTAACTATGATTAATTCAAATTTGAGAATATCATGATTATTATAATTATTATTTTGGGTAACGAGTGAATCAAATAAATTTTTATGCTTATCCTGTTTATTTGTTCTGAATACTTTTGTTTTATTATATGTTTTTTGTTAGTATGATGGTGAATAAACATATATTAATAATATATCGGTAGGTAATATTATCTTTTATGTGTTTTACAACTAGTGAGCTGTTACATTCTTCACATTATTTTTACAACTTTATTTAAACTTGGTTATTTTATTTGTAAATGGGTAAAAGGGAGTAAAATAAAAATGTTAGAATTAATTTTGCATAGATCATTTATTAATTAAAAAAAACAATATTTTTATCGTTATGATATTTACTATCAACGAACTTTGCCATTCGAACACGTTCACGATCACGAAAGGCCCTTTTTTCACTCTTACTTCTTTTTGCAGGAAACCTTATTATATTTTTTTCATCGAGTTGTGGTCGATACATTGTTTCACCATCTTTTCCCCACGCATTCCAGTAATCCTGCTCTTCCTTTTCCTTCTCCATTTCTATTATTTTTTTATTATTATCCTCGTCTTGCTTCCATAACCACGTCTCTTCCATTATCGCTCTCTGTAGTACTGAACTCATGTTTGTTGGTTCATCGTCGTTCCCCCATGCGTCCCAGTAACCCTGCTTTACTTTCTTCTTCTCCATTTCTATTGCTGCTTTATTATTTTCCTCGTCCTGCTTCCATGACTTCGTCTCTTCATCAATCGCCTTCTGTAGTGCTGAATTCATTTTATTGGTTAACTGAATGATATCCATCTAAATTCATACCTTTTTACGGGACTTCACATAAATTTTTGTATATAGTCAGTTTTAATTTTTTTATTATAGTTTTCTTTAGTCTTATTTTATATGCGCGAAGCGCCGAGCCCGCCGCAGGCGAAAATTTTGGGCTTGTAATTTGATACCCCGGTGTCAGATTACACGTTTCCGGTGTCGGGTTTCAATCGAATGTAATTTGATACACCGGTGTCAGATTACATGTTTCCGGTGTCGGGTTTCAATCGAATGTAATTTGATATCCCAGTGTCAGATTACACGTTTCCGGTGTCGGATTTCAATCGAATGTAATTTGATACACCGGTGTCAGATTACATGTTTCCGGTGTCGGGTTTCAATCGAATGTAATTTGATATCCCAGTGTCAGATTACACGTTTCCGGTGTCGGATTTCAATCGAATGTAATTTGATACACCGGTGTCAGATTACATGTTTCCGGTGTCGGGTTTCAATCGAATGAAATTTGATATCCCAGTGTCAGATTACACGTTTCGGGTGTCGGATTTCAATCGAATGTAATTTGATACTCCAGTGTCGGATTACACGTTTCCGGTATCATACTTCATGGTTCTATTGTTCGTGTGAATGCAAGATTGCATTCTCTTTTGTCGACTCATCAGTTCTCAGGAAGTAACCCTATGCCTGTGTTAATGAACTCTGCGAGTAAGCAGTTATCATATAGCACAGGATGCAATCGTATACCTATACAAATTGTGGATACTGCAGGAAGTAACTCTACGCCTGTGTTGATGAACTCTGAGAGTAAGCTGTATAGAAAGGAATCCCCTACCTATATAAATTGTGGACACTGCAGTTTGTATCAATATAATAATTCACTGTTAGCTTATTTCTTCAGTGTTCGCTGAACATCAAAACGATTCCTTGTACCTCCGCGTGCTCCGTGCATCTTCGTGCTTGTGTTTGTGCTGTTTGTTGTAATGGATTCTGGAAGGAAAATTAATATCGTTGACCAGATTGTGATTGTAAGTAAAAATTAATCATTTTCAGTTTAAAAAAATACTTTTCATTTTCTAATTAAAGGTGCATTTTTAATATTTGAGGGTGTAGAAGGTTTTCGGTTTTTCTAATAAAAGTATGTTTTTGTATACCTACTTTTAACTATTTGCTTTATACACATGTGTATTAAAGATAATTTTAATTTACAGCCACCTGACATGACTCTGGGTGAGATCGATCCATCTCAATGGTATGCGGATCGGGGTTTCAGCCCGATCAGCGCCGCGGACGCAATATCGCCAGGTCCGTCCAGTTCGGCTAGGGGAAGTCCAATATTGCTACCGGGACCGTTCAGGTCCGCCAGGACTGCAACGAGCTCCATACCATCACCGCTCCCAGACTCATCATCAGCCGTCGTCGCCGCTGCCACGCCGCCGCCCTGCTCCGCTCTTGGACCACCCGTCTGCTCCGCCGCTGTCGCATCGATGGAAGGCCGGTTCACCGCTCCCTCGAAGCCAACCAGATCCCGGTTGTCGCTGTCGATGGTGCGAACTTCTGCTCCCGACGCCGTTGCCGTGGAACCCCAAGCCGGTCCGCCGGGGCTCTGTAAAGGCAAGGGCAAGGGCAAGGGCAAAGGCAAGCAGTTGGCGATACAGTCACCCCCTCAACAACATGGGCAACATGGACAACATGCTAAGAATCTATCGAATTTGTATAGGGACAATAACAATGATAATGATAATAACAATGACAATGACTCTGACAATGACGATACCTACAGCCTACTATCTATACAGACTGTTGGTGTCACGTCTAGACAGGATGAAGTTGATAGTGCAGATGAATTTGAGGACAGTGAGAGTAGGAAAGAAGTTCTAGGCGTGACCCAATATCTGTTCAAGACTCTTACATTTTTGCGAAAGAAAAGTTCTGTGGCTAAAAAAGGAGTTATGCGCGCTACGAGAGAACTAAACCAATTAGAAAAACGTAAGAAAACTTTATTAAAGGAAATTGATCAACACAAAAAGGACGATAAATTATGTACTAAACTTTTACAGCGATTAAAATACAAATAAAATTAGTTCTCTCATAGCGCACACAATTCCTTTTTGGTAGCAAAATGACTTTACATAACGTGACTTGACAAATAGCGACTTGACAAAACGGGACTTCACATAAATTTTTGTATATAGTCAGTTTTAATTTTTTTATTATAGTTTTCTTTAGTCTTATTATTTTAAATATAGTCTTAGTCTTATTATATATATATATTATTATGATTAGATTTTTGTAAATATACCTATATTTTATTTTCAATACATATATTAAATTTATGCTAATAACTTTTATTTTTATCCCTATTCCTAATCCAAAAAGTTGAAATAAAAAAATTAAAAAGTGTTAAGTATAAAGATAGTGTTAAGACAATCATGAAAAGATAACTTTACAGGTAAGTATAATACTTTTTAGCGTTTAATACTCTAAAACCACCATCAATAAATATCCTTATACTTTGCTCTTCTAACTTGAATAAAATAAAAATGTCGCTCTGCAACAGATTATAGAAATTATAGATAGGGTGTAAATGAAATACTTGATATATTTTTAACTTTTTTATTTAATACGTATGATACAATGACAGATTTGATTTTAGTTTTTTCTTAATATTGTTGTATACCATTTTCGTTCACTAAGTAGTCTCTGAATAAGTTTAATAAGCAATTTCACGACTAATAATGACGAACATGTTGTTATAAAGTAGATCATGTACAGCACGTTCACTTCTCTCATACACCCTGAAGATTCCTGCTGACTTCCTTGTACGTTATTAGAAGTCAGAGTAGTTTTATTGTTATAGATTTTTGAGCAATGGATTAACCATTCCGTATCAGCAATTGTTCGATTTTTAAATGTCATTCTAATTTTGTAGTATGCAAAACTTCTAGGTAGATTTACCATTACAATATCCTTAGTATCAGGTACAGGTATAAAAGGAATCCATTTTATAGGATGTTTATCCACACAAATTGCAAATTCGTCTACATAGGTTGGTTTATAAATATAGAACACGTTGTTAATTATAGCATGCAAAAAAATGTATTCTGCTTTTAACAACATCTTGAATAAAACTGTAGGATATTTGTTAAGATTTTGTAATTTATACCTATATGTATTTGGAGGGGGTAATTAAAATAAACAACTAAGTATTATTAAAAATTTAATTATTTTTATACTACATTACAGATTAAACTAACATAATATATTATGGTAAAAATGTTTGTAGCCAACTATATAGTTTTTCACAATTACTTAAACTGCATAACCATTTCTTATGTTCTGTGTGACACAAGCATGATGGTATCTCCTTCTCAAACTTTGGTACTTGAATCCAATTGTTCTGAAGATCTCCAACATCAACTATTTTCTTGTCGATAACATTACGTAAAAATCTTGCCTTTTGATCACCTTTAACATAGACTGAATTGACGTTGAACAAAATATTTTCTACTATTTTGGGTAATTCACTATAGTCCACATATCCACTGGAATATTTAATTCCTAAACGATTTTTTTCAAGATTTCTAACATGTCTTTTATCGAATTTACTAAGTGAATTAAAATCTCTGAACGGTTTTAATGATACGTGTAATATTTGTTCGTTAATTTTAATTGTCAGCTCTTTAGGATGGAATTCATTTTTTACCATGAAGCCTTGAATGTCAATAACTGCAATTTTCATGGTTACGTTTTATCTATACTTTTACAGAGAATGGTTTTCTTCACTAACCGATACGTTTTTATATCCAATTGATAGTTAAGCAAAGGAGAGGGGGTTTGTTATTTAAATCATTATATTTCTAACAGTTTCGCTCAACGGTAAATATTCTAGTATACAATCATGAATAATAATACAATAAACTCTAGTTTTAGCTGGAAATCCTTTGGTGCTCTCGATATCTAACTTTACGTCAACCGTGCTGGTTTTTACGGACTCGTTTCTTTTGGAACAATCGATAACAAAAAGCGTTGCATGTTCTTTAAAGTCTTTGTAACTGAGAATAGGACGCTTATCTCGAGTATTCATAAAACTTGGATGAAAATCAGTATAATTATTGTATGATTCTACATAATCCTTATTGAAATCTTGCCTTAGCCGTTCAAATGGATAATAATCACCGTTTAAGATTAACCTAACGTCCGAGATATCTATATGATCGAACTGTGTAGGATCTTCTTTTGAGTTCTCTTTACGATCTGTCTGAAATCCAACTATAACAAATCTCGGACTCTCGACTGCTGTAGATGTTTTCACCGACCATATTTCTCTAGTGGCATTTTCGGTGAGATTTGGTAATTCGTGTAATTCCCATTTACGAAACGGAATTAAAATAGGTTTATTGCTTTTGATTGCTTTCAACAGATCCAGTCTAATCATGTCATTGGGTTGAATATGCTTTACCTTCAGCTCGATACTGCTAATGGTTAGTTCTGCAGTTAATTCTGGGATTATTCCTGGAGTTTCTTTTAATAGCAAACAGTTGGCATCATTTCGGGATCTTATGAGTCTTATGGTTTGCTTACCGCAAATAGCATATTGATAGTCATTAAAAATACCAAATAAGTGCTTAAGAGGGATTCTTAAGCTGAACGAACCATCCTTATTCAAAACAGAAAATTTTTCTGGATAGGTCCAACTCGAAGTCATCATATGTTTATGATCATTAGGAGTGTAACACAAATATGCTCTAATTGAACTCATGATACCAGGATCTCTAACAGCATCCATTTCTTTACCATTCAGTTCATAAGATATAGATTCAAAGAAAAAAGCAGCACCATTATTGACAAGGCTGAAAGTACCTGCTCCGCCTGTTTTCTCTATTTTTCCTTTAATAAATATCGCGGCATCGTACATTAATAGCCAGGCATCACCTTGATTGATAGTTATTTCCACTATATCGTTATTCATAAAAGACTTAACAAATGGGTAATAGGTACGTGTCTCCAATCGTTGAATTGATTCATCGAATTTTGGTGAGCGATACACGTCGAACACTTGAGGTGTTAACGACATCGTACCCAAGAGATTTTAAAAACTTTAGATTTTCAGGTGTAGGTATAAGATTCTTCTCACGAGGTTCACACTTATGAGACCTTTGAGGGAGTGATTTTTGAGAATATTGTGATCTCCTTTTATACGGTTGATATCTAGCGTCATCAAAAGCTAGACCCATTTTATAACAACTTTTTTAATTCTAATCTTACAATTATTTCTTCACCTCTGAAATTTACCAACTGGGAATTTTGATCAAAAATTGATAATGATAAATTATTAATTTCACGCTTGGTAACGGGTACGTATAGCAAATTTCTTGGAGTTTCGTCTATCGCGTAACCGGGGTCGGTCCCCACAGCAAATTCGTAAATAGTATGCGATGGTTTATTATTATAGTATGCTCCAGCCGTTATATTACTATCTATATGAATCGTTCTAACTTTAACAATGCTTACAGGTAAATCTGATATGTGAAGTTTCTTTGATTGTAGTAAGCGGTTAGAGAAACCTAACAATTTTCCTATTGAATCCTGCTGAAAATCAATGCTGTATTGATCACTATAAATTTCACACTGAAGCGTACTATTGTTAGCTTTCAATGAAAATATATTTGGATTGTTATCTAACTTTTTCAAAGATTTCAATATTTGTCTTTCTATAGCACTAATTTCATATGACCCAGTAGGAATTTCTATAATTTTTCGTTCATTGTTTTCATTGACAACATAAAATTTGTTATTAGGCGCCTCAATATTCGGAATAGTATTGTATGAATGAAATCCTAACAATGCTAGACCATACTGAACATCAGAATCTAAATATATTGTATTATTAAAGTCAATACTTAGCGTTGAAGTGAAACCATGTAGGGTGAATATCAGTGACATGACTGAGTTGACTCTAAGCTTACCTCTGCTTTTTATAGAGAAATGCGAGGCACAGGTGACCACAATTTATTTCATTAAATTTTTGATAGGACTCGTTGTTGTATAAAATCTTAACCCCCTTACCTAAGTAACGAATAAGTTCTATAGGTGGTTTTAAGTTACCAAAACTATCAAAATACTGTACAAAATTATTCTTTTTTATATATGCTACCCAGTGTGTTCCCTTATTGCTTTGAATATCTAAATTTATAATTGCAGACTCATTTGCATTTGGTTTTGTTTTTGGAAGCGTGTCTCTCATAAATATACCTTTAAAATGCGACACTTTTATTTTTCTAGCAAATTTATTTAGGTCAACATCAGTTAATGGTCTATTAGGAAGCTTTAGAGGAAGTTTTTGAACTAAGTTTTTTTTTTTGAAAAAAACAAACCAAATCCACCACGATTATTTTTTCGCATATAAAGACCTGATCCTTTTTTTCCAATAGCTTCTATTGCTCGATTATGTCGTTTTTCTTCAACCATCTTTGTTTGAGCATTTTTGGCATCGATTATAGTTTTAGCAACAGCACTAGCACCTCCAGCTACCGATCCAAGAGCTCCCAATGCAGCTAGGATTGGAATCAACGGTAGAAACCCACCGGTTTTGTGCTGAAATGGGAAAATTCTTGGTATTCGCACCTTTCTTTTTCCTCCCACTCTTTTAACAGCTAGTCGTGCAGCTTTGATGGGAGCTAATGTTGTATTTTTAATATTGTTAACGTTATTCAGCTGATTGTTGTTAAATGATTTTTTCAACGATTTTTCAACTTTTCGTACTATATCTCGCCTGAATGAATTGGGACGCTTTTTTAGACCCATACCTAACTTCCGTTTAGCTTTCATTGCCGTTGTTACAAACCAAGCAGCAGCTTTTTCACTTAATTTTGCGTTTTTGCTTTTAACCCTTTCCCAAGCTTGATTTTCCAATTCCAAGTCAGCTTTATGTCGATCTTCCAGCAACCCAATTTTTGAGTAGAATATATCGTGTTTTTTACATAAAGTATCTAATCTATTAATTCCACTGTCACCCCTTGCTAATCTTTTTTCTAGTCTAGTACCAGGTCCACAATATTGATATCCGGGAATGTGGAACTCAATTGGTAATTTATTTATTAACGAGTTAAATAACCCTTCTCCAGTGAATGATAACATTAGACTGAAGTCGATTCTGTCTAAATATCATGTATTTATATTTTTCTGTAGTTCCTATTATTAATATTTATCATATTAGTTGGTTTAGGTTGGATAATTAAAAAAAATTTTTTCGTTTAAATATTTTTATTTTCTACAATCTCAAACTGATTTGCCGGGTGAAGTTTTCCAGTGTTGAGTTGTCCCTTAAACACGAGGGAATATCTTTCAGATGAGAAATCCTCCAAGTGTGGCTTGAATGCTACCGTGACTCTCTGCGGTAGGAATACAACATTCTCCTCCAATTCCAGTAAGACGCATTCCCCGAATTTTGTCTTCACCAGCTTGCCTGAATATATTTTCAATGGCAAATCTTGCGGTAATTCCGCCAACTTGATGCTGGATTTCCGATTGAGGCACGTCAACTTGTTGATTGCTTGTAGATCCATGTTGTCTGCTTTCAAACTAAACTGAGTTCTCCAGCTAGAACGGACCACCTTATATCCTAACCTAGTGGTAGAGAGGGGGAGCTGAACATGTCATAACAATTCTTAATAACCTATCGAGGTCAAGTCCCGTCCGGGGTTACGTCAGGTCATAATGCAAGTCTGCACCTGTCGGAAAAGGTTAATAACCTCCCGGGGGTCACGCCAGGTCAAAATGCAAGTCCTCACCTGTCGGAAATAAACATCTGCCACGTAGCGGCCGAGGCCGTGACGTCACTGTCCTGATGCCCGCTTTGCTTAACTACTAATACAAAATAAAACTGATCGATCTGAACATGAACGGTGTAGCAACTCCAAATAATGATGCAGTAGATGCCTATGTTTGCATGAGTTTTAAAGTAACTGAACTGAGACTTACCTTGATCATTTGCATAAAAATCAGATGTGAAATTATTATAGGCTATCTCCGAATAAGATGCCGCAAAGAATTCTTAGGTAAAAAAATTGAATGCCTGCCTACCATTTTTATTTTTATAAATTTCCCTACAATATATATTTTTATTAATTTAAATGCTTTCGAATGTAGGAAAAACTATTCACTACCACGCTTGTAAATAGTAAAATAAGAAAGTGACAAAAATTAAGCTCGTCTAGTGACGCCTAGTAGGTATGTTTAATTTTTAATAACTTGTTATCAAAATAGGGATTAAAAAAGAATTTCTATTTTTTTCCAGTCAAACTATCAAGTTAATGAAAAATATTAAGAGGAAAAAACTTTCTGAATTGATTACAGAAAATGATTGTTCTTTTTTAAATATGTAATCTATTTTGCAAAAAATAAAAAATAAACCTTTTTAAAAACAAGCTTTTATACTAAAACGAATAAAAAAAAGTTTATGTTATTAATTTGATTGGACAGTGACTGGTTGATAATCAAGTACCTACAAACTTGTCTAAGTATGTAAGTATTTTCTTTACAATTCGCGCGACAAGCTTTTTGATTTGATTTAAAACAGCTTGTCTCAATTTGGTACAGAATTATGTTAACGAAAACCTAGATTTATTTTCTTCGTCTTGGTACATGGTTTAAATAAAAGGTTGTTTATCTTTTATTTTGTGGTTTTAGTACCTTCTTGATTCTCATGTCACGAGGGTGGAAAATTTAGTTCGCCATTTTGGGGCGTCCGACATATTGGATCTAGTATGACGTCACTCATCTTATCGTTTACTACCTACTCGTCAAACATTTTCATTTCATATCCGAGTCAAGGAAGTTGTGAAGAAATAGGTAATCCCCATCTTGGGGCCGCCGCCATATTGGATTTAGTACAAATTTGAACAAATTGCTAGATCGTATTGTCACCAGCACCAAAAGTGTGTGCAAAATTTCACCTTAATCAGTTGAGTGGAAGTGGTTTAATGATTTGGCAGCATTTGACCTGCACATACATACATACTAACTAACATACAAAAAGACGAATAAGTGTTTCGGGTTTTTACCCGAAGTGCCTTCCAACTACCTGCTGCTGTAACATTTCCCAAAATTCAAGTTTCTACATATAAAATTGTTTGAGAAAAAAAATCAAACCAAATTCTTCGCCCTTCTTATACTTAAGGCTGGAATAACTTCGCAGGGAGCTAGGTTTAAATTCCTCCAAATATTTTCACATCAGTAACGGGCACCCTGTACAAAAAACGCTGTAGGGTAGACTGGGGTAAGTGTAAAATAGGTGTGCCAAAAGAAGAAAAATATTAATAGGAAACAGATGAGTTACCAATAGCATTAATTTATACGCCCTGAAAGCCTATCAACACGCAAAACATCAATATGTATTTTTGGTTGCCTAGCATTTTCTTGTAAATACTAACCTCTAGCTGTCACTTCGATTTTAAGGATAACGCATTTCAAAAATCCTTAATTTTAAAGTAAAAAAAGGTAAGTTCTTTTTGGTTTCTTGTATTCATATTATCTAACAAACAATGTTTTATAGGCTCACTAACAAATTTTCCATTTAAATTAGAATTTAGAAGCATTCTAGGTAGTTTTACACTTACCCCTTCAAATATAAGGCAAGGGGCAAGTGTAAACGTACTATAGAAGAACATGCTATAGAACCAATTTCTCTACACTGCTAATTCACGAAGTTCTTATTATATAGGTACCTAAGAGACACTATTTTTAAATATTATAATTTTTATTTACTTAGTAAATTTTTTTTATTTATTTTTAACATACTTAAATATAAATAATTGCCTTTTAGGACAGAAATGAGTTATTTTATTTTTGCGATGAAATGGATAAGCTCTGTTATACGACAGAAAAGTTTGTAAATTATTTTCTAATAAAGATATTTGTTTGATTCAAAGTGTTATGTGTTTGTGTTGATTATGGCAATGTTTTACACTTACCCCAGTGAAAATAGATACACACTCTGTAGTGTTTCCTGACCCATTTTACACTTACCCCTTGTTGGGGTAAGTGTAAAATGTCGGACACCAAAATATTTTTTTTATCATAACTTGAACTCAATGTTAGCTGGTTCTTTCATGTTGCAGCATAAGGCATATAAATCCCTGAGAAGTCCGTCCAGCAAAAACAAATGTTCTAAGTAAACTGTAAATATTTTTTTTCCCTACTGAATGATACACTCTTAATTTTGGCTTGACACTTACCCCAGTCTACCCTAATTAAGGTAGAAGCGTCTAACTGAAAAATAACATGAGAAAAGTCAGCCAAAGAATCTGTGGTTAATGGGTTCGACAATAATATCTCGTTTTCCAAATGATGTCCATCTTCGACACGTTGCGACGATGGTTTTTAGACGCGACATTTCAGTTTTCGAACTGAATTCGATGCAACAGCTTTTCAGTTTGCCGCTTATCCTATGTGGCACAGATTTTGGGCACACAAAATCGTCAGTCTCTAGTCAATTTTTGGGGCTCCATTTCCATTGCCGGCGTACAAGAAACACATTGAGGGGGCAACCTGCGCCGGTAGCCATTAGTTTATTTTTATTTAAAGTACCTACTTATGAAAACTTATATAGATATGAATGGATTAAAAACTTGATTATTATATAGCCTGTCAACTGTGGAAACACGTTTTTTGCATATATTTCAAAGTTAGGTATATTCCGCCTGTTTCAAGCTTTTTTTACATAAATGTGCTAGGAAAATCAAAATTTCTCCTACAAATCTTTTCGTGAAAATTAGTCTTATAGGGGTGGGTCCAACAATTTTGGACTTTTTTGTTTTGGTTCTTAACTTTTTTGTTTATCAACCGGTTTTAAAAAACGAAGCACTGATGCTTGCAGAAAAGAACAGACCATGGACTAAAATGACAAATTTTTGGTCTAATTTTTTTAAGAATAAATGTCGGAATGATGCCACAATACAAAAATATATAAAATGGACCTTTCTCTACATTTTAAGACCAATGCGAGGAAAATCTGTCTATCGGTGGGGGAACTATATTGTGCAATAATAGAAAGAGTCGTTTTTATCATTGCCTTAATTTTTTTGTCCAATTTTTTTTATTTACCAAGTGATTTCGATGAACGTTGCACCCTTGCTTGAATAAAGGACGGATTATATATAAAATACAAAAATGGCTGATTTTCGGAATTTCCAGATAGCGGCCATGCTGGAAAATTGTCCTTTATAATAATAATAATAATAATAATTCTCACCCTCACAATACTCCAAACTAGGAGTACCCCAGAAGCAACCACATGCTTGTGCGGGGGAGGGGGGCAATTACTATTATTTTGTCTTCGTTGGGCTAATTATTTTATATTAAGTTTTTTCTCAAAATTGACGCAAAAATCACCCCCTTAAATATTAGCATGTTATTAAGAAACACCCTGTATACGCAATAAGAGAAAGAGTCATTTTCATCGTTATTATGCTTTAAGTATTGAAACTGCTCATATATTTTTCTATTTAATAACCGAATTTAATGTCTGTTACACCGTTATTTACAGAAGGGATGCACAGAAAAATTCAAAATGGCTAATTTTTTTTAAGATGGTGGCCACACTTAGGATCTGTTCATAAACAAAAAAAATATGGCCAAATTTTTCGGCCCACCCAGTATATATATAATACTTATTTGTTTACCAAGTACACTGACGTTGAATTTTTTACAACGAATGTGGAATTTGGGAAAGAATTTCTGTGCTTCTTTTTATAAAGCTTTCCCCAACAATGCACGGTTGTTCTAAGATTGAAAAGAAAAGTAAATTACTAAAAACAAAATCCAACTTGGAATCTGCTAGACTATCTAGTAGCAATATATCGTAAACCAAAACCTAAAATTTTCGTAAATAAACGGTATGTGTAAAAAATATAATTAGTTTGCTGTTTTTACCTTTTACCGATGAATTTATACCCGGTCCACACCAACTGATCCACTTCAAATAAGGCTTTAATCTTTTGTTCCGATCATACGGTTGAAAACGCAAGAAAATCTCTTATCAAGTAACTTACCCAAAAGTTAGTTTTGAAAAAATGTTCGCCCTTTTGGCGGGGCTCTCCTCTCTCAGTGGAAAAGCAGCTTCCATTTTCACAAACCACACTAACACACCGTGTTAGTTCTCTCGACAACTAGAAACCACGAAAATGTGAATCTTATCAATTAGCTATTCATTTTAGACGCGTCTAATGTTTAAGTAAGTTATAATAAATTCCTTTATTACATTTTATCTTTACTAAAGCCTCCTAATTTACAGTATTTGCTAGACGTTTAATTGCTTATCATATTGACAATAGAAAGTGCCTTTTCATCAAACTTCCTGAGAATGTAAACATACACAATGTTAAACATATGCAATGCTGCGTTATGAGTTATGACTAAGGAGTTTGCATTACTTTTGTTGTTATAATTTGATCTATTAATAGTAAAATTACTATTTATACTGTGCAGGTATACTTACTATGGTGGATCAAAGTAGTTGTCAACAAATGACTTGGAACTTTCAGTGACGATGATTTTTCTAAATTAATCTCTTTCGGGTAAATATTCTTAACATGTTTGTCAACAGCATGATACTATTATTAGTTCTAGTATCAGTATCATGATCATGGGTCAACGGTAGCCAAGTGGGTAAGGCGGCGTAGTGCAGGAAGTGGTTGGTAGTAGCACCACAGTTCAGGGAATACCCAGTTGTAAGTCTTCCTGTCGGCGCCTTTGATCTCGGCGGTAGTGACTTTCGTTTTTTATACAAACTCATTCTCCAATAGAATCTCACTTTGAAGTCACCTTACTTCTTTATTTTAGACCACGCCCTATAAAAATCGATGGGACACTGGACCGGGATTAAATTATTTTCTTGCATTTAATGGTTTGGATATTGTTATAACGTCTGTGCGCAGATAATAAACAGTAAACAGCAGAAAAGGGTACACACTGATGGCAGAGTACAGGTAAAGAATTCTGGGAAATCCCAAATCTGGTGGAATTCCCAATATATTTGAGTACATCCCTGATGCATTTCTCGCATTCCATTCTTTAGTGATTCTGGTCTGCGCGATAAAAGCATTCTACCAGCAATGGCGTCGACTTTTCATACTGGACATTGTTTATCCTGTGGTAGCACAGTACCTATGTTGTAGCAAATAATCGATATCGAGAGGAGCTCTTCGTGTTTTTGCCTGCATGGTATACATACAGTTGCATTGAAGATTGAGTAAGATAAATAGATTGAGAAAAGATTTGGTTTTGACAGAGAGACTTAACAAAACAGCATTCGGTGAGTATTGTGTATGAAATAATGTGCAGGTACCTACTGTAGGGGAGATCGGGGTAAGATGACGAACGGGGTAAGAAGACTAATGGGAATATTGTAAACAAGAAGCAATTACCGATAATTTCACCGACAGAGCCATCCGGTAGCTATAATTAATATTGTCGGGTTAATTTTATGGGCAGTTGCTCAGGCGCGGTCTTAGGGGGCATGGCCCCCATGCCCCCCTAATAAAATGAAAAAAAAGATCAATAAATAAAAAATAGATACGAATATTATTACTAATATTATCTAACCTACAGTGTCCACGGATTGAGTTCACGTAAAGTGTAAATAACAAAAAATTTTCGAGTTAAACTTTGAGCTTCTGGAGATCAGCGCTGCTTGGTTTGAAACTAATTTGTGACATAATTTTACTTTCGAAAAATCACCGTGGATATCATGAAGAAACTAATTTCCCACATCAGTAAAGTGCCCTTTTTGTAGGTTTTACGGCAAAATGTTATTAAGGAAACTTGTTCAGAATGAAAAACTGAGTAGGTTTGCGAAATTTCGAAAGTCTATTCCTAAGGTACTTTGATTTTTTGGCATTTTTCCGACTTTTTGTAGAAAAATGCATTTTGTGTAGTTTTCATATCAAAATGTTATTAAGAAAACTTGTTATGAATGAAAAACTGGATAGGTATGAAAAATTCCAACAGCCTAGGTCTACTTTGATTTTTGTGCGAAGTCGAAATTGACTTAGGCTTTTGAAAATTTTCACACCTATCCAGTTTTTCATTGTGAACAAGTTTTCTTAATAACATTTTGATGTAAAAACTACACAACATGCACTTTTCTAAAAAAAAGTGTGAAAATGCCAAAACATCAAAGTATAGGCCTAGACTTTCGAAATTTCGCAAACCTACTCAGTTTTTCATTCTGAAAAAGTTTCCTTAATAACATTTTGCCGTAAAACCTACAAAAAAGGCACTTTAACGAGGTGGAAAATTAGTTTCTTCAAAATTTCCAAGGCATAGGTGATTTTACGAAAGTAAAATTCTGTCACAAATTAGTTTAAAACCAAGCAGGGCTGATCCCCGGAAGCTCAGATTTCAACTCGAAAATTTGTTGTTATTTAGATCTTATGTGAACTCAATCTGTGGATACACTGTATATAACCAACGCACATGCAAAAAAAAAATTGTATACATAATTTTTATTTAAAATATATATTTTTTATTTTTGTTATTTTTGGGAGGAATATATATATATTTTTTGTGATATCGCCTTATTGAAGTTTTATTGTTACAGTAGGTACTTAAAAGGAGTACATATCCAGGCGCCTGCAGTTGCTAAGCCGGCCGACAACGGCACATGTTGATTCTAAATTCTAACTTTATATGTATAATTTTTTACGAGTTTGTGTAAGGTTTTCCGTACATTTACAAGTAAGTAATTTCTTTTCCGCCATTACCCAGAAACTATCCATACTATTAGTAATTTCTTGATCATCATACGTTTTAAATTTTTGGCTTTGGTTTAGACATAACCTCAAACATTATTTGAATGTTCCCTGGGGTAAGATGACTGGGGTAAGTTGACGATTCGTCACCTTGAACAAAAAAGGTAATTCAAAAAAGAAAGTAAAAACAAAGAAAAAGCAAGTCTAACTGGATAATCAGCAGGCAGTGACCACAAGCAAGAAAAATTACTGATGCACATGAAATCACGAAAAACAGAAAACTGGCAATCAAGAGACTGAAGAGTCATGTTCAGGATGTAACGAGATGCTTCAAGACCCTGCAATAGAAAATTGGTTTATATTTATAATGTGCGGCCTGCTTTTCTTGGTGGCACGAGTTACGCAGAACATGGTGACTTCTTTTATGACTTTTATACTTAGTCATCTCACCCCATTATGTTCGTCATCTCATCCAGGGTTTGGGGTAAGATGACTAAAATGACGTATTTTTGTTTTTATTGTTTTTTTATTAAACAAGTTTTTTAATTTTTTACAAGAATGTCAACGTTTATTTGAAGCATAGTCTATACTTAGTTTAATTAATAATTTTGAGATTTTTATTAATAGCGTAAAGAACTTTAATTCACATTATTCCTTAGTATCGTCAACTTACCCCGATGTCCCCTATATTTAATTCCGTCATGAAATAAAGGTAAATAAACCTTTCCGCGTGCTACCTACTATGACACGTCGGCCGTATTATTTACAAGCCATCTGACTGAGACAAAGCATATTTATTGTGATACTATACAGTGTGGCCCGTTTGGAATGGAGACACCTCTGTAATATTTTTGTTCCGATTTCCAAAAACTTTTTTTTGTTAGATAGGTCTCTGAAAATACCATTCGACACACCTTCCAATTGTTTTGAAAACCAAACACCTGGCTAACTGCGACATTTTTTATACCCCCAAAATTAAAATCATATTGGGCATTTTTTTATCAAAAAATTTACTAAAAAAAGTTGTTTAGACTGAACCAAAAATCCCAAATCCAAAGTTTTATCAAAATCAAAAAATACAAAATTTCCGAAAAAAATAAATTGAAGGTCCAAAAATCACATTTTAATCAATTTTTACGGTTAGCAAAGTTAATTTTTTAACTTCAAATTTCCATGGCACACTTCGCTATCCGTAGAAATTCATTAAACTGTGATTTTTTGGACCTTCAATTTTTTTTTTCGTAAATTTTTAATTTTTTGATTTTGATAAAACTTTGGATTTGGGATTTTTGGTTCATTCTAAACAACTTTTTTTAGTAATTTTTTTGATAAAAAAAATGCCTAATGATTTCTTGAATTTTTATGGTATAAAAAATGTCGCAGTTAGCCAGGTGTTTGGTTTTCAAAACAATTGGAAGGTGTGTCGAATGGTATAGACTACAGGCCCGTGTCAAAAATTGATGGGTCATTTGAACCACCAGGAGACCTATTTAGAAAGATAGAAGGGCATAAAATAATAAGATTCAGCACTATGCCGTCACTTGTAAGCTGTCCAACAGAGTGCAGGTGAGAATTCAAAAGTACAGGTAGAGGGAGTACATTTTGGTCATATTTTTTTGTACGGCATTCTTACCATCGATATATCCATGACAAATAATAAGAAAACACGTAGTGCCGTACAAAAATAGTGCGCCTCAGAGTCGGGAAAAATTTTTGATTTTCCAGCGATTTTCAGGGTAAATTTGGTCATTTGATTCTGTACGGCATCGGTTCCATACAGTTTCAATACCTCTTCTCATCCATTATTCCGCAACGCCGTACAAAAATCATGCGACAAGGGGGAAAATCGAAGGTTGCAACCCCCTCCCCTTCCGTGGTCCGGGGGGTCATTTGACACAACATAAAATTAATTTATTTTGAAAGTATTTTATGCATAGATAACATTTTTTCACATGCCGTACATTTTTGTTGGTCCAAAGGTCTGTACGGGGAAAAAAACTCCCGAAAAATCCATGTAACGAAATATACTCTAGGGTGATATTTAAACAAAGCAAAATTTATAATTTGGTATGTGTTATCTACTTACTGGAAGACGCCTTAGGGTAGTTTATTCATTTACACAGTGCCCTAAAGAAGGGTAAAAACTAACAACCCCTATTAATTTTTTTGCTAAAACTTTTTTGAGGTTATCATTTTGGTCTTGCAGGTCATTTCAGTGTATCTTTTCATTTTGCAACAAAAGTGTACTCTTGTTTCATAACGATAAAATCAACCGTTTTCGTTGAAATTGGCAAAACGTGCCCCAAAACACCTGTTAACTTCAACATTCGAAACATACAATTTTTACCTACCGCTTTCAAACATTACAGCTCGACTGTACATTCAGAATAAGGAAAAAAAATACCAATTGGACATTGGTGAAAACAGCATTGGTTTTCTTGAAATAGGGTGTTCAAATTTTATTAAATTCAATCCTTTCCATTTTGAAAGCTAATAAGTTTTGGTACATTGTTCGTAGGAATTTTTTTCTCAGTTTAAATGGTACAGTCGGTGTGTAACGTTTGAAAGCGGTAGGTAAAAATTTTATGTTTCGAATGTTGAAGTTAACAGGTGTTTTGGGGCACGTTTTGCCAATTTCAGCGCAAACGGTTGATTTTATCGTTATGAAACAAGAGTACACTTTTATTGCAAAATGAAAAGATACACTGAAGTAATGGATCTGACGATCTGCAAGACCAAAAAGATAACCCCAAAAAAGTTTGAGCAAAAAAATTAATAGGGGTTGTTAATTTTTACCCTTTTTTAGGGCACTGTGTAAATGAACAAAACTACCCTAAGGCGTCTTCCAGTAAGTAGATAACACATACCAAATTTCAAATTATTAAGTTGCGCCGTTATTAAGATATAAATAAAAAAAAACTTTTGGGTCACCCTGTAGACCCGAATAACTTGGCAAGGAAAGCCCAAATCGAAAAATTTTAGATGAAAGGCCCCCCTTAAAACCACCTGCCGAACACCCCTTTAAAGTATTTACTATACATTCTGACTCACCCAGTATTACATCAAAAAGTATACGAAACTGTTGATACTGAGATTGAAAGTTTTCAATTTTTGGATATAATATACATACCGTTTCACTTTAAACAGACGGTATAATGATTTATACATATTATCAATTGTTCTCTTCAAAAATATGTTAATGCCGTAGAGTATCAGATGACCATAAAGTATCCCTAAAATGATAGTATAATTTTCGTCAGCCAAAAAATATGGTCTGCATTAAAATATGTACGGCATCATTTTTTCCTAATTTATTTACCTGAATACTATTTAAAACAACGATAATATGTAAAAAATTACTATATTTCATTAATCTATGATTATTTAAACTTTTACAATAATTTGAAAAATTGCATTTTTTGCATTTCTCTATAATTTCTTTTAGAACATTTTTTTTTGAACGGCAATATTATATAACAATTATATTTAGCAATATCATGTTAAAAAAAGTTGCCGTACAGGATCAAATGACCAAATTTACCCTAAAAATCGCTGGAAAATCAACAATTTTTCCCGACTCTGAGGCGCACTATTTTTGTACGGCACTACCTGTTTTCTTATTGTTTGTCATGGATCTATCGATGGTAAGAATGCCGTACAAAAAATATGACCAAAATGTACTCCCCCTGTACTTTTGAATTTTCACCTGCACTCTGTTGGACAGCTTACAAGTGACGGCATAGTGCTGAATCATATTATTTTGTGCCCTTCTATCTTTCTGAATAGGTCTCCTGGTGGTTCAAATGACCCATCAATTTTTGGCACGGGCCTGTAGTCTTGTATTTTCAGAGACCTGTCTAAAAAAAGTTTTTTAAAATCGGATCAAAAATAACAATTTCTTCATTCCAAAGTCTAGATTGTTGCATTTCCACTGACTGAGACTACACACTACACGGTATCACGTGCAAGCGGCCTGTGAATGCTTTGATTTATTTCATGTCGGAATTAAATATATAGGTATTAAGTCCTTTTAATATTTTAGATATTAATAATATATCCCGTGTTTTTCTTAAAAACCCTACAACATCAGTTAGCTCCAATTTTGTTTTCTTTTTAGACCTAAAAATCCTACTACTGGGAAGACAGTAACTCTAAAGTATCTGCCATTTTTTATTTAAATTGACCGACGAAAACTATAGTAACTCACAAAATGTATTAAGAAAATAGTGTCTAGTCATCCATAATACCAATGCCAAGAAGTTTTAAAAGCATCTAGCATTTTTACCCTTTGATTTAACCACGTGATAACTTTAAAACAGTTTTTCCCAAACTCTCCCAGAATGAGTTACTATAGTCTTCGTTGCAGGTGTCGAAGGTAATTTTCATTTTTTTTTTATTATTATTTTTAATGTAACAAAAAAAATAGGTAGTTTAATAGCAATTTTCATTGGTCACTAGAATTTTTATTGATCGATATTTTTTAACAACCTTTGGTACAAGGTTATATGACAGGGCTAAAACGAATTGTTCTAATAACACACAATTTGAGGAGGAATTTAATTTACTGTTTTCCAAATTTTCGAAATTTCAATTTCATGACTTCATTCTATCATTAAAATTTACCATGGGGGCCATGCCCCCCCCTAATAAAATCAAAGAAATAATAAGAAATAAAAAATAAATACATATTATTACTAATATTATCTAACCTACAGTGTCCACGGATTGAGTTCACATAAGGTGTAAATAACTAAAAAAAAATCGAGTTGAAATTTCAGCTTCTGGGTATCAGCGCTGCATGGAATTTGTGATATAAATTTTACTTTCGAAAAATCACCTTGGAAATTATGAAGAAACTACTTTCCACACCAGTAAAGTGCCCTTTTTTGTGGGTTGGACGGCAAAATTTTATTAAGGAAACTTGTTCAGAATGAAAAACTGAGTAGGTTTGCGAAATTTCGAAAGTCTAGACCTATACTTTGATTTTTTGGCATTTTTCTCACTTTTTTAGAAACTGCATTTTGTCTAGTTTCAAATTAAAATGTTATTAAGAAAACTTGTTGACAATGAAAAACTGTATAGGTGTGAAAAATTTCAACAGCCTAGGTCTACTTTATGCATTTTAATTTTTATTTTGAGTACATAATTTTTATATTGTATATACAGTGTGGTCATTTAAGTGTGCAACATATGGGACTTTTTTTATTAATTGCACAACCAAAGTACAGATATTGCCGAAAGTTGATGCCTGTTCAATAATCATATTAGGGGCACTTAGAATGGTTGCAAGTTAAACAGCACACAGGGTAGGTCAAAAAATTTAAAAATTGTACAAGAGTAATTTACCCTTATTTTAAAAAAAAAGCAAAAGGTTATTAATAAAAGTTGTTTAAAATTAAAAGATATGCCTAAATACCAAAACATAGCCTCCCATGGAAAAAAAATTTCGTCAATTAATTTCCAGTTTCTTAATAAACATTTAAAATAAAAATGTTGCATCTTAAATGAGAGCTTTTTAATATACACATTATTGTTACTAATGTTTTACCTTGTTCAGAAGAATTTTTGCGAAATTTTAAAGTTTTGTTTAATATCGGTTCAACAAACATGAAGTTTGTGATTCCCTAAAAAATTAAAAATTTAAGTTAATTTTACAAATATGCTTGAATTTGCACAAAGTTATGCGAAATTGATTGAGTTTTGATTGATTTATGAAATTGTTTAGGGTGAATATTAAAACATTTTTTTAGGAAATTACTGATGTTTTTCAAAAAAAAAATTGCCTCAGGAGGCCATGTTTTGGTATTTAGGCATAATCTTTAATTCTAGACAACTTGTCTTAATAACCTTTTAATACATTTCTGAAATAAGGGTACTTTACTCTTGTACAATTTTTATATTTTTTGACCTACCCTGTATGCTGTTTGACTTGCAACCATTGTAAGTGGGCCTAATATGATTATCGAACATGCACCAACTTTCGGGAATATTTGTATTTTCGTTGTGGTGCAATTAATAAAAAAATTCCATATGTTGCACACTTAAATGAACACACTGTAAATATTTTATTTTTGTTATTTTTGTGAGGAACATAATTTTTTTCTGATATTGCCTTATTGAAGTTCTATTGTTATAGTAGGCACCTAAAACCGCCTAAAGGAGTACATACCCCTTCGCAAATGGATATGACCGCGCCTGGTGGGGATTGCATTTGAAATTACAAAGCTGGGGACGAGGGGGGAACACTAGATTAAACTAAATAATATGATAAAAGTTCCTCCTCCTTATATGATTCGACGTAATTCTTGTACTTTTTTTTGTTCTTCAAATTCAATAGATTTTAAGATGGTTCGTTTTTTGAAATAATGTAAGCCATGTATATTTTTGCCGTTTACGAGACCCCAATGTACAAAGAAACTTCTGTCAAAGTTTACAGAATTTTAATTCTGTAAACTTTGCTTCTGTAGCCAGATATAAGTATAAATATATGGTGTGTTCTGTGTTATGTAAGTGACAAAATTAATAATGTAACTGCCACATGCAATAACCCGACAATGAGAATATTTTTTTCCTGATTTCAGGGAAAAATACGTATTGTTAATAATATAACATTTACTATGAAAATAATAATAACAATAAAGTTTATTTACAAAAAAGAATTTACAGAATAATATCTAATACCAAATAAAAAATAAATCTCATAAATTAATAAACATAAAAAACCGGATTAAAATCGGATGAATAATAAAAATTTTACGACGATTGGAATCACTGGGTTATCGAACGTAAATTACTGGAAATGTCCAACTCCGCGGCCAACAGTCAGAACCCGTTTACGACGCGACGCCGCAGCACCACTTTTGCACACCCGAAATCACAGAATCCGAAATTCGAAAATCACCGCCGGCGATCAGCCGTTGCCCCCCTGCTTGGCCTTCCACGCCTCCATGGCGATGTCCTTGAGCTGGAGCGTCATGGACGGCCCCGTCTCCAGCAGCATCCGGTGGAAGTGGCCGTCCGGCACCTGCAGCAGCTGGTGCGGGTGGTCGAACTCCAGCATCTCGCCGAAGCTCATCACCATCACCTTGTCCGAGTCCATGATGGTGTTCAGCCTGTGGGCGATGGTCAGCACGGTGCACTCGGCGAACTTCTGGCGGATGGTCGTCTGGATGAGACCGTCGGTCCTAGAAGAAACGTCTTAAATGGCCAACGGATGGTTTCAACTCGCTGCAAATTGCAAATTCTTTGTGTTGAGAAAATAGAGCGAAAAAACCACAACCTAGTTCGATAAAGCCTGGGTCTCAGAAAAACTGGTATCGTTTGCGATTACTACGAGGAGACAATGTAGTGTGTCTCTGCGAGTGAATAGACTAGAATAGACTAGAATAGTTTTTTTAATATCCTTGTTATCGGCCTTGTTTTTGCTAAATTGAAAGATTTTTTAATGCTCCCTCTCCCATAAGTAGGCACATTTTACATACTCGCCAGCAGGCCCGTATATCCATCCGTATTTAAAAAATTCAAATGAAAACTTAAAAATCATTTTCTAAATGTACAAAACGATACAATTTAGCTGGCAATTTTTGTTGTTGATGCATATCAAAGTTTATAGAACAAATATTTGTATATTCCATGTAGCTTTACGTATGTTTAATGTAGCCATCTAGCTAAAATAAACTTGTTACTACTACTACTAGTTATCGAAGCGATTATTAGAAATAGCAGAAAAAAGAAACTAAGCCAAAGTGCCAAAGAGTTCCTCAAATAGACCGATCGCTACTGGGTTTGTGACCCTGGGGGTTTGTTTCACGCCGTTAGATCTTTTGTTTATACCTGGGATCAACATTAGCCGTTGCTTCATCCAACACCAATATCCTGTTATTCCTAAGAATCGCTCTGGCTAGACAAATTAGTTGCCTTTGGCCCAAACTGAAGTTGCTTCCTCCTTCCCTCACCATGAAGTCCAGGCTTTCGCAAGCATCTTTAAGCTCAACCTTGAACAAACATTATTGATGTCCTGGACTGTTGACTGTTAACCAGCGATTCCTTACCTCTTCCAGTGCTTTCCAAATCAACGAATCTTCAAACTCTTGAAACGGGTCCAAGTTGTACCTCAACGTAGCTGAGAAAAGGACAGGTTCTTGAGGGATAATAGAAATCTTTTTTCTTAAATCTGTTAGACCAATAGTGTTTGTGTCAACACCATCGATGAGAATCTGTCCTTCAAGAGGTGTTAATCTGAACAAAGCTGAAATCAGTGAAGATTTTCCTGCTCCCGTTCGTCCAACTATTCCTACCTGAAAGAAAGGAGTTTAGATATATTTTTTCGGTAATGCAAAGAAAAGAAATTACTTTTTCTCCTGGCAATATAGTGAAGTTAAGATTTTTCAGAACTGGGGTCCCTGGAACGTACGTCAAGCACAAATTCTTAAATTGCACCAGCCCCTTGTTTGGCCAAGGAAGTTTTGGCATATTTTCTAAAAAAAGTGTCTTTATAAGCAATTCAAAACTTTCCAAACGCTTTATTTACCTTCTGGTGTATCGAATGGTCCTTCTGTTTCTAACTTCGTATATTGGAACACTCTTTCAGCACTCGTCAACTGGTTAACAACTTCAGCCGATTGCCTCATGCCGTTTTGCAACATACCAGTCAATATCAATGATTGAGATATGGCGAGACCAACTAAGCTACTGTTAATACCGATGTCGTCTAGAAATATTGTAAACAAGGCGATTGAAGTAAAGAATGAATGCAATCCCTCAAGAGTTTTGTAACCCAATGAAGTGTCTTTTAACGAAACTAGTATATTTAAATATGAAATGAAATTTGGCTCTTTTGCCCATTCGCAGAAGTGTACTTACAATCTATGGCAAGAGCAAATCCAAAAGTAACAAATGCAACGAAAATTACACAAATTATATCTAGCCAAAGTCCAAATGAGACCATACAGGTTATTGTAAGGTACCAAGCGGATGTGTGAATATTCTGAAAAATATACATAACATTATTTTGGTTTAATTTCACTTAGAGAATCTAACCTGATGTTCGTCAAAATCACGAATCAACGCCGTTTCAGCCTTTGAAGCACGGATAGTAGAAAGTCCATTTAAGGTAGAGTTTATATGAGAGAATACTGGAGATTTGGCTGTAGCAAAATACTAATTAGCACTGCGTATGAAAAGGAAAAAGAAAATACTTACTAACGCCTTCGATACGTTTTATGCCTTTAGCTGTTAATATATACCACTGTCGAAGTTTCAGAAACAAAGCCCCAAAAAGCACAATTAATATAAGCATGTAGTAATTTGAAATTGTGACGTTCACTAGAATACCAGCCATAACCAAAATAACCTGAAAGATTCATTTCAATTTTCAGCACACAAATTGGTGCATTGTTTTACCTGACAGGCTTCTATGATTGCCCTAGGCAATACATCATCAATAGCCCCCATATCTTTCGAAAACCTGTTTAAGACCCTGCCACTGGGATTGTTGTCAAAGAATTTCATTGGTGCCTTCAGCAGGCAATGAAACATTTTATGGTGCAAATTTCTGGAAGCGCTCATGGCCACTTTAAAGAACAGAATAGACCTAGCCAAAGTTAGGACTATAGCTGCTACGATAAAGGAAGTGTAAATGTAAATAGCAATGTTAGTTTTTAACAAGTTGTGAATGACACCATCTACTGATACTTCGTCGAAAATATCGCTGGATCTTGTCTTCATTTCTTGAGTGTAAGTATAGTACAGAGATTGGGAGTTGTTTTTGTCAATGCTGTTCACTTCGACATCTTCAAGCGGTACGACCCTTATTTCAGTGTCTTCGTCGGTTTCATTCGCTACCCTTAAGGCTTCCTGATTTGTCCAGTAAGCGACCCAAAAGTCAGCACCTGCGCATGCGGCTTGCGCAGCTATGAGTACCACAATAAGTGACACGATTTTGCACATGTTCCCAGCCGATTTCATGTATTGTGTGAAAGGAGATCCGTCTGATTCCAAGGTTTCTTCATTTTGGTCGTCTTCGTTTTTGATACTCATAGATATGAGGGAATCTGTGACACTTAAGACAGACGCTCGTTTTTGGTTGAGCGTGCCAAAGAGGTCTCCACCGTCACCCGTCATTACTTCGTGTTTCTCTTTGATATCTTTCTCGTCGGTTGTTTCGTCTGCGACCGCTAACATTTTAGTGAAATCCATTTCGTTCTTCGATAACTCTTCGAAGCTCCCGATGGCTTCAATATTACCCTAAAAATATATCAGAAATAAACAATTTTTGTTTTTATTATTTATCACAGGTCGCAGGATGTGACTCATAGCCTTTTTTATGTTTACCCTTGTTAGACCACCATTATCATAAAGATATGTAAAATACCTATATATTTTATTTATTTTAATATACTTGTCTAGCTATTTTATGGTAGATTCGTAGGCCACCTTAATTTTTGGCGCCATCTATATCCGATATTCAATATTGCTTTCTTATAAATATGACACTCTCACATATAGGCTCAAATTTTGTGGGGCAATGTTTTCAAAACCGTGCACTTAATGCCTCAAATTAGATTAGATAAGTTACGAGTTTGTGTTCATATTTTTTATTTAAGCTCGGTATTTCAAAATGCATTAGAGTTTTTTTAGAGATGCCAAGCTTAAATTGAACAAAAAAAATCCCAACACACAAAATAAGTTTAGTGTCCGGCTAAGGCGAGTGACACGTCACTGCCACACACGACCCACTAATTCTCACAATTCCTTCATACAGATTTAAACATTTGGTTTAATTATTACCTCGTTAAGAACAATGATAAGATCTGCCTGCTTCAAGTACTGCAACTGATGTGTAACCAAAATTCTTGTTTTATCACTTAAATAACTGACTATGCATTTTCTGAACAAGTGCTTTCCAACGTGGGTGTCGACTGCTGACAAAGGATCATCCAACAGATAAACATCAGCTTGTCGATAAACGGCTCTAGCGAGGTTTATCCTGGCTCTTTGACCACCACTCAGTGACACTCCCCTCTCACCCACTATGGTTTTGTCACCTACAATAAAGAGTTTGCTAGACGAGCAATTATGATTAATGTGTAACTCACCTTGAGGAAACTGTTCAAAATCTTTCTTCAGAGCGCAAACATCGACGACTTTTTTGTACAGTGCTTTATTATAGTCTTTCCCAAAGATAATGTTGTTCCTTACTGTTGACTGGAAAAGCCACGCCTCTTGAGATGAATACGAGATTTCTCCACCTAGCTGAACTCTACCAACTGAAGGCACTAGCTCTCCGAGAAGTAGCTATAAGTAATAACTTGTTTGACAATATATGTATACTAATTACTTCTTAATTTCTACCTGTAATAAAGAACTTTTTCCTGCACCAACAGGTCCAACCACAGCACATAGCTTTCCTTGCGGAATGTGAATATTCAAATTCTTGAGAATAGGGGTGCCAGGCACCCATGCAGCTGTCATGTTTGAGATTTTTACTTCATGTTCTGGAAGAGGCTCAACCACAGACGCTTCGCGTTCATCTAACGCGAGGAAATCTTCAAGTCTCTTTATCGAGATCCATGTTTCAGCTCCGAGACTGATAGCCATGGGATAGTAGATAGCCATGGCCATTTGGAGCAAGTTGAAAAATTGTGCCATCGAGAAAACAACGTCCGCTGTGATATTGTTTCCGGTTAGAACAAACGTGATCACGGTGAGGAAGAGGGTTGTTCTTTCTATGAAGACCATGCAACTGAGGTAGATTCCTCTGAGGTAGGAAGACTTGGTAAGGACGTTGACTTCTAGTTTTCGGAGGTGGGCAATGACAGTTTCAAAAGGTTTTTCCCATGCGTACATTTTTATTACTTGGATGCCTTGGATTATTTCGTTCATTACTTTCACACGGGAGTCGGTTCTTTGAGCCATTTGAAAACGGTACTTTGATGTCAGTTTTGCAAGGAAGGCTACAAATTCACTATTGTTAAACACTCTTTTGAACAGCCAGATTATCTTTTTTCCTTTTAACTAAGAACAAGAACTAAGACCCTTTGATACTTGCCTTGAACTGGTAGTGTAAGAAGTGCCATGGATAAAACGCCACTTAAACAAGAAAGTCCCACTGCATCCCAAAGAAAGTATGTGATCAATGCTATTTGAAAAGGCATTATCCAGAGATAATGCAGAAAAACGCACACCATATCAAAACGGTTTACATCATTAGATAGTAAATTAACAACTTGACCAGCTGCTGTTTCTCCTAGAGATTTTTTGTTCAATTTCATTATCTAAAAAGGTACGACAGTTCAGTCAAAATATTGATTTGCCTTTTCGGTGCAATATAATATATGTACTTTTCTGTATATTAAAGTTGAAGACGCTATTCGAACCCTCATCCCAATGGCAGCCATACCAAATATGTTGTGGTGGTTAAAAAATATAACAACTGCTGAAATGGCAACCAATACCGTTGAGGAAACGTAAACTTTGACTCTATCCATTTCTTGTCCAGGCAAGAACTGTTTAATCAGGTACGATAAAACTAAAGGCTGAGGGCTCCTAAAATGTTCCAATTTTGATATGCGAAGAATCTATAATAATGTATATATATGTATATATATGTAACTTACCGAAGTCCTATGACCATTATAAAAACTAAGATTCCATAGAACATGTAGCCCCATATGAAGGTTTTGGTTATAACACGTAGTAGACTAGGTTTTTTGTTTTTTAATTTTGCCCTCTCCAGTTCTTTTTTCCAGTTTTTCTCAAGTCTATCGCCCAGCAATTCTGACCTGTCCGTTTCTTGTGTTTTGTATAAGTCGGATACCACCAGACTTCTGCGAATGCCTTTGTAGAAGAGACTAAACATCCATCTGAAAATAATATAAGAATATTTATAGTATAATATTAAGTAACATTACATAACGTATGAAATTAATTTAGTTTTAACCAAAACTAACTGTTAGTTGGTTGGGTGGGTTGGGATAGGTAGAGCAATCGTCAGCTTTTGTTTCTATGGGGAACATGCTGAACATGCTGTGAAATTATGGTAGATACAAAAAATATATCAAAAAGCACAAATGGGAAAAAATGTTTTGAAAATTATTTCCGAGAATACCCATATCTCGACCATTGAATATTTGGGCTACATTTTCTTTAGCTTTTGATAACATGCATGGTATGTTACAAATTTTGGTTGAATATCTTTATTGGTTGAAAAAATATAAAATAAAACTGATCGACCTGTAAATGAACGATATATCAAAATAATGATGCAGTAGGTACCTATGTTTGCATGAGTTTTAAAGTAACTGAACTGGAACCTGAGACTTGATGATTTGTATAAAAATCAAATGTGAAATTATATCATATCTAGAGATTCCTATATAAAAATAGATAATAGTCTAAACACTGATAATGACAAATTTAAGGTACTTTTATAAATAGGTATGAAAGGATTAAAAACTTGATTATTCTATAGCCTGTCAACTGCGGAAACGCGTTTTTTGTACATATTTTATTTAATTTCTCGTGAAGTTACATATATTCCGCCTCTTTCAAGCTTAAATATGCTAGGACAAAATACACAATTTCCAGAACGGATCCACTTCAAATAATGCTTTAATATTTTGTTGTGATCATACGGTTGAAAACACAAGAAAATCTCTCATTAAGTAACTTATATAAAAGTCAGTTTTGAAAAAATGTTCGCCCTTTTGGCAGAGCTCTCCTCTCTCAGTGGAAAAGCAGCTTCCATTTTCACAAACCACACTAACACACCGTGTTAGTTCACGAAAATGTGAATCTTATCAATTAGCTATTCATTTTAGTGGCGTCTACTTACTATGTTTGAATAAGTTGTAAAAATTTTATCTTTACTAAAGCCTCCTAATTTACAGTATTTGCTATTACATGACGAAATATTTGACAATAGAAAGTGCCTTTTCATCAAACGCAATGCTGAGTTATGTCTAAGGAGTTTGCATTGTTTTTGTTGTTATATTTGACCTATTGATAGTAAAATTACTATTTATACTGTGTATACTTACTAAGATGGATCAAAATCATTGTCAACAAATGACTTGGAACTTTCAGTGAAGATGATTTTTCTAAATTAATCTCTTTCGGGTAAATTTTCTTAACATGTGGGTCAACGGCATGATACTATTCTTAGTTCTATAGGCTATCCAAGTTGCAGCGTCAGTAGATATAAACAAAATCACATGAACGCTTTGCGATCAATTACCAGGGTTTGACTAATATGAGATTCCAAGTGGCTTGTAATTCTGAACTAATTCTTGCAATTCTGAACTAATTCTTTTAGAAGTTTATAAATTCCTTTAAATTAAGTAGCAAAATAAATTTACAGAATATACTGCTCGCGATCCGATCTAAAATATGCAGGAAATTCGACTGAGGGAAGAGCCGGCCCTGCATTCCGCTCGCTGCGCAAACACTTGAGATTTTACGACGGCCAGACCAATAAGAGAATAGGTCACATCGCGACCACATGATTGCCAGTGTTTTGAATCCCTGCCTCTGTAACTTGGATATAGTTGGTATATATCATGGGTCAACGGTAGCAAAGTGGGTAAGGCAGTGTAGTGCAGGAAGTGGTTATAAATACTAGTATCACAGTATGTTGTAGCACAGATAATAGCAAATAATTGATATACATTGGTACACAAACAGTTGCATTTTACTGCGTTAACAAGATTGAGTAAGATAAATAGATTCAGAAAGGACTTAGTTTTGTATAAATAAACCGTTCCGCGTGCTACCTACAAGCCGTCTGGCTGAGACAAAGCATATATTTTGATACTATAGAGTGACGTCAGGACAAGTCTTGCTTGCAGTCTTCAACTCACTGCGATGGCCCGGTATCACATGCAATAAGCGGCCTGTGAATGTTTGCATTATTTATTTCATGTCAGAATTAAATATATCTTATGTCTTATTAATAATGTCATCAAAATAGATATTAACAATATTATGGTGTAATATTTCGTTCATTCAATAATACATAGTATGTTTCCTATGGCATAAACAGAAGCAAAAACGAACCATACGTAGGTATTAAAAACCTTTGAAATTTATACGGGTGATTTCTGCTGGTAAGTCTGGTATTTTCACCAGCAGCAGAGCGTGGTAAATTCTATGAAATAGATTGCGCCCCGTATATCACTGTGTTCCAAGTGAGTTCATTTATATTTTGCCAGGGTAGGTCGAGAACAGGCAATAAAATACGACACAAAACACTTTTCTTAACCATATTAAACCGAACCTGGCATTAGCAATAAAAAGAGATGAAGGAGACAGAGAAGATAGACTTTGTAGTAAAAACAAGTGACTGCATGCTCGCCTGATATAATATCACCAATACTTGCATGGGTTACACTGTTCGACGGCTGGCCACTTGTGCAGCGAAATGCGGTGGATAGGCGTGCCATAATTTCACAGATCTTATAGGATATACTTGGGTAAATAGTTATAATCGATATGGCTTTTTAGAGACCTTTTGACAATATTATATGGTGCATTAACCTTTTTGTTGTGTTTGACGACAATCGTAAAAAACCTTAAAAGTAAAATATTATGTTACTTGTAGAATATGTATATTTTTGAAAACTGCGTTACGCTTATGTTTTATATTCTTTTTGTGGCGCCAACTAGAGTTTTTTTAGAAATATATACCAAATGACATTGAATTTTAATTGGGTTTTTCCAGGGACTCTTTAAAATAAGGGGACCCAGCATTATAGTTTCCAAAGTGAGGCCCATTCTTTCCTCATTCTAATAGTATGAGTGATGCCAAGTATGCCATTTTATTGGAGAATCTATGAATATAACAGGTACTTTGATTGTTAGTAAAAATTAATAATGGTTTCCATGATTTCTAAAAATTAGACTTGACAATGTTGTGTCTACAATTACAGAATATGGCAACTGTCAAATGAAACAAATTTATTGTATAGTTGAAATTCTTTAATTGTCACATCTGAGTATCTGGAAGTTAGAAAACTTAAAAATTGTGAATTATGATGGGAAATTTTTTGCGTCCTTTAGAATATATGGCACTATTTATCACATAAAACCTGATGGCAGTTGGACACTAACATATAACATAACCTTGTACCAGCCCACTTATGTGGTCTCCTTGGAGTTTACAGAAAACAAACTTCCCCTCAAGGCTTCACTTTTCCTATGTGATAGACTGTGACATGCTGGGTCCCCTTATTTTAAAGAGTCCCTGGGTTTTTCGCCACTAAACTGGTTAAAAGGCAACTTTTTCAAGTTGCCTGGAAAATTAATAAATTCTTAACAGTAAATGAAAAATGAACTAAACTTTGAACTTGTAACTCAAAAAATATCTTGAACAAATTTGTTTCCTGAGCTTTCGATATATTCCTCCTTTCTCAAAGATCATGTCACGAAAGGAGGAAGATATATTCTCCGAAAGCTCAGGAAACAAATTTGTTGAAGATATTTTTGAGTTACAAGTTCAAAGTTTAGTTCATTTACTGTTAAGGATTTATTAATTTTCCAGGCAACTTGAAAAAGTTGTCTTTTTAACCAGTTTGGTGGCGAAAAACCCTAATTAAAATTCAATTGATCTGTTTACGCCACAAATAAATTTTAGAAAATACTATACCAAATAGTAACGATCAGACTAAAAAAAGAAAAGATATTGAAAATTGAATTGAAACAAGGTGGCGATGTTCGTAGCGTCGCCAAAGTATTTGGGCTGCATGTTTTTCTGCCTTCGATTGACCTTGGTTCGAATGGCGGTAGAGGCAGACTGCGTGCACATGTTTTTATAGACAAACCTCGCTGATGGCCAAAGAGTGCTGGACAAATTGTGGATTCACGGTATTGCTCCTTAATAGCTTTATCTGTGTGATTTACTAATTAAAGCAAGGCATTCACATGAAAATAATTATAAAGCAGATAGAGCAAGCAAGCAAATATTATCTCTGGAATTCCAAAATAACTTTGCATTCAAAACAACTGGTCTGCACTGGACGACCACACTTAAGTTCCTTTTCTAAACTGAAAAGATAATTATTGAGGTTTAAATGTTAATTTTCTTAATGCTATGGGCAACGTCCAATAATTAGTCTAATAATTAAGAGCTGGATACATACCAGGGACTCTTTAAAATAAGGGGACCTAGCATGTCACTATCACATAGGAAAAGTGAAGTCTTGAGGGGAAGTTTGTTTTCTGTAGACTCCAAGGAGACAACAAGGGGCTGGTACAAGGTTATGTTAAATTTCAGTGTCCAACTGCCATCAGGTTTTATGTGCCATGCCAGTGCCATATATTCAAAAGGAGGCAAAATATTTCCCATCATAATTCACAATTTTTAAGTTTTCTAACTTCTAGATTCCCAGGTGTGTCAATTAAAGGTAATGCGGTCATAATAAATTTGTTTCATTTGACAGTTGCCATATTCTGCACTTGTAGACAAAACATTGTCAAGTCTAATTTTTAGAAATCATGGAAACCATTATTAATTTTTACTAACAATCAAAGTACCTGTTATATTCATAGATTCTCCAATAAAATGGCATACTTGGCATCACTGATACCATTAGAATGATGAAAGAATAAGCCTCACTTTGGAAAGTATAATGCTGGGTCCCCTTACTTTAAAGAGTCCCTGATACATACGCTGGCACATTACTCGGTTCAGTCGAAATTTTACCGAATGATAAAACTTCGATTCTTGCCGACAAACTGAATGCCTACCCATCAGAACGCGGTCTGGAAGCATAAGTACAGGGTCTTCAAGCGAAAACTCGGACCCACCTATTACTTATCTAATTTTTGCAGATAGAAAACCATTTTTATTTTGTATTTCTCTCTGAAATTATAAATCTAGGTTCTTTAGTTTTTGTACGATTTTCAGACATTTGTATCTTCTGGTTATTCTGTATACCTTAGAAGAAACAATTTATTATTATGCCGATATCATTTTTATTTTGCAAACAAAAGCTTTTATGCAGAATAATTTTTTGCAAAAATATAAAAAAGTTACTCTCTCAATCCGAGAACAAACTGAACATAGTATGCTTCCAGACCACAAAGCTTTCACTTAAATTTTATGTGAACTACATCTTGGCGTTTTCAAGTTCAAGTTATATTACCCATTGACCTAAATATAATATTGTAACAATAAAATGCCATGATGAAAAACAGAGGCAGTAACTAAAGTAAAGTCAAGTTATCATCGATAACGTTCAAGACAAGGGTGAACTGCTCGAGCATTACGAGTATTTTGGAAACATTTTTTAAAGCTTCAAAAATTATTACTATTTTATTCTGATAAATAGATGATTAACTTGTGGCCTCACATGCGTCTAAAATATTTCTTACCACTCGGCGGAATTAGAAAATAGTCGCTCTTAGTTTGATGGCATGTAGAAAAAAATGCAAACACTAATTATGCGTTATCATCAGTGTGCACTGTGCAGGTATTGACACAGATATTGACATGACGATATTTTAGAACAATGAACATTGTCCAGAACCTGGTTATAACTTTTGATATGCGTGGGTATCTATATTAAGTGAGTAGGTAATTGATTTACACATTAGATATAAATTTAATACTTTTGCGAACACACCTGGCGTGTAAGATACACTTGGCATTTCAGATTTAAAAGTGGTCCACTTCACATTTTAACAAAGGGAATGAGTGCAAACTAAAGAAATTCTAAAGTCTAACAGATCAACAGTTTCTAAAATACTAAGTCATTGTTATTTTTCTTAATATGCCCAAAATATTATGATAATTATTTGAATATTGTTTTTGAATAGGATGATAATTCAAATGTTTATTTATGTATAAAAGATTTTGTTGGTTATAAACCAAATGTCAAATATACAATAGACAGGTCAGTATTTCTTCAGTAAAGAATTTTTTATCATACCAAAACATCCAAACTGTCAAATATGGAGAGGTTTGAAAATTGTGGCCATTACAAATGCCTAAATACAAAATAATAAATGATGTTTAGTGGCATCGGGTAAAGGATATTAATTGAAAAAATTGCACTCCAACCGGGACTCTAAACATAATCTATTATTTATAATTATTACAGGTACTAAAAATCTTTCTACACTAAATACAAATTTTTTAACTAATTAACATTTCATTGTGTTTTTTTCTGTAGAAGCTTTTTTAGATAAGTGGCCATTAACTATAGTTAGGTACTTTCTCAAAAAGTGAGTTTTCCTTTTTTTTTGACCTTACCTACTTACAATTCCAAAATTTTCATCAGATTTAGGGTAAAAACATTGTACAGACCTTTACATTATTTGACGCTGTAGTGAAAAAAACATTGCATAACATGGCTTTTTTAAACCAGATAATATCCGTTTGATTTAATAAACATATAAGCAAACTAATCGCTACATTAAATTGTAGAACAGTTAAAATTAAAAAAAAAACGCTGCTTTTGGACTACAAAGTATCGGCATTCAAATTATAAACGTATTGTAACTCAATAAAACTTCGCATAAAAGGTTTTTCAATGTAAAAATATTGTAAGTAGCCTTATAGTCGAACTAGAGCACACTCGAATTGCGCCCAGATTTGGAACAGGTATAAAATGTCAATGTAAGTTTAGAAAATATCGGGTTGTGAAATCAACAGAAGAAATAGTGTGGAGGTGTACTAAAAAAATTGCGTGGCAAGTGTATAAACATTGAATTCAGTTTTTTCGAGAAAATGTGGTGAGTAGGTACAGTACGCCAGAAAGTAGGTAAATAATTCGGTGAAGAGAAAAGACCAAGAAGAGCTTACAACAAAGCACAAAGCCCGCGAAATTAATTCGTTATGAAATGAATGTACAAAAAGATCCCTTGAAGTTATTTTCTGTGACTGATATGAAATATATTCGCAATAATACCGATTTCAGTTAGTGACGAAGTTGCCAAAATCAACCAAAGAAATACAAGAATTTTTGAATATTACAGATGTAAAAACAACGAGAAATGAGCAGTATGTGCAATGATTTCACGGAAAATATCGTTGTTTTTTCTTGAGAGGAAAACTTACAATTATTATTTATGTGTCAGCAGAATATAATATTATACATGGATAGAATTTTTCAATATTGCACAAAGTTTTTTGGTCAGCTGTTTACAATTCACGTATCACGTATATACAATGGATTTTTATGTGCCGGTAATATTCTGTTTACTAAAAGCAAATCAAAAGAATACATACAAGAAGCTATTTCAATAATTATTGTTAATAGAAAAATGTAAACTACTAGATTACCTATACCTTAAATAATCCGAGCACCGTAATAGCTAATACATTTTGAAATTTCTGTACTAGTTTTTCTAGGAGACTTAAGAATTAGTGGATGCCGTTTTCATTTTGCTCATGGTAATATTTACTCGTATATTTATATACGAGTATTTTCAAAAATACCAATTTTATCATACTCTAATTTTTTACAGATGGCGCAAACTACAGCAATTGGGACTTACGAACGAGTACAAAGATAGAAAATCAGAAATTTTAAAATGGCTAAGGCATATAGGCAACAATTTATAGAAGAAAAAATCATACAGTTATCACAATACAATTTTATAAAATATGTTTCATACAAATTTGGTAACATTGCAATTTCCTAAAATGTAAATAACATACTTATTGTACAATATCAAAATGATTTTCCACATTAATGAGCCTGGGCACAATTCGAGTGATATTTTTTCGGACCTTCTACAGGTATAGAAAATTGGGTGCCCAGTTCCAGTGTTGGATCAAAAATTTTGGGGAGATATATCGAAATTAGATATTTTTATATAAAAATATCCCGTAACTAGACCCAAAAAAATGGAAAAACTGAAAATCTCAAAAATGCCACAATGTTTTTGCATGCGAATAAGGAAATATGAAAATATTAAGTCTTTACTTACAGGAAAAATAATTTTGATATGAAGTTCGTGCCGGGCCGAGGATTTTTCTTGGTTAACTCAATATTGGTATTCATTTTTTTTCCTATCACTATACCGTAACAGACTGCCCCGAACACGTCTATTAAAAGAAACAATATCGCAGTTCCCTGAGATGTTTACTTCAATTTAGAATTTTAGTACCCTGCTACAGCTCCATCTACACTCGATATGATAAAGATATTTATTAAGTGTGTAAGTATTGTTTTCGTTTTTCTATAGATTACCTATTTACTATACATAATAACTAGAATATAGTAAATATCATTGATATTCCATTTGAAAAGATACGTTTGTGCACAAAATAGATATTTTCTTCTATACTGCCCTCCTATCATCAATTTCTACGGGTTTATCATGGTTGCATTATTATAGACTTAGGTACTTCAAAAGAAAACTAGCTTTTAAATATTTTTCTTATATTTATGTCCATTTCCTGTAAGCGCAAAATTTTACAAAAAAAACTATCACGCTATTCATGCTATGCCATGTTTTTAATAAGCAAATTCTCTACTTATTTACTTATTTTTAAAATTTAAAAGCCTTGTGTATTATTTAGAGAATGATCGAAAATATTGTCTGTATCTACCGTCACGAAAATGCATGTTTGTGCTTGCTATAAATTTTTTTTTCTATGTACGAAACAAAACAGACATATTAATCTACTTGCATGCAGTTCCTTGATTTGGTTTCAGTGATTGCACCCAATGCTGCTCAGAAAAGACAGGTGTCAGCGTCGTATAGCTAGTTTTATTACCAAGGAGGTAATTGTATTATTCCCTCCCATGGATTATTTTATACCCGCCGAGAAACGAAGGGTATTAAAATCATAGGGAGGGTATAAGACTTTCCTCCAATGTAATAATTAAAATTACTTGTCATTCTATGACAAAAGAAATCAAAGTAGCTTATAGTTACTATGACAACAGGGAGAAAATTACTTATTGTATATAATATATAAAGTTATTTAATCAGTTTTTATGGATACACTGTGTTTAAGCTAAGCAATTTTAGTCCTCAATTTTTACCTATTTTGAGGTGGATAAAATTATGTATCCGGGGTCTTTCTTAGGAGGGCAGTATATTGATAGATACCTATTTATTCGTAGGTACCACAGACCAAGGTCCTTGGTAGGTACCCATTATTATTACTATCCAATATTTCCAAAATTGATTCAATTTTGATTCTGTTTCTGTTCACGTATCCAGACTCTTAATAAGCATATGTTCGTTTAAATAATTTTGAGTAAACACTTATAGATAAATTAATAATGTGTGAGGAGATAATAATTCAATTATTATTTTAAAATGGAATGTATTTTATATAAAATTTCTTATAAAACTCCACAAATTTTGTCCTTGTATCTCATTATGAAATTGTATTATGTACCAGTAAAAATAATCGAAAATATGCATTAAAGAAATATACTTAGTGGATTTCGGTTTTGTTCCTCGGTATTGTTTAAGATATTAATATTTTGTAAGTATTTTCTCAAATGACTCATCAGTTGTCATATACTGATCTTTATAAAAACAATAATTAATTTGCAAAATTGAGAGAACTGCAGTTTTACACGAAAACTAAGGGTATTTTTAAGTTGCTAAATTAAACGAAATTCATGAGAAATATACCTCATAAATCTAAAACCAAATTTGCAAACATTTACTTTGTTACCTTGGTGCTTGAGACTTTAGTGCCGATTTAAAAAATATACAGGGTGTCCCGTTAATAATGGTGCACAAAGCAACTTCATAGGTATATTTTGGGGATGGAGGAAAATCTAATATGTCAATTTCTACGTATCTCACAGAGGGCGCCACTTACGCTGTTTTTAGATCGTGCTTTTCCTTGTTACTTTTTTGAGGATATCTTTTTGGTCTTGCAGCTTCATCATTTTAGTGGACACTCAATAGATGTTATGACTTCATATACCTATACCGTTTTGACTTCCGATTTCAGAAATAATCTTACATGGGAAACGTCGTGTCTTCCGATTTCGGAAGTTACAACGTTATCTTGATAAGCACAGCACCAGCAGTCTCTCGCCGAAAAAAGGGGTGGAAGTCATAACGCCATGCGAGTATATACCATACATAGTTTTTTCTTAGAAATGTGTTCTTTCTGGAGCTTTCACATCAAAATATTATTAAGGAAACTTGATCGTCGTGAAAAAATAAAATTTTGACGTGAAAGCTCCAGAAAGGACACTTTTCTAAGAAAAAAGTGGGAGATAAATCTAAAAATCAAAGTAGGCCTAGACTTTTGAAATTTTGCGAATCCACTTAGTTTTTCATTCTGAACAAGTTTTCTTAATAAGATTTTGGCCTAAAAAAATCCCTAATGGGGTTTCTTGAAAATTTGCTATTTTAAAAAGTCATAGCAGGCCATGAAATAATTACCCCATCCAAATACCACCGCCTATGAGATACTTTCCCTTGGGACTACAAATAAAAAAATAGAAACCATCTGTTTTTCTTGAGCTTCAAATATTTCTGAGGTGTCCAGTATCAAATTGGGACACACTGTAGGAAAAAATGTCATAAAAATGATGATGAGTATTCGCCCTTAAAATATGGTTGTATTTCCACAATAGCCCAAATTTGTATACAACATGTTGATTCAGTAGACAAATTACACGCAAAAGTTTTATTTTCGAAAAAATGTACATCAAAAGTGCAAAATTGAAAGTTTCAAGCTCGAATATTTTCCAAACGCTCGAAACAAACATATTAAATTAAATTTTCAATAAAATTATTCTTAATTTTTATTATATCTATACTTTTATTGATAATATTTTTAAATAAAAACATAAGTTTGGTTTGTCACCGCTTTTCTGTATAAAACTAAATAAACGCTGAAAAAAGCTTGTTTTGGCTTCTACAACATTTATCTGAAACTTTTTTCCTCACCTCAAAAATATAGAAAATTAGGGGGAGGGGTGTAAAAATGTATTATACTGACAGTACACGTTTTATCAACTTTTTGTTTATGCAGTTTATAAAATTCATGTGATTCAGTTTTGATAAAGTATCATCATAGGAGACGTAGTAATTATTGTTATTGTTAAAAAATATATAGTGGAAAAATAATATTGTTTTCTGAAGAGACAGTAAAAAAATAGCTAGCCTCAAATACAGGAACATTATTTTACCTTGAATTATACGGACAGTGGTTAATTTTATGAAATTTCGAATTTTGTATTAAACTGAATTTTAAAAATAAAGTTCATGAAATTCCCAAACATTATTTACTAATTATTTATTTGGTTTATTTTTGAATTATTTATCAATATGAAAATTATAATAAATAACTTTTTAAACATTGATATCTTAGTCATAAATAACTACATAATAAAATTATTCGATGGATACAAATAAGTATCTCACTCGCACCTACTTGGATGTTGGATGTAGGTATATTGCGTCGTGGTCGTACCTACATCTACCCTATATGTTTGTCTGGCCAGGGGTTAGAACTGTCGAAACTGTCTGGCTACTCAGGAAACATCGTCTAATAGTTACCCAAGTAACATGTATAAAATTCAGCTTCTATACTATGACGTAAGTACAAATACAATTTATTAAAAATTAAGGGTGTCTGGCAAGGGGTTGCCACGATATTAAGTGTCTGGCAATGGATGATGTGATTTCTAATTTTATTCCGAAAATATAAGAAAATTACACTTAATTATTTGATGAATTTACATTGGTATTTTAGACACTGCTACCTGTTACCTGCCAAAGCCACGATGACCCAAACTTCATAGTAGTAGCCCATCGTTCTTACCTGTGTTGGAAGCATGCGCTGACAAACTTTCAGCTTTTATAAAATAAGGAAGGTCTGGCATTCACGGACTCTTACTTCTTAGACTATTACATCGACCCCTTGATATTGATTGAAATTGAAATTTTATCAAATGGTCTGGAAATTTTCAAAAATCAAACACCGTTGAACTGACAATTCAAAGAATTTTCACATCACATATTGTGGTGCTGAAATGCAACTGTAATGTTTGAAAAATATTTTATTTTATTACTAAACATTTTGACATTTCTTACAAAAAAATAATTTCATACATACATTTTCAAAAATAAAGTTTATATTTTTAAGTATATAATCTCTGCTGCAAAAAGTCTAATAAAATAGATCAATTCTCAACTCTTTCACAACTTCTAAGTACCTATGAACGCTATTACAAAGTCTTCATTTACATTTACAATCACTTTCTCTATATCTAGACACAAAAAGTAATCTAAACCTAATAAACATTTCAAAAAATCCAGTTATGGATAACTCCATAATTTCCTAAATATTAATACTAGACTAGACAATATTTACACAATTCGATTCAGTTATTGATATTTTTCCTAAATTTCAACTGCAATAATTACCTAGAGTAAGTTGTAACTGTAGTAAAAATATAGTTTGTATCACAACAAAAAGGTTTAAAAAAAATTCGCTATTTCTTCACTCAATAAAAATACTTAATAATAAGCGTATTTTCGCAAGCAAAACCCTACAAAAACTTTTTAGGTTTATGCAAAACCTGTGTGAGGCGGGGTATCAGAGAGGAGGCAACGGTGACGATCTGAACCTTTGTGCGAGGTCAAAATCGCTTTGAATGAATAAGAGTTTAAAACAGTTTTCCGAAAACGTCCGTTTACGTTATATATGAAAAATTTTTTTGACCGTCATAGTTAAATCAAACAAAACTTACCTATACCGAAACTTATGGCTTGCGAAAATACGGCTATCAATTTAACGATCTAGGTACCAAATCAAAATAAACCTCTACTCAGTTAAAAATAGTACTAGGAAGGGGCAACTATTCTTGTATCTCTGATAAGGCACTAAGTACTCTCTTTCTTATATATAAGTATAACTTTGTTTTAACTTAAACATAATTTTTTAAATTAAACTTTGTAGGCACCTTCATTGCACCATTTTACATATAAAAATAGTTTTAAAATGAGATAAAGTTAGGAACTTTTCATTTCTTAATTATCTAAAATGTTATAAGAATGTAAATTAATAAATATAAACTGCCAACCAGTTTATGGAGCATACTAGCTTGTGAAATCTACAGAAGTGGGTACACAACAATAATTAATGTTTTTTTTTTATTTTACATATTACTGTAATTTCTTGATTCTAATTTTAATAAGTAGTTTTTATCTCAAAAATGTCCTAAGATGATAGTAAAACTAAAAAACTGGCTTCACAGATTCTTTAGATTGCTGCCAATCTAAACTAATTTTACGGGTCTATTAAATAATGTTTTACCATTTTTAACAACAACATTTAATCTCATAGTTAAAATCAAAATTGCCGAGAATTGTTAGAAATTTCGATTTTGACAATACAATTTCGGGAAGGCATATTGTGAATTGTTGCATACGTATGTTATGGAGAGTGTTTCTTTTCAGCTAGATAGGTACTTAAAACTTCATAAAACCTTACCAATTGATTGATCAATCCATCGAATTGTGAAGCTATTTTAAAATTTCAAGAATATATTCGCTAATTATCGTAGAATAAATTTTGAAATTCTTGCTTCATATAAAAAAATCCGTGTACGCCACTGAATTCTACGTGAAAAAATCTAGAGGGTCCAAGTAAATCTAAATTTTAAAAATCACCTTGTATCTCAAAAACTAAAGAGGCCGTGAAAATTCTGTTTACAGGGCCTTTCTTTCCGTAAAAAAGTAGCCCAGTGTCCCGAAAACTGCAACTTGCTATCCCTAAAAATAACTGAGATACCTCAGACAAATAAATAAACATAGACTAATAATACAATACAATACAGATTCTGCCAAGATAAAAAATGTTTAGTAACATTATTTCTCTGAGTTAGTAACAGAAATCTAAAACAAAACAATGCAATGATTGCACCATTGCCAAACTGCTTCATAAATTTATCTTGTACTTACGAAATAAATGTATATCCAACGTAAAAAATATCAATGTGGTACAATTAGTTGGTATCCAAAATCTAAATATTAGTAACAATTTCATTTAACAATAAATTTTACTGATTTTGTTAATTTACTGATCCTGCTTGGTCTATAAATAATATCCTTAATAAATTGCTTATTCTGACTAACGTGGCAACGTTGCACGAGCTCTTTGGGTTCGATGCGCATTTGCTTTATTATGCCCCAATAGCTGATCCAAAGTTCGTTGAGATTTCGCCGGTTTGTGTTGATGTGTTTCGAGTGTCAGGTTTTGCGTTATTCTTTTTTTTTTGGAGGAGATTTTGGGGTTATTGGACAAAAGGCATATAGTTAAGTTAGTAATTAGTGAATTAGTGTAGTTTTAAGAACGATTGGATTGGTTGGATTTGTGGCATAGGAAACGTAACCTCTACTTATCATAATGATGCAGGCAAATTTGTTGTTTTTGTTTTGAGTAGGGTAGGCATTTTTTATGTTGGCTGATTACAACGCAGTCTTTAGGTTAGTCTAAGTTTATTATTTGTCTGAGTAAGATACCCTGCAAAAGTATCGAAAATGGGACACCACGTACAGTTCAAATATTTAGATTTTCACTTAGTAGCTACCATTTTTCAATGTGCTATCAATTTACCACACAAGTACTTTCGCCAGTTAAACTCATTAATAAAAAAGTCACGATTTGTCTCAATGGTTACCGATACATTTCTCGCATTGGCCAGGTTTCCCCGCATTACCATTTGCCAGAATAATATTTTGGCACGAATTCTTTAAGTATAGCTGCCAAATTGTACCTAGTTCCTTTGGCACCACATGATTGCACTACCGCACTATCGCAAATAACACACCAAACCAGTCTCATTAACTGATAAACTCCTCGGGTACCGACTGCTGCCTCTGCAGGCTTTCTCTGGCCACCCTCTTGAGTTGCTCCGACATGGACCGTCCAGTTTCGGCCACCATCTTGGCGAAGGTGGAGTCGGGGTTCTGCAGCAGGTTGTAAGGCCTATCGAACTCCACCATGGTGCCGGACTCCATCACCAGCACCTTGTCGGAGTCCATGATGGTGTTGAGGCGGTGGGCCACCGTTAGGACGGTGCAGTCGGCAAACTTACGGCGGATGGTCTTCTGGATCAAGGCGTCAGTCCTGCAAAAAGATATGGAGGTGAAACAGGGGAAGGTTCAGTATCAATAACTACTACTTGTACTGATAGTGTCTAAAAATATTAACTAGAAATACTGTGTACTTACTGTGGATCCACATTTGCAGTAGCCTCGTCCAACATTAAAATCTTGTTGTTTCTAACGATCGCCCTGGCAAGACAAATGAGCTGTCTCTGTCCAACGCTATAGTTCGAACCTCTGTCCATAACTCTATTCTCTAACCTGTTGATCGTGTTGGTAGGATCCTTCAATTCGACCTCGTTCAGAGCTCTGTACAGAACTTCGTCGCTGTACTCATCAAACGGGTCCAGGTTGTACCTCAAGGTACCAGAGAACAACACCGGATCTTGGGGAATGATCGAGATTTTCGAGCGCAGCCTTTCCAGCTTCAGATCTTTGGTATCGATCGTGTCTATGGAGATGGTTCCTTCTACGTTGGCCAAACGGAAGAGCGCGGAGATCAGGGATGATTTGCCAGCACCAGTTCTTCCAACAATTCCAACCTAGAACAAAAGCAAAATAAAAATTTAGACAAAGAAGTTTTCTGAGCGAATGCTGGAGCATTGTAGGAGCTACTCACTTTCTCTCTTGGCTGAATCGTCAGCTTTAAGTCCCTCAAAACCAAAGGTCCAAGCTGATCATATTTTAGCCCCATATCATCAAAAATAATTTCGCCTTTATCTGGCCAATCCCTTGAAGGTTCTTTAGGCTTCGGTGGGTCGCTTTCCTTGGGCAATGTCCCGTATTCCAGCACTCTCTCAACTGACATCAGTTGGTTTGCTATCTCGGCGGATTGCCTCATACCCCACTGTACTATACCGGTCAACGCTGTTGCTTGAGTGATTGCTAGACCGACTTCGCCTCCGGATAAACCGAGGCTTTCTCCGAACGTTAAGAAGCTAAAGGTGATGATCCCGACGAAAATGAAACAGAGAATATCGGTGAAGAAGCCAAATGCCGAGCTGGCTGATATAAACATGAACCAAGCGCCAGTGTGTAAGTCTTGGTGTTTGTCAAATTCGTCTCTTAGTACATCTTCTGCTCTGTAGGCTCTGATTGTTGTCAAACCTTGAATAGTTGCATTTAAGTGAGTAAATACCGGGCTCCTCATCATGCCTTCAAGACGTTTGACATTTTTGGATGTCTTCAAGTACACGTGTCTTATCAAGATGAAGAAAACGCTTATAATAGCCACAAGAATCAAGAAATACGGGTTTACAACTGCTACTAGAACCAGGGATCCCACCATGGTTAATAAAATTTGACTTGCATCTAAAATAGCCTTAGGCAGAAGTTCGTCTATTGCACCAATATCTTTTGAAAACCTGTTCAACACTCTACCACTTGGATTTGTGTCAAAGAACCTCATAGTTGCCATGATTACGTTATAAAACATAGTATCGTGCAATTTTTGGGAACACAACATTGCTAATTTGTAGAATAACACAGACCTTGACAAAGCAAAACACCAAAGAGACAAAATAAGACCTCCGTAAATGTACAGACATGTTTCTGTGGACCAATCAACTAAAGCTGGACGGTAGTAATTTGTGACTACAACCTCATCACTCGATAAATTTGTGGTGGGTTGGGTATAGTTTCTAAATTCTTCAATAGTCACCCAGAAACTAACAAAGTAATCCACGGCACTAGCTGCTAACTGAGATAAAAGAAAAAGAAGTAATACAATTAAAAAGTAGCAGCAGTTACTGCCAGCCAACATGTACTTGAAGAAGATGGAACCACGGACTTTTCCTTTCGACGATTGTTCCTGCATGTCTTTGGCGGTTTTTTGGTTTTCTTCCTCTTCGCTGTCATCTAACTGGTCGTTGTTTTCTGCGAGAATGCTGTCAGGGATACTTAGTTCGCTCACAGAACTTAAATGTGACGATTTTGTACTTCGCAAGGACAATTTTCTGGATACTTTGTGTTCTAGTTGTTTCTGTTTTTCTTCTTCGTTTTCTTGCTCCAAGAGTTTGGCGTACAAATTGTCGCTGGCGGATAAGCTGGTGTAGGTTCCTTCATTTTCTATGGTTCCCTGAAAAAAAAAATTGTACTTAGATTGCAACAAACACACATAATTTTGTGTTTTATTTCTGTCAATTTGTTGTAGATTGTGTAGTAAACTTACATTGTTTAAGATCAGTATATGATCAGTATTCTTCAGCAGATGCACTTGGTGGGTTACTAATATCCTTGTTTTATATTTTAGGTATCCATTTATGCAGAGATCAAACAGATGTTTGGCCACATGAATATCTACTGCTGACAACGGATCATCCAACAAATAAATATCTGCATCTCTGTACACGGCCCTGGCTAAACTGATTCTTGCCTTTTGGCCACCACTTAGAGAAGCTCCTGGGAAGAAGAAATATATCCATTAGTTTCTTGATACAAAAGTTACCAAATGCGTTATGTTACCTCTGTCACCAACAATAGTGAGATCGCCATCAGGAAACTGTTCAAAATCTTTTTCTAAGGCACACGCGTGAACCACTTGGTCGTAACGTTTTTTGTCCAACGCAGAACCAAAAAGAATGTTCTGGCGTACAGTGGCAGCAAACACCCAAGGCTCCTGGGAAGCATACGATATGGTGCCTCCTAATTCAATACTGCCATCAACTACATCTAGTTCACCTAAAATAAAACAAAATAATAATGTCGCAAGTTCAGAAGGATTATTGTCTAACTTACCCAATATGGTTTGTAGCAGCGAACTCTTTCCACTGCCAACAGGTCCGATGATACCAATCAGTCTTTCTCTCTCCACGTTCAAATTGAAATGAGTCAGAGCAGTTTCGGAAGAAGATGGGCTCCACTTGGCCGACAAGTCTCGTAGGGAGATGATATATTTTCCATTAGGGTATTTGCTGTCGTTGTTGTTTTGAAGGGATGTTACAGAAACGAATTCTTCGTTCATCATAAAGTTCTGTAGACGTTTGATAGCCACAAGCACCTCGGCTATCTCCGATATGCCTCTGACGAACATAGCAGACATGGTTTGGGCCAGGATGTTGAAGTATGACATGAAAACGAAGACCTGCAAGGAGCAAAATGGTATTACACAAAATACGAAGAAGGCTGGCTTATACCTTCGCAGCTGTGATTTCTTGGTGAGTCAACGCCATGGTAAGCAATGTGCAAAACAACGACAACCTCGTGGTGAACAAATTGAACGTCATGAACAACGCTCTGACGTATGATGACTTGATGATGATTCTCAGTTCATTTTTTCTGGCAAGTCTGATTAGTTTGGCGAACGGTTTTTCCCAGGCGTACATTTTTATCACTTGTATTCCAGAAATTATCTCATCCATGAGCCTCACTCTTTCATCTGTTTTCATCGCCGTTTGCTTTCTGTATTTTGCAGACAGTTTGCCCGTGTATGCTAAAAATAAGAAAATTCAAGTAAATCACCGCGATATTTTCTTCTATTTTACTTACATTGTAGTGGTACCACCAAGAACACTGGCACGATTCCTATAATTCCAGCATATCCAGCTTCTACATAGAGAAAGTAAGTAACGAAAAGGGCCGATGTTGGAGCAACCCACATGTGGTGGATAAAAACCGACACCATATCAAATCGGCTTACATCATTGGAGAGTAAGTTGACTATTTTTCCTGAGGCGGTATCGCCTAGTGCAGTCTTGCTCAGTCTCAGAGCCTGCAAATAAAATTAATCATACTTAAGCTGTAATATCTTAGCATTTGATATAGCTCTGATAATAACTCATAAAAAATTGTATGTAATAAGGTTCTTATTACTCGTACTGGAATGGAGTAAGCATGGGACCCTCAAGTCATACGTTTACTATATACAAACGTCTCTGACCAACCGCACCTTTGACTATAATAATATTTGCACTTTACTAGCCTCGGCAAGCAATAATTCAAAGCTGCACCGTTGAAAACCTAATTTATGCATCCTAGTAATAACAAAACAAGGCAAAGTCACCCTGTGGAAAACAGGTGTTCGCCAAGTGACCACGAGACCACACGCGCGTCACTTCTCAAAACTAATACATCACTCCTCGAGAGGTGCTTGTGCCTTTTTGTATCTTTTTCTTTGCGTTCGAACGAGTCGTAATAGAAATGTTAAGAGGGTACTGAGGCCAGTTCTATTTCAAAACTTAAAGAATATATACAGGGTGTCCCTAAAAAGTATTTACAATAAAAAAAAGACGCCAAAAAACGATTTATCTAAACCCCTGTATATTAACATATACCTCTTTTAGTCCTAGTTTGCAAGGCAAGGCGCAGGGAACGAAAAGAGATAGAATTATCCGGCAATTTGTCACCCTATATTGACAGTTTGAATGGAGGATAAATAACAAATAGTTGGTGGCTGTTTTGTAATATGAAAAGTCATCTGAGAAATCACAAATGTTGCCTCATAAGGATAATAATAATAATAACATTTATTGCAGTCTAAAAATCTATCTAAATCAGATCTAAAAAGGCGAAGAAGTTTTACTACAGCTTAAATTAAGCTGCGATTTTACCTACAAACTGTGAGAATTACTGGGTTAGTAAAAGTAGATTTTTTATCAAATGAACCATATATGTCAGCTTTTTATCAGTGACTATAGAATGAATATAGTCACTGCTTTTATAAAAACAAGCAATCGGAACATTAGTTAGCTTATCGTCTACAATGTTTTGAATTCTCGTGTTTTTAGGTTTCCAAAAGAAGACAATGCTTTGGGAATGACTGACTACATTAGCTAGAATGCAACAACCACTCCATCAAAAAAAAAAACTCTAGCGGATACTGGGTATAGAAAAATAGAAGGTACTTAATATAAAGTGATAATCAATGCTAGAAGTATTGGAAAATGAAGAATCGGTCGCATCGACAAGTAAAAGCGTTAAAAAGAAAAAAAGACTGTACAACATACAAAAAAATCAAACAGAAAATAATTTTTCTTGAAATCGGCAGTGAAGTGTCTCAAAATCGTCATTAAAAGCTCAGAAATAGGCACTGAAGTAGCTCATTATTGTACGATTTTTTCAATAAGTAGGCCTTGGCGAGATGTAAACAACAAACGTCAAACGCGGAGCCATCGCCCGTCAAAACTGACCAAATATTCAAAACCCGGCCAATAAATCGCATTTAACTTTTCGTACACTTTGCGAAATTGTTACCTATAGCAGTGCAATCTTTCAGTATAAATATTTTAGTAGGTTTGAATATTAATCTATTTTATATGGAGGCTGCACAATAGGCAGCAGTTTGGATTTTCTGTCAGAAAGAGCCGTGTCTCGTCATACTTGATCTAGGTAGAGTAATCGTCAAAGTCAAGCAACGCCGCGCGTAGTCGGTTCATGGAAGGGTGATCCCATTTTTTTCGATTTAAAAAAAATATGTACCTCGGCAACTAAGATCCACATGAGTCATAAAAAGTTGAACTTGAGTGCCTTGGTACCTAAATAACTATTATTTAACGCCCAATTCGCATTTTGTATAAAATCTCAAGTATTTAAATTTACAGAACAATCCTGTATATATCTACCATTTTAAAATATCTGCTCTATTTTCGGTTCAAAATTTGGTATTACATCTCTAGTAGTATAATAATATAATAATAATAATTTCCACCCTCGGCTCATAAAAAGTTAGTTGCCTACAGTCAGTAAGAGTGACACTTTAAAATTTGTCTTTGGTATACGTGTACATTTTTACTTACTTTTCTGTAAATTAAGGCACAACAGGCAGCTCTAACTTTCATTCCATAATGAAAGGCGCCCATGATGTACTGGTTGATCAGCATGGCACCCAGCGCATTCAAGCCCACGATGGCCCCTGCGTACCACAGCGCTTCTTGTTTGGTAGTTGAAGAATTTTGCCTAAAATAAAATAATAACGATCCACTTCTCCTGTAATTATTATTTCGATATGACTCACCTAAAATAATCTAACAAGTGACCCAACATTATGGGATGGCTGAGACGCAGAAATATATCCATGATAACTAAGATTACGCCTAACCATAAGTATTCTGGCCAAAACGTTGCCACCAGCACCTTAAGTAAGCTGGGTTTTTTCTTTTTCCTGTTGGTGTTTTCTAAGTGTTTAGTCCATTTTCTGAAACAAGCAGGAAATATATCTCAAAATCCCCTAACGCCATGTTATTCGTCGACTAGGATCATCTAGTTACGGATATTTATTTTATCTTGAGTATTTGAAAATACAAAAAGCCTATGCGTGAAAAATTATGACGTTGCAATAACTTATCGCTCCTCTCTGCTTTTGTTTACGTCATATGCGTCATTCCACCTCGAGAAGAGCTATAAATTCTTCGCATATCTAAGCAAAACTTGATATTTGTGGTTTGTCTACTAGTATAGATTACTGCATGGACCAGATGGCTTTTTGTTTGTGAAGCACCGCGTAGGATCCACAACATGGCAAATATTTTTTTAATGGCGTCATTTTTAGAAGAACAGTCCTCTTGTTGGTTTGCAAAATGTTGTATGAGCGGAAAGGTGTGCTTTTTCACGTTATCGAAAAGATTTAGCTGATGTGGGAATAGTATATTTCATTACGAGTCTGGAAATAAAGATTTTTCGTGCGCGCGTGACAAATTCCCGTGCGAGGCGTAGCTGAACACAGGAAGTCATGCAAGAAAAATCTATTTCTGGGCGTGTAATGAACGATATTTTTTATTATACTTCTTTGAAAACGGAATTATTATAAATTGAATTATAATATGCCGATATAGTATATTTCCTAACTCTTGCGGAAAGTGTCTTTTCCACACTCGATTTCTTGGCTGAACTCCGCTATACGCGTCGTTCAGCCAACTGCAATCGCGTGCGGAAAAGTGGCACTTTCCGCACTTGTTAGGAAATATACTATATCGGCATATTATAATAAATTTAATTGACACAAAATAAACAATGCAGACAATATAGTGTTTGGTATGTATGATGCGTTTCCATGATTACTCTGAAATTATTTCAAAGGTGCTCTGTTGTAAATTAGTTATTGTCAGATAAGGTGAATAAAACGTCAAAAATATTACAGAAATGTATCTAAATATTGAAACACTTACGAATTAAAATACAAAATCAAAATAGGTAAGTATATGTTAAATATCAGAGAGCATATATAGAGTTTCTTAAATTTAGTTTACTTTGCTGCATATTTCTATTTTAAAGCCATATATTCTGTATTTTTATTCAGCGCACGGAAAGTTTTTCCATGCGCTGTTTCCGTGCGCTAGCCCGAAAAACCCCATCTTTCATTATTGCTAAAACAGATGAAAATAAGGTGTTTTCAAATAAGTATAATAAAAAATAATTTCCAGCTGGCTCTTTGCAGAAATAATATGCGAAATCAACACGAATTTCTGTACGTTTATTTATCTATATTAGGAAGAAAACCCCATATTATTTTATGAAATGGCGTGCATAATAAAATGAAAATGAAGCTTCTTCGAAAAAACTCTCCAGTATTGACAAAAAGAATAACTACTCGCACACAGAAACTTAACCGGCTTCCATTCCACTTATAATACAGCGGAGGAATGATTAATTGAATCGGAAATATGTCAATTACACTACAAAACGACGAGTCTCAGTCGGAATTGTTCTCATGAGCTTAAATTAAAATGTCAATAGCTTGCCTTGCTGCTGTACAGCCTGACCCGTTTCATTTATGAAAATATATTAGAACAAAAATGGAAAATTGAATATTTGATGATTTCAAAATGTTTAAACTTACCTCTCTAGTCTATCTCCTAATATTTGGCTTCGATCACTGGCTATAGGGTTGTATAAGTCATTTATGTCCAACACTTTCCGCATTCCTTTCTTGAACATCTCGAATGTATATCTAGAAACAAAAATTAATTATTTATTACAAAATTTACAAGGGCAGCGAATCTTTACTTTAGTCCCAAATTACAATAATTGTAACTTCTTTTTAAAATTGAAGAACGAAATTCCCAAACCAGTAGATAGTGTTCGAAGTTTAAATAATGGATATTATTAAAACACGATTGACGTTTACTGTTATGGAGATTCCCAACAACTCCAAATTCATTTGCTGGCCCACTAAGATACGGTAGGTCTTTTAACCAATAATAATTAACAGTTTACGAGTAATTAAACAATAATTGCTAAATATGTCATATTGATAATGTGGCAATTTTGTGAATGGGATTTCGTCCACTTAAACAGGATGGACTTTTTCTAGTTTGTTAATCCAAATAAACACATGACCGCGTAAAAAATTTGCTGAGTAATATAACATACAGGATGATTTTTTATAACTACCACAGCGATTTTCTCGCTTATTTTGAGCCGCACAAAAAAACGTAAGAAACAAAAATATGACAATTTTGGTCAGCTAAGTGGTGCTGCAAAAGAAATCTGCATCCATGGCCAACTTGTCGCCCAATATATAAAAAAAACTCAAATTGAGCCAAACAATAATTAATAGCCGTAGCATATTTATTTTAAGAGATAGAGGAAAATTTTTGTATTGAAAATTGGTGGCACTAAGAAGCTTTATGCAACTGGGCACTCAGATAGTTTCAGAAAATTACACAGGGTCTTCGGCTCTCTTGAGGCTATGATTTTTTTTGTTTATTTCTTATTAGGCGATTTTCTCTTTTATTTTGGGTTGCACAGAAAATAAGAAAGAAAATAAAATATGAAAATTTTGGTCATCCAGGCGAAATTAAAAAAGAAATAGGCCTCCATTCCCAACTTTTCGCGCCGTGCTAAAAAAAACTTCTGTAATTTGCTGAAACTATCTCAGCACCAGGATGGATAAAGCTTCTCAGTGCCATCAATTTTCAATATAAAAGTTTTCCTATGTCACTTAAAATAAACATTCCACGGCTATTAATAGTTTTGCTCAATTTGAGTTTTTTTATATTGCGCGAAAAGTTGGCCATGGATGCTGATTTCTTTGTCAGCACCACTTAGCTGTCCAAAATTGCCACATTCTTTGTTCCTTACGTTTTTTAGGGCGTACAAAAAGCGACAAAATCGCGGCGGCAGTCCTAAAAAATCATCCTGTATAAAGCACTAAAAATACATAGAAATTTGTCGTGCTTCAACTAAAAAACTTCACGTACTTATATCCTCAAATAAAAAAAATACATACTACTACATATTTAATTGTATTACCCGCCTCTTCCTTCTAGATCACTATGTAGTTCACTCTTCCGCCGATAGGTGGAGCCACGCATTTCAAAGCTAAACAAAGACAACAGTCGAACCAGTCGCCCTCTCGTACTACGCCGCGCGCCAAGGTCACCTCATTGTTCTTTTGCGTGTACGTGGAGTCACGTCGCCGCGCTGTCGTTTTTCGCAATATGAGTAAACGCGCGCGAAATCCGCGTAAACGTGTAATCTCGGATGAAGATGATTCGGATTCCGGTTCGTCGGACGAGGTATCTATAATAATGAGACAGTTAAAACTATTATCAAGAAAGGTTTCCCGGCTTAAGAAGAAACGGAAAATTCGCGAGCCTTCCCCAGTGAGTTCGGACGGTGGTGCACCCGATAACGAATTTTCTCTTCAGAAGTCTAATCCTGATACCTTCGGGCTTGTAGACTATGAACCTTCTGATTCAGGAGGTAAGTACCTGGTTTTATTTTTTTTAGGAATTTTTTATTCTAATGTCAACGAGTTTTGACATGAACAATCCACACACCAGCACGCATCCTTTGTTACCTGTTGCTAACGAGTTTGGCAATTTTACGGGTATTTTTGAATGGCTTCCTGTTACTTGCTAACGAGTTTGGCAAATTTCAGGGACCTATGTCTAGTACTAGTATAATGGATCTGATCACTCACTCAGTAGAAATTTTTACTTACTTGTCGCCCTTCTGTTATAGGGGAGGACAGTGGTGCGGTACCTAATGGTGCAATTCCAGAGGACTTTCTGGCGCTTCTAGGGAAGAATAGTGTTACAGATCAGACAAACACAGAGGATCTGAACAACGAGCTTGCTCAGATTTGGTCCAAAATATTACAAGAGGGACTCGATCCCGAGGTACAAGCTACCATGTCGAAAAAATACTCCCCGCCCATTAACCTGGTTTTCGTCGGTGCTCCCAAACTCAATTTGGAAGTGTTCTCTGTACTCACAGAACAACACAAACAACGAGATCAAAGGTTATCTAAGCAGCAAAATCAAATGGGAGCTGCTTTGGTTGCAATTGGCAAAGCAATCACAGTATTGTTAAAAGAAGAGGGGGGAGGGGGCGAACAGAAGAGTGCTTATAGAGTGGCTCAGCGATGCTGGGCGTTCATCACGAACAGTCTTCTTGTAGAAGGACTCTAGTCTCAGTGGATGTTGACAAGCAACTTAGAGCGACGCTCACCAACGTTTCAGTGGATGGTTTGTTATTTGGGAAAAATTTAGGCGAACGGGTGAAAGCAGCACGTGATTTGGAAAAATTATCGTCAGACCTCAAGCTCAAGACAGTTGTTACCAAACCTACCACTAGCACTAAGCCTTTAAACTTGAGGAGTCTGCCGCGAGGGAGTTTCGGGGGTTCTCGCGGCAGACCGAAATACTCTCCCAGAATGCAGACTCCCGACGCCAAGAGAACTCGGAAGTTTGCTCGGGCAACGAAGGACAATCCAACATTTTATCGGCGCAACCAAACCAAGGACGATCGAACTCAGACACATTAGAGGTACCTTACAAGGGTGGCAGATTGAGATATTTTTTACGCTCCTGGGAATCACTAACCTCAGATAAACGTTTATTATCATGGATTCAAGGTTATAAGATTCCTTTTTCACAAAAACCTTTCCAGAATCATGTCCCCAATGAACGTAAATCATGGTCCTTAACGGAAGAAAATTTTTTATATGCCGAAATCAAACGGCTTCTTTTATTGGGGGCCATAAGGAGATGTTCTTATCGACAAGATCAATTTATTTCAAATATTTTTTTAACACCCAAACATGGTGGATCATTTAGGTTAATTCTAAATCTGAAGGAACTAAACAGGTTTGTTAAGACAGAACATTTTAAAATGGAAGACCACAAGATGGTCACCAAGCTTTTGACAAAAAATATGTTCCTTGCATCATTAGATCTCAAAGACGCGTATCATTTGGTCCCAATACATAAACAACACCAAAAATATCTGAGGTTTGTGTTTGCCGGACAAATTTATGAATACACTTGTTTACCTTTTGGCTTGAACACGGCCCCTTATATGTTTACCAAACTGCTGAAGCCCGTATTACATTATTTGCGGCAACGGGGTTTCTTATCGGTATTGTATATTGATGATTTTTTGTTGTTAGGTCGTTCTTATGTGGAGTGTTTATCGAACGTCAACGCAACTAAAAAATTTTTGTTAGGATTGGGTTTTATAATTAATTCAGAGAAGAGCATACTTATTCCATGCACAAATATAAAGTATCTGGGTTTTTTATATAACACTGTTGATATGTCTGTGAGTTTACCTTTTGATAAACAAGAGAGCATTTTAAGACATATTTTCAAAATTATGAGTGGTAGTAGGTTTACTATTCAAGAGTTTGCAAGTTTGATAGGTAAATTGATCGCTGCATGTCCAGCTATTAAATACGGTTGGCTTTATACCAAAAACTGTGAGAGAGCAAAGTTTTTAGCTCTAAGAAGATCGAGAGGGTCTTATAATCACGATATGACTATTTCTAGTGAAGTTTTAATAGACCTCGCCTGGTGGAAGACTCACCTGTCTAGCAAAAATACGTTCCATAGTTTTACTTTTAAACTAGAAATATTCAGTGACAGTTCCCGGTCGGGTTGGGGCGTATACTGCAACGGTTGTAGGACCCGAGGTTTCTGGTCGACAAAAGATAGGAATAACCATATAAATTACTTAGAACTATTAGCTGCGTTTTTTGGACTTAAAGGTTTTGCCAAGGATCTTGTAAACTGTGAGATTTTGTTACGGATAGACAACACTACTGCCATTTCATATGTGAATAGGATGGGAGGCATTCAGTTCCCTCATCTTAACAATCTTGCAAGGGGAATGTGGCAGTGGTGCGAACAACGTAATTTATTTATATTTGCTTCCTACATAAAATCAGATGAAAACACTGTCGCCGATCAAGAATCCCGTTGCCTAGATACTGAAACGGAGTTTACAATTTCTAATTACGCGTTCAAAGAAATTTGTCGCCTATTGCGAACACCTGAGATAGATTTATTTGCATCCAGAATTAATTCCAAATGCAGAAGATTCGCTTCTTGGTTTAGAGACCCCGAATCCGAAATTGTTGATGCATTTACAATATCTTGGGCTAATTATAACTTCTATGCTTTCCCACCTTTTTCCCTTGTTGCTAAAGTTCTACAAAAAATAATTACGGATAATGCCGAAGGTATCGTGGTGGTTCCTTGTTGGCCAAGTCAACCATGGTACCCTCTATTTAAGGTTTTGCTGGTTAAACAGTCAATAATATTCTCTCCTAATATCGACCTATTGTTGTCCATTGACAGGACTCCCCATGCTCTGCACCGGAAACTTTCCCTGGAAGCAGGGCTCTGAAAAGGCGATTGAGATTCTAATCTCGTCTTTAACAGAGTCATCTATAAAGCAGTATGGAAACGGGTTTAAATTATGGTGGGAGTTTTGCGTCCAACGGAAATTGAACTGTTTTGAACTAAATATTCATACCATATTATACTTCTTAACTTCCTTGTTCAATTTTGGCATGTCATATAGCTCCTTGAATACGATACGGTCAGCCCTAGCAATGCTTATTTCGCCACGAGTTGGCGATGACCATCAAATCAAAAGATTTTTTAGAGGCGTTTCTAAGCTGCGACCACCTTTGCCTAAATACGATGTAACATGGGACCCGACTATAGTTTTAAATTACTTAGACACTTGTTATCCTAACGATATCATTAGTTTAGAAATACTGACTCAGAAAGTATCGATGTTAATGGCCCTGATAACAGCACATAGGGTGCAAACATTATCATTAATAGAGGTTCAAAATATTGAAATCTCGAGGGAGAAAATAGAAATAAAGGTTCCGGCCAGGATCAAGACTTCAGCTCCAAATAGATACCAACCTTTATTATCATTACCTTTTTTTCATGATAAACCCAAACTATGTGCAGCCAGTGCGCTTAATTGTTACTTGAACCGAACCGCTGCTATTAGACAGGCAGGCAAATTTTCCAAACTTTTTCTGACTTACAAGAAACCTTACAGAGAGGCAACGGCCCAATCTATTAGTCGCTGGATCCGGGTGGTCCTAGACAAAAGTGGAATAGACACATCAGTTTTTACAGCGCATAGTACGAGACATGCGACCACATCGGCAGCTGTCAACAGGGGTATTAACATCGACACGATACGCAGGACAGCAAGGTGGACCGCTTCATCTGATGTGTTCGCAAAATTTTATAGGAGGCCTCTAATGAAGGCTGATAGTTTTGCGAATGCAATTTTCATGCAGTAGTATATATTGTTGTAGATTTGTATGTTTTGGATTTGTTCTAAAAGGAAAAGGAAAGAAGTTAATAAATATATCTTCTTTTATGTTTTATTTATTTCTTCTGTAACTGTTGCGCTACCAACTTTGAACATCTACATAGTGATCTAGAAGGAAGAGGCGGGTAATACAATTATAGGATTAAACGAACTTACCTAAGTGAAGTTCGATCATAATTGTATGACCGCCTCTTCCGAATAGATCACTCCCTCCATCCCAGAACCCTTGACCTATTTTACCGCAACAGTTACCGCTTTGAAGTAATGAGGTGACCTTGGCGCGCGGCGTAGTACGAGAGGGCGACTGGTTCGACTGTTGTCTTTGTTTAGCTTTGAAATGCGTGGCTCCACCTATCGGCGGAAGAGTGAACTACATAGTGATCTATTCGGAAGAGGCGGTCATACAATTATGATCGAACTTCACTTAGGTAAGTTCGTTTAATCCTATAATTATTGTGAGTAACACGAAGGTCCTAAGTTTATTCTCAAGAGAAATTTATATTCATTTATTCATCTTGGGATACCGATACATATTTATTAAGAAATTTACTTATCAGTATTCCCGGAAACCTTATTTATGGGCTTGTTAATTAGTTTATTAAAAACTTATAATTACAATACGGACATAATATATGTCATATTGGAAACTATTTAAAACATTTTAAACAGTATGTAGTCCTCGGTGGACTTTTAATAAATTAATCTGATAAATGATAACACAAAATGAACCCAAGAGTTGTTACTTACTAACCTAAGCTGACCTGGATAGGAACTTAATAATACGGTTCTATTTTCAGTATTTTGTCCGTTAATTTCTTTATATCATTGGTTACGATTTCTCCCAAGATTTTACGATCTGATAATTAAACTAGTTTTGCTCATCAAACGAGGAGAATGACCGAATAAACAAAGCCTTCGCAAATTTTTTCAATATTCCAGTTTAGAAAGCTGACCGAAAGAAATGAATTCGTGCCATAAGCGAGAATCATTGTGATGGAATTGTACAGGGTGCGTTGGATATAAAAGGATATAAGATATATGGAGGGTTGAAGTTCTTGATTTAGGAAATACAGTGTGTCCCGTTTTTCATGTTAACACCCCCGAAAATCTAAGTAGGCTGAAGGAATTGAACGGGGCAATTTTTTTATAGATATGTCCCTGAAAGGTCATCATTTGCGAAGTATTGGTTTGGCATTGCCGCGAAAGCCTGGCCTACTGCGATTTTTTAAAGGGGTGCGTTTTTCGAAAAACCATATTAGGCATTTTTTTATTTAAAATCTGACACCACAGCGTTAATCAGGACACACCGAAACCCCCATATACCAAATTTTAACAAAAAATATACGGGGAGTTCCATTCTGTAGGGTGTCAAAGTTGAGCAAAATAGGAATTTTAAAGACATCTGGCGAGTCAAGTGTGCCATGAAGTCCCTTCAAAACAGTTGCATGGTCAACAGGACCACTCAAAATGTTGGTGTTAAAAGATTTACTACAAAAATATACAGGGTATTTTTCTCTGAGCCATCTCAAAATTCTGAATTTTTATTAAACTTTATACTGGTCAGGAGTGCTCTGGAATCATTGGAAAAATATTAATAAACACAAAAGTAATTCATTTCTTTACAAAATGACAACCAAGAAATAAAAACAATTTAAATTATTGGACCTTTCTCAACAAAGTCACTGTCTAAGATGATACATTTTCTGTGCGTTTCCTGTTGTGGCATATCAGCCACATTAACTGATATGTACTTACTGACTGGCAGGCTTCTGTATTTTTTAGATTTAGTTCGTTGATAGTATGTGGAGCGGATTTAATACACTAGATTTTTAACCCGTATATAAGTTCTAAAAATTCAGTAATTTGAGATGGCACAGATAAGAACATTCTGTATACAGGGTTAACTATCACTTAGTACAAAAATTTTTATGGCAGATAAAGAAAAATTAGACTTGCTAAAATAAATTTTCAAAAATTTTCTAACATTTGTCTTAAGCCTAAAAAAATTTTTTTTCAAATTGTATTAAACCCCTCAAAAAACGCCGCCTATGGACGCCCGCGCGACATGTCTAAAAATTTCGCATATGTCAATAGCGCGGCGTTGCCACGTCTATCAATTTATCCGAGGATTCACCACAAAATTTCGATTTCCTTTTAAAAACGATTACTTTCTGAGGAACATGTAGAATGCCTATGTATTTTGTATTGGACCTTTGCACACCAATACCTTGAGTGGTCCTGTTGAACATTCAACTGTTTTGAGGGGATTCCATGGCACACTTGACTTGGCAGATGCCTTTAAAATTCCTATTTTGCTCAACTTTGACACCCTGCAGAATGGAACTCCCTGTATATTTGTTGTTCAAATTTGGTATATGAGGGTTTCGGTGTGTCCTGATTAACGCTGTGGTGTCAAATTTTAAATAAAAAAATGCCTAATATGGTTTTTCGAAAAACGCACCCTTTTAAAAAATCGCAGTAGGCTAGGCTTTCGCGGCAATGCCAAACCAATACTTCGCAAATGATGACCTTTCAGGGACATATCTATAAAAAAATTGCCCCGTTCAATTCCTTCAGCCTACTTAGATTTTCAGGGATGTTAACATGAAAACGGGACACACTGTATATAGAAACGCCCGAGAGTTTTCTTTCGTTTGTTGTAAGTATACAAATATGTAGAAAATCACTTGTTGATGGTTTTTTAAGATTTTTCATTTAGTCACTGATAAATAATTATGGACCGGGCCCCTAAATGAATTGTTTTCCAAAAATCTTTATCAACAAAAAGCATTAATCAAAACACTCTGTAAACAGTTTGACGTCTCTAGTAATTAGGAATCAGCTTACACAGTTTAAAGAGGGACTTTCACCCTTATGCAAATGTGTGGGTCTAATTTATATTCACAACCGATAATGGTAAACATTAAGATAAACCCAAATCTTTCACATGTGTCAGATTTTCTGGCAGTGCCATATTTTTCCACATTCGACGGCTGAGATATGTTTATTTAGTAACTCAAGATTTATCATCTTTTCGCTTAATAGACAAGTCTAGTGTGTCAAGGGTAGCTACTCATAGCATAATATAATAGTAGATTAGGGTTATGGTGGTTTTCTATATTTTCCACGGTATTTGCGTAAATGCTGTCGTAATTACATTAGGGCAATGAAATGCCTCTAGGCTGTTCTGAAAATGGTGTGGGTTATTATTATTATTTCAGGAGGTATTAGATTAGCCGCAAGCGTTTTTATTGAAGCAATCTGGATATGGTAATCAAAACCGACCCTTTGTCTCTCATGTGTAGTTTCTCGGAAATTAACAAAACCACAACACTACAACAGTAGGTGGAGAGCTCGTAAACGGAAAGTCTATAAAACGTGCATACAGTGCGCTCAAAAGTAACGTATGAGGTTAAGGATCTAATACAGAGTTCACGGCGAAGGTAAAGGCGGAGATGCGTGGTGGTAATTAAATTCAATATTCAGCATTTCGGATGAAATTGTGAAATCCCACCTTCTTTTTTATGAAATTAAAACATAAATAAAATAATTCTAATCCGTTTATATGTTTCCAAAACCTGGTGGCTTTACACTATGAAGCAGACCGAAATAAAAAATTTAAACATTTCCATGGCCTACTATTCACCTGAAGTTTGATTTGGCGATTTCGTAGCTAGACTGGGAAATTGATAACATTTGTTGTAAAAGGGAATTTTCCATTTAAAATAAGAAGAAACCGGAAGTAGTTTTGAAAGTCCGAATAAACTAGAAAAGGGTATCTCTGCAATATTAAACGCCTGAATATGTAAATACAGGTTATACTGAAAGTAACATAATATTTAAAATCGAGTGAAAATTAGTGAAGATATAGCTCCCCTGTCGAACGTGGTGCAGAAGAAGAACGCCATGCGATATGATAAAGTGAAACTTGGCATATGAGAAGGAGAGTCGAATGTGCTTTCCAAAACAAATGAAACTAGCCTAAACTATAGTCTTTCCATTTGGTAATAGTAACTGCATATGTGAGTGAATTTAACTGGGGAACTTCATTTACGGATATTATTCCTATTCTTAAAAAATGCACACCGCCCAGTATGTAAATGTCTTCTAGTTAGATATATTTTTAGCAAAAAATTAACCAGTAGAATATATAGTTTTATTTTGCAGGTTATTATTATTTCAAATAATTACAGTATTGTTTATGATCCATTTATTTTTTAATTGGGTTTTTCGCCACCAAACTGATCGAAAGACAACTTTTTCAAGTTGCCTGGAAAATTCATAAATTCTCAACAGTGAATGAACGAAACTTTAAACGTGTAACTCAAAAAATAACTTCAACAAATTTGTTTTCTGAGCTTTCGGAGAATAAATCTTCCTCCTTTCTCAAAGATCATGCCACGTCAAAGTGAAGTGACAGATTAATAAATTTCAGGTTAAAATGTCATGACAACAGAAACAATAGCCTAGCCACCTACCTGATATTGTACCCTGTGTTCTATCTAATTATCTATAATAATTTATCTTTGAATAAGTGGCAATAATATTTCACTGAATTCCACTGAACATTCAGCAACACAGTTGTCCGTATTTCCTAGAATAAATACAGATTCTTTAATTTTTCGTCTATTTCCTACTTCTTCTTTGAGAATTGGTTTGGACCTATCCCTTGTCCCCTAACCTATTTATTAATCTGTCACTTCACTTTGACGTGGCATGATCTTTTAGAAAGGAGGAAGATTTATTCTCCGAAAGCTCAGACAACAAATTTGTTGAAGTTATTTTTTAAGTTACACGTTTAAAGTTTCGTTCATTGACTGATGAATTTTCCAGGCAACTTGAAAAAGTTGTCTTTCGATCAGTTTGGTGGCGAAAAACCCAATTAAAAATTAAATGGATCTGTTTGCGCCACAAATAAATTTTAGAAAATATTGTTTATGATCTTTTAAGAAAATTTTAAAAAAGTGTTTTTGTAACATCGTATGAGTACTTTGGAAAATTATAGGCTTTTACTTTTCAAGCACACAGTATAACCAGCGTTTTATGTGACGTATAGTGGGACGTAGAATAAGACATCAGTGGTAAATATAGACTCCGCAACTTGAAAGCTATAATCCTAAGCGAAACTACTATAATAGCATTTATTCGAAAATATCCCACGGCCGCATGGTGCATAATATTATGTATGTATAATTATTTATAAACAGCAATAAGAGGAACAAACCGTATACTCACATAAATTATAATTCAATATACTTAGAAATTCCACAATATATGTTTTACATTGCCTGAGTGGAACCTCCAACTCATGTTTTTACGGTGGAGGGGTGGCGATTACTATATCTTAGATTAAATTTATTCAAAAGCAATGCCTTAAATCATCTTAAATCTAACTAAGCCAGCTCTCTTTGCGATCGATGGTGCTTTTCTGCAAATTCTAGGTATATTGCGCATATAGCCCTGAATCGAACCAGAAATCAGACCAAAGCATCTAAGCACACCCACCTCTCAAAAATCATATTGAAACTCTGAGCACTGGTGTTTGAATCAGCGTCCAGAGATAGTATTCTTTAGACTTTGGTTTGAATTGTGCTGGCCTGTCGTGCGCTCTACAGTACCTTGAACTGGCCTGCCCTGCGATCTATGCATCCTGTTTGAACATATACAGTGTGTCCCACTTAAGGACTGACCACCCCTGTAAAATTTTTATTTATGGCTCGATTTCCATAAACTTTTTTTTGTTGGATAGAGCTTCAAAAATGGCATTAAATTTATAATTCAGGTACCTCGTGCCTTAAATTCATGGCCCACTGAGACGGTGTTTTAGTGCTGAAATTTCGAAAAGTACTATTAGGGATCTTTTTAGAGGAAAATCAATGCCGGATTCTTATTCAGCGTTGTTCGAAACCCAAACGTACCAATTTGCATTACCATAGCTCTACAGGGTGTTTCAAAATTTTTAGTGTCCCACTTAATTAGTGACCACCCCTGTAAAATTTTTATTTTTAGCACGATTTCATAACCTTTTTTTTGTTGGATAGAGCTTCAATAATGGCATTAAATGCATAATTAAGGTGCCTTGTGCGTTATATTCATGGCCCACTGAGACGAAGTTTTAGTGCTGAAATTTCGAGAAGTATTATTAGGGACTTTTTTAGAGAAAAATTAATGCTAGATTTTATGAGTTTATGTTATGTTGTGTTGTTTATTCATGTATTTGATGATATTAAATTAAATAAAAATTTTCTTCGCTAATAAATTTTTGAAAGAATATGAGTTCCTCATGAATATTTTAGTGACCAACTTACCAGAAATTAAGAAAATTAATTACAAATGAGTACGTTTTTGTTTGGAACCTCTCACTGCATATAAAAATCCGGCCTTACTTTTCCTTTACTTTTTTTGGAACACGCTGTGGGGCTATGGTAATGCAAATTGGTACGTTTGGGTTTACAATAACGCTGAACAAGAAACCAGCATTAATTTTCCTCTAAAAATCCCTAATAGTACTTCTCGAAATTTCAGCACTAAAACACCGTCTCAGTGGGCCATGAATTTAACGCACGAGGCACCTGAATTATGCATTTAATGCCATTTTGAAAGCTCTACCCAACAAAAAAAGTTTATGAAAATCGAGCTATAAATAGAAATTTTACGAGGGTGGTCAGCCCTTAAGTGTGGCAATAAAAATTTTTAAACTCCCTGTAGAGCTACGGCAAAGCAAATTGGTACGTTTGGGTTTCGAACAATGCTGAATAAGAATCTGGCATTAATTTTCCTCTAAAATATCCGTAATAGTACTTCTCGAAATTTCAGCACAAAAACACCGTCTCAGTGGGCCATGAATTTAACGCACGAGGCACCTGTATTATGCATTTAATGCCATTTTTAAAGCTCTACCCAACAAAAAAAAGTTTATGAAAATCGAGCTATAAATAGAAATTTTACGGGGGTGGTCAGCCCTTAAGTGTGGCAATAAAAATATTGAAACTCCCTGTAGAGCTATGGCAATGCAAATTGGTACGTTTGGGTTTCGAACAATGCTGAATAAGAGTCTGGCATTAATTTTCCTCTAAAAAAATCCCTAATAGTATTTCTCCAAATTTCAGCACTAAAACACCGTCTCACTGGGCCATGACCTTAACCCACGAGGCACCTGAATTATGTGTTCGATGCCATTTTTGAAGCTCTATCCAACAATTTTTTTTTAATGAAAATCGGGCTATAAATAAAATTTTTACAGGGGTGGTCAGTCCTTAAGTGGGACACACTGTATATTTGTTGTACATATTTAATAAATTAAAGATGCTTAACTGTGTAAAATTGTTTGAATATATTTATTTCTTAAATCATTGTCAATTGATAGAAATTGCTCATTGCATTACGTATAAACTGTCCTAATGTCTTCCAGAAAGGACAAAAATGTGCATGGGTAATGCTTCTTTAATTCTTCCATGCCACAAAGTTTAAGTGGCCCTGTAGCATCTGGTGAGGTACACTTCTTTTTTCTTCATTACTGACAGCAACGTGGCAGCATCCCTCCTTGCAACAACTGCCTCGCGACACCTTCCTGTATGCTGCATTGTATCTTCTATAGATGTATCCAAAACGAAGTAATACACTAACTCCAAAATTGAGCACAAGCTGAGGTTGCAGTGTAGCCTAGCATTTATGTCGGTATAATGGAAGACACGATTCACATGGCGTAAGGACGTAACAGTTTGGCATCCTCTTCTGGGGCATCTAAGAATTGGATAAAACTCTCCTTGTCTATTTTTCTTTGTGAACAGCTTCAACTTGGAGCAGGTTTTGATTTTGTAGATATGCCGTAGCTGCGGCTTCGGACGGGATGATGGTATTATAAAATTCTTTCGTCAGCATGTTACTGTTTCCTATAAAAATCGCAGAATGGGTTGTCAATATAAATTTCCCCTTTTTTATACTTTCCAGGTCAACATAAATACCATTACCCATTAATAATTAATTACCTACCTGGTAGGTAAGTTAAAATTTATAATATAATATAGTTCTACCTACCTGATGATTATTATGCTCAAATAACAGGTGCCTACTTATATGTTATTGTTTTACCTGCTTAAACTTAAAATTTATAATCTGTACTGTACATATAATAATGGCGTAGATCGCACAGCAGAACAAGGTACTGATGGTGTAGATCACATTTCTGTGTAGAGCGCATAACAGACCAGCACCGTTTGAATTTATTTAGGAAAAACACAAGACGAGATTACCATTTTACCAGCGCAGTTCACGATATCAAATTTGAATATTTCTTGGGCCGTAGGCGTTAGAAATAAAGGGTCCCAACCATTTCCTTATAGTTTAAACTTAATTGATCTCATGCCTATATAAAAACCAGACAGCATCATTAGGTAAGCTTCATTTATTCAAAGCAGGTAAAAGATTACGGGCATAAGTTTAACTGTGGCTTTATTCTTTCTGGGATGTGACCCCCTGCTCCGCCAGATTAAATGGAGGTTTATGTAAATTTTATTGAAGGGATGGGTCTGTTTAGAACCATAAAATATGGAAAGAATTTATTACTAGTAATTTTTTGTAGGTGTGTTTAGAAAATTCGGACAGGATACAACTATCTTCCGGTTCTGCGGTGCAAATCCCTTCTTAGGAGTTTAATAACAGAAAGTTTAAAAGCCAACAATAGTTTTTACGCCTTTTCGGATTGTAATCCTAATAATGATAAACATTTTTGGAACAAAGCAAGGTTTCTATGTGTGTAGTGTGTATTATGCAAATAGCGTTCAGTTTGCTGTTTAACAAAAATTAAAAAGGTGTAAATATTTGCAGTTATATTTTCCTCAAATATTTATTTTTCTTATTTAATAATGGCACATAGGTACCTATTTGCTATACAAGTACCATGGTAATGGTGACACAGAGCCAGAACATTATTTAAACAAGCTACGAGTTAATCCTTTAATTCAAACTTCGTGCGAGTAAAACTACGTGAATTGTGTTTAAACAGGACTAGTTATGTTATCAAAAATGTGTTATACCGGGTGATTCATATCTATAAGCAAACGTTCACATTAAAAACAACCCGATAAAAAAATTTCAAAAAATTCTAGATTATTTTTTTACTTTTTTCAAGTGATTGAAGATTAAATTAATACCCACGAGTAACGATATGGCATGGGTAGGTACTCAGTAATGTTATGCCAATGAAATCACTACTTCCTGAAAAAGTGCCAAATTTGATTTTCGGGAATTATTTCAGGGTTTTCTGTAACCTGGAAGTTCAACTTCAATCTAGACTTAAATATTTGCACTATAAGTAAGACTTAATGTAGAAAATACGTGTTTCTTAGTTTAAACAAAGTAACTTACCTACCCATTTAAGTTTTTATAATTATTATGAAGATACATAGCGTAACATCAATTTCCACTCTATTTCAGACTCACTATTATAGAAATCAACAAGGATCTTCACATATGAGTTCTATGATTGAGTTATGTGAGTTTACATTTTTATAACAACCAGTACAAAAAGAACAGCATTTGTGGCAACAGGAAAAATATGTTTAAGTCTAACAGAAAATCAGTGGAAGCCCATGGTTTCGCTCATTTTTTTTACTGCTTAATTCATTATTGAAAAATGGGGTAAAAATACTACAAATGAAATTTGTAGCACAGGGGCTGATGTATATATTTTTAAGACGTCTAAACTAAAGATGTGGTATATCTTGTGTACATGACTGCATGTAAACACATAATACCAAGGAAAATAACAATTCTTTCGTGGATTTACCCAGACACGTAAAAGTCAACATCGCTCATTTATTTTAAAGAGAATTTCCCGAACCAGCTGGAATGTGTTTTATTACAACGAAAACAGCAGAATTTTTAAAAGCCTAGCTCTGGACGGAGGGCTTTTTACCGCCTTCAGTATAAACGAAATATTTGGCTAGCCTCCAAAGATCATAAAGTTGTAGATAGACTGCATCCAAATATTATTTTATCTCCTGCCGGATGATTAGGAGGCCTTTGTTCAAGGTTCTATTCCTGAACTGGACAGAGCAGGGCTATCTCAGTCGGAACCGACGCATTTGCTGTAATAATTGACACGTGCAAATCTAAGACAAAGCTGGCATTACCGAGAACTTTAACACATTAAAGCTAGGCAAGAGGTAACACTAAATATGAAAATGAACTCTGAAAGCACAGGTCTTGTATAGGCATATCCTCAAATTAGCAACCGCGAAAACTCGTAAAGTCTAATTCGAAAGTTACCCACGCTGGTGTTGTACGAATATTTTGAGGTTCGGTGGTAATAAATCACCTTCCCCCTCGCACCTATGTAATCTCTGTTTAGAACAAAGTATGTCTTATGAATTTTGTATAACTTCTGGATACACAACAGAGTTCATACCAAGGAATTTGTTTATTTCGTGGGAATAAATAAAATAAACCACATTGGCGTTTTAGAATTTATTGCTTCCGAAAGTTAACAGTGTTTCTCTAGAAATTCGAGAAATGCTTACTAAATAAAGAATAATAAGTGTCTAGTAAAATTGTATCTTCAAGGTAATAAAAATAAAACATTTACCATTTACAACATGTAGTTACAGAGTGTCCCATCTTGCTATTGTTTCCGTTATTTTTGGACTACAAATCAAGAACTGATCTTATGTATAATTTTCCGGGGATTTCGTATATCAAGTCACAAAGTTCTCGCGAAAAAACAATTTTCTTGAATTTCTGGAATTAAATTTTAACAAGGGGGATATTATTAATAGATTATATACCTACAGGAATAACATAAAATTGTCATTCCCCATTTCTAACTTTGGGTTTGAACGGAAATGAGCATCACTTGGTTAGTTTTCGAGACATCCTATATACAGGGTGATTCATTTAGGATTCCTTCGGTTTCCCAATTCCACGAAATCATATGAAGTTGAATACAAAATTTTGCTGAATGGATAGGGTCGAAAAGGCTATATTTTCGAAAGGGTCGTAGAAAAAATTTGCTCTATTGGAATATATTTTTTCCTTAAAAATACCACGTTTATAGACTAATAAGTATATTGTCTTTAATTTTCTAATTTTTGTAATAAAATAAAATCAAAGTGGGCTGAATAACCTTTGGTAAGTAGGTACCATATATGTATTATGATCACGTATATTTTTACATCCCCTTATTTTTTAAGCTGAACACCCTGTATATTTTTAGATATTCGAAATCTGCTTATTGTCATATTTGAAATCTGCTTATTGTCACAATTTCAATGATGTATACATGCACTTAATATGTTTGTTTCAAGCGTTTGGAAACATTCGACCTTGAAACTTCCCACTTTTGATGACAATTTTTTCGAAAATGAAAACTTTGCGGGTATATCTACACATTATCAGGAAAAAATGTAATAAATGATGATGAGTATTCGCACTTAAAATATGGTTGAATTTCCCCGTAGTCCAGATTTGTGTACAGCCTGTTGATTCTGTAAACAAATTACATTGAACTTAAAACACTCTAAAGTTCATCATATTTTAAGAGCGAATTTTGACATTTTGACATTTTTTTCTATATAAGGTCTATCCGCAAGATCGAATATTTTCCAAACGCTTGAAACACACATATTAGATGTATAGCTTTGGCTTTTACAACTTTTATCTGAAACTTTTTTCCTCACCTCAAAAGTATAGAAAATAAGGTGGTGTGTAAAAATATACGTGATCACACGGTATACACATTTTTTAAATTAAATTTAAAATTTGAGACGAAATGTAGGAACCTGATTCATCATCAAATTAGGTATACAATACCTACATACTTAGGCGTTAATCTCGGGCGTAATATTTAATTTTGAATAATAACATTTCCATTAGGAAATTAAAATTGTTTGACTATCTTGAATAGAAAAGGCCGTTTATCCAAATAAGTAAATCGTTATTGCCAAGACTACCTGAATTTCTCAAAACTGATTGATTTTGTAATCAATTATTTATATTATATCTTTCCCAAAAACATTGCTATTTTGATATCTTCTCAGAGATATAAAAATTAATTGTTTTTTCGAGTTAAAAAAAAATGGCGAGATGAACCACTTTCAAGTCGAAATTTGGGTTATATTCGTCTAAGTAGATTAAAAAAAAAACAGTTAACGGCTAATAAATTATAACTGTTCTCTTCGTCAACATTATTCTGAAGAAATCAATAGAACTTCGTAACTATTATAATAATGCACTTCTGAGAGCTTCTGTGATTCTATACTCTTTTTTTTTTGTTGGATTAAGTGGTTATTTGTTAATTTTCTTTTTTATTTTTTGCTAAAAATTAGTGTCACGAAAACCATTTAGTGATTTTTTTAATTTAAAATCTGACACTACAGCGTTAATCAGAACACCCAAAGACCAAATTCGAACAAAAAACATACAGGGAGTTCCGTTCTGCAGGTGCAGGTTGTCAAAGTTGAGCAAAATATGAATTTTAAATTCATCTGGCGAACTAAATTATTGTGAAGATCAATGGTCAATATGACCACTTAAAGCGTTTGTGTGCAAAGATTCAACACAAAAATACACAGAGTGTTTTTCTCCGGGCCATCTCATAATGCTGAATTTTTATATAACTATGGATCAACAATGCCCTGGAATCATTGAAAAAGTAATTTATGTACAGGGTGGCTCGGCTCACTATAAATTGACACCCCCCCCTTAATTGTTAGTTTTTGAGGTTAGAAAAAAAGTTTTTTACAAAAGTTTTAGATACTAATAGAAAGTTTTTTGTGCCGCTATTGGACCTTATACAGTGTGTTCTAGAAAGTCGCGGCAGACATAACTTATGTTTTTTTTTATGGAACACCTTGTATATGACCCAAGGAGTAATCCCTCACAAAAAAGACTCAGTTCTGAACGAACGGTTGGAGCGAACATATAACATATACATACTTCGCTGTAATCAGAAAAATGCGTAGATTCAATAATCCAAAAATATACAAGGTGTTCCATTTAAAAAAAAACATACGTTATGTCTGCCATGGCTTTCTAGAACACACTGTATAAGGTCCTATAGCGTCACAAAAAACTTTGATTTATTATCTAAAACTTTTGTAAAAAACTTTTTTCTAACCTCAAAAACTAACAAGTTAAGGGGGGAGTCAATTTATAGTGTACAAAGTGCCAACCACCAATTAAAAACAATTTAAATTATTGGATGGCACAGCAGCCACCGCAACACATATTATGGACTTACTGATTAGCAAGCTTCTGTATTTTTTAGACTTAGTACGTTTATAGTTTCTGTGGCAGTTTTGATATACTCGATTTTTGACTCGAAGGTTCCAAAAATTCAATACTTTGAGATGGAATAGATAAGAACACCCTGTATATTTTTTATTGCATTTTTGCACACTTTCAGTGCTTCTGTTGACCATTCAATCAAATGTTTTGAGGGGATTCCATGACGCACCTGCTGACTTGCCAGGTGCCCTTAAAATTCCTATCTTGCTCAACTTTGACACCCTGCAGAATAGAACTCCCTGCATATTTTTTGATCAAATTAAAAAAATCGCTAAATGGTTTTCGTGAAAATCGGGGGTATAAAAAATTCGGTTTTTAACGGCCTTTCAAACGAAAAGGAGTTTAGGCGATTACCTACAAAATGAAAATTTTACGGATTTGTGCAGTTTTAAAGTTGGACACCCTGTACAGTAAAACATAGGAGAGCACGCTAGAGACGCAGGGGGGAAGTAAAATAAAAAAAACTCGGGAATAGGCCATAAAATTGCTGCCGCCACAGGCGTCGGTAATAACGGCGGTGAAAATTTTGGTAGTCAGTTGAGGGGTCTGATAAAATAAGTAATTTGAAAGCGTTATTTATTAGTTGCCTCCTCATGGCAAACCCTTATTACGTTTGCGATAATTTGCCTGGCTTGGCTATGGCTATGTATGGTCTTTCCGCGGACACTGGTCATTATACAACCACTACTAACACCGCAAAACTCAAATTGTCTCTCTTCGCGCACGGCTATGAGGCGAAGACTAGTGTACGTGATATTTACGACCGCCAGTCGCTCTAAGAAATATTCAGCTTGGAATACCGATTGCAGGATGAATCTTTACTGGGCTTGCTAGGCGTTGCCGGATCGCAAAAAACTTGTACAATTCTGGTGCACTAGCGTAATGGCTTTGGTTTATTGTATTTCCTAAAGAGAATTATATTTGGAAGTTTGGCAACATTCGAAATTTTTTACTCGCATTCTTGAGGCTCGTATTCTCTGGTAAGGTGGACTATATATGTATATAAAATGACTATTCGGCTTTTTTTGGGAAAGATACAGAAATTCCCAAGTTAATAATTATCTTGTAGAAGTACGCGCAAAGTTTAGGCTTAGGCACAATCGTTGAGGGAAGGAATAATTATTCACTAAGAGTTTTTAACATCGACCATTGAATAAGGAATTCAATGCATCGACCCATTCACTAATCTCCTTCAAGAATTTCGGGTTTATCTACCACTTATAGAATGATTAAAGAATGTATAAAATGTGTTTACTTACGCGAAGAACAGCAGGGACAGTGGGTTGGCTCCATCCCTGGGATTCGGGTTATAGTTTTCTTTGGTGATATCCATGTTCCTTCACTTCTTCTTTTCTCCGCCTTTCGGGTTGACTTGGTGATACCCCACTACCTCTCTCGCAACGATCACCTCGTTGGTCTGTCTCTTTCGACAATCCGCCCGTTTCCAAATAGACAGACAATGTGCCCGCGCGCGGCTTTAGCACTTTGACGCATTAAATTCCGGGTTCCAGGAAGATTTTTGGAAATACCTCGCACTATAATTGGCGGGCGGCCAGACGGCGGGCGGCGGCGGCTGAGGCGGCTCTGCAAACAAAAAGGCATATCGGGGTTATTGGCGTCGGTAAATCGGCGGCGTGTTTCAAGAACGCCCGGTAAATTAAAGGAATTTTTACATAATGATTATAGTGGGCGGGCACATCTCGCAGTCCGGTGGTTAAATTCTCGAAGCGATCAGAATGAATTTATATGGCGTTGTGGGTACAAGCAAAGACAATCTAGAGGGTACCAGCCTTGTTTATGGACACTCTAGTTAGCCAATGTCTGACACTGACATAAGGACATGTCAGAAATAAAGTAGATACAGGGGACAGATTTTGCAAAAAATAAAGTTGGCCAGCTGTTTTTTTTTTGGTAGATTTTAATAGTAGAAAATTAGTAGACATTGACTGGGCCACTCTAATTTTTGGCGCCATCTGTTGTTTGTATCCAATATTGCTCTCGTATCCTTATAAGCTCTGTCACACCAGTGGCGGTTCGTGGCATTGGGCAGGGTGGGCAGTGCCCACCCAACCGGACAACGAAAAGGAAAAAAAAGAATTTTTATCGTGTATTAAATTTACCAATGAACTTCATAGACTCACGACTGAAACGTATAGGTACCAAAATTCAAAATTTGAATTTGTTAAGAATTAATATGAGAGGGCACCATTGAATTTCCCAAACTACGCGGTGCCCGGTTCTCCAGGCGTCCCAATTCAATGCCGATGGGCAAGCCCGTAGCGGCCCGAGCGGTCGAATCTAGCCAAGCCATACGTCTGCGACGAGAGCTAACGCGCTCGAGCTGCGCGAAGATATAAACGTAGGTTACGCATATGTTCGACATTTAACTATCAGGGTCACAGAAAATATACGCTTATATTTTCTGTGATCAGGGTGGGCGAGCCCAGCCGACGCAGCGGCGAGCGGCCGGAAACAGCGACCGAACGAGGCCGTCTGCGTCTGTTATTTAATTTACAAAGGTTAATTTAAGTCGCGAAAATTCAGAAAAAATGAATCCATGTTTATGTGAGTGTGTAACTATTAGTAACTAACAGTCAGTTATTAACTTCATTTTTGTTTTGGTAAGGTATGTAAAGTATAATACGTATATTTACGTTCAGTTAATTAATCGCGCCTAATCGGTCCAATTTTAAAGAAATTAGAATGAAAGTAAAGGGAAACCCGATTTAGATTTACATTCGAATTGCAAAAAAGTTATACTTATAACTTATACTTTATATTTATCCTTATCACTTATCATTTTATTAATCAAATCAGAAAGTAAAATTAGTAACGTAGGTTCCTTTGTTTTTTCTTCAAACCTCAATTCTTATTACTTAGGAGTACATTACAAAACAAACAAAATGTTCCAATTTTCGGATCAGCGCCCTGAATTGAATAGCATTTCTTATTCTTATTTCTCAGGTCTCCGGCCGGGACCGGCGACGCGGGCGGGGCTAGCCCGGGCTCGTCCATTGATGAACGCTAGGGGGAGGAAGGTCTGACTTTAAAAGTAAACTAGAGTGACATGTCCAACGATATAAAGGAATAGATGATGACTGACTCTAATGCAAATAAATCGGATTTATTTTGCTACTATAATTAGCGGGTCGGGGGGGGGGGGGGACGAGGACGAGATAATTTGTTTACATTGGCATTTCTTAAGTTCAGTCTTTCCTATTGTGTATTGCATAATAAATCGTTTTTTAATAGACTTGTATATCGTATATATGCTTTGAGATACTTATATTTACAAAATAACCTAAGTCGTATACAAAAACTGGCAAAACTTGAATGTACCAACAATAACATCTTTTCAATATCATGAAACAAAACAAGTTGCCTTTGGTAATCTATAAATATATATATCGTTGGACATATCCCTATTTCCCTATTTGTGTAGTCGGGAAAAACAATTAATAATTAATCAATAATAATAATAAATTGTCTTTATTTTGTCTAAATAACAAGACAGACATGAGGCGAAGTTTAGCTGTGAGCTACTCTTACACTTAACATACAGCCAAAAAAAGAACTGCCCAATCGCCCCGACACTGCATCCATTTGACAGAATCTATTCCCAAATGGCGGCTGCGCGAACAGGTACGCAGAATTTTCCCGCCATGAGGAGTAAAACTGCTGGTTGTTTTATATGCTCTGGTACTAGGTATAGTATAGGCGCATTTATACCGTTGGCCTTTCTGAAATTAATCAACTAGGTACTAGGTACCTGTTAAGATCCCATTGTGTACAGGTATAATATTTTACTGGGTGCAGGTTCGGCTTAAACTATATACCTATTGAGATATTATTTATTTATTTTTATTTTTAACCGACTTCAAAAAAGGAGGAGGTTATCAATTTCGTTGTATGTTTTTTTTTATGTTTGTTACCTCAGAACTCCGTAATTTATAAGCCGATTTGAACAGTTCTTCTTTTATTTTTTATTTAAAAGGGCATACCTACACCTACATACCTATATAATGGTCCCATTTAAATTTGAAGAAAAAATTCCACCCCTAAGGGTGGACAAATAGGGGATGAAATTTCATATTGAACCGATTTCGATGATTCTCTTTTTATTAGAAAGGGATTAGTTTAGGAGTGGCCCCATTTAAATTTGAAGAAAAAATGCCACCCGTAAGGGTGGAAAATAGGGGATTAAATTTCATATTGGACCGATTTCGATGATTCTTTCTTTATTGGAAAGGGGGTACCTTAGGTGTGGTCCCATTTGAATTTAAAGAAAAAATTCCACCTCTAAGGGTAGATAAATAGGGGATGAAAGTTCATATTGGACCGATTTGGATGATTCTTATTTTATTAGAAAGAGGTTACCTTTAGGGGTGGTCACATTTAAATTTGAAGAGAAATTAAATTTGAAGAGAAAAATTGCAATCCTAAGGATGGACAAATAGGGGATGGAATTTAATATTGGACCGATTTCGATAATTCTTAATAATTCACTAAAACATAAAAAATACAAAATTTTTAACAAAAAAATACTCGTTCAGAATTATATTAAGAACAAACATTTCAAGGTAAACCTGGGTACATCACAGAGGGTGTTCCATCGCGCATCAAGTTTCCCAAGCATGGGTATAGTATACATTATGTCCACTTTTACGGTGTTCAATGGGAAAAACTTCTTTATTTTTAACCGACTTCAAAAAAGGAGGAAGTTATCAATTCGGTTGTATTTTTTTTTTATGTTTGTTACCTCAGAACTCCGTCATTTATAAAGCGATTTGGACAATTCTTTTTATTTGAAAGGGTGTACCTACAGAATGGTCCCATTAAAATTTGAAGAAAAAATTCCACCCCTAAGGGTGGACAAATAGGGGATGAAATTTCATATTGAACCGATTTCGATGATTCTTTTTTTTATTTGAAAGGGTATACCTACAGAATGGCCCCATTTAAATTTGAAGAAAAAATGCCACCCGTAAGGGTGGAAAATAGGGGATTAAATTTCATATTGGACCGATTTCGATGATTCTCTTTTTATTAGAAAGGGATTAGTTTAGGAGTGGCCCCATTTAAATTTGAAGAAAAAATGCCACCCGTAAGGGTGGAAAATAGGGGATTAAATTTCATATTGGACCGATTTGGATGATTCTTATTTTATTAGAAAGAGGTTACCTTTAGGGGTGGTCACATTTAAATTTGAAGAGAAATTAAATTTGAAGAGAAATTAAATTTGAAGAGAAAAATTGCAATCCTAAGGATGGACAAATAGGGGATGGAATTTCATATTGGACCGATTTCGATGATTCTTTCTTTATTGGAAAGGGGGTAGGTACCTTAGGTGTGGTCACATTTTTAAATTTAAAGAACAAATTCCACCTCTAAGGGTAGATAAATAAGGATGAAAGTTCATATTGGACCGATTTTGATGATTCTTATTTTATTAGAAAGAGGTTACCTTAGGGGTGGTCACATTTAAATTTGAAGAGAAAAATTGCAATCCTAAGGATGGACAATAAATAGGGGATGGAATTTAATATTGGACTGATTTTGATAATTCTTAATAATTCACTAAAAAATAAGAAATAATTTTTTTTTAACGAAAACATTAAAAATTAACTTCCAAAATTTGCCCGTATGCACAATCCACTAAAAATTTTATAAAAAATTACAAAAAATATCACCGACTTTACAAATTTGCCCGTATGCACATTTCAACTAAAATTTTAGAAATATTTTTCTCTTTCTAAATTGAGTTATCTTTGGAGTCGGTGACAGTAAGTTATGATGTATGTAGGATATGATGTTTATATCTAAATAGATTTAAACTTCTTGCCTTGACTGTCACCGACTCCAAAGATAACTCAATTTTGAAAGAGAAAAATATTTCTAAAATTTTGGTTGAAATGTGTATAATATGGGCAAATTTGTGAAGTCGGTGTCATTTTTTTAAATTTTTAGTGGAGTGTGCATACGGGCAAATTTTTGAAGGCGGTTTTAATTTTTTTGTTAATTTTTTTTTTATAAAATAAGGGGACAGTCTAATATTATTTATACTAACGATGTTAATAATCTTTAATATCTGTATCATATTTTATGATATCGCAATCCTTTTCCCAACTGCTATATTGTGTCGGTTGCTCTTACACCATGATACAATTTTAGACTTTTCTTTTTACCAAGTGGTCAATACAGGGTGATTCAGTTTTAAATACCGAAACTGCTCCTATTTGTAGCATAAACTTTTTTATTTGGAGGCCTTATAAGAAAGGTACAGGGTGTAGGGTATTACAGCTTCGTTAAAAGATAAAGAGTGTTCTGTTTTTGCAACTATTTACTACGATAAATTGCCAGACTATCTCACGATATATTTTTCAATGATATTTTACCTACACTGTGAACATAGTCATTTTATTGTGCAAAATTAAAGGGCAACAATAAAGCCTGTTTAATATTTTGCAATAAATCATCATTTAAAGATCGTGTGTGGCTTATTAATTTCTACGCACGAATGAGGGTAGTTGTTCTCCTTGAGTGACTATATATTATGGCGCCACACACAGATAATGATTTCTGGTTTAGCAACATATTCGAATATGGTGGTACAATTTAGTAGATAAAAATTGCAATATTAAAAAAATTAAGGAACTCATCCTGCGTCGAAGGTAATGAAATATTGGGCAGTGATGATGCAACAAATTTAAAACTGTTCAAACACAGCAGCAAATAATTAGAATTATTTTTATCCAAGGACGTGATGGAGCAGTTTACTATTATAATAAACGTCTCTAAATTTTCCTAGAATGCCGAGATGTAATAATATAAGCATTTGCTAATAAATATTCCTAAACAGTACCAAGTAGTATCTACTTAATAAAGTTAACGTAAATAGTTAAAATTTTTAACCTGTAGGTTGAAGATAAGCCCGAAAACTGGTTAGTCCATAATGTTTCTTATAACTTTTAGTAACTGGAACAATAGATGACATAACATTCCCTAGATCGATGGTAACTAAACCGGCTTCAGTGTGCCCTAAAATAAGTGAAAAAGGAAGTGTGGAAGAAAAAAAGCTTTTTTGATGTTTGGGAAAATGGCCGCTGTGACGTCATCGATATTATTTCCCAAGAAACATACCATTTTTCCCCATATATTGAAAGTCCTCATCATTTAACTTTTGTAGGAAAGGATTTTCTGTATCTCTTATTGTTCAAAATCTACAATGCCAAATATGTAAGAAACATGGAATTTTTCTAATCATTTTCTGAAATCTAGCTAGCCATGGAAACAACTGATAGTCGGAAATCATTTAAGAGTGTATAAAGGGTGCCTTACGCAACCTTAAATTTATTCAACTAAAATATTTTTAATTTTTTTTGTAACAAACAATAATAGCAAACAAGTTAGTAATAAGCACAATTCAAAAATTTAAAAAATATTCCAGTTAAATAAATTTAAGGGTGCAAAAGGCACCCCAACACACTCTTAAATAATTTCTGTCTATCAATTGTTTCCATGGCTATGGCTAGATTTTGGAAAATGAATAGAAAAAATTCCGTGTGTTTTTTTACATATTTGACCCTGTAGATTTTGAACAATAAAATATACAGAAAATCTTTTCCTACAAAAGTTGTTGAGAATGATAAGGACTTTCAATATATAGGGGAAAAAATGGTATGTTTCTGGGAAAATAATATCGATGACGTCACAACGGCCATTTTCGCAAAGATCAAAAAAGCTAATTTTCCTTAGTATGTCCCATCTAAGAACCCCTTTTCGAAATTTTATTTTGAGTTTTCGTGTTAGTAGGCCTGGGACGTCGAGTTTCGCTCAACCTGTATTTTCCATAGTTTTCTCCAAAACTACTTTAATTTAATATTTCGTGAAATAAGAAGACTAATATGACTAATTTCACAACAAAAGATAGGATAAAAACTTCAGCCATTACTTTATATAAAATAGTTTTGTAATAATGAAAATAACTATAATTTAATCCAATAGCGACGAACGCTAAAATATAAAAACTAAGAGGGTAGGTAATCTACAAGTGGATAGTTGATTTAAAACGACATTAAATGTCGTTTTAAATTAATATTTAATATTACTATAATTTAATTTTAATAGTGAAAATGGATCAATGATATAACAGGTACAAAAATCCATTATAATATATATTATTGGCTTATTAAAATTCATCTGAATGAAGTCCATGTTTAGAAAATAGTTATTTATGTACCAAGGCACTGAAGTTCAACTTTTTATGACTCATGTGGAGTTTAGTTGCTGAGGCCTCTGGCCGAGGCAAATAAACCACATGAGTCATAAAAAGAACTTCAGTGCCGAGGTACATATTATATTTTTCTTGAAATCGGAAAAAAAATGTTTTATTAGGCAAGAAAATAATAATAAGGGATCACCCGTCCACGAACCGACTACGCGCGGCGTTGCTTGACTTTACCGATCGCTCTACCTAGCACAAGCATAATGATGTACGGCACCTTCTGACAGAAAAACCAAACTGCTGCTTCTTGTGCAGCTTACACAACAAATCTATTGTTTTTCAAATTTACTAAAATATGTATACTGAAGGATTGCGTTTCTATAGGAAACAATTTCGCAATGTGTACGAAAAGTTAAATGAGCCTTTATCGGCCGGGTTTTGAATATTTGGTCACTTTTGACGGGCGATTTCTCCGCGTCTGACGTTTGATGTTTACATCTCGCCAAGGCCTACTTATTGAAAAAATCGTACAATAATGGGCTACATTATTGTACGATTTCTGTGCTTTTAATGACGATTTTGGGACATTTTAATGCCGATTTCAAGAAAAATATATTTAATTGAGGTCTGAAATCTTCCATAGAGGTATAAAATTGAAAGGGGAACAACTTTTCCATATACGTTTTTCTAAATTTTGAACAATAATGTAATTTTCAGCTTTTATTTTCAAAATTTTCCAAATCTGACAGACGAAGAAAATGGCCCGTCATTTTTTGATATCATTATAGGCAAAAACAATTGGAAACATCAAAATTTCCTTAAAAAAATTCTCATATCATGCAAACTTTATGCGTGACACTGAATACCTATTATTATAGAATATTGCACTGAAAAAACACAAGCTTGGTTTGTCACTTGCGAGGCACCCTGTATAAAATTTGATGCCACCCTAAAAAAACTTCAATTTTGTACTTGTCTGCAGCTTTTACACAAAGTATTTTGTTCTAGGGTCACAAGAAACTTGGAGAGGGTGGGCACTTAGGTTAATATCCCTGCCAAATATTATAATTTATTGTTTATGATTTCAACGATTATGATCATGTGGAAAATGGAATATCTGCAAAGATCTAGGTTCGGAACATCTAGGTTCTCGACAAACTAGTCATAAATCCAATATTTAGCTCCCAAAACAAATTATGTCTATACAAGCATTCTACTACAAATCCTCAGATAAAATCTCAAATTTCAAGTGTCCACTTACCAGGCCGGCTAGACATGTGCCGTATGATTTAGGTACAGGTACGTTTTGTCTTTTTAAATCCTGTGGTTTCGTGTGAGTTCATTGACTGCGCAGAAATGACGAAAGATCAAATACGAAAAAAATCCATCTAAGAAAAACTGAATGCTTCTGATCATTCACCGGCTGAACAAAATTGCGGACCCGACTGATAGAACTGGCTCTGTCAGTTCGTTAAATTCGCCACGACCTTGAAAAACTTAAGCAGATGTTGTGAAATGCGAGTCTCACACGGTTATTAAAATAACAATTTATCTTTGTACAATTCTTTATATTTGCGGAACTTCCTGTCTAGCGGGCAAGCATGCCGAGAGCGGAACTTTATTATACAGGGTGAAAGGTGACCAAATAAGAGAGGACGTCGCGCTTTTACCCGATATCTTTTTACAATTATTTAGAATTTATACGGTGTGGTCATTTAAGTGTGCAACATATGGGATTTTTTTATTAATTGCACAACGAAAATACAAATATTCCCGAGAGTTGGTGTATGTTCGATAATTATATTAGGCCTACTTAGAATGGTTGCAAGTCAAACAGCATACAGGGTAGGTAAAAAAATATAAAAATTGTACAAGGTAAAGGACCCTTATTTCAGAAAATTCAGCAAAATGTTAATAAGAAAAGTTGTCTAGAATTAAAAGTTAAAAGTACCTAATGCCTAAATACCAAAACATGGCCTCCTAAGAAAAAAATATATTAATTAAAAAAAATAATTTCCTTAAAAAAATTGTTTTATTATTCACCCTAAACAATTTCATATATCAAACAAAACTAAATCAATTTCGCATACCTTTGTTGAAATTCGAGCATATTTGTAAAATTAACTTAGATTTTGAATTTTTTAGGGAATCACAAATTTCATGTTTGTTGCAACTTGCAACGATATTAAACAAAACTTTAAAACTTCGCAAAAATTCTTCTGAACAAGGTAAAGCATTAGTAATGATAATGTGTATATTAAAAAACTCTCATTTAAGGTGCAAAATTTTTATTAAGAAACTGGAAATTAATTGACGAAAAAAAATTTTTTTCTTATGGGGCTATGCTTTGTATTTAGGCATAGCTTTTAATTCTAAAGAACTTTTCTTAATAACCTTTTGTTGATTTTTTTGAAATAAGGGTACTTTACTCTTGTACATTTATATATTTTTTTACCTACCCTGTATGCTGTTTAACTTGCAACCGTTCTAAGTGCACCTAATATGATTATTGAACATGCATCAACTTTCGGCAATATCTGTATTTTGGTTGTGCAATTAATAAAAAAAATGTATGTTGCACACTTAAATGACCACACTGTATATTCAGTAAAAATAAACTTTTATGAGGAGACTTGATGTAATTACATAAGTAAATTTTAAAAATTGTAAACAAAAAATGGTGAAATTAAATAAATTAAGGGAGTGGCAGCAAAATTATGATGAATACAAGAAATAATTGAATTTGTGTGTCTTAAAAATTTTGTTCGAATTTGTGTTGGTCCAGGCTTATAGCCACTTTATCGAATTTGTTCCAAATTGTGAGTGCTCAGGATTTATTGCCCAAACATGACATTACAAAATTGTTTTAAGCAACTATTAAATTGTTATTACCTCGTGTATACTTACACATAGAATTTTATAATTGTATTTTTTTGAATGGCTCCACGAAACTGGTTCAAATTCTCGGGAATAGAATGTAGTAGGTAGTAGGTACGCGCGATAGAAAATGTATTTCCGCTGATTGTGCTCGATAATACGATAGCTAATACGAGTACGTACAGCATAAACATAGGTATTTAGGCACCAACAACTGACAAATATGTATATGTATGATTTTACAAGTCAATGGATGCAGTAAATGCTCTGTAATTTGGTTTATGGATTTTGTAGAATGTGCCAAGCTGTATTTCATTACTGGGATTACTGGGATTACTGAGTAATGGTTTTCTAGGGTACTTGAGTAAATGCTATCCTAGTTCTATCAGGAAAAATTGGACCCTAACCGGGTTACTCTAGACGAAAGTTATTAAGGAAATGTTATAGACTCTATGCGTAGCATATTATAGAACATACATATTATGGACCACTAATTTTTAATTATAATATAAAAAATTCGGTACTCGCAACAGTATTAATAATATATTAAAATAAATGGCAAAATAAAAAATTATCAGAGGATAAGTAACTGTTATTGAGCAAGCCCTTTAAGGAGCAAACCCTTTAAGGGGCAAGCCCTCTAAGAGGCCCCCAATATCGGCAGGGGGGCCTCAGTGACAATAATTTTATTAGTTGATAATTTGAAGAATACGCGGTGGAGTACCTCTATACAGAATTACGGGACACCTTGTATAATAAACTTTATTTTCTAATACTAGAACTCTATGTCAAACCACTCCGTATACGAACGTAAAAAATCAGGTTGACGGAAAACACACATGCACGCCATCAGTAAAGTTATTATGAGAACGGTTGTCGGAGAAGCTCGGCTTGGAAATCGCGATTCAAAGATTACACAATACACATTCACGATGTGTTGAGTGCCGCGCTGTCAATCTTGACTTGGGCGCATTTGAAATCCGAAACGTGATCCGAGCTTTCAATATAACTTATTCTAATCTTCAATCTGCTCTTCCTGTTTTTGAGATTGCGTAGGTATGCAACTTCTGAAACGTCTATAAATACAGTGTGGATAGAAATTGTGGAATATTGCTTATATTTCTTAAAATATTCCTCATATCAAAAACATGTTTTAATAAAAGTGTTAGGGGAAATTATTTTCCGTTTAGTGATATCAAGCAATCTTTCGTAGCACAAAAAATGTGGTTGCCATGGTAACCGATTTAATTTTTTTAAATGGCACCATATACTTTTTTTGGTGAAAATTGATACATTGGAACTTTCTGAATACGATACAATATAATTTTAATGGGGTCGCATAAGAAAAAAATACAAAAAAATTAAGTTTTCTATTATGCTATTGACAATGTTTATCAAAATAATTATTAACATCAAGTTAGCCATGCCAAAATCAGAACAATACGAAACTGTCACTAGCTGTGTAACGTGTAACTGTGTACATTGTTACACTATACGTACTTTTTTACTCAATTTTCTGTGTACGTAAGTACTTAGTATGTTCAAGCGCAATTATAACTTTCTGTAAGTACTTAAGTACACAGAAAATTGAGTAAAAAAGTATGTTTACTATAAGCTATAACAATGCACACAATTACAAGCAACTGACAGCTAGTGAAAGTTTTCCATTGTTCTGATTTTGGCATGGCCAACTTGATGTTAATAATTATTTTGATAAACATTGTCAATAGCATAATACAAAACTTTTTTTTTTTAATTTTTTTCTTATGCGACCCCATTAAAATTGTATTGTATCGTATTCAGAAAGTTCCAATGTATCAATTTTCACCAAAAAACGTATATGGTGCTATTTAAAAAAAATCAAGTCGGTTACCATGGCAACCACATTTTTTGTGCTACGAAAGATTGCTTGATATCACTAAACGGGAAATAATTTCCCCTAACACTGTGCCGCGCCCGACCTAAGGATCCCTAATCGTTATTTTTAGTTTATAGTTATAGTTTAGTGGGTTGTTATTTGTGGATAAAACCTAGTTCTAGATAGTAAATAGATATTAGTGGTGGTGCGGAGTGCCCAGCCACAGATGTGGTAGTGCGGAGTGCCCAGAGGGGCGGATGTTTTCGGCCGCTTTGGACGAAACCAACGGAGCGACCGGGGGAGGTCGGGGACAGTCGGAGCGAGGCGGCCGGGCAAGGAAGGAGTGCCTGTGGGCGCACCGCGGGCGATCGCGACATCGCGACAGCGGAAATCAAGTGGAGCCTGACTGGTACCGACTACCGACTGATTCTTCGTGACAGTATAGTGTGTGGCCGGCGTGGCCGCTGTAAGGGATTCCAGAGCGTTGGCTGGCAGGAACCTCGACGGTGAAGACGAGAACGAAGTCAACTGAAGCAGTAATCCGAATGCGCCAAGGCTGTTGGTGCATCTCACAGTATTTGGGAGTGTTTTGGCAGTGGCCTAGCGGGGAACAGACAGTATACCTATTGCCAGGTTGAAGAAGAGTTTGGGGTCGTAAAGATCTCCACACACGGACCGCGTTTGGCTAGGGTATTAACCCCCGCCCAGGACTTATGGTGAGGTCTTTCTGATGGGGTTAAACAATTTTATAACTGGACAATTCATGACTAGTCGTAAATAAATGCTTAAATTTGATTACGCTTTTTCAATTTGCGCTCGCAGCTGGAATCCACGCTAGTCGGGTACGCTACAGTTCCCGCTCTACAACTGTAGTCGCGTGCATTTGGCGCCCAACGTGGCTGCGAAGCTGCAGGTTGGATCAGTGTTGTTAGGTTTCCTTTTATAAATTTGAATTAGAGATAATTCTGCATTTATTTGTTTTATGTGAAGTCTAATTTCATTCAACAAAATGCCGAATGAAAATAATGATAGGGGGAATGGGGTTGAAGAACCGTCATCGGACCAAGTACCAAATGTTGATACACCACGTACTGTTGAAGACTATCTGAGCCAATTAGCTTTTTGTGTTACAAATCTCAGCCTAAACTTGAACCAAGCTATGTGTAAAATTTCGACTGATGTAAATTCCATTAAGAAAACTGTAAAACAATTAGAATCTGACAAAGATAATAACGATTCGGGAGATCTAGGTTATGGGGTGTTAGGGTCGGCACGACCCCCAGCTAAAACCGTTTCTTTTCAAAATGAGGTGGAAAATTCTGTTTTAAATGAATCGTTGGGGAGAAGATCTGTTGCCCTTTCTCAGACTTCGCATTATTCTTTGTTGTGGAAGGAATTGGGGGGTTATAATTTACAATTTAAACCTGACGGAAATTTGCATCCGGTTGCCTTTGTAAAAAAGTTAGAGGTTATGTTTGAGGACGCTGATGTGCCGGAAAATAGACGCGTACAACTAGCAGTAGGAGCGCTTCGCGGCTCTGCGGCCGACTGGGGTCAAATCAAGGAACAACAATTCCTAGATTTTGGAAGGTTTAAGGAATTATTTTTGCAACGGTACTGGGGTGTTGAGACTCAGCGAAATATGTACCAAAAATTGATGTATAGCGAATGTAACACGGGTTCTAGAGCCGACTACTTTTTAAAATTGTTTATGGAGGCCACCTTTCTAAACAGCCCTCCAAATGAAAGGGAAATTGTTGATATGATTTCCAATCACTTTTCTTTGGACATTCGCAGAGGAATTTTGAGTGCCGGACTTAAGACAGTCGATGAAGTTGAGGCGTACCTGCGCAAGATGGACGCATTTGACCGCGAAGAGCAGGTTAGGCGCAATGTTAGTAATCAGAGTAACTGGCGGGAAAATCGTAGAGTAGCAAATCCGAATCCGATTAGTAGTGGAAATCAGGGACGTGCGGGACCGGTTAGGAATGATGTTAGGAATGATGTTAGGAATGAGGCAGGAAATGAACAGGGTGCGCCTAGGGCAATTAATAGGTCGATTTTCACTTTATTTAACAGCAGTCCTGATGAATTGCTGCAGGAAAGCGAACCACAGGTTATGAGTTCTAAGAAATCGCGCGTTCGACCGATTTTGAATATAAAGGTTTGTGGTATTAGGAAAAGTGTCTTAGTCGATAGTGGTTGCGATATGTCGGCAATAAGCGAGGACTTTTATAAGTATCTTAAGGCAGAGGGTGATCAACCACTCCCAGTGTTGCCAATGAATAGTGTAACTGTGACAGGCTCGATTAAAGCGCCTTCTGTAACGGTTAATAAGCAAGTTTTTCTTACTTTTAAGTTTGGTAATGTGGTTTTCGACTACCCTTGCATAGTCGTGCCATCTCTATTGCGAGAAGTGATTTTAGGGTGGGACTGGATTGGCGATAATTCCCCGGTTACAATGGATGTCCCTAGATCGAACCTTTCCTTTATGTTGAAGGGAACGTTAGTTTCGTTACCATTTGGTGGAACTAGCTCTGTGGAATCGTGTGAGCTGAAGGTCGCCGTGAACGAGGTTCAATCGAGTAGTGAGAGGGATGTTATTTATTCGCTCCCTCTTATTCAAGTCTATGATGAATGTAAAATTAAAGAGGTTGCAAATCAGTCTCCTTTATTGGACGATAGACAGAAAAATGAGTTGTCAGGTTTTCTAATGTCTTTTCAAGACATATTTTCCGATAATCCAGGTAGAATTTCGAAGTATGAACATAAAATTGAGCTCAGGGACGAGTCTCCTTTCTATCTGAGATCGTTTCCCGTTCCACATGCCTATAAGGAAGAAGTTGATAGGCAGGTGAAGGAAATGGTAAAGTGGGGGGTTGTAAAGAGGGCCCAAACCGAGTATATTAGCCCTTTGGTTGTGGTGCGCAAAAAGGATGATTCAATTCGCGTATGTTTGGACGCTAGACACATAAATAAACGGATGGTTCGGGACCACGTCACACCTCCGAATCCAAACGAGTTCATTGGTCATTTTACGCCTGGGCAGATCTTAACTTTAATCGATTTGACTGCTAGTTACTGGCAGATTCCCGTTTATGGCCCTCACCAGAAGTATTTGGGCTTTGCGTACGGAGGCTACACCTATGTCTTCACGGTTTTGCCTTTCGGCTTAAGCACATCGGTAGGTAGTTTTATACGAGGTTTAGACATAGTTCTCGGCGAAGAAGTCAAAGGGTTTGTACTGGCTTATGTCGACGATATACTTGTTTACTCTGAGTGTTACAAGGATCATTTGGCTCATCTGAATATCATTTTCAAAAAGTTTAGAGAAGTGGGCATTACTGTCAAGTTGCGGAAATGTGAATTCGCTAAAGAAGAGTTGAGGTTTTTGGGTCACCTCCTAACACCCAATGGGATTAGTGTTGATCCAAATAGAGTTAAGGCTATCCAGGATTTTCGTAATCCAAGAAATCTCAAGGAACTTAGATCCTTCTTAGGGTTTGTTAATTATGATCGCAGGTTTTGTGAGCGATTTTCGAATCTGACCGTTCCCTTACTCCCCCTGTTGAAGAAGGGTAGCCGTTGGAGCTGGAAACCCGAGCACCAAGAGGCGTTCGAGGCAATTAAAGCGGGTTTTTGTGATGTCGTAATGCAACACCATCCTGACCCTACCAAACGGTATTTTGTACAAACTGACAGTTCAGCGTACGGTATAGGGGCATGCCTCTTCCAGCTAAGTGACGAAGGTGAAAAAAATATTATTGCTTTTTATAGTCGGACTCTCAAAGGCGCCGAACTAAATTATACTGTGACAGAGAAGGAAGCATTAGCTGTTATTGCTGCTCTCCAACAGTGGCGTGTGTTCATTTTAGGTCGTGAAACCACTGTCATTACAGATCATAAAAGTTTAGTTTTTATGCAATCATGTAGGTTAGTGAACGCGCGTATTTCTCGATGGATCCTATATGTCCAAGAGTATTGTTTCGATGTGTTGTATTGTAAAGGATCAGAAAATGTTATGGCAGACATTTTAAGTAGGTATCCTATTAAAGGTGAGGATTCGAAACTAGAGGAAGTTCCTGATTGGGGGAACAAAAAGATTATGATTGCTGTGACTCAGACAGAAAAGTTGGAAAAGGTTCTTAAGTGTCAATTTCGTGAGCTAATACCTTTACAACAAGAAGATGACTTCTGTAAACAGGTTTTACGGTGGTTAGGAGATGAAGGGTGTCCACCCAGATTTAAGAAATGGTTTATGGTACATGAAGGTGTGTTATTTAGACGGGGTTCAACTGAACTTCCTAGTTTTAGGGTTGTTATCCCTAAGGGTATGATTATCTCTCTTGTAAGGGAAGAGCACGAATCTAATGGTCATTTCGGTTCGTCAAAATGTTTCGACTATTTGGTAAAATACTATTACTTCCCGAGAATGAGGAAACGTGTCCGAAATATAATAAGTACTTGTGACCTGTGCCAAAGAAGTAAGACTTCTTCTACTTTACATGGCGAAGCACACAGTGTGGTTCCTAGAGGTCCAAAAGAAGTGGTTTGTCTCGATTTAGTTGGTCCTCTACCAGTGTCAAGTGCAGGTGTCACAATTCTTTTAGTTATTGTTGACGCTTTTAGCAAGTTAACGAGGCTATATGCTCTAAAACGAGGCACGTCTCGATCTATACTGAGTGTTCTCACTAATAAATATTTTCCTGAAATAGGGGTTCCTAAGACCATTCTTAGTGACAATGCAACATGTTTTTCGAGTAAGTCGTGGTATAAAGTATTAAGGGATTTAGGGATAAAGATTTCGCATACTTCTGTGTATTACCCACAGGGTAACCAAACCGAGCGAGTTAACAAAGAAATAGGGAGGTTGTTGCGGTCTCAATGTTATCACAAACATACTAAATGGGCTACCTGTTTAACTGAAGTGGAAGGTTGGCTTAACAATGTCACCCATGATTCGACTGGGTTTACTCCAAATGAGGTGCATTTTCAGAATTCACGGGAGAATAAGTTCCTTAAACTTATTCCCTATCCTGAATGTCCAGAGAATGTGGGGAATTTTGTTTTCCTTGCACATGAAAGGTTGACTTCCAAGGCTCAGAGACGCCAGGCGCGTCAAAATAAAGGGAAAACGTTTGCAAGCTTTGTTGTCGGAGATTTGGTATTGATAAAGGCACATGAGGCGTCTTCAGCAGCAGATCGTGAAATTAAGAAGTTTTTCCTTCTTTATAAGGGTCCCTTTACTGTAAGTAAAGTAGTCGGTCCAAACTCTTACGCTATAACTGATCAAGTAACAGGTACTTTCTTGGGTAATCATAATATCCAAAACATAAAGCCGTATCGACCAGCTATTGGTGGAGCTGACTTAATTTAGTTTAAGCTCCCTCAACCCTTAATGGTTAGGTTTACTTAAACTGGGGGGTGATGTGCCGCGCCCGACCTAAGGATCCCTAATCGTTATTTTTAGTTTATAGTTATAGTTTAGTGGGTTGTTATTTGTGGATAAAACCTAGTTCTAGATAGTAAATAGATATTAGTGGTGGTGCGGAGTGCCCAGCCACAGATGTGGTAGTGCGGAGTGCCCAGAGGGGCGGATGTTTTCGGCCGCTTTGGACGAAACCAACGGAGCGACCGGGGGAGGTCGGGGACAGTCGGAGCGAGGCGGCCGGGCAAGGAAGGAGTGCCTGTGGGCGCACCGCGGGCGATCGCGACATCGCGACAGCGGAAATCAAGTGGAGCCTGACTGGTACCGACTACCGACTGATTCTTCGTGACAGTATAGTGTGTGGCCGGCGTGGCCGCTGTAAGGGATTCCAGAGCGTTGGCTGGCAGGAACCTCGACGGTGAAGACGAGAACGAAGTCAACTGAAGCAGTAATCCGAATGCGCCAAGGCTGTTGGTGCATCTCACAGTATTTGGGAGTGTTTTGGCAGTGGCCTAGCGGGGAACAGACAGTATACCTATTGCCAGGTTGAAGAAGAGTTTGGGGTCGTAAAGATCTCCACACACGGACCGCGTTTGGCTAGGGTATTAACCCCCGCCCAGGACTTATGGTGAGGTCTTTCTGATGGGGTTAAACAATTTTATAACTGGACAATTCATGACTAGTCGTAAATAAATGCTTAAATTTGATTACGCTTTTTCAATTTGCGCTCGCAGCTGGAATCCACGCTAGTCGGGTACGCTACAGTTCCCGCTCTACAACTGTAGTCGCGTGCAACACTTTTATTAAAACAAATTTTTCATATGAGGAATATTTTAAGAAATATAAGCAATATTCCACAATTTCTATCCACACTGTATGAACAGGGTGCAACGCGCGTAATCGTCTAATTTTTGAACAGTCGTGTGAATAAACCTTTGAATAAAGAATCCCAGGAAGGAGTCAAAGCCCTATGTGAAGTATAAATATAAAATACGTGAGACGGAAATGCCCTGAGCAGTACCCAAGTTTTGACACAATATTTTGATATCTGCGACAGGGTGATAGGTGTCACTATGTGGTATTTAGATACTTTTTCGAGTTATTATGCTTAGCTGCGGCTTGTGGAACTTCCCTGACCGCCAAACCTAAAATGTTTGTGGATAATAATCCATCGCTAAGTAATTTTGTAATTTAAATTAACTTTTAAGGCTATGCATCAAAGTGGCATAGGCGTTTGTATAGGTACCTACTTCTTCATAATTGGAAATCTAAAATTAGAATTGCTGTATTATCAAGGATTCCTAAACTTAAAGACATAGACGTGCCTTATAATTTTTGGCCTGTGTTGTAGGTACTGATTTCAAGAAAAATGAGGATTTCTGCCTCGATTAGTTTGTTGAAGCAACTCAAAGATTCGGGTCACTGTGAAAACGGAAACGGCATCACGCCATATTCAGAGACTGTCCCGGTCGAGCGTTAAGCCCAAATTTGTTTTTATTCAAAGGAATAAAGTCATAACGAATCTTGGAAATAACATTAAAGTGTAAGTTCCAAAACAATGGTACAATAAATTTGTGTAATAACACGTTGGTAACAGTTTACAAACTGAAGGCCGAAGTAATTAGTGCGATAAAACCGTGTTGTATAATAATATGTGTTGCAATGACTAGAATGATTTGCAATATTTGGCGAGTTTCCATGATAACCAGGTTCACAGTTGTCTCTTTACCGGTCTTAATCATGGGCAAATAAGACTCTTAAATAATGATAGTAACCATATACGAGAGTGAGTAATCCATTAAGTAAGTTTCTTTGACGAAAGCATTTTAGTTGGACCTAGACCAACACTATATTATAGCGCTGTTTCAAGCGATCGCCACTGGCGCCACATGACGAAACCAATTTACACGGTGGTTTAATGTTAAAACACCATTTTCGCAGAATCTTTTATACAATAAAAACATGCAAATGTGTCTGTTACAACGAATTTAATATCCAAATTAAAATAAAATATTTGTTTATGTCCCTCTAATTTGGCAAGTTCACATGGCATATTTCCATTCATTTTCTTAAGAAAAGCGAGTCTAAAAAGCAAGCAAGAGTAGGTATATTTGGTACCTTTTGGTTTGAAATGAAGTCCAATGCTAGTTGTAGTGTAAGTAAGCATAAAACGCATTATATTTTGCAGTTTCTTTATATAGAGGACTATTGGTTCGCTTTGGAGCTATAAACAAATTTTTCTATTTTCATTCTTGCATACGTTAGAAAATACTCTTTCAAAATAATATCTAGAATTTTCGCTTCTTCAGCTGGTTGATCAGATCATCCCATAATTACAAAATAGTGTTTATTCTTCTGCAATTCATCTAATGGTCTGTGCAGTGTGCATACCATTTTCTTCATGGAAATTTCATGTTATCACAAGCAAATCTACCTATAAAGGCTGTGTTAATAGAATAAGACTGCTAAATACTGGACGCAAAGACAATTCGTTACCGTAAAAAGAAGACAAATCGTAATAAAGCTGGATATTTAAAATTTGGGACATTTCAAACGTTAGTAACTGACATACCAATAACCACAGAATACCCCCCTTTAACCTATAATAAGTCGCAATTTTTTTCGTCGATTGGCGCCACCCCAGTTCGTAAACAACAATGAAATATGACGTCATGCTCGGGTCTTTAATATAGTGTCGGTCCAGGTTCTACCAACGAACTGTGCTTCTACTGGTAAACCTGGTAGGCGCTACCTACGTGTTGAACACAGGGACGGACGTGGTTAGTTAAATTATTTTATTTTTTTAATCATTTTTGAGCGTGTTTTTGATTGCGTGACAATGTGTACAAAATGTTATGTTTTTATTGAGCTCCACAGGAGTTCCTGACGAAAGAGTTCCCAAATATTCATAAGAACGACTTCAGGCGAAAAGAGCAGCTATAAAACTGCCCTGACCGTAATATGGCTCTTTATGGGCTTTGTGGCCATTTGTGGTTTATTACTAAAACTGTTTTGATTTATGGTGACATCCTGAATACAGAAGAACACTTTGAGGTCAACATAATGATTAAACAAGACTTGCGAAAGCCATTTTCTAAATTATTTTAATGGACAGGATGCTTTATTTTTAAAGGCTGTAAAAGCTTTAGGTGCGAGATTATGAATATGTAGGTGGAAACAAACAGTTGCAGATCTGTAGAAAGAAGTGCAATTTTATTAGTGTGGTGTAATTTTAACTCTCTGTAATAGTATTATAGGTAACCATACTAACCATACAGTGTGTCTTCTTTTTCATGTTAACAAAAAAATATTGGTTTGGCATTCCCGAAAAAGCACTGCGATTTTAAAGGGCTGCGTTTTTCGAAAACTATATTTTAGGCACTTAAAATCAGACAGCGTTAATCATGACACACCAAAACTCCAACATACCAAATTTGAGTAAAGAATATAGGGGGAGTTCCATTCTGCGCCTGCAGGGTGTCAAAATAGGAATTTTAAAGTCATCTAGAGAGTCAAGTGTGCCCTGGAATTACCCCAAAACAGTTGAATGGTCAACAACAGAACCACTCAAAGTGTTGGTGTGCAAAGATTTGATACAAAAATATACAAGGTGTTTTTCTGTGGGCTATCTCAAAATGTGGAATTTTTATGAAACTTTATACGGATCAAGAGTGCTCTGGAACCTTTTTCAACAAAGTCACTGTCTAAGATGATACATTTTCTGTGCGTTTCCTGTTGAGGCACACCAGCCACCTTAACTCATATGGACTCAGTGACTGGCTGGCTTCTGTATTTTTCATATTCAATTCGTTTATAGTGTCATATATTCGATTTTTAACCCGTATAAAGTTAAAAAAATTCAGCATTTTATGTTGTGTATTTTTATTGGATCTTTGCATAACAACGTCAGTGGTCCTATTGATCATTCAACTGTCTCAAAGTAATTCCACGGCACACTTGACTCGCTGGATGCCTTTAAAATTCCTATTTTGTTCAACTTTGACACCCTCCACAATGGAACTCCCTAATACGGTTTTTCGAAAAACGCACTCCTATAAAAATCGGGTCAAAAACCAAAATGTGTTAAATACTAATATTACTAGCTTATTACTTCAATGCTTTAGCAGATACAGTTTTGAATTATTTTAATTTAAAAAAAATATATTGCTAGATGTATAATTCGGCTCAGTTGTTATAAGAGCCTAGTTTACCTATTGTTTTCCATTCCCATTGTTTAATAAAAACGTGATATATGGCATGGCTTGGCAGATCCAGCAGAGACAATAACAATTATTGTTACTTGTCCCCTTGTTTGATATATTATTACGTAGGTACCGAGTTTTGTAAAAATTTGATTGAGTCATTACTTGCACGAGCGAGTAAAAAATAAGAAATAATGTCAACATTTTCTCGAAATTTACCAATTTATATCAATATACGTCTTATATCAGACTGCTTTATCTACCTACCGGAACACAAAACAATGTGTCATGTTGCGAAATACCCGCAATTTTCTGATTTCCATTCCTCTTCCTGGTTGCCTTTCTGCTCGGCAATTTGACGATGCTTATGTCGTCCTAACAATGAAGAATAAGTGGGCACTTCGTGTGACAAGCAGACCAATTGAATTAATTGAACACGAGTATTTTGTGTGGTCGCCGTCAGTTTCATTTTAATGAATTCGACGATGTTTGCATGTTTTAAAAATAAAAATATATTTGTCCAAGAAAGCCCATAATATATTTTCGTTATCCAAAGATAATAATTGGTGTGCACGTTAAATACAATCTATGATATCACCCCGCCGAATTGTAATGTACGGGCACGGACCTCGTTGTCCTGGATCACGATAAATTTTTTGTTTCTCGGAAATGACGCATCCGAAATTCTTAAGAAGTTTCCAATAACTAATAGTTAAATAGTATTGAGTATTCATTATGCATATGCTAATAATGTTCGAGGACTTTGGGGTATTAGTCACTTTCAGATGCATTTGTTTTATTAATGTTGTTCTCTACATCATGTCATACAGATTTATGTAGGTACTAAAAATATAATAGCAGTAATGTACGACCTAAGTAGCACGTAAGTTTAACAGGAGAAAATAATGACCATCCTCGAAACTCTACTTAGGGTATATTTCTTAAAATTATACTTAGGGTATATTTATAACTGCAGATCACCGCCAGCAAAATTATTGAAGCTTATCAAAGAAGAGCGTAATTAGACATAACTTCACTTGCATTTTTAAAGCAAATATTAAGGCTCAATGTACAGCACGTGCGTGGTGATTCAAGATTTTTGCCCATAAAATGGCTTTTTTCGATCTGTAGCGAGTAACACGAATAATTTTAAACTTTTGGTCAATACAAATTTTAATCTAAGTAATTACTCACATTTTGAGACAAAAATTATTTAAAGATATTTATCACAATGCCCGTTATTAGGCTTTTTGCGCAAATGCTAATAACGGTCATTGTGATAAATATTTTTAAATAATTTTTGTCTCAAAATGTGAGTAATTATTTAGATTAAAATTTGTATTGACCAAAAGTTTTAAATTATGCGTGTTACTCGCTACAGATCGAAAAAAGCCATTTTATGGGTCAAAATTTTGAATCATCATATACGTCCCGTACATTGAGTCTTAAAGTGGTAGAAGTGGAAGGTACTAAGTTTTCTATTGTTTGTATTTTTTAAACAAACAAAACAAAATAGTTCTAAGGAATAAAACTAGCCGCCTAAAAATTCAGAAATAGGTACTTATAGGTATGTTCCTGAAAAATAGGATATTATTAAAAGTATTCAAAGAAATAATTGTTCCAAGCAATATTGTATGAAAATGTTAGGTAATTAAAAATATTTTCATGTTTTTTACTGTAGCTATTTTATAAGGTATAATCACAGAAAAAATTATTCTGTGGTATAATATACAATAAAAATTATATTAGTTATCTTTATGATGATTAAAATATGTTGTATTGATTAAGTTGTATAATTTCTCAACCTACAAAACCAAAACCAACAAAAATCTTGGACCTACCTTGTGCTTTGAACTAAAATTTAATTTCCATTTTACACAAAACAACAACCAAAACCAAGACATTAAATTTATTTATACTCCACCCGTAAAAATCTCATTTAGGTTTAAAAATCGCCGCCAAATTATTCCCCCGGTCCAAAGTTTACAGAATAAAATAGATTCTGTAGACTTTGCCCGGTCGGACTTCTCTCTTGCGCGGTATAGGTTGCTATACGTATTTGGTGCCAGCCAACACACCTCTATACTTGTCTATTTTCAAACAAACAACTAATTTTATGTTGAAAACTTACTAATTTTTAACCACTTATAAAGACTAACGACTCACATTAAATATTTTTTCTTGAAATCGGCATTAAAGTGTCCCAAAATCGTCATTAAAAGCACAGAAATTGTACAATAATGGGCTACATTATTTGTACGATTTTTTCAATAAGTAGGCCTTGGCGAGATGTAAACATCAAACGTCAGACGCGGAGAAATCGCCCGTCAAAAGTGACCAAATATTCAAAACCCGGCCGATAAAGGCTCATTTAACTTTTCGTACACATTGCGAAATTGTTTCCTATAGGAGCGCAATCCTTCAGTATACATATTTTAGTAAATTTGAATATCAATAGATTTGTTGTGTAGGCTGCACAAGAAGCAGCTGTTTGGTTTTTCTGTACGAAGATGCCGTGTCTTGTCTTACTTGATCTAGGTAGAGCGATCGTCAAAGTCAAGCAATGCCGCGCGTAGTCGGTTCATGGACGGGTGATCCCTTAATTTTCTTGCCTAATAAAACATTTTTTATCCGATTTCAAAAAAATATAATATGTACCTCGGCACTGAAGTTATTTTTTTGACTCATGTGGTTTATTTGCCTCGGCCAGAGGCCTCGGCAACTAAATTCCACATGAGTCATAAAAAGTTGAACTTCAGTGCCTTGGTAAATAAATAACTATTAATTACCTGCCATATTGTCTTTGTTATTGTTACAAATAGAAAAGCAATATAGCATGGGATTATTTACATATTATAATGTAAAAAAAAATCAAGTATACAATTCAGACTAATTATTGTGACCAACAGCGGAGTAAAAGTACACTTTTATTATGCCTTCGTTTCCAAGAGAGACGGCTCCAAAGTTTTTCATAAATTTAGATCTTATCCCCATATTTTTGAACTGGTTGCGTTATTATTTTAATGAAATTTACCAGACAAGATAGATGCATAAAGGGTCATGAAATTTGTTATATTATTAATTATTTATATGTTATATTATATATATTTAATTATTTACTAATTTAAGGAGCAACCATGTACAACGTAAAATCAAACATTGGTTTCGCATAATTTTTAATAATGTGTAATTATTGACACCTGCGACAAAAATATGCTTTTAATTTGTTCAGAAAAATTAGCTATTTTTAAATATGCAAAATATAGGTACCTGTATGAACAAGGCTTCTTTACTTTATTAGACAAACGTCGTTTCATTTCATCATACCAGCTGATTACCTACCTTATGCTGATGCAGTTGCTCGTGCAGTCGACACCCGCTGAATTGTAAATAAACAAATCGAGTAAATAAATATTGCTAAACGACCGATATGTATATTTAATGTGACATTAAACGTGCCATAATTAAGTCGCATTCCACGCTCAATGGGACCTATTCATTTCGTTATCGACCGAACAGAGATATCCACGCGCGATCTACCACACGCCGTTTTCCGTAATTGTCCCATAAATATTTATGGGACATTATCGTTGTACCGAATAATCTTATTCGCTGTTAATTGGGCACAGCAATTAGTTCTTCGGCAATTTCGATCCTGATTTGGGCGTTAAAGAAAGATGTTTGAAGTAGTTTTACAATGTTATGACTAGGATGGAATGATTAGACGCCATAAAGGTTTTTTGGAGTTTGTTTTGTTGCTGAAGGAATGCCACTAAAGATCAAAGTAAATCACTGCTGGGCTGTGAACTAGTAATCTGTATGTCTTCTTGTGAAGATCGGGATATAGAAATGTACCAAATTCCCAATGGAAATATCAGGGTGTTTCTTCATCTTCATCCCTCACATCTCTGGGAGAAGAAACACTTGTGACTCAACACTCTATAGCGGAGTAAACCAATTGGGGTGATATACCTATTGTGGAATTGCAAGAAGGAGAATCAAGCAACCATAGAAAATAATATGTCTATTTCGTGATTATACAGGCATACATGACAACAGTTTTCACAATGAATAAAATGTGAATCTAGGAATTATATTTGTTTTGATTCAATTTATATTATGTTTCATTGAGTTCAACAAATAATTGAATTAATTGCATCCCCCAAAAACATACCACAAGCACTTAAATATAAAAAATGCCCATTCAATTAATACTGATACTATAGTTCAACGCACGAAAGAAAACGTTTCTAAAGAATGCGGGCAGTGTTGCGAGATTTCCTATACGAGTAGTCGTTATTTATTGGCGAATACAAGTTTTATCATATTGAAGCCTAATTTCTGAACTCTGTAATACCGAAAAAATAAATCTCGCATCACGCGACCACTTACTCATTTTTTTTATCATTTATTTTTAACGAGATATAATAAAACACCTATTATATTTTTTTCAACATCGTCGCGTCTACCATCGCCTTTGAAATGCGGCAACAAAGCACTCCAGCCAGCGAACCGGCCGACAAAACCAGTTAGCCAACGCGTTTTGTGCCTGTTTCTATAGTACGTAAAGTTAACTGCATATTTGGGCTACCACACAGCGCTCACTTTTTCGGCAGCCGGTAAGCTTGGCAGAGAGTGGCGTTTCGTATGTTCGGGAGTTAACGTGCGCAAAATGAGTAAACAGGGAATAACGTTGCATTCTCAAGCACGAGAAATAATTGCCAATGTTATAAGGGTTTGCCTTCCTCCATAGTCTAAGGCATCACCGTTAAGAATAATATTAACTATAAATTAAATATGAATTATACGAAAATTAAGTCAGTGAGTTACACAAAATTGAGCTACGCCCCTGAACTGTGACTAATTCTATAATATTTAAGAGGTCTTCCCCCTTCCGTCGCACGCATTCTTCCGTAAGGATTACTATATTCTATCTCATAGGTACCTAACTAATGTTTTTACAAGGTAGTCCTTAAAAATCTTGACAGATTTGTAAAACAAACATTTATATTTTTATCCTATCCACCATATCTTTTTTAAGTTCTTTTATTAATCGAATCATGTCTATAATATCTCCCAAAAGAATTAAGATGATGAACTGAAATTTGGCACTGATATGTTGGGGTTGGAGATTAAGCTGACGATGCTAATTTTTACGAATCTGCCAGAGGGCGCGATTAGCGCTGGTCTTGTGTCGTGTTTGACTGGCCAGACATTTTGAGATTATTAAATTGTTTATTCGCAAACTCGCGATACTAACAGATATTACCGAACTTATTATTAACAAAACTTTATACCTAGCCAAAAAGTCCACAACAAGAAAAAAATAAAAACCAAGAACCCAACTCGAAAACTAAGAGTGTGAAATTTCTAGAAGTTTTAGCGAAGTGAACCAAATATATGCGACATCCAACCCGAAATTATTGTTTCGTGATTTGCAAAGATCTTTTTTGACATATTTGTTCATGCTCCGAACGCAATTTGTTTTTGATTTCCTAGCTCCGTAGATTCATACCACGAATTTGAATTGTTCGCTTTTTCAAAGTTTGTCTTTTTGAAGAACCGTCCTTCGAAAAACTGCCCTAGATCCCATTGGTCGATATTTATTTTTTCATAAAGTAACAAGTTGCCTACCATGCAGGCTTCTAAATCAATCGACTCGTATTTTGGTTCTGACAAATCCGACTTCCATCAAATCGTTTCTAAATTAAGCGTGTCGTACCCACTGGAATTCGTCGATTCTAGCACAGATCTAGCGACGCCTACCTAGCTCTACACCGAAATCGCAGCACTCGACAGTCTAACTTTCAGTGTCGAGAAGGTTACCTATGCGATGCGACGTTGTCATATTACAGGTAGGCTTCGTGAGAAGACGGCTTGGTGGAAAGTATGAGTTCTGGGATTTATTAGGTTGATCCGATCAATGAAATTGACGAAATTGAAATGAGTTGAAGGGCGTTCAAACGTTTTTACGTTATGTGTATGTCAATCTTAAAAATATTTGGCACGAGAGGAATATACAGTACCTATGTCCACGGATGGGGTAAATAAGAGGACAAATGGACCAAAAAGTGAAATATACGAAAAAATGTTATTCTTTATAAAAGTTTTTGCTTGCTTTAAAAATAAGATCCACGATGCCAAAATTTGTTTTTTTTTGTACAGGGTATGCAAAAAATACAAAAACGTAAAATTTGATGAAGAGTAAAGTTGGCTTTTTATAAACTTTAATGCAAAACGTTAAATAGAAAACTTGTTTGAAATTGTAAAAGAATTCTTATTCTAGATTTTCAAGGAAAAATTTTAAATTTCTAAATTACTCTTTTAAAACCAAAATTTTTCCAAGTCATATTCTGAAATTTTTATTTGATTACGCCATTGATAACTGTTACTGTGACATATTTGTCAAAATAAGAACGATGTTGTCTTTAGAGCAAAGAATATTTATAATCCAAAATTACTGAAACGGTGAAAATAGTAAAGTTATCGCTACGTTATTGAGAAGTTTCAAGAAAAGTTCCAAATGTACAATTATGCATAAGTTCAGTACATAAATTAGTAATCAGATTTAAAAAACCTGGATCCGTTAATGATTTAAAGAAGACGAAGAAAAGATACGACGAAAACGATGCGTCTACAGTATTAATTTTGCAATCTGTTGATGAAAATCCTATGCTGTCTTTAAGAAAACGAGCCCAAAGTTTAGAAATCTGTAAAAAAGTCATATTTAAAATGTGTTGAAGTAAAATAAAATTTATCCTTTTAAACCAATTTTTAACCATACTTTGGAAGATGGCGACAGTTACAAACGCTTGGGTTTTTGTTTGTGGGTCGGTGATGAAATTCTAAATAACAACGTGAACTTTCATAAGCTGATAATGTTCTCAGATGAGTCAACCTTCAGTACAAACGGCACTGTAGCCTCTCAGCATGTGAGATACTGGAGTAGGAAAAACCCAGAGTTTAGAATTGCAAACCGCCGCCAGTATTTTAAAAAAGTAAATGTTTGGTGCGCCATTTCCTATTATGGGATTATAACATATTTTTTTTGATAATACGTGTAACAGACATTCTTATTTGCATATGCTGGAGTCATTTCAGTCAGACAAGTTAGAAGAATTGCCTCTTCAATATCGCCAAAATATGTATTTTCAGCACGATGGGTGTACTGCCCATTATGCTACAGAAGTCCAGGGATTGGCTCAATCGCAAATTTGGAAATCGACGGATGGGCCGAAATGGTCCGATTTTGTGGCCCCCTAGGAGTCCCGACTTGACAATTTGTGATATGTTTCTATGGGGGCGTATTAAACAACTAACATATGAAAGACCCATTGAAAATAACGAAGAAGTTTTAAAGCAGAGAATTTTAAGAGCGATAGAATCAATTTCACTAGGAGAAAATAAGAAGCAGCTTTAGCCATTTACGACGTCAGTTAGAAAAATGCGTAGAATATGGAGGAGAAGTTTTTGAAAAATAAAAATAATGTGCCCCTAATTGTTTTAAAGTTTAATAAAATAATAAATATTTCTGGAGTATTACAATTATTATTGAATATTCCATTAGTAATTTTATTTAACCTGTCTGTAATTTTGGATTATAAATATTCTTTGCTCTAAAAACATCTTTCTTATTTTGACAAATACTCCACAGTTATCAAAGGTGTAATCAAATAAAAAGGTCAGAATATGACTTGGAAAAATTTCGGTTTTAAAAGAGTAATTTAGAAATTTCATTTTTTTTCTTGAAAATCTGGAATGAGAATTCTTTTAAAATTTCAAACAAGTTTTTTATTTAACGTTTTGCATTAAAATTTATAAAAAGCCAACTTTACTCTTCATCAAATTTTACGTTTTTGTATTTTTTGCATACCCTGTACAAAAAAACAAATTTTTGGCATCGTGGATCTTATGTTTAAAGCAAGCAAATTTTTTTATAAAGAATAACATTTTTTCGTATCTTTCACTTTTTGGTCCATTTGTCCTCTTATTTACCCCATCCGTGGACATACTGTAGATACCCTCATGTTTTTAATTTTTAAGTTTTTTAAGTTACTTTCTTTGAATTTTGATATTCTCCTGATGCAATGTTCACTAAAATGATAGTTACGATCACGACACTAATACTGTTAAGGTCAGCTGAGACCTTTCGATTATGTATGTGTATGTGCAATGTGATAAGTAGATAATTATTATACACAATCATTGTATATAGGATGGAAATAGAAATATAATACATAGTTCTAAAAGTTATATACTATATTATCTACACGGTTACGCAACAAGCTGATAACCGTCTACACACTAGAACTAATTAAAATAATGCCACGCGATAAATCCAATCGATAATGCTAATATAACGGCTAGTTTCAAACATTGTGTTAGCTAGACGAAGCAACAAGTTGGAAGTAAAATCATCGTGTCTGTAGGCAGAAACCGTTCCATATTTTTTGTTTTGCTACCGTACTACCGTGTTTCCTCCTTTGCATACACATGTAAAATCAAATAGGCGTAGCTACTTAATCGCGTTCCTTTGTTAATTGCATAGAGTGTGGGAAAATTAACTTTAAACGTAAAATTGAAATCACTTTACTGTGTTTAAATTATTTTTAGCATTGAAAGAGAAATGAGAAATTTAGAAACTGTGACATTGTAATCAAGAGCAATATTTATCAGACCAAGGCCTACTATAAAGACAGGCCCTGGCGCACAAAAATCACGTGACACCTTAGGCCGACGTTACATGTCATTTGTCACATAACTAAAAGCGGCAGCTTGGGTTTTGAGAAGTTTTAAATGTTTAAATTGTTTTTAAACGTGTTAGTTTATATTTTAGAAACAAGTTTGTGTCTAGTGCGCGTGTGTCCTGGCGGAGGGAAACCGCCCAGGTGTTATTATGGCCTCTGGGTGGGAGTCGTGCCATCCAAGAGTATTGGTGCCGCTCGCACCGACGCGTGAGCGCTGTAAAGGGGAATTCTCCCCCGAACCACAGAATAGGGAGCCCGGAATTCCGGAATGGACTATTATGGACATGGACCGTATTGGACAGTGGAGCCTGATTCACAGAGGGGTGAACTGCTTACGGGAGATCCGCGAGTTCAGACGGTCCGGGTGGCTGGAAGCCGTTCCCGTTGACCACGTTCGGGTTTGTGTATTTATTGTATTCACCATTCACCTTGTGCGAAATAAATCAGTGTTGTAACCGTTGATTTTCGTTGTCGACCCACGTCCCGATACGGTTTATCTATTCGGTCTTTCACGCTGCCGACCAACTGAGACCTCGTCAATATTTGCAGTATACCTACCTACTGAGGTTAGTTTTCATTTTTATTTCGTAAAAAATAACCTAAATACCAAATATTGGGTCTGTTTATATTATATTTATACATATTACAAAAGCCAGGAAGAAAGTGTCCCCATAACAAACATTTGTTTTGCCTCGGGATGATAATTTCCGCCAAAAATGGATTCGTAAAATTCCAACTGAGATTTAATTTCTAAAAAACCCTTAAGTATGTGTGGCTGTGGTTAACACATTTTCAAGAAAGTGAAACAATAATTAAAGTGGACAAATGTGTTGTGGGAGGAAAATACCTAAGAGAATATCACCTATAAGCTAAAGGAAGGTGATGTCCCAACAATTTTTGAGAAATGCCAAAATATTGTGAGTGCAGTGCCGTTTAACTCTCAGCCCAAAACAGCTGAGGCAGGTTGAAAATTTTGAAAAAACAATTAGAGAAAGCTTGGATGCACAAAACCAATAATGTAATACCTAGATGAAAGAAAACTTGCCAAATTGTTACGAAATTTGTTTTTTCTACTAGGACTAAGTTGGTCACGTGACTACGCGATTATGCGTTAGCGCCGTGGCCTGTCTTTATCGTTGGCCTCGTAATCAGACGCAGTGCTACCTGGACGCTGGTGCTACTATTCATACAGTTTGCACCAAATGGGAAGAATTGTTATTATTAGATTTTAGAAAATCTGGTTTTTGTATTTTAAGTGTTATATAGAAATGTATCAACTAAAACTATTCGTTATATTATTCGGATCAAATCACTGTAACATACCACTATATAACAGCCCTATTTACACTCTTCTCCTATGATCTCTTTTGCAAAAACCACAAAAAATTTAATGTTACATTTCCTCTTTTATTACAGATTTCGCATGACAAAAATTTATTATTACTATCTCGACTTAGCCAAAAGGCATTCGCACTCCCTCTACGGGGAACATTCACTCAGATCCCGGGCATCCCGGATACCAAAAGGATCTGGCTCGGACGAGACCCTTGCCATGTTATCGGGCCTTAGGTGACATTGATGTTGTTGGACGATCCTGCATTCCCCATGAATTTCCTGACGGTTCGGGCTGTCGCAAGTAGTACCGCTTTCTGCATGGACCTGTAAAGACTATCAGTTAGACCCAGCTCCTTGATGTTTCTCAGCAAACTTTTTGGTATAACACCAGTTGTTGACATGATGATTGGAATCGTCTGGACGTTCTCCATTTCCCATTGCCTTCTAATTCGTTCTTCTAAATCTCTGTACTTCGCGATCTTCTCGACTTGCTTCACACGCAGGTTGTTGTTGTTCGGGATGGCCACATCAATCAGAGTTGTCTGCCTAGAAATTTTATCAACTATTATAAGGTCCGGTCTGTTATGGGCAACTCGTTGATCTGTTAGAACTGTACGATCCCAGTACATCTTGTAGTTGCTGTTCTCAAGAACAGGCTCAGGAGTGTAGTTGTAATATGGGACCCTCTCTGCCTGCACAAGCAGCAGCTTTTCCGCCAGTTCCTGGTGCAAGATCTTGGCAACCGAATCGTGTCGTTCCTTATATTCCGTTGATGCGAACATCTGACATCCTCCTGTTATGTGCTGGATTGTTTCTGAAGTTGGGCACCCGTATCTGCATCTGTCATCCACTACCGATGCATCTCCTACAATGAATTTTAGGTAGTTGCGAGTTGGTATAACCTGATCTTGTATGGCCAGTAGGAAGCCTTCCGTCTCGGGGAACATTCGTCCCGAGGTCAGCCAATAGTTCGACGCTAACTTGTCGACGTGTTCCTGGTTAACCTCATTAGGATGCCTCCCGTGCAGCGGCTTCCCCAACCACCTCTGTAGTTTATCGTTGTCGGTTCGGTGGTGATTTTGACGCTCGTGTTCCGTCAGACGTAGCGGTGTTGAGACGTCTGCTCCGCATATAGCCCTATGCAGTGTGGAGCTGTTGGCCTGCCTGTAGAAATAATTACGCAGATTTAATATTTGTTGGTCCAATTGCTTGCTGAGATCTGCCAATCCTCTTCCTCCTAGTTGACGTGGCAGAGTTGTTCTTTCTACGGCGCTACGGGGATGATGTTTATGAGCTTTTGTCAGTAGTGTCCTAACTTTTCGTTGCAAGTTGTTGATGTCCGTGCTGGTCCAATTCACTATTCCGAACGAATAGCCGAGTACAGAGCACGCATACGTGTTCAGGGCCTTAAACAAATTCCTGCTGTTAAGATCAGTTCGCACTACTTGTCTTACTCTCTTGATGAATTCATTCGTTAAATCAGTCTTCATTGTTCGATGGTCTATCCTTTGAGCTTGTTTCATCCCAAGATACTTGTATGTATCTCCCTTGCTCATTGCTTCGATCTCCTGGCCGTCCTGCAACTCGTGTGCGCTTTGTTCGAGCTTTCCCCGGATGATATTAAGGGTGCGGCACTTGTCCAGTCCAAACAGCATTCCGATGTCCCTGGAGAACTCCTCTACAATTTTAAGCATTTGCGTTAGTTGGTTTTTGGTTGCTGCGATCAGTTTTAAATCATCCATATATAATAGGTGATTCAACTTGATCGCTTCTGCGTTGTTGCTTTTGATAGCGAAGCCATATTTTGTAGAGTTCAACCGATGTGATAGAGGGTTCATCGCCATGCAGAACCACAGTGGACTGAGTGAATCTCCTTGGAAAATCCCTCTTCGGATGTTGATTGTGTCGGTCTCGATGTTACTGTCTGCGGTTCTGAGTTGTATCTTAGTGCGCCAGGTTGTCATAACGTGTTCTAAAAAGGAAACTGTATGATGATCTATTTTATACAGCTTTAAGATACCTGTGAGCCAGTCGTGAGGTACGGAATCAAATGCTTTTGTGTAGTCCACATAAGCCATGTGGAGGTTTCGTTGCTTGGAATGAGCCTGGTTGCAGATGACAGAGTCTATGATGAGTTGCTCTTTGCATCCCATTGCGCCCTTCGAGCAGCCCTTCTGCTGCATTGCAATGATGTTGTTCCGCTCGCAGTGAGCATATATTCGCTGCGTAAGGCTATTACTATTATTATTATTATTATTATTGTCATTTCTGCTTATCTAGACCAGAGTTGACGCAAGCCATAATCCAAAATCAATTCACCCCTCCACTACACACTACCATCAGAGTTAGATAATCTGCTATATTATTTTAATGAAAAGGGAAAAGAAGTGTATTTCCGTGCAAATAATTTAATTAAAAATCATGGTAAAGCGCTTTCGGCTGTTAAGCCATCCTCAGTACCACTTGTCAAGTGTGTAGAGGAAAATTGGAGCATAAAGCATTATACAACAGTAAAAACCATAAATAGAAGGTCACACCAAGTCACATTTTAAAAACTTTAAAAATACTAACAAATTGTACAACTGTGGGCAGCCAAGCTACCCAAATTATTTAAACAAAAGACCAGCCGAAGTACCAAATGCATCGTGGAAGGTGGAGACTTCCACCTTCCACGATGCATCGTGGAAGGTGGAGACTTTATAATACTGTTAGTATTTTTAAAGTTTTTAAAATGTGACTTGGTGTGACCTTCTATTTATGGTTTTTACTGTTGTATAATGCTTTATGCTCCAATTTTCCTGTACACACTTGACAAGTGGTACTGAGGATGGCTTAACAGCCGAAAGCGCTTTACCATGATTTTTAATTAAATTATTTGCACGGAAATACACTTCTTTTCCCTTTTCATCTATATATACGTGCACACAGCCCCGCACTCCTTTGTATATTATTTTAAGACTGCAATAATTAATTATTATTATAATAGTTTCTGCGGAAAATACCTAGGAAGTATTAAAACAATGCTTTTCTTTAAAATAAAAGAAATGGGTAAACTTTGCCTAAAAAATGGAAAGTAAATAAATAATTATTATTTTGTTCCATTCTTTTTAATTAAATTATTTAAAAAATGTGTAGTGTCCTCCAAAAAGTTCGCAGCATAGGGGGGAAATTTTTAATTAATGTTTTATTTTAAAATTTAATTTTGGGGTCACCTTTTGCTCGAAAAAAGATGAAAAATGACCCACTCAAACGTGCTCATGTGACTTTCGTTATCTGTTAAAAATGACATTTAGAAAAAATATATCGCCAAAAATGGGTTTATTTGTTAAAATATCAAAAAGTTTTACTTTATTTGAAAAAGTTGTTTCTTTTTCAATTTTAGTAGGTGTACCAAATTTGAACGCTCTAATAAAAGATTTAGTATTTTTGCCAATTTTTAATAATTATGAAATTTCTGAAAATTTTAAAAACTTGTAACTTCGTAAAAACTTTTTTATATCACTAGCTTTATCATTCTATTAACTTTTCATTACTAATTAACGATAAGAATAGGTATTTTTCAAAAGAAAATGATATTAACGCTTTAAAATTCTGTTGTTTGCTAATTTGATGTACCGTCTAGCATTTAGGGTATAAATTTAGTTACATTTCGTTTTCCAGTTCTAAATTGATGCCAAAGTAATAATAAATTAAATTATCATCAAACTATTTTACGTATCTGTCTCTGTCTCGTATTTTATTGCCGAGGCGCCTGTTCTCGAGCTACCCTGGTAAAATATTAACGAACTCACTTGGAACACAGTGATATACGGGGCGCGATCTATTTCATAGCATTTACCACGCTCTGCTACTGGTGAAAATACCAGACTTATCAGCAGAAATCGCCCGTATAAACTTCAAAGGTTTTTATGCTGTTCCAAGTAACTTCATTTATATTAAAACATCGCTGATGGTCAAGAACGCTGGGCAAATTGTGGGTTCACGGTATTGCTATTGCTCATTAATAGCTTTATCTGTGTGATTTACTAATTAAACCAACGCATTTACATGATAATAATTATAAAGCAGATAGAGCAAGCAAGCTGGTATTTTTACCAGTAGCAGAGCGTGGCAAATGCTATATATGAAATAGATCGCGCCCCGTATATCACTGTGTTCCAAGTGAGTTCATTTATATTTTACCAGGGTAGCTCTAGAACATGTGCCTTGGCAATAAAATACGAGACAAAACACTTTTTTCTCCATATTAAACCGACCCTGGTATTAGTAGTAAAAAGAGAAGATAAATATTGTGGTAAAAACAAGTGACTGCATGCTCGCCTAATATAATATCACCAATGCTTGCGTGGGATACACTGTTTTTGACGGCTGGCCACTTGTGCAGCGAAATGCGGTGGAAGCCGTGCCATAATTTCACAGATTTTAAGATATACTTGCGTAAATATGGCTTTTTAGACACCTTTTGACAATATTATATGGTGCATTAACCTTTACGTTGTGTTTGACGACAACCTTAAAAAACCTTACAATTGAAATATTATGTTGCTTGTAGAATATGTATATTTTTGAAAACTGCGTGTGGCTTATGTCCTCTATTCTTTTTGTGAAGCCAATTAGTTTTTTATGCTGTTTTAAGTGACTTGAGAAATACTATACCTACCTGCATTTGTTTGAATTATATTTTATATTTTCTTTTTTATCTTTGTACAAGCACAAACTGACAAACTGTTGACAAATCTCTTGACAAATTTAAAATATAAATAGTGATCCAAAGAAAAATATGTCCGTTATGATGCTGACTTTATTGGTCACACTGTAGATTTTTTTACACACTTTCACCTATTAATTACAGATAGGTACCTTAATAGATACGTGTAAATAAACTCCTTTCGCAATTTATAGTTGGCTGTTCCAGAAATAATTTTATTTTTATTAAGATGCGTGGTACTTGACGTTTATTTGCTTGCTTAATTCGAGTGAAGGCGTAAAACGGCAGCAAATTAATATTTTTGTATACAAGATGAAGTTTATATTCGTTTAACCTACATCCGATTTCCAAGGATTACGAGTTAAAAGCCTTTCTAAATGTGGGCGCAGAGGGGATTTAAATTGTGGTTTCCAACTTTTGCAAATAATGATAACAATTAACGAATGTTTAAGTATGTACAGGGCGGTACAGGGTGTCCCAGTTAACGTGATAAACCCGATTTTCTCGATAATTTTAAAGATAAATTGATGCTTAAAAAACTAAACTTGTATAGAATTTTCCTAGGAATTCGAATATATTTTTCATTTTGGAAATAACTTAGCCCGTCCCAATTTTATATTCTGGTTACGCCACTGGAGATAACTATATAAAACCATTGAGTAAAGGAATAATCCTTTACTCAATGATAAAAATAAGTAGGTATATATGGTTGGAATTGAGGGAACAAGAGAAATCTAAAAAAAAAACAAAAATATAACTACAGGGTGTCTCAAAAATCTGACCAAGTGATGCTCACTTCCAATAAAATCGGAGGTCGGAAATTATAACTGATAACTAAATAATTATTTTATCTAAAACACCTCCGTACCTATATGAAAAAATAAAATTTAGGACAGACGGGCATAATATAAACATCCGTCGTAAATCACTTATCACTCCTCCCTCCCACGTGACAACACTGATGTTCGTAGTATTCTGTTATTCTGTCCTTTTTTTTAAATTGGGAAATAAAAGGCCATTATTATTATTATTATTATTATTATTATTAATTTGTTGTTACTCCATGTATAATCATTTCTAATATTCCTTGTTAAAATCCAACTTCGCAGTTTTCTTTGAAAAATGGCTTTTTTAAATAACTTTTTAACACACGGCATATCAAGTTTCATATTGGAATTCCTCGAAAAATTCTAACCAAGCATAGTTTTTAAACCATCAATTTATCTTTAAAACTACCGAGAAAATCGGGTTTATCGTCCGAAAAAAGTTTTCCATTCGGCCGAGAAATGCATATAAGTATACAGGGTGACTGTATTTCAAATCTATGCATGGGGATCTTGGTTATCTTAAGAGATACAAGGTCGTTTAAATTGGGAAAAGTTGCGGAATTTGATCCTGAGTAAGACGGTAAAAAAAATTTTGGCTGGCCATTGTCGTTTTGAAAATAATGCGAAAAAACTGAAAATTGTCGTAATATGACCTCGCATTCTTTTTATCGCCTCCCTGGACAAAGGTATGACGATCAACTTTTATTTTTCTTATGGGCACCATATTAAATTTTTGCATTTTGGGAAAGAGGATTTTTTCTGGTTAAAATGATGTCACACATTATGCTTTACTTTGTAATATCAAATTAATCGTTTTTGCATAGAAGGCCTTGGAAACATAAGCCTAGTTACCCATTGTTGCGAAGTGTACTTTGGAATATTGTTTAACGATTCAGTAAAAATTCAGTTTATATGTTAAATTTATTGATTAAATAAATCATAAACATAAAACGAGAGTATCGTCATTTGCCAAATAACACATTAACACTAAAAAAGTCAAACTGGAAACACAAGGACAACAAAAACCTAGAAAGTAGACAATCCTTATATTTTACGATAAATGTTCAATTTGTCCTCCTTGTTCCTCAAAGCACAATGCAGCACGTTTCCTTAAATTGTTTATTTTAAAATTCTTCTTTTTTCCTGGTCGTGTCAATTTTTTTTTCTCCTTTTGTTATATAATTACTGGGGGTCGACCACAAATCAAAAAACGAGATGTCAAATAAACGTAAATTTTTGTTTTTATTATTTGTCCATTAAAAGTGTTTATTTTTGTTGCTTTGCTTACATATGTTTCGATCTACATTATGAGATCATCTTCGGAGCATAATATTATAATTTCAAACCCCATGTTTTCAAGTAAAAATCTATCTGAATTATCTCACATGATATGATTTATTTACTTGTATTTAGTATATAACCATATTGGTCTCAATTACAACATATTAAAAACATTTTTTAAAATTTTTTGAAATTTTTAGTGTTTCATAGAAATAGCATTAAAAGCCGGGTTCGTAAAGCATATTGGCCACTCTTGGAGTGGCTCGTCCAATATCCCTTCGTCGTCATTTATATTTGAGGAATGATAAATTTGAATCATGTCACGCTTTTCTTCATGTGAAAATGACATTTTTTCAGTAAAAGAAAGTATCCGTGACACTTAAAATTGTACTGAACTGTCAACGGTATGGGGCTTACCTGTGTTTCCAAGGCATTCTATGCAAAAACGTCAAACATATGAGGCTTATGTTTCCAAGGCACTCTATGCAAAAACGATTAATTTGATATTACGGCAAGAAAACAAAGTAAAGCATAATGTGTGACATAACATTTTAACCAGAAAAAACTCTTCTTTTCAAAAATGCAAAAATCTAATATGGTGCCCATAATAAAAATAAAAGTTGATCGTCATATCTTTGTCCAGGGAGGCGACAAAAAAAATGTGAGGTTGTATTTAGATTCATTGCAAATAATTACCTTAATAATGGTGAACTTATAGAAATGACGAGCCCCTTCGTTTTCGTTTAAAAAGATAAAAACGAAAACGACAATTTTCAGTTTTTCGCATTATTTTCGAAACGAGAAGGGCCAGCCAATTTTTTTTTACCATGTTACTCAGCATCAAAATCCGCAACTTTGTCCCAATTTAACCAACCTCGTATCTCGTAAGATAACCAAGATCCTCATGCATAGACTCGAAATACGGTCACCCTGTATATAAAAATAATTATTCAAATTCAAAGAATATCTGTTTGGTTTTAACGTTTAAAAGAAGAGCCGAGAATTATATTGGGTTGTATTTTTAATTCCCCGCCTAAAACGTTATACTTGCGCATGGCCAATATTGATTAGTACGTAGACAGAGAAATCGTGGCAACAAATGCCATTCTCATTGGCTTATACAAATTTCGCGGTATTGCAAAAAGTTTACTTAATAAAAAATTGCAACTGTTTCTTTTTCAAGAACTAATAGTCGTTTCTTAAATCGCATAATGCGTATTTATTTCTTTTTATTTAGAAAATATGTTATTTAGGTTAGATGCAAAGTTGAAATTGATACTTTATTACAATAGGCACATGTAGCATGTTGATCACATGAACTTGACTTATCCTAACGGACTAAATCTAGATAAGCGTCGGTGCACAAGGCCAATGCTTCCCGATTTTGCTGCACTAAAATAGCAACGATTACATATGACTATTTTATTTTTAGTTTCGCTAGAGCCGATAGTGTGTTATGGAATCGGCTAATTGTTTTCAACAATAATTATTTGTGAGGATTCAAGCGGCTAATTAACATCTAACCAGATTATACAAATAATGTGAAACTATTATCTACATCTATTAATGCCGATAATGTTGAAGGGAACATGTTTTTTTTTGCAAAAACGGTTATGAAAGAGAACTTTTTCGCAATGGGCCTTTTTCACACATTTTTTTATAAGTGCGCTGTGAAATATGTTGAAAATTAAAGTTCAAATAGTTATTTGTGTGCCGAGGCAAATAAATCACACGAGTTATAAAAATGAACTTCAGTGCCGAGGAACATATATAGGGTGAGTTTTTTTCGATGCCCACTCTGGGGATCTCGGAAACTAGCAGAGCTAGAACAAAGGTTAAATGGGGAAAGAATTGCAGTTTTGAATGCTCAATCTAATGCCCCTTTTAGATTTTTAAAAAAGTTCATGGCTCACTAGATATTTTGAAAAGAGGAATTTTTTGCTATTTCATCAAATCTCTGTAGCTCCGTTATTTCTGATTATACAGAAAAACTGTAGAGACAAAAATTGTAGATAGTTTTGGGCTTAATAAGATAATCTTATCCAATTTTTTATGTTGTTTGTGATTTTTGAGTTATGACATAAACTTGTATTTTTGTAAATGTAAATCATAGTTGGCTGTGGCCTTATCAAATCGGCCATTTTTTGAGCTTTCCAAAAATATAATACTCGGCATAGTTACTATAAAAAATAAAATAGCTATGGCTAATTTTCTGATTTTTTTTTAATTTTCACATAGTCAGCAATGGAATATTTTCATAATTTATTATGTTCTATTTTATAATAAGACATACTTCAAACTTTCAAATATTTTATTTTTAGCTGGTAACAAAATGTAACAAAATAAAACAATTTTCTACAATTTTTGTCTCTACAGTTTTTCTGTATAATCAGAAATAACGGAGCTACAGAGATCTGATGAAATAGCAAAAAAAATCACTCTTTTCAAAATATCTAGTGAGCCATGACCTTTTTTAAAAATCCGGAAGGGGCATTAGATTGAGCATTCAAAACCGCAATTCTTTCCCCATTTAACCTTTGTTCTAGCTCTGCTAGTTTCCGAGAAAAAAACTCACTCGTATATTACATAATATATTTTTTTAATTGTAAAAAATATTATGCAAAATAATTAACGAGAGCGGTCACCCATTCATAAGTCGGCTGCGCGCCGTTGCTGCACCTTCAATATCGTTTTTTGAATGAATAAAACTTAATTGACTTTAATATTGGTAGGTAATAGGGTACTTGACAATATTTTTAATTACTCTAATATCAGTTTACAGTAGATGTAAACGAACTAACATAACACCTAATAAATGAAACAACGCCTTTTAATCCTTATTTATTTATGATAATTAAAGATAAAGTTGCACAATTTACTTCAAGCTGAAATCTACAGATTTGTCGTTTTATTGTCTATATCGTCAAAATATACAAAAATGTAATGATATTATCTGCATAAGTCATAGTAATGGGTTGTTTTATATTAAGATATAAACAGCAACAATTTCCAAATAAAGGAAGTAGAACTCGATGAAGCGTTTTATCAAATCTATACCATAATATAGGAAACCTTGCATTTAGTTCAACTAAAATCGCGCTAATGATGTTCGCCAAGAATGTAGGTATATTATAAGGTTTAAAAACAGAATATTCCAATTCATCATTAGTGCCTGTAGTAAACTATTTTATGATCAACCTGAACGTATAAACCTCAAAAAGATAATGGAAACAAGTTTTCAATTCCATAATCATTGTTTTAAAATTTATGACACCACTAAGAAAATAAAACCAAAAAATCAAAAATTAATGAAAACTAGAAACTAAGAAAAAAATCAGAAATACCTTCGATAATAAATAAAAAATATGTATATTATATACTAACTTAGTATATTCATCTTAGTATAGGTATATGTATTCATTCAAATTCATGCACCTACTTAGTATTACCATTACCAAAGTCTAGAGAATTAGTATATCTCTGGACCTGGTATTACTAAGTGGGCTGCATGAATTTGAAAGGGACACTCTTTTTAAAAGCTTTTATTTAACTTGCAATGTATGTATGTATGTATGTATGTATGTAATTTGTTCGGGTGGAATCTTGCAACTCAATTTTGAAGCAGATATCTTCAACCGATCGAGCTGAAATTTTGTACACACGTTTAATTTGGATGACAATGCATGATTATATGTGTGACGTCATTCTAAATCCAACATGGCGGATCACCCAAGATGGCGGACTAGTTAAATTTCAACCGATCGAGCTGAAATTTTGTACACACGTTTAATTTGGATGACAATGCATGATTATATGTGTGACGTCATTCTAAATCCAACATGGCGGAACACTCAAGATGGCGGACTAGTTAAATTTCAACCGATCGAGCTGAAATTTTGTACACACGTTTAATTTGGATGACAATGCATGATTATATGTGTGACGTCATTCTAAATCCAACATGGCGGAACACTCAAGATGGCGGACTAGTTAAATTTCAACCGATCGAGCTGAAATTTTGTACACACGTTTAATTTGGATGACAATGCATGATTATATGTGTGACGTCATTCTAAATCCAACATGGCGGAACACCCAAGATGGTCATTAGAAGGTCTCCTCATTGAAGAGCTAGACTGTTCTAAACTAACCGGCAAACGACCTTGCAACAATGATGCGTTAACTGAGATGAATAGACTCAGACACCTGGCCAAACTAAAAATTACAAAATAAATTAAAAGTAAAAAAATATTTTAAAAAAAAGCTTTTATTTAAATGCGCTAAAAAGAATAAAATAATCTTTTCTTTTAAAACTTTTACTATCAACTTATAACGTCATTCCACAATTTATATGATATAAAAGCTTGTCGCGAGATTTAAGTTTTCAAACTAAGTAAATACCACTACTTAAATCTCGCGACAAGCTTTTATATCATATAAATTGTGGAATGACGTTATAAGTTGATAGTAAAAGTTTTAAAAGAAAAGATTATTTTATTCTTTTTAGCGCATTTAAATAAAAGCTTTTTTTAAAAATATTTTTTTACTTTTAATTTATTATAGATATGTTCCTGAAAGGACATAGTTTGGGAAGTACAGATTTAACATTGCCACGAAAGCCTGGCCTCCCGCGAATTCTTACAGGATTGCTTTATTCGAACATCTACAGGGTGACATAGAAAAAAGTACATTACATAGTGCCACACCATAGAGGACACTAAAATAAGAAAAAAAGTTCCTATGAACATGGGTCCGCAAGGCCTTCGGTTAAAAGATACGGGGTGTTGAATTGTAATTTTTTTTATTTATTTGCAAAAACAATGATAAATACTTCAACAATTAAATTGTAATGGTATGATGAAAAATATGATTAGTTAAAACAAAACATTAAGGTTTCAGAAGATGTTCAAATTGTTGCCCTTGTACTTCAATACATTTTTCCATTCTTCTTCGGCATCTTTGAAATATTCCTGGGTCATTACGAAATCTATCTGCCGATTCCATAATTCTTATCCATAACTGTGCTTCATTATGTATTTCTACAGCATAAACTTCATTTTTCATAAATCCCCAAAATGAAAAATCGAGGGATTAAGGTCGGGACTACGAGCTGGCCAGGGTACAGGCCCTCCTCGACCAATCCACGTATTTCCAAATCTCCTGTCCAAATATTCCTTTGCCACTCGAGAAAAGTGAGCTGGCGCCCCATCATGCATGTAATACATTCTTCCAGTAATGGCCAATGGGACATCCTCTAATAATGTGTTTAAATCATTCTCCAAGAAATGTCGATACAGTGCACCTGTCAATCGATTGGGCAATCGAAATGGGCCAATTAAGTAATTGTCGATTATACCTGCCCACACATTAATAGAAAACCCATATTGGTGACTTCGAATTACAGTTTGATGAGGATTTTCATCACTCCAATAGTGCATGTTATGTAGGTTCAGAATACCATCACGACTAAAACCAGCTTAGCAAACAAAATTGATGAAATAATGTTTTGTCTTTGGTTTTGCAACCATTCGCAAAATTGTACACGAGGAAAAAAGTTATGTTGAAATAGTGAATGTATTTTTTGGAAATGGTATGGGCGAAGAAGTTGTTCTTTCAAAATTTGTCTAACTGATTCACGGTTAACGTTTCGCTGAACTTATTTTCCTGGTGCTTGTTCTCGGATTATTTTCTAACATTCGTAAAACAGTTTCTTCGTTTTGCACAGTGCGACGAGTTCTGGAAACCCCACTATTCACTTTTGGTTTTCTAAAACAGCCATCTTCTCCCAAACGCCTATGCACATCAATAAATGTTCGAACATTAGGAACTTGTTTTAAAGGATATCTTTCTCGATAGATACGTTGAGCTTCGTAAGAATTTGATCTAGCTTCGCCGTAACACATAATCATGTCCCTGTATTCTTCAAAAGTATAGTGAACCATTTTTGAAATCAATTTTGAATCATCAAAGAGAAAACCAATAAAAAACTTAAACAAGAACACAAAATATTTACTACCTAATAACAATTATTAAATTAGTTTGACAAGTGTCATTAGGACACATTATTTCATTGTTACTTATCATTGTTTTTGCAAAGGTTACTTTGATGCTTTTTGAATAAGTAATTTGCATGCATTGTCGGCTTTAGATGCATTTGTACTTGAACCATTGCTTCTAACGACTTGGACAAGGTATACCTTTCGTAAGTATAAAAGATGGGATAACATTTTTTCAGTCGAAAATAACATAAACTGTATAGCAAAAAAGTTAGGACCGATTCAATAGAGATACAACCCTGTAATGTAGAGCGTATTTGAATTTGGCATGATAAAAAAAAACCTGTATACCACATTTTATCCATTTCTTGCGTCTCTGGCTAAAGATATTCGTAAAAAACAAAACAAAAAAAATTACAATTCAACACCCCGTATCTTTTAACCGAAGGCCTTGCGGACCCATGTTCATAGGAACTTTTATTCTTATTTTAGTGTCCTCTATGGTGTGGCACTATGTAATGTACTTTTTTCTATGTCACCCTGTATATTAGGCATTTTCATTGATTAAGGTATTCAATGTCATTTTTTTAATCTAAAAAATTAACACCGTAGGATTGATTATTCGGCACCCCTCAAAAGTCATGTAGGTAACAATTTTGGTGAAAAATACTTACTCTGTGTGGTGTCAAACTTACTGAAATCTTGCAAAACTGAATTTCAAACCACTTCCACTCAATGATTGAGCTGAAATGTTGGACACACTTTTGGTTCTGGTGACAATGCAATCTAGTGTACCTACCTACTCAGTATATATTGTGTTTTTTTTTAATGGCCGCCACCTCGGCCGCCACTTCAAGATTAAATATTTCTTCACCACCACGACATGGATGAAAGTATTTGACGAGTAGAAAACGATAAGGTGAGTGACGTTATCCGAAATCCAAGATAGCGGTCGCCCCAAGATGGCGGATTACCTATTTCTTCAAAACCTCCTCGACACAGGTATGAAATGAAAGGGTTTGACGGGTTGAAAACTATAAGTTAAGTGGCGTCATACTAAATTTAATATGGCGGCCACTCTAAGATGGCGGATTACCTATTTCTTCACAACCTACTTGACATGGGTATCAAAGGAAAGGGTTTGACAAGTACAAAATGATAAGGTAAGTGACGTCATACTAAATCCAATATGACGGATGCCCCAAGATGGCGGACTAACTTTCTTTACCCTGCTGACATGGGAATCAAATAGGTACCAAAAATCACAAAATAAAATAAAAAATAAAAATAACTTTTTAAAATCAAGCTTTTATTTAAGCCATGTACTAAAACGAATAAAATAACTTTAGGTTTCCTTTAAGATAATTCAATGCCAAATTGCGACAAGTTTTTGTAAATCAAAAAGCTTGTCGCGTGAAATGTTCACAGAAGTAGGTACCAATTGATTTTATTGGACAGTGATTCGTTGATAAGCAAGTATCTACTTATTCGTTTTAGTACATGGCTTAAATAAAAGCTTGTTTCTAAAAAGGTTTTTTTTTTATTTTTCAGATATAACGGGATTACCTAAATGTTTTGGAAAACTAATGTTTTAACATTAGCCTGCTGCTGCTATTATTATACTTAACGAATGAAAAATAGCATTTACAATAAAATTTATGAAACTTCGACAAAATGCGAAAGGCATGAAAGCTTGGTCCAAAAAAGGATAAAAATTCTTCCTTTATATCCAATATAGGAAGTTTTCTTAAACGGTCCTCCATTTCCACTCGCCCTTAACGTAAAAATTGATTAATGTAGGGTCAAATAATTATTCATAACGTTTCGTTTCAATAGGCCGCATTAACTTGGAACTTTCCTGAATTTAGGAAAAGTTAGTTTGGCAGGGTACAAACTTTAAAATTGGCTTGACGCCGTTCTTTAAAATTTTCGTTACGGTCCTGAGAAGTTACATGAAAAGGTAGACGATCCATCTTTTGTAAAAAAATTCTAACAAAAAAATTTAAACCGACTCCAAAGATAACTCAATTTAGAAAGAGAAAAATATTTCTAAAATTTTAGTTGAAATATGCATACGGGCAAATTTGTGAAGTCGTTGTTATTTTTTGTTAATTTTTAGTGGAGTGTGCATTATACGGGCAAATTTTTGTAGTCGGTTTTAATTTTTTGGTTAACATTTTTTTATTTCTTATTTTTTAGTGAATTATTAAGTATTATCGAAATCGGTCCAATATTAAATTCCATACCCTACTTGTCCACCCTTAGGATTGAAATTTTTCTCTTCAAATTTAATTTCTCTTCAAATTTCAATGTGACCACCCCCAAGGTAACCCCTTTCTAATAAAATAAGAATCATCCAAATTGGTCCAATTTGAACTTTCATCCCCTATTTATCTACCCTTAGGGGTGGAATTTTTCCTTTAAATTTAAATGAGACCACCTCTAAGGTGCTCGCTTGCTAATAAAAAAATAATCATCGAAATTGAAAAAAATATTAAATTTCATCCCCTATTTTCCACCCTTACGGGTGGAATTTTTTCTTCAAATTTAAATGGGCCCACTCCTAAAGTAATCCCTTTCTAATGAAAAGAGAATCATCGAAAATAGGAGATGAAATTTCTTGGATCTGATACTCGGAGTTTGCTTGTCATTGTATGCCCATTCAAGAATAAATTAGGTGTTTTTATAACATTGGAATGTTTTTTTGTATAAAATCCAAAACAAATGTCACGTTCTAATGGGGAAAACACCACTAACCTTCAGATCGATATGTATTTCCCGGGAAATGGGGGACGCGGTCTTCCCGGAAACAACGGAAAACTGGAAAAGTACGCGGAGACGCGTCGCGCGATTCTCGCATGGGGCAGAGACGTACGAACCGGCCGGCGACAGGCCGACAGAACAGACGCGCGTCGACTGGCGACGCCGGCCGTCGGCGCGCGGTCATATGCACGCGCCTTTTCGCAGATTCATCTCCGCCAGTCGCATCGGTCACGGCCGTCTCCGCCGAAGAATACCTGTTCTCTGTTATCTTTAGGGTAGTTGATTTGCTCGCAACTCTCAACTTTTCTCGGACACGAGCAATAACGGCGTCGTCGCATCGTCGGTATTCCTAGGCAATCCTCGAATCTAATTTTATTTCTGTTTGCCTGCAGCAGAAGGAAATATATGGCCCAATTTGTGGTTTTCATCAAGAGTGCAGGCATTACTAAACACCCCTTGAATAAAGAATCCCGGGAAGGAGTCAAAGCCCTACAGGCATTATAAAATACGTGAGACGGAAATGACCCTGTGTAGGATAGCCAACTTTTGACACAATATTTTGGTATCTGACACGGTGATAGATGCCAGTATGTGATACTTTTTCGAGTTATGCTCAGCTGTGCGGCTTGTAGTTCTTCCCTGGCCGCCAAAACGAAATGTTTGAGGATAAGAGTCCATCAGTAAGTAATTTTATAATTAAAATTAACTTTTGAGGTCATGCATCAAAGTGGCATACGCGTTTGTGTAAGTACCTACTTATTCATAATTGGAAATATAAAATTAGAATTGATGTATTATGATGGCTTCCTAAACTTAAGGGACGTGCTTTTATAATTTTTTACTTCTATTGTAGATACCTACTGATTCCACGAAAAATTTGGATTTCTGACTCGATTAGTTTGTCGAAACAACTCAAAAGTGCGCGCCACTGTAAAAACGGAAACGGCATCCAGCCATATATTATACAGAATACAGAATTCTTTATTTTTGAAATCTGCTCGTCATTATCTTTCAAATATTCCGTTTTCAAATTTTATACTAAATTTATTTAACTTAACGAACAATGTAACAGCAAAAAATATTTGTTTTAACCAAGAGATTGACATAATAAAATCCCAAAATGTTTAAGAATTTTAAGATTTTATTTTATTTCGAAAATGTCGACTACGAACTGTCAGAAATTGATTATCTAGGTCTAGATATTAACCAAATATTGCTGTGATGCTGCATTTTTATTGGTTGCAAATTGTTATGTTGCGTTTCTATTGGTTATAATAAATCTATACCACCTACCATAAATGAAACTTATTATAGTAAAGATAATAAAGGAACATGTCTAATAAATTATTTAAAGTATGGAACTTTTCAACGCGGTGGTTTTTCACAGCTGGTCTGGATCAATGAATCTTATCGACCCTGATTTCCTTATATTATCTTGTATGTTAGAGGAAAGAAATATGTCCCTCTTCCAAAGTTTATTTTAAACAATGTTTCGGGCCATATATTTTTAAGTATTGCAGTCTCCTTGCCGGCAATCATTTTGAAGAAGAAGAGAAAATAGTTAACGCATGTTGTAGGATTGAGATTGATTTACGGAAAGTGGTGGTCGAAAAACCATATTCAAGAGTTGAGTTTATTTTCCACCAGCAATCTTCTTGGGGAAATAATTTGACAGGCGTTGTTTCTATTCCTATATCTGGTTCTCATACTCAACGTTAATTTTCTCCACTTTAACTATATTTTTGCACATATCTGAATAATCGAATTATATTTTTTGTCACGCCTATTAGTCTGTTTGATGATTTCTTTCTATTGTACATTGACACTGTTGACAGTGAATTTTCAATTTTTTTATACGTGTTATTTCAGGGACTCTTTAAAGTAAGGGGACCCATCATTATACTTTCCAAAGTGAGGCCTATTATTCTTTCCTCATTCTGGTATCAGTGATGCCAAGTATGCCATTTTATTGGAGAATCTATGAATATAACAGGTATCTACTTTGATTTTTAGTAAACATTAATAATGGTTTCCATGATTTCTAAAAATTAGACTTGACAATGTTGTGTCTACAAGTGCAGAATATGGCAACTGTCAAATGAAACAAATTAATTATAGAGTTGAAATTGATTTCCAGCAATTATTTCCACGAATTTAAGTAATAAGTATGGTAAGTCAGTAGTGCCGATTTTGCTTATTTAAAAATTTGTCTCTATTACGCCTTCTTACCAGAATCCTCAATCCAATTGTAATATGTATACTTGATCTAATTCTTCCCTTGTTGAATGTGTCTACCCAAAGAACTCTCACAGATTTCGAGATGGACTAATAAGATGAGGTCTAGTCGTTCTAATCATGTAGTTTTTCTCGGTGTTCATTATAAAATTTTTGTAATATTCTCTGCCAAGGTACCTCACAAACTTCAAATAAACTTGTAGTCGTAGATAAAAACTCTTTAAAAAAAGACCTGAAGCTACCTGCTTAATAATTTAAAATTTACGAAATACGATTTTTGTTTTGAACTATACCTACTCATACGTAATGCCCACGTAATGGGAATTGTAGGATTACTAAAGGTGATACAGGAAAAATGTGGTTGCATATTATTGGTACTACTACATGATCTTTGCTTTAATTGACACATCTGGAGGTTAGAAAACTTAAAAATTGTGAATTATGATGGGAAATATTTTGCCTCCTTTAAAATCTATTGTACTGGCATGTCACATAAAACATAGACTGTGACATGCTGGGTCCCCTTGTTTTAAAGAGTCCCTCTGTTATTTATATTGCCTTTATTAAATTGTCAGGTATTCAGGTATTTGAGCGACGATGTTTTAGAAAATAAATTGTTTTAAAGTCGAAGCTACCCACAGAGCATACATATTTCCACTTATGCCCATATTTCAGAAGAACAAGCCTTTATTGCGGGTAAACATAAAAATTCGTTTCATGCTCAACAGCAGTATATTTTATTCCACATACAGATCTATCTTTCTACGGACACTCCCAAGGAAAGCAATAATTCGACACGAGAGCAGTCTTGGCGGTCCTCTATTTTTATTGCGTGCCCGTGGATGTAATTCACTTCGTGGGTGTGTGTACGAACGATATCAGTGCGTTCCGATGAATATTAATGGAAGCAAACGGTCCGATAGGTCCGCATTATATTCCCCACAATGTAACCTGTGGTTATTCAGATGTATAGGAGAATTATTTGGAGTTCATCGACCAGCACGAAAACGGGCAGTTCTGGCGTTTATGATTTTCTAATTGCGTTGCGGTCGGGTCACTATGCACCGGATAGGCAGTAAATAGGTATCGTAATCGTAATAATTGTTTTGCGTGCACTCGTGATTTGAAGTGAAGTAGCTCTTGACGGTATCTCAAATGGGCTCTCTTGATTTATATAAATTTATCTGTCGGTGGTTTAATATTTTACGAGTGCCACAGCCACTCCTTCAGAGAGTACTAGATGCATAAAGCTGGAGACAGTTGTGTAACTGGGATTTTAGGTTAGGGGTTGTCCTCTTTGTCGCGATAGGTATTAGTATTGTAATTGTCAAAAATGTGTTCAACAAAGTAAGTAGTAGTTTGAAGAAAGGGTTGTTCACAAACTTCAGCCCCCTCCCTCCTGCAAATATGGACATTTTCGTTTAAATTAACCTGATTTGATAATATACAGTGAGGACGAGAAGGTTGGAACAAATTCGGTCAAATGTTCAGGTGGCGAATAAAAAAAAATCGATGAGACACGTCAAACATAATTTTTAATTGTGCACATTTGGGCATAAAACTTTTTCTTGTGACGTCATCAAGTTCGCAGATATGACGTCATCGACATTTTTTTAAAATGGCAACCACACTTTTTTTATAACGTCATTAGAAAGTGGACGTTTTTCTGCGTACAGAAGTATACATTTTAGGGTAGGTTACATAACAACATTTCTGAGAAAAAAAATATTTTATAGGATAAACTGAGAAAAAATGTAAATAACAAAATGCAATGAAATTAACTGTTCGAAGTGCCTTCCTTGCACATATTGACAATGAGCAAGACGATCTAATATTTCTGGGGTAATTAGTCGAAACGTTTCAGTAATTCAAAGCTTCAATGTTGTTGGGTCGGTCCACGTAAACGTTTAGAGTAATTATCCCAGAAATATTATATCTTCTTGCTCATTGTCAATATGTGCAAGGAAGGCACTTCGAACAGTTAATTTGATTGCATTTTGTTATTTACATTTTTTCTCCGTTTATCCTAAGAATTCCTTAAAATATTTTTTTTCTCAGAAATGTTGTTATGTAACCCTAAAATGTATACATACTTCTGTACGCAGAAAAACGTCCCCTTTCTAATGACGTTATAAAAAAGTGGGGTTGCCATTTAAAAATAATGTCGATGACGTCATATCTGCGAACTTGATGACGTCACAAGAAAAAGTTTTATGCCCAAATGTGCACAATTAAAAATTATGTTTGACGTGTCTCATCGATTTTTTTTTATTCGCCACCTGAACATTTTACCGAATTTGTTCCAACCTTCTCGTCCTCACTATTAGGCAGGTAAAAGCAAATAAGGTTCATAACCTAACCTAAAATCTTCACTACACCCTGCACCTCTGAGAGCGATAGCCCATTTCAGTTTTTCGCGGAAAGATATTTTTGGAATATTATGTTACGTTTTATAAAAATTATTCTCAGAGGGTAAAAAATATACCTAGATACATTTCTACAACACTGATCTTGTCTAATTTATTTTAGCAACTGTAATGTTAGTATTCGATATTCATTCATTCAAATTCAAATGTCAGAAAAAATAGTTTTGAAGAATTTGTCTCTCCTGCACTAAAATAGATACAATTAATAAAATCGATTAACAATAATTGCTCTAAATAATTGTTAACATAAAAGTCGAAAATAAGTTTCATTTAGAGGATTTAGACTTTTATAACAAATGTAAGAAAAATTTGTTTCAAAGCTAAAATCAATAACAAAGTCCTGCAATTTAAAAAAAATTATAGGTACCTACTTTTTTTATTGAAACTATTGATTGGTTTTATAGAATTTCATATGAGAGTATTAGAAAATATTGGTATTTTTAAAAACTTAATTATTGAAAATTCCAGCAATTTCATTGGATTTTGTTTTCCTGGGTATTCGACCACCATTTAATTAATCAGTAGTTCTTTATTACGTACGTTTCGGCATTACATTTTAACAGCCATCTTCAGATTAAAAAGACAATACACCTTTAAATGTAATGCCGAAACGTACGTAATAAAGAACTACTGATTAATTAAATGGTGGTCGAATACCCAGGAAAACAAAATCCAATGAAATTTCAAACGACCAGTAAAGTTTATTACTATAAAACTATTTTTTAACCAATTTTCAGTAAAACAGTACGTAGCTGTAACGTTATTTTGTGAATCATTTTTCTAAATGTCGAAATAATGAAAATAATGTTACATTAATATACTGTAACGATCTACTCGAAAATTTGGCGGCTCAATTTTAGGTTTCGGTATTCTACTTGCAGTTTTATAATTTTTAAGATTAGTTTTGAGGCATTATCGTCACAACTATGTTGGCTTAAGGCCCCCAAGGTCCCATTTTTGTTAATTTTTCGTGCAGAGCTTCCATAGGTTTTCTAGATATGCTCTATTTTAGCTTTTTGATTTGTTCTTCTATCATTGGCCGGGAATAATCTAGAATAGTCTCCAGTCTTCCATTTGAGGATGTAAGACCTATCTTGAGAATTGCGTGTAAAAGTAAGTTCGAAGGCGATTTTGTTCGAATTTTGAGATCAGAAGAATATTCTTGGCCAGTATTTGTATGTAGACTGCAATAATTTTATGGTGGTAACTGAGGCAACGAATTTGAACTGTTATAGTTGCAAATCTACATAGTGCAATACAATATAAATTTCTCTAAATATCGAAATCTAAAGAAGGTTATAGCTGCTTATTGTTTGTAGAAAATTTTGAAAAATAAGTCCTTGGAAAATTTAAAATATTTTTATGTAAGAATTTTCTACACTTTAAGTAATAAATTTCGAAAAAAAAAGATAGAAAATGAGCTTCATAATAATGTTAACCCGCTCATTGTTTTATAGCACATTATAAATATTTGCAGATAAAATATGCAAGTACCTATGTTATGTTTTTTTTAATTGCGTTGAGATATTCGCCAGAGCCGCACTGAGGCACGACCTTTATTTGATTTTAGTTTTGCAATTGTTTACATCAAAATATGTCTAAATTGACTTAATTAAAATGGTTCAAAACATCGATAAAATTATTTGTGGAAGTGTGAAAACAACCAGATAAAACCGCGTAAATACACTTTTGCGATAGAGTACGTCCCGGTTGCCAGGCGCGCTGATATTTTATGGTCTATTCACCAATCGCGAACACGTGCTTTTATTTACCCCAGGCGTAAGAATTGCTCGATTTTAGCAGTGTTTAGATAGGTCGTTCGGCTATGATTTTAGTATAGGCACAGCTTAGGCTGTGGTATAGGCACAGCTTACCCTAGGGTAAGCTGTGGTATAGGCACAGCTTACCCCAGGGTAAGCCGTGGTATAGGTATATTATACCAGTGTAAACGTATCAGTCAGTTTTCTTTAAAAAAACATGATGAGGCTTCTATAAAATCGCGAGTGCATGCAAAACAATCAGGATATATAATATTATTACCATTACCAAAGAATATTCTGATCTTCGATATTGCTCTATTCGGTGCACTGTGACCCGACTGCTTGCATTAATTACAAAATCATAAATACGGGAACTGCCCATTTTCGTGCTGGTCGATGAACTCCAAATAATGCTCTCACATCTAAATAACCACAGGTTGCATTGTGGGGTATAATGCGGACCTATCGGACCGTTTGACACCATTAATATTCATTGGAACGCATTGATATCGTACACCCACGAAATAAGTTACATCCACGGGCACGCAATAAAAATAGAGGACCGCCAAGACTGCTCTCGTGTCGAATTATTGCTTTCCTTGGGAGTGTCCGTAGGAAGACAGAACTGGATGGGGACTAAAATATACTGCTGTTGAGCATGAAACGAATTTTTATGTTTACCGGCAATCGGCAATAATAATAATAATGTTTGTGTTTGCAATTTCCTGAACTGAAATACGGGCATAAGTGAAACGTATGCTCTGTCGGTGGCTCCCACTTTAAAACCATTTATCTCCTAACGCGCGTTGTCGTTCAAATACCTAACAATTTAATAAAGGCAATATAAATAGCACTTATAAAAGCATTAGAAAATTCACAGTCAACATAGAAAGAAATAATCAAGTAGACTAATATTTGCAGAAAAAACAAAATGTCCCGACAGAAGATTGAATAGCTAAATCCATGTAGGAATATAACCAAAAACAGCAAGAAGATAATATAAAAATGAAGAAAACTATTATTACTAAAATATTTATTATTAATGACAACAAATATAATAACAATATACAGGGTGTTTCATTAAGGGTGAAGAGGTAGCATATCTCAGTAATTAATAGTCCTGGAGCTTTGGGAAAAAAATCTTCTTAAGTAATGTGGTCACGAGTAATCGCTGGAAATTATTTTTAAGTTCGAAGGTCGGCCACTAGGGGGCGTATTCGAAACAGTAAGACTAATAAAGGTATATCAAAAATAATTTTATTGTACTCTTCAGCAAATTCTGAACAATTTTCGTTAAGGATTTTTTGCTCTATTTCTTTAAATAGAGGTGAGACTGGCGGATAAACCTTGACTTGAAAAAATACCTGTAACTTCGGTTTAGCTTAACCGAATTGGTCGAATTTGGGCTTGTTGAAGAGAGCTTTCCTTCTTCTATGAAATGATTGTCCAGTAAGGTCATTTCGAATTTCGTGGTCACCGCTAGAGGGCGCAATTTGAAAAATTTCTCTTTTATTACAATTTTCTCCGAAATTTTAAATGCAATGACATATTTATTCTATTCGAAATTCGAAATGACCTTACTGGACAATCATTTGATAGAAAAAGGAAAGCTCTTTTCAACAAGCCCAAATTCGAACAATTCGGTTAAGCCAAACCGAAGTTACAGGTTTTTCAAGTCAAGGTTTATCCGCCAGTTTCACCTCTATTTGAAGAGCTAGAGCAAAAAATCCTTACCGAAAATTTGCTGAAGAGTGCAATAAAATTATTTTTTATATACCTTTATTAGTCATTTTTTTGAGAGAACTCATTTTTCAAATTTACTGTTTCGAATACGCCCCGAATACTTAAGAAGATTTTTTTCCAAAGCTCCAGGACTATTAATTCCTGAGATATGATACCTCTTTACCCTTAATGAATCACCCTGTATAAAACGTTATCACTGTCGGTCATAAATCCCCAAAAGCCACATGGCAGAAACGTAAGGGTTTCCTAATTTGTACTTTCTTTTTGCATTGGAAGAAATAAAATAATGTAATACCAACCCCTGAACACATGGTCACGGTTCCGTTCTTGAACGTGACAATACAACGAAGTTCTCGGTCGAAGCAATAAATGATAAATTGTACTTTGGCTCTGCACGCCGTCGGACATGTTTACGACTGTTTTATTGTGGTAAAACTATTAGGTTATTCTGGGAAATCCACATTCATAGGTGAAGCATAAGAAGCTTTGAGTGGAATGAAGTAAGTGATTCCGGGTGTTTTTCGGATTTCAAAGGCATGTGCTTTTTTTCCGAACAATTAAAATGTTGACATGTTTATGAACACAATAAATAATGGATGTTGGTTGGCAGGAAATAAATAAAAACAACGTGAGGATCTGCATACTGCATGGGATAAACTTTATGATCGATGGGTGAAACTTTTCAATGCACTACTGCCATAATTTGTTAAGAGAAGGAAATCTAAATTTAAATTAAAACTACTATCGCACTGTAGTAAAACGCAACGTAAGGTATAAACAAATTTATCAATGTTTGTGTTGTATTTTGTCCCGTGTTGACTGTGCAATAAAATTGAAGATACAAAAATTAAAAGTCATAAGATGACGTGCGTAATCACTTTACCGAGAATACCAGCTAATAAATTTAAGTATAGGTGTTCCAAATAAACCAAAAGGTAATTGTTGTTCTACCTATACACCTAGTAAGTAGATTAACCAAATTTTCTATAAATATAAACACAGCCACTCACATACATCTTCTCTACCCGTTTTCTGAAGCACACCATCAGTATAAAATAAGCTCGTTTGATTTATCAAAACCTCTCAATAAGCCATATAATAGTAATTGGGAGGGTCTGTGTAGGATCAAGCAAGTATGCCACGAAACTCGTTATTCTGTTTTATTGAGCCGAAAAGACACGAAAGCGTGAAGGGGGCCTCCCTAATTTTTGTGAATATGTTCATCAATTCGATTACGATATGCCGCTCAAACAAATACAGGTGAAGCTTTCGGTTTTTTTACTCTGTATTAAGAAGGTTGGTATACGAGAAAACTAGATACGATATACAATGTTAAAAGGGGAAAAAGTTGCGCAATTTTAAGGTCAATAAAATTGTACAAACAGATTTCTAATATATTTTTCGTTTTTGAGTTATTTTGAAAAAACAAAAATTTTACGTTTTCGATTTTATTTTTTCTGAAGTTGTTATCACAGATAGGAAAAAAGAAAAACACTTTCTTATGGCACTTTTTAACGGGCTTTAAGATGGCGTTTTTAGATTTGTTCTACAACATTTCGTTTTTGAGAAACCATCTTCAACTTTATTTTTTTTTAATACGGACCTGGATTTTTGCAGATTTTGAAAGAACTTTTCATTGCAAATACCATGATGTATGAGACGCAATAATTTAAAAATGTTTTGAGACAATTAAACTAAAAATTCCTTTTTTCCATTAATTTTTTTCTATTGCGGCCCCGGATATAATAATAAGAATTCCAACGATTAATCAGTATTGTCAACAATTTAACTTGCAGTTTATTTTTTCTTCGAAAACTTAACATTTTAAATACGGCCCTGTCTGGTTAGGGTTTTACTCTGTTGTTGTACAGCGGTGTCGCATTGTGTTTTGGAGTAAATTGTTCGCTTTTGATAATTGTGAGAAGAAAGCTTTAAGCCAATGAAACCAATAACTTTTGCCATTTATTAATTATTGCAAATTGCAACAATACATTCGTTCGTTCGTTCAGCCTCTACACTATTTCTGTGACACAAGATATAGGTAACATAATAGGTAAGTTAAATTTGTCGTCATTTGAAAAAGCACCCTCTATTTCTAATAATACAAATTATTAACCAAATGATACAGTGGTAGTTATGACAAATGACAAGGGGTTGGTTTCGTTGTTTCAAAGCCTTCTAAGGTGGAGGATTTTTATTTATTTTTTATTATCGTAGGTATGTGACTGTTATTAGTCTTTGCCGTCCTTTTTTGAGTTATATTGTTGACAATACTGATTAATATGGACACTTATTATTATTAAATACAGGGCCGCATTAGAAAAAAATGAATGGAAAAAAGGGATTTTTCAGTATAATTGTCTCAAAACATTTTAAAAATCTACTTATATTAATACATAATAATGATAATAATACTTTTTTTGAATATCCGCTTAAAAACACAATAACTTTGCTAACACAAGAAGGCCGTACTTCTTGGTTATTGCAAAAATGATTATGAGCCTATAGTAAAAAAACAAACAAAAAGAAAACAATCAGTTGACTTACGCCATATTTTATGCATATTCTAGGTAAATTTAATAAAAATATTAGGGCTACAAGATAAATTACCACAGAATGTGAATGAATGAAACATTGTGGAAGTTCTTCTTTTATAAATATGTATATCTAACGTAAAAATAGATAAAAGAAATACACACACATCTTCGAACATCTTTAAATAAGATATTTTTTACCTTCACATACTAAGGTTATTTTCCTGTTTAATGTTTTATTTAAGATTAAAGTTATATTTTTTATTCCTGCAAGTTGTTTTGTGACGCTCAATCTTCTTGTATTTTTATTTCAGTGTTTTGTAAAAATAACCGTTAAAATATTTGATTATAAATTTGAATTACAGACCGAAAGCACTGAAACTGCATTCTTTCATCAAAATGGAAATAACTTTTCAATAAACTTATTAATGCATTGGCTTTAAGGACGTAATATTTATTTATGTACCAAGGCACTGAAGTTCAACTTTTTATGACCCATGTGGAATTTAGCCATTTTTTGGTAATTAGGCATGATTTTTAATTCTAGACAACTTTTCTTTATAACATTTTGATGAATTTTCTGAAATAAGAGTACTTTACTCTTGTACAATTTTTATATTTTTTGACCTACCCTGTATGCTGTTTGACTTGCAACCATTCTAAGGCGCCTGATATGATTATCGAACATGCACCAACTTTCGGGAATATTTGTATTTTCGTTGTGCAATTAATAAAAAAAAATCCACACTGCACACTTAAATGACCACACTGTATATGTACTTAAAAGTAGACACAACACAGGTGTAAGTACCTACACATTTTGAAACATACAGAATGGTGTAAAATTTGGGTATATATATTTATTTTGGTATTAAAACTGCAAAAAATGCCAACTATGAAAAAGTATGTCTAAATATTGAGAAATCGCCCATTCAATCGCAGTGGCTTCAGCAACATTTTTTGTTTTTTGTACGCAAAAATTGGGCTTGCGGCTTGCCTTACATCCACCCCTCTTAATATAAACCATCGTCCAGAACATAGGCAAGATAAATCACGATAAATCCTCCTACAAAACAGATGTTTGGCATATTATATATAGGTGCACTTACCGCACTTACGGGCGTTATTGTAAAATGCGGCAGCTTGCGCCCAGGCTATTACCCCCTTGTAAACAGCATAGGCGTAGCTAGCCTTTTTTCTCCGGGGGGGGCTTAAGCCCAGGGTTGGAAAAAACCCGGGTTTTATATAAAAAACCCAACCCAGTGTGTTTTTTTTGGGTTTAATATTCGTTTTTTTTGGGTTTAATTGGGTTTTTTATTTTCCACCTTGCTATTAATAAAATATTAAATTTCCTGACTAATATTTACAAAAGACGAAAAAATTGATATTTTACTCCAATACAAAAATACATATCTAATAAAAAAATACCTAAATAAGAAATTATCCAATATTGTCTTCTGTTCAGATTAGATGGTGAACAGAGTAGGCGAGTCCAGACCTGTTTCGTGCTGTTATATGTTGTATTTATGTTCTGTGTTCACTGATCAGTCCTTATTCAACCATAAAAAATCAAATAAAAAATTCTAAAATTGGCTCAAAAATGGCCGATTTTATAAGGCCACAGCCAACTATGATTTACATTTAAAAAAACACAAGTTTATGTCATATCTAAAAAATCACAAACAACATAAAAAATTGGATTAGATTATCTTATTAAGCCCAAAATTATCTACAATTTTTGTCTACAGTTTTTTTTTGTATAATCAGAAATAACGGAGCTACAGAGATCTGATGAAATAGCAAAAAATCACTCTTTTCAAAATATCTAGTGAGCCATGAACTTTTTTACAAATCAAAAAAGGGCATTAGATGGAGCATTCAAAACTGCAATTCTTTCTCCATTTAACCTTTGTTCTAGCTCTGCTAGTTTCCGAGATCCCCATAATGGGCATCGAAAAACTCACCCTGTATACTGATACTGCATAAGTCAAAATATAGATGTACATTGGCGTCTTCGCAGTATTACCACATAATAAATAGTTGTGAAGCTATTTATTAAGCAGTCACGTCCAGCCGTCCAGGTTCGCAGTGATGCCAGGGACTCTTTAAAGTAAGGGGACCCAGCATTATACTTTCCACTTTCTAATGGTATCAGTGATGCCAAGTATGCCATTTTATTGGAGAATCTATTAATAAAACAGGTACTTTGATTGTTAGTAAAAATTAATAATGGTTTCCATGATTTCTAAAAATTAGAGTTGACAATGTTGTGTCTACCTGGACCAACACTATATTAATTAATATAGTGTTGGTCCAGGTGTCTACAAATACAGAATTGGCAACTGTCAAATGAAACAAACTTATTGTATAGTTGAAATTCTTTAATTGTCACATCTGAGTATCTGGAAGTTAGAAAACTTAAAAATTGTGAATTATGATGGCCTGATGGCAGTTGGACACACTGACATATAACATAACCTTGTACCAGCCCACTTATGTGGTCTCCTTGGAGTCTACAGAAAACAAACTTCCCCTCAAGGCTTCACTTTTCCTGTGTGAAATGCTGGGTCCCCTTATTTTAAAGAGTCCCTGAGTGATGCTAATTCTGTGAGTGTGGCGTGTGGCGGACTGACGGGGTCGGGTGCGGGGTGAGTGCGAGACGGCAGTGTTGCCAGTGTTCAGTGTTGCCGCTGTTTAGTTTGTTTTATTTTGTCATTATTAGTGTTTTAGTCAGTGTCTATTACTATACGCAATAACACGAACACGCAACAAGATTAGGTAAATCCTCAGACTAAAGATAATATAGACGAAACTTCAAGTACAAAACTTTGTGGCCAACATTTCTATGTTTACCAATACAAAACTTTGTTGCATTGCCATTTACTCTATATAGAATTCATTGGAACATTTAAAAACATATTAGAATATAATGGAGAAGAAGACGTAGCTTCCCTACGTTGCAATTTTGATTACGTTACATAATAATGGGGCATTTAAATAAAAATAAGTGGGTAAGATTATACTTTGTTTTATATATTTGTGAAAAAACATAACGAAAAGTTGTAAATGAATCGCACAATTCGGCAATGCCGCTATCGCCGCCGCCACGTTGTAGCCGATGTTTCTTTAGCCATGTGCGTTTGTTGTCGTGGCGTTTCAGATACAGTTTAGTGCGAATTCTTCCGTTTGTGTCGTTTTCTGTGATCGATAGATTGTTTATTAAGTTGAACTATACAAAGGACATTAAAAAGGGAATAGGTACATAAAGTGCTTTGTGTGTGGTATGAGTAATTTACAGAATCGCATAACCTTTCACAGGTAAGTGAAGTCAGTTACAATGAGTTCAGAGGCGTTGCACCTCTGCCTTACGCATTGTTATAATTTCTTGTGATTTTTACATGAATTCCACCTCAGAATCCGTATTGCCAAAGTTAAAAATTCATTCAAATTAATAAACCATAAATACCTAGGCCCCAATGATATAAATCTTCCTTGTTCTATTTATTTCTTTAACCATAAAAATATTTTTTTGCATACGCTACTGGTGGGCTTTGTCCAACCAGCTGCTCCACTATCACAAGGAACGTTTTGTTTCCGTATTGTATATGCTGGTTGATTACAATGCCATAAGAAAGGAGAGTCTATATTATCTTTAGTCTGAGATTAAATCAGCTTACTAAGGTTTTTAATGTAAACCTATAATGTCAAAAAAATATAAAAATAAACGCTAAAATTTGTCAGGGGGGCTATTTTTATACCAGGGGGGGCTTAGCCCCCCCAGCCCCCCTTACCTACGCCAATGGTAAACAGGCGGGCCAGAGGGCCGGCCGCCGCGGACGCTAGAGCATTAAATTTTTGTGTCTATAAACAAACCGATCTCGAGTTATTACCAATTAAGAGTTTGCGTATATGTACTGCGGGGCCGTAGTTTATGTTCGGCATGTATATGGCCCACAGGGGGAATGTTGTACAGTGTGTCTGGAAAGAAACCACCCCTTCACAGATTAGGGAGGGGAGAAAATATATATGAGGTGTTTAACTGAAAATTTTTTGAGTTGTGGCGATATTGGCATAGTTTTATAGGCTTTCGATCGTTAGAAATTTAAAAAACATGTACTTACGGACAGTTATATACCAACTAATCTTTATTAAAATGGTGGGCTGAATCAAATTAATAATCTATAGGGTTGATTCTAAGTAGGCACCGCTTACTCAATTCAATAATTTGTATTGTTACTTAGAGGAATACTGTTAAACTACGTCATCATATGCGTCCTCCCTTTCGGTTAAAACATTTTGGTAATCTTGGCTAAAAAATAGTAAAGTATTAAGTATATACCTTTTTGCTACTTGCTTGCAAAATTTGGGTGCCTACCTTTTATTTTGATATTCTCCTCTACAGGTTTTACAAGCAGGGGTATATGGCAGGCCATTTCGTTTGCACAAACATCTTAAAGATGCACAATCAGAATTGCATCCACATCTATCAAGTGACCGACATTTATCCCAAATATTTAGCTTAGTGGACCACAAAGGTCTCCATCCTGATGTAGGGCTGCCTCAGTGTCAGGCAGAAGATGTAGGGGTTCCTTGAGAGCAAACAAAATTTGCCTTGCTTTTCAAGATCTTCTGTTCCTTGAACTCCATACGGCCTACCGACATATTTCTGAAGAAGTTTGTGGATTTCGTTGGATATATCTAAGGGTTTTGAAATTGCCTGAAACGCTGGTGTAAATTCATTTTCCCAAGCCTTCCAGCACGACCATTTACCTTTTGAAAAAAAAATTAAACTATATCACATCCGGTGAATGTGTGAAATCCACGCAACTCCTCAGCTTTTTCTTTGGCCAAAATATCTGCAATTTTATGAACAGGAATATATCGACATGATTTTGCTGTTCCATATAGGAGCCATAACTTCTCAAGGCCCAGATCTTCCATAACATAAAAATATGAAATTGCCACTACTACAATATCTGTGTCGGAGCATCGAATTACTATTGATTTACACCACTGCTTTACCATGTCATTCACAGGAATTAAAATTTGACCATCAGCTGCTTCTTCCAACTATGTACAGGGTGGCCAACTAAGAATGCGTGGTACTGCATCTGGGAAATTATCCATAGTAGAGGCTTGCGGAAAAAAAATTATCACTAAAATGGCCAAGAGAAAAACCTGGAAAATATTTTCAAGTTTCTGAAATGGCCGCTAGGGGGCGTAACTGCAATCTTGAATCTAAAAAAGTGATGTTTCTGTGAATTTCGCTATATTAACCTAACAAAAAAATACCTGACCTTTAAAGTCGAGGATAATCTGAACCTTTTTTGTTTGACAAGTTTTGCCGTATCTCTAAAAATAAAGTGGTGGGGGGTATTCAAAGGTTTCCGTAAATAACACCCTGTATCTTCGAAACGGCTGAGCCGATTTTAACAAACTTGAGCTAGTTGAAAAGAGCTACTCTTCGGCTAGAAATGTTATAATATTTGAAGTTTTGGTAATTTCACATGTCGCCGCTAGAGGGCTTTTTTCGATATTCCTACAGAAATGGTTAATTTTCTCAAAAAAATTAAATGCATTGGTATGATTTTTTTTCATGAAAATGTAGCTAAATGATGCCTAAACAAGCTCGCGAAAACCGCATCTCGATATCTTGTTCCTAACCTAAAATTTAGGTCAAAGAAAATTTTATACGGAAATCCCTTAAATTTTTATTTTCTTAAACTAATTTCTAAACCCCAACAAGTGCAGCAATAGATAAATGCCTTACACGAAGGAAATAAAATACGTGGGATGAACAAAACATAAAGTATATTTTGTAATTCTTGAACTAAATTCTTATTTATATTAAAAAAAACTTTCTTAAAGACGAAAAATTCGCACGAACATGTGAAACTACCACGTTTAACACCCTGAAAAAGCATTTTCACCCCCTACAACCACAGGGAGTTATCCAAATAATCTGAAATACCTTTTTTTGGATTTGTCACCCTCGAAAATCTATAAAACCATACCAATATCGATACAACTCTATACAATTTTTTTCCGGTAACATGTCGTAGATTTTTCTCCCTCCTCATCCTCCAAAACCTGGTGGGAGTTCCACTATAGATACAAAAAGCCGCCGAGACCTAAAGTTACTAATTTAAATAGATTAGAGATAACTAACTCAACTTGTAACTCAAAATTGTATAGATTTTTCCATAGAACCATTAAAAATAAGGGTTTTCACCACCTACCACCCCAGGGAATTATCCAAATAGCTTGTAATATATTTTTTTAGATTTTCCACCCTCAAAAACATATAAATCGATACCAATCTTGCTCATATCTTGCAGGATAATTTTTTTTTGGAAAACTTCCAACTTTGCACTTCAACCCCCTTTCACAGGGTGTCCGCACGGGAAATCCGGAAAGTTCCTCGAGTCAAATTAACCATTTGGGTCTTAGCAGCAACTGTGGAAAGTCTGTTGCTTTAATCACGAAGTGACACGTTTTTTGTTTAAATAATCACTATAGCCGGTACACTATATAGTATTAAACATTCTTATAAAGGGTTTGAGAATTCTTATAAAGAATAAACCGCATTTCCCTCAGTGTATATTTTTGAGGTTAGGAAAAAAGTTTCAGATAAAAGTTGTAGAAGCCAAAGCAAGCTTTTTTCTGCGTTTATGTCGTTTTTTACAGAAAAGCGGTGCCAAACCAAACTTGTGCTTTTTTAATGGCACACCCTGTATATTTCTAGATATTTGAAATATGCTCATTGTCACAATTTCAATGATGTATATGTTACAGCCCGTATATGAAAACAGACCGTATGTATACGGTCTAGGCTTTATCTATTCGGCCTAAATGGCGCAGTCCGTATGTAAATGACATGGCATTTAATATACGGACTAGACCTTAACATACGGACTATTGACATTCAGACTGTATGTGCGATCATAGTGAATTACCCTTCTTTTTTATATAGGCTTATTAAAGAAGAATATGCCTTCTTTTTAGTAGGTATGTATTTTGCAGAAAAAAATCTAGGGTACCTATACATTATACTAAATAATTAATTTTTTTCCTTCAAAATACTACGTACCAGCAAGAAGTAATAGCCTTCTTTGATAGGCCTATATAAAAAAGAAGGGCTAATTCAGAAATGGCGGGCGTCGAAACTCATACATTCTGTCTTTGTTAAATTTCTCTGTGATATACGGTCTAGTTGCAGAGAGACAAACTTCTATATATATCCTTATGCACATGGACTAATATCTTCAGTCCGTTTACATATGGACTAGTCCTTTTGTATACGGTCTGTAACATAAACATGTAATATGTTTGTTTCAAGCGTTTGGAAAATATTCGAACTTGAAACTTCCAATTTTGCATTTTTGCTGGCTGGCTGGCAACCTTTGCTGGTATAACCTTATATGGGAAAAAATGTCATAGATTATGATGAGTATTCGCACTTAAAATATGGATGAACTTTAGAGTGTTTTAAGTTCAATGTAATTTGTTTACCGAATCAACAGATTGTATACAAATTTGGACTATGGGGAAATGCAACCATATTTTAAGGGCGAATACCCATCATCATTAATGACATTTTTTCCTTTATAAGGTTATACCCTCAAAGGTTTCATTTTCGAAAAAATTTACATCAAAAGTGCAAAATTGAAAGTTTTAAGTTCGAAAATATTTTCCAAAAGCTTGAAAAAACATATTAGGTACATGTATACATCATTGAAATTGTGACAACGAGCATATTTCAAATATCTATAAATTACAGGTTGTTCCATTTAATAAAACATAAGTTTGGTTTGGCACCGCTTTTCTGAACACTCTGTATAAAACTAAATAAACGCCTAAAAAAAGCTTGCTTTATCTTCTACAACTTTTATCTGAAACTTTTTCTTAACCTCAAAAATATAGAAAATAAGGAGGATGTAAAAATACACGTGATCACATGGTATGCCCTGCTGGGGTCTTCTGCGACCTCAGCAAGGCATTTGACTGTGTGGATCACGGGCGGCTTTTGTTTAAGGCTGAGACATATGGAGTTAGAGGAGGGGCCTTGAATTGGCTGCGAAGCTACTTGCTTGACAGAACTCAGTATGTCTCAATTGACATTTCAAGTGATGGTGTAACGCGTACTTCGGTTTCCGAGCCCCTGGCAACGACAGTTGGAGTGCCCCAAGGATCCATTTTGGGCCCTGTACTGTTTATCTTGTACATAAATGACGTTGGATTACAGCTTGACTGCAGTTTTTCATTATATGCGGATGATTCTTCCATAGTTGTTTCGGCAAAAAATAAAAATGAACTTGAATTTAGAGGAAACACTAATTTGGATTCGTTGTATAGATGGTTCAGTTTGAACTCCCTATATATTAACAGCTCAAAAACAAATTATATTTCGTTTCACAATTATAATAATAAATCAAATTTAGATTATAAACTAAGTATAAATGGTACTAACATTGATAGAATTAGATCCACTAAATTTCTTGGTGTTATTATAGATGAAAACCTAAACTGGAAGCTGCACTGTGAATATTTGGTCACAAAGCTTAATTCCATGTGCTATCTAATTAGAAACCTAAGAGAAGTTTTAACAGTTAGTCAATTGGTGTCAGTTTACTATGCCCATATAGAATCACGGTTAAGATATGGCGTATGTTTTTGGGGATCTTCCTCTTTTGCTGAAGATGTTTTCATATGTCAAAAAAGAATATTAAGATGTATTGTGGGTGCTTCTCCAAGAAAATCCTGTAGAGATATTTTCAAGAAGCTTGACATCCAGACGCTCCCCTCACTTCTGATTATTGAACTTTGTTCTTACATATTTGAAAATAGAGATAATTTTCTGGCTAATTCTGACGTGCACAGTTTTAATACGAGAACCCAGGGTTTGCTCCGAACTCCTTTCTTCCGCTACCGAATAGGGCGTCAATCTCCAATCTTTCTAGGTACTAAACTTTTCAACAGATTGAATTTGGAGATTGTAGGCTCACCTGACATAAATATTTTTCGACGACGCTTAAGATCCTATTTGTTGAGACACAGTGTGTATAGCCTAAGTGAATTTCTTAAAATAAAGGATGTATTTTGATAGGTTTCTTCTTTTTTTATTCGTATTTTTAATATGTTACACTTGGTGTATGTTTGTATACCTATGTATATTTTTAATGTATATTTTTTAATGTGTATAATAATAATATGACGTTTTCCATAATACCTTTGTGTGTTCGTTTTTTTGGAAAATAAAGAGGGTATTTATTTATTTTTATTTATTTACATCCCTTACCTATTTTAGTAAAATCACTTATATCCTAACTGACCCTGTTTGTTAAAAGTCTTTCAAAATTATGGATATTTACGCACTGTACAATACCGAATAGGTTAATTGCTGTTTTAAACTGGGGTTTATTTTAATCGTATGTGTGTTGTAAAGTTTGCACTCTGTCTTTTGTTCGGGCGAAATGTATAGCGTTTACTTCACAAGACGTCGACCCATAGGGATTGTCAAACAGTGAAAATTAAGTAGGGTTGTAGCTAAAATAGTTATATAGCAATTAGCAAATGGGGTTTAAAGTTATTCAAATATTTTACCTTTTACCCGAGTGAATGGTTATAGACTATTTAGGCAGTACCTAACCTACCTTTTATTTTCGAAGTTATTTATCATTTATTACTCCAAAACATTAAATTTGAGTAGCTATTTTTGGCAAACGTTAGGCGAAAAAAATTATAATTTTATAAACCCGAACTACCGGTTCCAAAATTCTCCTGTAATAAAACCCACATTATTTTTTATTATTCCTATGGTCGTTCGCTACCAAACGTCATTCTGTGGTTACGGGATGACCCAGTTTTTTGTTAGTTCTTTAGGCCACATAAATTTTTAGACGTGATTGTATTGACTTTTTACAGAATTATGCCTCACCAACCTTTACTATCTTAACACTTGTAATAGAATCATTACCGCCACTTTTAAGACCATATTTTTAAAGGTGCCAAATTTGAATTCGTTCTTTAACAATGTTGTCTTGCCTTTCTACATTCTCCAAATGTTTTTCTGTGTCTAAACCTCCCACAACTAAAAAATTAACTGGACTTCTATTTATAGATCCAGATTATGCACATAGAAATTTCTCATAGATTCATTCAATTAGGCATATGCAGTCAATTTAGAGTTTTATTTCCTTGTGCCCATTGATCCGATCGAAAAGAATTCTAATTAAATAAATTGATGCTAATTGTGAGAATGCCGGTCTGGCTAAATGTCACCATAACATTATTGTGCATACGATATACAGCCCATACAATTCAGATTTCAAAGCGATAAGTGAAGCATGACTTGAAGAATTTAATGACAATTTGTACTAAATACTGAGGCAGTATTTTATTAACAATAATAATAAGTAATAAGGTGATCAAAATAGTCCAGACACAGAGACACATCATCAATGATATAGAAATACAAAGTTGTAAATTGTGTATTGTACAAAAGACAACATTGAAACTTATTTAATATTTCAGATTATATCATGTACTCATAAAAACTGCAAAATAAATATGTTAGGTACATCTAAAAATATAAAATTAGTGTTGCGTTTATTTTATCTAATTTGGATAAAAAATACAATAAGAATTATTTGTATGTAAATATTTCAACTTAACCCTCGTCTAAATAAATATACAGGGTGTAACTAAACTGATGGTCAAAAATGAAATCATATATTCTTGGAGTCAAAATAAGGGCACTTCTTCATATATTTTTTTCTCCTACGGGCCAAAGTTTTTTTTATACAAAGTGTAGAAATTTAGAGAAAAATACACATATTTCTTAGTATCTCTAGAAGTATACGAAATATTTTCTTCAAACTTGGCGTGTCACATGAGCGGATGAGCTGTCAAATTTAAGGTTCATATGAAGCTTCTGAGGCCCCCAGTTGCGGAGATACAGGGTGTTATTAAAATTAATTAGTTCAGAAAAATATGAATATCCTGTATAATCGCATTTTTTAAATTTGTTTTAAATGGTAAATTCAATGGTTAACAAAAGTATCTCTTAGTATTTTTTCATATTCTTCATTTCTTAATTATTTTCAAAGAACGGCAATGCCAATTAAACTTGTCATTATTTGAATCCTTTGGCTGCCAACTTTGCACTTTAGTATCAATATTTAAAAAAATGATATATTCATTCGAAGAATTGACTAATATGCACTTTTGCTATGGACTTGCCAATGGCAATATTAAACATGCGGAAACGCATAGTTGCGAGTATTGAAAGAGACGGCGGTCATTTAGAACATTTAATAATTTAATTTTCTAATAGCATTACGCTTCTTTTATTATCGTTTTTGCTTTTGTATTTTGTTAAATAAAGTTTAATTGACATCCACAAATTCCTAGATTTATTCTTAAAGTGACTTTATGCTCATTGCAGCGTTGCCGTCCTTTGAAAATAATTAAGAAACTTCTGCGAATATGAAAAAATACTAAGAGATACTTTTTGTTAACTATTCTATTCACCACTCAAAACAAATGTAAAAAATGCGATTATACAAGGTATTCATATTTTTCTAAAACAATTAATTTCAATAACACCCTGTATCTCCGCAACTGAGAGCCTCAGAAGCTTCATGTCAACATTAAGTTTGACGGCTCATCTGCTCATGTGACACGCCAAGTTTGAAGAAAATATCTCGAATACTTCTAGAGATACTAAGAAATATGTGTATTTTTCTCCAAACTTCTACGCTCTGTATAAAAAAAATATATGGCCCGGAGGAGAAAAAAAAATGAAGAAGTACCCTTATTTTGACTTCAGGAATACGTGGTTTCATTTTTGACTATCAGTTCAGTTACACTCTGTATTGTTTGGCTAATATCCTATTACACCTTAGGAAGATAATAAAAGACAAAAGAGTAAATAAATTCATCTTGAATATAACCAAAAGTGGATCAAGGCGTAAGGCGTAACTCATGTATTTCTTTACTTAATTGACCGAATAATTTGGTTTATCTTTAGTTTGAGCAGGTTTCTGTCTGGATTTTAAGAGTAAATCTTCTAATTAAATGTAGTATAAATGATTTATCTTGGTGCTCAATCAGGAACGTCAAACCAAACCTTATTCGTCCTCGCCTGTCCCAAATGTTGATATGGGTTAAGGGTACGGTTTGTGAGGCAAGACCAGAGAAACTACCTATAATTTACAGTTGGCTTCTAAAGAAATGTGTACAATTTATTAGTTTCAGATGAGCTTAAATCTAAGTTAAATGTTTTTCACAGGAAAACAATTTTAAGCGAAAACATGGCAAAATATTCAAGACGAATAACTTCTTGACCGTTGATGACGATGACAATATGATGTCGACAGGAACAGCAGAAGTACTTTCTACATTCTGTTTAATCAGCGGCATCTGCTATATATATCTATTTGTTCGACCTTTTGATTTGAGTACAAATGACACAAAACGTTTAATTTTTTTGATAGCGTTATGCTAATGTTATGTTATCTAATATACACACGTGTGATGGTGTACCTGGACCGACACTATAGCTGCGTTTTATTCGTGTGTCACTAGTAATACTGGTAAATCTAGTGACAGAAAAACAAGAGACATTAAAACGGGTTAACAGATGTCACCACATTCACAGTGACACCAATAAAACATAAACATACCTTATATTAAAGACCCGAGCATTGTTGATTACGGCCTGGGGTGGCGCCACTCGACGAAAAAAATTGCGACTTATTATAGGTTATGGGGGGGGGTAACCTGTGGTTATTGGTATGTCAGTTACTGACGTTTAAAATGTCTCAAATTTTAAATATCCAGCTTTATTACGATTTGCCTTCTTTTTACGGTAACGAATTGTCTTTGTGTTCAGTTTCAGTTTTATCATGTTAACACAGCCTTGTAGGTAGATTTGTTTGTAATGACATGAAATTTCCATGCACATGAAGAAAATGATATGCACACTGCACAGACCATTAGGTGAATTGCAGAAGAATAAACACTATTTTGGAATTATGGGATGATCAGATCAAAAAGCCGAAGAAGCGAAAATTCTAGATATTAGTTTGGAAGAGTATTTTGTAACGTATCCAAGAATGGAAATAGATAATTTTGTTTATAGCTCCAAAGCGAACCAATAGTTTTCCATATAAAGAAATAACTGAAAAATCTAATGCGTTTTATGCTTACTTACACTACAACTAGCCATGGACTTCATTTCAAACCAAAAGGTACCAAATACTCTTGCTTGCTTTTTAGACTCAAGCCTGGTTCATACAGCTTTTTGACACCCATTAAATTAAATTAATAATATGCCTAAATTTATGCAATGAAAGGGGACCGTCTTTGATCTTCTATACACTGAAAATCGAAATAAATTTTGTTTTAAAAGTGGTTTATGAGGACGGTATTTTATCTCACTCTATCATAATTTATTGCTCCAAAGATATTTTTAACATTTGTTAAATCCGACATACTTTTGACCGATAATTATTGCGATTATTATTAATATTAACAGAAAAACTGCTCTAGTCTTGAAGTTAAAAAAGCGAATGTAAAGAAAAAACATGGAAATATTTAAATAATAATAATATTAATTCTCACCCTCACAATACTCCAAACTAGGAGTACCCCAGAAGCAACCACATGCTTGTGCGGGGGAGGGGGGCAATTACTATTAGGATAGCATTCGCTCAAGTACTACGGAAAACCCTAGGAAAACGAAAACCGTAGTAATCCCAGTGAGTGTAGGACAATTAGTAAATCACACGGACAAAGCTATTTAGAAGCAATACCGTGAACCCTCATTTGTCCAGCGCTCTTGGCCATAGCGGTGTTTTTCTTTAAAGACATGTGCATGCGCCTGCCTCGGCATCGGTTCGAACCAAGGTCGATCGAAGGCAGAAAAACTTGCAGTCTAAAAAGTCAGCGCCGGTACGAGCGACGCCACCGCAGCCGTAACATTGTAACGAAGTTACTAAGTTTCCAGGCTTTATTTTTTTATTTCACCCGGGTTGATTCTTTCGCCACGCTATATCTAGCGTCCGGCCGCCGTAGTTTTTATACCCAGGCCGATAATTATTTATTTTTACTTTTGCCGCGGAGGGCCGCGTTCTTTATTCCGAGTCATTTGCAATTAACACAATTAATTGTGGGGGTGTTTCCGGCTAAATTAGTTTATCAAATATGTGTGGGTTATCTGAGAGGGGTAAGAACGCCGAATAGGGGTAGATCCGAAAGGGGGTGCTTAAACTGAGGCTAGAATCGCCGTTCTTTTTGGGAAACCGGGTATTTAGGACGTCGCCGATCCAATGGAGCCGCCGCTGAGGACGCGCCAGGGGTGGTTCATCCCTTAGGCGCGCCGCCCGGCCGGCAGCCGCCGCAGCGAGACCGATGTGGCGGGGAGCGCTTGCGAATTCCCGTCGGCGACGCCGACCAATGAGCCGCCGTCGCCCCACCGCTGGGTCGCGTGGGAGCCGGCTATAAGACGGCCGGCGGCCGCCACGGAGCCCGTCTTTTGTCTTTTGCCCGACCGCCCGTCTACCGCGGCCCTCTAGCTAATTGCGCATTTACCAACAATTTAGTTCAGGTTAGACAACCGAGGAACGTGCTAGTAATTTCGCTCTTCGAATATTCGCTACCAGGGGGAAAAGTGTGAACTTTGCCCTAACCTACAGTCTACCGCGGCCCTTAGCTATCCGAACTTTACTGGCCGTCAAATCCGTTGCCTAACCGTAACCTAGAATCCGAACCGAATATTATGAGCTTGCTTTTAGCTTTTCCGTTGCTTACGTTAACCATTAGGGCATTTAAAGTACCGCAAGCAAGCCACGTTTAGCAACCCTAGATTAATACTAAAGTCGCGTTGTTTCTTTTATTTACAGAACTCCCGTAGGCCCCCCGATCGCGACTGGCCGGATTTATTTTGTATTCTCTATGTAAGAATCTATTACCCACTGTGTCTATTCAATATACGATGTCTTGAAATATTGTTTGATTTTGCTCCTACCCCTCGAACACACCACATTTGCACTCTGGAATTATTTTCTCTGACGAAAGCTATCCTGGGCAAAAGCGGAGCATACCGCTCTAAAAAACTGGCGCCTGAGCATTCCGTTCCGCCAAGGTTCTGGTTTTCCCTATCTTAATAAAAGAGGCTATAAGGAAGCCCCCATATCCATCAAGGGAAATCAGAACGGAAAATACACTAAACAGTATAAATTTCCGTTTGTCAAATATCTAATATTCAACAAAATCAGACCGACTGCAAAGGAAAAGTAATTTTGTAAAAAGTTTAATTCCGAAGTAAAAAAAAGAACGCTATAACATGTATAATTGAGTTGAAGTTTAGGTAACATCTCAAAACCATCTTCGTGAACTAGAATCATCCGCTTAGGAAGTTTGCCCAATGATTTCAGAACAAAATAAAGAATAACAATAGAAAATTTTCCTATAAGTTCTCACATCCTATTGAAATCAATTTTAAATTCACATAAGCGATGAAAGACATCTAGATAAAAGTCATAGATAGTGTGGCAACTCTACCAAAGTCTAGAGAATACATAACCGATGAAAGACATCTAGATAAAAGTCATAGATAGTGTGGCAACTCTACCAAAGTCTAGAGAAGTATTCTCTAGACTTTGACTCTACTTGGTCTTTAAGTATAGGCCTACATCGTTGGGTGAAGATTTACCTACATCTTTCGTCGGCGACGTAATGTCGTCCGATAAATTGGATAAAAGTCTTGAATACGCCTTTCAGATTCAGCGTTTCAGGTTTCAGGCTCTGGCTTTCGCGATGGCGGTTGATTTACACGATACCCGTAAAAATGATTAATTCGAGCTACTCTGGTTCTTTGTGAGGTAGGTATAGCGCGTGCTGGCGGTAAAAATACTTCGTACATTCGAGTAGCGTTGCCGTGCCGTCTGTCTGTTCACGTAGTCATTTTGGTTTTATGTGTCTCGCTGAATTTTCTAAAAATTAGCGAATGCTTACGCTTTATATTTTTTATTTTGTCTGACGTCTGACTGATGCACGTAAAGAAGGTTTTTTTCATCTATACCCAGATTATACTTAGGTATAGCACAGTGCATAATACCAAAAAAATTACTACTGCATTTTTTTTAATACCTAATACCAAAGAAAATACTACTTAGTACTTAGTATTTTCTTTGATAATAATAACCAGCGCGGATAAACTTTTTAGTTTTCTTACTGTTATTAAGAGTATTGAACAATGGAAAAAGTAATAAAACAAACTGCTTTGCTTGGAAAGATTTTGAAAAAAGTTCATGTGAGCACGAGTCCGGAAATGCTTAATAAAAAAGATACAGGGTGTTAAAATTTATTTTTTTTAACGGTTTTTTAAATAATATCTCAAAGACGACAGATTACATTAACTTCAAATTTTGTACAGAGTATGCGCATATAAAATGGAATAAACTGAAGCTACCAGCATTTTGTTGTCATAACCAGTGGCGTACGGGAAGGTAGGATACGCCCCCGTTTCAAAAATAATTTCTACACCCATAGTTTTTATGGTAAATTCGACAGCATTTTTGAATTGCGAAATCTATTTGCAATTTATAAAAAAAATTAGCCCTGTAAATGTCCACGGTTAGGGTGTCCAATAGGGAAAACTTCTTAATTTTTCATTTTATCGAAAAAAGTTACTCTCCATAAAAAGATAATATTGGCATAGAAATAATTAACATTTTGTTGTATGGTACAAGATTAAAATGCTTTTATTTGTGAAGATATGGAAAAGTTATTAGGAATAGTTGTTCAAAATTAAAAGGTACCAATTTTCTAAAAAAATCGGCCTACTCTGATTTATTTGTACCTAATCATTCATATTTTTTTATTAAAAATAGGCGACCGATTTTTAGAAACAATCATATCATCATGCCAAAATTACAACACAAGAATAAAAAATATAGTTGCATAAAAAATGCAAACAAATAAGTACTTACGCAGGCATAAATGGCTTTGTACATTCAAAACTACACGTCATAAAATAAAGTTAAAGTAAACAAGGTTCAAACATTATATAAGTGTCTCACTTTAGAGTAAAACAACCTTATAACTTCTTTAATTTTTAACCGACCAGAACGAAATTTATACCAAAGGTAGATGGCATTGTTGCCTACTTATTTCCAAAAAATTAGTTGTCCACATCAAAGTCAAAGCCACCTGTGATGCTACAATCGAAGCTAAAAATCCGAAAGTCATATTAGGCTCTTTTTTTTTGTTCAGAATCGATCCAGAACCCTAAATCCAAAACTTTGCCAAAATCAAAAAATATTAAATAAAAAAAATTAAGTAAAAATTAAAAAAAAATCCTTTGTAGCTTTTAATTTTATTTTGAAATGATTACTTTTTGAAAACAACTAGCCTTCAAAACTTCCATGGCACACTTTTCTAAACGCAGAAAATTCTTATCCTGGATCGATTCTGAATAACTTCTTTTAGTAATTTTTTTTTTGAAAAAAATGCCTAATATGATTTTCGGATTTCTAGCCTCGATTGTGACATCGCAGGTGGCTTTGACTTTGGAGTAGGCAACTAATTTTTTGGAAATAAGGAGGCCACAATGCCACCTACCTTTGGTAATAATTTCGTTCTGGTAGGTTAAAAATTAAAGAAATTATAAGGTTGTTTCACTCTTAAGTGAGACACTCTGTATACAGACTGTATACATACAGTCTTCTTCCTATTTGTTGACAATAATATTTGTTTTTTAAATGTATAATGTTCGCATCTTTTATCACTTTAACTTTATTTTATGACGTGTAGTTTTCAATGTACAGCGTGTCCCAAATAGTTTGTCCTACCCCCTGGATCTCAGGAACCGCAAGAGATACGAAAAAAACTTGAATACAAAAGTTGTAAGGTTGGCAGTGGACGTAACCTCTCTGTTATTTTCACATATACAGGGCGATTCGTATTTGCAGGACAAAAATATAGTATATTTCCTAACAAGTGCGGAAAGTGCCACTTTTCCGCACGCGATTGCAGTTGGCTAAGAAATCGAGTGTGGAAAAGCACTTTCCGCAAGAGTTAGGAACACTATTTTTTCTGCAAGCGTGCCTTATTTGTCCGCACGCATTTACTTTTCCGCACGCATTTTAGTTTAGAAAGTGTCACTTCTCCGCACTAGTGCGGAACAGTAGTGCGGAAAAGTACTTTTCCGCACGCTTGTGGAAAAAAATATTTAGATTTTGACAATGGCATTAATCCTTTGGAATATTTGCATTCTCCATGAAATTTGCTACAGAACGGTTTTTTGTTTTGTGTTTTGGATGCAGCGTTGCCAAGATATCGAATTTTTCTTGGAATTTAGGGACTTCGTGGAGGTTATGGAAACTGAATGCTGTATCTTTATTTTAATAGATATCAAAGATATATTTTAGCCGAAGTATGACAGCGCAACTGTGTGTGGTGTGGTATGTCGAAATTGGTTTTTGCATATACAGTGTGTTCATAACAGGCTGTCAAAATCGGATAATTTCAAACAGCAATAACTTATTTTTTTCAAATAGAATGACCCATATTTCTATAGTTTGTTGGATGCCGGCGTCCAAGCCCCACATTTTATGTAAATAACATTCTATACCAAAAACTACCCGTTTTCGAGATATTTAGTATTTAAGAAATTTTTTGCATTGTGTATTCAGGTTAGAAGGTTTTATCAAGCAAGCCATAACTATTTTTCCAGACAGTGGCAGAAATAATTGTCATTTTAGATAATACGGGAAATAAAATTCCTATACCCGTATACAGTATGTCCACGGATAGACATCCCAAGAGGACAAATGGACCAAAAATTTAATTTTTCGACAAAAAGTCATTCTTGATAAGTTTCTGCTTCTCGAAAAAATATGGTCCACGAAGAGAATTTTCGATTTTTTTATACAGGATGTCCGAAAAATACAAAACATGAAATGCGATCAAGAAAAACTGCCTTTATTTTTAAAAATATCAAAAACTTTTACTTAGAAAAGTTGTTTAGAATTAAAAGATGTGTCCGATTGTCACTTTTCAAATAAATCAGCAAACTCCGTTTTTTTATTTCCAAGTGTGAAACTCCTTTGTATTTAAAATTATCAAAAATATTTATTTAGAAAAGTTGTTTAGAATTAAAAGACGTGTCTGATTGTAACTTTTTAAGCAAATCGGACGACTTTGACTTAAATGAGTAAAAAATTACCCTCTGACACGTCTTTTAATTCTAAACAACTTTTGTAAATAAATATTTTTGATATTTTTAAAAACAAAGGAATTTCACACTTGGAAATCAAAAAAATCGGAGTTGGCTGATTTGTTTGAAAAGTGACAATCGGACACATCTTTTAATTCTAAACAACTTTTCTAAGTAAAAGTTTTTGATATTTTTAAAAATAAAGGCAGTTTATTCTTGATCGCACTTCATGTTTTTGTATTTTTTGGACACCCTGTATAAAAAAATCGAAAATTCTCTTCGTGGACCATATTTTTTTTAAGAAGCAGAAACTTTTATCAAGAATGACTTTTTATCGAAAAATGAAATTTTTGGTCCATTTGTCCTCTTGGGATGTCTATCCGTGGATATACTGTATACGGGCATAAGAATTTTATTTCCCGTATTATCTAAAATAACAAATGACAATTATTTCTGCCACTGTCTGGAAAAATAGTTATGGCTTGCTTGATAAAACCTTCTCACCTGAATGAAAAATGCAAAGAAATTTTCTTAAATACTAAATATCTCGAAAACGGGTAGTTTTTGGTATAGAATGTTATTTACATAAAATGTGGGGCTTGGACGACGGCATCCAACAAACTATAGAAATATGGGTCATTCCATTTGAAAAAAAAAAGTTATTGCTGTCTGAATTTATCCGATTTTGAGAGCCTGTTATGAACACACTGTATATGCAAAAACCAATTTCGACATACCACACCACCCACGGTTGTGCTGTCATACTTCGGCTAAAATATATCTTTGATATCTATTAAAATAAAGATACAGCATTCAGTTTCCATAACCTCCACGAAGTCCCTAAATTCCAAGAAAAATTCGATACCTTGGCAACGCTGCATCCAAAATACAAAACAAAAAACGGTTCTGTAGAAAATTTCATGGAGAATGCAAATATTCCAAAGGATTAATGCAATTGTCAAAATCTAAGTATTTTATTTTTGTCCTGCAAATACGAATCGCCCTGTATATGTGAAAATAAAAGAGAGGTTACGTCCACTGCCAACCTTACAACTTTTGTATTCATGTTTTTTTCGTATCTCTTACGGTTCCTGAGATCCAGGGGGTAGGACAAACTATTTGGGACACGCTGTACATAAAAAGCCATTATGGCTGAGTAAGTATTTGTTTGTATTTTTTATTCAACTGTATTGTTTATTCTAGTGTTGTAGTCTTGGCCTGATGGCCTGATGTAGTTTTTAAAATCACGAAACCGCTCGCCTATTTTTAATAAAAAATAAAATGGAGCTGTGAGAATATTAAGGCCTTCATTTTTCATTTATCAAAATGGACTCGCACGGAGTAGCTGGTATTTTACTTATACCTATTCCGTACAGTAGGTTGGTTTGGATACCTACTCTCGATAAAATCTTTATTAGTAGTGCTTGAATATAGATTATTTATAAAATAACATTTTCTCCATTCACGATACTGATCCACGGCGCGACGTAACAACACTAATAGCAGTGGTGTGGCAAGCAATATTCTAAGCGTATAATTTCAAAATTATATGTGGCAAGGTGATAAGCGGATGGATTCACCCTGTAAAAATCTCTAAATTATCTATTCTAAAAAGAGGCAACGCAAATACCTCCATTGAATTTCCTCGTAAAAACATACCGGTTCGAAGTAATTTGTCATCTAAATGCGCATAATTCAAGTTCCGCTCAAGAACACGGCAGCAATAATCTATCTAATAATGGTAACGTGAAAAATAAATATCCATAACAGCCTGATGTATCTTCCTTAATATCTCAATATCTTTGAAACAATAACAACAGGCAAAATAAAGTTTATGCAGCTCTTATCTGTAAGCGTCATCAACGAATGGGCAATTGTTTGACTTGCAAAATAATAACTGTAGAATGTCCCAGAATAATGGACGAAAGAAACTTTGTTATTTAGACCGTCAGACAGTGACAGATTTTCCTTACTGAATTTCTCATTTATGCCTTGGAGAGGGTTGAAAGATAAATCGATGCTGAGTCGGAAAACATGGAAAATTCGGGTTGTCAAAACAGAAAAAGGTACTAATTCTCACTTATGCCATGTTCACCATATGATTTCTTATACTATTCCGACCTCGAAATCCCAAAGGCATAAGTGTAGCGTGTGGAAAAAAAGGGTTTGGCAGATCACACAAAAAATGACTTGGTTTACTGACTCCGTTAGTTATGCCGTTCGAAATGGTGAAAACTTATATCACAGACCTAGGTCTGTGCTTATATCCTCACTAGCCCAAAAATTGATTGGCAGAAGTGACGCGTGGGGAAAAATGCACTTTTGAAAAAAAATTTTTTCGTCAACTGATTTCTGCACTTATGCCTCTGAAACTATAGAAAGTTTTATTGCGATTAATTTTGTCCCTGACAAAATCAGTTGACGAATTAAATTGTTTATAAAAATGATGAAAAAGTTATAAAAAAAATTAAATTTCCTTGTATTTTAAACCATTTTTCATTTTTTGCTTTGTCCAATAGCTGAGGGAACTATAGTCGCCTTGTTTAAATTTCGCGCCTGTCCATCTATAGTCTATAGGTGATTACAAATGGCGTCTAGCTAGACAAGTTTGGAAATATCCGGTCGGACCAATCGACTTATGTCATTGGTTTTACTCAATGCTTATGTTTAGTAAAAGTCGATTGTCGAACCTCTTTATTCAACAATATAAGTAGGTGTAGGTATATGTATTTGTGTTGGGTCTTTATGTATATTGGATTTGTGTTATCTATGTATATGGCCTCCACCGCTGGTGCGTCAGCTAGATTTCACTTGACTTATCAGCCGAAACTTATCGATAAGAAAAGTTAACAATCTACCGACATGACAGCACTGCTCAAAATTGACTCCTACCTCTCGTACTAAAACCTATTTGAATATCATATCACAATGGTTTGATAAGAGTAGCTATTTCGATAAAACTTTGTTTGTAAGTTTGGGCTGGCATGTAGATTATATTGCCAAAATGAGAAAAGCCGTCAGTAAGATTTATAAAAATGTATCATCTCGGTTTAACTTTGAAATTGCCCCCTGTGAGGCGATAGTTAAAGTAGTAGTATCTAAACGATTCCACCAAGAAATGCGCGGGATTAAAATTTGTAGGCCACTTTTTCAGGACGCCACGCTCCTCCATATGGGAAGACCAGGTTGGTCTATCGTTTCGTAGATGGAGCCAAGCGACTATAAATCGAAAGTTATCCGCACGCTTGATCTCTCTCTACGTTTTCACTCTCTCCTTCATTGTACCCTGCCTGCCTGTGTTGCCTGACGCTATCATATGCTCGCCGCCGCAAGTGCGGGATTACGGCTCCTGTCAGAATGCCATTTATGTCAGAATCCGTCCAGTTTCACCCGAAAATCGCGAACTGACCGAAAACCTGAATGGACCGACCTCGTTTCTTCGTTAATTCGTAGTCCCTAACTGGTGCTGTGTGCGTGTTTCGCGGATGTAGACTCAGTTTTCTCTCCTTTATTGGATTTCTTCACTTTGGGCCAGGTAAGTCGAGAGGTAGTTTTTAATGGTTTGCCCAGTCGAATAAAATCCAGAACTTTTTCGATGGAACTAAATAGGTGGTACGCGGCCGCGCATTATACTGCAATATTCTAAAAATACATTGTCATTTCAACTATTTTAAGAGCATTATCGCAATAATTTTATTGCTCTTTTATGAGCTGAACAAATATGTTAAATAATGGATGCTGTGCTGTAATAATTATTAATTCAACAAATGGTTTTACTGCCTATATTTTCACCTTCAGACCTGTGATGTTTGCTACAAAAAAAAATCGGTTTGCGACACTATCCGCAAGAGCACAATGGTGTAGGAGGGTTCTTTCCTTTTTTGGTCAGAGCCGGAGGTAGGTAAATAAACATTTAAAGCCGAGTCAAATGCAAACCAGAATTTATAATTTATCGCATCATTGGTGATAACATTTTTGCCTATTTATTCATTTACGCGGATTTGTAATAAAAATAACTGGCAATTTGTCGGGCAATTTAGTACAATTTCTTGTTATTGATATAAATTTAACGCTTGTCTATTTATAATAATCAGGATCTAGTTGTCAATGCCGTTTGTCCTTCCGCGATCAACTTTGGACCAGTCCAGGGTCAATACATTTCTGTATAGTATTTCTAAAGTCACTTGAAAAACTCTAATTATTGGCGTCACAAAAAGAATATAGGACATAAGCGTCACGCAGTTTTCAAAAATATACATATTCTACAAGCAACATATTTAATATTTCACTTTTAAGATTTTTTTAGGGTTGTCGTCAAACACAACGTAAAGGTTAATGCACCATATAATATTGATAAATATCGATTATAACTATTTACGCAAGTATATCCTAAAATCTGTGAAATTATCGCACGCCTATCCACCGCATTTCGCTGCACAAGTGGCCAGCCGTCGAATAGTGTAACACATGCAGATATTGGTGAGCATGCAGTCACTTGATTTTGCTACAATATCTATCTGCTCGGTCTCCTTCACCTCTTTTTACTGCCAATACCAGGTGCGGTTTAATATGGTTAAAAAAGGGTTTTGTCTCGTATTTTATTGCCGAGGCGCCTGTTCTCGAGCTATCCTGGTAAAATATAAATGAACTCACTTGGAACACAGTGATATATAGGACGTGATCTGTTTCATAGCATTTACCACGTTCTACTACGGGTAGAAATACCAGACTTATCAGCAGAAGTCAGCCGTATAAAATTCAAAGCTTTCTATGCTGTTCCAAGTAACTTCATTTATTCCATACCTGAGAACCTATCTGTCATAATCCCTAATAATATAGGTATAATATGTATACTTACCTTAAGATGTGATACGTATTTTGCAATATACAATTATTGTAATTGAGCAATTTTTGATGATTTTTGAAATATAATAATAGACATGAAAAAAAAATAACAGAAAATAGACAATAATATTATCATTAGACCCTTAAAAAAGAATAGACGTGCGGAAATCATGGCACAGATAATCAGAATACCTATAATTCCCCATAGTCCCCATATCAATTTCTTAAATAATTATTATAGATTATTCTTTTTTTTTATTTATTCATATACCTAGCAAATTTCTTGACCGAAACCAACTAAAGTCTATCCAAGTTACAGCGGCAGTAAATATAAACAAAGTCACATGACCGCATTGCGATCGATTACCAGGGTCCTCGCCAGGGTCTAACTAATATGAGATTCCCAGTGGCTTGTAATTCTGAACTAATTCTTTTAGAAGTTCTAAAAATTGTGTTTTTACCTTTCGTGGATCTTTATAAATTTCCCTAAATTAAGTACCTAATTAAGTAAGTAAAAAAAGTTAATTTCTGAACACCTTGCGTGGGTGGTAGACCTATGATGGCCTCCCCTCATAGTCCGAGAGGTGAGTGACAAAAAAATGCAACAGTTTTAGGAAGGCTGTAACTAAATGTCATTTCTTCATTCTCTGACAATCGTATAATCAGCCATGGCCAACGAGATTCATCAAACTTAAGAAAACGCCCCCTTGATGAAGAAGTGGAAAATTAGTTTTTTGTAAATAAATCGAAAATGCATTTAGGTATAGGGAACTAAACACAAACTTGCCCTAATTTTTTGTGCTGAATACGGCTACAACAAAAAAATTGGTGTTTCTATTTGAAAATTTTGAGTTTTTGGCATTTTTTGAATTAATATTTGAATAATTTCTTGTGAGCACCCTGTACAAGATCGGAAACTTTCTTTATGGTATTTCTCTGCACCAAGCCTTTGACTGCAAAATGCCAAGAGCGCGTTAAGAAATATGTAGCCGTTATGAAGAAACTGTTAATTAAGTACGGGTCTACATCTGTCATTTTTTCTCTAAAATGGCAAATATCTCAAAAACGGTTTAATTTAGGTATAGGACATGATACATGAAATGTACCTAGAATTTTCCGTAGAATCCAAAAATGCAATAAAATATAGGGTGTTCCATTTAAAATAACGAAGTTGTCATCGACTTCCGGTATAACCGGAAATGAATAGTACTCATTGACATTGGTCAGCTGCCAAATTTTCAAAAAAATTCTTTGTTTACTTTTTGAGATATCGATCGATGCAGTTCGTGGTGAGACACCCTGTATATTTTTTATGACTTTGAAGCGCTGCTGACGCGGCCCGTTGCAATATTTTTAAGGCTGACTACATCCACATCGTTGTTTAGTTGTTTTGCTACTAAATAAACCAAGTTTTTGATTTTCTAAAACAGTTGGACATACTTGGTTTTTTTACAACTTTGAAGCCGCCCCTACGCCAAACGCTAACGAAACTGGCTGACAGACGGCAGGCCCAGCTCCCCGACTATCAGGCGCGGTAGACTATCAGTATATTTCATTTTTAGTATCATTGACCACTCTAAAAAGGTTTTATACTTGTAGGAATAAGTCATTACCGACCTATTTATTTACAGGTTTCAAAAATTGTTATTAATGTTTGCCCCCATATTGGCGCGGTAGACTGCCGTTCCGTTTACTTTCCATATCAAAGCTACAAAATGAGAAAAAATCAGCTTTGTAGGAATAACTACATCAAAAGTGTCGCTGCCTCCCGGACTATAGGCACAGTTTATAATGTAATATAGAAAATAATTTCTACCTAATTATTTTCTTATTTTCTTCAAAATTTAAAAGATTGGTCATTACAATTATTTATTTCAGAGTATGTTTATTGTTCGTTTTGCAATGATGCGAGTATACGATCAAAATAATTCATAGGAGTAATCACCTTTGGCCACATTTTCATGTTCTCGAAATCGCTAATTTTATCTGAATTTCGACAGCAAGTTGTTGCCAAAAGTGATTCTAAGAGTCCAATAAATTTTTTAATATACTAATTATTACTGAGTTAATTACTATATTATGTACGCGACTATATCCTATATACAGGGTATCTCGCGTTCGTAATGGTACATAGAGCAACTTCATGTTATACTTCTGCTAAAAGATTACGATTGAGCTTAACAACCACCGGTCAAATCTGAATGGTTACTGAGATACAGGGCGTTAAAGTTCATTTTTTGAAATTGAATTATGGCTACATCTCCAATAATAATCAAGCTGCTGAACTGAAATTTGGCACTGTCATATTTTTGGTGATGGAGGGCGCCACTTGCGCTGTTTTTGGATCTTGCTTTTACGCCTATTTTTTTTTAGGTTAAATTTTTGGTCTTGCAGGTAAATCACTGTAGTGCATCTTTTCTTTCTGCCTTAAAAAGGTCCTCTTGTTTCATAACGATAAAATCAACCGTTTGTGTTGAAACTGGCAAAATGTGCCCCAAAACAACTGTTAACTCCAATATTCAAAACATAAAATTTTCACCTACCGCTTTCCTGTTCTTGCAACAGTCCATTCAAAATGAAAAAAAGCCAAATTAATGGACATTGGTCAAAACATCATCAGCTGCCCAAATTTTGCCGAGTTTCAATCCGTTCCATTTTGAAAGCGAAACATTTTTGGTACGGTTTATATTTATAAAATTTTCAATTTATTTTTGAGCACGCTTTTTTACCCCACACCCGAGTCCACACCTGACCCCACTAATTATTTAACTATTTTTTTGTCGGTACTAGAAAATCCCAAAATCGTCATTAAAAGCTCGGAAATCGTCTCTAAAGTCATTATTGTACGATTGAGAATAGACAAAAAAAAATAGTGCTAAACTCTGTATAATCCCAGGTACACTCTAAATACATTTCTATTTCACTGTGTATAACTACTGAATTTGGCCTGTAAAAAACAAACAACTTTATATCGCCAAATTAATCAACTTCCCACATACTAGAAAAACCAGTTTTTTTATGCTCTTCCACGAAATTCAAAAACAATTTGCTGCATATAAGTTGTTTCGGTATAATAACAAGCTAATATATTACCACATACTACTACCAACGAATAGGTTATTCCTGAGGTAATTATTCCCAGAATTATTCTTAAAGTCCAGCAAATTAAAATTTCAAACTAATATTTTCTCTTATAGTATCTGTACCTGCTAAAATTAAATTCATTTTCTCGGAAATAAATTCTTGAGTAGGAGTTTAAAGCATTTTTAAAATTTAGAACTTTGATTGTGAATTGAATCGATTGATTCAGGCTTACTGGCGAAATGGCAAGCATTTTATTTTATCAATCTTAAAACTGTTTTTTTTTTGGGCCCAAGATGGCCATGACTAGTGTACGGTTTGACAAAAAATAATGAAGAGTGCTTGGATGAATCATTTTTTAACGTGTAAAGAGTGTTTAAAAGTTAATGAGAAGAGAAGAATCCACCATAAATTCAGTAAGATTGTAGAAAGCAAAGAAGATATTAAGAATAACCTGTACTGATAAATTAGAAAGGGGAAGATGAGGAAGCTCTGACGCACTTGTAATAAGATGACTTCCCGAAGATTGCAGACGCGAGCGCTGGCTAAATTATCCACACAGGATAGAGACCATTAAAGAAAAAACAACAACAACAATCTTAAAACTAATATATAGGTTTTATCACAAGTACCTATATTCATTGTCTCGCGGTTGTCTACCTCAAAAAGAACTAAGTTATTGTAAAAACAGTCATTTGCAAAAAAATTAGAAGTTATCATGTAATATACTAAGAGAGCTTATTAGATAAATCTGAAATATATATCTGTGTACTTAAATCTGCAGTCTGGCCCTTCGTGATATATTTTTCGTTTACTCTCTTTCCCTCGATTTTTCCTTCCGTTCGCAGCTCTTTGCTAATCCAATAAATCATCCTCAAACATGTTTTTCCTTTAAGCAGACTACCTTGCCAAAACATATTTCTTCCATATCAGTTGCCGATTCTGACAAGCATAATCCTATTTCCAATTAATCTTAAACTTGATCATAACAGATGTTTATTTCACAAAGTGACAAGCAAGTTTTTCTCAAATTTTCACACACAATTAATTCCATAAATATATGAACGTCCCGTAGGTACTTACACACTAGGACTATGTTTAAACGCAATTTCGTTTGTCTACTTAATATAGGGCGTTCGAGTCAAAGTTGGCACACTTGATAAATTAATTTTAATGAATAAAAAATGCAAAAAGTCAAGGAAAAATATATGCAGAAATGTTATTTGTATTCAACAACATGCTAATGGGATGGTTCTATCGCTAAACTGGTGATATTGGACAGAAAAAAAGCCTCAAAGCACAATCAAATAATTCAAAAACCTAATACAAAAATGAGGTTTTTTTCCTCAAAGTGATATACCTATTTGCCACGAACGCCCTGTATTAAGTAGACAAACAAAACTGCGTTAAACAATAGCCCTAGTGTATTCCTATTTAAATGGTAAAAAATATCTCCAAAATATTCTATATTAAAATATAGAATTTTTTGAGCATTTGTCCCTAATCTATAAACACCCTGTACAAGCTGAAACTAATTAGGGTTTTCAGGTACGGCCACTTCAATGGTGCCAACTGTTTTGTTTCTTAAAAAAGGTCTAATACGATTTCGTTAGGATGTTCTCTTTGTTCGTAGTATAAACCCCATCATGGAATAAGTGAAATTTAAAAAATAATAGGTTCATCCGGCTGTAGACATTTTCACGTACCTACTATACAGGGTGGCCCATTTAAAACAGTCCACCTGAAATATTTTCAATGGAAATGGTTTTTCCGGAAAACCCCGAGACAGGTCGATTTTGCTTTCATGGGGGACATCTTTTGACCGTAAATTCATCGCTGTATGGTCATCCTCCTAAACGGAGTGGCAACCCCTTCAAGAATCTTAAATGGCACGGGGGTCAAGCGGCACATCATTGGATAGGTATTTCATTGCTCTTTACAAACATTCTGAAATTTTATTTTTTTGAGTTAACATTAATGTAAAAAAGCAATGAATGTGCCGGTGCAATAAATCGAAAAAACACTTCAAAACAGAATTAAACTGCAAAAAATAAGGCTTATCAGAGAAGTCGTGGCAAGGTGACGGGTTTTATTACAATTTTAAAGGTAGTCGTCTTCCGATATTTTACTAACCAGAATTGTCTAAGAAGTGAAATCTGTTTATTTGTTATTATCCGCTGTTTTGTTGCGACTACCTTTAAAATTATAATAAAACCCGTCACCTTGACACGACTTCTCTGATAAGCCTTATTTTTTGCAGTTTAATTCTGTTTTGAAGTGTTTTTTCGATTTATTGCACCGACACATTCATTGCTTTTTTACATTAATGTTAACTCAAAAAAATAAAATTTCAGCATGTTTGTAAAGAGAAATGAAATACCTATCCAATGATGTGCCGCTTGACCCCCCGTGCCATTTAAGATTCTTGAAGGGGTTGCCACCCCGTTTAGGGGGATGACCATACAGCCATGAATTTACTGTCAAAAGATGTCCCCCATGAAAGCAAAATCGACCTGTCTCGGGGTTTTCCGGAAAAACCATTTCCATTAAAAATATTTCAGGTGGACTGTTTTCAATGGGCCACCCTGTATGTTAAAAAATAAGAATTGGCTAATCCGCTTAAAAATATAGACTTTTTAAGTATCAAACTGAAACACACTATAGAAGCAATGATGAAGATATTAAGAACTCAATTTCCACCGAGATTCCTACTATTTTTCTTTCAAAGACCGAGTTTCTCGAAACAAAAGTGTGTAGGACTAGGTGTAGCATAAACTGGTATTATTTTTAAGTTTCCATAAATTCTTGAAGTTTGTGTATTCAAAGTAAAAGTGTCTGTATACTGGACGATTTGTGTGAATATGTGGCTTTATAGATATTTTCTAAAATTTATTTGTGGCGCAAACAGATCCATTTAATTTTTAATTGGGTTTTTCGAAACCAAACTGATTGAAAGACAACTTTTTCAAGTTGCCTCGAAAATTCATAAATTCTTAACACTAAATGAACGAAACTTTAAACGTGTAACTCAAAAAATAACTTCAACAAATTTGTTTTCTGAGCTTTCGGAGGATAAATCTTCCTCCTTTCTCAAAGATCATGTCACGCCAAAGTGTCAATCTGTCACTGCCACTTTGCCCTGATTATTTAATTCAGGATAATTACCTTAGTAGGTCTTAGTTAACGGTTAACGACGTAAATAATATTCAGCTTCCCAGTACCTTTGAGCAGTTGACCTGAGCTTTGAGATCAAATGGAACACTACACTCACTCCATTAACTGCTCTAAAATCATCACCTCGAAAGATTCTATCCCATTACTACACTTTTGCTTTCGTTTGACTAGGTATAGGTATCATCGAAAAAGTAATGACAGAAAACTCCATCTAACTATGTTTGTGTGGACATACATCAAATGGATTTAATTAAGCCTACAAAAAAGTTGGCGGTGTACCAAAAATCTGCGGCTGGTCCCGAGGCTGGTATCCTGAAATGGGAACGCGGGGCCATACTTTTCTCTCCATATTTTATCATGTAGAAAGATCTGATTTAAAATATACACCTATACAAACTACTGAAAAAAAGTTCCAAAAAAATCGGTACTTTGAGATGGCACAGAGAAAAACATCCTGTATATTTTTTATTGGATCTTTGCACACCAACCCTTCTTTTGCCGAGTATTTTGCTCAACTCTGACACTCTGCGGAATGGAACTCCCTGTATATTGTTTGTACAAATTTGGTTCAGGGGGTTTTTGGGTGTCCTGTGGTGTCAGATTTTAAATAAAAAATTTGCTAAATGGTTTTCGTGAAAATGGGGGATATATAAAGTGTGTCCCAGGATAAGTGAAACGAGAGGTGTAAAAGACCAAAAATTTTCGAGTTCGAATTTGGCCATTTGGGGTCCAGGCCTGCTTGTCTAGAAAATAATTTTCACCATATTTTTAGTTTTGAAAAATAAAGTATGCCCTGACACTAACGATTTATTTATTTTTTTGTGTAGGTTAAGTGCCCTTTCTCGACAACATATCGAAAAATTTCATTAGAGAAAGTTGCTTAGAATTGAAAACTATGACTCTGTGTCAATTTTCAAAATAATTGCCTACTTTGATTTTTGTCCACTTTATTTCCTATAAGTAGGTGAACTATCCTTGTCGTTTAAAATATCGAAAAATTTCATTAGTCATTAGAGAGGCTCGGGAACACCCTGTCAAATATAATTGAACTCACTTGGAACAGCTTGCGAGCGACGTTTGCTTTGTAAAACAAGACCGAGTCATAGGCTGCGTGCCGCCCTTAATAATATTTTACAAATTTTATATAAATGCTCTAAAAAATAATAAAATAAACTTTGAAATAATTCAAACCAAAGCAAACCAATAATTTTGTTACACACAAAACAAACACCATACAAAAATCTATACCTACACAAAACCAAAATCCGTAAAATAAAGCACAATCCTTATTTCTGTGCACGGCACTGGCAACGAAGACAAAATAATAGTAATTGCCCCCCGCACAAGCATGTGTGGTTGCTTCTGGGGTACTCCTAGTTTGGAGTATTGTGAGGGTGAGAATTATTATTATTATTATTAGTATTATTATTATTATACTGGCCTAACTGGGCCACGTCGACACCTGCTCCATGGATCTCCGAAACGCCGACCAATCAAATCGCTACGCTCGCTTTCTTATTGGCTGCCTCCTTGACTAGGTCGACGTCGACCGCATAAAAACCTTTGAATTTTATACGGGTGATTTCTGCTCATACCTAAGTCTGGTATAGTTTTACCAGTAGCAGAGCGTGATAAATGCTATCAAATAGATCGCACCCCGTATATCACTGTGTTCCAAGTTCCAAGTGCGTTCATTTCTACTATACCTTGTACATATAAGTTTTTGGCTCCTGGCAAGGTTTAGGTACTTGATTATATTAGGCTATTCGCTTTATTTTATAGTTTCTAAGAAATTTTCACTGCTTTTAAAAACTCCTCCTCCATCTTGCATTTTGTTAACATGTCCAAACTCACCGTAAACGAACATTTGACTTATGAGCAACACTAGAAAGAAAAAATCAGTTAAAATAAAAAACCTATGAGAAAAATTATAGGAATTCCGAAAATGTTTTTATGTGCACGTGCTTAATGAAACGATTTCGAAACGTTCACTCAACAAACGAACGAGCTTCAAATACCATTCTTTATTTCTCTTGCTAACCAAGGTGCTAACAAAAGCGGCAAGAAGAAGATATAAAAGTTTGTTATTTATTCCCTGACTATAAAATTTCAAAGGCCGTTTACCGCGTTCTTGTGACGTTTCAAAACTTAGCATTTTGCCCAGATAAATACTAAACTACCTTTTACGCAGCGAGAAAATAGCTCTACAGTCGCTATCGCAGTGGCGTTTATGGCCCTCAAAACTTCCTAAATGTGCGTGTTCCCGGCACTGTTATAGATAGCATGTTATCTCTCTATTTGTAAATTGTCTTGGAGAATTATAAATACCGCGCCAGAGTTTAACACTTTTATTGTGGTGTAAATAACGCTGTTTGCCAGAAAATCACCGGCTGGCAACCGTTTCCCAGTTTTTAATGGCGTCTGGTTGCAAGTTGTAATATACGAAAGGGAAATAACCTATGGAACGAAAAAGAAAGTTAGGTACTGCCAAAATACCCATATTTCTCATATAAGGTGAATGAGTTTTTCCACTATTGGAGAATACCTACATTTTTATAAGTACATTCAGAAATTATTGTTAAACAAACAAAACCGGGACCGGCACCTTTGAGTTATTTGGACAAATTAATCGAGGCAGAAATCCTCATTTTTCGTGAAATACCATTGGATTATTATCCTCAAACATTTTAGTTTTGGGGGTCAGAGAAGTGACACAAGCAGCACAGCTAAGCATAATAACTCAAACAAGTCTCTATAGTAAGGGCAGAATGTAAAGGCGAAGTGGGCAATAAATCATCAAAGAGAGAGAGCTATATCTATTGCTTTACTTGCACTCGCACAATTACACTCATGTCTCCTCCTCCAATTTGCACCTTTCGTGAAAGGAAGAGAGACAGAAAACCTAGTACTTGTCTTGTATTACTAGTTGATTGTTTAAGGCAGGCAGGGTCGGCCTAGAATAAATTATTGCTTTACTACCTGATGTGAACGGACGGATTAAAAATTTGTACTTAGGTACCTGTTGTAATTTCATTTGTAATTTTTGAAGATTAATTCGGTAATTTAGACTGGCAATTAAAAGATAATGATCCTGAAATTCGAAGTAGGTCTTAGGTATTTAAATAATTATAGTAATGGTTAGGCATAAAAATATATATCTATATTTTTAGTTACAAATGAACAATTATAAACCTTTTGCCATCATTCGCTTTTTTGTTGTACACACATTTTGCATTTTTATCGTGCCAAGTTCTCATATTCGCCCCGTATTGAAAAATCCATGTCTCGTCTAAAAACAAAAAAAATAAATTGGATGTATATTGTCGTAGAAATTGAACTCTTTTTGATCCTATATCTGGCTTTTCCTTTAAGTATTGTCTTCCATCTTTTATTTTGTACTTAAATCCAAGATTCCTTCAAATTGCACTTAACATTGATTTGCTGCAGCTCAAAATTCCCTTTTTTTCCAGTTCTTCACATATTTTTTCCCTAGTTAACGCCTCCGATGCACATTGAAGTGCCGATAAATTTTCACGTGTATTCTCTTTTTTTCCTTGGAAATATTTCACCGAATTTAATATTAATTTTCTACTTTGGGCACTGAATACTTCACGCTGCATTGTTATTACAGGAAGTCTATCACCAAAATAAACCAAATATTTAATTACTGCCCTGTTTTATAGGCGTACTCCCATCTGAATATATTATCTTTATTAACATAATGTATCAGACAAGGACAGATCAATAAAAAGTTGGTTTTTGCGGTTCTTTAAGCCGAACCCCTCGCTCCAAAACCTAAGGGAGAGCAGGTACAAAGATCATAGCCCATCTCTCTCTCTTTATGGCCGACTTCGCCTTTACATTCTCCCCTTACTATAAATACCACATACTGAAACCTATCACCGTGTCAGATATCAAAATATTGTGTCGAAACTTGATTACTACTCAGGGTGATTTATCCGTCTCACTGTCTCACGTACATTTTATAATGCCCATAGAGTTTTGATTTCTACGAAAGCGTAGAAGGGCCACATTGTATATGTTGTATATGTTTCTCGAACTAAATTCCGACTTATAAGTCGGAATTCCGACTTACATCTCGGAATTCCGACTTACAGGTCGGAATAAAGTCATTCCGATTCACAAGTCGGAGTTCCGACTTACATCTCGGAATTCCGACTTACAAGTCAGAATTCCGACTTGTAAGTCGGAATGACCTTATTCCGACTTGTAAGTCAGAATGACCTTATTCCGACTTATAAGTCGGAATTTCGAGATGTAAGTCAGAATTCCGACTTATAAGTCGGAATTCCGAGATATAAGTTGGAATTCAGACTTGTAAGCCGGAATTCCGAGATATAAGTCGGAATTCAGACTTGTAAGTCGGAACTCCGAGATGTAAGTCGGAATTCCGAGATGTAGGCAAGTCGGAATTTAGTTCCGGAAAAAATATTTACAAGGTGGCCCTTCTACGCTTTCGTAGATTTCTTATCCTGGGATTCTTTATTCAAAGCCTATTACCTATTATTATTACCTATTTTGAAGTCAAAATTCTTTAGTTGTGAACACACCATTTGGCCAAACACAAACCTGCATTTTTATAAGTCAACAGTTAACAGTTCAATACAAGCAAAATAATTTCAATCATTTTCACTCACTCAATTTTGGGTTTCATGAGAAAGGAGTTCAAACATTCAAAATGATTTCATAGATATGTTGGGATATTTTTATTGCAGATTTTTTTTCTGTGACCATTCCTATCACAAGCAGAGGCAAATGCTTAAAAAGAAATGTAGGAGAGGCCTACAAAAATCGAACATGCATATACAGAACATTTTTTTATAGTGGTGGAGTGGAAATAATATAAATTCATTCTCCGAGACGTTCTTCTGGCTTATTTTGTAGAATTAACAACCCCAATGAAAAAACTTTGCTTCCCGTTCACAATAATAATGATGATGGGATTTGACACGGTCAAATAAAAAATATTATCTTCCTCATTGCCACTAATTAGATAGATAAGGCATAGTTAAATTTAAGCATGGCGGTTAGAAGGAAGCACCGAAGCACCCAGTACGATCTTTAGTGTCGTAACGTAACTGCATCAGTAAACTATGCATCTACAGCCTATATTTGCAGTGACATAAATTACCATCGTACACCCGGGTCAACAACCTTACGGGCTATTACTCTAGTTTCTCGTTAAAAAGATGCAAAAGTGAATAGAATCTAAAAAGGTAGGTAGAGGTGGTACTGCTAAGATGTTGAATACAAAGTGACATCGAGGTCAGGTCCTTCATATTAGAATGATATGAGATCAAATAATAATAAAAATACATCAGAATTAATCTAATGGCTCATTTTCGGTAAGTAGGGCCATGATAGAGTAACAAACTGTTACAGGGTACCTATTGGCGGAGGGTCACTTTCACATATCTATGGCTATGGCGTCAAAAAAATTACCAATTTTATACACTTTTAATCGATATACCAACCACAAGTATTACCTACATAGCCCATAGCCCTTGCGCTAGCCTGATTTATAATATTATTTGTTGAAGGAACAACTACAGTTATCAAGCAGCTCGCTTATGCTTTCCACGGCATACTAGAAAATTTAAAAAATGGCCGAGGTACAGATTCCCTGCGCCAATTTTCAAAAGTTTACAACGGTGTTGTGAAATTAATTGAATCGATAGATATAGTTTATTCAACCGAACTTTCAAAGCATTTTGTCAAGCTGTTTAAATTTTCATTTTCTTTCTGGAACAAATTATACCTATAAATCATTCTAACCCAAGGGATTCATAGTGCTTGTGATATATCGATTGAGAGTGCATAAAATAGGTAATTTTTTAACGCCATCATGACCTGCTGTAATCAAGTATATTTTTTAAGTGTTATAAGAGAGCACCCACTAAACCGCAGCATTTTTTTTTAAATCTGATAGAGGCCTACTATGATTGCTTCAACCCTTTAAAGCAATCACTTTTGCTCACAGATTTAATAAGTAAATTTTGTCGATAACTCTTAAAATAAAAAAAAAGTTCTCCGAAAAATGCATATTTGTCGAGATATTTTTCTCAGTCAATACACACGCTGAATACACAATGGGGGCACTAAAATCACCATCTTTTAATAATGAAAATATCTGGCATATTCTATTGACTTCGAAGCATATTTTACTTTACTGTATAAAGGACAGATTCTGTTTACTCTGTGTACTCATGTTAGTCAAGCCCAATTTCGAAACCTTTATTAAGGTCTTACGCTTATTTTCTGTGGGTATATCTATCTAAAATTCTGTGTTGTGAATAATACCAGTAGAAATAAGAAACATGTTTCTATAAAGATCGTAAGGAAACATGCATTTATTAGAACGTGTTCTTAGAAATCAGAAGAGTTCTTAATTTCTTCGTATAGTATTTCTAAAATCACTTGAAACAGCATAAAAAAACTCTAATTGGCGTCACAAAAAGTATAGAGAACATAAGCGTCACGCAGTTTTCAAAAATATGCATATTCTACAAGCACGCATAATATTTTAATTTTAAGGTTTTTTAAGGCAGTCGTCAAACACGACGTAAAGGTTAATGCATCATATAATATTATCAAAAGGTCTCTAAAAAGCCATATCGATTATAACTATTTACGCAAAGTATATCCTAAGATCTGTGAAATTATGGCACGGCTATCCACCTGATTTCGATGCACAAGTGGCCAGCCGTCGGACAGTGTAACCCATGCAAGTATTGGTGATATTATATTAGGTCAGCATGCAGTCACTTGTTTTTACTACAATGTCTATCTTCTCTGTCTCGTTCATATCTTTTTACTGCTAATACCAGGTGCGGTTTGATATGGTTAAAAAAGTGTTTTGTCTCGTATTTTGTTGCCGAGGCGCCTGTTCTCGAGCTACCCTGGTAAAATATAACTGAACTCACTTGGAACACAGTGATATACGGGGCGCGATCTATTTATTAGCATTTACCATGCTTTGCTACTGGTAAAAATACCAGCAGAAATAACCCGTATAAAATTCAAAGGTTTTTATGCTGTTCCAGGTAACTTCATTTATACCATACCTATATTCTTTAATGGTAGAAACTAGGGATAAAGAAGTTCTTAGGTACGTTTTTTGCATTTTGTATTCAATTTAATGAAATAATAAAATTTTAAAGCAAAATACAAACTTACCTATTTTTATTCTTCAGAGGGTTTCTAAATTATGGTGCCAACGTAATATGGCAGGTAGAAAATGTAATTTTGAACAAAAAGTTTCCTATAAATATGGGTCCAAAAATGCATAATAAAAAAGTTACAGGGTGATAAAGGTACAGTTTGAAAACACATTTTTCGCAAAAACTTCCACAGATAGCCTAGTGCCAAAGCGGATTTGAAAGGTTAAGTATAAATAAAATTATTAACAGGAGTTAAGGTCAAATAGAAAAAACAAAAATTAAACAAATCAGTCCAAATGTTGAAATGGGGCAAAATGTCCTACATATAAGTTGTAGATATTAAGAGACTGTCTCAGTCATACTGAGACTGTCTCCGTCATAATGAGGCTGTCTCAGTCATACTGAGACTGTCTCAGTCATAATGAGGCTGTCTCAGTCATAATGAGGCTGTCTCAGTAATACTGAGACTGTCTCAGTCACACTGTCTCAGTGTGATCGTCGCGCCCTGAGGATGTCCGGTGCAATCGAGGACGAAAGCTTGCAATGAGAAGTTTCGCTGATTGACAGGATTCATCCGGAAGAAACTCAGATTCACCAATAAAGTTTTCCGTCGAAGATTTTGTTTGTTTATATCTCGGAAATTACTTGTTTCCGAGATTCCAGTAAAATCAAGCATATTCGATGCGAAATGGTATACTTTCACAAAATTTCATGTGAATTGAGTTATTTTTACGAAAGAAAAAAATAAAAAACAAAAAATTGGTTTTCGTCCATTTTCTCGGAAAATTTGAGGGTATGTTGAAAAATGCCTTAGATGAACAGGTCTTTTGGGCCACATTTTGCCAATTTCGATGCAAATGGTTGATTTTATAGTTGCGAGACAAGTATACACTTTTATTGCATAAAATAGAAAGATGTACTAAAATGATAAACCTGCAAGACTAAAAAGATAATATCAAAAAAGTTATGAGTATAAAATCCATTCTGCTACCCCGCCACTCCGCCTCTGGTCGATGCAAAATTGTTGTATTTCAGCTACTAAAGGAATTCATTTCAAATTTCATTTAAATTGCTTAACTTCTATAGAAGTTATCGTCAAAAATATGTTTTTCAAACTGTACCTTTAACACCCTGTAACTTTCTTATTATGCATTTTCGGATCCATGTTTCTACGAAACTTTTTGTTCAAAAATAACATTTTCATATTACCATTTAGTAAAGGATAAGTATATATTCTATATAGATATAGGGTTCTACATGTATAGAATATATATTCTTTAATCAATGATATTAAGTTGGCACCATAATTTAGAAACACAATGTATACATTATATACATTATACAGTGTGTGGCATTGGAACCATGTAGGTACTTGTTTATGTCCGACCTATATTCTTATTTAGGGTCACTTTTAGAAGAGTTTTATTGTTCTGGCATACAGGTCTAGTTCGATTTTTCAAGAATTACGAAAAAAGTGTTACACTTTGCGGATATTTTGGCAGAATCGCATTTTTTCTCATAACACAGAAGACTCACAGTTTTTCTCATATTAACACAGAGTTTCACTGTGATATCCGCGAAATGATAAAATTATACTTAATTTTGTAGTGCGCCCTGTATACTACAACAATGAACAATACTTGTCTCGTATTACAGAAAACACTGCGATTGTGCCAAAATATCCACGAAATGCGCCCATTTGTAGGTTTTTTTCGTAATTCTTGAGTACGCAAGGACGAGGAACAAAAAATAGCAGGTTAAAAAGAAAATGTATTTACTAAATGTTTACTATGCGTACACAAATATCCCGTGAACTCTACCGTGTGAAGAACACGAAGACGCATATATTTAATATATTCAATGTTAATGCCGTCCACTTTCTCGAGAAATTCGCTTCTGAAGGTTGAGCTGCACCATCAAAACTCGTTTTCGATAATTCAGAGTGATGCAAGTATATGTCGTAATCGGATGAGTGTTTTGTTAATATGAGTCCACCTGTGTTCCACCGTCACCTAAAATAAATCGAAAAGTAGAAAACGTGGTTTTGCTTGAAGTGAAAACAAGGTGAAAGGAGTTAAAATTGACTGTGAGGTTTTCCTCTAGTAGAAGCAAGGGAAAATATGATGACACAACTTCCTCAAACTATCTGAATAGGAAGCAGAAGTATCGTGGTCAATATTATTTAGTCCCAAAATTTGGCTGAAAAGATTATATGTACCTAGGTATAGCACAAAATGCATAGGTTTTTGAAAACATACCATTGCGGTTTTTAGTAATTAAACCGTGTTATTATTATTCATTCGCTAATAGCACCTAATTCCACAAGCCATAATTGGTAACCAAGTACTTAGTGCTAAACTAAACATGCGTAGAAGATGAGCACTTGTCTCTAAAGTAATGGGCTCACAACGTAAACATATTTGTTAACTGGGTATACTTATTATAACTTAGTTGCCTTGTACAAAATGGTTCTGCAACAAACTAACGGAAATTTTACATTTTAAAGCTATGGGCTTCCCACGGTGTGACAAAAGTTAAAAACGTAATATGTTATGTTTATGTTTCAAAGATAAATTTTAATTTCTTTGTAACATTTAGATAGAGAAAAGGGTTTATTGATCTACCCAAATTTCAATTCAGAGGTAGGTGTCAGTGGAATCATTATGTGAGTGTTTTTTTACTGTTTGACCTTCGTAATGCAAGAAGCTAAGTACCTAAATCCATTTGCAGCGTTTCGTCTGGGTTCTTCACCTCATGGTCTATTTTTGAAAGTCGCAAACATAAAAAGCAAGACCGAAAGTGCGATCATAACTCTCGACCTGGATAATGCTAATGGTATTTCTTGTCATTTTTTTACAAAGCTGACAGACAGCACGCTTGAGCACAGTACCTAGTGTAGTCCCGCATGCGAACATAATATACCAACCTAATTTATTTTTCGCACCGAAGTGTTTATGGTTTAGTTGGGAAACGTTGCACTTCGACACACCAAGTCAATTTGAGTTGTGCGTTTCTATTATATTCAGAGTGGATGTACTCAGTTTTTAATAGGTAGGTATCGAGTGAACACTCGAAATTTCAATGGGTCGTATCAAACTTTACATAACATTTCTCTCATAGTCGATGAGAAAAAAGATAGGTATGTTTGAAGTTTAAAGATAAAGGACATTTTGTTTTTCCCTCCACCCTCCACTAAATAAGTTTTGCCTGACAAAAACTTTAGAGCCAATTGCGCCCTTTATCACTAGTTTGTTCATTAACAGACTAACAAGTTTTCAGGTGCTAAATTAATGAAAACAGTTCTTATTGTCTAGCTCCAAAATTTTCTGAATGAAAAAACCTCGGAAAAAACTCTTCGCATCTGAATTTTTCGTTTTTACAACAACAGGGTTACTAATACTTTGAATTTTAATAGAAACTAAGAGTTTTAACAAAACATGAACATTAGGATGAGTATGGTAAAAACTTTTGGAAAATTGAGAGTTAAAGGATTCACAGGTGTTGGTTGTTAAAAATAAATTATTATTTTTTGAAGCCCATACCGAAGGAGGAAATACGGAGGTTTCCAAAATGCGCGGTGTTATTTAAGTACGTAGCCAAACTTCAAGGGGTGATTCTTTAAGTGATTTTAAGACGAAAAGTTTATACAGGGTGAGTCGAAGTTAAACCGCCATATTAAAAATTTGAGTAGTATTTTTAAAAATAAATGGGGTTCTTCATATAACATTTTGTCCAAAAACGCTTCGTTTTCGACATACAGGGCGTCAAAGTTTTCTTTTAAAAACAGAAAAAAAATAGTATTTTCGGTTCCATTTATGCTATCGAATTGAAAATTGGTACTTTTATGTTTTCTGGGACGGCGATTATGAATTTTCTATCAACTTTCTTCTAGCCGCTAGAGGGCGTTGGCTACGTCGTTACTTTCGAACAAAAGTGTTTTAAACTTTTTTGTCGTTGAAAAATCTGCATTTTAGACAGCGGAATATTAAATTACATTCGATTTTGAACAAAAAATGTCTCTTGTAAAAATACGAAAACCTTAACCGTTTTCATGAAAAACGCAATTTTGTGTCGCGGTGCGCGTGAATTCGAAAAAATTAAAATTTCGTAGTAGGCTGAGAAATGGGATTTATTCATTTGGAATTCTTTATTTACAGTAGGTATTGTCCTAAATTAACAAGTTTTGTGAAATTAGTAATAAAAAGAACTTTAACCAAGACAACTTTATTAGCAGAAACAGAGAAAAAGCGCTTCAACGTTTAGTAGGCTTTGAAAACAATTGTGGGTTACTAATTTCACAAAAATTGTTAATTTAGGACAATACCTACTGTAAATAAAGAATTCCAAATGAATAAATCCCATTTCTCAGCCTACTACGAAATTTTAATTTTTTCGAATTCACGCGCACCGCTACACAAAATTGCGGTTAAGGTTTTCGTATTTTTACAAGAGACATTTTTTGTTCAAAATCGAATGTAATTTAATATTCCGCTGTCTAAAATGCAGATTTTTCAACGACAAAAAAGTTTAAAACACTTTTGTTCAAAAGTAACGACGTAGCCAACGCCCTCTAGCGGCTAGAAGAAAGTTGATAGAAAATTCATAATCGCCGTCCCAGAAAACATAAGAGTGCTAATTTTCAACTCGATAGCATAAATGGAACCGAAAATACTATTTTTTTTCTGTTTTTAAAAGAAAACTTTGACGCCCTGTATGTCGAAAACGAAGCGTTTTTGGACAAAATGTTATATGAAGAACCCCATTTATTTTTAAAAATACTACTCAAATTTTGAGTATGGCGGTTTAACTTCGACTCACCCTGTATAAACATAAGTCCGACATCGCTTCGTTTTCGAGATACAGGGTGTCAAACTTTAAAAAAAGTCTTTTTTCAACATCTTAATAATCCTTTAGCCGATTTTGTTTAAATCTGGCAGTGTTATTTACGGTAGAGAGGGGTTAATTTAGCCCTAAGTAGATTCAAATTATTAAGTTCAGTGACGTCCCGGGTGGCACCGTGACCAATATTTTTGAAAAAAAAAATGCTTCACTGACTTTTTAAAACTTTTATATATTTATCGCATTAAGGAACTAAGAATACAACTTTTTGGTCTCTAGAATTTTTTTCGTATCAGGCTTCGTTTTCGAGAGAAAAAATAACCACTTTATTGCATATGCGTCATTGCTTTGTTGTTGCATTGCTGCTTTCTCGAAAACGAAGCAAGACGCGAACAAGATTTAAGAGACCAAAAAGTTGTATTCTTAGTTGCTTAATGCGAAAAAAATATAAAAGTTTTAAAAAAGCCAGTGGCGCACATTTTCTTTTTCTCAAAAATATTGGTTAAGGGACGCCACTGGACTTGATAATAATTGTAATCTACTTTTATATTTTTTTCACATTAAGCAACTAAGACCACCACAAGTCAGTGGCGTACTTTTTTCAATAATATTGGTCACGGTGCCCCCGGGACGCCACTGGACTTAATAATTTGAATCTAGTTAGGGCTAAATTAACCCTTCTCTACCGTAAATAACACTGTCAGATTTAAACAAAACCGGCTAAAGGATTATTACGATGTTGTTGAAAAAAGATTTTTTAAAAAAAGTTTGACACCCTGTACCTTGAAAACGAAGCGATACTGGACCAATGTTTACATAAACTTTTCGTCTTAAAATCAAATCACCCCTTGAAGTTTGGCTACGTACTTAATTAACACCCTGTATAATAATCGACTACATAATTTGCTGATTTTGGAAAAGCATTAAATTCAGGAATGTCCAGCATAAAATAATTTACGAAACAATGGCTTACTCTTTCGGGAGTAAGAAAAGGTAAACCAAATAAATGTTGAATCCATTTTGAACGAATACATTAGTTATAGACTACGTTTAACTCGTGACAACTCGATCGGGTTGAAATGGATCCGATTGAGTTATGTCAAATCTTTTATAATACTACGTTTACATCATCAGTATTGAATCCTATTATGGTTTTCAATCCTCTCTAGGGACATTAACTTATTATACTTATTCCACAGTAGGTTGGTGCAAATTCTGGCCAACTTCTGTTTGGAAATAGCGGCTTGACTTGAAATTTTAAATATGATTGAATTTTAACCTGTAGGGTTTACGCCGTCTATTGGAGTCCGCTCCAGTGAATTCAAACCTCTCTCAATCGAATCGAACGCGTCGAGATAAAAGTAGTCTGTATCTTTGACAAAATTTCGTTAATTTGGAATATGTGAAGGCGAAAATAATTATTAATGTATTTATTATTTTAACGAGCCTTTACGCGGGTCGTTGTTCCAATTATATGCAAGAAACAACAGCTCAAGCCAACCTCAAAAGTTTTAATTGAGCGCTATAACCCAATCATATTGATGGCTCCCTAAAACAAACATTTACAGTTGGATTCGATAGCTGGCCTAAATATTTGTCCGCGAATATAATCAGCGTAGCATACCAATTGATATGCAATTTAGCAACCCGAGAGATATGGAAAATGTAATACCATTTGAATCGCGATGAAAGCTATTAATATGTATGAGAGGAAAGTATGTAATTGTTTTTGGAATGCTGCAAAAATAAAGACATAAAAAATTGCCGACCGTTCAGACTGTAACTTTCCTACATTCATTTTTAAAAAGAATTTTTAACCAACTGTTTAGGAACAGTTCTGACATCACCACCATATTGTTATGGAAAAGTTGCACTGAAGCCCCATACCTGTATATTAACCATATTTATATGATTGAAGCTGATGAGTGTATAACCATGGGACGAAATAAACCGCTGTTCATACAATAGGTTATAAATCTGACATTGGTAGATTATCCGTCAAATTTGTTTACTTTTAGGTTATATTACTGTCATCTCTGTCATTGTAAGACAACAATATACCTTAGACAAGGAAAGAGAGAGAACGCCTAACAGCGCTCGCGGCCGTGTTACCGAATGCCACATCGCACGGCAGGCCAGTGGCGTAGCAAAATGTTAAAAATGTTAAAAATGAAAAGTTGGTTCAGACTAAAATAAATAATGCACGCCCATGGAAACCAGTCCATATTTTATGAGACTATCATAATCAATTAAGAAATTTAAAAAAATTATATTGGTCCTGTTTAAAAACAAAACAATGCACTTTATCATACTAAAAGTTAGAAGGAGTTTGAAGAAGTTATATTGAGAAAAAATAAAGTTTTAGGGCATCTTTCAAAGGTAGCTTGTTAAAAATTTACCTGTGAAACGAAATCCCGGGCTCTTGCTTTTCACTTCTGCTTTTGCAACCAAACGCTGAACAATTCACCATCGTAAGGGTATATTTTCCCCTTAATAGCTGCTACTCTTAATTCACAAAGTTCACGAAATTAAGTCACAACGTACTCGCTTGTCTACCCACATATAAAATGGCCGCCGACGTAACAAAATCTATACACGGCAGGATATTCAAGCGCGGTACGTCCTCTCTCTTTTCTTGTCTAAGCAATATACAGAATTTCTCAGCCGGTTAGAATATTTCAAAAATGGAAAAATAACTGTACAGGGTGGGCCAAATTGGACACTTTTAAAGGGAAACTCCTATTTTTGACGGAGATAGACGAAAACAGATATCGGTGTCTGAGGCTCATTTTTTATGATAAACTTAATGGCGAAAACCACAAATCGATATCTGTCACCGTTCTTGAGTTACAGGGCGTTTTTCGAAACTGTGCGTTTTCGAAAAGTGGCCGTAACTTTTTTCGGGTTGAAAATTTTGTGTTTCTGTAAAAACATTCTTAAAGCACTTTTTTACGTAGAATCCAATGCTGCTACTACATTTTTTTCTAGTCAATGGTTTAAGAGTTACCAATAAAAAATATTATTTTTTAAATGGAACACCCTGTATATTTTTGCATTTTTTATAGAGCAAAAAAATTACCATTCTAAAAATATATAACACTTAATGATTTACTTAAGTAGTTATCAATTACTAATAGCTTTTATGATTTCATGTGTGTATAATTGGAAGCACGCCCTTTCAACAAGTCGGCTTTGGACGGTAAGACAATGAAACAATCATGGAAAAATGTTTACTGTTACCTACCTGTCAAATTTTCAGTTAGGCTGTTTAGGCAGGGTAGAGATTTTTCTATTTTTGTGTAATTTATAAACTTTATAACATTTTCCATACTTTTGCGGGGTATCTCGTTCATTTTTAGACAGGGTGTTGCGGTTTTCGGGACACTGGTCTATTTTTTCATAAACAAGAAAGGCCCCGTTAACAAAGTTTTCATATTGGGCTCCTTAGTTTTTGAGATACAACAACAAATTATACGCTTGGAAAAATCAAATTTGGTACACGTTATGGGTGTACCTACCAAGGGCATTAATCTACAGAAAACCTAGTTCAATTGTACCATTTTAAAGGGTTGATACAGAGTGATGCACCTTAAAATGTGGCGGAACTTTTTTGCCCGTTGACAGTCTTACAATATTGTTTGTTACTTTGTGTTATGAAGAATTTAATTCTAAAACTTTATCGCTTTCCCCAAAAACGCGAATAACTGAAAACACGTATTGCAGAATAGATGTGATTTTTAAAATCATTGAAAATTAAAAGTTGGCCATGTAATTAAACGTCAAACTTGAATAACAACCATTTAATGGAAAAAGAATCCAAATAAATGCATTGGAAGAGGAAATAATTGCCCACAAGTTTGGCCGCCAATGTCACCAGATCTCAACAAATCCAAAGCGATAAAGTTTTTCGAAAATGACAAGAGCAAAAAAAGTTTTAGAATTAAATCTTCATAACAGAAAGTAACAAACAATATTGTAAGACTGCCAACGGACAAATAAGTTCTGTCACATTTTTAGGGTGCATCACCCTGTATCAACCCTTTAAAATGGTACAATGCAACTATGTTTTCTGTCGATTAATGCCCTTGGTACACCCACAACTTGTACCAAGTTTGTTTTTTCCAAGTTCAAAAATAACTGAGATATTGATTTTTTTCGAAATTTCAAAGCCCACTTTCAAGGCCTATAACTTCTCAGGGGTGCAACTTAGTATAGAGGTAAGTTGCGTTAAATCACCTTATTTTGGGCTCCCCTGTATGCTCCTGCTCTGTGTCGGTTCTTATGCGGAACACCCTGTATAACCTGCAAAAGTATCGAAAATATCACACCCTGTACAATTCAGATTCAAGCCCAGCGCGCGTAAGTTTGTTTTTTTTATTTGCCTTTTCGTTGCATATGGTTATAGAAATGAAGAGGCATTTATTTGATGCCTACAAATTCCAAAGAATAATAATAGACCACTTCCAAAGCCCCAAAAACATTAGTACCTAAATGTCAACAACACTTGTTATCACTTAGTGATAAGACAAAATCGACAACACCATTGCTATAAATATCTAAAACACCAGTGGTGTGTTGTCGTTGAGAACAGGCTGTAGCAAATTGGTCAAAAAATTTGAAAGCATATTATTATTGGCATATTTTTGATGAGTGGAATAGTCGCTTTTATTATTCATTGGCCAGGCCATTTTCCCCAAATTGCTCTGACCTTTTTCGCGAGGTCGTTGCACCAGATACACATGTACACAACATACCCGCGCAACCTCTGCGACGTTTGTGCTACCCGGAGCATTGAGTAAAAGAATATACAGGGTGAGTTTTTTTCGATGCCCACTATGGGGATCTCGGAAACTAGCAGAGCTAGGACAAAGGTTAAATGGGGAAAGAATTGCAGTTTTGAATGCTCAATCTAATACCCCCTTTTGGATTTTTAAAAAGTTCACGGCTCACTAGATATTTTGAAAAAAGTGATTTTTTGCTATTTCTTCAGATCTCTGTAGCTCCGTTATTTCTGATTATACAGAAAAACTGTAGAGACAAAAATTGTAGATAATTTTGGGCTTAATAAGATAATTCTATCCAATTTTTTGTTGTTTGTGATTTTTGAGATATGACATAAACTTGTGTTTTTTAAATGTAAATCACAGTTGGCTGTGGCCTTATAAAATCGGCCATTTTTTGAGCTTTCCAAAAATATAATACTCGGCACAGTTATTACAAAAAATAAAAGAGCTATGGCTAATTTTCTGATTTTTTTTAATTTTAAAAAGAAAATAAAACAAAAATTAAAAACTCAAATTCAAATTATTATTATTTTAAAAAGTCACCTTTTAAAATAAAAAAGGTGTTCAAACAATCCACCATTATTATTTATGCAAATATTGCACCTTTTTAAAGCTGAATTTGTGGCCTTTCTTAGAGAGCGCCTGTCAATACTGGCATTCTAAAACAGCTGCTCTTAATTTAACAATTGTCTCATACTTTATTTTGTACTGTTTCCCACAAAAAGAAATCCAAAATAGAGAAATCGGGGGATCGGGACTGCCAGGAAATAGGTCTATTTCTCCCTATCCAACTATTTGGATAGAGCTGATCTAGGTAATTTCTTACGGGCAAGTAATTATGTGGTGGAGCTCCATCTTGATAATTTTTCTTTTGTTTTGTTACATTTTGTCACCAGCTAAAAATAAAATATTTAAAGTTTGAAGTATGTCTTATTATACAATAGAACGTAATTATGAAAATATTCCATGGCTGACTATGTAAAAATTAAAAAAAAAGCAACAGAAAATTAGCCATAGCTCTTTTATTTTGGTAATAACTATGCCGAGTATTATATCTTTGGAAAGCTCAAAAAATGGCCGATTTTATAAGGCCACAGCCAACTATGATTTACATTTAAAAAAACACAAGTTTATGTCATATCTCAAAAATCACAAACAACATAAAAAATTTGATAAGATTATCTTATCAAGCCCAAAATTATCTACAATTTTTGTCTCTATAGTTTTTCTGTATAATCAGAAATAACGGAGCTACAAAGATCTGAAGAAATAGCAAAAAATCACTTTTTTCAAAATATCTAGTGAGCCGTGAACTTTTTTAAAAGCCCAAAAGGGGCATTAGATTCAGTATTCAAAACTGCAATTCTTTCCCCATTTAACCTTTGTTCTAGCTCCGCTAGTTTCCGAGATCCCCATAGTGGGCATCTAAAAAAACTCACCCTGTATAAAATCTATATTCTTTTACTCAATGCTCGGAGTCACCTCTTGTGCAGCAGTTCGGCGCGCATTTACTTTTGGCTATTTATAAATTACTTATATCGGGCCACAAGGAAGTCGCGGTCCAACAACATGTGGACGCAATTTTAGCGATGCCATAAATTTTCACTGAAACGCATAAACAAAAGCCAGTTCGTTGTTTTTATTCTTGTTTTACGGCAAGGTTGTCGCTGTTAGTGTTTTACATGAAAAAAATGGTCGGCCAAATAATATATGTGTAGGTACCTATCTGAATGTGGGTTGACTGTCCAAATAGTAATTTTAGCTACTTGGAACAGAACAGAATAAAACGAAAAGTTAAGATTTTATTGCATTTATTAGCTACCTATTAGACTATTAGAAGTAGAGTGAATAAAAAATCTGCACCGCCGCTTGAATATATCACTTCACAATTTTCACAATTTTTTTGTAGTTTTAGCTAGGACAAAACGAAGTCCCTCCGCTAAAGCAAAACGTGTTGTGATAAAAGTCCATCAAAATTTTATCGCAAACCACACGTGACCGGTTTTGAATGCGTCATTTTTATCCGATAAACTGCTGGCAAAGCAGAAATTTAAATAATTCTGCAAACAAAAATTTTCTTTTCTGATACGGATTATAGCGAAGGTACCTATATCGTTCACACAGTATTTATACCAACTCATAAGAGGATCGGAAAAATAATTAACTTTTCTTAATGGGAAAGCTTTTGTGTTAGCACGAATGCTTTAGCGAACCTGTAAAATTGTGTTTGTAAAATGAAGGTCATCACGTAAATTGTAGATTACGAGCCGGCCAGCTATAGTTAAACTAACCACGCTGCTCATAACAATCTTAGATGATATATTCGAATCGGAACACGGCTTTTACCACAAACCGCAATTTGAAATTCTCTGGTTAATTAGTTTCTGTATATGGGAAGGCTCGATGTGTTTGCTTTTCTCTCAAAAAAGCAAGAGTTTTGCATTATCTAGATATATTAGAATATATTTATTATCATATTATAGGTTTAAACATAGAAAGTGATATTGACTGTGGATGTTTTCCTTATGGCCGCATTGGCCTTTGCCTATGGCCTAATTGCCAATTTAGAATCAAATTGATTGTCTTGGTTAAGGCTTATATCAAGGTTTTACACATATTAGTTCAAGGTTCACTCCAAACAGTGACTTTTTGGGGATGCAAACTAGTCGAGGATTCTCAGCAGCCCAAATCCAACAGTTGTAGGTACTACTCATACCTACCTGTCTACCTAAGACGTGCCCTTGATTGCAAAAATGATTTTCTTACAAAAATCAACATCCATTTCTTAGTTTTGCAATATCCAGTTGACGAATGCACGCGTTGGTGGTTTCTTTTCTTGCGTTAACTGAACGCATAGACGTAACTAGGGGGGGGGGGCTAGGGGGGGCTAGGGTGGGGCTAGGGCTTAGCCCCCCCTACATTTCTATTAGCCCTCCCTAAAATGTAAAGGATGTGTGAAGATATGCTTATCGTAAACAGAATAGATCTAACATTCTGACAACGCAACGTTACGCAACACGGCGAACAACGCACGCGCCTTTTTAAATTCACCAGTTTCGACGAATCGCTTGCTCTTGCGGAATCTTGCGCCTTGTGCCCCCCACAAAATCCGACTGAAATTTAAACGCGCAAGCGAGAGCGAACACACCGTGCCTGCTGCCGAGAGAAAGAGAGACGAGACGGGCGTCGGAGAATGTACTTTTGCTGTGCCAGACTCCAGACTTTTACTTTGTTATTCATCCAGTGTATTGTTGTTTCGTTATAATATGTACAATGTAAGTAATCTTGCATCACAAAATAGCAGACATTCCCAACATTTTTTCTCTGGTTTCTACTCGGAAACCTCTACTTTTTCATAATGTTTTTTCTTAAATGAATTAAAGATGATTCAAGATTACCAGTAGACCTATACATTATTTTTTGAAGCCTTAAAATTAACGTTTTTGGGTGTGGCACCTCAAGGGTGGTACAGGGTGATCCAATCAGTAACGTAAAAAGCTTGTAAATTTGATAGATATTGGGATTTCCCAAGACTAATTTTATGCAATTTTTCTTCAAATTTTTAAAAAATTTCGCCTGCGGCGCATTTTTTAGAGTTATTTTAAATGCCCTTGTTTAAAAAAAGACACAAAAATTGTCCCTCCACCACTCGAAATGAATTCCTATATACGTCACAGAAGTGATCCAAACTCGTAGCCCCGGCCTACCATTTTACAGAATGACATGTAAAAAATATAGCTTTGTAAGTAGCGTACCGACTTTCAAAAATTTCTTCTTAATGGATTAAATAATTCCTTGTCGGGGCCCCGCATTTTCATGCGGCACCCGGCCCCGCAAAATCTTGAGCCGGTCCTGATCAGCCCCCCCTAAAAATACGACCTAGTTACGTCTATGACTGAACGTTATAAAGATGAAAATGAAAATTGTTGTGTAAAGTTCGAAGTAAGGTGGTTTTGAAAGTTCCCAAGTCCTGTGAACGGCGGCGAGTTGAGGCTTTTGGATTCTGGACATTTTCGATAGATCGTCCTGGCCGATGACCAACAATGGGCCTTGTTCACTCAATCAAATTTCGATATTTCTTACTACTAGAATGAAATTAATCACATAACTCTTTAATAAAATCCCCCCTCAGCATCTTTCTCGCCAATACCTAATTTTGTTATTAACTAAAAAAATATATAAAAATTTTAAATTGCGCGCCTTAATTTGGAGCAATGAAATTGCGTTTGCGACGTTGCCGGTTATACTAGTAATCGAAGCCCCAAAAATTCGATCTCCGTTCTAATCTCAGACGTGCACATTGAATCGAAATCGATTCTCTAGAGAAAGACAGTTGAATAAACGGTTGTCGGAACTCGACCATATAGACACAGGTAGTTGTTTTGTGGGTCGTGTGTCGTGTCTATAACAGTCTGTGGGCTGGTCATGTCATTCTGTTCTGTCATTCTTTAATGTAAACCGAACTAATAAACTGTTTTTCTGAAAACCTGCAAAAGTTAAAAGTTAAACTGTATACCGTGTGCTGAGTGTACCTATTTAACATTATCAGTATTGTTACCTCTCTGAAGAATTGAAAAAGTGATAGATCCCGTAATTGAGAGAAAGGAGAAATGAATATTTTGGTCATCCGGAAAACCTTTTGATAGCCATTTTAGGGGATGATAGAAAACACATTTGAGAGTTAGCTTTAGGAATAATTGCAAAATGAAGAAGATCAATGGCAAATAAAATAAAAAAAAAACTTTTTAAAAACAAGCTTTTATTTAAGCCATGTACTAAAATGAATAAAAATAAGTTTAGGTTTTCGTTAAGATAATTCAATTCCAAATTGCGACCAGTTTTTTCAAATTGAAAAGCTTGTCGCGCGAAATGTTGATGAAAGTAGGTACCAATTAATTTTTTGAACAGTGATTGGTTGATAAGCACGTACCTCGGCACGTACCTATTTGCCAAAGTATGCATTTTTTCTTTACAATTCGCGCGACAAGCTTTTCAATTTGCAAAAACTGGTCGCAATTTGGAATTGAATTATCTTAACGAAAATCTAAACTTATTCATTTTAGTACATGGCTTAAATAAAAGCTTGTTTTAAAAAAAATTAAATTTTATTTTGTGCTTTTTAGGACCTACCTATTTGATTCCCATGTCAGGAGGGTAGTAAAGAAATTTAGTCCGCCATCTTGGGCGGCCGCCATATTGGATTTCGTATGAAGTCATTCACTTTATTGTTTTCTACCCGTCGAGCCCTTTCATTTTGTGATGTCACTAACTTATCGTTTTCTACTTTTGAAGCCCTTTCATTTCATACCCATATTAAGATGGTTGACAAAAAATACATCATCCGCCATCTTGGAGCGGCGGCCATTTTGAAAGTATTACCATATTGAGTATTGTATATTGTATTGTCACCGGAACTAAAGGTGTATGCAAAATTTCAGCTCAATCGGATGTCAGGAAGTGGTACTAATTCAGCTTGCAAGATTTGACCTAAACATACATACATACATACATTGCAAGTTAAATAAAAGCTTGTAAAAACAACGATGTCAGAATATTTCGAGTTAATAAATTAAATTTTGATTGTCTAAATTATGTATACCTAGTTGACTGACAAAATGTTGTTATAAACCAGATTTATTTAGGTTTGGACAACTTACAAGGTGGTGATCATTCTGCAAGTAACTTTTAACTCAAAAAAGGGAAAAGCATAGGGATTTTGGTATATATTATTAAATTAATCAATATTGAGATTATTTTTTTTATTTATTTTTATGGCCTCTCCTCTTTTCTAGCTTTCTAGCCACTATGAGGCGACGTACGGTGCCAAAGCGTGGGGTACGACGAAAGACCCACCCACTGGTGCACCGCCGCGCGGCCCCCTGATATTGAGGTCATGTGTTATGTCTATTTGGTTTTTGCCACAAAATTTCAATTAGATAAATTTTCTTCTTCTTCACTCTTCACAAATCTCAAATAGAAACATATCGATATTGCCGTAAATCGTGTCAACGTCGCAAAACAGTAGCCAATCAGCTTTTGGAATTTGAATTTCAAAAACGTTTTTAGGGCATTTCCCGGCCGAAAAAAATCGGAAAAAAATATTTTCCTGTTTTATTTACTATTAAGATTCATAATCAAAAATAAAAAAAAAGTGTGAAACAGGCCCATTGAAGCAGTTTCCTCAAGATTGTCAAATCGTACAACTTGATTTAAGAAACATGTAGGCAAATTGACATTGCTGGGCTGTTGTTGGACAGAGCTGTCAATAACTTTGTAAAAAATTTACTTTTCAGTAACTAGTTACTTATTATAACTAGTTACTGAGTAACTTAGTTACTTTTTTTGAAGACACAAAAGTAACTATAACCTAGACACTTTCAAAAAGTAACTTGTAACTTGTACATTTTTTCGGTAACTATTTACTTTTTAAAGTAGGTAACTAGTTACTTTTGAAAGTAACTAGTTACTATAGAAGTATCTAGTTACTTTTGAAAGTAACTAGTTACTTTTTCAAGTAGATAGTTATTTTCCATGTAAACTTTGAGACACTTGTATTGCTAAAAGCAAACAAAAGCATTTGATTTATACTGCTTTAAACTTTAAAGTTAAAAATGCATTTTTATTTTTTTGAACTCCCTATGTTTACAGAATTTTTTATACCTGGTTTTGTGATTTAGATTGTAAATCCTGTGATTATATTGTTATAGTTATACAGGGTGATTCAAAACTATGCGGCACCCTTTCAGGGGCCTAATTTACTCGTTAAAATAAGACAAAAAGTTCATATCAACATGGGTCCAAAAACACTTCGTTACGAAGATACAGGGTGATAAGCTTTCAAAAAAATATCGATTTTTGTTTATACCTTCCAAACCAATATCTAATAATCAAAAATTACCTACTCCTACTGCAATTCCATTTGAAAATCATTTCGTTTACTAAAAATAATAGTTAGTTTAAAGTAAAGTAAAGAGTCCAAAAAAGATGAGAAATAGGAAAAACTCCAATTTTCCGCGAAAGGGAGAGAGATATGAAAAAAATGAAAGAGGCATTTTTTGTTCCATATTGTATTGTTTATTCAAAAAGATAATAAATTTTTGTATTGTACAGGGCCGTAATATTTTTTCTTTAATTAATGGTACTGATTACCTATACCTCCGCCACTGGTTACTTTGGAGACTTGATATTAACATGTGTTATGTCACCCTATGATGTATATTGTGTACCAAGTTTGGTTTAAATATTCTTATTGGTTTGGAAGGTATAAACAAAAATCGATATTTTTTTGAAAGCTTAATCACCCTGAATCTACGTAACGAAGCGTTTTTGGACCCATGTTGATATGAACTTTTCGTCTTATTTTAACGAGTAAATTACGCCCCTGAAAGGGTGCCGCATAGTTTTGAATCATCCTGTATAGGTACCCCCACTTAGAAAAAATACGTTTGTTGCTTTAGCTGATTTTTTATAAAACATAAAAATAATAAGAAAATGTAGACAATATTAAACATTTCAGAAATCAGACATATAGATTGGATGTGCAAAATCTCTGGTACTCTGGGGTATAATGTATAAAATTAAAATAACCTAATAACTTGTTACTTTCAAAGTAACTAAGTTACTTAAATAACTAGTTACTTTTAAAGTAACTAATTTACTTAAGTAACTAGTTACCTGAAAAGTATTTTAATTATTTCTCAAGTAACTTAGTTACAATAACTAGATAATTTTGGGAAGTAACTTGTAACTTAGTTACTTTTGTAGAAAAGTAACAATCTTTCAAAAGTATCTAGTTTCTTTTTAAGCATAAGTAGATGCAAAGTAACTAGTTACTTTTAAAAGGTAACTTTGACAGCTCTGTTGGTTGGATCACCCTGATCACCCTTTATTTTATAAACTTACTAACTACAAAGACAATAGATGGGAGTGTCTTTATGCTAACTAAAAACTAAAGAATAGTCCAGAAGGATGAACGTAAAGGAAACAAACAGATAATACTGAAACGTTTATTAATATTTATAGGTTTCGCGAATTCACTGAAAATCCCTTCATGCGTTAAAACGTTTTGGCATAATCCCCAACCCCGAAGCTCCATTACTATAAGCGGATATATCCGAATAAATTTCTTTGGTTAGAGATGAGGACCGACATCCAGTAGATTCAACTGTTTCTGGAGCTGAATAGGCTCATTATACTTGAAGACGTCTAGACGACAATAGCAGGGACCTCGTTTCTCGTTTTGAACAGGTAATTCATTATGTAAGGAACCTGCATTTCCGGCTTCTTTTTTCTGGCCTAGCAGTGCCCTGTAAGTTGTCCAAGAGTGGGGTCAATGCCCGGTGTAAAACTAGGGAAGATTTTATTTATTTTATATTTTGTTACTTGGAACTTGGTTAGTTGAAGAAGGAAACGTGTCAAAAATCGATATGCCTTTTTTCTATGCACAATTATGACAACATGTTTTGATCTATAAATGTAAATGCCAAAAATTTGACACAAAAGGAGTTGAAACGATGCAACCGATTCTGGATTATTCATGTTTCATTACTTCTTCCAGCATTAGCTATAATAAAGTCTGTTTGAAAATGAAAGGCTAGTTTATGGCTCATTATACAGGGTGGTGCCAACGTAATATGACAGGGAGAAAATGTCATTTTGAACAAAAAGTGCCTCTCCATCCAAAATGCATAATAAAAAAGTTACAGGGTGATAAATGTCCAGTTTGGAAAACACATTTTCGCAAAAACTTCTACAGAAATTAGGCAATTTAAATGAAACTTGGTGCAGTTCTTTAGTCGCCGAAGTGCAACAATTTCGTATAAAAACAATTTATTCCCATCGCCCAGAGGCGGAGGGGCGGGGTAGCTCAATGGGTTTTATACTCATAAAACTTTTTTGAGGTTATCTTTTTGGTCTTGCAGGTTCATCATTTTAGTGCATCTTTTCATTTTGCAACAAAAGTGTACTCTTGTTCCGTTTGCGTTGAAATTGGCAAAATGTGCCCCAAAACACCTGTTGACTCCGAAGTTCGAAAAATAACATTTTCAACTTTCAAATTTTACAGAATAATTGTACCATTTAAAGTGACAAAAAATTCTCTATGAAGAATATACCAAAAATTGTTCGCTTTCAAAATGGAACGGATTGAGCTCGACAAAATTTTGACACCCTATTTCAAGAAAAGCAGTCATGTTTTACTCAATGCCTATTAGGCATTTTTTCTTAGTTTTGAACGTGCAGGGTGTCCAGATTTGGTTGTAAATGGGGGGTATCTCGGTTATTTTTAGAGATAGGGAGTTGCGGTTTTCGCGAACCGTTGCTACTTTTTTGTGAAACGAAAGATACCGTAAACAGATTTTTCATAGCCACCTTCATTTTTAAGATACAGGGCGAAATGGAAAATTTGCGCTTTTGGGGCATACCTCGTATCTTGGGAACGGTTAATGATATTGAAATGGCAGAAACTGTATCTTATAGATATTTTCACGTAGAATTCAGTGCCGTATTCAGTTTTTTACTAAAATTGCTAGTGTTTGATATATGGACCAAACTTAGGTTTTTCCATTTCCATTTTAAAAAATATACGAGGTATGCCCTAAAAGCGCAAATTTTCAATTTCGCCCTGTACCTACCTTAAAAACGAAGGTGGCTATAAAAAATCTGTTTACGGTATCTTTCGTTTCACAAAAAAGTAGCAACGGTTCGCGAAAACCGCAACTCCCCATCTCTAAAAATAACCGAGATACCCCGCATTTACAACCAAATCTGGACACCCTGTGCAATTCATGTGTAACATTTTTCAAATGCGGTAGGCGATAACTTTAATTTTCGAATTTTCCTCCGATTTTAGCCTGTTTTTTTTCTAAAGGTAGGTAGGTCACAAAAAACTCTTTTTTTTACTTTGGTGCGAAATTTCAGGTCTTAATCTCATTTTTCAAGGCATGGTAATTTCGACTATGTCAATGAAACCACGTGTTACCTACCCATTTTCCACAACATTACCATATTGCTCATCGCGTTGCTTCTTTTAGCATATTATGCAAATCGATTCCGTCGTAGATGGCCTGAAAGTGAATTCCTGTCTAATTGTTACTTGCGGACTCAAACGGAGGCACGTCACACACGCACTGTTACCTCCGCAAATTGCTTCGGTCTAAAATTACCCAAGTGTCGACTATCGGATCTCCTCGAGATGTTGCAACGAAATGCAAATTCGTAGATATTAATTCATTGGAGAAAATTATTAGAAAATTGATGCTCTATATTTAAAAAAACTGGATGAAAATCGGAGGACAAATACAAATTTTATGGGAGTGTTCCGGTTTGAAGTGGATCACACTGTATAATGGGTAGATGGGATTTTCTTTTTTCGGATTCTATACAGCAGGTACCTAACACCTAACCGATCTGGCTATGGACACTTACAATAATTATAACCGATTTTCGCTTTCTGACAGGGATAGGTCTGTTTCCGGTCATTTTTTTCATCACTAACTTTCATTTCATACCAAAGTTAAAAAATTTGAACTTAAAATGCGAAACCCTTACGATAATTTTTTTATTCACGGTCGTAACGTGTATGTACATTAAAACAAAAAGTTAGGAAGACATTTACTTCCACAGGTCAGGAGATAATTAGGCAACTGATCATAAATAGTATATTATGTATCGAGGGCCTAAAGTGAGATTTAATCCCTAGACTACAGTGAATGGCACTTTGTTTGCCGTTTTATTTTTTGAAATCTGTTGAAAAATAAACCAAATACCTATGGCATAAAGATGACTTTCAGTTTTAACATTTCAGCTCAATAGGTTTGTTGTTTGTAACGGAAAAGAGACTTCCTGCAGATATTGACAATCTAAAATGCAGAATAACTCAAGAATGTAGAAGATTAATGAGGCAATTGACTCAGAAATCGGCACTGAAGTATAACCCATTATTTTAGGGTTTTTTTCAGTGAGTAGGCCTTGACGAGATGTCAAACTTCCGGCGCGGAGCCATCGCCCGTCATAAGTGATCAAAATATTAAAAACCCGGCCAATAAAGGCCCATTTAACTTTTCGTACACATTGCGAAATTGTTACCTACCTCAGCGCAATCTTTCAGTATAAATATTTTAGTAGGTTGGAATATCAATCTATTTTTCATGGAAAACGCAGTGCCTCGTCATACTTGACCTACATGGGTACAGCGATCGTCAAAGTCAAGCAACGCCGCGCGCAGTCGGTTCATGGACGGGTGATCCCTTAAGATTATTTTTTGCCTAATAAATATTTTTTTCGATTTCAAAATATATACAGTGTCTGCCAGAAAGTTGGACACAAATGGGAATTTTCTTTATTTGAAGTTTCTCAAAAAAATATTCTTAATAAAAGTTGGTGCTTGCGCTTAAACTCAAAATCCACCCGTAAGAATTTTGAAATTTCTATTCCTATACAGGAAAGGTTGAAAAATATGAAAATTCCTCAAGAGTAAAATACCCTTATTTTTAGAAGTACAGCACTATGGCACTAAGAAAAGTTGTTTGGAATCCCAAGACAATCTCAAAATGAATTCACAGCCACCTACTCAAAAGAATAAAAAATCACACTTTCGCATTTTTTATTCATCAGGCAGTTGCATCGACGATAATACATAATGTTAGATATGTATTTTAAGGCACATTTTCGAGCATGACAGTACGATACCGATACCAATGATTTTTATTAACGTTCAACTAGCATCTTAAAAACACTTAATAAGTGAAAGTTCTGCAAAGTTTGTCGTTGTTGAATGTTTATTCTCATAATAATTTTTTTGTTGTGATATTTTTATTGTTGAATTATCATTTATTAAATATCTCTTAAATTGTTGCTGTATTAAAATATTTTTATGTTCCACAGATTATTTGCTATGTTATGTTTGAAATTGTAGGAGTATTTTACCTGGACAGAAAAAAACGACAAACTTTGCCGAACTTTCAGTTATTAAGTGTTTTTAAGATGCTACATGAACGTAAATAAAAATCATTGGTATCGTACTGTCATGCTCGAACATGTGCCTCAAAACACATATCTAACATTATGTATTATACAGCTAAGCGTGATGAATAAAAAATGCGAAAGTGTGATTTTTCTTCTTCTTTTGAGTAGGTGGCTGTGAATTCATATTTGACATTGTCTTTAGATTACAAACAACTTTTCTTAGTGTCATTCTGCTGTAGTTCTAAAAATAAGGGTACTTTACTCTTGAGGAATTTTCATATTTTTCAACCTTCCCTGTATACGAATAGAAATTTAATTTTTACTGGTGGATTTTGAGTTTAAGCACAAGCACCAACTTTTATCAGGAATAATTTTTTTGAGAAACTTTAAATAAAGAAAATTCACATTTGTGTCCAACTATCTGGCAGACACTGCATATATATAATATGTATTTTCAAAAATTCAAAGTTGGCCATGGAAAATAATTGAATTGTAATAATACAACCTTATGCTTATAAACACAAAACATAAAAACAATTAAAATTATAAAATTTTCGTTGTCGCCCACGAGTCGAACAATTTCTATTTTGTCTCTTATGCTTAAATATTCCATAATTATGATAATTAATTGTATTGAGCACAAACAATTTCTGAACTCAATTTAGACAGTTTGACACTTAATAAAAGTAAACAATTCAATTATTTTCCATGGCCAACTTTGAATTTTTGAAAATAAAGACGTACCTTGGCTGCATTTTTAATTTTTCTACAAAATCGTTATTACTTGAAATATTTTGATGAAATTTTGTACATACCCATTTCGAGGGGTGCTCAATCCATTGGCGCACACAGATTTTTTCAAAAAAAAAACGCTAATATGGTTTCTTAAAATTTTGCTCATAAAAACGGTCATAGTAGGCTTTGGATTTTATGCGAACCAGGCAATTTTTGTTCAAAATGTGCAGTTCATCGAGCTCTACAATTTAAAAAAAAAATCAGCCAAATCGCACGATTGATACACTTTTTACAGACTGACCCCAAAACAAATGGGTCACACTGTATATGTACAGGGTCGCTCACTAGAAATTGACACCCTCCTTAACTTGTTAGTTTTAGAGGTTAGAAAAAAGATTTTTTACAAAAGTTCTAGATACTAATACAAAGTTTTTTGTGACGCTATTGGACTCTATACAGTATGTTCTAGAAAGCCGTGGCAGACATAACTTATATTTTTTATATTATATAGAGTGTATCACATAAGAGTGAAACAACCATATAACCGTTGGGTGAAGATATAAACCTTCAGTCAACGATATAACTTCTTTAATTTTTTACCGACCAGAACGAAATTTTTACCAAAAGTAGATGGAATTGTTGTCTATTTATTTCCCAAAAATTAGTTCCGTCATATTAGGCATTTTTTTTTCAAAAAAATTTACTAGAAAAAGTTGTTCAGAATCTATTCAGAACCCCAAATCCAAAATTTTGTAAAAATCAAAAAATATTAACTTAAAAAAATTAAATTCCAAATAATTTTTTGCGTTTAGAAAAGTGTGCCAAGAAAGTTTTGAAGGCAAATTGTTTTCATAAAGTAATTGTTTTGAAATAAAAGCTACAAAACATATTTTAAAAATTAAAATCTTAAATTTTTACTTTAATTTTATTTATTTAATATTTTTTGATTTTGACAATATTTTGTATTTAGGGTTCTGAATCGATTCTGAAAAACTTTTTCTAGTAATTTTTTTTGAAAAAAAAAAGCCTAATATGACATTCTGATTTTTAGCCTCGTTTGTGGCATCGCAGGTGGCTTTGACTTTGGAGTAGGCAACTAATTTTTTGGAAATAAGTAGGCAACAATGCCATCTACCTTTGGTAAAAATTTCATTCTAGTCGGTTAAAAATTAAAGAAGTTATAAGGTTGTTTCACTCTTAACTGAGACACTCTGTATATACAATGTATGTCAATACTACAAGTAAGTGAATTAATTCGTGTTTTTCCCTCATTTCACTGTTATTAATAATTAAAAATATGAATGGGATATTATCCCAGTCACCAACCATAAATGTAGCTGAAAACGTTTTCGAGGTGCGATAGGTCGATGGGATGGATCCCCAGTGGAGTTTATTAATGCAGCCTGAAAGTAAATATTATTTTTATCGGAGGCTGAGAAGGCAATTGAAAGGCTGAATGCCGCCTTTTGCCTTATACAAAGAATTATTGTACGGATGGTGTCGTGAGAAAAGTAGAAGGTATGGTATAGGAATTCTGAGGTATCGACCGTATATGCAAATTAGGAGGATGCCATATTCCATATTGGCCGCCGAGGTATTTCACATTTTTCGTTTTAAAGAATAGCGAATAAATCTTCTTTTAATTATTTTCGAGATCTTTAATTTGCTGTAATTGCTTCTTTAAACGTACTTTACTAAATATTATTTATTTTATTAGAAAAGTACAAATGGACAAGAGAGCAAGGTAGTAGAGTGAATGTAAAATAAATATCAAACAACCAATTTCACTTGTACCGCACGGAATATTTTGTTAACATTATATTATTATTTTCTGTGATAAACTATTTCCGCCGAAAGGGTTTAAAAAGTTCTCACAAAAAAGTATTCTTAACATTTTTTCGCATCTGCTAAGGTTTCATGGTAATTTAAATTTTTAAAATTTAATATACCTACATAAAATGATCATGAAAAGTATACCTGTTTTTTTAGGAAAGATGAAGACCAAAATCTAATGTTCCTAAAACTTAACTGTATAATAGTGAACTGCTAAAGTAAAAATAATTTTGCTTTCTACTTTCTCCTCTACTAAAAACATTCTCTTAGATTTTGGTCTTCCTTTTCTTTCATATAATTTTGTTAATTAAATTTAAAATATTGATATTACCATGAAATAAAAGAGGTAATTATAATACCGCTCTTGACTTTGCACAAGGTTGAACTACCTTTTTCCTTATATTAGCATCACTAATTATTCATATCTCCGCCACTGGTTTTTCGATCAGGTGGATACTTCACCACTTTATGTCAACCTAGAAAGAAGTCCTTACTAGGACTGTCAATTGGTAATTTCGACATCCTAAGTTCGCATCAATGCAGCAAAAAATGCAACCGGGTCATAAGGTCAGGTCAGTAATGAGCACATTTGCATAACACAAAAAGTAACAACGAGAACAATAGCAACACAGATAACTGTAAATCTCACGAAACGTACAAAACTAGCGAATATTTTTGCTGCCGAAAGTTTGAACCAGTTTGAACGATCCGGAAGACCTTCACTGTCACTTTGACACACGGAAGCCAAATTTGCCTGAGTACGCGCATAGACGCTGCAACAAGCAGCTGATTATACCAAAATATCAAAATGAAAAGTGTTTACATAACGTTTTAAATTATTATTAAAATGAGTTGTTATTTGTAGAGCTATAATCGTGATTGCAATAGGGTTTTTAGTTATTATGTTTTTTTTTGTATCACTTGGGTAACTTTTGCCTTAATAAATCAATGAGTGACGTCATTAACTGCTTATACCCAAAGATAACAGAAAATTCCTAGGGATTTTGTGAAGAATTGCCATCTGAAAAAAATCCGGACTTCTTACAGTAATCGGGGTATACAAACAAATTTCAAGGACGTTATTAGGATTTCATTGCATTGGTCATTTTTATTTCTTGATTGTTTGTTTAGCAGTGGTCGCCAACAGTTTATTGTTTATTTTGACGTTTTTTATCGTAAGAATACCATTTCTCACGATAAAAATCAGCGGGTAGAATATAATGGGGAACACAAAAATTAAATTTGAAAAATATTACTTTCAAACGTAATTTATTGCCATTAAATGAACCATAGTTCACAAAAAACTCATTTTTTATTTTTATGTAATAAATGTAAGCAATTAAAAACTGCATAATTCAAATCATGAAATCATTCTTGAAACGCGCCCTCCTTGGTTGTGACGTCAAGTAGCTCGTTGGTGGTGGCGCCTCTGGTGGGCGGCGGCACCATGTATAAACTAATATGGGAGGCACATGTATAAAAACTACAGCACCACGCACGCTTTTTTTAGGAGCAACTGGAACGTCCTATCCTTGTCTATCCCTCTTATTATAGTCTACAATATCTCAGTCTCGATACTTTTGATAACGTTTGAAAAGAGTGTGCTGTATTAAGTAGTTATTTGCATTGCGAGATGAGTAGGTAAGCGTACTTTCTCTCCCTGAGGCCAAAAAGAGCTTAGGCATCAAGCATTGTATTACATACCGACAATTTCATATTAGGTAGGTAAGTACTTTGAATTTAAATAGGTACACTATGGAGTAAATTGTGAGTAAGAATCTTCATAATAACCATTGTCCAATTATTACGAAAAATGATAATCAGTGATAAATATAAGAGCTAGAATGCAGTGATAATAAAAAATAACTTTTTGTGGGATTGAACCCGGGATCTACGAATTACTAGTCCCGTGGCCTCACCATTCAGTTAAAGAAGTGCTTGTTAAATTTAAACTTTTAGGCGGTTCATATTTTTGACCTACATGTGATCCCTCTGGAAATGGGTCGCCGAACTGTTTATTTTAACGTTCAATTTCTATTCTTCCTTCTCTAATTCTGTGTAGCTGTCACTCCTGTCACTGCCTTCCAATCGATCGGGCGGTGTGACGTCACGACCATTCCCGAGTTTCGTGTCGTTTCAAATGAATAGCTTGCGGTCACAACTTAAAAGAGAAAGTTAAAATATTTTCATGGGTTGCTGAGATATTTAAGAAAAACCGAATTTTTGAAAATTAGATCTTTTTCCTGGCGCCATTTGCCATAATATTGAAAAATAAACTATACTTTTTCTTGCAACTTTTTTTGGACTAGGTCGTGGTATTTTTGCATTTTCGGGGCGACGTTTCTTTTTTGAGATAGAGGGATCATCTTCATTTTTTTAACTACGGACCTGGATTTTTTATTTCATATTTCGAAATAAATCGTTGTCCTGAGTACATCTAAGTATGGCACATACATATTTTTTCTCGTTTTGGCCGCCAAAATGCACATTTACTACGAAAAAAATTAATACGGACCTGGACTGTGCATTATTCTCTTTTTTTAAAGCTATTCCAATTATAACAAGTCATCCTTTTTTTATACCTACTGGATTAATTAAACTCTATGTTTGTCATACTTTGAAATTCTTTTTTATACTTTAGGTAAACTGTATCTCACTATTTTGTAATTATTGTTGTTATTTACCCAAAGTATAAAAAAGAATTTTAAAATATGACAAACATGGAGTATAATTAATCCAGTAGGCATTAAAATAATGATCACCTGTTATAATTGGAATAGCTTTAAAAAAAAGAGAGAAAAAATGCATAGTCCGGGACCGTATTAATTTTTTTTCTTAGTAAATGTGCATTTTAGTAAAACGAGAAAAAAATATGTATTTGTCATACATCGTTGTACTCAGGACAACGATTCATTTCGAAATATGCAATAAAAAATCCAGGTCCGTATTTAAAAAAATTAAGATGATCCCTCTATCTCAAAAACGAAACGTCGCCCCGAAAATCTACAAATACTATGCTGTAGTCCAGAAAAAGTTGCAACGAAAAAGTATATTTATTTTTCAATATTAACGCAAATGGCGCCAGAAAAAAATTAAATCTAAATTTCAAAAATCACAGGTAAACTTTGTACACACGGACGTAATGTTTGTTTACTTTGAAGAATTTCCGTTATGTGTTGGTGACGACAAACGTGTGCATTTGTATGCTCTTGCTCCCTCTATCCTTGGTTATTTGCTACCATAATAGTCTTGTTGTCTGGTCACGAAACTTCATTCATTAAAACGCATTCTGTCCATTTCAGTTGAGTACCACCCCCGGGGTACCGCCCGCCGCCATGCGTCCGATGCAGGGCCCGCCGTACCGGCGCTGAGCGGGGGTGGACGCCACCGTCCCCGTGGCGGCAGCGGCGCAGGCGCGCGGCGGCGGCGCCGGCGGCGACATGGCGGCGACGGCGCGCCGCCGCGACGCCGACGACGACATCGCCGCGATCGCCAAGCAGATCAGCGACCAGGCGGAGGCGATCTACCAGAACTGGAAGGCGCGCGGCCTCGGCCCGGCCGATCTGTTGTCGTGCCACGCGGCCGGCGATGCCGGCAAGCTGGGGTAAGTCGACAAGAAAGTCGATCCTTGCGAGGGAATAATTAAATAATTATTTCCTTACGTTCTAATCTCTATTTTTTTGATGCGCCACTGGACATTTTTATTTTTACTACGCTGTATTCAAACTAAATGCAAGTGGCGCGTAAACATTTACACTATGGAAGCACGTGAACAATTCTGAGGGCTAATACAAGGCAGGGCCGCATTAAGGACGATCTCTATGAATTTTATAATATAAAATAGTAAAATAATATGCCCCAGTATTAAGAACTTTAAGAACAAACTTTTATGGCACACCTAGTCATTCACTTACCTGCAAATTTCTACTATTAGTACTATTAACACAAAACAGCGAAAGAATTATATCAGAAAAAAATAAAGGTTAACTTGCAACTCAAATACACCTCTGTAAGAAACAGCGACTGGCTGCACTCGCCCGCCGGGCTAAGCTTTAATGCCGGCTATCCAATAGCAAGCCGATCACGTGCGTATCACGCTCTAGCCATGCAACAACTTGTGTTTATGGTTCACTTGCGTTTAGCTTGAATAGAGTTTACCCTCTTGCCGGCTGCCGGTGCTCCGGCTGGTCGGTCGGTGTGCGATATCCAGATTGAACGCGAGAGGTTTCCGCGAATGCCTGTGGTTAGAAAGAGAGGTTATCAAATCCGTGAAACAAACAGTGCGGCCACGTGAACCTATGCTATTTTTAGTATAATTTTGTGCAGCGTGCGTAGCTTACGACAAAGGACTTCGCGTGCCCGGCGCGGCGTGTTTTTGTGTTTGCGATTTCGGTGTTCGTAGTTTTGGCATCCTTTAATCGTTTTTATACATTTGTAAATGTATAACCCTCGAAATTAAAAATAATAATCAGTTACCTTTTTTAGATGCTTTTATACTGAAATCAGATAGTATAGAAACTAGTGTCTAGAAAACCAACACATACTAATAAATAGATATCTCCATTTTAACTCCAATCATCATATTATTGTTAAAAAGGAGTAACTAAAAGTTTGTATGATAGGGCTAAAACGATTTGTTCTAATTACACAAAATTTGAAGAGGAAATTAAACATATAAGTAAAACATGTTCTTGATTCTTGAGAAGATTAGTTATCCTGTAGAATTTATTGTGCAAGTTGTTCAGGATTTCTAACAAAATAACAATGCTAATAGAATTAGAAAAATAAATCTGAAGTACCACCAGTAAATTTAATTATTCCTGGGCAATCGTTTTAATGTCATAACAGTATTTAAAACCAAAAATACATTAAGATCGATTATAGTTAAAACGAAACCATTTAATGAGTTACAAAATTCATAATATTTCATTTATAAAATTCCTTTCGAATGTGGAAAGTTCTATATTTGGGAGACTTGTAGGCCATACACATAAAAATTATATCAGGCAAAATCAAATTTCGAAGTCAAAAATATATGATCACTCATTTAATAACAATCATAGGATTTTGTGGGATAGATCCAAACCAATTCTCAAAAAAGAATTAGGAAATAGACGAAAAATGAAAGAATCAGCATTTATCGAGGTATTTATTCTATAGGAAATACGAATAACTGTGTTTCTGAATGTTCAGACGAATTCAGTTATATATTATTGCCACTTATTCAAAGAGAATAATAATAAATAATATAATAATAATTCTCACCCTCACAATACTCCAAACTAGGAGTACCTACCCCGGAAGCAAATGCATACTTGGGCGGGGGAGGAGGGCAATTACTATTATTTTGTCTTCGTTGCAATTTGCGGGTAGGGCCGACCTTTTCCCGATAGAACTAGGGTAGCATTCGCTCAAGTACTACGGGAAACCCTAGAAAACCGTAGTCACAGTGAGTGTAGTCACAGTGACCGTAGTCACATTGAGTGTAGAACAATTAGTAAATCACACTGATAAGCTATTATAAGGAGCAATACCGTGAATCCACAATTTATCCAGCGATCTTGGCCATTAGCGGTGTTTTTCTATAAAGACATGTGCGCAGGCAGTCTGCCTTTAACTCGATTCGAACCAAGATCGATCTAAAAAGTAGAAAAACATGCAGTCTAGATAGTTCAGCGACGCTACCAACGTCGCCACAGCGTATATGTATGTAGATACTTTGGTTGTCCTCCTTTTGACTTTTTGCACAAGTGAATTTGAAGTGAAATGAACATGAAGTGATCTGATAGTGAAATGATTTTATATTGGTAAGTAAATGGAACAGTGTACTACCACGTTATCTATAATCTAACCCTTGAATGAATTTTTCAATATTTTTCACCAGTTTAATCCCAGAAACATTCAAAACCAACACAAATTACATAAAAATCGATTTGCTGCGTAAACTGATCACTTCATAATCAACTGAACATTTGTAAAAGGAACACTCGATGTCAGCTGATGTGATCTCAAAGTGATTCGGAATCGATTTGAAATCACTTAAAACTGTAAAAGGAGGACGGCTATAATTAGATAGAACCGTTGAGTGATTATTCCTCACTCAACGATAGAACACTGGGTACCTATAATATCAGACAGGTGGCTAGGTTATTGTTTTTGTTGTCATGATATTTTAACCTGAAATTTATTAATCTGTCATTTCACTTTGACGTGACATGATCTTTAAGAAGGAAGATTTATTCTCCGAAATCTCAAAAAAAATTGTTTGAAGCTATTTTTTAAGTTACATGTTCAAAGTTTCGTTCATTTACTGTTAAGAAAGTTGTCTTGTAACCAGTTTGTTGGCGAAAAACGCAATTAGAAAAATTAAATGAAACTGCCCTATTATTATGGTTAGTTTTGTCGATTTTTGTCAATTTATTTATATAAATATTGAATATTGGTTATTCTGTGATATGGGTTAGTTCTTATATTGAACTGTAATACCTCGGCTTGATATAAATGTGATGATGCCTTCCTTTTGTGGACAATGTCCCTTTTTATCACATCCATGCAGCTCTTCAAAACACTGGAGAGAAGCTAATTTTCTTTCAAAAATTTTTGGTTTAAAATGTGAGGCAAATCAACCTTATGGCCCGAGTAAATCAACGCTCATAGTTGGAAGATGAGCACTGTTGTCACATTTCATTGTACAATGTTAATCATTGTTGAAAGCTCGGCTGAATATTATGGAGAAACAAAAGAAAATACTAATCTATCATCTGAATTTTCTTCGTGTTGTCAGTCTTGATTCTACAAATGACGACTTTTCGCTAATTCCCCCACACATTTCTGGCAATTTTTAAATTACACGATAATATTGCTAACACTATACAAAATCGAAACAACGTCCACACACAGCGATCCATTTTGTACTTTTTCGGCGTGTTCTACAACTACTAGACGGAGTTAGAGAATGGAGGCGACCATTCACTATTGTTGGTTATGTGAACTTCCTATTTGTTCTTCTACCTATAATATTCGACATATATAGATTGAATGCAAGTATCGAACGTGGAAACTTTTACCTACGATATCAAGCCAATAATATTTACGGGTTCGAATCCCTGCTGGAGTGCATTTTTCCAACTGATTTTCCTTTACCTGATGTGCCACAGAAACATCTCTCTTTAAAGAAAAGAATGTCGTATTCGATATTTTCACAAACCATTGGACTCTTTTTCGGTTCTCAAGATAGGGAACTCGGGAACCGTCATAAGTGTGTATATTTTATATATTTTATAGATTTTTCAAATGCCTGAGGTCATATCCCATTAATAAATTGCAATTTGTTTTTAGAATGGTCACAAATCAAATAATAAATAAAGGATCAAAATCTTGAACCTCTACTATTTGTAATACCTACTTTTAATTTTTACCAATGATCTCCCTGCTACCATTAAATCTTCGAAGCTTACTTATTACTTAGGTATCTTTGACGATGATTCGAAGTTGCTCAATAGTAGCAAAGATCATGATATGATCTTTGATAGTACTAAATGTAAGGTTCTCAAGTTTAATCCTACGTCACTATTTTACCTATGCTCCGACCAGCAGCTTCATGCAGAACCCTCACCAACGTTGATACAAGTTTTACTGAAAAAATGGCTTAAGAAAAATTCTCGAAATATCTCTGTTTTAAGGTAGATGGGATAGCACACTTAGTTACTATACCTACCTACCTATTAATTCCCATTTTATGCTATGCGGGTGCTTTGCCTTTTACAATCAACACCAATCAAACACACCGCCAGCGAAGTGCTTTGTCAGCAGATTACCACGCTCATACACACGTTAGGGCCTGTTAAAAATTAAAACCAATAAAATATCCTCTCTTACAAAACCGTGGTAAATACTGCACTTGGCCACACTTTGCCGTTAAATTAGACTCCACTCCCGTGTATAATTTCAAAGACGAGTCATTATTGGCTGTCGGCTGGCGAGGGGAGGACCGCGAGCCGCATTGTTGTCAGGAAATACTTCATATGCGTTTAAAGCACGTGCGGGAAACGAAGAAACTCAGAGGCGCAGGCACGAAGTATTTGCCAAATGCAACTGTTATTTTTGTTTTGAATTTTGCACCTGCATACTTATACTTCCATAGTTAACCTAACTGCATACCTCTCTACTCGGCGCTGTAGATCATATCGCTGCCCCCTGAATCTTTTCGATTTCGATACCATAATCGCGTGCTACCGGTCCAATCATATGGAAATATCTCATCATGGATTTAAGACTCTAGAAACAAAGATAGAATGTCAACCATCAACCATGGTAGTAGTCATTGGTCTTTACGGGTGATATGCGTTCGGAACCACTCTTGGATATCGCGTTTTTTCTTATTTAACGATTTTTTGGGGGCGCCGGGAGCATCGGAACCTCACGTGAAGACTTGGGGAAAGGTCTAACGACGCCGAAATAACTTCACTACGGCTCGACAAAAAAGGGAAATTCTTGACAATCTCGCGACATTTTCGTATGTAATATCACAAGTGCCGGAAATTTAATCGATTATTTCCCTCATACTGCTTGCATCCAATAAAGTAGCTCCTTCCATAAAAATCCAACCAATCATATAACTTTTACACTGCTAAATTGTTCTTATTAGACCTCGATCGTGGTTTTGCTAATGGGCAAAATAGGGCTTGAGAATAAAATTATCTAGAAAAATTTCCGGCACGAGTGGTATTTGTCGAGATTATTTCTCGAATACGATTTAATAATTTCTGTATTAATTTTTTCTATGTTTACATTTCCAAAACGATTCATTTTGAACGAGTTTATTGACAGCTTCGACTGTAGCGTTCGAGTAAACAAACATGACGCTTGGATATCCAAGGAAAATGCGATTATACCTACACCCTGTCAGCGTTGGTTTATTTTCTGTAATGTGTCATAAATTTAAACGGAGACTGAGGTCCAATAACAAAAATTTAGCAATGTAAAAGTTATATAAATTCATTGATTAGTACCGCAACATAATTGATACGCTGCATAATTTAGAACAGTGTGAAACACACAAACTTTAAGAAGTAGGTACGTGTTTGTATCCTACAGATTCGCGGTTGCTAAGCAACGAAGTGATAATTTGCACAAGTGCAATTACCGCGATAATTTGCACAAGTGCAATTATCGCTAGCAGAGGCATATGATTGGTTGGATTTTTATGGAAGGAGCTACCTTATTGGATGCAAACAGTATGAGGGAAATAACCTAGGCAAAATAGCGCTTTCGAAAAAATTATCGATAAAATTTCCGGCACTTGTGATATTACATACGAAAATTCCATACCTACCTTTTTTGACCAATCAGAGGCTCGTTTTTTGCTTCGTTGTCATGGCAACTCAAAGAATTCCCGGAAATATTCTCACTTGCTCTAGGCAGCAGGAGGTGATTACAGCGGAATTTTTTTGACAGATGTCTTTATTATAATGTGACATTGTGACATATAGGTACTCAACAAAAATTTTGATAATAATTTCGTTTAATTTGCGTGTAGGTACGGAATTTTCTTACCGAATCCCCCACGTTCTTGAATTAATATCCGGACATTTTTCTCCAACACGAATTTTTTAAGTGTACTCGAAAATTTTTCGGCATTAATTCAAGCACTAGGGCGATTACTAGTGATAATTTTTTAGAAAGCGCTATTTTGCCTAGATAGAGCACGAGTATAAATTGGTCTTTTATTTTCTGATAAAATCCCGAGAGCGAAGCTCGAGGAATTTGATCTCTGTAGAATAACTTAGATCTGTGGACCACACAATCATTACAATTAGGAAATTGCTAGCTTATTAAAAGTTGTTTTTCATTTTTGACAGCGGCCATATTATATTAAGGAGCTTTCTGCGAGGGGGAAATCACTGAGGAATTTTAGTGTACCTACACGCTTGGAATTTTTGACATTTTTTTGTATTTGTTCGAATTTTTTGGCATTTTTGAAATTTTCTTTAACTTTTGGCGGTTTTTGGTATTTTCTTGTAATTTTTGGGATATTCTTGGAATTTTTGGTATATTCTTGGAATTTTTTTACATTTCCTTCGATTTTTTTGGCATTTTATTGGAATTTTTTGGCATTTTCTTTAAATTTTTTAGCATTTTATTGGTATTTCTCCATATAGGTATGTTCTTGATATTTTTTAGCATTCATTGATATTTTTTCACCTTTCTATAATAATGCGCATGCGCGAAGTCTCAAGGCCGGACTGAGCAGTCCGCATTTGCGCAAGAAGCCTAATAACTGCCATTGTGATAAATCTTTTTAAATAATTTTTGTCTCAAAATGTGAGTAATTACTTAGATTAAAATTTGTATTGACCAAAAGTTTAAAATTATGCGTGTTGTTCGCTACAGATCGAAAAAAGCCATTTTATGGGTCAAAATGTTGAATCACCACGTACGTGCTGTACATTGAGTCTTAAGGCGAATGATCTGCTTTCTGCATATTAGGTACAACTCAATAATAGTAGTTTGTCAATTTTTTTTTCCGCCAAAAGTTATTACAAAATTTGAAAATATGCGACAATTTTGTCTATAATAAAAAGTGTATAATCCGAAAATAGATTTCTAAAGGTCCCCCAATACTCGAGCAGATAGCCCTTTCCTTTCCACATATATCCTTTGTTCACTTTTCCATGGTATTCTCAATTATTATCCTCTTTTACATATGTACAAGGTGATTTATCAATTTTGACCAATATTTCACAGGCAATAACTATTGCACGGCTTCTAAGAATCTCATAATATTTTAGGGCAAATATCAATGTAGTTTCAGTGATATTAAAAAATATCTTTCTTTTTCGGCGAAATTTAATACTGTACCTTCCTTAGGGAGCCAACGGAGACATGGTGTATACAAGAAAGTGGCATTACTTTTAATAAAAGTTCTATTGTTTCCCAAAGTTTGTCAATTTAAAATTGAAACAACCTGTATTTCTTCAGTAAATTGTGACTGGTTTTGCCTCGGGTTTTGGTTTGGTCAATTTGATAATTTATTTGACGCATGTTTTCTGTCGGCTTTCTGTCCTCACGCTACATTTTCCAATCTGTGGACAAGTGTTGCAAGGTGTTGGTGTGATCTGTGGTTGTGGACTGTAGCGGACTGTGGTACTGTGGTTCATATTTTAAATATTTACTTGTTCACAAAGAAAAACTGGATAGGTGTGAAAGAATTTCAAAAGCCTAGGTATACTTTGATTTTTTTTCTGCTAAAAAAATTAAAACTCTTAAAAATCAGAATATAGTAGTAAGTAGGCCTAGACTTTCGAAATTTCGCAAACATACTCAGTTCTTCATTCTGAACAAGTTTTCTTAATAACATTTTAATGTGAAAGCTACACAAACTGCACTTTTCTAAAGAAAAGTGGGAAAAAATGCCTAAAAATCAAGGTAGGCCTAGACTTTCGAAATTTCGCAAACCTACTCAGTTCTTCATTCTGAACAAGTTTCCTTAATAACATTTTGTCGTAAAACCTACAGAAAGGGCACTTTACTGATGTGGAAAATTAGTTTTTTCAAAAATCCCCAGGCATACGTGATTTTTCGAAAGTAAAATTACGTCACAAATTAGTTCCAAACCAAGCAGGGCTTATCCCCAGAAGCTCAAATTTCAACTCGAAATTTTTTTGTCATTTACACCCCACGTGCACTCAATCCGTGGACACCGAGGTGGACACACTGTATATGGTGTCTGTCGTTTTTAGTCGCTATATATACGGACTATTTCTGTATTGAAGTTGTTCAAAAATAATTCGATTTCTAAGTCTCTTTTGTTGCGCCGCTGGCCGGTGGCAGGGGCTTGCCATCATAGTTCGACTATTCGATTCGATGATGTTATTGAACCCTCACCTCACCTCACCGTCCGGCGCGTCTCTGTTATGGTGACGGTGACACCCCCCAACGATAGGTAAATAGCTATATCGGAAGTGCTTCTTCACCTTTTCCGAAGGCAAAAGCACGAACGGCACGCGGAGCGATCGATGCGCCGCGCTTTGAATGTTTCAGCGGGGTAATTTGGCACGGGCCGGCGATTTCGCCTTCGCGCTTCGTTATCCAGTTGGCGTTGGCGTTGCCGTGGCGAATTTCAAGGGTGCAAGCCAACACGCTTATTGGGTGAGGGCAATTTGGGACTTGCGGGGATATTTCGTTTTCTCCCACCAAAACGGGAACTCTGTTCTTAGGCGACTATCGGCGATCGATTCGTGAAGTTTTAGGTATATTATAGCGTTCTTTTGTGTTTATGTCCGATTTTCCCCTTTTGTAATTTGAATTATTTATTTTGGGAGGAGAAAATCGGACCTCCGGCTGGGCAGTTGCTCAGGCGCCAGCTTTTTTAGAGCGGTATGATCCGCTATGCTCGGGTAGCTTTCAGTCAGAGAAGTAATTTTTCCAGGGGTCTGTGGTGAATTGAGGGTAGGACGGAAGTAAAAGTAGTTCAACAAGTTTTACACGGTTTACACGCCTAGCTCAAGCTAGGTGAAACGGATGTTGGTTCTGGAATACTCGCTCCACCAACAAGTTTCAGAGCCTAGCTCAAGCTGGGTCTATCCTATCTATTTGTGGTAAACTCAATCGTAGGGTTAAATGAGACGGCTGTTGGTTCGGGAATACTCGCACCACCAACAGGGCTCGGAACAGTCTAAACCTAATAATACTCACCCGGAAACAAGTCGAAAAGCAGAGAGCATCCTCGGCAGCCGCAGCCTATTTATTGGGCTGAGTGGCGCCCTCTCGTGGTGAGTGCGCCGGCCGCCCATTGGTTGGGGCCGTGGCGAAGACTCAGGTGATCGTACCCACTTCTTCTGGTATCCAAAACGGCCGCCGGAGGCTAAACAGGCAGTTAGGGGTTGTTGCACCCCGTACTGGTCTCGGACGGTGGTCTCTCTGGATCGGGCACGTCCAATATAGCCGGATTCCCAAAAAGAACGGCGGCTCTAGCTGCAAGTTGAGTTAGTAACCCGGTTCTACCCTTTTTCGGTATCCCTCATCCCTTATGGTAACAAAAGAATTTATTATATAGCGGCGGAAAGCCGAAAAGTAATTACAACTAAGATTTAATTAAATGCAATTAAAATATTGACCGCCGGTCTCCTATGTAGAAAAAGAGTCATTAATAAAAATAAAAATGAAAATTCACAACTAACGGAAAAGTTACTGGTAACTTCGTTACAATATAAACTTTGATTTTAAATCGCCAATTTTGTTTGATTAAAAAGGAAGGACATGTTCAGTAATTTATTTCATGTAGTAGAGCCCGATTTTCCATGAAGGTTCCACACAATTTTTTATTGGGCAAAAAAGTTGTTACAATTTTCAAATATACCGCCACGTTTTGGATCGATGATAGGACGCCCCGATTTGCTCGGTTGTTATAATTTTGATCGATATTGCTAATATTTAAAGTTAGCTGTTTGTCATCTATTCAAAATTTGTAATAAGAAATTTTTTGACAGCTCAGAAACGTGAAAATCAGATATAATAATAATAATAATAATAATAATAATACGTCTTTATTAAGGCGGGGCTCAGTCATAGACTGCTTTGGCCCAACCTGAAAAGACATTACAGTACATATTTAGTATAATAATTACAATGTGATAGAAACATGGAAAAGAATATACATATACATACACATACATACATACATACATACATACATACATACATATATACATACACATACACATATACACATATATATATATACACATAAATATATATTATACAAACCAATGCGGTACATGCCCAACAATAATTAAATTAACAGGTAGAGAACGACAACACCGTCACATGCATTATACATTCATAGTAAAATATAACTTTGCCTTGTTTTTGAATTTCCGTTGACTGGATGCCAATTTGAGATCCAGTGGTAAAGAATTAAAAAGTGATGGAGCAAAATACATGAAAGAACCGTGAAAGACAGAGGTAACGTGCCGAGGTATCTGCATAAGCAAGGGATCTCTTCTGGGCCTATTCTGGACAGTATCTAACAAAGTAAGTTTAGTTCGTAGGTAAGTCGGTTTGCCTGTAGACAAAATTTTATATACGAAACAGGCATAATGGAGATGTCTCCTAGTAAACAATTTTCCTTGATTATGCCGTTGATAATAAGGTGTAATATGGTCCCTTTTCCGCACATTTACAGCATAACGCATACAGGTGTTTTGTATAAGTTGCAATCTCTGTGCATTTTGAGCAGATAGACAAGGGCCATATACAACGTCACAATAATCAAATTTTGATAAAATCAGGGATTCGACAAGTTTTAACTTAACATTTGCATCAAGCACAAATTTAAATTGGTATATAGATCTTAAAGTAGAGAAAGCTTTTTTTATAAGATCACTAACATGTGATTGAAATGACATATTTGAATCTAAAACCACACCCAGATTTTTGCACTCATTTTTTTGTTCCAACTTGACTCCATTTAAAGAAAGCCTATTCGTCATATCTACCTTATAGCGCTGCACTTCAGTCCCCACTATCATGGAGACGGTTTTATTAGGATTAAGGTTTAGAGCGTTTTTGTTTGACCACTCAGAAATCAGCAGGAGGTCACGACTTAATTGAACGATTGACCTCTCCTGTTCATCAGGCAGAAAAGAAAGATACAACTGACTGTCGTCAGCATAAAGGTGTAACTTGCTCTGAATAAGAGAAGGCAGATCAGATGTATAAATAACAAAGAGCAAGGGACCCAATATAGATCCCTGCGGGACTCCCGAGGAGACCCCAATTAGATCAGAGATTGCATATTCGGAATCCACATTGAGTTTTACCCGCTGCCTCCGCCCCTGAAGGTACATAGCGAACCAATCCAAGGCACCCCCTACAACCCCGTAGTAATTAAGTTTAGCTAACAACAATCTATGGTCCAGAGAGTCAAATGCCTTAGAGTAATCCAACATAACAACAGCAGTCACCATTCGCCGGTCAACAGCCCCCAAGATGTCATCCACCAAATCAGCCAAAACTGTTGACGTACTATGGCCGCTCCTAAAACCAGATTGCCTCTGCGGTAAAATTTCAAAACGTTCAATATGATTCTTAAGTTGCATGTACACTAATTTTTCAAGGATTTTAGAAAATAGTGGTAACAAACTAAGTGGGCGCAAGTCGGAAATTTCCTCAACTTTATCTTTCTTTGGTATAGGAGAAACGATAGCACATTTCCACCGAGTCGGAACTACACTATTAGTTAATGAAAAATTAATGATATGGGTCAGCGCCGCACAACAATAAGGCAGACATAGCCTAAATATTTCACCACTTATACCATCTATTCCCATTGCGTTACTTTTAATTTCAGATGCAATATTTAGAATTTCCAATGAGCTAACCTGGTTAAATTGAAAACTATCTGTAACTTTGGCACACCTCTCAGTATTAAAAAATGCTACAGTATCGTTATCGGCTTTCATCCTATTTACAGAATTTATGAAATAGTCGTTGATCTTGTTAGGATCTCTTAAACCGTCTGGAAGCTCGTGTAAAATTTTAGAAGACTTTTTATAAATATTAAGCCTGTCAAGAGTTTTCCACAAAGCCTGAGAATTATTAAAATTCAGATTTAATTGATTTTCAATATATGCTTTTTTCTCCCTACGTATTGAAGCAGTGACATAATTTCGCAGTTGTTTGTAATATTCCCATTTAACTAGAGACTGCCGTACAGAGACTTGCAAATCTCCCAATGACTTACGATAATCCGATAACGCCCTATCCCGAATAGACATCATCAACTTAATATTAGGCGTAATCCAAGGATTGGGTTTCTTTGTCACTCTGACACGCCTCAAAGGAGCATGCAGATCAATCAAACTCATAACAGCCGCCTCCAAAAATTCCACCTTCTCATCGATGTGTTCGAATGTTAACACTATGTAGGTAGTTGCTGGACTTTGGCGACAACGCTAAAATGTAAGCAACCGTATTTTTGTGTGCATGACGTCCCCTAGAAAATGTGGCCTTAATATTTAATTATAGCGTATTTCCCGGTCGCAAAAAAAATCGGAAAAATATTTGTGGTCTCTATTTTCAACGTACTTCATGATGCACTTATAAAAAATGGTGTGAAAAATGCCTTTATGGAAGGGTGCCAGAACTAACGTACTACACCACAACAAATCCACAGCGCGTGACGACCGTCTTCCGACGGTAGCGGCATTGCCAACTTGTGCGGCTTGGCGCAACTTATAACGATGGAATCGAATGTTTTTTCTTTACATAAGGCAAAGAGGGTATACCTTAGTTTTATTTCAATATCGTCATAGTATATAACGTACTAACCAAATAGTAACGTAAGCACAAATAAATGTAAATTAGCTAATAGTTACTTTTCACCATTCAAAAATGTTAACACAACAAAGTAAACATAATATATGTATACGAAAACATCGGACCGAAGTGATTGATTTAATTTAAAATACCATACCGAGCATATTCTGTATGGATGGAGACGTTTATGTATAAAAAGCCATTCACAAAGTCCGCTGTTGTGAAACAACAAGTTCTCTGCACAGGTTGGTGATCTTTTTTGCAAATTAATTAAGTTTTGCTTGAGGTATTATTGTAAGAAATATAGACAACCTAGCTCATACCATTCGTAAAAAAATCAAATTTGACGAAAAAATCTTGTATTTAAAAAAATGTTTAAAGAAATAATCTAAGTAGTATTTAAAAAATATTGAAAGGAAAAACTGGGGATTCCACTACATTCTTCGGTCCCCTACTTGATTTTAACATTTCATTCCAATTGAATGAATTGAAGGCATAATCCTGCATTCTTAATAATTATGCTTTAGGTATTCATCAACATATCAATAGCAATCAAATTTAATCAGGTGTGCCATGAATGCTGTGAAAACAGAAACCATAGCTAGTGGGCTAATGTAAAATCTATTTGTTCTTTGGATAATGTTTTGTAATAAATGATTTTTTCGTCAAATTTTATTTTTTACGAACACCTTTTATGAGCGAGACTGGCTATACTAAGTACAATAATACCTTTGGGAAAGATTAATCGACTTGCAAGAAAAGATCACCAACCTATGTGCCCCGTGGTCTATACAGGGTTCTCTGGAAAATCCTTTTTTTTTTAATTTTGGCCCCACTTAGAATATTGATATTTTGTACAAAAGGTTTAGAGCTATCGCCAATTCGAGGCACCTTCCATTTTATTCTTCAAAGAATGCTTGATATGATATTCTGAAAATAGGTCATTTAAAAAAATCATATATAGTAGTGTCTGTTAGATATCTTCCATTAGATCAATCTAGATCAATCTAAAAAATATATATTGGGTATTTTTAGTCTAATTCTAATTTTAATAATTTAACAGTTATTTTCAGGCTATTTATCGCAGATGACAGTTACAACATCATTCATTGCGCCGATTTAAAAGAAATCAGTTCACCAAAAATTCTCAATTACAGAGTATAGGTGTGTATGTATAGCCGTTTATACCACAAATAACGGCGGCCTTCTCTAAACTTCAATTTGTACAGATTTTGGCTATTGGCTGCCAACATACTTACCTGAACCAATTATTATGATCATCAAGCAATTTTCATTATGGATTGACAGATTTTCTAGAAATTTTGGCAAAGTCCCAGTGTCCCAGTACTTTCATTTGGAGTATGGCATTGCAAGTAGGTATGTGAAGGCATGTCTAGTAAATATTTTTTCAAGCAAATTTTTGGCAGCTAACTTCCTACTTGCCTTCCGTAATTAAATTTCACCTACTTTCAACCGAACTCACAGACGTATTCCCAATGAACCATTATTGAAAATATCAAAATGGATTAAATATAGCTAACTTTATACACATATGCGATTTTACAAAATATAGATTTTTTTAATTTTTGAGAATTGATTAGCATAACCACGCACATACATATAAATCACATTGCTTTATCAAAAAATTATACGTAATTGGAAATTGGAAATTGTATCTTGGTACATATTTATTCAGGGCGTAACTTTGATTAGTACAGAAATTTTTTTAATGGACAGAAAATATAAAGTTACTTATGGCTCGAATTTTAGAGACATTTTGAAAGCCACTGGTCGCAAGGTCCCTTCATTATTGAACTACTACAGCGTTGCCATACCGTCAGATAATTCTTTGAAAATTAGTAAAATTTGTAAATTTCCAATTTCCACACCTCCCATGGGGTAGGTATAGCAGCGTCGCGTTACTTTTTTTAAGCGGGTGTTCAAAGAATAGTATCAAGACCTCGATCAAGACTCACCTAGTACAGAAGCACTCGCCATAACTTTCACGACACAACACACCACTTCTTAATGACGTAGAGCTCACCATAACCTACAAATATTCACATTTACCACTTCACTAATTCGTTTTCAGCACGTCACTTCTAACGACGTAGCTTTTTCACAGAAGTTATTCGAAATGTCGTCCTTCATCCCTAATACAAGCTTTATTCACTCTTCGCTGTATAGACTTTTTTTATTGCAGTATCGTATTTTTAATTTCATTCGCAGCTACACCTGACGGAGATTTCAGCAAACAACTTTTATTGTCCAGCAAGAACATCATACCTATTTCTGGTGATTAAAAAAAATGACCAATCAAAGTTACACTCAGTGTATCATTTTAAAATACCTTTTTCATTTAGGCACAGAATAAATAGCTACTACTCTTTAGTCTATGATTTAGGGTTCAAAATGGCCGCCATATATTCCGTCGGTCGGACTTCCCTTCGATCTCGATAGATGAGAAATGCAATGGAAGGCGTTTGATTTGGAACAATCGAGGCGCACCCAGACGCTACGGTTTGGCAACCCGCTCAACACCGTTCCCTCGGCAAGCAACGCTGCCGCTCCCGTCCCGATTCTATAATAAAACCGGCCTCTCGTTTTGCTCGCGTTGCTAACATAGCACTAATCCGCCGCTCCTCCATAGATAACCCACATGTTTTATTTTAGTTCGACACCGGCGTAAATGCGGACCAGCCGGCGCACTTCCACTTTCCTTCCGTCGCCGTCGCGCTCCCGCGCTCTCCTGCTTTTCGGCGGTGCTAACGTCCGAGGCGTCGGGGTAGGCCGTGGGCCGCGGTGTCCGCGTGGTGCGTCGCCGCCTGTGTCCGTCCGTGTGCGTTTCTGCAAATGTCGGGAATGCGGCCGCCGCCGGCCGCCGCCGCTATAAATACGGACGGGATGCCGCCGCCTGTGGAGGTAAGGGAAATCTGGAGCACACGCGGTCGTCCCGTTTTCCTGGTGGACCGCGACGAACATAACCTCGTTTTCCTGGTCGCCGAGAGTGTTCGTTCGTCTGTTTTCTTTCGTCGGTCGCTGCGGACCAGCGTTGCCAGATTGGCCAGGTGCAGGTTCATCAATCTTGTTTCTGTCTTGCTACTTCCGGGGAGTGCAATTGGCTTGGCTGAAGAATCATGGCCTCCTACGATTTACGGCTCCCTTCGGCGTCCTTTATCCCATTCAATATTTGATATATTATTATGTAGCTTTGTCTATGGTGGTACTCAAACTTTTCTCTTCATATAGACTCTTAAGTAAAAATATTGTAACGAAAAATGCCTCTAAAGTTGTTATATCAGCTTTTTATGAACATGTTTGGCACTGTTTTCTAACCTACTCAAAGATTTGGCAGATAAAGATTTTTATGATTTGTTTGGAGGCATTTTCCGTTATATCTTTGTTGGCCTGAGGCCCCCAGGCCCCATTTTCTTTCAGTTTTCATTGTTTTCCCTGTAGAGCTTCCATGGGTTTTCTAGAAATTGACTGGAACTTTATGATTTGTGCAACTTCCATTTGAATATACAGGGTGACCATATTTCGAGTCTATGCATGGGGATCTTGGTTATCTTAAGAGATACGAGGTTGGTTAAATTGGGGCAAAGTTGCGGAATTTGATGCCGAGTAACATGGTAAAAAGAAATTTTGGCTGGCCCTTTTCGTTTTGAAAATAATGCGAAAAAACTGAAAATTGTTGTTTTCGTTTTTATTTTTTTAAACGAAAACGAATGGCTCTGGACAATTCTAAGTTATAAGGCACTTTTTTACAAGGAATCTAAATATGATCTCGCATTTTTTTTTCTCGCCTCCCTGGACAAAGATATGACGATCAACTTTTTTTTTCTTATGGGCCCCTATTGGATTTTTGCATTTTTGAAAAAAAGATTTTTTTTGGTTGAAATGATATGTCACACATTATGCTTTACTTAATTTGTTTTTCTTGCCGTAATATCAAATTAATCGTTTTTGCATAGAGTGCCTTGGAAACGTAAGCCCCATAATGTTGACGTTTTTGCATAGAGTGCCTTGGAAAATCGACCATATCTGTGTCAAAAACTACATACCTTATTACAAGTGTTGTAGCTTGTAATAAGGTATTGAACAATAATTATTAAACAGTATTCTGTGTTAGGTACTTATTGGAATAGGTATAGGTAAGTAATCTAAAAACGCTCTTTAATTGTACACTAGAAATAACATTTCTTAATTTGGTAATACAAGGTAGGCAGCATTGTTCTGGGCGCCTCCAGGGGCGTATTTAGCATGTCTCGCAGAAATGTCAGAACTTGTGACAGATACCTAACTTTAACCTTGGTATTCTGTGGCTCTAACCTAACTTCAAACACAGAAACTATAACTGTAGCCTTTTTCTTTGCTTCAAAGAACAGAGTTTAAAGTTAATTTCTCTCTATTCAAATTTAGGATTCGTGTGCGTGAAACGTAAAATTCTGTTGATTACGGCCCTGTCCTCCGTCACCTATCATGAATTAACCAGAAACTTATCATTATTGAACATCTTCAAAGCAACTTTCGTTCATCTTCTCTGGATTATCTCAGGATTACCAGAAAGAACTTCATATAAGCATCCTATTTGGTATTTGGAAGTCTCCAATCAAGATCCAGAGACTATTAAATATATTTTCCAAAGAAAAATGACTTTAATTAAACTAAACACGTCGTGTGGAATACCTTCTATTATTTCCTAATTTTGAGACACTTAATAATGTTGCTATGAATGTACCTAAGTATCTTCTTCATCACCATTGTTGACATTGTTGACACCAGGGAACTAAGGCCCTCTTAGCAGAAGCAAAGATAAAAGTAATGCACAATAATGTTGGTTTACTCCAAAGTCTATAGACTTTGGGTTTTCTCTGCCTTTCAAGGCTGATAATAAGGCATGAGAAACCTCCCTCTTTATAACCATCCTCCCTGGTGTACGCCAAATAGTTGTGGTTAAGTACCTAATATAACATAGGTGTCAGTGAAAGATGATCACCGTACCACATTTTCATCTGCTCCCCTGGTGGTAAAAACACGATAAGAATCGGAGTGAGGAAAAAAAGCACAACAAACACAAACAGCTGATTTAGACATCTGTCATATCAGATATTCCTTTAATATCTTTATCAGTGTGATTTACTAATTGTCCTACACTCACTTTGGAATTACTACGGTTTTCTAAGGTTTTCCGTAGTACGTGAGCGAATGCTATCCTAGTTCTATCGGGAAAATGTCGGCCCTAGCCACAAATGGAAACGAAGACAAAATAATAGTAATTACCCCCTCCTTCGCACAAGCATTCAGTTGCTTCTGGGGTACTCCTCGTTTGGAGTATTGTGAGAGTGAAAATTATTATTCTTATTATTGGTAGATCGTTAGTAATTTCCAATTTTACGGCGGAAAACAAGATTGCTGGTTGTACAGAAGATTTACCAGTTAATCTGCTTATACTGTCCGAAACAAGCCTACTATAGAATAAATCCTACCTAATCCTGGTCCCCAAACGGGGAAACAGGTGACTTTGATTTGATTATAAATACAGATTCACATCGTCTCCAGTCACTGGCTTTGACCTTTTTGGCGTACGTTACTTTTTTATATAAATAGATACGTTGCCTGAGGCGTTGTGTTTATTTTCTACGTGGGCTTATACAGTGAACAAATAATATATTATGTAGGCATGGTATAAAAGCTGCAAAATCAACCAAGTGCGGAATATTGAATATTATCGGGGGCAAAATAATACAGATTGCATTGTTATTATTGAGAATTAAACGCCTATTTCAATATAAACTACTGAACTGGCATTCATCCAAGAAGGTTAGGTAGCAATGAAGTATTAGGCTGGTATTAGTCGTATTTTGTACCTAGTCTGCGAGTCTTAGTACCAACATTAATTTACTTACTTAACTCATGAAGAAACAACAATTTTGTACTATAACTGTGACAACCAATAATTATGCAGCCTTTTACAAGAAAATCTTTCGATTAATCTTTTAGAACCCCGAATAATTCCTCCATATCTTGGAGGAAAGTATTTTAAAATTAATTGTTCTGGTTCTCCCGTCTAAAGACCCCAGATTTCACAAACTGTGACTGAATTATGAACGATTGAATACGATTTTAATGCAAAAAAACTACGAACATTCTTTCAAATGACAGAAACAACTACTCCGAGGGCAAATACCCCTGTACCCTATACCGGCATTGAACTCCAGTGTTGGTTATCGATATTCGTTGGGAATAGCATTGCAGATCAAAGTTTTTTCCTTCACCAGCGTAACGGCAAAGATATAGCAATCTTTGTTCCCAATATCTAATGGATATATTAAATTTCCATTACATATTGGAAACATTTTGTCCTATAGGGTAAACTTGCCAGTAGTTGACCTTATAAGACAAAATAAACAGATATTTAGGAAAAACTGGGTAAAAATAACTTCAAAAAAACTTTTCAATGGGATAAGTATGTTCTTTATAGTTTTCACTCTCAGTGTATACATTTACATAAAACAAAAAAAGCATATAGTTCTTAATAAAAAATAATATTGATACAAAACCATATTTTTCTAGTACTTGACCGTGAAAGTTCCAATAATTGGCCAGGAAAATGACCAGTTGTTGACCAACTTTAAACGTCATAAATAGGTTCCCTGAACTTATATTTTATGCGATCACCAACAGTAACAATTTCAGGATTTTCTATTTTTCTCAATATTTGGTCTCCATCAACAATACTCTCATCATTTTCTATGATTTTAAATATGTTTTTTTCAAAATTGCATGGAGTTAACGCTAAAACTTCGAATTCGCTACCAGCAACATTTTTTTGAATTATACAAACATAGTTGTGGCTTCGTAATTTCCCTGGGAAAGAGACTATCACGAAATCGCCTTCACTATAAGAATTAAATTGAGAAAATTCATCTGAGACATCATCTCCACTATTGCCACTTTCTACCCATTCCTCGTCCTCTTCATCTGACGAAGAAGATAGTTCGCACTTTCTGACCTTTCTCTTTTTCTTTTCCTTTTCTTTTAATTTTTCCTCGCGTTTCCTCTTTCTTTCCTCTGCACGATTTTTTTTTTCTATTTCTTTATTCTTTCTCATATTTTCTTTTTGTTCATGAAAGCTAATCCATCTTTTTGCTGTGGCTGCATATGGAAGTCTTTCCTTCTTTCGTTGTTGTTCTGGTTTGTCTGGAGACTCTGTCGGCCACATTACGTGATCTAGAAAAGATACACTAATGTTTAACGATTTCCTTGCAGACTGTGTCACTTTTAAATTTTGATCAACAGATTCAATATTGTTATTTTCTGGTAGCTCAATATTAGCCTTTGGCAGCTGCACGGAAGATTTTTCGTTATTTCTATTTCCTTGAGCTCTCTTTGTATTTTCTGTAGTTTCTACGTCTGTAGTCTCTTCAACTTCCCTGATTTCTGATTCCTGTCTAATATTTGTTTCCTGTTGTATAACTGCATCTTCGCCAATTTCGTCTCGAATCTTTGCTTCCTGTTCCGTAATTATTGTATTCTCCACAACTGTCTCTTGCATCTCCGCTTCATGTTCGCTAATGGTGTTTTCTGCAATTTCTTGGGCTTCCGTTTCATGTCATGTCATGTCATTATAATAAAGCTTCAGGAGGATATCCAAGAGCTAAAATCGATTAACGTAGACAATACATCTGTGAACCAAGATACTTTGTTCGAGGAAATCGTTGCTGAGGTTGATGAACGTGCAAAGAGACGTAAAAATATTGTATTGTTTGGTATTCCTGAGCAGAACCAGAACGAGTCTGATGCAGATCAGAGGTCTGCCGATAAGAGAGCTGTCAAGGATATGTTATATGTTTTGAAACCGAATTTTAATGTCGATGAGATTAAGCCTTTCCGACTTGGTCGACCTGTTGAAGGTAAATGTAGGCCCATAAAAATTCAGTTAGACTGTGATCAACATGTTGTTGATCTCATCCGAAATAGCAAAGCGCTTAGAAATTCTCAATTCAAGGACAAGATATCCATTTCTTATGATCGTACCGTACGGCAGCAGTCCTACTACAGAAAACTAAAGGATGAATTACAGGAGCGACTAAACTCAGGTGAATCTAACTTACGAATTAAATACGTAAATGGTATCCCAAAAATTGTTTCGGAAAACTAATCAGGCCCAGCAGTAACTCCTCCAACTTACTAATTTATTTTCAAAACGTTCGTGGGCTTCGATCGAAGTTTCACATTTTTTCGTCGTCTATTAGTGCTTGTGATTATGACATTTTGGCATTATGCGAAACAAACCTGCATCCGGATATCCTTAGTAGTGAACTGTTTCCAAGCCAGTATGTAATCTTTCGGAAGGATCGAAAATTCAATGTCGTCAATGAGCAGTGCGGTGGTGGAGTGCTTTTAGCCATGAAACATGTTATACAATGTAAAGTTATGGATGTACCGGAACTAGACAATAGCTTTCCTCTAATTGATGTTATAATCTGTAAATGTATGATTGATTTCAAATGTTTTTATATCGTTGTTGTCTATATCCCACCATCTGTATCTGTTGACGTTTTTGAGTTGTTTTGTGAAGCTATTGAAGAGGTTCAGTTTTTGCAGTCAGGGAATGTCATTTTACTGGGTGATTTTAATTGTTCACACTTTGTCCACTCAGATAATTCAGACAGAAAAGTCAATGCAGTTCATGGCCTGTTAAGTTTTCTTAACATGCGCCAATTCAATGGCGTTCTCAATGGAATGAATAGATTGCTTGATTTGGTCATATCTAACTTTAACTGTGCTGTGTCAAGGGACAATGCGCCTCTGGTACCTGAGGAAGCACTATATCATCCAGCATTGGAAATAAGTATTGAAGACCTTGCTCATAAACTGGAGGCCTTTCCTTCACGCAACGATGATAGTTCCTATAATTTTCGCAAGGCTAATTATCCTGATCTTTATCAGGCTTTTCTTCAGGCAGACTGCTCCTTCTTGGATGGTATTAATGATGTCAATCAGGCAGTAAATAGTTTTTATAGTTATATAAACCGAATTTTTGACAAGTGTGTTCCCAAGTTCAAAAATTTCAGCCATAAATACCCATCCTGGTACACTGCCGAAATAATTAGTACTATAAAACTGAAGGCAAAGGTTTTTAAGAAATATAAAGCAAATAGGAATAATGTATTTCTCGATGAGTTCAGAAGATTGAGGTTATTGGTAAAACAACTTATCTCAGTTGCATATCACCGTTATTTAGAGCAAGTCCAGGCATCTGTTTCGTTTGATCCTCAGAGTTTTTGGGCATTTGTACACTCTAAGAATAATTCAACGAGGATACCTGGTGAGATGAGACTTAATGACGTAACTTTTGACTCCCCTACAGGTATAGTTGATGGTTTTGCAAGTTACTTTGAGAGCGTGTTTGTTGTGCCACATGTTGGTGGCACCGGACGTGGGGACTTTGTGTTGGGCGACTCTTCCAGTATCGATTTTGCAGGCATTACGGAGCGGGAAATAATTATTGCATCATCGAAATTGAAAAATAAGTTAACTTCCGGTCCGGACTCTATTCCCTCCTTTCTTGTTAAAGACTGCATTGGTGTTCTTTCGGCTCCACTACTTACATTGTTTAATTTAGCTACTAGCAGCAACACCTTCCCTGACATTTGGAAGATGTCAAGGGTGTGCCCGGTTTTGAAGTCTGGTGATCCTTCTGATGTGCGAAATTATCGGCCTATATCTATTTTGTCGAACTTTGCCAAGGTTTTTGAAGTCGTTTTGTATAACAGAATTTATCCATCTGTACGCAATGTCCTTTCCCCACATCAACATGGATTTCTGTCAAAGAGATCCACTGTCACGAATTTAACATGCTTCACTCAATTTGTAGCGAGCCGTCTTGACAAACAAAAGCAAGTTGATGTAATATACACTGATTTTGCGAAAGCGTTCGATAGACTTGATCATGGTATACTCATAGAGAAGATTAATATGTATGGTCTTAATTCCTCTGCATTGGCCTTGTTGTGCAATTACCTTGATCAGCGTAAACAGTCTGTTTTCTATAACGGATTTCACTCGTTTGAATATACTCCAAAATCAGGTGTCCCACAGGGCTCGAATCTGGGACCCTTATTGTTTCTCTTGTTTGTTGATGATATTGCGAACTCGCTCAGTTGTGGTAGAGTGCTATTTGCTGATGATCTAAAATTATATGCCGAGGTTAATACCATTGAGGATTGCATACACTTACAGCTTGATCTTGATCGTATTCATCAGTGGTGCAACGAAAACCGGCTTCACTTGAATATTGCTAAATGTAAAGTCTTGAGCTATACTAAAAAACAATCGACTTTGGCACACAACTATAGTGTTTCCGGATGTGCTCTTTCTCGTTGCGATTCAGTGAAGGATTTAGGTGTCATTTTTGACTCAAAGTTGTCGTTTGTCGACCATATTTCATGGAAGGTTACCCAGGCCTCTAAGGCATATGGCTTCATAGTAAGAAATTGTCGTACTTTCACACAATTCAGTCCTTTGTTAGTCTTGTTCTCAGCTTTTGTTCGCTCTAAACTTGAATATGCCTCAATCATATGGTGTCCATTTTATAGATGCCATAAAGTAGCCATTGAACGCGTACAGAAAAAGTTTCTAAAATTTTTGGCTTTTAGGGTAGACGGAATATATCCCGCGATGGGTACTCCATATGTTGAGCTAACAACTAGGTTTCAGATTCAGTCCTTAGATTTGAGAAGGAAATGTGCAGCACTGAAGTTTTTGCATAAGATTCTGCATAACGAGATAGATGCATGTGATCTCGTCTCTCAAATTAATTTTTATGTTCCATCTATCATTAGAACTCGCAACTCAAACACTTTTTATTGTGATAGAGCGAGAACAAATTTATTTTTTAGTACACCTTTGTTTTTAATGTGTGATAACTTTAATAAGCTGAGTGAACACTGTGATATTAATTTTCATAATCTGAATGTAATTCTAAGAGAGGCTGCTGATAATTTAGACAACTTCACTTTTTAAACTTTTTCTGTGTTCTGTGTATACACCATAATTATTTGCCTTTTTTCACTGTAATGTTTTGTCACTTATATCCGGGTTTTTATATTACTTTTTTATATTGCTTCTTTATCCTGCTTTCTTTATGTAGTCTTTTATGTATAGTTTATTAGTACCTAATATGCATATGTGATTATCTTACTCTTTATTATATACTTGTCCTGTAAATGGGGGTTACCTGTTGGGCAATAAATGCTATATTATTATTATTATGTGTATCATTTTTTATTTTTTCTTTCAGTTTCTTCCACACATTATAGAGTTCCTTAGCCGATTCATCTCCATTCCATCCCTTATCTTTTACTTCTCTAAACTGGCCAGGTCTATTTGGTAACATCACGGATTCCACATACAATAAATGTTGAGGCCCAAACTCAGTAGGTTTAATTTTAGCTGTGCCTATGTCAATAGTTCTGGAATTATCTGACATGCACTTGCTAAAATCAATATTATTTACATCAAATGGGTATATCCCACATTTCCGAAATCCGTTGTTAACAGTATCTTCGGAAATGTCATTAATTGCTTTCTCGAGAAGAGAGGAAAACGTTGCTTTTGTAACACTTTTGTTATTATGGGACCTTTTCCAATCCTGCACTACTTTTCTCCAATTATTTTTTAATGGTCGGAACAAGGACACGTCCGCAGGTTGCAATATGTGGGTGGCGTTGGGAAATAAGGCATATAACAAAATTCCGTTTTCGGCACAAAATTTGGATAGAGTGTATGTGAAATGAGATCTATGTCCATCTACTAAGTATAAGACAGGGAATGGTATATTTCGTTGCTTTAAAAGTGGTAAAAATGTATTGCAAACATAGCTATGAAACGTTTGCCTCGTCATCCAACCTGATTTAGATCTGCCTATAGCCCAATCTTCCTTGGTACATCTCGCTATCTCTGCCGGTATCCTTTCATATGGATAAACGATCATTGGCGGGTATATCACTCCACTGGCTGCAATGGTAAATAAAACTGTTATTTGTTCTTTTTCGGAGCCAGACTTTATTTCATAAAAATTTTTCATTCCTCGTGGACCTAATACAAGTCCTGTTTTGGGATTTGTTTCAAAACCTGATTCGTCAGAGTTAAAAATCCTATTTGGATCGTTCAAAATATCCACAGCATTCTCTTCTTGCAAGTATTGATGAAGCTCATTGTGCCAGTCTCTGAGAGCTTTTTCTGAGACGGTTGCCCTGGCCATATTTATGGATTCTGCATGCCTCTGTCTTATATCTGGATGGCGTCTAAGAAATGCAGTAAACCACTTATCCCCGGGAACACCATTCTTGAAAGGGTTAGGCCTATTATCACTTTTAATTATCTCACAGACGGTTTCACACAAAGTACGTTTGTTTAAAGGAATTCCTTTTTTAGCATTTGCTAATATCCACCTTGAAAGTAACTCTTCTTCTTCTCTTGTCAAAATGGTAGAAGGGCCCATCCTTCTTTCTTCTGGTGTAATACCTTTTAATTTATTTATTAATGTGGAATGTGGCACATTGTAACGCCTCTCTGCTTCTCTAATAGAACAGTTTTCTTCTCTTATAACATTTATTGCACTTCTGAGATCTTCCTCGGAATATTTGAAAAAGGTACGTTTTTTTGTTGCCATCTTTATCTGAAAAAGAAAAAAAAGAAATATAATAAATAATTAAATGCCCGGAAATTGACCACCCAGTAATTGATCACCAAAAAATGATGGTCAACTACTGGAAGCAGTTTATAAAATCATAAACTAAAAAGAGATGAAGCATTCATATGAGGTTAAGGTTTCCGCAGAACAGAGAGAGATGCAAAATTTAAAATTTTAGTAGATCACCAGTTGTTGACCAACTGGTCAACTACAGGAATCGCAATGCAAATAGAGTACTAGTAGTTGACCACCCGTGTTTTTTGTAGACAGAGAATTGATATTTCAAAAATACCGTTAGAATACGAAAGGCCAGTTATCCCAAGAGAAGAAAGTTCAAATTACATGAAAATTTATTAAATGATTACTGAAATATTAGCAGATAACATAAAAATGGCATACTTACTGTGCTTATTACTGGGATGCCTCTATTATGGAAATCTGGACACTGCACTTGTTTTGACATCTGCCATTACATTATTTGTAATGAGCATGGGCACTAAAACCGGGCAGTTGACCAATAAGGTTTGGGGAGTAAAATGGACCAATCCGAATGTATCTACAAGGTCATAGGACCTTATGGAGCGAATTTTAAATAATTTTGGTCAACCACTGGCAGGTGGTCAATTATCGGCTGGTTTACCCTACGCCACGAGCCATTTTTTTTAATTATTATTATTCGCCAACTCGATGTCGGTGTGAAAGTGGCACTCCATTTCGCCGCTATTGCTGTTCCCCTCTGGGCGTCTGATTCGACAATCCATTAAAGTTCGGGGAATCCCTGTCAAAGTTGTCTTTTGTTGAGGGAAGTCGTAGAATAGTTTCTAAACCAGAATCGAGTTTGGGATCTGGATGTAGGTTGCCCGCAAATAATAATAATAAAAACGAAGCGGAATCTGGACGCTGTCCAAAATACTTCGTCTTGGTGCCCGCAAAGCTGAACCGACGTTTTCACGTTGGTCCCCGTTTGCTTGTTAAGAGTTTAATTCACGAAAATGGTAATATAGATTAGTGAATACAATCGTCGAAATAGACTTTGAAAACTGAATTATTGAAATTAATCCTTCATCATCACTAAATAAAATGTTTCCTCTCCAAATGGATATGAAACACAGGTGTTTGTTTAATAATAACTTGTTCTAGAATTGAAAATAGTTATACTTAATAAAATTCCAGTACCCTGAATAGTGATGCGACGAGCGAATATTACCAGCCGAATATTCCCATAAATTCCGTAACTTACGGTAATATTCGCTCACCCTCAAAGGAATATTCGCTTTTGGGTAACATATTACGGAAATATTACGATTAAATTACCGAGAACATTCCCGGTAATATTACCCAAATACATTCGCGTTAAGTACTAAGTGCTACATACAAAAATAAAAATATAAGATATGCCTAAATATAAAGGACCGATATGGGAATACTTTAAGGAAAGTAAGGAAAGATTATTATAATTATTGTATTTTTTGTGGGCAAAAATATATTATTATATATTATATATATATATATATATATATATATATATATATTTGTAAGAACGTAAGCCGTAAGAAAATACATTATGTTATTTACTAGGATATTTAGGTTAAAATTGTTTTCACATCATACATATTATATGTATGTATTATATTATGTCATTGCATTTAAAATTTCGGAGAAAATTGTAATAAAAGGGAAATTTTTCAAATTTCGCTCTCTAGTGGTGACCACGAAATTCGAAATGACCTTACTGGACAATCATTTGATAGAAGAAGGAAAGTTCTCTTCAACAAGCTCAAATTCGACCAATTCGGTTAAGCCAAACCGAAGTTAGCAGCATTTTTTCAAATCAAGGTTTATCCGCCCGTTTCACCTCTATTTGAAGAGCTAGAGCAAAAAATCCTTAACGAAAATTGTTGATATACCTTTATTAGTAATTTATTTGAGAAAACTCACTTTTTAAATTTACTGTTGCGAATACGCCCCCTAGCGGCCGACCTACGAACTTAAAAATAATTTCCAGCGATTTCTCGTGACCACATTACATAAGAAGATTTTTTCCTGATATGGTACCTCTTCATCCTTAATGGAACACCCTGTACAATAACTTAATACAAAATAATTCATTCTGGGCTCAGTTTTAAAGATAAAATATTGAAATTTTGATTAATAGTATATTTTTGAACAAGAATAATAAATTTCCTACCAAGTGTCTTCTATACAGCTAAAAAAAGTTAAATTTCCTAAAATTCTCATAAATTACGGTAATTTTTCGTAATTTAACGAATATTACCGATCAAAAATAAATTACGGTAATTTTTACATCTCTAACCCTGAACCATGAAAACAATAGTAGCCCACAGGATCCATCCGGAAGAAACTCAGATTCGACACATTCAACGCATTCTGCCTGTGGAAGTTTCCAATCAAGATAAATTATTTTTGTTCTGTCGACAGCTCCTCGTTGATTAGTTTTTTTTTATAATTTTTAATACCGCTTACTCACTTTCATTGTAAATTCACTTAGGTGACTGTAATCCTGAAATATTCACTTAAGACTTCATTTCGTGAACTTTTCAACGTTGAAAAGTCACCTTGGGAGAGCCTATTCCCCATCTTCTTGAATTTCCACTTTAAACTAACGCAGATGGATTACCTGCCCTCGTTCCCTCTTAAATTTTCAATTTATTGGTGCCCGCAAGCGAAAACATTTTTATTTTCGTTTTGCTCTCTATCCTGCATCCTACTTTTATGGATGGCATTTACTCAGTGACTGAAAATATTGGTATCCACAGCTAGAGCACGTGCCAAACCACGACATATACAGGGTGTTAGTAAATAAATGCGACAAACTTTAAGTGGTGATTCTACATGAAGAAATAATGACAGTTTGCTATATAAACGTAGGTCCGCAAATGCTTCGTTTCCGATATACAGGGAGTCAAAGTTTTAAAAAAACAATGATAATTTATTTATTGCGCTGAAACGGATTAAGATATTCAAATGAAATTTGGTGGGTTTTAAGAGGACTAGAAAGCGCATTTTTTGACACCCGATTAAAAATTTTATGTTAATCAGTGGCGTGCATAGGGGTAATGGCCTCGTTATTTTTAAGAAAATAAATGATACGCCACTGAGATAATTTAAAATAAAAATTATTTTTAAAATCCTCGTTTAATTAGTGATAAAAAATCTCTCTTACCTTTTTTTACACTTTTTTCTATTACAACAATATCAAAAACCTATCCTATACAGCAACAATAAATCAAAACAACAAATGAAAATAAAAATATATCGAATAAAACATTTTTAGTTAGGTGCGCACATGATACAACAAAAGAGAGATATGATATTGCGCAGGTTGGACACCATATTGGCGCGTCACGCGGTTATAAACAATGGTACAAGTTGTATCATCTGGTTATAAACAACCGAAACGTCAGAAACGTCTGAATGTCATTGTAGTGTGTTCTCTGCATTTTCAGCCAATTTGCGGAAGTTTGCGTTGTAAAATTACTGTTAATTACTCTTTGGTCCATTTGTCCCTTTGTAAACTCAATCAGTGGACATACTGTAATACTTTGCATGTCATAAGTGGGCGGGAACTTACCGCGTGACGTAATTGCCAGAAGGGAACGAAATTGAGGCGGCTAAATATCATATCTCTCTTTTGTTATATCATGGGTGCGCATAGCTATAACAATAAATAAATTATCATTTTTTTAAAACTTTGACTCCCTGTATATCGGAAACGAAGCATTTGCGGACCTACGTTTATACAGCAAACTGTCATTATTTTTTCATGTAGAATCACCCCTTGAAGTTTGTCGCACTTATTTACTAACACCCTGTATGTGTGTTTCCAGGAAAATATGTAGGTATATGCCTATGCAACGTGCTCTTTTCAGAGAGCATCCTACATACCCGTTATTTATTTATTTAGTTTTTCCACTCCCATAATAATAATATGTATATTTGCCTTTTTCTTCATAATCTACATAGGTAGTGGATGATTAGGCAATTCCAGTTTACCGAACGGACATAATTTAATATCTAGTCAATATTGAATTTCTTTTCAATAAATAATGCGAACCAGGCTGTATGTGCATACGTGCATATAGACAAAACGGTGTATATGTCACCGTAATGAATATAAATTAGACCTGCATACATCCATTAGCACACGGAGAATACAAAGTGAATTCACCGAATTCTCGACGTTAAAAAACGCTTGAAAAGGTCTATACTTCCGTCCTATAAAGGCTTGCGCATGTGACACCGTGGAAGGAGCGGTAAGGGTCTTATTAGAAACCTCCTACACGTGTTTCTAACAAAGGCTGATTATCATACATTATGAATATTCTTACACGAAGTCCTAAATATCCTCTATTGCCTTTATGATGTTTTGGGTGCAAGAAATGGAAAAGTCAGTTTTCGTGTACGCAGAACTGCCACACTGATGAAAGGATTTCTTTGGACTCAAACATACATTCCTTGAAACAAAATAGTTATTTACAGTGTGACCCATTTGTTTTGGGGTCAGTCTGTAAAAAGTGTATCAATCGTGCGATTTGGCTGATTTTTTTTTTAAATTGTAGAGCTCGATGAACTGCACATTTTGAACAAAAATTGCCTGGTTCGCATAAAATCCAAAGCCTACTATGACCGTTTTTATGAGCAAAATTTTAAGAAACCATATTAGCGTTTTTTTTTTGAAAAAATCTGTGTGCGCCAATGGATTGAGCACCCCTCGAAATGGGTATGTACAAAATTTCATCAAAATATTTCAAGTAATAACGATTTTGTAGAAAAATTAAAAATGCAGCCAAGGTACGTCTTTATTTTCAAAAATTCAAAGTTGGCCATGGAAAATAATTGAATTGTAATAATACAACCTTATGCTTATAAACACAAAACATAAAAACAATTAAAATTATAAAATTTTTGTAACTTCTACCAAGCCTCCATTTTCTACAATGCATTTGTCGTTCCTCTTGCGTACATTCAAAATTACATTTCGTATTTGCTGTGGAGTAATTTCCTCACAACTACGGTTTATCCTAGCTTGCAGTTCTTGTAAATTATGGGGTCTTGACTTATAAACATTTTGCTTAAGTGTACCCCAAAGAAAAAAATCTAAAGGAGTTAAGTCCGGAGATCTCGGTGGCCACTCACAGAAAGGACTATTTCGCCCTATCCAACAGTTTTCAAAATTATTATCTAGCCAGTTTCTGATTAAACGAGCATTATGGATAGGACTGCCATCTAACTGTAACTTTAAATTTAAACGGTATCTTAATGGTAACTCATCTAAAGCATTTCTAAATTCAATTTCTAGAAAATTCAAGAAGCCAGCCGCATTCAAATTCCCTTCAAAGAAAAATGGGCCAATTATTCTGTCGCGTAGTATTCCACACCAAACGTTAATTTTTTGTGAATATTGTCTCCTTGCATTTATTATAAACTCTGGATTTTCAGCTGACCAGTGACGGCAGTTTTGACTTGATACTACACCATTTGTAGTAAACGTGGCTTCGTCGGTGAATAAAATTTCATTTAAAAAGTTGCCATTATGGAGATATTCACCTTGCAGCCAATAGCAAAATTCTAATTTTCTCTCCTCATCTCCTGGTTCCAGGGTGTGCAAAAATTTTGGCTTAAACGGTTTTATTTTGTTTTGTCTCAAACATCTCCTTATACTCTCTCTGGGTATATGAAGGTCTAAACTAGCCGTTCGAACACTATTTCGAGGATTGTCACTAAAGTATTGCAGAATTTGATTGTTATTTTCAACAAGTCCACGGCGTCCATTTTGCCTAGTTTTTAATAAATTTTTAGAAATCGATCCAGTTTCATCAAAAATATTGTTTATACGTTGTACAGTACTTCGACTCACTTCGACCTGGGTGTCTATTGTTAAATTCGGCCGCAGCTTCTGCTGCCGAGCGCTCGTTGTCGCCCACGAGTCGAACAATTTCTATTTTGTCTCTTATGCTTAAATATTCCATAATTATGATAATTAATTGTATTGAGCACAAACAATTTCTGAACTCAATTTAGACAGTTTGACACTTAATAAAAGTAAACAATTCAATTATTTTCCATGGCCAACTTTGAATTTTTGAAAATAAAGACGTACCTTGGCTGCATTTTTAATTTTTCTACAAAATCGTTATTACTTGAAATATTTTGATGAAATTTTGTACATACCCATTTCGAGGGGTGCTCAATCCATTGGCGCACACAGATTTTTTCAAAAAAAAACGCTAATATGGTTTCTTAAAATTTTGCTCATAAAAACGGTCATAGTAGGCTTTGGATTTTATGCGAACCAGGCAATTTTTGTTCAAAATGTGCAGTTCATCGAGCTCTACAATTTAAAAAAAAAATCAGCCAAATCGCACGATTGATACACTTTTTACAGACTGACCCCAAAACAAATGGGTCACACTGTATGTACCAAGGCACTGAAGTTCAACTTTTTATGACTCATGTGGAATTTAGTTGCCGAGGCCTCTGGCCGAGGCAAATAAACCACAGGAGTCATAAAAAGAACTTCAGTGCCGAGGTAGGTACATATTATGTTTTTTTTTAAATCGGAAAAAAATGTTTTATTAGGCAAGAAATAAGAATAAGGGATCACCCGTCCATAAACCGACTAAGCGCGGCGTTGCTTGACTTTGACGATCGCTCTACCTAGGTCAAGTATGACAAAGACACGTCCGCTTCGAACAGAAAAACCAAACTGACGCTTGTTGTGCAGCCTCCATAATAAATCTATTGATATTGAAACCTACTAAAATATTTAAACTTATTGATTGCGCTACTATAGGTAACAATTTCGCAATGTGTACGAATAGTTAATGGGCCTTTATTGGCCGGGTTTTGAATATTTGGTCACTTTTGACGAGCGATGGCTCCGCGTCTGACGTTTGATGTTTACATCTCGCCAAGGCCTACTTATTGAAAAAATCTTACAATAATGGGTTACTTCAGTGCCGATTTCTAAGCTTTTAATGACGGTTTTGGGACACTTTACAGCCGATTTCAAGAAAAATATTTTTTTTCTATTAGTGAAAACATATACAGTGTGGCCATTTTAGTGTGCAACATATATGAATTTTTTTATTAATTGCACAACCAAAATACAAATATTGCCGAAAGTTGGTGCATGTTCGATAATCATATTAGGTGCCCTTAGAATGGTTGCAAGTTAAACAGCATACAGGGTAGGTCGAAAAATATAAAAATTGCACAAGAGTGAAGTACCCTTATTTCAAAAAATTCAGGAAAAGGTTATTAAGAAAAGTTGTTTAGAATTAAAAGCTATGCCTAAATACCAAAACATAGCCTCCTAAGAAAAAAAAATTTTTCGTCGATGAATTTCCAGTTATACAAATTTTGCACCTTAAATGAGAGTTTTTTAATAGACACATTATCATTACTAATGTTTTACCTTGTTCATAAGAATTTTTGCGAAATTTTAAAGTTGTGTTTAATATCGTTGCAATAAAAAGAACTTTAACCAAGGCAACTTTATTAGCAAGAACAGAGAAAAAGCGCTTCAACGTTTAGTAGGCTTTGAAAACAATTGTGGGTTACTAATTTCACAAAAATTGATAATTTAGGACAATACCTACTGTAAATAAAGAATTCCAAATAAATAAATCCCATTTCTCAGCCTACTACGAAATTTTAATTTTTTCGAATTCACGCGCACCGCGACACAAAATTGCGTTTTTCATGAAAACGGTTAAGGTTTTCGTATTTTTACAAGAGACATTTTTTGTTCAAAATCGAATGCAATTTAATATTCCGCTGTCTAAAATGCAGATTTTTCAACGACAAAAAAGTTTAAAACACTTTTGTTCGAAAGTAACGACGTAGCCAACGCCCTCTAGCGGCTAGAAGAAAGTTGATAGAAAATTCATAATCGCCGTCCCAGAAAACATAAAAGTACCAATTTTCAACTCGATAGCATAAATGGAACCCCAAATACTATTTTTTTCTGTTTCTAAAAGAAAACTTTGACGCCCTGCATGTCGAAAACGAAGCGTTTTTGGACAAAATGATATATGAAGAACCCCATTTATTTTTAAAAATACTACTCAAATTTTGAGTATGGCGGTTTAACTTCGACTCACCCTGTATATTTGACAACCTATTCCGGTAATTTTTTTATGAAAGCTCTGTGCAGGTGGGTTTACTCAGAATCAAATCTGCTCTATATGCCTAGTATTACGGGTACTCCGTAGCTCCGTATTGTGAAATATGGCATTGGCCGAATACCTAATATTTAGCATACTAACAGTGACTATAAACCTTTCTATAGTCACTGATACTAATATTCGCCACAATACCGAATCTACATAGTATTTGTTATCAAAGCGCTTTTTAAGGGCCTCTATGAAGGAACCTTTTTCTTCAGGTCGATGCTGAAGCCTCAGCCGCCGGCGAAGCCGTCGATGGAGCTGCTGGCTCAGGCGCCGACGATGGACAATAACCGGCTGGAGAAGCTCGTCAAGAACTTCGTCCACGAAGACAAAGCCAGGTAAGGACTCGAATATACTCGAAATCGTCCGTTTTAAGTGCACGGCCACACATAAGGCGGACAGCGGAGCGGAGAGCAGAGCGGAGATGGTAGCGGAGCGTTCAAAACAATAGGATGCCTACTATCGTGTCCACAGCTGCTGTAATCTGTGTCCACACATACCGCGGAGAGGGGAGCGGAGAGTACGCGTGTTTGCTCGCTGGTGCTGGTAGCGGAGCGTTCAAGCTGGACCAACACTATATTAAAGACCTGTGCATAGCGCTGTTTCAAGCGATCGCCACTGGCGCCACACGACGAAACAAATTTACACGGTGGTTTTAGTTAAAACACCATTGTTGCAGAATCTTTTATAAAATAAAAACATGCAAATATGTCTGTTACAACCATAGCTTAAGAATAGGTAGCTGCGACACTCATGCCCCCGGCGGGAGTCAAAACAGTGTCTGGCGGAATGAATCCGGAGTGAAGCGTATCGGGGCCGGACTAAACGTTTTCTCCCAAGGATGGGCAAAGGCAGAGAGGCTTGTGCAGCGGCTGGTTGAACGAGCCACGCGTAATCATTACACGTATTTAGTTACAACGTATAGATAGTATTTTTTGTCTAATGGTTCATTTTTCACTTAATATTTTGAGTTGAAAATTAAACCTGAAATATTTTGCAATACGACCCTGTCTGATTCGTCACGTCCGCAGTCCAACCGGGTCGAATCAACCAGCCGTCTGCCCCACCGCCACCAAAACTGGCTCCGCCTAAAATGCTCCCACAGAAAGCATGTAAAAAAAAGAGAGTGTCGCGGCTAGTTATTCCTTAAGCTATGGTTACACCGAAGTTAATATTCAAAATAAAATAAAATATTTGTTTGTTATATCCCTCTAATTTGACAAGTTCACATGGCATATTTCCATACATTTTCGTAAGAAAAGCGAGTCTAAAAAGCGCACAAGAGTATTTGGTACCTTTTGGTTTGAAACGCAGTCCATGGCTAGTTGTAGTATGTGAAAGCATAAAACGCATTAGATTTTTCAGTTTCTTCTTTATATGGAGGACTATTGGTTCGCTTTGAAGCTATAAACAAAATTTTCTATTTTCATTCCTGCGTACAGTAAAAAATACTCTTCCAAAATAATATCTTTGATTTTCGCTTCTTCAGCTGATTGATCAGATCATACCATAATTCCAAAATAGTGTTTATTCTTTTGCAATTCACCTAATGGTCTGTGCATACCATTTTCTTCACGTGCATATAAATTTCATGTTATCACAAACAAATCTACCTCGAAAAGCCGTATTAATGGAATAAAACTGCCAAATACTAGACGCAAAGACAATAATTCGTTACCGTAAAAAGAAGGTAAATCGTAATAAAGCTGGATATTTAAAATTTTGGATTTTTTAAACAGTTTGACATTTTCCGGCGTATTGGCGCGTATTTAACCTCGAAAATAGAGCGTTTTATTCTTATATACCTACCTAGTTAATAATAAACAATATGGATTGCGAAATAATGCTCATTAGTGAAGTATTTAGTCGCAAATCCCTATGGGACATAACTCATGCACATCACCACAACCGAGGTGTTTTAGATAAACTTTGGGTCGAGATTTTCAAAATTATTTTTGTACACATGATGGAATTTACCAAGTGTTTTCCTGCTTAGGTTTACCCACACTGCACGTTTATTTTGCAAAATCCTAAATTTAAATTGTGAATTTTCCATAAAAATAATATAAATTGACATTTTTATATGCGACTGAATTTAAGATGCCAACGCCCCGACGGGACTATGCGAACTAATATCACCGAAAATATACAATAATATACTACGAATATTTTCTGTGCTAATATATGGGCCACGATACACTTACCCACGGTATGTCACTAACGAATCCGAAAACAAGGCAACTCTGCGTATCTACGTCAGTTGCGAATCACGATTTCTAAATAATGCAGCTCTTGCGGTTGTGTTTTACGATTTTTTATAGTTTACAGTTTAATGTGTCAAGAAAAAAAGTGTAAACAACTGACTGATCGTCAGTTTAGCTCGACAGTTGCTTTGAAATAGGCCAAAAATGCCGGCATGTGCAGTCAGCGTATGTGCAGTCAGCCTATCAAATTAAATGTGTTTTTATCAACAGAATATTCATTCATTTATCTAGTAATAAATTCTACATATTTTTAACAACATTTATTTAAAAGAAATAAGCAAAAACCCATAAAATAGTATCTATTGCTGTGTAAAACATATGGAGCAATTCGCAACTGACGTCACAAGATGCGCAATGACATACCGTGGGTAAGTGTATCGTGATTATATGGGCCATCGTCACCATGTGAACGGTGCTAGTCACCGGGTCTACACTGCGTTGTTGTTTGTTGTTCATTGTTGGCATGGCCCATAGACTAGTTTAGCATTGAGCCTATAGGGGGCGTATTTCTTATATTCAATGGCGTATAGCTGTTTCTATGAAGTTCGACTTTTCAATGTTTCCACTTTTCCACTTTACTGCCAACCTCTCTGCGCAATACGCCTTTCAAAGCTGTCACAATCCGCTGACTGTGTGGACGCTATCCGCACTACTCTCCGCTCTCCGCCCTGCTCTCCGGTTCGCCGTCCGCGTTATTATGTGTGGCCGTGCAATTACTCATTACAGTTTTTGAAGGATTTATGACATGTATACAGGTTGGCTTATATAAGTGGCTCACTCAAAATATCTCCCCTATTTTTTGACATAAAAAATCGGTTGCAGGTGCGAACGATAGCCTTTCCGAGCGGCCCTCTTTTCTCCATATCCACCTTCGAAAACTATGGCCAAAAATCTAAAAAATCCAAAATGTTTAAACCGCTGTAACTTTTTAATTTTTTGATATAGGTACCGAAAAAAGTCTCCCATAGAAGAGCACCCGCCACGGATTTTTTCTGTCAAAAAACAGTCGAGATATTTCGCTGAGATATTTTGTATATTTTAGTAATTATTGAAGAATGATTATAATACTCACCAAGAGAAAACTCGCTGATATGGCAACGTTTAAAATAAGAACATTTGATTGGTTATAAAATACAGGTTTAAAATTCTGAGTAAAATTTTTACACACTCCAAAAACGCACCATAGAGATAATATCAATCATTTTTTTTATTTGTTGGTTGTATTGTTTTGTTAGATTCATGGAACCAATTTGAAAATATAGACGACCTAATGAAGTTAAAAAAACGGAATAAATGCAAGGGGGAGTACGTTTCCTCATCTTTAGACTCCCAAGACCATTTCCGTTGATATTTTCTATTTAATAAGTATCTATAGGCAAAGACATGTAATAATTTAGACAATTCTCCGATGTAATTTTCTAAATTGAGGGTATAGCTATTTATATATCTACAATGCTTTAGGGCAAGGTTGGGCATCAATGAAATCAAATTCGGTTTAAATTTGAAACTAATAAATCTGTCAGTTCTTTTCTTTTTGCCCGGCCTTCGTCGATTTACAGAACGCAATTTTACGTGATCCAACATATTTTATGGTATATTATGCCATGAACTTTTAAAATATATTACTTTGTTTTTGTACATTCGTGCGTAAAATGATAAAAGTTAATAATTAATAGTTTCTAAAATAAATATCAGGACAGTGCGTTAAGTAATACAAGGTGTTAACCAGGCTAAAATGTTGGGACTTTCCTTATGTTCTTTTTCAAACAAAAGACATTTTTCACCATACTGAAACTGTTTAAATTCATGTCTCGAGTCATGTTTCCTCTTTCCCAGGTTAGCAGCTGCAAGAACACAACAGCATCAGCAGCAGCAACAGAAGGCGATGCCGTCCAGTATTCAGTACGCACTGCAGAAATTCGAGCGCAGTTCAGCACAGACCAACGGGATTGGTCCAACCCCCCCGACTGTGGTGAAGAAGGCGCCTGCGCAGAACAGTTATGTGCAAGTGAGTCGATTTTTATAAGGAAAATTTGCGTATATAACCTTATACCATTCCCTTGCTATATATTTCCCTATATAGGATGTAACATAAAATGATGGCCAATATTGATACAGCGTGTTCTAGAGTTAAAAACAATTAATTAAACTTTTTCATGATATTTTTTCCCTGTTGGCAACTATTACTGTTTTAATAAGATTGGTAGACTATCTTTTAAAATTGCATGGGTAGGTAAGTGGAAGTGGTGTTGTGTTACCATACAATCAGTGACTATATTCTATACAGGGTGGTTCACTTTTATGTGGTAGGACTTTAACATTAGATAGAAAAAGATAATCTAAAATGAAAATTTTATATCAACATATATCCGGGAAACCTTACTTTCCGAGATACAGGGCGTTTAAGTGTTGGAAAAAATATGAAGTATTTTTTACACTGTCCGAACCAGTGGAGATATTTAAACCAAATTTGATGTGTAGTACCACCTTTTTGACTACGATATTTAGTGATAATATGAAGGTCCTGAAATAACCAGTGGTGGAGTTATGGGTTTTCACTACCACTAAATTTAAAAAGTAATTAGTACGGACCTGTCTCACATCAACGTAAATTTTTTTTTCGTAAAGTACTTTCAATTCTCTACAAAAAGTGTATCTTGACATTTTTTTGTATCTGCCACGGTTGTGTAGTAAATAAATTATTTCGTTTCCATCTCAGCCATTTTTGCCTAAAAATGTGTTTTCTAAGATTATTGATAAATATCGCAAATAACAGAAATTAATTATGGAACACTTATCGGATTCAGCTATTTTATTTTTAATTTTATGGAAACAATTTTAAAAATAAACTGGCACTTGGTTTGAGGTACGTTACTTTATTATCATTTTAACATTTTATCAAATCTAGTATTATTTCTTAATAATTTTTATAATTCTAAATTTGTACAACATTCAACAATTGTTCAAAATGTGATCCATTCTGTTGCACACATAATTCACTTCGACGCCTAATGGATTGAACAGCATCGATTAAATTGCCATTTCTCAATTCATCGCACGCATTTCTGATACGATCAATAAGTTGTTCCCTTGTTTCTACAGGAGTCGCATAGACTTGTTCTTTTAAAAATCCCCATACGAAGAAGTCCAGAGGTGTTATGTCCGGAGAACGTGGTGGCCAAGCGACCGGTCCCCCTCGTCCGATCCACCTATTTGGAAAGTTATTATTTAACCAGTTCCTCACATTTCGGTGAAAATGTGCAGGACAGCCGTCAAGTTGGAACCAAGCCAACAATCTTAAGTTTAAAGGAATGTCTTCCCACATATTATTATGCTCAGCTACTAAAAACTCCAAAAAATTGTCACCATTCACTCGCTGTGGCAAAAAAAAGGGTCCAAACAGATGATGGTTGTACAGTCCAATCCAAACATTGACACTAAATTCGACCTGAAAATTTCTTGGCCGGAAATATGTATATGTATATGCTGATTATGAAAGTTTACTACTCCACGACGAGTAAAACACGACTCGTCCGTCCATAAAATGTTATTTAAAAATGGTCTATTTCCTTCAATTGACTCCAAAATCCATCGGCAAAACACTAATCTTCTTTCTGCATCGCCGGGCCTTAAACCTTGTACGGGTTGTAGATGATACGCATGCCTGTGATCTCTTTTTAAAGCTCGCAAAATTGCAGACTTTGAAACACGTAGGGCCACTGACACTCTTCTGCTACTTGTTGTAGGATTCCTATCGAATTCACGAAGAATCTCATTGTTGCGTCTGACTTGTTGGATATTGTTTTCATTTCCTCGTTCGACGATTGTAGTTCTCAGACCGCGAGTTCTGAATTGCCGGTGCATGTTAACAAACACCGAGGGACGCGGATGGCGCCTATTTGGAAATCGCCTCCGGTATTCTCTGGCTGCTTCCGCAGAGTTCCCATTTGCAACTCCATAGCAGAAATGGATGTCAGCCTGCTCTTCATTTGTAAATTGGAACAGCATTTTAATTATTAACAAAGACAAACTGCGGCGCTGCTACGTTCATCTACTGGATGACAGATTATTGTATTATTAACTGTCAATAAGATTTTCTTTTCCATGGCACACTTATCTTCACCAGTACGGCGATGCAGAAAGGACATTAGTATTTTGCCGATGGATTTTGTAGTCAAAGGAAATAAGACAATTTTTAACATTTTATGGGCGGAAGAATCATGTTTTACTCGTCGTGGTATAATTAAGAATTCTACAAATTTAGAATCATAAAAATTATTAAGAAATAATACAGATTTGATAAAAATGTTAAAATGATAATAAAGTAATGTACCTCAAACCAAGTGCCAGTTTATTTTTAAAATTGTTTCCATAAAATTAAAAATAAAATAGCTGAATCCGATAAGTGTTCCATAATTAATTTCTGTTATTTGCGATATTTATCAATAATCTTAGAAAACACATTTTTAGGCAAAAAAGGCTGAGATGGAAACGAAATAATTTATTTACTACACAACCGTGGCAGATACAAAAAAATGTCAAGATACACTTTTTGTAGAGAATTGAAAGAACTTTACGAAAAAAAAATTTACGTTGATGTGAGACAGGTCCGTACTAATTACTTTTTAAATTTAGTGGTAGTGAAAACCCATAACTCGACCACTGGTTATTTCAGGACCTTCATATTATCACTAAATATCGTAGTCAAAAAGGTGGTACTACACATCAAATTTGGTTTAAATATCTCCACTGGTTCGGACAGTGTAAAAAATACTTCATATTTTTTCCAACAATTAAACGCCCTGTATCTCGGAAACTAAGCTTTCCCCGATATATGTTGATATAAAATTTTCATTTTAGATTATCTTTTTCTATCTAATGTTAAAGTCCTACCACATAAAAGTGAACCACCCTGTATACAATGCAATTAATTAGAATAAATTATTATTCATATTATGCGTCTTTGGAAACTCAATATGTATTTGTATACAAATTACACAAGGTATACAAGAGTTATAAAAAGCAGGTGTTTTCGCGGCATTCCTATGGAGCTTCTCAGAAAATTATTTGTGAAATTTTGTGCATCCAAACCACCATAAACAATGATATAACGTATTTGCGGTTCTAGTATTTACCCGTAAGCATAGACTTGCTAATTAATAGTTTATTTTGATTCTGGTTAACTCCAGCTATAATTATCGCTTGGAATGAACAATAATCAGATCGAGGGTGACCTACTACTGACCTCACAGAAAGAATGATATTTCTTGTGATCACAGTGGAAGTCAGAAAACAATAATTTAAATTGAATTTTTGGAAATTATCTTTGTCTTTAAATATAGGGAAATGCAGTGCAGCAGAATTTATTGAAAGAAAATATAGGTACTTAGGTATCTAGGTACCTATTCTAGTGATTTTTTATATAGATGGCAAATGTCCGAGCATTTATGATTTTGAGCAGGACACTTTCAAAAATGTCCGCCGAGGCCTCGAGCATTTATGGACATTTTTGAAAATGGTGCCATTCGATTGCTTGTGAAAAGACCTTTAAAACAAGACACCGTATCTATGACTTCTGATTAAAAAGTATAAAGTAAAACAAAAATAAAAAAAATTAAAATATGTAAATTAAAAAAAGTTTCTAGTTACAGACTGAAGATTTAGAAGACCCAACGCGTAGGTACATGTAGGATGTAGGGTAGTTAGAAATACTTTTTACATTTTTGTTATTAAATCTAAATAAGTCACTTCTTTATCTGTACTGGAGCCTTTGAACATTTAATAATGTTTTCTCATTCTGCCTGCAGGGGCAAAATATTCAGCTTTACAAAATTCACAAATAGCATATTTTAATTTTTGGTCACTTTTCTTGAAGTAATTCCAGACTATTGAATTTTGTTTGACCATTTTGCAAAGTAGGTACACAGTTCGCAATATTCTAGGTTAGAATTAGATGCGGTTTTGTAGTTTTATAGGTTAGAAATGGAGGGAATTTTTTTTATAAATGACCATAAATGCTCATAAATGACCATAAATGTCACAAGTGACCAGAAATTCTCATGAATGCTCCAAAACTGCCGGACAGTGACCAAAAATGGAAAGTCACTTTTAAAAATGTCCTGCATAAATGCTCAAAATGCTTTTGCTCACAAATGCTCCAGCCATCTATAATTTTTTACTAATAAATTTGGTTCTGAAATTGGAAGATTTTTTCTAAAAATATCGGTTATGTCCTAGGCTACGTAACGATGCCTTTATTCCCATGGTTCGTTGTATTTTTCTCTCAAGCGGTACGACAAAATTACAGTCTAGGACATGATGATGTACAACCATAAACAATGGTAATTGAAGGCTCTAAATTATCATGTTGGTTGTGGCATTATTGCTCAGAGGATTACGCAATCTAATTCCTTAGAACGAAGGTTGAGGACAAAAATCACTTCGTAGCTGGATAATAAGCCGGCGGGACTATTAAAGTGGAGGTATTATAGTTATTTACCCATTGTTCGTGAGCAATAAAATGTGAGAAAGTTTTTTTAAGTAGTATCGTTATGATTTGATTGCCTGTCCAAAATTGATTTAGATGCGCCTACGCATAATCAAATACTCGCACCTAGTATTTTGGATTTTTAGCAATTTTGGTGAAAAAATATCCATCGTTATTTTTCTTTGTAGTGTCAAAGTGTGAAAGTGGAAAAGTGAATAATTCAAATTCGTGGTATGATCTAGGGTGCTATGGAATCAAAAACAAATGACGTTCAGAGCATCAACGGATACAGGGTGTTCCGCATAAGAACAGACACAGAGCAGAAGCATACAGGGGAGTCCAAAATAAGATGATTTAACCCAACTTACCTCTATACACCCCTGAGAATTTATAGGCCTTGATAGTGGGCTTTGAAATTTCGAAAAATATCAATAGTAGTTAAGCAAAGCGGGCATCAGGACAGTGACGTCACGGCCTCGGCCGCTACGTGGCAGATGTTTATTTCCGACAGGTGAGGACTTGCATTTTGACCTGGCGTGACCCCCGGGAGGTTATTAACCTTTTCCGACAGGTGCAGACTTGCATTTTGACCTGACGTAACCCCGGACGGGACTTGACCTCGATAGGTTATTAAGAATTGTTATGACATGTTCAGCTCCCCCTCTACCACTAGGTTAGGATATAAGGTGGTCCGTTCTAGCTGGAGAACTCAGTTTAGTTTGAAAGCAGACAACATGGATCTACAAGCAATCAACAAGTTGACGTGCCTCAATCGGAAATCCAGCATCAAGTTGGCGGAATTACCACAAGATTTGCCATTGAAAATATATTCAGGCAAGCTGGTGAAGACAAAATTCGGGGAATGCGTCTTACTGGAATTGGAGGAGAATGTTGTATTCCTACCGCAGAGAGTCACGGTAGCATTCAAGCCACACTTGGAGGATTTCTCATCTGAAAGATATTCCCTCGTGTTTAAGGGACAACTCAACACTGGAAAACTTCACCCGGCAAATCAGTTTGAGATTGTAGAAAATAAAAATATTTAAACGAAAAAAATTTTTTTAATTATCCAACCTAAACCAACTAATATGATAAATATTAATAATAGGAACTACAGAAAAATATAAATACATGATATTTAGAGAGAATCGACTTCAGTCTAATGTTATCATTCACTGGAGAAGGGTTATTTAACTCGTTAATAAATAAATTACCAATTGAGTTCCACATTCCCGGATATCAATATTGTGGACCTGGTACTAGACTAGAAAAAAGATTAGCAAGGGGTGACAGTGGAATTAATAGATTAGATACTTTATGTAAAAAACACGATATATTCTACTCAAAAACCGGGTTGCTGGAAGATCGACATAAAGCTGACTTGGAATTGGAAAATCAAGCTTGGGAAAGAGTTAAAAGCAAAAACGCAAAATTAAGTGAAAAAGCTGCTGCTTGGTTTGTAACAACGGCAATGAAAGCTAAACGGAAGTTAGGTATGGGTCTAAAAAAGCGTCCCAATTCATCCAGGCGAGATATAGTACGAAAAGTTGAAAAATCGTTGAAAAAATCATTTAACAACAATCAGCTGAATAACGTTAACAATATTAAAAATACAACATTAGCTGCCATCAAAGCTGCACGACTAGCTGTTAAAAGAGTGGGAGGAAAAAGAAAGGTGCGAATACCAAGAATTATCCCATTTCAGCACAAAACCGGTGGGTTTCTACCGTTGATTCCAATCCTAGCTGCATTGGGAGCTCTTGGATCGGTAGCTGGAGGTGCTAGTGCTGTTGCTAAAACTATAATCGATGCCAAAAATGCTCAAAAAAAGATGGTTGAAGAAAAACGACATAATCGAGCAATAGAAGCTATTGGAAAAAAAGGATCAGGTCTTTATATGCGAAAAAATAATCGTGGTGGATTTGGTTTGTTTTTTTTCAAAAAAAAAACTTAGTTCAAAAACTTCCTCTAAAGCTTCCTAATAGACCATTAACTGATGTTGACCTAAATAAATTTGCTAGAAAAATAAAAGTGCCACATTTTAAAGGTATATTTATGAGAGACACGCTTCCAAAAACAAAACCAAATGCAAATGAGTCTGCAATTATAAATTTAGATATTCAAAGCAATAAGGGAACACACTGGGTAGCATATATAAAAAAGAATAATTTTGTACAGTATTTTGATAGTTTTGGTAACTTAAAACCACCTATAGAACTTATTCGTTACTTAGGTAAGGGGGTTAAGATTTTATACAACAACGAGTCCTATCAAAAATTTAATGAAATAAATTGTGGTCACCTGTGCCTCGCATTTCTCTATAAAAAGCAGAGGTAAGCTTAGAGTCAACTCAGTCATGTCACTGATATTCACCCTACATGGTTTCACTTCAACGCTAAGTATTGACTTTAATAATACAATATATTTAGATTCTGATGTTCAGTATGGTCTAGCATTGTTAGGATTTCATTCATACAATACTATTCCGAATATTGAGGCGCCTAATAACAAATTTTATGTTGTCAATGAAAACAATGAACGAAAAATTATAGAAATTCCTACTGGGTCATATGAAATTAGTGCTATAGAAAGACAAATATTGAAATCTTTGAAAAAGTTAGATAACAATCCAAATATATTTTCATTGAAAGCTAACAATAGTACGCTTCAGTGTGAAATTTATAGTGATCAATACAGCATTGATTTTCAGCAGGATTCAATAGGAAAATTGTTAGGTTTCTCTAACCGCTTACTACAATTAAAGAAACTTCACATATCAGATTTACCTGTAAGCATTGTTAAAGTTAGAACGATTCATATAGATAGTAATATAACGGCTGGAGCATACTATAATAATAAACCATCGCATACTATTTACGAATTTGCTGTGGGGACCGACCCCGGTTACGCGATAGACGAAACTCCAAGAAATTTGCTATACGTACCCGTTACCAAGCGTGAAATTAATAATTTATCATTATCAATTTTTGATCAAAATTCCCAGTTGGTAAATTTCAGAGGTGAAGAAATAATTGTAAGATTAGAATTAAAAAAGTTGTTATAAAATGGGTCTAGTTTTTGATGACGCTAGATATCAACCGTATAAAAGGAGATCACAATATTCTCAAAAATCACTCCCTCAAAGGTCTCATAAGTGTGAACCTCGTGAGAAGAATCTTATACCTACACCTGAAAATCTAAAGTTTTTAAAATCTCTTGGGTACGATGTCGTTAACACCTCAAGTGTTCGACGTGTATCGCTCACCAAAATTCGATGAATCAATTCAACGATTGGAGACACGTACCTATTACCCATTTGTTAAGTCTTTTATGAATAACGATATAGTGGAAATAACTATCAATCAAGGTGATGCCTGGCTATTAATGTACGATGCCGCGATATTTATTAAAGGAAAAATAGAGAAAACAGGCGGAGCAGGTACTTTCAGCCTTGTCAATAATGGTGCTGCTTTTTTCTTTGAATCTATATCTTATGAACTGAATGGTAAAGAAATGGATGCTGTTAGAGATCCTGGTATCATGAGTTCAATTAGAGCATATTTGTGTTACACTCCTAATGATCATAAACATATGATGACTTCGAGTTGGACCTATCCAGAAAAATTTTCTGTTTTGAATAAGGATGGTTCGTTCAGCTTAAGAATCCCTCTTAAGCACTTATTTGGTATTTTTAATGACTATCAATATGCTATTTGCGGTAAGCAAACCATAAGACTCATAAGATCCCGAAATGATGCCAACTGTTTGCTATTAAAAGAAACTCCAGGAATAATCCCAGAATTAACTGCAGAACTAACCATTAGCAGTATCGAGCTGAAGGTAAAGCATATTCAACCCAATGACATGATTAGACTGGATCTGTTGAAAGCAATCAAAAGCAATAAACCTATTTTAATTCCGTTTCGTAAATGGGAATTACACGAATTACCAAATCTCACCGAAAATGCCACTAGAGAAATATGGTCGGTGAAAACATCTACAGCAGTCGAGAGTCCGAGATTTGTTATAGTTGGATTTCAGACAGATCGTAAAGAGAACTCAAAAGAAGATCCTACACAGTTCGCTCATATAGATATCTCGGACGTTAGGTTAATCTTAAACGGTGATTATTATCCATTTGAACGGTTAAGGCAAGATTTCAATAAGGATTATGTAGAATCATACAATAATTATACTGATTTTCATCCAAGTTTTATGAATACTCGAGATTCCTATTCTCAGTTACAAAGACTTTAAAGAACATGCAACGCTTTTTGTTATCGATTGTTCCAAAAGAAACGAGTCCGTAAAAACAGCACGGTTGACGTAAAGTTAGATATCGAGAGCACCAAAGGATTTCCAGCTAAAACTAGAGTTTATTGTATTATTATTCATGATTGTATACTAGAATATTTACCGTTGAGCGAAACTGTTAGAAATATAATGATTTAAATAACAAACCCCCTCTCCTTTGCTTAACTATCAATTGGATATAAAAACGTATCGGTTAGTGAAGAAAACCATTCTCTGTAAAAGTATAGATAAAACGTAACCATGAAAATTGCAGTTATTGACATTCAAGGCTTCATGGTAAAAAATGAATTCCATCCTAAAGAGCTGACAATTAAAATTAACGAAAAAATATTACACGTATTATTAAAACCGTTCAGAGATTTTAATTCACTTAGTAAATTCGATAAAAGACATGTTAGAAATCTTGAAAAAAATCGTTTAGGAATTAAATATTCCAGTGGATATGTGGACTATAGTGAATTACCCAAAATAGTAGAAAATATTTTGTTCAACGTCAATTCAGTCTACGTTAAAGGTGATCAAAAGGCAAGATTTTTACGTAATGTTATCGACAAGAAAATAGTTGATGTTGGAGATCTTCAGAACAATTGGATTCAAGTACCAAAGTTTGAGAAGGAGATACCATCATGCTTGTGTCACACAGAACATAAGAAATGGTTATCCAGTTTAAGTAATTGTGAAAAACTATATAGTTGGCTACAAACATTTTTACCATAATATATTATGTTAGTTTAATCTGTAATTTAGTACAAAAATAATTAAATTTTTAATAATACTTAGTTGTTTATTTTAATTACCCCCTCCAAATACATATAGGTATAAATTACAAAATCTTAACAAATATCCTACAGTTTTATTCAAGATGTTGTTAAAAGCAGAATACATTTTTTTGCATGCTATAATTAACAACGTGTTCTATATTTATAAACCAACCTATGTAGACGAATTTGCAATTTGTGTGGATAAACATCCTATAAAATGGATTCCTTTTATACCTGTACCTGATACTAAGGATATTGTAATGGTAAATCTACCTAGAAGTTTTGCATACTACAAAATTAGAATGACATTTAAAAATCGAACAATTGCTGATACGGAATGGTTAATCCATTGCTCAAAAATCTATAACAAAAGTAATCTAACATCTAATAATACACAAGGAACTCAGCAAGGATCTCAACGGTGTATGGGAGAAGTGAACCTACTGTACATGATCTACTTTATAACAACATGTTCATCGTTATTAGTCGTGAAATTGCTTATTAAACTTATTCAGAGAGTACTTAGTGAACGAAAATGGTATACAACAATATTAAGAAAAAACTAAAATCAAAATCTGTCATTGTATCGTACGTATTAAATAAAAAGTTAAAAATATATCAAGTATTTCATTTACACCCTATCTATAATTTCTATAATCTGTTGCAGAGCAACATTTTTATCTTACTCAAGTTAGAAGAGCAAAGTATGATGATATTTATTGACGGTGGTTTTAGAGTATTAAACGCTAAAAAGTAGTATACTTACCTGTAAAGTTATCTTTCATGATTGTTTTAACACTATCTTTATACTTAGCACTTCTCAACATTTTTATGTTGCAACTTTTTGTAGTAGGTAAATTGAGAGAAAAATAAAAATTAATAACATAAATTTGATGATACATGTATATTAAAATAAAAATTAAAACAAGAGTTAACATAAAAGTAAGACTAAAAATAGGAATACAGATTAAAATAAAAATAAAATACAAATATAAACTAACTATATACAAATGTTAAGAAGTCATGTTAAGTCAAGTTACGTTAGTCAAGTTACGTTAAGTCAAGTCAAAGCCTATTCTAAAGCAAAAAGAGGTAATGTGCAGTTGACCCGAGAACTAAGTTATTTTGTTCTTATCCTCTGCAAAAGTTTAGTAGTTAATAATTCATCTCTTTGAATTTTTTCTTGTCGTTTTAATAACATTTTTTTCCGTTTCTCTAACCTGTTGTTTCTCTATTTGAATTAGTTCCCGGGTCAACTGTACATTATCTCTTTTAGACTTAGAATTTGCTCTCCTCAAGAAGTTTGTCGTATTCATCAGATATTGGCTTACACTAACATCCTCTTTCATAACATCCACCTCAAACTCATCTCCACTATCATCCATTGGGTCAATAGTCTGACTCACCGACAGTAAACTGAGGTCATCGTCAGAGTCGTCATTGTCATTGTCATGTGTTTGGTTGTAGCAACTCGCCAACAGCTTGCCCTTTCCCTTGCCCTTTCCGTATCCCGAAGGACCAGGTTGTAGCTCCGCGACGACGGTAGTGGCAGCAGGGATACGTCGCAGACTAAGGGATGGTCGTGTCCTGGGCGGCTTCGCGGGAGCGGCGAACGGTGACGCTGCTTCTGAGGCTGCAAAGCTTCTAGCGGACCTAGAAGACTCCGGCAACAACAGAGATGGGCTTCCAGCAATACTCCTGGTGAGCTTAGACGGTCCCGGTAGCAATAGGGCTGGGCTTTTGGTGGAGCACCTAGCGGAGCTGGAGGGACCCGGCGATGTGACGTCAACGGAACTGACCGGGCTGTATGCTTGATCCGGACGCCACTGCGAGGCTTCCTGATCATTCATAATCTCCCCCAAATTCATTCCAGGCGGCTGTAAAATAAAATTATATTTCATATAACTGAAAAACTTCTACTTACGAAGCTTATATCATTCGAATAAATTCAATATTAAAAATACACTTTTTAGAAGCTCCTACTTCCTAAACTACTCTCATAAAACAAAAAAATTAAAAAAATACTTACAATCACTAATTGATCCAGGATGTTAATTTTGTTGTTTCCAAAATCCATTGTGGTCACAGAGTACAAAAGCACAAAAATAAACGAAAACACAATCACGCAAGCTCTGAGACACGAAGGTACAAGTCGTATAGGAGGTGATGTTCAGTGAACACTGAAGAAATAAACAAATAGTGAATTATTATATTGAAACAAACTGCAGTGTCCACAATTTGTATAGGTAGGGGATTCCTTCCTATACAGCTTACTCTCAGAGTTCATCAACACAGGCGTAGAGTTACTTCCTGCAGTATCCACAATTTGTATAGGTATACCATTGCATCCTGTGCTATATGATAACTGCTTACTCGCAGAGTTCATTAACACAGGCATAGGGTTACTTCCTGAGAACTGATGAGTCTACAAAAGAGAATGCAATCTTGCATTCACACGAACAATAGAACCATGAAGTATGATACCGGAAACATGTAATCTGACACCGGTGTATCAAATTACATTCGATTGAAACCCGACACCGGAAACGTGTAATCTGACACCGGTGTATCAAATTACATTCGATTGAAACCCGACACCGGAAACATGTAATCTGACACCGGTGTATCAAATTACATTCGATTGAAACCCGACACCGGAAACATGTAATCTGACACCGGTGTATCAAATTACATTCGATTGAAACCCGACACCGGAAACGTGTAATCTGACACCGGTGTATCAAATTACATTCGATTGAAACCCGACACCGGAAACATGTAATCTGACACCGGTGTATCAAATTACATTCGATTGAAACCCGACACCGGAAACATGTAATCTGACACCGGTGTATCAAATTACATTCGATTGAAACCCGACACCGGAAACGTGTAATCTGACACCGGTGTATCAAATTACATTCGATTGAAACCCGACACCGGAAACGTGTAATCTGACACCGGGGTATCAAATTACAAGCCCAAAATTTTCGCCTGCGGCGGGCTCGGCGCTTCGCGCCGGCGGCGCTCCGCGCCGAATCGAGTTAACGGCAGCTCAGCGCCGGTTAGCGGCGCTTCGCGCCGTGATAAGCGGCGCTTCGCGCCGCGTTGAGCGGCGCTCCGCGCCGGTTACCGGTGCACCACGCCGAGATTACAAGTACCGGAAATTTTATCAATAATTTTTCGAAAGCTTTAATTTCCCCTGGGTTGATCACGAGTACAAATTGGTCTTTTATTTTCGCCCTCGAGCTTCACCCTCGAGCTTCGCCCTCGAGCTTCGCTCTGGGGGTTTTATCAAAAATAAAAGACCAATTTGTACTCGTGATCTTTCCAGGCAAAATCGCAGGAATTTTATTGAAATAAACGATTAAGTATTATCGAAAATTTATTTTTATATTACATTACAGATTAAAATAACACACATATATATTATATTTACGGTAGAAATGCTCGCACCCTATTGGTTACAATTTGTCTACACAACGGACATGTTTCTATCGATGGTGAACACTTCATACAAAATACTAGATGTCCACAACATCAGGATTTCTATATTATTTTCGTAACAGATTTTACATAACATGTTACTCATATACTCAGTTTCTGGAGTAGGTTTGGTGATATATACATTTTCTGGAGCAGGCTTAGAGAAAAAACTTTCATCTTCTGTAACGGCATTAGGACGAATTTCGATACCGTAAACTTCACTATCTCCACGATTTGTGATAAATGGACAATTCGGACTCCAACTTCTGTGGTCTTGCATAGGGTCATCATCAACCTTCCATTGGTAACCCTCGATGAAGCAATAGGGACATTGTACTGTATCATCGGAGCTCGTATAAAAAAAGCCTGCCTCCGCCAGGTTTCTCGTTGCCTTAAACACATGCTCTTGCGGCCAATTTTCGAACGATTTTAGTCTATTATCAAATTTTTTATATTCCGAAATTAATTCCATTTCTGTACGTAAGAAACCAACTGCTAGATTTTTATGTCTATTATATCAATTTATATCAAAATCGAAGAGTGGGGACTTAAAATGACTTGAAATAACCTTGACCGTATTTTGAAAACGGATTAATATTCTATAGAAATTCCATAAAGTTGACGATGCTCTAAATCTGTTAATCAAGCAGAATATATTTTACGTTGTAAGGGGGAATTGACTATAAAAAGGTGTGAATTTAGATGGATATCATTCAGTTAACCAATAAAATGAATTCAGCACTACAGAAGGCGATTGATGAAGAGACGAAGTCATGGAAGCAGGACGAGGAAAATAATAAAGCAGCAATAGAAATGGAGAAGAAGAAAGTAAAGCAGGGTTACTGGGACGCATGGGGGAACGACGATGAACCAACAAACATGAGTTCAGTACTACAGAGAGCGATAATGGAAGAGACGTGGTTATGGAAGCAAGACGAGGATAATAATAAAAAAATAATAGAAATGGAGAAGGAAAAGGAAGAGCAGGATTACTGGAATGCGTGGGGAAAAGATGGTGAAACAATGTATCGACCACAACTCGATGAAAAAAATATAATAAGGTTTCCTGCAAAAAGAAGTAAGAGTGAAAAAAGGGCCTTTCGTGATCGTGAACGTGTTCGAATGGCAAAGTTCGTTGATAGTAAATATCATAACGATAAAAATATTGTTTTTTTTAATTAATAAATGATCTATGCAAAATTAATTCTAACATTTTTATTTTACTCCCTTTTACCCATTTACAAATAAAATAACCAAGTTTAAATAAAGTTGTAAAAATAATGTGAAGAATGTAACAGCTCACTAGTTGTAAAACACATAAAAGATAATATTACCTACCGATATATTATTAATATATGTTTATTCACCATCATACTAACAAAAAACATATAATAAAACAAAAGTATTCAGAACAAATAAACAGGATAAGCATAAAAATTTATTTGATTCACTCGTTACCCAAAATAATAATTATAATAATCATGATATTCTCAAATTTGAATTAATCATAGTTAGCAATAATTACTAACAATAGGTGAGACAGTCAAATATTTTTAATTGAAATTTAGTATGCACAAATAAGGTTTCAAAAGTTTTATAATCAATTATATCATTAATCATTTACTAATTATGTTTATCGCATTAAAATTCTCATTTCAAATTCATTGTATATTTTTTAGATGATAAGGTAAATTAAAATAGGTACTTTCATTTATTTTTTTATTATAATTTTTATTATAATTTTTGCATTAACAATAATCCTTAATCTAATTTAATATTATCAACTTTCTTATTTAATTCATATAATATAATTTCAAATTTTAATTCTTGTAAAGATTTTCTATACATTTCTAATTTTCTTCTATAGTAGAGTCTATTCGACCTCCTTTTGGATTCCGTTAGAGTCATTCGTAAGACGAAAATTCTATGTTGGTTGTTCTACCTGGTGCTGGTCCAAGACTTGCCAAAAAAAATGTTTCTCCACTTTCGATCTTCTTGTTTATTTCTGCGATACGTTGGGGGGTAAATTCTTCAGTAAATCTACGTGGTAACAAAGTACGGAACTCCAAAAATTCTACTAACACTTTCTCTCCAAACCTTGTATGGATTTTACTAAAAGATGATATTCTATACTTTTCTCCAATTTCCATATCTCGCACACTTACGAACTTCTTCACTAATAAATTCTTGTTTAAATAACTTAGGAATGAGTTCATGTTTTTAATAAGTATAGTGTTCAACAATAGTGGAATACTAATAAATTTCAGAAACACCGTCACTGAATTTATAGTACCGCAAATAGGTGGGCGGAAGAACAGTTATACAACATTTAAACTGGTGTAAGGTTTTCATATGCGTTTACATTTCCGAGAGATATACATCACGGTATAGATCAACTTAGAAATGTCTGACGAAGTTTCTGACGTGAGTGACAACATTATCAACGTTTGTGAAAAAGGGTTTAGACTTTTTAGAAGAAATACAAATCAACGAACTATAGAGTATTGGAAAAAGATAATAAACGCAAACATTAAGTTAATTCGTAGGGCATTAAAGAAGAAAATTTACAATCATGGTACCTTAATAAAATTGGAGACAAATTTAGGACATCTAATTAGGTTCAGAACTTATTTGAAAGCATATAGACACGAGGGGGCAGGTAAAGGTAGGATAGAAAATAGAAATGACCGGGTAAAATGGGAGGATACAAAATCGGTGTTTCAAAGTCGCATTCGCTCAGCCATTATAGTAAACTTAAAACACAAAGATATCCTACAATTTTTTAATGATGCTTTTTTCTTATTCAAAAACCGTATCACCAGAATCCTAAAAACTCTTAGAATTATTAAAGTTAACATAGTGTCTTGTGGTGAATTTATTAAAAAAATAGGAGAAGATGAAGTGTTAGAAAATAAATATTTTAATACGAAAAACGAAATAATTGATCAAAGTACAGAGCTTAAAAAATGGTTTCAAAACTGTGTTATAGATAAAATCTTAAACAAACTAGAATCTTTTCAGGAAAGAGATTCCGGTTGGGCATTACATAAAATTTTGAGCTTGGAAATCAATATCAACAAAATTGAAGTAGGAAACGGTGGTAAGTCTTATATTAAGCTTCCGGAAACCATAGCAGCTAAGCGAGCATGCGTAAATGTTAAAAATAATGATGATCTTTGTTTCTTATGGGCTGTAGTTTCCGCTCTATACACCCCTCATGGAAAAAAGGTACCGTTCCGCACTTCTTCATATCCACACCCTTCGACGGTATTAAATTTAAGGGGCTTGAAATTTCCCTTAACTTTAAATCAAATTCCAAAATTTGAAAAATTAAATAATATATCTGTAAATGTGTACATATTAGATCTACTAAAACACGATCAGTCTGCAACGTTTATTACTTCACCTGGGCGAATTACAAAAAGTAAAATGCAAAAACATGTAAATCTCCTTTTAATTCAAGATAAATATTTTCCAAAAATTAATGATCATGAAGCTGTTCCTATCGATGAGTCAATAGTAGACATTCACTACCATTATTGTTGGATTAAAGATTTATCTAGGTTGATTTCAAGGCAAACAAATAAACATAAAGGTAAAATGTTTATATGTGACAGGTGTCTTAATTATTATTCTTCTCAAGAAAAGCTCGACGAACATATAAGCTACTGTCAAGATATAAATAATTGTAAAATATCCTTCCCTAAAGATAAATATATCGAGTTCAAAAATTATGTTCATAGAGAAAAAGTACCCTTTGTTATTTTAGCGGATTTTGAATCCATTCTGAAACCCTACAATGACCCACAAATAATGACTAAAACAGCTAGATATCAAAAACATGAAGCTTTTAGTGCTGGATATTATTTTAAATGTAGTTACGATAACACATTATCTTTTTACAAAAGTTACCGCGGAGCTGATTGTATGACTTGGTTTGCAGATCAGCTAGATGAAATTGCAAATTTAGTTTCATCGAAATTAAAAAACATCGAACCGATGAAAGAAGCTGTCAATCTAAAAGACTCAACACCGACATGTCATATTTGTGAAAGAGAATTTAACCCTAATGATATAATTGTACGTGATCATTGTCATCTAACATCTCATTTCAGAGGTTATGCGCACCAATCATGTAATTTAAATTATAGAAATTCATTTGTAGTACCGATTGTATTTCATAATCTCAGTGGGTACGACAGTCATTTTATTATTAGAGATCTATCTAAAAGACACAACACAACTTTGCTTCCAATTAATAAGGAAAAATACATTAGTTTTACTATTTTTAATAATAACACAAACGTCAAATTTCGATTCATTGACTCGTTTAGATTCTTAGGTTTCTCCCTAGACACCCTAGCCTCGTCTCTCAATAGTGAAGACTTTGTTAATACTCGTAAAGAATTTTGTGGTATATCTCAAGATAGATTTAAACTGCTAACCAAGAAAGGTGTATTTTGCTATGATTACATCGATAACTTAGATAAATTGACTGAAAATTCTTTACCTTCCATAGAACAGTTTTATAATAAATTAAATGATATTGGGATCGATGAAGATGCTTATAGACATGCTCAATTAGTTTGGGACACATTTGAAATACAAAATTTAGGTGAATACTCAGACTTGTACCTAAAGACTGACATTATGTTACTTACAGATATTTTTGAAAATTTCAGAAATACCTGTCTAAAAAATTATGGTTTAGATCCAGCTTGGTACTATACTCTCCCAGGTTTTACCTGGGATTGCATGCTTAAATGTACAGGTTGTAAGTTAGAAACCTTTCAAGATATCGATGTTTTAATGTTTTTCGAAAAGGGTATACGGGGTGGTATAAGTCAGTGCTGCAATCGATTTTCACAAGCGAATAATAAATATATGAATAACTATGATCCTAGTGAACCTTCCAAGTACTTATTATACCTAGATGTTAACAACTTGTACGGTTGGGCGATGTGTGAACACCTTCCTTACGGTGGGTTTCAATGGGTAGATACAACTATTGACGTTACCACTATTCCAGATGATGCTCGTGAGGGATATATTTTAGAGGTTGATTTAGACTACCCTGAATACTTACATGATTTGCATAGAGATTTACCTTTTTGTGCCGAACATGGTGTACCTCCAAATTCAAAATTATCTAAACTTATGACAACCCTATATCCGAAAGAAAAATATGTCATACATTATAGAGCACTTAAACAAGCTCTGCGAAATGGTTTAGTCTTAAATATTGAAAGTTTGAAATTTGAACAGGCTGCATGGTTAGCACCTTATATTAAATTTAATACACAGTTAAGAGCACAGGCAACATTTGATTTTGAAAAAACTATAATTAAACTGATGAATAACGCAGTTTACGGAAAGACTATGGAAAATATTCGAAAGCATAGAATCGTTAAATTAGTTAGGAAATGGAATGGGAGATACGGAGCAAAGAATCTAATTGCTAGCCCAGTTTTTAAAAGCAGATTAATATTTGATGAAGACTTAGTAGCTATTGAACTAAATAAAACTGAAATAGTATTTAATAAGCCTTTGTATATAGGTATGGCAATTCTCGATATTTCTAAAACTTGTGTATACGAATTTCATTATGATTATATGCTTCCAAAATTTTCATCGGAAAGTTGTAAACTACTTTATACAGATACGGATAGTTTGATTTACGAAGTAAAATGTAACGATGTCTATGGTGAGACTATCAAAAGTGATTTACATCGTTTTGATACCAGCGACTACCCAATTGACAATAGATATAATATTCCACTAACAAATAAGAAAGTGCCAGGCTTGATGAAAGATGAACTTAATGGTACTGTTATGACTCATTTCGTTGGTCTCAGATCTAAAATGTATACGTATTTGATTGAGGGGGAGAAAAAATGTGTTAAAAAATCAAAAGGAATTAAACATAGTGTTATTAAAAATCATATAACATTTGATGATTATGTGAATTGTTTATTTAAGAAGAAGGAAAAGACTGCCACCCAATGCTCTATCCGTTCGTTTGCTCACAACGTGTTTCGCATAAAACAAACTAAGATTGCTCTCAGCCCTTTTGACGATAAACGATATTTGGTAAATAATGTTGTCACTCTACCTTGGGGTCATAAAGATATAATGGATGCTGTACCAGTATAGATTTCACATGTACTTATGATATATGTAATGTATTTATTTAGGTAAGAATAAATAAAAGTCATATTAACTTTAATATTGTTTTATTTCTTAAACCCTTCTTCTATACAAATCCGTTAAAACAAATTCTTTATCAAAATAGAGAAGCTCGAATATACAATATGTTTCAATACTAAACGATAAGTTACATACAGACATTACAATATCTACAGGATCCATAACATAATTACATTTTCTTAACTTAACTTAACTTAACTTCTCAACTCATTAACTTGATCTAAAATATTATGATAATGTTCAAGATAGTTACATTTTAGCAATAAGTTGATCTTTAAACTAATACTCTCGTCAATGGTGAGTAGCTCCAATACTTCGTTTTCGGTGAAATAATGACAGTCATCATTCTTACAGAGTATAACCATCTTGAGGTTGTTAAAACCCAGCATTGTTCTCAATTCCAGGTTGGAGCCGAACTTCATTGATGACTGTGCAATATCAGGATTAAAGAGATATTGTTCTGCGAGTTTATTTAATTGTAGTATAAACTCATTCCATTCAAAGCGGTCCATAGAAATCATACCTTGTGTTAGTTCATGTACAATTTTGACTGCTGGTCGGAAGAAGCGTACGGGACTCAACCCACAATGAACCGTAAACAAATTCTCTGGTTTTATCACAAATCGTGTACTTAAGAGCATGTGCTTTTCATTTCGAATAGCCTCTTCATAAAGCTCTAGGATTCGATTAATTTCATTGTTTTCTTCACTTCTTGTGCTGTATCCAGAGTCACTCATCTTCGAATTTTGATTTACACAACCAACAACTCACAGAACGTTTGTGGCACTTATCCATGAGTCGTGTGTTTTATCTAGACCAAGCCAGCGCACCAACACTTTTCCCCCCCTCCTACGTAGTACCCTCTCTACTGAGTAAATATCTGGATCTGCCGTTTTTTGTAATTCCTCTGTATAGAATCCTCCTTTTATAATATTTCCTCTTACATCTTCGAGTACATACGTTACCGGATTAGTTATTTGTATTTTAATAATTTTAAAGACTTCTGTCGTCCAGTTAGGAATATAACCCTTTTCAAAAATATGTTTAGCTTTACTAATTCTCACCATATCACCCACATTAAATTTTGGTTTGTTAAAAATCTTTGAGTGACTATAAACACTTTTAAGTAAATGACTTTCGGTACTCTTATTTACATCCTTAGGCTTCATATGTATAGTACGATGTGTCCTATTATTATATTCGTCGACTATTGAAAGTAACATATCAATCCATTTATATTTACCATTCAAACTAAAATATTTGAACATTTGCTCTTTCAGGGTGCGTATAACCCTCTCCACAATTGCAGCTTTTTTAATACTAAATGAACTATAATGATTTATATTAAATTGTTTCATGAGTTTCTTAAAATGCGTATTGTAAAATTCCTTTCCTAGGTCAGTTTGTAGATTTCGAGGTTGTCGTTTGTGAGATCTTTTCAGAATATTTGTAAAAGCTTTCGTAACCTCTTCCCCAGACTTTGATTTCAGCGGTTCGCACCAAACGTATTTTGAAAAACAATCAATTACTACCAATATGAATTTAAAATTTTTATTAACTGTCGCATACTGATCCATTTGCGCAAGATCAGCTTGCCATAGATCGTCTAATCCTTTGATAATAGTTCGCCGGCGAGAATAATTTTTTCTAGCCGGTGTATGTAGTTCCTTAACCAACTGAATTTTTTCTTTGCTGTGCTGTGTTTTCATTATTATATTTGTAAAATGGTTTTAGATTATCAATTTTATTCGATAGTTCCACTATCTTTTTATCTTTCTCTTCGATACACAATTGTAGTCTATTTACTTCACTATGCAATTCTTCCTTGAAATTTTTGATGAGTGTATTTTCATGTACCGTAGCAGTAGTTATTTTATGTAACTGTCTGTGAATATAATCGAAAATTTTGGTTCTTATTTCATTAACAGTTTGATCAACATATCGCTTGTTTGTTGCGTCACTATTTTCGTTTGGAGTTTGAAGATTACTAATCTTCAAATTCTTTACATCTATATTACCATTCGGAGTAAACTCGAAAATAGTGTTACTTGTATGGATCGATGAAGATAAATGTGATGAATAAATTTTAGAATTAGAATATTGTCCAAACTTATTGACACTCATAGTGGATATGATGATAATTTTGGCTCGCCCTTATATTTATATTAGCGAATAATGTTAGCTTCTGTTAACTCATTGATAATAGCAACAATTTCATTATCGTGAGAGGTGTTTCCAGCTTGTTTAGAGGCTACGAGGAGCCTTAATCTATCTATCAACTCATTTACATCATCCCAATAAACGAATTCTATAGGCTTTTTATTGTAGGTAAGGTTCATGCCGGTACCACATGCCGTCGATTGTGAACGTTTTTTAGGTTTAGGTATTTCAGTTTCTTGTTCACCTCTAACTAGAGGCTTGATAATATCACTATATTTAAATCGATTTGAACCTTTTAATTTACCCGCTGAGTTGAGGTGGACACTAGTTAAAGTTAAAATCTTTTTATAATTTTTTCTGTCTTCAAGGTTGCACTGTGGATCATCATAAAAAATTAAATTGTAAAGTCCTTCTGTGCCCGGAAACCGATACAACCCATCAACGAGTATGTCTCCTGTAGGCTTATCAAAGTCAATAAATTTTCTTCCCAGTATCCATTTTGATTTAGAAGCATCGTAAACAGGTCCGTATACCTTATCAATTTTAGATGACTTGTCCCCATTTTCACGGATATATGGTCTTAGTATTTCCGGATAAGATTCTAGGTATTCGTCTATAACATCCTGAGGGTAGTTCGACATATCATTATCATCATCTTCTTCAAAAACGTTTCCCGGATTGGGTTCATTAGAATTTTCCCAATGACTCTCGGGTAGTGTAAACGATCCCTGTAATTTATTAATGCCCAACTTCAGCGCATCAAGCTTTTTGTTGATTCTATCTTCAATTCCATCTTGTATTAATTTTGTTTGTTTATCTAAATCAATATTATCATCCTCATCTTCTTCTTCTTTAGGTTCTAGTTTGATATCATTTTCATTCTTGGATTTTATCATTTTTTCTAAAGATTTTGTTACTGGCTTAAAAACTTTCTCGAGCGACTCATCTTCTTCAAGTCTCCCTAATTTTAACGCAGTATATTTTTTTCTAATCGAGCGTGTGAGTTCTCTAATTTTCTTCGCGCGTTGCGCATTTGCAATTTGATCTTGCGATGTTAGCGGCATCTTTCCAAATTAACTTATGACACTAACTTACAGCTTTATATACTTATCGAAACCACTTCTATATCGTCCGGTATTCAACCCAAAATCCTTAACGATTACTAATGTTCCGTAAGAATCACTCCAACATCGATGACACAAATCCTTAAATTGTTCATAAGTTAAATCTGGAGTTACATGCTCGTCATATACATGCCTTAAATTGATATCATCTTGCTTAAAAAGCACAATCATGTTGCAGTTATCTCGTATCAACTGTTTAGGTATCTTTGAATAGGTTTGACAAAGATATGTTACATCAATACTTTTGTGACGACCCATTGAATAGAATTCTCGTATTTTATCTTGCTTGTCGCAAGCTACATCGTCAAAAATAAAAACAGAATTTTCCAGAGCTTCCGATGGATCAATAATATCATCGTTAGCTTTGAATGGAAAATATTTAATTTTATCACCAACCTTTTCTAAGACATTTTGTAATAGTTGATATTTTGGTTGGAATAGCGATTTACTGTATACATATATATTCTCAAATTTAAGACCATTTTCACTGAATATAAGACTGAGAAGGGCATTGGTTTTACCACAGTTACTCGGTCCGCAAAAAATTGCTCTAATAGAATTTGGAAGTAGTTCACCATGTTTAGATTTTTGGTGATGTCCTGCATCTGCAATATCCAAATTTTCAATGGGTAAAGTCCTTTGCTGTTGTTGAAATCGCATTTTAATGATGTTTGAAGTCACTGTATACATACGTACCTATTTATACTATCTTTTTATGGTGGGGGTTTAACTTACCGCTCTTTAATAATGAAACTGTGAAGTTCATACTTACGTAAGCAAATATTATACTAACTAGTGGGGGCAAGATTGGAGGGAGCAGCCGCATAGATCTATATATACGGTAGACAAATTTAATACAATAGTAAAGTAATAATGGATTTCATTAAAATTGAAGTAGATGCATACGTTGCTTCTCAAAAAGTGTACAACCGTTCCTGTAGTGGTGAAAAATTAATATATTTGCTTGGTAAACCAGATTTTATAATACCGAATGAAAGCTTCACAGAAGTTGCTGAAGGAGCATGTAGTGTTGCGGAGTGTTGCCTAATGTTGGAAAAGAAGCGAAAAATTGTAATTATATTAAGATCATAATCAACATTTGTGATCAAGAAAATATTGAAGAAATGAATTTTACCACAGTCGAAAAGCTTATGAAGGATCATTGCCTGGAAGATAGCATTGCATATAAAGTACACATTTTTAGCTTAATATCAAATTTTAATCTATACTATTTGGAGGACTCTTATCCAGTGAAAAACATAATAAAAAACTACAAGGGATTGGAAGATTGCTGTGATGCTTTTATATGTCAAGCTGCCTACTTAGCGAAACATAAAAATTTAAAAATATTTGTTGAAGCTTTAACTGCTATGAAATTATCATATAAGTTTCAACCATATAAAAACAAAAATCATTTAAGAATCTTGAATTGGTTGGAAGAAAACGTAAGAAAATATAAGGTAAACCCAAAAGCTCTTTTAGGATGGGATTGTGGACCAGACTCCGGTCACTGGCCATCTACCAAAGTGAAGGATTATAAGAAGACAATTTTGTTCTTATCAACTCTCACAGATAAATAAACATTATTAACGTAAATATATTGTTTTATTTTCAACATTCACTTTTCTGAAGTTTCGTTGACTTTTCGTCAACGTTTCGTTGACGTTCCGTCGACGTTCCGTCGACGTTCGTTAACGTTTCGTTAACGTTTCGTCGACGCTTCGTCGACGTTTCGTCGACGTCCGTCAACGTTTCGTCGACGTTTCGTCGACGTTTCGTCGACGTTTCGTCGACGTCCGTCGACGTTTCGTTGACGTTTCGTTAACGTTTCGTCGACGTCCGTCAACGTTTCGTCGACGTTTCGTTGACGTTTCGTCGACGTTCGTCGACGTTTCGTTGACGTTTCGTTAACGTTTCCTCGACGTTTCGTCGACGTCCGTCAACGTTTCGTCGACGTTCGTCGACGTTTCGTTGACGTTTCGTCGACGTTCGTCGACGTTTCGTTGACGTTTCGTCCAAGCGTCGACGTTTCGTCGACGTTTCATCGACGTTCGTCGACGTTTCGTCCACGTTTCGCCGACGTTTCGTTGACGTTTCGTTGACGCCTTCGTTAACGTTTCATCAACGCTAGTAACAGATTTAGGTTTAATAAATAAAAAAATATTTCCATTTAAATATTTTTATTTTCTACAATCTCAAACTGATTCGTTGGATAATGCTTTCCTGTGTTGAGTTGTCCCTTAAACACGAGGGAATATCTTTCAGATGAGAAATCCTCCAAGTGTGGCTTGAATGCTACCGTGACTCTCTGCGGTAGGAATACAACATTCTCCTCCAATTCCAGTAAGACGCATTCCCCGAATTTTGTCTTCACCAGCTTGCCTGAATATATTTTCAATGGCAAATCTTGCGGTAATTCCGCCAACTTGATGCTGGATTTCCGATTGAGGCACGTCAACTTGTTGATTGCTTGTAGATCCATGTTGTCTGCTTTCAAACTAAACTGAGTTCTCCAGCTAGAACGGACCACCTTATATCCTAACCTAGTGGTAGAGAGGGGGAGCTGAACATGTCATAACAATTCTTAATAACCTATCGAGGTCAAGTCCCGTCCGGGGTTACGTCAGGTCAAAATGCAAGTCTGCACCTGTCGGAAAAGGTTAATAACCTCCCGGGGGTCACGCCAGGTCAAAATGCAAGTCCTCACCTGTCGGAAATAAACATCTGCCACGTAGCGGCCGAGGCCGTGACGTCACTGTCCTGATGCCCGCTTTGCTTAACTACTATCAATATTTCAGTTATTTTTGAACTTGGAAAAACCAAATTTGCTACACGTTGTGGGTGTACCAAGGACATTAATCGACAGAAAACATAGTTGAATTGTACCATTTTAAAGGATTGATACAGAGTGATGCACCCTAAAAATGTGCCGGAACTTTTTTGTCCATTGGCGGACTTACAAAATTGTTACTTTGTATTATGGAGAATTTAATTCTAAAACTTTTTTATACTTCTTATTTTTCGAAAAACTATCGCTTTCGACAAAAACGCGAATAACTGAAAACACGTAGGTATTGCAGATATGATATTTAAAATCTTTCAAAAGTTGACTATGAAATAAAACGTCGAACTTGACTATCAGGAAAAACGTCATTTAATTTTAGTAGTTGTTTTAGTAATTTTCGACGAAGAATAAATATGTATGCCTCAGAGAACACGGTGATCATTTTCAACAATTTCTAAAATAACTCTTCAGTGCAAATTATTGTTATTCCTTTTGTTTAGATTCTTTTTCCATTAAATGGTTGTTATTCAAGTTTGAAGTTTAATTTCATAGCCAACTTTTGAATTTTCAAAGATTTTAAATATCATATCTGCAATGCTTGTTTTCATTTATTCGCGTTTTTGGCGAAAGCGATAAAGTTTTTCGAAAACTAACAATAGGTAAAAAAAGTTTTAGAATTAAATTCTTCATAACACAAAGTAACAATTTTCTAAATCCGCCAACTTAACAAAAAGGTTTCTGTCACATTTATAGGGTGAATCACGCATCACTCTATCCACCCTTTAAAATGGTACAATTGAACTATCTTTTCTGTCGATTAATGCCCTTATTTTGGGCTCCCCTGTATGCTCCTGCTCTGCGTCGGTTCTTATGCGGAACACCCTGTATAATAAAACATTCACAAATCAGTAAAATAATTTCGATCTTCTATTCTAAAGTAAATTTTTCTGACATATTTTGTTTAATTGTATAATTTTTGTAGGAACTATCAAAAATATATAGAATTGTTTTTTCAGCGCATACTTTTTTAATGAGTGCAAGAATAATAAGCATCCTATAGATATGCTCCACGAATTTAAGTTAGTATGAGTTGTATATGAGAGAAGACATGAAAATTTGTATACCTATTAAAAAGTACGTTTACTTAGTTGAAGCAAATACAATTATTTATAGTTTACATTTAAAACAGCCGAATGTGTTATTTTCCAAATATATTTTTTTGTGAATTAATTTAGCACGGCGATATTTTTTACAGCAATAAAATCCAAAATCACAAATTGAACTGGACATTAATTTATGCTTTTGACAACAGGTATTGTTACTGTTACACTAAAGTATACATGATTTTAGATTAATGTACTAATAAATTTTACCACTTGCAGATGGATTGAGAAATAGTCCATTGATTAGATGGCGCCCTCGATCGCCAGATTTGTCCTCGATGGACTTTTATTTTTGGGAAGCGATAAAGGATAGAGTATATAAAAATCGCCCTAGAGACATAAACGAGCTACAACAAAAAATAATAGAAGCTTGCCAATCAGTAACAGCAAATGAGTTAAAAAATATTGTTTGTAACATGAAAAAGCGTATTGACAAATATGTATAACCTTAGAAGGCGATTATATTGAGAAAACCTCGATAACTTAAGACTTAAATATTTTATTTGTTGTTGTTTTGGTAAAATTTAATTTATTTTACATTTAGTAACATTGTTTCAATAATCCAAGGCAAACTTGACCAGCATAAAATTCGAAAAAAATCGGCGGAAATTTGAGACGCTGTAGAGAAAAACATCCTGTATATTTCTTCTTGCAATTTCTTCCATCAACACTTTGGGTGGTCCTGTTAATTCTTCCACTGTTTTGAAATAATTCCATGGCACGCTTGACTCGCCAGGTGCCTTTGAAGTCCCTATTTTGCTCAACTTTAACACGGTGTAGAACCGAACACCCTCTACATTTTTTGTTCAAATTAAGTATATGTGGGTTCTGGGGTGTCCTGATTAACGCTGTTGTGTCAGATTTTAAATAAAAAATCGCTAAATGGTTTTTGTGAAAATCGGGGTATAAAAAAATCGTAGCCGTCCCTGAATTTGCATTTTGACAAAAGTAAAAACGCCAAAAGAAGCGTTTTTTGAAGACCTTTCGAACAAAAAAAGGGTTTTGAAAATATCTCACAAAATACATTTTTTATCGATTTGTATAGATACACTTAAAAGTAGACACCCTGTATATTAGGTAGATATAATTTTGCCAACCTATCTATTACGTAGTTCATGATTTTGGGGCGTAAGTAATTAGATTAGATTACCTCCCAGTTAATTATCCTTCCACTGCACTGCGCCTATATATATTAGGTAGCAGAGAAATGAAAACCTTATCTGAGGCCAGAGAAATTTCCTCTGATAATCCTCTGATAATCCGTGGCCATGTGGATGATTAATGGTGGTCAGTCAGCCAGATGTTGCCGGCGATTGTCTATTTTAAGCGTTTTTCAATTAAGGTAATCACTGCGGCCACATTATGACCATTCATCATCGTTAGTTGGGGAGGAAGTTTTATAGTACCGACTTGTTAAATTTACTTCCAGAAATTATACCACTATTTCCGCCAATCCCATCGTCTAAAGTTTCAAATTTTTACCAATCATTTTTCTCTCGTCGAGTTCAGTTTTAGTTTTTCTTCACAAATGTATTCTCAAGCATTCATTGGCACAGTGGTTTGTGGTTGGAATATCCTCAACTTTCGTTTCACGTGGCAATCCCATCAAATTTTCAAACAGTAAACATAGTCCAAGAGCCAGCCACAGGCCGCATGATTTCAACTCTCGTAAGATTATAGAATAAGATGTTATGTTATGTAAAATGTAGCGAGTATATTTCTTTACTTGAAGCGAGTAGGTTGCCTCAGATAATATGGGCCCGATCATTGTTATTTAAAGAATTTGTGGCTATTTTTTAATTTTTTAATAGGTACAACACGTCCCACGAACATAATATTTACCACTTTTTCGCAAAAGTCTTCTGATAAATTCGAAAAGTGCCGTTCTAAAAATCGAAGGAGGTGGTAAATTTCTTAATTGGGTCTTGTACTTTCCTCCAGTACCGAAGGAAGCCTCAAAAATCCGATATTTAACCAAATTTCCCGAATTCCTATTTTCAAGTGTGGAGAAACGGGACGGCCGTAGAATTAGCGAAATTGACGGGAAATCTTGAGGAACCGCTCTTAGAAATTGCGTGTTTTTTCCCATTTTTTGATTTTTCGGGGCACCGGAAGTAGCTGCACCTCACCTGAAGACTTTAGACAAGCTTTAAAAATTCCGACCCCAGAGCTCCGAGCCGAAATAACTTAGCTGTATAAATAGCTTGGTGAAAAAAGGCAATTTCTGACAGTTTTCGAACTTTGGCTTTTAGGTGACGGGAAATGCCGAGCAATCACATAAAAAAGATGCGTCCCACCTGCGTTGGTCGTAACTCGAAAACGGGAAATAATTTACCTGAAATAGTTTCGTTAAATATTAGTGTTTCACAAGACGAGATTTCTTGTCTTGTAAGGCCCATTCTTGTCTTGTCTTGCAAAGCAAGACAAGAAATTAAATTAATTCTTGTCTTGCAGTACTCTTGCTGGAAAATATCTTGTCTTGCAAGCAAGATTTCTTGCAATTTCTTGTTCTTGCATTTTTTGTTTAGTGACGTCAACGCAAGACTCTTGTTTGCAAGAGTCTTGCTACCAAGACTCTTGTTAGCAAGACTCTTGCATTATTTATTACGAGAATAGCTTGTCGAGACAAGTTGACGTAGCACTGCACAGCACAGAGGAGAATATAAACTCGGCGGCGCCTTTGATGTTTGGCAGTCGGTGGTCGCCATGTTCTCTGTTTAGAAGACAGGGCGGTATTTAGAATTTAGTGAAGGGCTAGTATAGGTCTGTACTCAGATATTTTAAATCATTCATTGATAAACACAAAACAAATCATACATACTGAAATGATGAAATGTAAATTGGATTTTGAAGGAATATTTTTAATTTAAGGTAGTTATAGATAACTGAAATATTTAGTAGGTATGGAAAGGCGATTTTTCTTATCTTATTCCAAAAATTTAATATTTTATTGATCTTAAAATTTTTAATATTTTTTAAGCCATATTTTTTTTAGAATACAAATGAAATCAAAACATAGGTATATGTATTATATTAATATTATCTTCATCGGATTAATTAAATAATATATCTACCCAGTTCTAAAACAGTTTCGTTCTTTTGATTATCATAAAAACTTAAAAAGGTGCTATTACGCACTATATTACGCGTGTTTGTCGCTATTACTTTAGAAGGATGCCTAACTTCTTGATAAAAAAAAACTAAGCAATTAGTATCCATAATAGGTACATAGCTATGACCACAGGTAAACGGAGTAAACCCACACAGGTAACAATAACTTATGACCTGTTTATGCAGACTTAATTTAAATACAGGATTTACCTATTTATTTGTATTTATTTTTTCCATTTTAATAATAATAATAATAATTTTGTTTTAACGTTTTCATGATTTTCAATTCGAAATGCCTCTAAGTCTAAGACTTTCCTTTCCGTTAAAGTTATTTTAATGTCTGTGGATTTCGATATTTGTGTGGAAGTGGGCAAAAACCTCGAAACCCACCCTGCTAAAATAACCCGATCTACATTATGCCACAATAATACGAAGCGAAACAATGCATTAGGAAATTAGGAAGCCCAATAGACTCCTTATAGGTTGTTTAAGTATTTTAGCAAAAATATAGTTAAATCAAACTTATAAAAAATAAATTAATCCGCTGCAGTTAACTGCAGTAGTTCTAAAAATAAAAAAATATATTAATTTCCAGAAATATTGTAAATAAAATATTTACTAGATACTAGTATATAGAGACAGTTATTCTTGAATAACCGTTTATATTTATGCTCATTTTGCAAAAATCAGTATTATTCAATATCGTCGCCACTTACATTTTATTATTTATCCTATAAAAGGTTTGCAGAAATTATAATTACAGATAATGATTTTTGCAAGATTTCTTGCAAACTTGCAAGACTCTTGCAGAATAATTTCTTGTCTTGTCTTGCAAAGCAAGACAAGAAATTTAAAAGAGTCTTGTCTTGTTCTTGCAGCAAGAACAAGACAAGAACAAGAAATTTGCAAGAGTCTTGTGAAACACTATTAAATATGTTGACCCGTTCTCCGGCCATCTCGCCGTACCGTCAGATCTCCCGAAAACGCGTTTGAAAATTTTTTTTTTCCTGTGCATCAAACAGTATTTGGCACTGGCTGTATAGCGGGACTTTGCACACAACTCGCGTCCCCGAGGTCCAGACTTGCCCCCGTCTTTCGCGCCGTATTTAACAGCGGAGGATTTTCGGGGCCCCGAAAATACGCCTATCGGATTTCTAAAGGACCAAGGGACCCTTTTTTATTGTTGCTTCATGGGCCTTCTTTCCTATTTTGTTCTATAATCATACGAGAGTAGATAAGCCGAAAAATTAACCACAACTTCTTTAAATAACAATGATCGGGCCCATATTAATTGAGGCAACCTACTAGCTTTAAGTAGAGAAATATACTGTCTACATTTTACGTAACATCTTATTATATAATCTTATGAGAGATGAAATCATGCGGCCGGCTCTCATACTAACATGAGAGTAAACAGGTAGATGTACACACACCCAAACTTATATGGAATCACTTGCTATTTTCGCTGAAGAATTTTTTAGTAAAAAATTAGTCGCTGGGAATGAAAATACAGTTTCTTTAACACATTTATATTAGAAAAATAATTGAAAATCCATGAACCTAATTTTATTACAGTAAGAATTAAATAAATTAAATAATGCGTGATTCCATATAAGTTTGGGTGAGTGTATTCCACGATTTGTTTCTATACTAAAATCGAGCAATCCGTACGCCTGACGTAAATAAAACCACGTGTTCAATGACGATCCGCGATTGGTCGGTAGGCTATAAAGTTTCATCCTAGTCGGCAAAAGGGACGTACTCGATCGCAAAAGTGTAGTTACGCGGTTTTACCTTGTTGTTTTCAAGTATTTAGACACTGCCACAAATAATTTTATCGATGTTTTGAACCATTTTAATTAAGCCAATAATTCTTTTCCCAAATATTTTGATGTAAACCATTGTAAAACTAAAATTAAATAAAGGTCGTGCCTCAGTGCGGCCCTGGTGAATATTTCAACTCACGTGCTCTTGTTTACGCCAGGCGTAAGAGTTGCTCGATTTTACTATAGTTATATTTTGTCTGGGGTGTATACCATGTGTAAGAAATAGACTATCTAGCTATCAAGTCGTATAGGTAGGTATAGTCTCAAGAGCTCTTGGGAAGTTATAAATTTCGAACTTGGGAATTTGCATTTCGCATGTCTGTGTGTAATTTGTGCGAAACATGAACGGCCGATGCGGCGGAATGGAAACCATATAGGAGTTTATTTAAATTTAGACTTGTGAATCGAGAATGGAAGCTTGTTCGATAGGTAGTTGTAGTGGAAAAGTGGCTTATTTTGGACGTATGGAAAATGACGTTAGGGAGACAACAGCCGTCCTCGGCTGGTTTATAAAACTGTGAGTATTTTCTGATCATTAAGCACAGGGTGCAGGGCACGGGCGTAGCCAAGGGGGGGGTTTCGGGGGTTCAAACCCCTCCCCGAAATAAGCAAAATATTACCTAATATTATACCGAAAAAATACGAGGAGTGAAGAGTTAAATTATTATTACGTTTGAATATATGTAGTAATAGTAGCGCCTAGCGCCATCCTTTGACGAGAGGCAGACGCAGTTGCAGCCGAACTATTTTGTATTGTAGGCACACTTTGCGTTGTTTCTCGATTATTCGCCACGTCCCCCGGTCGAAATGAGCGGAACTTTGTGAAAGTTCGTGGAAGTTTCTGGACGGCTACTTGGCTGCTATATAAGCGGCGCCGCGGCGCGTGACCGCGCTTACGGCAGTATTGTTCCATGCGAACTCGAAGCGAATAAAAGTGAAAAGTGGTGAACGAATAGTGAAGAGAATTAAGTGTACCGTGTAAGTGAGTAATTTTAGTGCGCTGTTATTCGATGACCTTGTTAAGGATAGATACGTGAATCATTATTACTGTCGAAAAATGGAGGGGAAAAAAAGGAAGGGTAATAAACTTAAAGGTATGGACTACTGGAAAAAGTGGTGTAGTCAAGGTCAAGGGGTTTCTAATAAAGAAACAAATTTGGATTTAGCTATCAAAGCTTCAGCTACCTTGCATGCTGATAAGAAGACTGCCTACCCCGAAATCTAGTTTGGAATGCCTAGATATGTGCGATAAAAACCTTTATCCTAATATTTACACATTACTACAAATCTTGGCTACCATTCCTGTATCCACTGCTACCCCAGAAAGGTCTTTCTCGAGCCTAAGGAGACTGAAAAACTATTTACGAAACACTACAAGTGAAAACAGACTTAATGGTTAATGAACATTCACTATGGAACAGAAATTCATGCAGATGAAGTAGTGGATATACTTAAAAGAAAAAGCCGAAGATTTCTTCTTTAATGGTTTTAGATTTAGCGCAGAGGAACGAAATTAATTTATCCATTTCATTTAAAGTTAAGAACTTTATAAATATGTCGTAGTTTTTCGGATGAATATATAGATATTAAATTTCATGTAAGTATATTTTTGTTGTTTTATTTACTTCTCAAACTAAACCCCCCCAAAAACTAAATCCTGGCTACGCCCGTGGTGCAGGGTGATTTAACACTATATCCTTATGGCGCAGACCTATTGGGGCAGAGTCAGTAGTTCAAATGAAGCCTGTGGATGAACATCACTAGAATGAATTTGAACTCCTTCGAACCTTTGTTGAAATTTGTTTCAAGCATACTCCGATGTCTGTCCCAGCTTAAATTATTGATTTACAGATATTGCAGATATAATATGTAATTTTTATTTTTTATTTTTGATGAAACTGCAATAACTTTGCAACAAAAACCAAGATACAAAGAAAAATTGTAGAAATTGAGAAAAATTGGAACGGTTATGACGTGTTATGAAAAACTAACAACACAAAATTATTATTTATTATAGGTATCTTTTATTAGAAGAAATTGGCAAAAAAGTTATAAAAATATACAAAAAGTAGTTAAGGTGTCCAGTCGAATGTCGCAAACCGCATCTTGATTCGTTTAGAAGATACAGAGCGTTTTTATTTTTTAGCGTTTGTTAAACGTGCTTTAACTTTTTGTTTGTGGATATTTTAGGTTTCGGTAAAAACTTTTTTATTTATCGTTCTATGTAGAATTCATTGGTGTAAAAAGATATTTCCTTTGAGTAGTGATTTTAAAGAGGAAATTCCCAGACATCAAATTTGCACCGCCAGGATTCTTTCTTCAAAATCAATCAATTAATTCTACCTTAAACTAATATCGAGATGCGATTTGCGGCATTCAATGCAGCTCGAAATCGAGCTCTAGATACCCCAGCTATTTTTTGTCTGTCCCTTCGGGAAATATTATGACAAACCCCCAAAAGTTTCCAATTTGGGACACCCTGTCCTGTATTATTTCGGTCGGGAGTAGAACATTTAAAAACATTTGAAAACAGTGGCGTGCAGTGACATCACATATTATACAGGGCGTCCCGAAATTAGCCTGCCATAATTTACCAGCGTGCTCTGCGACCTAAAAAAATGAAAAAAAAAACATAGCCTCAAAAATGCCCGCCAGTGAGGCTATAGCCCCCGAAAGGGACAGTTTCTATAAATATTTCCAGAACGAACAAAGATAAAATTCTGAAATTTGATATGTGATGTACTACCTGATGTGAGATTTGACATTTTTACCGAGGTAGAGATAATTTGACATTCTTCATCATATGCATCAAGGGGTTAAAAATACCCTATTTTTTTGTGCATTTTTGAGGCCATCATTATAGGAACTTTTTATTTTTTTGGGTCGCAGAACACGATGGTAAATTATGGCAGGCTAATTTCGGGACACCCTGTATATAATAAATATACTCTACACTGGTACGTAGGATCTATATGTACTTAGTTATTTAAAAAATCAATTACTTACTTAATTTACTTAATTTACTTACTTGGTACTTGGTACCTATTTATTTGTATTGAAGTTCAATCCTTCTCTCAATTTTCGCAAATTCGCCTATAATGTTATCGTAAAACATCTGATTTTGAGATAGTTCCTGAATACACTGATTTTCAATAGATAACACTGCCAAACTGAAAAGTCTTTCGTCACCTGTTGAATTCTAACAAAATTTTGGTTGCGTTTTAAAGTTGAAAAACAACGTTCAATCGTTGAGTGAACAATTCACATAAAGAGGAACAACGGTTGCCAAATCTGACAGTTATTTTTTCGCAAAAAACGCACGTGTGATTCAAAAACAATTTTCTACAATATAAATGGTATTGTTGACTAATGTTTTCTGACCAATCCTGCGTTTTCAAGAAATTATTTGATAGTCGTTGGTCCTCTATCCAAATATTTCACTTAACGGTTCGATTGAACCACTGTTGCCGGAATTGTTAACACTATACTAAAATCGAGCAATCCGTACGCCTAGTGTAAATAAAACCACGTGTTCAATGACGATCCGCGATTGGTCGGTAGGCTATAAAATTTCACCCGACTCGGCAACAGGGACGTGCTCGATCGCAGAAGTGTAGATATTCGGTTTTATCTTGTTGTTTTCAGCTATTTAGACACTGCCACAAATAATTTTATCGATGTTTTGAACCATTTTAATTAAGCCAATAATTATTTTCTCAAATATATTGATGTACACAATTGTAAGACTAAAATTAAATAAAGGTCGTACCTCCGTGCGGCTATGGCAGATATTTCAACCCACGTGCTCTTGTTTACTCCAGGCGTAAGAGTTGCTCGATTTTACTATAGTTCACATACCTTTATCACTTCTAAACCTGTATCTTTGAGAAAGGCCAGCATATTTAAAGGTTTTTTTTACCAATTTCTGGAGAGTCGTATAATACACTTAACTGTGAATGTAATGGTTTGATGTCAAAACATTGCCATAATTTAATTTTAATGAATTGAAAGGTACCCTGGAAAACTCGACTTACTGTAATTGTTGAAATTACACAGTTCGTTAATATTCTTTACTGTTCACTTGACTTTTGACGCTTTTGTGCAGGTTTTTAAGGTCCGAAAAACTGGTCGAATTCCAGGAAATTTTCTCATTTAAATTAAAAAGCAACACGACCAACAAAATAATTTCGATAACCGTTTACACTTTTTATACAAATTCATTTTAAAGTATCTAGTACATTTTTAACAGACATATCGACTTTTGTTTCTAAAATAATTTATGGCATATAGGCTTGCTTGACGAATGTCACATTTCTCTTGAAAAACGAGTTATGAAAACCTCTTTTTCAATAAACTGTCCACTGTACAGGGTGTCCCATTTTGGGTGTTTTTCTCAAAAATCTCGGTTATTATTAAAGCTAGAGGGTTGCGGTTTTCACGTCACTGTACTACTTTTTTGAGAGGAATTTGATGGACCAATCAGATTTTAGATAAGTTTTATAGTATCCGCGCATTGGCGCAGGACTGAAATTTTCGATTTTTTGGAAACCTCTCTCCTGGCTACAACTTATAGATTTTTTGGTAGCGTTAATAGTTTTTGAGATATGAACCAAAGTTATATTTTTTTAAATGGAAACCATAGTTCATATCTCAAAAACTATTAACGCAACCCTCTAGCTTTAATAATAACCGAGATTTTTGAGAAAAACACCCAAAAACACCCAAAATGGGACACCCTGTACACATACACATTTATCGTCCACCGCGATTACCTACCACCATAGATTAAAGGAGCCATAGATAGTCAAAAGAATTGTTGAAACCGTCCGCAAAAAACCCCGCTACACCAACTTTCAAACTTTAATTTTGGAGCGAAAACAAATTAAAACAGATAAATTGTAATGTCTTACAATTGTTAGGATTCCATACTAAGTTGAAGTATAGGTATTTTAATTTAGTTATTAGTTTTTATGTAAAATTGTATGCAAAATATTTGGTGTAGCTTGCGGAAATTTCAACAATGGTTCTGACAGTCTATGTGTAGCTTTGTCTATGCTACCACTCCCGTTTCTCCCGACGCTATGGTTTCCGCCAAGCGATCGAAATTTCGGTTATTAGGTCCGCCAATAATAGCTCAATATCATCGAGCGAGGCTCGGTGCACTGGCCAGGGTTGCTAACTACGTGTTTGGAAATCCCTAGATTGACTTTAATTTAGTGTGGTCCCCAGATTTTCGTTTACTACCTAGTTTAGTAGGTCCAACATTTATATTATTCTGAAAATTTTGCACTAAAGAAAACTTCTTGGGTTCATATTTCCATAGTTTGTAATGAATTACCTACGTACGAGTATATAGGTAATTGTAGTAGCATCTGGCAACCCTGGAACCCTGGAATAAACGGTTTCGAAGGGCCCACCGAATGTGGCCGAAAGCTGACGAAAACGCGCGAACCGTGTTCGTTGGGAACGAGAAACGTACAGGCCCGGCTCTAGTTGAAGGTGCGCAGACATAATTTTGAAAGGACGAAAACATTCAACACAATCTGAACGAAAAAATAATAGCTGAATTTGAATTAACGCAATCAATAAGGGAAGCGGTGCTTCCATCGCTTTCGTTTCGACTACTGAGTCTCGGCCCTGTATAGCTATAGAAGCTATATAGGTCTGTGCTTATGGCGACTGTTCAAAAAGACATACTTACCGTATCTATACATAATATTGTAGAACAATTTCGTAGTATTCTACGTTTATTGTAAAGAGTCGGTAAGTGTAAACAAAATCGCCTCCACGGCCGAATTTAACTAATAACCGCCCTCGTCCCTGATGATCAAGCTGTGGCCAGTGTTGGCCTCTACCGACTCTTTAACGTAAACGGACTTTGGTAGAAACTAGAGATAATCTGAACGAAGAAAAAGCGAAGAACGTAAAAGCGCTGAGCACTGTGGTAAATCTTGTTTCAGCAAAGGCCGTTGGTGGCCAACCAAAAGCCCCAAATTTTGCCAAAACCGCGGCTGCAGAGAGCCACGGCCGCCCTGGGGATCCGGCAAACGCCCAACGGCCTCCAAACTTGGCCGCTCAAAAACCGCGTGCTCTCGTCGGACATCAAAAAGACCACGAGTTTCACACACCACGTAAACTATTATGCCTGCCAAACCCTTAGTTTTTTTTACCTTCTTTTACGGTATTACCGAATTATATTTTTTTTGGTTTGCGAAAATTAGTATGATGGGAAGTTTTTTCAGTTAGTTGGATATATATATGTACATAGTTTGTTTGCATTATACACTGTGTCCCACTTAAGGACTGACCACCCCGGTAAAATTTTTATTTATGGCTCGATTTCCATAAACTTTTTTTTGTTGGATAGAGCTTCAATAATGGCATTAAAGTATAATTCAGGTACCTGGTGCCTTAAATTCATGGCCCACTGAGACGGTGTTTTAGTGCTGAAATTTCGAAAAGAACTATTAGGGATTTTTTTAGAGGAAAATCAATACCGAATTCTTATTCAGCGTTGTTCGAAAGCCAAACGTACCAATTTGCATTACCATAGCTCTACAGGGTGTTTCAAAATTTTTAGTGTCCCACTTAATTAGTGACCACCCCTGTAAAATTTTTATTTTTAGCACGATTTCATAAACTTTTTTTTGCTGGATAGAGCTTTAATAATGGCATTAAATGCATAATTCAGGTGCCTCGTGCGTTACATTCATGGCCCACTGAGACAAAGTTTTAGTGCTGAAATTTCGAGAAGTACTATTAGGGACTTTTTTAGAGAAAAATTAATGCTAGATTTTTATTCAACCTTGTTGGAGACCCAAACGTACCAATTTGCATTAGAAAATGGAGGACTAATTTAAATGACTGAAATTTGAGTTTATGTTATGTTGTGTTGTTTATTCATGTATTTGATGATATTAAATTAAATAAAAAATTTGTTCGCTAATAAATTTTTGAAAGAATATGTGTTCCTCATGAATATTTTAGTGACCAACTTACCAGAAATTAAGAAAATTAATTACAAATTAGTACGTTTTTGTTTGGAACCTCTCACTGCATATAAGAATCCGGCCTTACTTTTCCTTTTATTTTTTTTTGGAACACCCTGTGGAGCTATGGTAATGCAAATTGGTACGTTTGGAGTTTCCAACAACGCTGAACAAGAAACCGGCATTAATTTTCCTCTAAAAAATCCCTAATAGTACTTCTCGAAATTTCAGCACTAAAACACCGTCTCAGTGGGCCATGAATTTAACGCACGAGGCACCTGAATTATGCATTTAATGCCATTTTAAAGCTCTACCCAACAAAAAGTTTATGAAAATCAAGCTATAAATAAAAATTTTACGAGGGTGGTCAGCCCTTAAGAGTGGCAATAAAAATTTTGAAACTCCCTGTAGAGCTACGGCAAAGCAAATTGATGTTTGGGTTTCGAACAATGCTGAATAGGAATCTGGCATTAATTTTCCTCTAAAAAATCTGTAATAGTACTTCTCGAAATTTCAGCACTAAAACACCGTCTCAGTGGGCCATGACTTTAACGCACGAGGCACTTGAATTATGTGTTTGATGTTATTTTTGAAGCTCTATCCAACAAAAAAAAGTTTATGAAAATCGAGGTATAAATAAAAATTTTACAGGGGTGGTCAGTCCAATGTATATAGTTTTTTAAGCAACTGAGATAACACAGAAAATAGGTATTCTAGAGTTTATTGAATTATTTTGAACTCTAGAATACTTGATTTGATCCACCAGTGCATTTTTTATGCATCTTGAGTAGATGATAGTTGCAGACATGAATCCTTTTCACCCTGATTGCATGGATCCTCCGAAAAATATGCTGTGCATGAATATTATTGCATCTTCGTTAGAAAGATTTGGTTTCACTAGGAATGTAGTAAATGCCCGCACCTTTTCTAAAAATAGATCCAAATTCCAAGTAATTTTCGCTGAGAACTAAAATCATATACGATTCGAAAACGAAAATAAATCTTGTTCGACAACCAGCGTTGAAAACTGCATTCTCAAAATTTTCTTCGTTGTTTCTTCTCTTCGCATTTTGCCCTTTTGCGTCCTTGCCTACATAAAATTTACTTATGCATTTTGCATTATGCATTTTATAATAATATTGCACTGCTCTTCCTATTGGAAACTTAAGCCATTTAAACACTTGATTTTACATTTTTAAATACACAAGAAATTTAGAAATATTGTATTGTTTATTTATTGTACAGGGTGTTTCCTAAGTACGTGTAAAAAGTTCAGGAGCTTAACAACTGCGAGTCAAATCTCAATAGTTACTGAGGTTACAGGGCGGTGTATTGTTTTTTTTTACTTAATTATGGCAATATCTCCGAAAATAAGCAAGCTGCTGAAAATTTGGAATTGCTGAGAAAAAATATACAAAAAAAAATGGAAACGATTGAATTTGACAAAATTTGGACACCCTATTTCAAGCCAACCAATGGTGTTTTGACTAGTGTCCATTTGGCTTTTTTTCTTTATTTTAGATGTAAAGTTGATTTTATGTTTCAAATGTTGGAGTTAACAGGTGTTTTGGGCACTTTTTGCTGACACAAACGGTTGATTGTATCGTCATGAAACAAGTACACACTTTTGTTGGCAAATGATACTAAAATGATCTGAAAGATCTCAAAAAAGTTACGAGTAAAAGCCCGATCTAAAACAGAGCTAGGGGCGCCCTCTGGGAGATTCCTAGAAATTGGCATTTTCAGCCTATTCTTCCATCTCCAAAAACACAGCAGTGCCAAATGTCAGTTCAGCAGCTATTGCTATAATTCAATTAAAAAAATACTGCAATACCCTGTATCTCAGTAACTATGGAGATTTGGTCCGTAGTTGTTAGCTCGAAATATTTTCTTCCAAGAATTAGCCTTCTGCATTTTCTACACGTATTTAGGAAATACCCTGTATGTTGTATATTTGCCCAGTTTGAAGGACACATAATACATAGCCAATGACATTTCTTATCAGGAGAAATTCTTACGTGATGTTTCACAGAAACGTTAGCAATAATTATAGGCCAGGTAGAAAGTAAAAAAAAAACACATTTATAGTCTTTGATTCTCGAGATACAGGGTGTAATGGTTTAACACCCATGACTTCTTTAGAAAACGTAAAAGCCGAAATCGACGTGTTACAGCAATTTTTATTCAATTAATTCCAACCTTTACGAGCTAACTATATTTTTCACCAAATTTGTAAATTTAAACACTTGCCAGTGCGCTTGGCCAAGTAATAGTTCCAAATCGTTGAAAGTTCCCACACCTTATTATACTATTGCAAAGTATTTTTTATGCGCAAGAAAAACAGTTGCTTTCTAAATTGTTTTCTAGTCTTTGTCTTAGTGCACGGCCACACATAACGCGGACGGCGGAGCGGAGAGCAGAGCGGAAAGCTGAGAGTAGTGCGGGTAGTGTCCGCACAGTCAGCGGATTATGACAGCTTTGAAAGGGGTATTGCGCAGAGGTTGGAAGTAAAGTGGAAACATTGAAAAGTCGAACTTCATAGAAACAGCTATAAAAATGTCGATTTCTACATTATTTTTATGTGAAAATTCACAACTCAAATTTCGGATTTTGCAAAATAAACGTGCAGTGTGGGTACATGAAATAAACCCAAGCAGGGAAACACTTGGTGAATTCCATGCATCATCTGTACAAAAATAATTTTGGAAATCTCGACCCAAAGTTTGTCTAAAACATCTCGGTTTTAGTGATGGGCATGAGTTATGGTCCCATAGGGGTTTTCGACTAAAAACTTCACTAATTAGCATTTGGCGATCCATATTGTTTATTATGAAGTAGGTATACAAGAATACAACGCTCTATTTTCGAGGTTAAATACGCGCCAATACAGGGGCTCTTTAAAGTAAGGGGACCCAGCATTATACTTTCCAAAGTGAGGCCTATTCTTTCATTATTCTAATGGTCTCAGTGATGCCAAGTATGCCATTTTATTGGAGAATCTAGGAATATAACAGGTACTTTGATTGTTAGTAAAAATTAATGATGGTTTCCATGATTTCTAAAAATTAGACTTGACAATTTTGTGTATACAACTACAGAATGTGGCAATTGTCAAATGAAAGAAATTTATTTTATAGTTAAAATCGATTACCAGCAATTATTTCCACGAATTTAAGTATGGTAAGTCAGTAGTGCCGATTTTGCTTATTTAATAATTTGTCGCTATTGCACCTTGTTACCAGGTTCCTCATTCCATTATTTGTAATATGTATACTTGAACTTTCTTCCCTTGTTGAACCCAAAGAACTTTCACAGATTTCGGGATGGACTAATAAGATTAATACTAGTAGTTCTAATGATGTAGTTTTTCTCGGTGTTCATTATAAAATTTTTGTGATTTTATTTCTCTTCCAAGGTAGGTACCTCACAAACTTAAAATAAACTTGTAGTCGTAGATAAAACTTTTTGGTATTTTTTTACTTCTTTTCACTTCTACCTGATTTTCGTGAAACTTTGTATACCTCCTAATTTGGGGCCGTAGATTACGAAAATGACGAAATATTTTGCGGAAATTAGTATTTTCCAAGATATCCTACTTTTAAATCGATGTTTTCGGGGACTTGTACTACAAACCGCCTGTATTGTTTTCAGCTGTTTTATGATTTTTGACGTATAAGTGTCCACAAAACACATCTACTTTTATCAATGTCAACAAAAAGTTAGGATAGGTTAGTTTTCATTTTTGGCCGGCCTGATTTTTGTTTAATTTTCAAAAAATAGTTAATAAAAACAAATAAAGGAGTTATCTACATCTACTGTACGACTGTAAACAAAAACTGGTCTATATCAACCTCATCGATGCAGGAATCATAAAATGTAGCCTGTAAAAATCTATAATCAAGAACAAAATAGTAATGAAAATGCGTTGCACTGCGCTTTTAGCATATTTTTAGTTTTTATTTTACGTCTACGAAAAAAGTGGAGGCAAATCCAAGATTTTTATTGTGTCCTTATGAAATTTAGCTTGATCTTTTAATTGTAATTTTGGTACAATTTTACTTTGCAGCCTTTGCACTCTACAGTTTTGTTTATTTTTTATTAGATTTTTTGGCTGCACACATAAATCTGGTGTACCTTATTTTTTATACCACAGCGACCATCATCTTCAAGTCGGTTCACACCTTTTATCTGTAATGTCGGCAGCGCGCAGTGCTCATTGTCCTGAGGATGCACCTTCATTCGCTATAAGGCAGTGTCTATCACCCCAACGCTGAACGCTGCCACCTTCTGTTCCCACTGCCGCCAAATGCTACAATATCCTTTTTCTAATAAATAAGTGCCCATCGTTGCCGGCTGCCATCATAAGGGAGGGGTTCCGCCCCTTTTGAGCGCAAGGACAAAAAATTGGGGACATTTCAGCACGAAGACAAGTAAGCGCGAGACGAAAGAGCGTAAGACAAAACAGCACCGCACAAATTCTTAGTAAATATGCTAAGTTTTATCAAAATCAGCCAAGTAGTTTTAGAGGTCCTTAAAAAAATAATTATCTCGAAAACAAATTCATATGAACCCTTTTTTATTTTTAGGAGATCTATCCCCTATTAAATTCTCCCGATTAAAGCCTGAGAATCTGAATATTTGTGACTTATGAGTTTCTTTAGTATTTGTTAAGAAGTCAAATTGGTTTTGAAATGGGACCTTGTTTTGTTTTTGAAATCTGCATATGCCATGCCCCCTCATTTTTTCATTTAGTGGCAGTTCACCGCGATGGGGGCTGCCGTATGAAAAAAGAAGAGGGCATACGCCCCTTAGGGTGGCAGTCGGCAGCGATGGGCGCTGCCTCGCTGCGGTATAAAAAATAAGGTACACCAAATTTATGTGTGCAAGCAAAAATTCTAATAAAAAATAAACGAAACTGTAAGTAGAGTGCAAAGGCTGCAAAGTAAAATTTTACCAAAATTACAATTAAAAGATCAAGATAAATTTCATAAGGACACAATAAAAATCTTGGATTTGCCTCCACTTTTTTCGTAGACGTAAAATAAAAACTAAAAATATTGCTAAAAGCGCAGTGCAACGCATTTTCATTACTATTTTGTTCTTGATTATAGATTTTTACAGGCTACATTTTATGATTCCTGCATCGATGAGGTTGATATAGACCAGTTTTTGTTTACAGTTGTACTGTAGATGTAGATAACTCCTTTATTTGTTTTTATTAACTATTTTTTGAAAATTAAACAAAAATCAGGTCAAAATTGAAACCTAACCTATCCTAACTTTTTGTTGACATTGATAAAAGTAGATGTGTTTTGTGGACACTTATACGTCAAAAATCATAAAATAGCTGAAAACAATACAGGCGGTTTGTAGTACAAGTCCCCGAAAACATCGATTTAAAAGTAGAATATCTCGGAAAATACTAATTTCCGCAAAATATTTCGGTCAAATTAGGAGGTATACAATTTTTTCTGCACTGCGCCAGCCTGCGTCTCCTCACCAGCCCTGTGTTGACTGCGTCGTCTGCGTCTCAATGTGCGCCCGGGTTTTACTCTAAGCTCCCCTCTCCGCGGTATGTGTGGACACGATAGTAGGCTTCCTATTGTTTTGAAAGCTCCGCTGCCATCTCCGGTCCGCCGTCCGCCCTATGTGTGGCCGTGTACTTGGACAACGAAATACATATTGTACGCCCCACTTAGACGCTTTCTGCCGCACTAGAATTATCATAGCCGCCTAGGGCCACACCCGCCCACAAACCGTACCGCCCGCCCACCGCCTCAGCACCGCCACACGTTCTGTTCCAGCCGGAGCCGCCGGCTCACCAGGCGGCCGCCAAGCCGCAGCTGTCGCCGAAGCCGGCTTGCCGGCTGGGCGACACCATCGAGATGACGCTGCCGGCGGACGCGCCGCCCCCCGCCGGCCTGCAGACGTGGCCGCTGAAGAACCGCGTCATCTGCACGGACAACGTGAAGAGGAGCGCGGCGCAGCCGCAGCCGCACCACCACCACCACACGACACAGAACGACACATACCACACGCTACCCGCGAGGCCTTCGGCGGCCACCATAGATCAGGTGAGACGTGGGCGATAGAAACAAATGAGCCAATATTTATACGTGGAATCTTTTGAACACGAAGTTTGTGCCACCAGAACTAAAACCAGTTTTAGAGAATTCAACGCCTGCCAATATGAACCAATGAAATGATATGATTTTTGAAACATTAACCAATCAGGTGATGATTTCAGCGATAATACCACTAGTGGTATTTTCGTATGTAATATCACTAGTGCCAGAAATTTTATCGATAATTTTTTCGAAAGCCCTATTTTGCCTAGAAAGGTCCCGAGTATAAATTGGGCTTTTATTTTCTGAGCTTTGCTCTCGGAATTTTATCTCTGAAAATAAAAGCCCAATTTGTACGAGTGGTTTTGCTAATGGGCAAAATAGGGCTTGAGAATAAAATTATCTTGAAAAATGTCCGGCACGAGTGGTATTTGTCGAGATTATTTCACGAATACGATTTAATAATTTCTGTATTGATTTTTTCTATGTTTACATTTCCAAAACGACTCATTTTGAACGAGTTTATTGACAGCTTCGACTGTAGCGTTCGAGTAAACAAACATGACGCTTGGGTATCCAAGGCAAATGCGATTATACCTACACCCTGTCGGCGTTGGTTTATTTTCTGAATGTGTCATAAATTTAAACGGAGACGGAGGTCTAAATAACAAGAATTTAGCAATGTAAAAGTCATATAAATTCATTGATATAATGCTTAATAATACCACAACATAATTTAATATAGGACTAGAATATATGTTTTCATTTAACACATTGATCTTTAAATATCTATTAGCACAAAAAACATATTCATATACATATTCAGAACGGAAAGTTCAATCTAAATGACAGCTAGCTGTCAAATGAACTATTTGCAGTTGTTAAATTCTCTTTTTAAATACAACTCGTGGTATGCCTAATAATAGATAATACCTTTCCTTAATTTATCACTCATTATAATCCCAATGCTAAGAAAATACCACTCCTGCTGCGCAGTCGTGGTATTTTCAGCTTTGGGATTATAATTCGTAAAATTATTATTAAAGGTATTATCGATAATAGGCACGCCACTTGTTATATTACCCCTGAAAATACCACTAGTGGTATTATCGCTGAAATCATTACCTGTTTGGTTAATATGTCAAAAATCATATCATTTCATTGTTTCGTATTGGCAGACGTTGAATTCTCGCTGAAATCCTACTCTCCTATAGTTACGTCCTAGTTACGCTAAACCAATATTGTGGCAGCTAAAACTGATAACCCGATAACTTCTTCACATTACCAAATTTAATATAGGACTAGAATATAATATGTTTTCATTTAACACATTGATCTGTAAATATCTATTAGCACAAAAAACATATTCAAAACCGAAAGTTCAATCTAAATGACAGCTAGCTGTCAAACTAACTATTTGCAGTTGTTAAATTCTCTTTTTAAATACAACTCGTGGTATGCCTAATAATAGATAATACCTTTCCTTAATTTATCACTCATTATAATCCCAATGCTAAGAAAATACCACTCCTGCTGCGCAGTCGTGGTATTTTCAGCTTTGGGATTATAATTCGTAAAATTATTATTAAAGGTATTATCGATAATAGGCACGCCACTTGTTATATTACCCATGAAAATACCACTAGTGGTATTATCGCTGAAATTATTACCTGTTTGGTTAATATTTCAAAAATCATATCATTTCATTGGTTCGTATTGGCAGACGTTGAATTCTCGCTGAAATCCTACTCTCCTATAGTTACGTCCTAGTTACGCTAAACCAATATTGTGGCAGCTAAAACTGATAACCCGATAACTTCTTCACATTACCAAATTTAATATAGGACTAGAATATAATATGTTTTCATTTAACACATTGATCTGTAAATATCTATTAGCACAAAAAACATATTCAAAACCGAAAGTTCAATCTAAATGACAGCTAGCTGTCAAACTAACTATTTGCAGTTGTTAAATTCTCTTTTTAAATACAACTCGTGGTATGCCTAATAATGGATAATACCTTTCCTTAATTTATCACTCATTATAATCCCAATGCTAAGAAAATACCACTCCTGCTGCGCAGTCGTGGTATTTTCAGCTTTGGGATTATAATTCGTAAAATTATTATTAAAGGTATTATCGATAATAGGCACGCCACTTGTTATATTACCCATGAAAATACCACTAGTGGTATTATCGCTGAAATCATTACCTGTTTGGTTAATATTTCAAAAATCATATCATTTCATTGGTTCGTATTGGCAGACGTTGAATTCTCGCTGAAATCCTACTCTCCTGTAGTTACGTCCTAGTTACGCTAAACCAATATTGTGGCAGCTAAAACTGATAACCCGATAACTTCTTCACATTACCAAATTTAATATAGGACTAGAATATAATATGTTTTCATTTAACACATTGATCTTTAAATATCTATTAGCACAAAAAACATATTCAGAACCGAAAGTTCAATCTAAATGACAGCTAGCTATCAAACTAACTATTTGCAGTTGTCAAATTCTCTTTTTAAATACAACTCGTGGTATGCCTACTAATAGAAAATACCTTTCATTAATTTATCAATCGTTATAATCCCAATGCTAAGAAAATACCACTCCTGCTGCGCAGTCGTGGTATTTTCAGCTTTGGGATTATAATTCGTAAAATTATTATTAAAGGTATTATCGATAATAGGCACGCCACTTGTTATATTACCCATGAAAATACCACTAGTGGTATTATCGCTGAAATCATTACCTGTTTGGTTAATATTTCAAAAATCATATCATTTCATTGGTTCGTATTGGCAGACGTTGAATTCTCGCTGAAATCCTACTCTCCTATAGTTACGTCCTAGTTACGCTAAACCAATATTGTGGCAGCTAAAACTGATAACCCGATAACTTCTTCACATTACCAAATTTAATATAGGACTAGAATATAATATGTTTTCATTTAACACATTGATCTGTAAATATCTATTAGCACAAAAAACATATTCAAAACCGAAAGTTCAATCTAAATGACAGCTAGCTGTCAAACTAACTATTTGCAGTTGTTAAATTCTCTTTTTAAATACAACTCGTGGTATGCCTAATAATAGATAATACCTTTCCTTAATTTATCACTCATTATAATCCCAATGCTAAGAAAATACCACTCCTGCTGCGCAGTCGTGGTATTTTCAGCTTTGGGATTATAATTCGTAAAATTATTATTAAAGGTATTATCGATAATAGGCACGCCACTTGTTATATTACCCATGAAAATACCACTAGTGGTATTATCGCTGAAATCATTACCTGTTTGGTTAATATTTCAAAAATCATATCATTTCATTGGTTCGTATTGGCAGACGTTGAATTCTCGCTGAAATCCTACTCTCCTATAGTTACGTCCTAGTTACGCTAAACCAATATTGTGGCAGCTAAAACTGATAACCCGATAACTTCTTCACATTACCAAATTTAATATAGGACTAGAATATAATATGTTTTCATTTAACACATTGATCTTTAAATATCTATTAGCACAAAAAACATATTCAAAACCGAAAGTTCAATCTAAATGACAGCTAGCTGTCAAACTAACTATTTGCAGTTGTTAAATTCTCTTTTTAAATACAACTCGTGGTATGCCTAATAATAGATAATACCTTTCCTTAATTTATCACTCATTATAATCCCAATGCTAAGAAAATACCACTCCTGCTGCGCAGTCGTGGTATTTTCAGCTTTGGGATTATAATTCGTAAAATTATTATTAAAGGTATTATCGATAATAGGCACGCCACTTGTTATATTACCCATGAAAATACCACTAGTGGTATTATCGCTGAAATCATTACCTGTTTGGTTAATATTTCAAAAATCATATCATTTCATTGGTTCGTATTGGCAGACGTTGAATTCTCGCTGAAATCCTACTCTCCTATAGTTACGTCCTAGTTACGCTAAACCAATATTGTGGCAGCTAAAACTGATAACCCGATAACTTCTTCACATTACCAAATTTAATATAGGACTAGAATATAATATGTTTTCATTTAACACATTGATCTTTAAATATCTATTAGCACAAAAAACATATTCAGAACCGAAAGTTCAATCTAAATGACAGCTAGCTATCAAACTAACTATTTGCAGTTGTCAAATTCTCTTTTTAAATACAACTCGTGGTATGCCTACTAATAGAAAATACCTTTCATTAATTTATCAATCGTTATAATCCCAATGCTAAGAAAATACCACTCCTGCTGCGCAGTCGTGGTATTTTCAGCTTTGGGATTATAATTCGTAAAATTATTATTAAAGGTATTATCGATAATAGGCACGCCACTTGTTATATTACCCATGAAAATACCACTAGTGGTATTATCGCTGAAATCATTACCTGTTTGGTTAATATTTCAAAAATCATATCATTTCATTGGTTCGTATTGGCAGACGTTGAATTCTCGCTGAAATCCTACTCTCCTATAGTTACGTCCTAGTTACGCTAAACCAATATTGTGGCAGCTAAAACTGATAACCCGATAACTTCTTCACATTACCAAATTTAATATAGGACTAGAATATATGTTTTCAGTTAACATTGATCTTTAAATATCTATTAGCACAAAAAACATATTCAAAACCGAAAGTTCAATCTAAATGACAGCTAGCTGTCAAACTAACTATTTGCAGTTGTTAAATTCTCTTTTTAAATACAACTCGTGGTATGCCTAATAATAGATAATACCTTTCCTTAATTTATCACTCATTATAATCCCAATGCTAAGAAAATACCACTCCTGCTGCGCAGTCGTGGTATTTTCAGCTTTGGGATTATAATTCGTAAAATTATTATTAAAGGTATTATCGATAATAGGCACGCCACTTGTTATATTACCCATGAAAATACCACTAGTGGTATTATCGCTGAAATCATTACCTGTTTGGTTAATATTTCAAAAATCATATCATTTCATTGGTTCGTATTGGCAGACGTTGAATTCTCGCTGAAATCCTACTCTCCTATAGTTACGTCCTAGTTACGCTAAACCAATATTGTGGCAGCTAAAACTGATAACCCGATAACTTCTTCACATTACCAAATTTAATATAGGACTAGAATATAATATGTTTTCATTTAACACATTGATCTGTAAATATCTATTAGCACAAAAAACATATTCAAAACCGAAAGTTCAATCTAAATGACAGCTAGCTGTCAAACTAACTATTTGCAGTTGTTAAATTCTCTTTTTAAATACAACTCGTGGTATGCCTAATAATAGATAATACCTTTCCTTAATTTATCACTCATTATAATCCCAATGCTAAGAAAATACCACTCCTGCTGCGCAGTCGTGGTATTTTCAGCTTTGGGATTATAATTCGTAAAATTATTATTAAAGGTATTATCGATAATAGGCACGCCACTTGTTATATTACCCATGAAAATACCACTAGTGGTATTATCGCTGAAATCATTACCTGTTTGGTTAATATTTCAAAAATCATATCATTTCATTGGTTCGTATTGGCAGACGTTGAATTCTCGCTGAAATCCTACACTCCTATAGTTACGTCCTAGTTACGCTAAACCAATATTGTGGCAGCTAAAACTGATAACCCGATAACTTCTTCACATTACCAAATTTAATATAGGACTAGAATATAATATGTTTTCATTTAACACATTGATCTTTAAATATCTATTAGCACAAAAAACATATTCAGAACCGAAAGTTCAATTTAAATGACAGCTATCTGTCAAACTAACTATTTGCAGTTGTTAAATTCTCTTTTTAAATACAACTCGTGGTATGCCTAATAATAGATAATACCTTTCCTTAATTTATCACTCATTATAATCCCACTGCTAAGAAAATACCCAGTCGTGGTATTTTCAGCTTTGGGATTATAATTCGTAAAACTAACGAAAGGTATTATCGATAATAGGCAGACCACTTGTTATATTACCCCTGATAATATGTTGGCGATACGTTTGCCATCTGGCCCCACCGTGAAAATACCCCTCCTGTTTTCCTAAATCACCGGACTCCGGACATTAAGTTTGCCATGGAAGTGGTAAAGAGGGTTCTCTTAGTCTAAAACAACCTTAGTACCCCAGTAACTCGGCGGCACTCCCGGTATGCTATGTTGCCGCTCGTGCGCACCGCGCAGTTACGGCGTACCAATAACGAGCCCAGTCGCCGCCGACAGCTGTTCGGGTGAACGACCCGGCTGGTCGCCTGCGAGGCGCAATCGCCAGCAATGCCGAGTCGGAGACAGGAAAGAATAACCAGCTCTCTTGCCGCTTAGCGCTGTGGTAGTAGAAGCCGCTGTCGCCGGACTCTGCTCACCGTTCGTTCTCTGACACACCTTGTTCCTTGGTGTACGATAGTATAAGTAGAATCGGCCTGCCACCACGAGAAAATTGCTACCGGTACAATCTTATCTCATCATGGATCCGTACTTTTATTATACGCCACTGAGCTTATTACCGATTTCTTATTATTATTACCGCTAGTAGGCCAGGGTAGATAATTTTTGAGAACGAAAAAATCTAGTACAACATGACACCCATTGGAAAAGGAAGAAAATATAGCAAAAAGAACAGAAAAAATAATTTAAGGGCGATTTGAGGTAGGGAAGTTGTATCTGTATCTAAATAACCGATTTTTTGGTTTTTAATTTTTATCTCCCACAAAAAAAAAATTTTCCGCAAAATTCAGTGGAAACTTAACTTCCTATGTCCCGAATACGCTGTAATTTTTTCGAATCAAAATATTTATTTTTTCTTGAAATCGGCATTAAAATGTCCCAAAATCGTCATTAAAAGCAGAGAAATCGTACAATAATGTTGCCCATTATTGTACGATTTTGTCAATAAGTAGGCCTTGGCGAGATGCGAGATGTAAACATCAAACGTCAGACGCGGAGAAATCGCCCGTCAAAAGTGACCAAATATTCAAAACCCGGCCGATAAAGGCCCATTTAACGTTTCGTACACATTGCGAAATTGTTTCCTATAGAAGCGCAATCCTTCAGTCTACATATTTTAGTAAATTTTAGTATCAATAGATTTATTGTGTAGGCTGCACAAGAAGAAGCAGTTTGTTTTTTCTGTCAGAAGGTGCCGTACATCATTATACTTGTCTTAGGTAGAGCGATCGGTAAAGTCAAGCAACGCCGCGCGTAGTCGGTTCGTGGACGGGTGATCCCTTATTATTATTTTCTTGCCTAATAAAACTTTTTTTTTCCGATTTAAAAAAAATATATAATATGTACCTCGGCACTGAAGCTCTTTTTATGACTCATGTGGTTTATTTGCCTCGGCCAGAGGCCTCAGCAACTAAACTCCACATGAGTCATAAAAAGTTGAACTTCAGTGCCTTGGTACATAAATAACTATTAACCCTTTTTTATTTTAAACCGATAAAGTAACCTCATTTTCAATCGAAAATGCCCACGTCAAAAAAGCTGCTTTTTTAAAAAAGTCTATTCGCTTTTTGTTCGTTGAAACCTCTACTTTCTGATGGTATAAAAAATATACATCACTATGGAAAATTTTCTCAGAAAATGCAAAAAACAGAATAACTCGATTTCGAAAAAAAAATTTTAATCCTTGTTTAAAATTTTGGGCTATTTATTGAAACTTACGGTTTAATTAGGTAGGTACTTGAAAAATTTAAGATTCCATGTTATATTGATAAACCAAGAAATTGCAAATCGATGTACAATGTGTCCCGGATAAGAATAAACAGCATGGGGATCTTGCAAACGGTGAGAGATAGAACAACGGTTAAATGAGGAAAATGTTGCGCAATTTTGAGGTCAATAAAACGGTACAAACAGATTTCTAATATCTCTTGTCGTTTTTGAGTTATTTTGAAAAAAGTGAAATTTTGCATTTTCGATTTTATTATTAAATATATCCATACTACTATAAAAACATGCTACAAACAAAGGCAGAAAGTCAACCATCAACCAACTATACACCCGGTGATTCCCGGTTCTAGTTCCTCCAGAATTACACTTAGATATCGCATGTTTTTTCTTGTTTGGGGGCGCCGGAAGCATCGAAACCTCACCAGAAGACTGGGGGGATGGTCTAATGACGCCAGCCTCCGAGCCCAGAGTCGAAATAAGTTCGCTACGGCTCGACAAAAAGGGGCAATTTCTGACAATCTCGCGACATTTTCGGAATAATTTAATGGAGCGCTTAGATTGTGATTAGTTCTGGGCGTCAAGCGTTTATCAAAATAAACCTGTCTATAGGTTCTGACGTCATTGGAACTATCATACAAGTATTTTTGTTGTTACAACTAGGTAACAAGGTAACAATGGTATACTAACAATTAGACGTCGATATTTAATTTGGTTTTCGTTTAACTAATATCGAAAATTCTTAGAATCTACATTAAAGAAAATATAATGCATAAACTAACTTGAAAAACTAAGCTATTAAATGCAGTCTTGCTTTAGATATGACCGTTAGTGCACAAAAGTTATCGCTGAAAACGTAGGTAAATACGCAAGTCATTTGTATAAAGAAAAACAGTGATAGTATCATTGTTCATTGTTGAAAGGCGCGCCTTTCATCACTCGGAGGGAATCTACACAGGGTATTTCTTTCATTAGTACAGAAATTTTAACCAGTGGTAAAGTTGAACTCCTGGAGCATGCCTATGAAGTTATTTTCTTAAAAAAGTCGAAAAAAAGTTTCTGTTTTTCCATGAAAGTTTTGGGATCGCTGACCTTGTTCCTTGCTCCATCCGCCATCCTAATTTAAAGTTTGCATTGTTACCACACTCCATAAAAATCGCAATCCTATTTCAAAATATTAAAAAAAAATTAATAATTTATAAAATTTTATATCATTTCTTAGTTTATAAAAAAAATAACTTCATGGGAGTGCTCCAATCTTAGGTCAGATGGACACCCTGTACATATGGTAACCTTATTTTATAGAAAAGCAGATTTTCTTATAAACTACAACTTTGTCGTAAAATCAATAATAGAATTTTTTTCTCCCGTTTTCAACTCAGAAATCTATAGAAAACGTCAAACTAAGTAGATTTTTTCATATAAACAATAAATTATTACGGTTTTTGTTATACAGGTCGTCAAATTTCTTTTTTTTAAGTTTTCTTTTATTTTTCCTAAAGAAAGACAATAACGAAGAAGAGGTGTATTTTCGTGCATATTATATTTGTAAAATTAGCATGGTAAAGCGCTTTCGGCTACATAGCCATCATCAGTACCACATATCAGGTGTGTACAGAAAATTGGAGCAACAGAGTTTAATACAGGTGTAAAAAGACAATGGAAATCCCATGTCACACATTAAAATGTTAAAATTAACATCACAGCCAAAGCTTAACACATGTGTTAAAATTGTTACAGTTGTTAATGTTAAAATTAACATCACAGCCATAAGCTTAATACATGTGTTAAGCTTATGGCTGTGATGTTAATTTTAACATTTTAATGTGTGACATGGTATTTCCATCGTCTTTTTACACCTGTATTAAACTCTGTTGCTCCAATTTTCTGTACACACCTGACATGTGGTACTGATGATGGCTATGTAGCCGAAAGCTCTTTACCATGCTAATTTTACAAATATAATATGCGTTAGTAACATTTACGTGCACACAGCCGAAATCCATTTAATTTTTAAAGAAACACAGGTAAGGCAAACATATTTGTCACAGTTTAGATATACGTTAAATGCTATAAGTTAAAAATAATTCGGATTGTCTGCTGCCACCAGTGCCGGAGAGGCGGGAGTCAACCTTCATATTTTTTTAATAAAACAATAGTACGCCACTGGAAAAGTAATTTGCCTTCGCTAAATTTGCCAGTACATTCTAAGAAAAAACTATATTCTCGACTTGCTTTCGAAAAATGTTTTAGAAATTTTTTTGCGCTTTAAATTTTTAACAGAGTTTTGTAATTTTGCACACCTTCCAATCTTTTAATTGTGAACAACTTTCCCTAGTAACAATTTGCCGTAAAACCTACAAAAATTTTCAAGACGTGATTTTTTGAGTCTAGAAACCCTTTTTGCAGGTTTTATGACAAAATGTTATTGAGGAAAGTTGATCAGAATTAAAAACTGAGTACGTGTACAAAATTTCGAAAGCGTGGACCTCCTTTGATTTTCTTCTGCGAAAAAAATTTAAAACTCACAAATATGAACTAAAAAAAAACGGTAAGTATGTGTTTTTAAAAAAAGTCAATAATATTTGCTTTAGATGTTTTCCTTTAGGAAAATAAAGGAAAAAATCAACTTATTTTGACGTTTTCTATAGATTCCTGAAGTTTTGCTCCATAAAAGTTGGACCACCCTGTATAATCGTGTGACAGGTAGTCATTGTGGACGGATATGATTTTATATCCCTCCTAGGAATCGAAATCAAACATCCGTTTAGCAACTGCTACACTGTACTCGAGTGGAATGTCCCTAAGTACATACAAACTACTATTATTGTTCTATTTGTGCCAAAGTTACCTTCCGAGCGTCAAAAGGTCGAAGTTTTGGCACGTTGGCGTGCTCTTCAACAATCTAGAAACACTTGTCTTGATCTGAATTCGCCGTATTAGTACGCGCTTTATATCTCGTTATATAAATTTTTGATTGGTAAGGCAGTAGGTGTGTGACATCTCGATACATTCTGAACTTTCTTTTCAGGTGGCTCTGGAGGAAAAACGCCTGATCAATGCACTGAAAAACGGGGACGTGGTGAATGAGGACCCGCCTGTGATTTCGACGGTGAAGAACATAGTTCCAATAAGCTTGAATGCTGCTTCCAAAGAACCAGAGAAATCTGACGGTACCACGAAATGGGGACTGCGCAGCACACCTAAACGACCAGAACAACAGGTAAGACTTGGTGTGTACACCCTGGAACTTTTTAATGCCTTGGTTTTGGCAAATATGTCTATGGCGGCCCTTGTACACAGAGGGAAGACTCGACCGGGCCTTAGTCAGTAACTAGCCCATTTGCACAATGCATAACTACTAATAACAGGAAAAGTAACAAGAACAAAAACAACACAGATAACGGTAAAACTAACGAAACGCACAAAACCCGCGAATATATTCACTGTCGTGAACCAGTTTGAACAATCCGGAAAACCTTCACTGTCACTTTGACACACCGAAGCTAAATTTGCCTGAGTCCGTACAAAAACGCTGCCGATAGCAACTGGTTATACCAAAATATCGAGTGTTTACATGACGTTTTAAATATTATTTAAAAAATGAGTTGTAGTCATAATAATTATTATTGTTATTTGTAGCGCTATATTCGGGATCGCAATAGGGTTTTTATTTTATTATGCTCTTTTAGTATCACTTGGGAAACTTTTACCACCATAAATCAATGAGTGACGTCATTAATAACTGGTTGAGACGCATATAGTGCCAATGTTATACCCATGGACAACAGAAAATTCCCAGGGATTTTGTGAAGAATTGTCATCTGACAAAATCCGGACTTCTTGCAGTTATCGGGTTTAACTTTTAAGGGAAACAAGCAAAGACATAATGGGGAACTTCAACATTTTTTTATTTCTTTAATCTATAGAAAGAGCACATACTAAATATCAGCCCTCAAATCGCCATACTTAATCTGCAATATATAATTAAAGTTGTGACCGCAAACTATTCATTTAAAACGACACGAAAAGCGCGGGAATGGTCGTGACGTCACACCGCCCGATCGATTGGAAGGCAGTGACAGGAGTGACAGCTACACAGAATTTTAGAAAAGGGAGAATGGAAATTAAACGTTAGAATAAACAGTTCGTCGACCCATTTCCAGAGGGATCTGATGTAGGTCAAATATAAGAACCGCCCAATGACGTCAGAATCTATAGACAGGTTTGTTTTGATAAACGCTTGACGCCCAGAACTAATCACAATCTAAGCGCTCCTTAAATTATTCCGAAAATGTCGCAAGATTGTCAGAAATTGCCCCTTTTTGTCGAGCCGTAGCGAACTTATTTCGACTCTGGGCTCGGAGGCTGGCGTCGTTAGACCATCCCCCGAGTCGTCAGGCGAGGTTCCGATGCTTCCGGCGCCCCCAAACAAGAAAAAACATACGATATCTAAGTGTGATTCTGGAGGAACTATAACCGGGAATCACCGGGTGTAGAGTTGGTTGATGGTTGACTTTCTGTCTTTGTTTGTAGCATGTTTTTAGAGTAGTATGGATATAGTTAATCTTGGAGTCAAAATAAAGTGCATTTTAACAATGGGGCACCACGTCTATAGGTTTTGACGTCATTGGAACCGCCTAAAAGTCCAAATGTAACAAGCACTTCTTTAACTGAATGGTGAGGCCACGGGACTAGTAATTTGTAAGTCCAGGGTTCAATCCCACAAGGAGTTATTTTTTATTATCACTGCATTCTACTTCTTATATTTATGGCTGATTATCATTTTTAGTAATAATTGGACAATAATTGTTATTATGAAGATTATTATTATTACTCACAAATCTACTCCATAATGTATGTAAATTCAATGTACTTATCTACCTAATATGAAATTGTGTCGGTAGCAGGAAAAATGTTATACATTGCTCGATGCGTAAGCTCTTTAGCCTCGGAGAGAGTTTTAAGACCCGAGACAACACGGGTGTTATTAAACAACCTCGTCCCTCGGCCAAAAAATGCGTTTACACATCTTGCAATGTAAATAACTATTTAATACAACAGCACACTTTTTTCAAACGTTATCAACAATATCAAGACTGAGATAGACTATAATAAGACGGATAGACAAGGATAGGACGTTCTCCTTGCTCCTTCTAAACAAAGCGTGCGTGGTGCTGTAGTTTTTATACATGTGCCGCCCATATTAGTTTATACATGGTGCTGCCGCCCACCAGAGGCGCCACCACCAACGAACTACTTGACGTCACAACCAAGGAGGGCGCGTTACAAGAATGATTTGAATTATGCAGTTTTTATATTTATTTAAAAATGAGTTTTTTGTGAACTGTGGTTCATTTAATGGCAATAAATTACGTTTGAAAGTAATATTTTTCAAATACAATTTATGTACAAGTTCCCCATCGTAGGTACGGTCTTCCCTCTGTCTGGTGCCAATAATGTTTTCCCGCGTTCACTCATTTTATCGCGAACATATGTATTTGTTGAGACACGCCTTGTATAATTCTGCCACGCATTGCGTCTTCAAACACCTGAAGATTTATTCATAAATACATTAATTTTAACCACGTCATCAGGGAGGTACATATATACCGAAAACGCAAAAAAAAATATTTTGCTGCATGTTTAAATAATGGGGCAATTTATCCCAAATCCCGCGTAACGAGGCGCACCTGAACGCATGTGGCTACGACGTTATGCTGCAGCACATGGCACCGGCCGCGACGTTGCCATTATTTATTGATAATTTAATTACGAAAAAATATTCAGTTTATGAATTATTTACCTAGTTGATATGCCAATAACAGGGTGTTAGCACACCTTGGACTTGGCGTGTTCAGCATCTAACTCGAGAGACCCTTATCACTACACTTTTCACAGCACCCGCTATAACAATACAAAAGGCCTTCACAATCACACGCACAAAACGCACTCAGTGTCTACAGAGGGTGGAAAATACTCAAACCTCAAAAGACTGAAACTGTCTCCGAAATTCGCTAGATTTTGAGATTTAAGACAAAAGTTTTATTAAAAACAACGCAGGCGTCCCATCCGCATTCCACAACTATTATTTATTACGTCAAACTTGTCATTGTCAAGGATCTCCTGCCGGTTTCTATTGTATGTGGCGCCATCTCGTTGGTATTAACGTCGCCGAATCTGTGGTTGAGCTTTCAGTCACCCTCTGTGTGTTCAAAACCGAAAGTCTACAGCGCGCTTTATGACACGGTAACTAGCGAACCTTTCTAATAGATGGCAGCACGTACTACAGAAACCAGAGTTGCCTACATTCTGTAGGTATATTCGGTACTCTTTGTGCAACATTTTTGCTTTTTTACCAAAACGGTTCTCTAGACAAATGCGGAAATGATAGACATAATAATGATCCTTCATGGAGAATGCCTGCAGAATGTCAGTCAAGCTACCGCGGAACTTTTTAGAAGCGCGCCACCTATCGGCAGGTAGCGAAACTAAGTACGAAACCACAACGACGTTTCATTACGGGAATGCTTTCTACGAACGAAGTAGTGTCAATGAATGCGACCATCGAATTGATAAGTACAATGGAAGTCGCACAGGTACCACTTTCATTGTTGTTTGGGGCAGCCAACTCTAGAGAGAGATAGGTTTCAAATGGCAATAAGTAAGACAAGGACACCTAATGAACGTGTCAGCTGATTCAGGCAAAGGAGGTATATAGGGATGTTGCATATTAATGGGCGAATTTAATGGGCATGTTCCGTAATTCTCTTTATTGTATGATCTGTACTCCGAAATTCGGGGCTTGTTTGTAGGAATGAGAATTTTTCTATATAACCACAATTCTGTAAATATTGCACAGAAAAAAGTAGTGAATTGATTAAAAAAAATTACCTACATGGCAATTTTATGTACCTGGAAGTAAATTGAGACAAATAAAATACAAATCAAAAATAAAAGTTTATTTTAAAATAACAAAACGACAAAATATCTAGGATAAGGTATACATTTTCAACTTTAATTACTTATAATATTTGATTTATTAATTTTTAAATTCAATTTAATAGGAAAAGCATGTAAGACAGGTAGCTTTTACATATTTTTATATATATTTTATATTGTTTAGGCATCTAACAAAAAGAATTACAAATAATTACCTTATTAAAGGGACCAGAACCTCAAGAATAATTCCATCTTTGACTACGAAGAGCTAGGTTCATAAGCACAATATTTTGCCAGTTTTTCCCTCGATAGTTTCTATCATGACTTGGAAAATAAAAAACTGTAGTAATTACATACTTTTTAAGTTTGCGCTGCCCAAAATTCTCTATGAAATTGCTCTCAATAAATTGTTGACTACAAATGCAAGTAAATACTTGTAGACAGTACAAAATTTTTCCTTTTTATTGCTGCAATCCATTTGTCTCTAATATCACCTTATCTCTTGGAAAACTGCAAAGTTATTAGCAAAGATTTTTAAGACTTACGAATGAAAGAAACCCCACTATTCTTAATCTTTCCGCCCCGTTTGGTACATCCAAATACACAACAGGAGTTGACCCTCTTTTTTGTAATTTACAACTTAAACAGAAAGAATATAGCCGCATAGCTAAATTAAATTTTCTCTCCGATCTAAAAATATAGTATTAAACCAAATACCAACTAAGAAAACTCAACGCAGTTTTATACGAAACTGCCACCACGACACGAACTCAAATCAAATATAAATAATACAATAATTACTCCTATTCGTATTGGGACTTGGGACAGAAGGAAAATTAAAATGACGTTTGACAACGGAACTCGTTTGAAGCACAGGACACAAAAATGGAAAGTTAGGACAAACACCTCTTTTGTGTTATGTGGTTTTTGCCGGAATCAGCTGATTTATTTTCTATTTCACTTACTCAAGTTTGGTTGCCAGTTTCTCTCTCTACACTCCTTCCATCTACTTGTCATTTCAATGAATGCAACATGGGACATAACCTTTAAAAATATCCAAACCAAAATACGGAGAATGTGCACTGTGAAATACGGGAAACAATAACATCACATGTGCGATTAGTGAGGCGGAGTGCGAGAAACGAAAGGAAATTCACAGTGCACTCTGCAGAAACTTGGCAAGGATCAATGCCGCAAACACCAACGCGCCGCGTGCCGGAAATTCTCGGCCACGGGCAATCGCCAAGCTCCTTTTGCGGAGATCGGGCTACACACATCCTCCTACTCCTACTAACGACTGCACGACAAGGGTTGTGGCAAACAGAAGTCAAGAAAGCTAAGGACTTTTAGCAACCCATCATCCCTAACTCGCCCAGAAATAATACTAAGACTCGGTAGGTTACACATCAGGCTATACCCGGTAACATACCTAACGGCAGGAAAAGAAACTAGAAAAAGCTGTAAAGATCGAAAGGTGGAAATTAGAAAGATTCAAGTACTTACGACTGAACCAATGTCACAGAGGAGGACCACCCCCACGGAAACGATTCTATTGCAAATATGGATCCCTAGTAACAATGAAAAGCAAACATAACGAGAAATAAAGGAATGAGAAGTGTATCGTTGGTGATGGTAACCAACTTAAGCGGAAAGTAAGGTAATTTTAAGCAACTGTATCCCAGAGATGTTGGCTAATTTTGACGTTCTTATTTCAGAGGAAGCAGAACAATCACAGAACACAACTACTTACTCTAGGAGCGTCTTGGTGTAGTAAAAAGGATTATCAGTGAACTAGTGAGCGGAAATATTAGTGCCCCAAGCGAAAGTGAGTGAAGTTCGTTTTATCGAGAAAAAATCGTCTTCAGTGGTGTCGAGGTCCACGAAATCATGTAAGCCCCCTAGTTGAATAGGTACCTACTTAATAAAGCATCCAAAAATCAAAAGGTCACGTAAGCAGTCGTTTCATTTATTTTTCTCGTTGGCATTTATCCCTTAAGGCTCGCCTTAAGGTGTCTCAGGGCAAAACTAACCGTTACAAGAGGTAAGCGTTAACATTTGTCCATAATTTCCGCAAGCATTTGGCGGAACATTCGCCTACAATACAAATAATTATGTACTGAAAACATTCCTTTAAATTTACGAAAGTTGCGTACATCTGGCAACAATGTTGACGCGCGCAACGGCAAGCGTCGTCCGATGCCTCATGCGCCCTGAAAGCAATCCAGTGGCAGCCGTAAATAGAGGGCCAAATAGGTAAAAATGCGGTTTAGAAAAAAAATAATTCCGGCTTTAAAAAAAAGTTGGAATTTTTTTAATTGCGATTTCGCATTCATAGCATTTTTCCCTACCCACTGTTAAAATTAATGTAGTTATGAATAAATCACCCTGTAGTTTTACAATCAAGCAATAATTCTTAAATTTTTTTGTGTCGATGTTTTGATGGTCAATACTAATACTAACCTGGAAAAAAGGCTTTAAATAGGGGCCTCGCACGCACACAAGCAAACCGTGTGGCTATTTGATCAATCTTGTCACGTTAAAAGTTTGGGAGCATTCGTGTTTCCCTATCCGAATCCATTGAGTTACCGACGTTGCCGTTATCTAATTCGGAGATACGCCATTGAATATAAGAAATACGCTCCCCATAGGCTCAATGCTAAACTAGTCTATGGGCCATGCCAACAATGAACAAGCACAGACCTCGGAGCGCCACCAACTTGAGGAGTGCCCAGTTCTGGCCGTGCTGAAACCACGGCAGACTTACAAGCGCCTACGCATAATACTCCATTTATTGAAGCCTGTTTGACAAATAACAATTTTCGCCCAACAAATCCCCCAATATATATTACAATTTATTTTTCCGAGGACTTCATTTGAAATAAATGATTGCTTTTTTGAGAGGGTAACTTTGTGTAACATCAGAGATATTTTTGAAAAACCCGAAAACTACCAGAATTTCTTCGGTTTGTAACTTTTTTGTTTCAAGAGTAACGAAAAATTTTCCCCAATGATATTTGCCGGCAAAACTAATTGCTTTAAGCCTACTTTATCAGAATTTAAAACACGGTTTAATGGGTGCTATCTTAGTATACCCACCGAAAAATGTGCCCATTTTATTGTAGCAAGCCGTGGCCTCGAATCCTGTACCTTCATGTTTTATGTATTTTTTCCCAACATACTACATTGAAAATCTTGAAAATTTCTTGCGAGGTATAGGCATCTTGCCCATTTTTCACATTTTTTAAATTTTCTAGTAGGTATGCATGACAGTTATAAATAAAAAAAAAGTGTTAATAAAGAGCACATATCAAACCATAGGTTTTTTCAAATTCTGATAAACTAGGTTTAAAGTAATCAGTTTTGCCCACAAATTTCATTAAGAAATTTCTTCGGTAATCCTTGAAACAAAAAAGTTACATGCCGAAGAAATTTCGGCGATTTTCGGGATTTTGAAAAATATCTCGGAAAGTAAGCCATGGATCTCAAGTGTGTTTTTACGCAAAGTTATAATGCGACCTGTAGACGATAAAGTATGCACACCTATTACTACTCAGCATCAGGAGCCACAACAAGGCCTATGGTCCGGCAGGGCCGGTAGGCGCTTGTTAACAAGAACAATAAACAACGCAGTGTAGACCCAAGGCTAGCACCGTTCACATGGTAACGGTGGCCCATGGCCCATATATTAGTTTGCATAGTCCCGTCGGGGGCGTTGGCATCTTAAATTCAGTCGCGTATATACCCCAGAGAAATGGAGTAGGATGTACCCCGATTACTGTAAGAAGTCCCGATTTTGTCAGATGACATTCTCCACAAAATCCCTAGGAATTTTCTGTTAACCGTGGGTAACATTGGTATTATGTGTCTCAACCAGTTAATGACGTCACTCATTGATTTATGATGTGAAAAGTTACCCAAGTGATAGGAAAAAAAGAACATAATAAAATAAAAACCCTATTGCAATCACGATTATACCGCTACAAATAAAAATAACTATGACTACAACTCATTTTAATAATAATTTCAAACCTCATATATGGAAACACTTTTAATTTTGGTATTTTGGTATAATCGCAGCTGCTTTTGGCAGCGTCTATGTGCGGTTCAGGCAAATTTAGCCTCGGTGTGTCAAAGTGACAGTCAAGGTTCAAACTGGTTCAAACATTCGGCAGTTAAAATATTCGGGGGTTTTCTACGTTTCGTGAGTTTTACCGTTATCTGTGTTGTTGTTACTTTTCGTGTTATTAGTGCAAATGGGCTCGTTGCTGACCTGAACTTATGACCCGGCTGCATTTTTTGCTGCGTCGATGCCAACTTAGGATATCGAAATTACCAATCGACAGTCCCAGTGAGGACTTCTTAAAATAATTTGATTCTATAGGTACCGACTGTAATTCTTGGTGCGCAGGTGCCCCATCCGGAGCTGTCGCCGGCGCAGCGCCAGCACCTGCGGCAGGCGGCGTCGGCGGCGGCGGCGGGGCCGGTGCGGCCCTTCCTGACGCGCGGCTCCGTCGCCGAGCGGGTGCTGATCTTCGAGAGGCGGCCGGCCGGCCCGACGAGGGGCGTGCCGCTCGAGAAGAGGCCGGCGCCGGCCTCCGCGTCGGCGGCGGGCGCCGCCCTCCACGCGCCCCACCTCCTCGCCAAGCCCCAGGTGAGCGTACCATAGAGGTTTTGGTCTAGGTTCTACCCTCAGAAAAAATAAAGCATAGGAATAATAATAATAATATAAAGTTTATTTGCTCATACATATTATACGTATATACAGGGTGTATCTTTGATAGGTACAGAAATTTTAACCACGTAATCGGGGACGTTCATAAAACCGAAAAATGAAAAAAAAAATTTTTTAATCGATGTTTAGAAAATGGGGCAAATCAATCTTTATCCGTGCTCAATGCACGCCGCTGGATCGTCACTAGAAGCGCTGAGAGGGGAGGTCTAACCTCTCCCTAGGAGATGGAGGGGAATAACGTTAGATTAGGAAGGGGAATACCGCGACGTTGCCGCATGTCAGAGTGGAATAAATCTGCTTGCAGAATTAGGTACCTAGGTACCTTTGAAAATTACTGCTGGTAGGTATCCACGTTTTTTTATGATGTCGGTTGCTGTGACGAACTGTTTATTGCTTTCTTCACAGGCGCACACAATAATTTAACAAACACGTCAGTTTTTATCACTTTACTGTTATTTTAAGTCCCTAGGCAGCAGAAATGTATCCGAGCGCCGCTCGGAGAAGTCATTGCTAGAAAACTCATTGCTGATTTCACACTCATAATTTTTTGACAAGTCTTTTGTGGAGTAGGTATCTACCTACCTACCTATTTTACAACTGATTTTCAGGCCGCAATTTTTTTATACTAATAATTAGCCATCTCTTGGGACACCTTGGGATAATAAATTTCTGATCGGCAATCAACTGAATAAAGTATTTGTTTTAAAATACAAATTATCTGTAAAAATTGCAAATTTCCACAACCACCCATAGGGTAGAGCGTAGAGCAGCGGCGCGTTACTTTTTTTTAGCGAGTGTTCGCCTGTAGCCCTATCATCTCGAAAAAAGTGGGGGAAGACTGTAATTTGACGTGAATTTAACGCGCGGCTTCGATTTGTTCATAGTTTTTAATATTTTTCAACCCTTGCCCGATAGTGCGCCACCTTTAAACCCCCTCAGGGTTGTGGTCCTGTCTATTGTCTACTTTTAATAGTATATTACACACCGAGGTGTCTCGAGATAAAGTAAACTTTCCACCCGGGCGGGAGGGCGGGAAGTAAAAGTCAAAAAATTGACACTTTCAAACTTCTAAAAAGTCAGAAATGTCGATATTACATACATGGTTGTAAATAAAAAATTATTCGGTTCCGAAAATAGTTGGGGAAGACTGTCAAATTGGCGTGCTTATCATTTCCGCATTTTTTAACCCTTTGCCGTTTCGGAACGGAATGACAACAAGAAAGAAGAAAATAATTATTAACAGAGAACCGAAAACAATTAAAAATTGATCAAGTTCAGTCCCTCTAACTAACATATAACTAAGTACATAATTCTATTTCGCTCGCACATTTTAAAATAAACATTTCATATAAATTACAAAATATCTGCAATAAACAACAACAAAAAAAAACAATTCAAAGGGAGCGATACAAGTAAATGATGAGAAAAAGTATAATAAATAAAAATATATATATATATAATATATACAGGGTGGCCCACCACGAACTGCATCGATCTATATATGGAAAACTAAAAGTAGGAAAATTCTGAAAATTTGGCACCTCACCAATGCGGATGGGCGCTGCTCAACTAAAATATTTTGGTGAATCTGGCACTTCCGGTTATACCGGAAGTCGATATCAACTTTCTTATCTCAAATGGAACACCCTGTATATTATTGCATTTTTGGAACAAAAATACAGATGCAGACCTAAAGTTAATTAGCAATTTATACGAGGAAACCGCGAAATTTCAAAACGAACTTTTGGCATCGTGTAAGAGAACCCTGACCTATTGATCTCTGCTGAGAAATAAATCCGTTCTTATACAGGGTGTTCACAAAATATAAATAAAAATTACATTCAAAATGTGCTTAAATCTCGAAATTTTCAAATGGAAACCCCCATTTTTTTAATGCGATATTATTCACCACTAAAAATGATGACACCTTTGTGTAAGGTTTCCTATACCTAAATGCAGTAATTTTCGATTAATTTACGAAAAACCCACTTTTCACCCATAGAATGCGGGGTTTGCTTAACGCTTGGAAAAATCATATTAGCCGTGGACGATGAAAAGACAATCGCGGCTGAGGAAATGTCACTTGGTTTATAAATTATTGTCAACAATAATGCCGGCGCGCTTAAATTACACAAACGAAGATTATTTAAATTTGTTTAATATCTACGGAGAATACATAATCTTCGTTTGTGTAATTTAAGCGCGCCGGCATTATTGTTGACAATAATTTATAAACCAAGTGACATTTCCCCAGCCGCGATTGTCTTTTCAACGTCCACGGCTAATATGATTTTCCGAGCGTTGAGCAAACCCCGCATTTTATGGGGGAAAAGTGGGTTTTTCGTAAATTAATCGAAAATTACAGCATTTAGGTATAGGAAACCTTACACAAAGTTGTCATCATTTTTAGTGGTGAATAAGATGGCATTAAAAAAAATGGGGGTTTCCATTTGAAAATTTCGAGATTTAAGCACATTTTGAATGTAATTTTTATTCATATTTTGTGAACGGATTTATTTCTCAACAGAGATCACTAGGCCAGGGCTTCTGTTACACGATGCCAAAAATTCTTTTTGAAATTTCGCGGTTTCCTCGTATAAATTGCTAATTAACTTTAGGTCTGCATCTGTAATTTTTTTCGGAAAAATGCAAATATCTCAAAAACGGTTGGATTATGACATAGGACATATATCGGTATAACCGGAAGTGCCAGATTCACCAAAATATTTTAGTTGAGCAGCGCCCATCCGCATTGGTGAAGTGCCAAATTTTCAGAATTTTCCTACTTTTAGTTTTCCATATACAGGGTGGACCAGTTTTTTGTAGCAGGACTTTAACAGGTGATAGATCTTCAAAAAATAGCGTCACTTTTTCGTATAAACTATATCTTTTTAAGGCCTTAGAAAAAAGTTACAGGGTGATAAAGTGGGAAAAAATATGCGGACTTTATTGAATATTTACCAAACCAGTTGAGATATTTAAGTCATATTTGGTATACGTTAAAACGACAAGGGTTAGCATAAAACCTGTTAATATCGAACATCTTGAACAACCAGTGGCGGAGAAGTGGGTAATTGGTAAAATTATGTTTAGGAAAATAAATGAATCACCTTGTATTTTAACAAAAGGTATTGCATTTTTTATGTAGTTTTTAATTGCAGACAAAAATGTCCTCTTGGTATTTGTTCGCATGTGTTATAGTTTAATGGCAAATTTCATTTTTTTTGTATTATTTCGGGGTATTTCTGAAAATTATAAAAAAAAATTGCTCCATAAGTCACACTTAAAGTAGAAATAATGTGTTTGCTACTTTAAATAAAGTAACTTTTTCCAATAAACTTACCTATTTAAGGCTATACTTTTGAAGTTACAGGGTCTACAGGATACAATTAAGGTTACGCTCTGTATCTTGACAAGTAAAACCTTGAATGGGTTAGTTTATTGGAAAAAGTTACTTTATTTAAAATAAGAAACACGTTTGTGTTACTTATGCAGCAAATTTTTTAGATAATTTTTCAGAAATACCCCGAAATAATACAACAAAATGAAATTTGCCATTAAACGATAACACATGCGAACAAATACCAAGAGGACATTTTTGTCTGCAATTAAAATCTACATAAAAAATTCAATACCTTTTGTTAAAATACAAGGTGATTCATTTATTTTTCTAAACATAATTTTATCAATTGCCCACTTCTCCGCCACTGGTTGTTCAAGATGTTCGATATTAACAGGTTTTATGCTAACCCATGCCGTTTTAACGTATACCAAATATGACTTAAATATCTCAACTAGTTTGGTAAATATTCAATAAAGTCCGCATATTTTTTCCCACTTTAACACCCTGTAACTTTTTTCTAAGGCCTTAAAAAGATATAGTTTATACGAAAAAGTGACGCTATTTTTTGAAGATCTATCACCTGTTAAAGTCCTGCTACAAAAAACTGGTCCACCCTGTATAGATCGATGCAATTCGTAGTGGGCCACCCTGTATATATATATATATATGTATATACAGGTACTACCACTATCTAATCATTCAAGACAGAAAGACACTAAATTGAGAACTGTTTTTCAAATAAATCTTTTTTAACTTTGCTTCTGAAACTAGTGATCCCCATGCGCTTAAATATATGATATCGATTATATAGTTTGAAAACGTTATAAGTAAAACATCGCTTAAATAAGTCAGTTTTATGCATCGGTGGTGATATATACCTAACCTTTAAAACGAATACTCACTGAATGAACATCACTGCGATATCTAATTTTATTAGTCAAATATGGCGGACATTGTGTTTTAATTATTTTATGATAAAGAACTGCAGAGTGTAAAATACGCCAATTTTCCATACTTAACCAATTGGCATCCTTCAACTTATGAGAAACTGGATCAAATTTTTTAATACCGAAAACGAATCGCAAACAGCACTTTTGGAGTCTTTTTATACGATTTTTATTGAAAACGTCCAAACAAGGTCCATATATCGCATCGCAGTAATTCACCATATACTTAAGAGGGGGTTGCCGACAGCGAAAATGACGTTAGATTTCGTATTTTTTTAAGTTGTATCGCATAAAATTAATAACATTTTACCTGGCAAAAATTTAGTACAAACATCTCTGTCTTCATTTCAATCATAAGATCTTAAAAGCATATGCACTGGAATTATTATTTTTCCCAAGGTTTTCATAACCTATAAAACAAAACACTGCTTGTAATATCTTATGATTAAAATGAAGACAGAGATGTTTGTACTAAATTTTTGCCAGGTAAAATGTTATTAGATTTTATGCTATACAACTTAAAAAAATACGAAATCTACTGTCACTTTCGCTGTCGGCAACCCCCTCTTAAGACAAGGGTGTCACTTGAAGTAGTTTTCAGTTTTTGTGACAGCAGATGCTTATGAGGATACAATAATTATTTTAAACAGGCATATGCTTTTTTCAGATTATTAGTTACGTGATCTTTAAATCGCAAGTCTGTATCTAGAAATAGACCAAGATTTCTGCTGCTGTCTTCAATTGGTAAAGGGTTGTCTTCAATTTGTATGTTTGCCTTTGATTTAATTGTTTTTCTGTCCTTACCATAAAACGTAACTTTCGATTTAGATTCATTAATTTGCAAATTGTGACGTTTTGAAAGATCGACAATTCTTAAAAGGTCTTCATTTATTTCTAGGCATGCATTATCTTTCCACTTATCCGGGTCAAAATAGTAATACAGCTGTGTATCATCTGCATAGAGATATATGAAACATTCTTTTATGCAGTTTTCCACACAGCATACATAAATGCAATACAGCAACGGCCCCAATGGCTTCCACTACTGCAATGTTTTGTTTCTATGGAATTTTTGATTATTTGCGATCGGCCAAAGGCTTAGACGGGGAAAGAGAGAGGACACCGCGCCTGCCTACCCTGCCGCGTATAGATTTTGTTACGTCGTTTTGAATGGCGGCCATTTTATATGTGGCAGACAAAGCGAGTACGCTGTGAGTTAATTTCGTGGATTTGTGAATTAAAAGTAACAGTGATTAAGGGGAAAATATAGTCTTACGATGGTGAATTATTGTTCAGCGTTTGGTTGCAAAAGCAGAAGTGAAAAGCAAGAGCCCGGGATTTCGTTTCGTAGATAAATATTTAACAAGCTACCTTTGAAAGATGCCCTAAAACTTTATTTTTTCTCAATATAACTTCTTCAAATTCTTTCTACCTTTCAATATGATAAAGTGCATTGTTTTGTTTGTAAATAGGACCAATATAATTTTTTTAACATCGTTTTTATTGAAAATTTCTTAATTGATTATGATAGTTTCATAAAATATGAACTGGTTTCCATAGGCGTGCATTATTGACGTGCCTGACAACAGGGATGTACTCTCATATTTATGTCGACGAAACTGGCCAACATCGTCACCGAAGCATTTTTTTTAATTTTGAATATCTGCACCAAATCTGATATTTCAACGCCTTCGATAATTCTAAGGTTTATTTAGAGGTTTACTGTAACATGCAAAAAGGGTTGTATTCCCTAAGCAAGTTTTACCTTTCTTAATTTTTTGGGCAGTAGGTACATCAAATTTTGCTTTCCGCTATTCCAATCTTATTTTTTTTTAACAAGCAAAACTGTTTATGAAAACACCTTTTCGAAAAAATTTAAATAAAAATGAAATCATCTCCGACGTACAATTTCGGGGACATACTGTATAAAATAGTCAATATTTAGAACTGAAAATCTGCAGTTAGCATGGTGACCTTATTTTTTTGTTCAGAGTCCTGCAAATTTACACTATCCTTTTGGCTAAATGTTGTTTTTTTTTTTTTCAAAATGCCCGAGGCTACTTCTCGAATTTGGGTCGGCCTACCCAAAAATTATTTATTCAAAAATAGGAAATAAATGGAAATTGTTGTGACAATACTAATAAGGCAATAAATTAAGGAAAACATGCGGAAAAAACAGTAAAAACATAACAGTTTTCTTGTGTTTTGTTTACATTCTATAAATATAAATTATACGTAATCCTAACGGAACATGAAGATATCACATTAACAATAAATATATTAAACTTTATAAGCTAATAAGTTTTGAAAATACTCGACATTTTAACAATAAAATACTGTGTTACATAGTAGCACATCGTGTGTTGAAAATATCTATAAAATGTTACTTGCATTATAGTCAGTAGTCAAACACCTGACCTGAATAATGACAATAAACTATTTTTGAAATCGGAGGTCAAAAACTTTTCACCTTTCAGAAATGATCACATAACTTCCTCTATCCTTCAGATATGACCAGCAAACAAAAATCTAAGATGCGAATAAGGAAAGGACATTGCCACTTCACCAAACCAAAGTATATGGGCAGAATAAAAAAATATTAGTTCCAATGCGTAATAATAGCTTGGGGATATTGTAATTAAATGCACTGGACATAAATTCACTTCCCCATCCTACGCGAAACTACAGGCCTACACAAAAACTTGATTGACTGGTGAAATACTACTTTTTTATAGAGACGAATTGGCCGTGTGGGCAGAGTTATGCAAGGCATATGCTAATTGTTTGTGTCCTTTTATTTTCTATGTGTGTAACTAGAACGGCTAGCACCATAAATTGTACCCGATCTCTGTTTTTTATATACAATGGTAACTTTTGACTACGGCCATTATACCCACAACAAGAAAAAACCTTATTGCCAGGTTATTGCAGGTGGCAGCTACGTTATTCATTACTCCAATTTTAAGATAGCCTTTAAAAGAGCTTTCAATAAAGAATCCCAGGAAGGAGCATGTTTGGGATTACGCGCGACCGGGATAATTTCCGTTTTTACAGTGGCGCGCACCTTTTAGTTGCTTCGACAAACGAATCGAGGCAGAATTCCTCATTTTTCGTGAAATCAGTATCTACAATACAGGCAAAATTATAAGGCACGTTTATCTCTTTAAGTTTAGAAATCCTTGATGATACCTATAGCAATTCTAATTTTATATTTCCAATTATGAAGACGTAGGTATACTTACACAAACGCCTATGCCACTTTGGTGCATGACCTCAAAAGTTAATTTTAATTACAACATTTTTAGTTATTTTTAGTTTGGCGGCCAAGAAAGAACCACAAGCCGCACAATAAGCAAAATAGCTCGAAAAAGTATCTAAGTACCACCATTGAATAAGGAAACCTTAATCAATGGTACCACATACTGGCACCTGTCACCAGTGGCGGATCCAAGGGGGGGGGGGCACAGGGGCAATTGCCCCCCCCCCCCCTTGGCCCTAGATTTATGTTATGTTAGTATAGAAAATATAATTAACCGTTCCATTGAATTTTAATTGGGTTTTTCGCCACCAAACTGGTTAAAAGACAACTTTTTCAAGTTTCCTGGAAAATGGAAAAAAGTTGTCTTTTAACCAGTTTGGTGGCGAAAAACCCAATTAAAATTCAATGGATCTGTTTACACGCCACAAATAAATTTTAGAAAATATAATTAACCGTTTTTCAAATTCAAAACATAGATTAGATTTTGTCCTGTAAACTAGGAGTCTAATAAAAATTTGTTGTACTATTCAGGGTGAGTTTTTTTTCGATGCCCACTACGGGGATCTCGGAAACTAGCAGAGCTAGAACAAAGGTTAAATGGGGAAAGAATTGCAGTTTTGAATGCTCAATCTAATGCCCCTTTTGGATTTTTAAAAAAAGTTCATGGCTCACTAGATATTTTGAAAAGAGTGGTTTTTTGCTATTTCATCGGATCTCTGTAGCTACGTTATTTATGATTATACAGAAAAACTGTAGAGACAAAAATTGTTGATAATTTTGGGTTTAATAAGATAATCTAATCCAATTTTTTATGTTGTTTGTGATTTTTGAGATATGACATAAGCCATAGCTCTTTTATTTTTTATAATAACTATGCCGAATATTATATCTTTGGAAAGCTCAAAAAATGGCCGATTTAATAAGGCCACGGCCAACTATGATTTACATTTAAAAAAAAACCAGAAGTTTATGTCATATCTCAAAAATCACAAACAACAAAAAAATTGGATTACATTATCTTATTAAGTCCAAAATTATCTACAATTTTTTTCTCTACAATTTTTCTGTATAATCAAAATAACAGATCTACAGAGATCTGATGAAATAGCAAAAAATCACTCTTTTCAAAATATCTAGTGAGCCATGAACTTTTTTAAAAATCCAAAAGGGTTATTAGATGGAGCATCAAAACTGCAATTCTTTCCCCATTTAACCTTTGTTCTAGTTCGTCTAGTTTACAAGATCCCCATAGTGCGCATCGAAAAAAACTCACCCCGTATATGCAGTGGTTTTTATTTGTGATCGCTGACCAAGTACATTTATAATAGCATGTGCCCCTCCCTTAGTGAATTGCTGGATCCGCCACTGCCTGTCACCGCGTGTCAGATATCTAAATATTGTGTCAAAGGTTCTCTCCTACACAGGGCGATTTCCGTCTCACGTATTTTATAATGCCTATAGAGCTTTGACTCCTTCCTGGGATTATTTATTCAAAGATTGAGAGTAACGGAAAATAAAGTTATAGTACACCTAAACGACCTACGACCTACATGTTGTATACCGGGTGAAATTTTGAGGGGGAAACTTTCAATGCAGTGGTTATAAAAAACAGAGTACAATCACAATAGATGCTAGAAAATCACGACCTTATGTTTCTACAAATACCTCCAATGTCAAAAATGTACCTAGGCTTGAAGTAGTAGTAGTAGTTTTTAAACAGATCTGAAATCTCACTGAACCTCAGACAAATAATAAACATTGACTAACCTAAAGGCTGCATTGTCATCAGCCAAGATAAAAAATGCCTACTACAAAAACAACAAATTTGACACAATCAGCTGTTGGGGCATAATAAAGCAAATGCGCATCGACTACAAAGAGCTCGTGCAACGTTGCCACGTTATCCAGAATAAGCAATTTATTAAGGATATTATTTATAGACCAAGTAGTGTCAGTAAATTCACAAAATCAATAAAATGTATTGTTAAATGTCGAAATTTTTACTATATATTATGTAGATTGTAGATATCAACTAATTGTTCCAAATTGATGGTTTTTAACGTTGGTTATACATTTATTTCTAAGTACAAGATAAATTTATGAAGAAGTTTGGCAGTGGTGCAATCATTGCATTGTTTTGTTTTAGATTTCTATTACTAACTCAGGCAAATAGTGTTACTAAACATTTTTTATCTTGGCAGGATTTGTATTGTATTGAATTGTCTATGTTTATTATTTGTCTGAGCACTGGACGGTCAAGAGGTCTATCTAGTGGGTTACGTTATCTGTGCTAGTAGGTAGGTATGATAATTACTTGTTTAAATTGATTGAGAAGTTCAATATTTGCTATACCGATTATTGATGTATTATTAATTCCGCCTAGTGAACACCAAGGTTGCTGTTTACCGTATGTTTTTCATCCAATTTTAATTATTTTCCTTGAAATGAAGTCATCCTACAATCATAATAAGATACCTATATGATATAGCTGAGATTATTACATAATTATAAAATAATTAATCTACGAAAATAATCATAAAACCAATCTCAAATTCGTATTATATTTCTTATTTGGTATGGGTAAATACTGGCTCACAGTGATGTGAAGGATATTTATGTTATACAAAACAGATATTGAAATATTCACTTGCATAATAATTATATTAACTCCATCATCATCCCATTATATCGCCCACATCATTCAATTGGAAAACCGGGACAAGCCGCCTTTGATTATTGATTGTTGGCTTATTAGAACCATTCGACTGTCTTATTTAATTAAATAATGGGCATTACACACGTGCGTTGGTGCCGTATCAATATCGTTTTAAATTGGTACAATAGGACGTGTTTAAAAGGGATCTTGTATTTCTTCTGAGGCAAAGGCCAAATGCCAACAGATGCATGAAGACGCATATATAAATCTTGAGACACCCAGTACATATGAGGTAGCGTTCTGATGCTGTTTACGTCCCATAGAATTGATTAATTGAAGGTAAAATTATTCAGGCAAAAATATACTACATCCATTATGCGCCTATGTCAGACTCGCCGATTTGAATAAATATAAAAGACACACACCTTTCTCTCGTCATCGTTATGTTCGTTTATGGTGTTATTTTGTTTTTCTATAGGCTTGCCGCCCGCTTAAGCGATATTAAATGACACATCTAAATTGTATTCGATTTTACTTTTTTACCTTTACCTTTTGACCTTAAACACATTCATAGAGATGAGGTATTCTATACATTGCTTCCTGGCTCACTCTGTACAGTGTTTAGAACTTAGACAAGGAATAAGAGAGAGGATGCCTAATAACAGCGGTCGCGGCCGTGTTACCGACTGCCACATCGCCCGACAGGCCAGTGGCGTGGCATGAAACGCGTTCTTAGCCAATATCACAAAAATGTTAAAAATGAAAAGGGATATAGTTAGTTAATTTTGACTTACATGTGATTTGAAATATTGGTATTTTTTTGCAGATAATTTCCCTAATGTAAAGCTGGTGTCAAGTGCTGAAATATACAGGGTGATTTATTCATAACTACATTAATTTTAGGGGAAAATACCCTGAGCGTGAAATCGCGGCGATTTCGAATCAATCAAAATAAAATAAATAATGCACGCCCATGGAAACCAGCCCATATTTTATGAAACTAGAAACTATCCTAATCAATTAAGAAATTTTCAATAAAAACGATGTTAAAAATAATTATATTGGTCCTATTTACAAACAAAACAATGCACTTTATCAAAAGGTAGACGGAATTTGAAGAAGTTATATTGAGAAAAAATTAAGTTTTAGGGCATCTTTCCAAGGTAGCTTCTCAAATATTTACCTGTGAAACGAAATTCCGGGCTCTTGCTTTTTTTTGCAACCAAAAGCTGAACAATTCACCATCGTATCACTGTTACTTTTAATTCACAAATTCACGAAATTAACTCACAACGTACTCGCTTTGTCTGCCACATATAAAATGGCCGTGGCCGTAACAAAAACGACGTAACGAAATTTAGGTATACACGGCAGGGTAGGCAGGCGCGGTGTCCTCTCTCTGGTTTAGAAGATAGCTGTTAGCTGTTACAGTCAAATTTTGTATTATCCAGAGTTAGGCCAGGCAATGGGTATAAAAAAGGATTTCTACGCAAAAGGTCGGAAAGAAATGAAATTTGGTGGGTTGGTAGACATAGGTCCCCTGATAGTACACCTGAGTTTGCGACCTCAGGGTGTTGTCGCTCGAGGGGTGGGGGGATGAAAACTCTGCGTCGGGACGCTTTTCGGGAAATAGCGCCGTTGTGGTAAGCGCTATCGAAAAAAAGTTGAAATGAAATATGTAGAGAACAAAATTGTGCACAATTTTGGTCTGTATTTATTTCGTCTGCGACCAATATTTTCCGCTCTACGCCGTGCCAAAGTTAGGGGTTCAAAATAATCAGAATTTCATCGCGGATTAAGACGAATATCGCTATTAAACAATTCTGTAATATATTTTTCTGAAAGAGTAATGTTTTCCGAGTCTGCAGAGATGCCTGATTTGATACATTTGGTCGTATATAATAAAATATATGATTTTTTGAAGCGCGCCACTACATACTTCGATATGGGTATTTTCTAATTATTGTTAATATCTACAGTTGATCGGTGCGTTTTTTTAATGTGTTATCCCCAACAATTCAGAGACAGAATCGGCAAACTCGGCGTTGTCTGTTTGGTTCTCATCGTCCTGCATCTGATCGGAAACGTTTTCGGCATCTTTTGTGTTGTCGTCGTCGACCTTTTGCGAATAGAAACTCCCCATTGCCTGGCCTAAGTGATATTAGGCGGTAAAAATTTAACAAAGAGTCAAATTTTGATATATCATGTATATTTTTTAAAACGCCGATCTAAGATACCCTAGAAATTTATAGTGTGTCCTTAGTAGAAAAAATACTGTAAACAATTGGCTTAATAATTTATGCGTCGTAAATGAACAAAAATGCATTAACAAAGTAGGCAGCAACAACTTTCTGTAATGAAATGTTTCGATATCTATATCCAACATCCAACCACAGTAAATTATATTCTCCGAACCCAACAGTATTTACTCTGATCACAGACATATATAGCTTCGCTAGCTATATATGTCTGTGCTCTGATCCAAAGAAGAATAAGACCATTGAGTAAAGGAATAAAATTATTCCTTTACTCAATGATAAGATATTTTACCTAAGTATAGAACAAAATTCTGCGGAGATAGACTAGCAGCATAGACTGGTTCTCGATTTTCAAGTGGGATTTTTAATAAAATATAATTGAAAATTTGCTGCCGAGAATGAAAAAATCTGAATTCGCAAAATTCGCGAACCAATATGTGTTATCTATTTGCGTACAAAATGATTTTACGACATTGGGACAATCGCAATCTGGTTGGCACACTATCAAATAATAAAACTTCACACTCGATATAGAGGCGATCAATTTTTAAAACCAGATACTCGCGCGCGCTATTTATAAAGAGGAACAATGCGCCCGCGGCCTTCGATTTTTCATCATTTCTCGGGAATGCTGTTTTACCCCATGCGGAATAGGTACTTTAATTTAAAGTAAACTAGCCAAACTGGCGCAGAAACGCAGAAACACCTGGTTTCTGGACTGATTTGATTATTTTATCAATGCGAGGTGTGGGGTCAAATAGAGAACATCCTAAAATAGCTCAACGCACCCATGGAAACCCATCCTAAAATTAAAAATTTCAACCAAATTTAACTATACAGATAAAAGTGTCAAATACAAAATACAAATTTGTAAATTGTTTCCTGCTACATAATATGTCGATATTATAGTAACTGTTGGAAGCGTTTTAAATGACTCTTTCTCTGCAATAATAATTGTTAGATTTTTTAGAAGTTAAGTTGTTGGAGTCTAATGCCCAAACCCATAAATTTATCTAAACTTTAAATTCCTCAGAATCTTCACCAAATGTTTCTATTTTGTAGGTACCATGTTTATTTAGTTTTATACAGGGTGCCAAGCCAAACTTATTTTTTTAATGGAACACCGTGTATATTTTTAGATATTTGAAACCTGCTCATTATTGTCACATTTTAAATTATGTTATATTTTTGTTTAAATCGTTTGGAAAATATTCGACCTTGAAACTTTCAACTTTGCACTTTTGATGTAATTTTTTTCTAAAATGAAATCTTTGCGTGTATAACCTAATACATAGGAAAAAATGTCATAAATGATGATGAGTAGACAATCTTTTTCTGGACAAAAATGTGATATTACAATACAATTTTCGCTTTGTTGTCATAACTATTTTATTTTAGCTTTTATTTCGCGAAATATGGGGTGTCCAGTGACAGTCGGTAAAACAGGACGAGTCAGCTTAACTAACTAACTAACTACTAACTAACTTCATATAAAAATAACATTTTAAAACGAAAATTTCATATCAATGTAGGTTCACAAGCGGTTAAAATTTCAAATTTTTTTTATATCTTGCAAACCGATATATATTGATACCAATTTTGATATGAAATAATATGTCCAGAGTAGATAGCAACATTAGCATGTTAGATAATACAGTCCTGTACAAAATGAAAACTCAATACTCAGTTGTGAAAAAAAAACTGACTCTTGTCTTTTTTATATCTGTTACATAGACGTAACTAGGGGGGGGGGGCTAGGGGGGGCTTAGCCCCCCTACATTTCTATTAGCCCTCCCTAAAATGTAAAGGATGTGCGAAGATATGCTTCTCGTAAACAGAATAGATCTAACATTCTGGCAATGCAACGTTACGCAACACGGCGAACACCGCACGCGCCTTTTTAAATTCACCAGTTTCGACGAATCGCTTGCTCTTGCGGAATCTTGCGCCTTGTGCCCCCACAAAATCCGACTGAAATTTAAACGCGCAAGCGAGAGCGAACACACCGTGCCTGCTGCCGAGAGAAAGAGAGACGAGACGGGCGTCGGATAATGTACTTTTGCTGTGCCAGACTCCAGACTTTTATTTTGTTATTCATCCAGCATCCAGTGTATAGTTGTTTCGTTATAATATGTACTATGTAAATAATCTTGCATCACAAAATAGCAGACATTCCCGACATTTTTTCTCTGGTTTCTACTCGGAAACCTTTACTTTTTCATAATGTTTTTTTCTTAAATGAATTAAAGATGATTTAAAATTACCAGTAGATAGATCTATACATTATTTTTTGAAGCCTTAAAATTAACGTTTTTGGGTGTGGCACCTCAAGGGTGGTACAGGGTTATCCAATCAGTAACGTATTTAGAAGGGCGGGACCGAACCCATTTCGGAATTTGAAAATATTCACTCCAGCTTTTAAATTTGAAGATATTGGGATTTCCCAAGACTAATTTTATGTAATTTTTCTTCAAATTTTTAAAAAATTTCGCCTGCGGCGCATATTTTAGAATTATTTTAAATGCCCTTGTTTAAAAAAAAATACACAAAAATTGTCCCTCCACCACTCGAAATTAATTCCTTTATACGTCACAAACTCCTTTATACGTCCAAACTCGTAGCCCCGGCCTACCATTTTACAGAATGACATGTAAAAAATATACCTTTGTAAGTAGCGTATACCGACTCTCAAAAATTTCTTCTAATTCCTTGTCGGGGCCCCGCATTTTCATGCGGCACCCGGCCCCGCAAAATCTTGAGCCGGTCCTGATCAGCCTCCCCTAAAAATACGACCTAGTTACGTCTATGATCTGTTATATGGTTTCACGGAGGCATATATATTTTGCGAGCAAAACCATACAAAATATTTTTAGGTCTTTCAAAACATGTCGTTTTCGCGTGTCGGTTTTATCAGAGGGGAGGCAACCATAGACATATCAAAAACAATTATAACACCACTAAACCCAAAAAAATATAAATCTTTGATTAAAACCTTGTACAGAAGATTTTGTCTCATTTTGTTTTTTGCGGAATGTTTTGTAGCCTTGTGGAAGGTTAAGATCTTTCAGATGGAGAAGTGAATTTAATTATGTATTTTCGGCATTTTGGCACTTTTCATTTTGAATAAATACGAATTAAAACAGGTTTCCAAAAACATGCGTTTTGGGGACGTAAGAAAATTTTCTTGAAATCGGCAGTGCAGTGACTCAAAATCGTCATTAAAAGCTCAGAAATCGGCACTGAAGTAGTCCATTATTGTACGATTTTTTCAATAAGTAGGCCGTGGCGAGATGTAAACATCAAACGTCAGACTCGGAGCCATCGCCCGTGAAAAGTGACCAAATATTCAAAACCCGGCCAATAAAGGCCCATTTAACTTTTCGAACACACTGCGAAATTGTTACCTATAGCAGCACAATCTTTCACTATAAATATTTTAGTAGGTTTGAAAATCAATCTATTTTTCATAGAGGGTGCACAACAGGCAGTAATTTGGATTTTCTGTTGGGAAGCGCCGTGCCTCATCATACTTGACCTAAGTAGAGCCACAGACCTATCTTTATAGGCCTGTGGTAGAGCGATTGACAAAATCAAGCAACGCCGCGCGCAGTCGGTTCATGGACGGGTGATCCCTTATGATTATTTTTTCGCCTAATAAAACATTTTTTTGAAATTTTAGTATATACCTCATCACTGAAGTTCTTTTTATGACTCATGTGGTTTATTTGCCTCGGCCAGAGGCCTCGGCAACTAAATTCCGCATGAATCGTATAAAGTTAAAATTCAGTGCCTTGGTACATAAATAATTATTACTTGGAGGGGGTAATATTTTCATGACGTCAGACGTAAGTCAAACAAAACTTGCCTAAACCTAAACCACATAGGGTGGGTGGTAACCTTGTAGGGTTTTGCTCGGGAAAATACGCGTATAGAAGCATTGTTGAAATCGTCTACAACCAGTCTACACTTCCCGGCACACCAACTTTCAAACTGTCAGTTTCTATTTCTGACTTCCAGTAAACTTTTATTATACATATAGGATTTTTGAATCTTTCCTTTTGTGAAATGTATGCATAAATTTGTCATTTACTTTCGAATATGATGTGGAAGCAAAATTAAAACATGCAGAAACTTACTACAAACATAATAAAATTATTTTAGAAATACATAATTAAAGTACCTTTGAAATTGAATTCCCTTTGCAAAGTTGAATAATTTAGTGCTCTCTCTAGTGCTCTACACGTTACTGAGTCAAATCCATCACATTGGATCTCTGAGATAGGTAACTCAATTTAGAAGTTAAAGTTACCAATACCTAGAGTTAATTAAGCTAGTGTACCTACCTATTTAATTTTTTCATCAATTTCTAGATAATTAATGTACTTTAAGCTAGGAATTTCTTACGATCCAAAACAGAGTTTTTTTAACCTACTATTTGGGGTAATCAACATTTGAAATTATTCTACATAAAGTTCTAAAATATCAATGTTTCTTTTCTAGCCACTACCAAAGCAGCCTTCCCTACAGCACACCACACTACAGAGGCATGTAAGGGCACACAGGAACGTCAATATTCCCAGGTTCCACTTCCCAGCCGGCAAACCGGGACCTCCAGGGCAATTTGAGGTAAATCGAAGGAAAATTGGAATCCAATAAGATTTTCTTTTTTATACACTATTTCGGCCCTTTTTCGATTTTCTTGTAGGTATAAAATGTTATTTTTATTCGCCCATTTGCTTGTCACCTGCGGATAGAATTTTTAACAGGGTTCTCAAGTTTGCCAAAAAATACGTATTTTAAAACCTGATTCTGCCGCTTTCCTGTAAAGTAGTGATGGGTTTACTCCCAGGATTTTTGAAAACTCCTGATATTTTTCGAAAAACCCAGGAGTTTTCGGAATAATGATTCATCATTTTAACTTCTAGCTAACTGTATTCCTTACATGTTTCCCTTTAAATTGATATATTATTATATGTATAGCATTTCTACTGAAATTTGAAGATAAAAAAATTGCATAAATTAAATAAAGAATACAATATTAAAGGTTAGTTTTCAGCATTGAGCATATGCAGAAAGTTCGACAAATGGAAAACTTTTTTATTATTACTTAATTTCTCAGAAAATTTTATTCTTGATAAAAGTTGGTGCATCATTTAAAACTCAAAACGCACATATCAAAATTTAAATATCTCTTTTTGGATACGAGGTAGATTCAAAAATGTCAAAATAACTTAAGAGTAAAGTACCCTTATTTTTTAAAATGCGGTAAAAAGCTTCTTACAAAAGTTGTTTGAAATCAAAGGTGGATGTCAGATTTAAAGTCACAGCCACCTAGTCAAAAAAAAAATTTAATTTTGTTTTGTATTTTTTTCGACCACCCTGTGTATTACAAAAAAACAAAATACCGCAAGCGAAACTTATCATCGAATAACACATGAATTTGCTACTAAACTTTAATTTTGTTCGATTAGCCGCTAGAAATTTAAATTAATCGAAATCAGAGACTAATAATTAGTATTTAGACTAATAGCTAGTATTAGACTAATAATTAGTATTTCAAAAATATTCAACTATTTTAATATATTATGTCTTTTCCAAAAATATATTTTTTTAGCATAAATATAATCTAGTGGTATTTCTAATGGGCTTAATTTCTTTTGGAATCTTATTAGGTATTATTAGGTATATTACAAAACACCATCACAGAAAATTGTTTTTTTCCCAAAGTTACTTTTAAATTTGTGGATCTGGAAATCACTATTCTGTCTTGTATAATCTCTTTGAAAAGCAATAATGGAAAATTTTTCTTTTTCACGAGCTTTGCAAATACTGGCCTATCTATGGGTCCATCGTTTGGTCTGGTTTGACGAAAAAATGTTCTAATACCTCGATTTGTTTTTTTTTACAGACTATCAATGCACGAGTCACAGCAGCTTTTGTGACAATCGGCGAACGTGCTTCCAGGGAACACTTTGCCACACTAGTGCGCTCCTGTCAGCTTCCCCTCTACTGGAAAACTCCTTTCTACCTCGCCGCTTGTGGTGACAAAGATGGCTGCACTTTGGAGCAGTTCCTCACCTTCTGGCAAGGGTAAGAGCTTAGACAAAACATTGTCAGCAGCACATTGCACAGTTAATTTCTCTACCAAAAGCAGAAAGTTACACTTTTTTCCTTTCTGCTCATATGGTTTTTATAGCGACATGAATTATTTATTAGGTACAAAGCACGAAAGAAAACGTTTCTAAAGAATGCGGGCAGCGTTGCGAGATTTCCTATAGAGTAATCGTTATTTATTGGCGAATACAAGTTTTATCATATTGAAGCCGAATTTCTGAACTCTGTTATACCGAAAAAATAAAGCTCGCATCACGGGACCACTTACCCATTTTTGTTTATCATTTATTTTTAACGGGGTGGGATAAAACACCTATTATATTTTTTTCAACATCGTCGCGTCTACCATACGGCAACACAGCACTTCTACCAAGCAGTCGGCTGACAAAAGCAGTTAGCCAACGCGTTTTGTGCCTGTTTCTATAGTACGTAAAGTTAACTGCGTATTTGGTCCACCACAAAGACCTCATTTTTTAGGCCGCTGGCAAGTCTTTTCCGCCGGTTCAGAGAGCTCAGTGGCGTTTCGTATGTTCGGGAGTTAACGTGTGCAAAATGAGTAAACAGGGAAGAACGTTGCATTCTCAAGCACGACAAATAATTGCCAATGTTATAAGGGTTTGCTTCCTCCATAGTCTAAGGCATCACCGTTAAGAATAATATTAACAATAAATTAAATAACAATTATATGAAAATTAAGTCAGTGAGTTACACAAAATTGAGCTACGCCCCTGAACTGTGACTAATTCTATAATATTTGCGAGTTTTTCCCCCTTACGTCGCACGCATTCTGCCGTAAGGAGGACTATACCTATCCGTAAATCTCTTTTTCAGGATGGCATCATCGTGCCATGACCAGGCATCCCGTTTTGTCTACATCCTGACAAGGGGCAAAAGAAACTGGCTGGCTCCCAACGATTTCATTCCTATGGTGCAAGACGTGGTAGAAACTCACCCTGGTCTTACGTTCCTCAAGGAAGCCACGGAATTTCACTCAAGATACGTTCATACTGTTATAGCCAGGTGAATATTTAAGCAAATTGCGTTCATCGCTAATAAATCACAACAGAAAGTTTACTACAAAGTACGGTCATACAGCACCATTGGCACCAACTATTACGGCCTTCTTGTAGTTTTTGTCTGCCAGTATAAAATAAAGACGCATCCCAAATAACATTTTAGGTTATAATTATTTATCTTAAGTCCAAATAGTTGTATTAGGGTTATAAAATTGTCGCTTAGGGTAGACAAAATAACTATAGGTCTTATAGTAGTTGTTAGGATGTTATTTACTCGAATCGTGAAAGTAATTGTTCTTTAAAAGTCTTATAACAGGCATAACAAGGTTACTTTAACGTCAACATTATATAGTCTTTCAAAGGTTATTATAAGGTTGTAAAGAGGTCTCCGTCGTTGAGAATACAACTTTTACGACTTTAGAAATATAGTTGTACGACGGTTGTAAAAAAAATAATTTGACCATATTAAAACTTTGTGGAGCGATAGTCGTATAAAGACGATTTAAATATATTATAAGACATCAGTAAGTGATCTTAATACGACATAGAAATGAGAACATAACGGTAAGAAAGTAGTGCACATGCACGTTAATAATATTAATTTCAACCTAATATGACCCCAGTAAGTGGTAATTTTAATAAAATACCTTTATACGACTTTCGTAGGGTCGTTAGTAAAAGTGAGACGTAATTTATTGTATCATAATATGATACATATTATGATACATAATATGATACATATTATGATGTGCCATAATATATCATACAGTAAATGTAAAGCAGTAATAAATATCTACAGTATAAGCATATCAGCATCTGTTAAAAATTATTATGAGTTTTAGAAAAGACAGGGCAAATACAAATGCTCAGTTATAGACGAGCAGTTACAAAAACTTGGAATTAAATTGGTTTTGTCATACAAATCTTTATTTTTTTTTATACTACTACTACTAGCACTACTACGAACTTGACGAGGCACCTACGCCAGACTGCAGAAATTTCTAAAGACAGCCCTCCACGCGCATGCGCATATAAATACTTATTCTGTAATTTTGATTTTAGTTTTAGTCGCTTTATAACCTCTTAACAGTCGTTTGACAGTTTTAGAACTATTTATGACCTCTTAGTAGTTTGACTGAAGTTTTACAACTACTAAGTCATATAAGCACCGTCGGCAATGTTTTCCATCAGAAATTCAGTTAAATAGGACAACCATGTTTGTCTTACGAAAGTGGCAAAACTTCGAATTTAATTTGTGGGCACAAATCATAGAAATTTTAGTGGAAAACATGTATTTTCGACATATCGAACGATCCTGTACAACTGTAACACTTTAAATTTTAATTTAGAGCACGTTCATATTTTACATTTTTTCTTTCATTTCCCTTAATTTCCATTATTTTAAAGACGCGTTGTAAATTTTCGAGCTATATTTATAATTTTCACAGTAAATAAAAATTCGCAATAGATTCCGTTGAGTACAATCGTCAAAAACCGAGATGCTTTATTGCACAATATCACCAGCGTATAATTTTGTTTTTACCACTTACGGCCGAGACAGAATGAAATGTCTTCGTATTACAAGCAAACACTGCACAATATAACACTACATTCCATATTTACGACCAATTGGTAATATGAAGGTATTAATAGAGATCTTCACAACTTTAGAGCTACTTCTTTATGACGTTAAGGTATCTTTCAATTTACACGACCTAATGGATTTATAAAAGTCATATCCAATCAAGTCAGATAAAAGTTGTATGAAAAGTCATGAAAACCCGTTTCCAACCGTCCATATTCAGTCATAAAGGAGTTGTAAAAAGGACGATACGTCTATAGACAAGTTATATTATTGGTCGCAACAACGTCTTTACGTGTTTTATGCAACTTTAATTGTTACTTGGGATCTCAACTGTTGAAGATAAATGTAATTTTTCAGCCGTTTTCGGCCCACTACAAGTTAGTAAAATTGAAACCGTATTTTGTTTTTCATCTTTAAATTGTAAATTGTTTTATGAAAAAGTTTGCATAACTTTTTCAGAATCTATTACTGTGTCAATCGATCGTGGTCGGCGAAGATCTCAATCCCAGAACTGAGGCGATCGAACCTCCTGAACATCATCCAGCTGCTAGAGGAGGAGGAGGACATCAACCAAATCACCCAGTACTTCAGCTACGAACACTTCTACGTCATCTACTGCAAATTCTGGGAGTTGGACAGAGATCACGACCTTTTTATCGACAAGCAGGACTTGACAAGGCACAACGACCACGCGCTGTCGACTAGGATCATCGACAGAATATTCAGCGGGTGTGTCACAAGAGGTAAGCGAATTTTTTATAAATATCGTGATGCCAAACAGGTCGAAATGTGAAAGTTTACAAATGTTTACGTTTGTCATGCAACAAGAGTAGTGAGAAACGAGACAATGTTAGTTTTGGTATTCATAATGGCCCAAACTAAAATTTTCAGGAAATAAGAAACAGCACGAAGAACGAATGACTTACACGGACTTTGTCTGGTTCTTATTAAGCGAAGAGGACAAGTTGCATCCTACAGCCATTGAGTATTGGTTCAGATGCATGGACTTAGATGGCGATGGATTTTTGTCAATGTACGAATTAGAATATTTCTATGAAGAACAAATGCACAGAATGGAGGCTATAGGAATTGAAACTCTACCATTCCAGGTATGAACTGTATTTTTATAAAATATTTAACGTACAATATATGTGATTTTTTCATAGGATTGCCTATGTCAAATGCTAGACATGATGAAACCAAAAATTCCGGGGAAGATATCCCTAAGTGATTTGAAAAAATGCAAAATGACCCCGATATTTTTCGATACATTCTTTAACTTGGAGAAGTACTTAGACCATGAACAGAGGGATCCATTCGCTTCGCAGAGAGACCACGATATCGATGGTCAAGAGGTAAATTTTATTTTTTTTTTCTTCAAAGCTTCGACGAATTTTGTTTTTAGATGTCCGAATGGGACCGATACGCGGCTGAAGAATACGAACTACTTGTTGCTGAAGAAGGTGGCAACGAACAGCAAGACAGCCTGTAAGTATTTCTTTTTTATAACTACTTATTTATAATTATTCACTTAATTACAAACGTATTTATTGAGACTTATTTAGAAATTGGGAATGTAATTTTAAGTTCCTAACAAAATTGTTAAAAAAAAGATAAAACATTTTAATTTGTATCTGGTTGAGGTACTTACTAATAATCTTGATTGTTGTTCAGGGAACACGATTGTGGCTTTGATAGGGTAAGGAGAGCATGGAAAAATGAGTCGGGAGTTTAAAGCTCTAGCATGTAAAATTCGAATTAACAACATTAAACAAAATAAATGCTTGAGTATCTTAGACTTTACAAGGTCCAGGTATCATTAAGAGAGGGCACCATACAGGGTGTAACCTATGATGTAACTTTGATTAGTACATAATTTTTTACTGGCGATAGGTCCCGACCACAAAAGCACGCCCATGAAAGTATTTTTTTTTAATTCGCAGAAACTAAAAAGTTATGGCCTTTTAAAAATTTTGCCGAATTTTCGGTATTTCGGAGATGTGAGCTTTCGCGACACTCTTTCCACTTGGCAGCCGGTGGAAGACTGAGGAGAGTCATGCACGATGCACTGAATTCCGAAAAGTTGTTGACCCCCGTGTTATTAGTACTACGATGCGAGCGCAAATCTGTGACACCCAAATTATTTCTAAGTATATTAGCAATTTTGTCATATTTTTGCAGATTAATTTTTTTTTCAAAACAAACTTCAGGCGTTCTTTTGAAACCTATCACCATTTAATACTAATCGTGTTACACCCTGTACATATATTAAATCTTTAGTCATACTAATCTCCAAAATAGTTTGTTTCATTATTATGATGTTAGCTTTTCCCCTAAAGACATGTTGCCGAAAATTTTGGGTAGCCTATTTTATATCATTGATAATTTTTTTGATATTTGTAATAGGTTTATTTTCGCAGAACTTCATACTGTTTGAAGTGAGTTTGAAACTATCAGGAGCAGTTTCGTTTTTGGAAACTCAAAATGAAACCCCAGAAAAGGTCGTCCTTTTCTGGGATGAAACTGAACTGATTTGAAGTTTTGTTGAAACAGTAGGCCATATTATTCTTGGCAGTCATTTACAGGATGTTTTGAGAATTTGGTGACAGTATGATAGCTTCTAGCATAAAATTCTTTTTTTATAGGTTGAAAATGTCTAGTAAAAGGGAAAGATAAGGGCAAAAGTAATTAGTATTTTCTAAAAAGTAAAAACTGAATTTTTAAGTTAACTATATGTACTGATATTTCAGTTTAATGATTTGTCATAAATATATATGATACCTGTACCTTATACTAATAATTATATATTAACCCTTTTTATGTTCTTGTTGGGAATTTAACACAAAAACTAAAAAAACACTAACGATACATTTTGTTTATTCAAATAAAAAATTATGATGACAAAATTAATAATTTTTTTATAAATAATATTGTGGAATGTGGCACTATTAAGCATACAGTGTATCTTAAAATATTCATATCTTTATGAACACTGTTTAATTTCTCTGTGAAAATTTTTCTGTGCCAATTATTTTTGACTTGAAAATGACTAATATTTTATTATTTTATTTAAGAACCCTAACTCTGTTCAAATTAGAATTCTTAGGGAAGTCCCTGTATGTAGCCAAGACTTATTTTATTTTTTCTTCAATTCTACTTATTGTTCATATTTTATTTTACCGACATCAACTATATCAATTTTATTTTGAAGTGTGAACAACTTAACTTTTAAATTATTGTAAAATGCTACATTAATTCTATGGGTCTACTGAAGTAAATTTAAAAAAAATTATGAAAAAATAAAATGCAATATTTTGAGGAGAACATTTTAATATAAGTACAGCAACTTTTTCAAATGGTTTTTTCAACAACAAGAAATACAAACAAGCTTTATGCAGATCTTTGGAAAAGAATCTAATTTAACAAATACAATTGGTTGTCCCACTATCACTATAGAGGGCATAACATTAGATCAGGGAGATACTTCAAGTTTTAGCTGTATGTAAGCCATTTTTAAGGCAAGAATGATTGGCATGTTCCAATTTTTCCAGATGAATTTAACACAAAAGTTTCCAATATGGTGTGAACGTTTTGAAAGACGCTGTATGCTATCTATTTTCTATGGATATTTGATAGATATTTCAACAAATAAGCTGAAATTATACTTAGGCACCCTAGGGTTTTAGAATGTTAATCCAGTAAGGTATATTTTCATATAAAATCTCCACTTTCAGGGAATCGGAGGGCAGTTTGATTAATAATAGATGGGGAAAACAATAATAAATACCTAACTTTATAACAAACTATTGCCAAGTTAGAATGTGCGAAGAATAAATTTTAAAAAATACCCATGAAATGAGATGAAAATCCACTAAGTAACATAAGCTCGGCATTCTGTATGTTGCGATTAATTTCTAGCTCCTTCGATGAAGGAAATGAAGAAGACCTACTTTCGCAACACCTCGATGGTGCGTTAGATGAAGAAGAAGGACAAGCCGAATCGTCAAACGACAGCGACGACTGTAGTATTTAGCGAGAAGAATAATCACTTTTCTAGTCTACGAAGCAAATATGAAGTATTTTCAGTAAACTTGGTAGTATTTTTTATAACATAGATGAAGGATCACAGCTAGACAGTCTACTTATCGAAGCACATTTGAATCTTAAACTCGTTAGTACATAATCGAAGCACAAAGTAACAAGTGTGATCTTTTTTAAAGCATATATGGAATTTTGTATGTAAAGCGAAGAAAACTGTTATGTAATAATAGGCGAAATAAGCATCGTGTTTGTTATTTATCTAGTCACATAAGTTTTGTAGCGAATATGTCATTAGTGTGAATAATTATGGGCTAGCATATTGGTCTTAATTTAGTTTAAGGTTTTATTTGAACCATTTCCACTTTGGGCTATAGAGATAAAGCCTTTTTAATATTGAACAATATCGAATACGTAATAATACTCTATTTAAAACTCAGTTGTTTGTTGTAAGTGTATTTTATTGATTTGATTAACACGTTGGTTTAAAATATTTATCGACAGTTGTTTTGTACGTTGAATAGCTGACTGAATTTTAGCTTTAGTGTACTTTAGATTTACATCTGTAATGTTCAAATATTTCATATTCTGACTATGACTTTTTATTTTATATTAATTAAATAAAGTAATGCTAATTGTTGGAATTGTATATTATAGTTTATTTAATGATTTATTTATTTAACCTTACATAGTATACATTTACTAGTCATCCTATTATCCAATTGTGTAACGCTGTATAAAAGATATTGTTTACTATCTAAATGGAGTAATATATTGGTTTTTCCTTCTAATCTTAGGTTGCCTTCTTATTTATTCCTTTACTGTCGCTTCGTTTTTTTAATGTCACATTTTCTGGTCACTATACCCTTCTTAAAATTAATTGGATCGACTCAGATTTTGTGTGTCAAAAATTATGCGAAAGAAAACTGGGAAAATTAAAATACCACTGATTGAAATAAATAAGTATATTTTTTAATAAATCATCTTTATCCTTAGCCTAGAATTTGTGTGGGGTAAAATACCCAACTAGCACAAAATAATTCAACTGAACACGTGTAAAGTCTGCATACGGAAACAATAATTTTTGTTTGCAGAACTATTTAAAATTCAACTTTGCCAGCAGTTTGTGTTTGTTTAGGGACAAAAAATAACACATTGCAAAAGCTGTCATGTGACATGCGATAACTGTCAAATTTGACATTAAAGAATAGGAAAGGAAACAACTTTTTCCTGCTCCCTATGTAAAAGCACAAGTTACGTAATTGCAAAAAAGCGTAGGTAAGTGAAATGTTGAAGGTGCCATGTTATGTTGGTTGCTAGGTATGAAAAGTGTCGCCTAGCAGCTGTTATGCAGCAATAAGGAACTTATAACCACTACATGAAACTTGTGTCAATTTTAATATCTTTCACAGGAATCTCTACTATACTCAAATCAAGTAACTCCATTGCCTGGCGTAAATAAAAGCACGTGTTCGATGACGTTCCGCGAAAAAAGGCGATTGGTCTATAGGCATCAAAATATCACGCGTGCCTGACAACAGAAATGTACTCGATCGCAAGTGTATTTATGCGGTTTTATCTTGTTGTTATCGTTTTCACATGCGTCTAAGCTACTTAGACACTGCTACAAATATTTGATCGATGTTTTGAACTATTTTAATGAAGCCAATATTTTTTTTCCAAAAATATTGATGTAAACAATTGTAAAAGTAAAATGAAATAAAGGTTGTGCCTTAGTGTGGCTCTGGTGAATATTTCAACACCGCGTGCTCTTGTTTACATCAGGCATCAGAATTATTTGATTTTGGTGTAACTGTATTTAAATCTATAATATTTCCTAATTTTCAATATTGTAAATAACGGCCATATCCAGGATTTACAATTTACAGAATAAAGCCTTTAGAATTATTTTAAATTGTAACAAATGTATAAATGTAATTTCGATGCATCAAAATCTAAATATCATGTTAAGTGGTAATAAAAAAAACGGAGAAATATGCCTATTTTTAATTTTTATATGTAAAAAATTTTAACCACAGTATGGGGGAGGCCTACAAAAAAATATATGAAAAAAAAATTTTTTTTCACGAAGTATAAAACATGGCCAAATTAACCTTAGTACCCCAGTAACTTGGCACTCCGGTATGCTATGTTGCCTGTGCATAAATTTCAAATAGATAATGTGTGATTGTAGCCACGCTGTGCTAAATAAATAATTTTAATTTTATTAAAAAAGCATTAATAACATCTATAGTGCCGTATGTAAAATAAGAGTGGTCTAATAGGATGCGATCAATAGACAGTTATTTGTCGCTATACAGGGACCGGCAGAAAGTTGGACACAAAAATTTAATATTTTTAAACTCTGATTTAGATTAATTTCAGTTTCTAGCTGCTAATCGAACAAAATATAAGTTTAGTAGCAAATTCATGTGATATCCAATGATAAGTTGCGCTTGCGGTATTTTGTTTCTTTGTAGTACACAGGGTGGTCGAAAAAAATACAAAAAAAGTTACATTTCTTTTTTTGACTAGGTGGCTGTGACTTTAAATCTGACATCCGCCTTTGATTCCAAACAACTTTTGTAAGTAACTTTTTACCGTATTTTAAAAAATAAGGGTACTTTACTCTTGAGTTATTTTGACATTTTTGAATCTACCTCGTATCCAAAAAGAGATATTTAAATTTTGATATGTGCGTTTTGAGTTTGAAATGATGCACCAACTTTTATCAAGAATATTTTCTGAGAAATTAATAATAAAAAAGTTTTCCATTTGTGTCCAAGTTTCTGCCGGTCACTATATGAAAGCACCTGTCTACTAAACCGTAGGTTGGGGGCAAGGATGGTATAAAGAACAGGATAGTCCGATCCCTATACTCGCAATGTTGGCCAATCGCCGTGGCGGGCCGCGGTAAAATGACGTCATCGCGGACCGAACACCCTAGAATAGCATGCATGCATCCTGCAGATCCCGAGTAATCGCTTTTCGTGTCGTTTATCTTTGGGGTTAGAAGCACTGCCGTGTTAATTTTAAGAAATTGATAATTGAATTACTCGACTCGTAGATACAAAGAAGAAATTATACTAGAACACCGCCAAGTGAAGTGTTGTTAGGATAGGAAACTGTAGACCAAAATGCCCGGCCGTCGTTGTGCTATTTTTAGTTGCAATAACAGTCGTGTTTCTACCAAAATATCAAATCCTGAAATATCTTATCATAACTTTCCAAAGGAAAAAGGTAATTTTGTGACAGATACCATTCGAAGGGAATGGATTCGAAGATGTAAGAGATCGGATTCTTGGAACCCCAATAGTAGCCAAATTTGCTCAATTCATTTTACAGCAAATGATTTTGAACGCGATATAAGAAACGAAATTCAAGGTAATTCGGTTCATTCCTTCATTGTATTGTAGGAGCAATAATAGTTTTTATTTATCTAATAACTTTTATAGGCCTCCCTTTGAGAAGACTTCTTAAAAAAAGTGCTGTTCCCACATTATTCTTGTCAGAATCCCAGAAAGCAGATAATAAAATATCGGCCAGAGAAGAAAGATACAGTATTAAAAGCGAATTGGAACAAAAGGAACAAATTAAACTTGAAATTGGTAGACTAATAGATAATCAGATGGTATCTATTTCAACTAGAGCTTCAACTTCGACATTATCTGATTCAATAACTTCGAATACAGATGCTGTGGACAATGATTTCCAAGAAAACAAAAACCATTTTCATTCTGAATATGAAAAACTACTGGTAAGCCATCGGAAATTACAAAACGAAGTGAAGGTATTGCGAAAAAAGACAAATTTATTGCGAAAACAACTTCAGTATTATAAAATGAAAAGCACGCCTAGAAAAAATTCACCAACAATTAGCGGATTGCATTTACTGAAAAAAATTCTTACACAGAACCAAATTTCAATACTTGCAAATAAAAAGAAGCGTGTAAATTGGACTTCAGAAGAAATTGCTATGGCTTTCACAGTTCGCTACCTAAGTAAAAATGCTTACTTGTATTTGAGAAGTAAACTTAATTTTCCCCTCCCTGGTCTATCTACTTTAAGAACGTGGGCATCAAAAATAAGCATAAAAGAAGGTGTATTAGAAGATGTTCTTACATTTTTACAAGTTGGAGGTGAATCCTTAACTGCTAGGGAGAAAATTGTTGTTGTTATGTTCGATGAAGTAAAAGTAAAGTCGACACTGGAGTACGACGTTGCTGAAGATCAAGTGTTGGGGCAGTACAACCAAATGCAGGTTTGCATGGTTAGAGGTTTATTTTCAAATTGGAAACAACCTATTTATATTGGCTTCGATCAGAAAATGACCAAAGAAACTCTTAATGATATAATAAGTAAACTTCACAATATTTCCTTTAACTGTGTTGCAATTGTGAGTGATTGTGGAGGTAGCAATGTCGGTTTGTGGAAAAACTTAGGCGTAGATATAAACAAGACTTATTTTGCCCATCCAGAAACCGGTAAAAAAGTTCATGTTTTTGCAGACGCCCCCCATTTACTTAAATTACTTCGTAACTGGTTCTTGGATACTGGGTTTACGATTAACAATATCACAATAGATAAAAAGCCCGTTGAAAGTTTAATTACGTTAACTGATGTTGAGGTTAATTCTTGTTATAAAATAACAGAGAGACATATAACCGTAGATAAAAGTCAACGCCAAAATGTCCGAATGGCCGCACAGTTGTTGTCAAATAATACTGCCCAAGCCTTGTCAAGATACAAACCTGGTGCAGATCCAAAACACGCAGCTAACGTTGGAAACTTTATAGCTGATATAAATTCATGGTTTGACATTTTTAACTCTTATGTAAAACAAAATCCGGATCCTAACATAATGAAAGCCCCTTTTGGAATGCACCTACAACAACAAGAAGAACATCTCAAACACGTTGAAAATGTAATAATAAACATGAGAGCTCAGGGGAAAAATACCCTGCAAGTATTTCAAAAAGGAATGATTATGTCTATTAAATCTCTACAACTATTGTTACACGACATGAAGGCACAATTTGATGATGTTTATTATATATGTACACATAAACTTAACCAGGATTGCCTTGAAAACTTTTTTTCACAAATTCGGTGCAAAGGTCCCAATGAACATCCCTCACCACTAGAAGCTATAAAGAGAATTAGAATGATAATTCTTGGCAAAAATCCCGGCATTTTAGATGCACAGGTATTTGGCTAACTGCATTATAGTGTTATATTTTTCTACTAATTCATTTTATATTTTTAGGTAAATACAGTAGACAGGGTACCCGAGGAATATTTGGTAGCTCAAGTTATAGAAAAGGCTAGCGTGACAGTTGTATTACCAGAAAATGAACAAGCTGATGACATTTTAACCAACAGTAGTGGAAGTTCTTTCTCGTCATCTGGGGCTTCAGATAAATATATAAACATTGTTTCACCAGAAACGACCCACGATGCCATGGAATACATTGCAGGTTACATTGCTAAAGTTTTTAAAAACAGTCACCCCGAACTTGGTAATTATACATACAAACTAAAATCTGATCATTCCTATAGTTTGCCATCGTGGGTACAACAACTATCTTTTGGGGGACTTATTAAGCCTAGTACAGATTTTTTAAATATCGTAAAGAAATGGAACAAATATTTTGAAACCTATCATAAGGATGATCAGTTACGTAAAGAACGTCAGGTAGTAAGAAAATTAAGTTTAAAGATCAAAAAACGTGAAAACCTATCATATGATATCATCAAATTATTTTGTAAACTAAGAACAATTATTCGTATGAACTATTTAAATGTTAAACACACGAAGGAAATTTTAGGTAAACGTAAATTTACTAGCACTCCGAATGATATTAAACGTAAATTAAATAAAAAAATGAAGAAAACCATTGTATAGGGTAATTTTGTGTTTTATTTTTTAACCTTTTCCTATTAAGCTTGATCACAGCTGTAGCTGGGTGGTTTAATATATAATGCGAAAATTTACAGGTAGGTATACCTAATATAATATGCAGTCAAAATATATTTATTTTTTACGAAAGCTCAGCACATTAAAAAAAATTGAAATAATCGTTGTTTGGCTACATATCTATATCTATCTGAGAACTAATCCTAATAACTCATCTTTCCTATTCCTATCAATAATGATATAGTAGGAGTAGGTACTTCTTAACTATTGTTCATTATTATATGTACATATGTACGAAATAACCACAGAAATAACATTCGTTTATACGAGTATAACGCGTGAGCCCAGCCGTCAGGTCCGCGGTGACGTCATTCCGCCGATCAGAGCCGGAGAACTTTTAGGCGGATCGGACTATCCTATTATTTTACACCATCCTTGGGTTGGGGGTTCAAGTCCTGCACAAAGCACTTTTTTATTATTGCTGCTTTACCCCTTATATTTAGTCAGTGAACTACACTTTACGCATATTGCAATGTAAATACCTATTTCAACATTTCTGCAAAAAAAGTAAAGCTTTTGAAGTTTATCTTGTTTAATGTAAAATTTCACAGTTTCACAAACTGCAGACAAAGTCAAACTTCGAATTTATAATAAGAAACGTCGAAACGAAAAAAAAAGTACCTTACACCTAATCTCATAATCATAACATTCATAGATCAAACATTATGGAAGAAAACAAAAAAGAAGCTTATGCAAAACGCAAAATAATTTTTGACATGTGTAAATCTCCCAACTTAAAAAGTAGTAAATCATACATACAACTTATTATTTGTCCCACAGGCCCATCTCCTTCATTTTATTCTGGAAATGATGTTGAAGCGTCACAGCGTTTTGATAATACTCTGTATCCGGAGCATTGTAGATCTTGCAATTTGTAAATATCCGTGTCATATCTGCTATAAACAACTTTCTCGTCACGTAATATTTTGCCTTCAGTCTTTCCGTTATGGTCCTTAGATCTAAAATACGGCAACGATAATACAAAAAATTAAAAAAAATAACCGCCGATTTCTTACCCATTGGATATTTGATAACGGAGTAATACTCAGGTGCATCGTTCTCATCCACGGGCTGCTTGAAAGGCCAAGCAAGTTCGTGATTTTTAATCTGAAAATTACAAACAATAATTTAAATTTCGCGTATTTAGAAATGGTTTTGAATGGACATACCGAATTTAACACTATTTTCAAATTTGCTCCTAACACATCAATATCTTGGGCCTCCTCTAGTTGTTGAGCCCTCATGGTTCTAGCTGAAGGTTTCCAACCTGTTTCTTGGAGTCCCGGGATTGCATCGATAGGTAAAATTTTTACACCTGTAAAACACATTTCCGTCTGAAATTGCAATCAGCAGACTTTCATTAAATACTCAATGGAAAAATGCAATTTATATGGGCCGGGAGATAGTGACAGATTTTTGGACGTGATTTTACTCAGTATGCCTTGCAAAGGGCATTTATGTAGCACATATTCTCACAATAATAAGGTATGAATCAGAGTGTCATCCTGGGTTCTTCATATGGAAAAGTCAGTTTTCAATTATTTGAAAAATATGCGTTTTGATATGATTTTAGTCAGGCTGCCATGTGTTTTATAATGAAGTTCAAAATAGAAAATTCCTCGGAAAACCATAGGCATACCGTTCGCGTGGGTTCAAAGGGCTATTATTGCCACGTGACCTTGTATTTTAATAATTAATTTCTCCACGTTTCTGAACAGGCTGCCAATGAGAAGTATGCAAGTTCTTGTTATGAAAATGCCCGAAAAAAGGATGGCATACCTTTTGCGCATGTCCAAGTACTGTTTAAATTGAATGTTATTTAATCATTTAAAAGATTTATTCGATGTAAAGTGTACTTGGACATGCGCAAACGGTATGCCATCTTTTCTTCAGCAGTTTCATAACAAGAACTTGCATACTTCTCATTGGCAGCCTGTTCAGAAACGTGGAAAAATTAATTATTAAAATACAAGTTCACGTGGCAATAATAGCCCTTTGGGCCCACACTAACGGTATGCCTATAATTTTCCGAGGAATTTTCTATTTTGAAGTTCATTATAAAACACATGGCAGCCTGATTAAAATCATATCAAAACACATATTTTTCAAATAAATGAAAACTCATTTTTCAATATGAAGAACCCAGGATGACTCTCTGATTCATACCTTATTATTGTGAGAATATACGCAACATAATTCCCTATGAAAGGCATACTGAGCAAAATCGCGTCCAAAAATCTGTCACTATCTCCCGGTCTAATAAATAAGATTGTAAGTTCAGTTTCAAGGATGTTGACAACTAAATAGAGTAGTCAATTTATATGGATGTCACCAATTTGTAAACACCTTTTGACAAAATAAATTGACACTGATATTATTTTAACATTGGGTAGAATGCATTTTCAATACTTCAATGAACGCTATTATTTTTTTTTTATCTACGTTTTTCTAACTTATACCTCCTTTGAAGAAAGTCACACCGGGGTACTCCTTTGACACGGTCCTCTGCTGTTGGTAAATCAACTGGTTGATAAATTTCTTCTGCTTCCGAACTATGCTGGTGAATTCCGTGTACACGATTTTCGGATTGAGTTCGCAGTGCATCAAAGTCGCACCTTTGTAGTCTTTTATGTAGCCCTGATAGATGGCCGCGTTCATCCTGATGTCCTTCGAAAAACTTTGCCTCTCAAAATACCCTGAAAAACACAGTCGCAACTGTAAATATCTTGAAATATCTCGCCACAAATAATTCAAACCGCCAAATTGATGAACAAAATAACACAATTACCTATAGCGTTTTCATCAGCAAATGTCAGGAAATGTAAAATACCCTTGGATATGTGGTAATCCTTTAAGTGATTCATCAAATGCGTACCATATCCTTTGATTTGTTCCCTAGAAGTGACTGCGCAAAACACTATTTCCGTGAAGCCTTGAGTAAAATACGGCCTAAAGCATATACCGCCTATCGGCCTGTTTTCTTTAATCAATGCAATTGTTCTGTGCTTGCTGCAAAATGAAATGGAAATACACACTCTGCACTATGTATCATATTTAATTATACCCTTTTTTGTTAGACTAGTCCACTGAAAATTTGGTCTTGAAAAAAAAATAGACAAAAGTTCCGCCCTAGAGCTATCATTGTCTGTCAGAGCCGCCATTTATGTTGGCATTGAATACTTCACTATTTAGTGTCACTAATTTTCCGCGATTAGCAAGAGATTGGTTTCTGATCAAGATCGAATTGGGTGTCCTCAGTATTGGAAAGTAGTTTCGATGTTCTAAAACCGATTGGTGCCACAAAACATCATCAATATTTTATTGTGTACAACAACCACGCACAAATTGTCATAGTAAATCGTTGAAGGTGAAAAAGTAGGACTGATATTACCATCGTTGGCAAGTTGACAATAAATAAATAGTTATAGAATGAAAACATAAATATTATTTTGGCTACACTTATAAAGGAGAGTGCTAGGGCAACAGCCCTCATAAAATAAACTGGACCGCCATTGAGCCCTAGTCTCTCCACCAATTTTTAGCCATCCGGCAGAGGGGGCTGGCGCCCGTATGGATAGCCGCCATATTGTGTGCATTTTAGGGGAAAAGCAAACAAGCAACACAAAATGACATTTGACAATGGCCAACCAAGGCCGTCGTGCATTTGACAGCCAATATGGCCGACCTTTCGATGGAACATATATATGTACATACATAGGTGGGACAAATGATTGCCAAATTTTCAGTGGACTCATCTACCGAGGTTATTGTCTGTTATTTACTTCCTCAGTATTTTTTTAGTTTAAGCTAATGTTTTGTTTTTTTAAATTAGTTTTAATTGTTTGGAGTGGAATAATCTAACGCAATAGGTGCTACGCGTTCAAGTTATAAATATTATAATCAAAATCGATAATCTAAGTAAGTCTATAGAAACATGTATCAATCATAAAAAAACAGTACACAGGGGTAACTTACGGATCAAATAGGAGTTGTGTAATGTACTCGACAGGCATTTTTGGTAACTGGTACGAAAAAACGTTTTGCAGGCCAATCAGCCACAGCATAACTTGCTTACTGACAGGAGCTGTCAAGCTGTTGCCGATCACATGCAACTGGATTATATTGTTCTGTTCCTCTAGTTTCGGTGTCTCGTCAGTAGGGGGGGCACTTTCCGAGAATATCATCTGCAAATGGCATTTTTACATTGTGTAGAATGCCCTGTGTTTTAGATAAGTGATATACAGGGTGTGCCAGAATACGTGGGCAATCTCCTGGATTTATACAGGTGCCGTTAAAACAACATGACAAGTTCCTATAAAAAAAATTCCCAGAAGGCCCACCTACGGAGATACAAGCCCCTAAAGTACGCCCCTAAAATCGATTTTTTTAAAATAATTTTTGAAATACTCTTTGTATAATTTAATTAATTTTTAATATGATGGACAATAGATAAGACTCCTTAAAAAGGGCCCATGAAAACAATTTTGGCTTATTTGGTTTGCCAGGGATGGATTAGTTGTAGCGCGTTAATGTAAATTTTTTTTACACCCCTAAATTAAACAAATCATTTTAAAAATTGATTTTCAGGGGTGTCCTTTAGGGGCTTGTATCTCTGTAGGTGGGCCCTATGGGGAAATTTTTTTATAGGAACTTGGTCGTGTTATTTTAACGTCCCCTGTATAAAGCCGAGAGAATGCCCACAAATTCTGGCACACCCTGTATAGGGAACGGCAGTTATTCTATTTTTTGGGCTTTAATGGGTCTGTTTCACACTTTTTATGTATAGATGGCAAATGTCTGAGCATTTATGATTTTGAGCAGGACACTTTTAAAAATGTCCGCCAAGGCCTTGACCATTTATGGACATTTTTGAAAATGGTGCCATTTGCTTGTGAAAAGTATAAAGTAAAACAAAAATAAAGAAATTAAAATATGTAAAATAAAAAAAATGTTTCTAAAGTCTATCCAAGTTACAGAGGCAGTGGATCAAAACATTGGCCACCACGTGACCTATTCTCTTATTGGTCTGGCCGTCATAAGTTTACGCGGCAAGCAGAATGCAGGGCCGGCTCTTCCCTCAGTCGAGTTTCCTACATATTTTAGATCGGATCGCGAGCAGCATATTCTGTAAATTTATTTTGCTACTTAATTTAAGGAAATTTATAAAGATCTACGAAAGATATAAACACAAATTTTATAACTTCTAAAAGAATTTGTTCAGGATTACAAGCCACTTGTAATCTCATATTAGTCCGACCCTGGTAATCGATCGCAAGGCGGTCATGTGATTTTGTTTATATCTACTGCCGCTGTAACTTGGATAGACTTTAGTTACAGACTGAAGACAGATTTAGAAGACCCAACGCGTAGGTACATACATGTAGGATGTAGGTTTGTTAGAAATAATTTTTACATTTTTGTTACTAAATCTAAATAACTTCTTTATCTGTACTGGAGCCTTTGAACATTGAATTAAATGTTTTCCCATTATTCCTGCATGGGCAAAATTCGGCTTTACAAAATTCACAAATAGCATATTTTAATTTTTGGTCACTTCCTTTCTTGAAGTAATTCCAGACTATTGAATTTTGTTTGACCATTTTGCAAACTAGGTACATAGTTAGCAATATTCTAGGTTAGAATTAGAAATGGTTTTGAAATTCAAATTCCTTGAGCCCGTGATGTCACGGGCCCAAAAAGCTGATTGGCTACTCTTTTGCAACGTTGATATGATTTACGGCAATATATTATATTTTTTCGAATATACCCCAGCCGATCAATTTTTTAAATGTTGAGTTTCTTGGCGATTTAGCCCTTAGCCCATTGTTCAAATTGGTAGACTACCAAGGCCCTTTCCCCTTATCAAAGGCAGCCAGAACCATCCTCGAACAATTTCAGTATAACTTGAACTTGGTAGCAGATACCAAAATATTTAGTCCCATAAAGTCACTAAGTTTTCTTTTCGGAAATCTATCCGGAGACGTGAAAGTTGAGAAATTAAATTTGTGAAAATTTGGACATACATCAGGGCCAGTCTTGTAATTCGGATCGTCGATGGTCGCCAAGATTTGGTCGACCGTCTCTTGGGGAAGATCTTGGAAGACGTCCTCTTGGTTTGGTTTTTTCCTCTTCGGTTCTTTCGGGGTGGTATCTATGCACGGTCGAACTTGTTTACCTAGAATACGGTAGAAACTATTGGGTTTCGAAGAGAAATTATTGCCTAAAAGTAGTACTGATTTTTGATACAGCCATTGAAAGGGTTACTCCAGGTTATGATGTATTTTTATGTTCATATATATTTTTTATATAAATCTATCATGATTTGGTAGTGATGGGTTTACTTCCGGGATTTTTAAAAACTTCCATTCCTCCCAGCTTGAAACCTACCATCCGCATCCGCCATTTTATTTAGCTGTCAATACTTCGGGAGCTTTGTAAAAACTCCTGGGATTTATCGAAAAACCCGGGAGTTTCCAGAATAATGATTCATCACTCTAACTTCTAACTAACTGTACTCCTTACATGTTTCCCTTTAAATCGGTATATGATAAGTATAGTACTTCTACTGAAAAGTGTAGATAAGAAAAATTGTATAAATTAAATAAAGAATAGAATATTAAAGGTTAGGTTTTCGGTTTTAGCATTGAATATCATACTATGATATACAGGGTGGCCCACCACGAACTGCATCGATCTATACAGGGACCGGCAGAAAGTTGGACAGAAAAATTTAATATTTTTAAACTCTGATTTCGATTAATTTAAATTTCTAGCTGCTAATCGAACAAAATCAAACTTTAGTAGAAAATTCATGTGTTAACCGATGATAAGTTGCGCTTGCGGTATTTTGTTTTTTGTAATACACAGGGTGGTCGAAAAAAATACAAAAAAAAGTGAAATTTCTTTTTTTTATTAGGTGGCTGCGACTTTAAATCTGACATCCACGTTTGATTCCAAACAACTTTTGTAAGTAACTTTTTACCGTATTTTAAAAAATAAGGGTACTTTACTCTTGAGTTATTTTGACATTTTTGAATCTACCTCGTATCGAAAAAGAGACATTTAAATATTGATATGTGCGTTTTGAGTTTGAAATGATGCACAAACTTTTATCCAGAATAAAATTTTCTGAGAAATTAATATTAAAAAAGTTTTCCATTTGTGTCCAACTTTCTGCCGGTCACTGTATATGGCAAACTAAAAGTAGGAAAATTCTGAAAATTTGGCACCTCACCAATGCCGATGGGCACTGCTCAACTAAAATATTTTGGTGAATCTGGCACTTCCGGTTATACTGGAAGTCGATATCAACTTTCTTATCTCAAATGGAACAACACCCTGTATATTTTAGGATTCTAGGCATCATTTTGGAACAAAAACATGCAACATGTCCTATGTCTAAACCCAACCGTTTTTGAGATATTTGCATTTTTCCGAAAATAATTACAGGTGCAGACCTAAAGTCAATTGGCAATTTATACGAGGAAACCGCGAAATTACAAAACGAATTTTTGGATCGTGTAACAGAAGCCCTGACCTAGTGATCTCTGCTGAGAAATAAATCCGGCTAGTGAAATGTCACTTGGTTTAGAAATTATTGTCAACAAAAATGCCGGCGCGCTTAAATTACACAAACAAAGATTATGTATTGCACGTTCTTGATATTACTTTGTTGCATTCTCCGTAGATAATAAACAAATTTAAATAATCTTCGTTTGTGTAATTTAAGCGCGCCGGCATTATTGTTGACAATAATTTATAAACCAAGTGACATTTCCTCAGCCGCGATTGTCTTTTCAACGTCCACGGCTAATATGATTTTCCAAGCGTTAAGCAAACCCCGCATTTTATGGGCGAAAAGTGGGTTTTTCGTAAATTAATCGAAAATTACTGCATTTGGGTATAGGAAACCGTACACAAAGTTGTCATTATTTTTAGTGGTGAATAAGATCGCATTTAAAAAAATGGTGGTTTCCATTTGAAAATTTCGAGATTTAGGCACATTTTGAATATAATTTTTATTCATATTTTGTGAACACCCTCTATAAGAATGGATTTATTTCTCAGCAGAGATCACTAGGTCAGGGCTTCTGTTACACGATGCCAAAAATTCGTTTTGAAATTTCGCGGTTTCCTCGTATAAATTGCTAATCGACTTTAGGTCTGCACCTGTAATTTTTTTCGGAAAAATGCAAATATCTCAGAAACGGTTGGGTTTAGACATAGGACATGTTGCATGTTTTTGTTCCAAAATGATGCCTAGAATCCAAAAATGCAATAATATACAGGGTGTCCCATTTGAGATAAGAAAGTTGATATCGACTTCCGGTATAATCGAAAGTGCCAGATTCACCAAAATATTTTGGTTGAGCAGCGCCCATCGGCATTGGTGAGGTGCCAAATTTTCAGAATTTTCCTACTTTTAGTTTGCCATATATAAATCGATGCAGTTCGAGGTAGGCCACCCTGTATATGTACTTAATTTTAATTCAAGAAAAATAAAATTATAAATTCTCAATCAGTTAGACAATTGACAGCTTAATGGCGGCAAATTTAAAATTTGGGAATGTTCCCGGGAGTTTTGGGAGTTTTCGAGTCAATGCTTCCATTTCTTGGGAATATTCCCAATTTTTTAATGCTCCCGTCCTGGGAATATTCCTGGAAATATTCCGAGCGACTTATCTCTATTTAGAGGTATCGGAAAAATACAAATAGATCTGAGTAAACATCACTTTCAAAACTCCTAGGAAAAGTTAAGAATGACAGAATAACTTATTGGTAGTTGCAAACTTAAAAAAAGACGGATTTTTCGTATTCAACTACTTTAAAAAATGTTGTTACGGTTTTCTGAAACACCCAGTATTTCCGTGGTAATTACCTTTTAATCTGTTGGCATCTATCACTGTCGGAAACGTTATATTCGGAGCCTTGAACTCCGGATCCCAAATTGGCGAATTCTGTGCATATATTTCTTCGTCCAGCTGATTCAGGAAAGGCGGAAAATTTGTCAATAGCATGGACCTTTTCTCAGAAGGTAAGGTATCTCTCTCTTTGTGAAACTCGTCCAGTATTTGTTTTTGTACGTATTTAAAGACAGCACGTAACAATGTTCTGCCAAATACTTCTGTGGTATCGTGATGGGGCAGAGAATTGCAGAATGTTGGAACGTAACAAAACACAAGCCACCTACAATTCAATCATTAGGGTACTTGACTTAAATCACTTTTTAAAAAGTAAAAGGTTGGTTCGTGCAGCGAACTTTATCTGTTTTTGCTTGATATTTTACTTTATAGACCGGGAGATAGTGACAGATTCTTGGACGTGATTTTACTCAGTATGCCTTTCATAGGGCATTATGTTGCGTATATTCTCACAATAATAAGGTATGAATCAGAGAGTCATCCTGGGTTCTTCATATGGAAAAATGAGTTTTCATTTATTCGAAAAATATGCGTTTTAATATGATTTTAGTCAGGCTGCCATGTGTTTTATAATGAAGTTCAAAATGGAAAATTCCTCGGAAAACCATAGGCATACCTTTATCGCGGGCCCAAAGAGCTATTATTGCCACGTGAACTTTTTATTTTAATAATTAATTTTTCCACGTTTCTGAACAGGCTGCCAATGAGAAGTATGCAAGTTCTTGTTATGAAAGTGCTGAAGAAAAGATGGCATACCGTTTGCGCATGTCCAAGTACACTTTACATCGAATAAATCGTTTAAATGATAAAATAACATTCAATTTAAACAGTACTTGGACAGGCGCAAAAGGTATGCCATCCTTTTTTCGGGCATTTTCATAACAAGAACTTGCATACTTCTCATTGGCAGCCTGTTCAGAGACGTGGAAAAATTAATTATTAAAATACAAGGTCACGTGGCAATAATAGCCCTTTGAACCCACGCTAACGGTATGCCTATGGTTTTCCGAGGAATTTTCTATTTTGAACTTCATTATAAAACACACGGCAGCTTGACTATCATATCAAAACGCATATTTTTCGAATAATTGAAAACTCAGTTTTTCGTATGAAGAACCCAGGATGACTCTCTGATTCATACCCTATTATTGTGAGAATATGTGCCACATAATGCCCTTTGAAAGGCATACTGAGTAAAATCACGTCCAAAAATCTGTCACTGTCTCCCGGTCTATTAAAGAAATAAAGTACACGTTCACACAGACCTATAAATGGATAATTTACGCAAGCGCAATTGAAGTCCATCTAGGAATATTTTTGGCCGGTTGGCAACGGTGACATGCATTTGTGACTATTTTGGATTTTCGCCATATTTTTGTAATGAAAATAATATCTAAAATCCACATAACCTACTATCAATGTTCTGTAAACACAGATCTCTATTTCTGTGTCTGTGACCCACAGAGCGCATAGAAACTAGGGAATTTTGGCGCTTTATATTTGATTTTTGACAAATGTTTGCTTTTGCGCACGCGCATTTGTGTTTTCTTTATGAAAATTAAAGATAAGTTGAAAGCTGGCCAACTCTTAAATAAAAGAAGAAGCAAAAGCTAAAGTAAAAGCACTGCACGAACTCACCTGATCATATGCGCTATTTCAAGCATAAGTTTAAAGATAATGATAAAGTCGCTACACGAACCAAGTGTTGGGGAAGAATGAAAATTTTGCCTGCCGGTAGGTATCTGTTTTATTTTCGATCAGACTTGTTCCTCTCTCAGAATTACCCATAAAAAAGTTAGATAGATTTTAATTCATCAATCTTACCTTGTGTAATCAATTTTGTACTTGGACGCCTCCTCTTGGCTGACGATGTACTGCTGGCTGCTAGGCGAGGGAAAGTCCCAAGTGTTCAAACAATGGAACAACATAGTCACCAACTCATACATCGTTTTCAGTTCTTGCTGGCCAATGTGCGAATATTTAAACACCAAGAAGTTTGAAATGGCCTTCTGTATGCTCGGTTTTTCAAAGGGAAGCTGCCCTAGGGGGCCTTCTATCACTGGCGATTCTAACGTCAGCACACATTTTCTTAAAAGCTAAAAGAGCGAGATATTTTGGAATTTTTAATAAACTGTACTTACTCTAAATAGGTAAAAGTAAACTTTTTTAGTATCTGGATTCTCTTGATTTGTCATAGCTGTGTACATGATATCGACATCTACCACCATGCCCAAAAGTTTATCCAAGATGTTGTTTGGTTTTTCTCGTAAATGGCATATATGCATTTCTAAAACAGACGAATGTCATCTTACAAATAGATTAATTTAAGAAACAAACCTAAAGCGTGTTCACATTTGCATGGATCTTCAAAGGAAAGGCTCTGTAAGGGAGTTTCCACTCGTTCTGCTTGCTTCCAACCTATACATTCACATCCTGCATGCTAAATAAAAAATATGACATAATTCTTTAAAAACATTCAACATTATTATAGAAACAAGGAAAATTCATACCTGGCATTTGGAGTACACGGCAAGTTTCTGCAATTTTCTGTTCAACGGGAATTGTAAAATTGCTTGTTTCCTTGCACGAATTTTCTCTAAATTGCTCAAACGCGAAGCATATTCTTCGGGTTTTTTGTCTTGCAAAGGTGTATCATGGGGTTCTGCAAAGCCAGAAGCAGTCGACGGTGTTGAAGTGTCCATGGGTTCTGCTGGTTGTTGAGACATTTTGTATTCATTAAATTTCGTCTATGGATATTTCGGAATTCTCTTTCAAGGTATCTTCATGGAATAAGTCAAAAGACAATGCTGCTCAATCAATGTGATTACAGACACAGCGTTGATTGAGGATTCCTTCCTCCATCGACGGACACAGTAACCACAACCAGAACAAACACAAATAGTACTAATAGCACAGTAAACTTTATAATAGTAGTTTTGCACACAAAATATATAGGTTAGTTTTGCAGGGCAGAGAAAACAGAAAACAGATGTCAAATTTATAGGTTAAGGTTAATTGTGAATTTCTTCTTCTTCTGAAGAAGATGATCATATCATTTTTTGGCCTCTGCCCTTCCGAGCAATATAGCCACTCGGGGCCATCGTCTCTCTACGTTGGGTCAATATTTCATGTTCCTAGAATTCCTTAAGCGGCGGCAATAATATTGATATGATAGGTGACGGAGGACAAGGCCGTAATCAACAGAATTTACGTTTTACGCACACGAATCCTAAATTTGAATAGGTAAATAGAATTCTTTAATGGTTATAGTTTCTGTGGAGCTGGACCGACACTGACACTACAGCCAGAGCATATAAAACATGCAGCAGTTTATCCCCATGGCGGGAAAATTCTGCGCACCTGTTCGCGCAGCCGCCATTGGGGAATAGATTCTGTCAAATGGATGCAGTGTCGGGGCGATTGGGCAGTTCTTTTTTGGTTTTATGAGGGATATTACAGTGCCGTGGAGGGCATTCTGGGGCTATTGGGATGCCAGTTTCCGACGTTTAAAAAATCCAAAATTTTAAATATCAAGCTTTATTACGATTTGCCTTCTTTTTACGGTAACGAATTGTCTTTGCGTCAAGTATTTGGCAGTTTTATCCTATTAATACGGCTTTTCGAGGTAGATTTGTTTGTGATAACATGAAATTTTCGCGCACATGAAGAAAATGGTATGCACAAACCATTACGTGAATTTCAGAAGAACAAATACTATTTTGGAATAGGGTACTTGACAATATTTTTAATTGCTCTAAAATCGTACTCTGTTTACAGTAGATGCACCAACATAACACGTAATAAATGAAACAACGGCTTTTAACACTTATTTATTTATGATAATTAAAGACGAAGTTGCACAATTTTGTTCAGGCTGAAATCCACAGTTTCGTCGTTCTATTGTCCAGAATGCCAAAAGTGGCAACTCTGTGCCTCTCAGGAGGAACGGAACTGTAACGTTGCCGGTGCCCGTTCGCAATATTTCGTGGAACAAGGACAAATTGCAGTTTTCTATTCAAATATCTCCAGCTTGCCTATGAATATCTGTTATTTAATGTATTGCAACTTTTGAGCTTTAACTAACGCAATTGCACACACAAATTTTGTCACATAGACTTTTTTATTCCGCATATTGACTCCTCTATAGCAAAATGGTGTCTGTTTATGCTGCATACGCTGGAAACTATATCCTTCATCTCTGCCACGTAACAGTTTAGTTAAAATATCTGTATACGGAACGTACTATAAATATTCAGGTATCAATAATGGGGGAAATATTCGCCTATGTGGCAACGTTACCTGCCCACCTAGGCATCTAACCATATGCATATATCCACATGTCATCTAACACGTATGGTTTTTTGATCGGCAGATGACATCCCGTGATGCCAACTGTCATTCCGATTCCGTATATCGCTAAGTCAAAACATTAGTAGATATTAATATCTGTGCGATTTATTATAGTTTGTTATTAATATTTACTATTATAAGGATGTAAGATTAGCGAGTGTAAATGTAATAATCACAAGAAAAGGTGATAATGGGCAAACACTCAAAGTTAACAAAAAGATAAACTAGTAACCGCATACACGTGTTTCATGCTATTTGGCAATCATCAGTACGGTGTAACATTAACCAAATCAAAAGATAGGCATGATTTGGGAAGCAACAAATGAAGTCCAGGCAGGAGCCAACAGCACATTTGCAGCTTCAGTCAGCACATCCCCTATTTTGGGGCTTGTACTAACATCGCCACGGAGGCTGCTAAAGCGACCTGCGTGGAAATCTTCATAACCCAAGATACAATGACAATAAGGATGTAAGATTAGCGAGTGTAAATGTAATAATCACAAGAAAAGGTGATAATGGGCAAACACTCAAAGTTAACAAAAAGATAAACTAGTAACCGCATACACGTGTTTCATGCTATTTGGCAATCATCAGTACGGTGTAACATTAACCAAATCAAAAGATGTGGTTAATGGTTAATGTTACACCGTACTGATGATTGCCAAATAGCATGAAACACGTGTATGCGGTTACTAGTTTATCTTTTTGTTAACTTTGAGTGTTTGCCCATTATCACCTTTTCTTGTGATTATTACATTTACACTCGCTAATCTTACATCCTTATTGTCATTGTATCTTGGGTTATGAAGATTTCCACGCAGGTCGCTTTAGCAGCCTCCGTGGCGATGTTAGTACAAGCCCCAAAATAGGGGATGTGCTGACTGAAGCTGCAAATGTGCTGTTGGCTCCTGCCTGGACTTCATTTGTTGCTTCCCAAATCATGCCTATCTTTTGATTTGGTTAATGTTACACCGTACTGATGATTGCCAAATAGCATGAAACACGTGTATGCGGTTACTAGTTTATCTTTTTGTTAACTTTGAGTGTTTGCCCATTATCACCTTTTCTTGTGATTTTTACTATTATATATATTATTTGCGGACCTAGTTATCGTGTTGTTAGATGTGTAAGGTAAGATATCATGGACCCTAAAAGGAAAATCCGTAATTTGCCGAAATTGGGATGCTTTTTAAGTAGCACAATTTTTTTCTAATAATCCGATGTTGGCGTCTGCCGAAATTCATGGGATAAAACTGCAAAGGTTTGTACCTACCTACGTTGTAGTAATAGTACAGTTGTATTATGAGTTATTAATAAAGAGAGAACCTCGGCCTAGGGACCATCTTGAAGGCGCGTTTATAAAGGCGCCATAGTGCTTAATACTGAGACCGAATTCCGGCCCAACCTAGCCAAAAAGTTTGCAGAAAAACGATTGAATAGGTATTTACGAAAAAAAAAACACTTCTTGACTAAATGTGGTTTCACGAGGCATCATAAGTCTGGGAGTTTGAGGTTAGAATTCTGAAATTTCAACATTCCTTGCAACTTTCACTGCCGAATAAGGTTATGTCTTAGAACACTTTAGTGGTATTGCTATGTTGCCAAATTGTTTTTTTAAAACACTTGTGACGTCATAAGTGCTTTCCCGCCAAATTTCGAAGAAAGTCTAAAAACTTGATAAGTACGTAAATATATATTTTTTAAATAATCGTAGGGTCTTAGGCAAGTGTCCAGGAATTGTTTTATCGAGTTTGTAAAATTTCGTCAAGTACCCTATTATGGTATGATCTGATCAACCAGCTGAAGAAGCGAAAATTAAAGATATTATTTTGGAAGAGTATTTTTTAACGTATGCAGGAATGAAAATAGAAAATTTTGTTTATAGCTTCAAAGCGAACCAATATACCTAGTCCTCCATATAAAGAAGAAACTGAAAAATCTAATGTGTTTTATGCTTTCACATATTACAACTAGCCATGGACTGCGTTTCAAACCAAAAGCAGGTACCAAATACGCTCTTGCTTGCTTTTTGACTCGCTTTTCTTAGAAAATGTATGGAAATATGCCATGTCAACTTGTCAAATTAGAGGGACATAACAAACAAATATTTTATTTTATTTTGAATATTGGCTTCGTTGCAACAATGGTGTTTTAACTAAAACCACCGTGTAAATTTGTTTCGTCGTGTAGCGCTAGTGGCGATCGCTTGAAACAGCGCTATGCACAGGTCTTTAATATAGTGTTAATATAGTGTTGGTCCAGGCTCTGCTATATATTAAAATAATGTTGGTCCAGGTTAGGGCCATAGAATATCAAGGCTAAGGTTAAGCATCTGTCACAAGTTCTGACATTTCTGCCAGACATGCTAAATACCAAGGTTAGTCTCTACTAACCTTGGCCAAAGATCATATCATGATCTTTGCCTTGGCTAAATACGCCCCTGGAGCAGAGATATGAGAATGAGTTTTGCCCTACTGCGCATCCGATTTTTCGGCTACACAGAGGGCGCTTAGATCGCCGCCATTTTAACCCAGTCTTGTCTTGTAGTTTGTTTACGTTTTAACGTGCGACTTTTTCGTGTGTTTAGCGTTTTTGATAGCGTGTTTTTGTAATCGTGTGTTCATTAACATGTCTTGCTCTGTAAGAACATGCACAAATTGGTGGGCAATAAGAAATGCCTCCAATCAACTACTATACCGGCCGGAACACAGAAAATATTCCGCGTAGCGTATATTTTCTGTGGGCCGGAAAAAGAATCTGACCAACAACAAAGTGGTCCGAGTCTACCACAAGCTTCAACATGAACAGATTCAATGATTTCTCCTAATGAGGCACCAAAGGCAGCACGGGCGTAGCCAGGATTTAGTTTGAGAAGTAAATAAAACAACAAAAATATACTTACATGAAATTTTATATCTATATATTCATCCGAAAAACTACGACATATTTATAAAGTTCTTAACTTTAAATGAAATGGATAAATTAATTTCGTTCCTCTGCGCTAAATCTAAAACCATTAAAGAAGAAATCTTCGGCTTTTTCTTTTAAATATATCCACTACTTCATCTGCATGAATTTCTGTTCCATAGTGAATGTTCATTAGAGCCAAACCATTAAGTCTGTTTTCACTTGTAGTGTTTCGTAAATAGTTTTTCAGTCTCCTTAGGCTCGAGAAAGACCTTTCTGGGGTAGCAGTGGATACATGAATAGTAGCCAAGATTTGTAGTAATGTGTAAATATTAGGATAAAGGTTTTTATCTCACATATCTAGGCATTCCAAACTAGATTTCGGGGTAGGCAAGTTCGGCTGCAACTGCGTCTGCCTCTCGTCAAAAGATGGCGCTAGGCGCTACTATTACTACATATATTCAAACGTAATAATAATTTAACTCTTCACTCCTCGTATTTGTAGGTAATATTTTGCTTATTTCGGGGGGGGGGGGGGTTGAACCCCCGAAACCCCCCCCTTGGCTACGCCCGTGAAAGGCAGATTCGCCGAAAACGGTCCAGGTAAAAATAAACTTTTTTGACTAAAGTTGAAATATAAACGTTATAACGTTCGTAGGTATTTCAATATCTTTTATGCATCTATTTTGGAAACTATATCGATTATCCGACTAATTTTTTGTAATTACTCTCAAAAAACTTTCTTGTGAATCCACTTTCCGAAAAAAAAAGCACAATAGCGAAAAAATCTAGATGAAATATTTTTATTTTCTACGGGGAAAGGCGGGGTGGTACAAGGGAATGTAGGGGAAGTTGTTTATTTGAGAAGCCATAGAATTGGCGCAACGTTGTCGCACTTACCCGAAATTCTTTATTTCTTGCTCATTTATCTCATGCCTAGTGGAAACATTTTTATTAGGCCGCGCCTCTACTTATGCATTATTAGAATGAATAAAAAGACTTTTTAAAAACAAGCTTTTATTTAAGCCTACATGTACTAAAATGAATAAAAAGAAGTTTAGGTTTTCGTTAAGATAATTCAATTCCAAATTGCGATCAGTTTTTGCAAATTCAAAAGCTTGTCGCGCGAAATTTTGTTTTGTAAAAAGTTTTTTATTTTAAATTTTATTTTGTGCTTTTTAGGATCTATTTGATTCCCATGTCAGGAGGGTGGTAAAGAAATTTAGTCCGCCATCTTGGGGCGGCCGCCATATTGGATTTCGTATGAAGCCATTCACTTTATTGTTTTCTACCCCTCGAGGCCTTTCATTTGATACCCATAATTGAAAAGAAAATGTAATCCGCCATCTTGGAGCGGCGGCCATATTGAATTTAGTGTGATGTCACTAACTTTATCCTTCTCTACTTTTGAAGCCCTTTCATTTGATACCCATATTAAGATGGTTGACAAAAAATGCATCATCCGCCATCTTTGGAGCGGCGGCCATTTTGAAAGTATTACCATATTGAGTATTGCATATTGTATTGTCAACGGAACTAAAGGTGTATGCAAAATTTCAGCTCAATCGGATGTCAGGAAGTGGCTCTAATTCAGCTCGCAAGATTTGACCTAAACATACATAGTCCATACATTACAAGTTAAATAAAAGCTTGTAAAAAATGACAATTTTTGTCTGAACTCAATATAATACTTCTAATAATTACAGATTTGAAATCATTTAGCTTATTTTAGAAAAGTTATTATAGGTAAAATATAATGTCTACCTGAGAAATTTCAAGAGAAAACAGGAATACCTAAATATACTATTCAATTTTTATTTCCAAATTTCTATAAATTATAAATCATACAAAATCAATACATTTTATAATAAATACCTATAGGTACATACCTACATAAATTCATATTTAATGTTTTTTTTATACAAATTTTGCTATATTAACGCTACGAGAGATTGTCTAAAAAGCTTATTCTCCATTTATTTTGTCCTAAAATCTGTCAACTCGCATTGGTTTATCATCAACTCTATTGTCTATTCTATGAACTATATGTGTATAGTTACATGAATCACAAAAAGGAATTAACAAAAAAAAATACACTTATTCTAATCACCTAACACATAAAAAAATAATTAAAAATTAGAAGCCATTATTATGCCAAAGAGTGTCTTAACGTACACATACAATAGAATATTGGATAGAAACGTTACATATTGTATACTGGTTGTAGTGAAAAATGTCTAGCGATGAACATATACATATTGTTTGTTCCTTATTAAGTAAAATGATTTATAGCCACCATACACAGGAAACGGTATGCCCGCGCGCAGGTGCTGTGACGTCAACGGTGACGCTTATTCGACAAAATCATGGCTTACTTTTATCATAGCCGAAAGATACCCTTCGGCTATGCTTTTATTTTTAAACGGAAATTTGACTCGTTGCTCGTTTGATAGTGAGCTAGGCAATCACATATACACCAAAGTGTCAGTGCCTACATCCTAGATGCGTAATTTAGAACTGACGTATGTCAGTGAGACTAATTTCAGGACTATTTTTTATAAGTTGGCCGCGCTTTTGTCGAAGTGACGTAGATGCGCAGAAGAGTTTAATTTTCGTTCTCCTAGGTGGCATACCGTTATTTGTGTATCGTGTTTACAGCTAACATTTATAGTGATAGATTAAGAAAATGGCTTTGGATATGACTAGTGAAAACACTTTTGGCAGTACTTTTATTGACGTGGTGACAGAGCCAGTGCCCTCCATGGTCTCCTCTCGACATGCTGTATGTCACTGTAGGAGCGCTCTGAAAAAAAAAATCAAATTTACTAAACTAGACTAGAAAAGGGTGTCCCATAATATTTCATACATTTCATATTTCTGCTTATTTTTAAAGATTTTTAAACAACTTTACTCAACAAATTCAGTCAAACCGTGAACTATTATAGAGCATTAATTTACAGTTTACAGTTCAAAGGTCGTGAATTAGCATCCCACACCTGACGTCTTGCGTCTATGCCTTGGGGGTGAACATTTAATTATCAACTAACGCCATATTATATATCCTTATCAAAATAATTATTATACAGGGTGAGTTATTAGTAATGGCACATAGTGCAACCGCATATATTTTGGGCCAAAATATTACGATTGAGGCTAACATGCCTTATAGAAATGTTGTTTGTTTGTTGTTGTTGTTGAAGTTCATTTGTCAATTTCGCAGTATCTCACAGAGGGCGCCACTTGCGCTGTTTTTGGATCGTGTTTTTCTGCAATAAAAAGGTACTCTTGTTTCATAACGCCCAAATCAACCGTTGGCATTTAAATTGCCAAAACGTGCCCCAAAACACCTGTTGACTCGAGTGTTCCCAGACAACACAAAATATTTTAAAAATATTTTTAAGTGATTCCAAAGATTCAGAAAATATTACAATATTTATATAATATGACGAAAATGTTTTGCTAAAATATTGTTACTCACATTTTATAAATATTCGGACAAAATATTTTATAAATATTTAAAAATAATTCCAAAGTACTTGAAAATTTTGCAACATTTATAAAATATTATAGTAATATTTCTCAAAACCTGTTTTATAATATTTTATAAATATTATAAGAAATATTATTAAAACACTCATTTAAATGTTACGCCGAAGTGCCGAAGTCTCCTACATCTCACCGCTACTGACTAATATCAACTGGGATAAATACCACCTACCCGATGGAACCCATATCCATGAATCCATGATACTATAATGTAGTTTTATGCCCTTATCCGTATATCCGGTAGCTTAGCCGTTTAGTGCCTATAGGGCCTACGGCCACAGTAAGGAGTCCTTACATATTACATAATAATGGTAAAAAATTATTACGACCCTGATCCCTGATTGCAGCAACTAGGTATTATATCTAGGTTGATATAAAACGGGTATAGGAATTTTATTTCCCGTATTATCTAAAATGACAATTATTTCCGCCACTGTCTGGAAAAATAGTTATGGCTTGCTTGATAAAACCTTCTCACCTGAATGAAAAATGCAAAGAAATTTTCTTAAATACTAAATATCTCGAAAACGGGTAGTTTTTGGTATAGAATGTTATTTACATAAAATATGGGGCTTGGACGCCGGCATCCAACAAACTATAGAAATATGAGTCATTCCATTTGAAAAAAAAAGTTATTGCTGTTTGAAATTATCTGATTTTGAGAGCTTGTTATGAACACCCTGTATATGCAAAAACCAATTTGGACATACCACACCACACACGGTTGTGCTATCATACTTCGGCTAAAATATATCTTTGATATCTATTAAAATAAAGATACAGCATTCAGTTTCCATAACCTCCACGAAGTCCCTAAATTCCAAGAAAAATTCGATATCTTGGCAATGCTGCATCCAAAATACAAAACAAAAAAACGGTTCTGTATTAAATTTCATGCAGAATGCAAATATTCCAAAGGATTAATGCAATTGTCAAAATCTAAATATTTTATTTTTGTCCTGCAAATACGAATCGCCCTGTATATGTGAAAATAAAAGAGAGGTTACGTCCACTGCCAACCTTACAACCTTTGTATTCAAGTTTTTTTCGTATCTCTTTACGGTTCCTGAGATCCAGGGGGTAGGACAAACTATTTGGGACACGCTGTACTATTATAATACAAAATATTATTATAAAAAATTTACAGTTTTGTTTTTGTATCCAAAACGATTTTAAGGTTTTCTATCTATGAATGAATACATATATTTTGAAGTATCCTGAATTTAATAATGATTTTATTAAAAAAATCGCTTTAAATAATATCAACCCTGACAGGGTGATTCAGTTTTGGCATGGGATACTTCAATACGTGGTAGAAAATCTTACTTCAGCACGTGGTAGAAATCTTATTTTATGGCAAGTATTTATTATAACTTTCTTTTTTCCACAGCCGCCTCGTTTTCGAGACACACGATGTTTAATTACCAAAAATGTTAACAAAAGATCGTTTTAAAGATCCAAGATCGTGATCTTGATCTTAGATCTAGACCTTTTTTGTTTTACTAAAGAACGATCTTTTTTAAAAAGATCGTTTCAAAAAGATCTGATATTTGATCTTAATTTGACGATCGTAGATCATTTTAAAGATCTAAGATTGTTTTAAAGATCTAAGATCGTTTTAAAGATCTAAGATCGTTTTAGAGATCTAAGATCGTTTTAAAGATCTAAGATCGTTTTAAAGATCTAAGATCTTTAAAAGGATCAACGGTCTAAGATCTTTTCCACATTTGTCTTCGTTCATTTTTGAAACGTTTCTGTGATTTTTTATATAAAATAATGTTTTATTTTTGAAGAATAAATAGTGCTCTGTACTAAAATCGAGCAATCTGGCGTAAATAAAACCACGTGTTCAATGACGGCTATAAAATTTCACCCGACTCGGCAACAAGGGACGTACTCGATCGCAAAAGTGTAGTTACGCGGTTTTATCTTGTTGTTTTCAGCTATTTAGACACTGCCACAAATAATTTTATCGATGTTTTGAACCATTTTAATGAAACCAATAATTCTTTTCCGAAATATTTTGATGTAAACAAATGTAAAACTAAAATTAAATAAAGATCTTGCCTCAGTGCGGCCCTGGCTAACATATCAAGCCACGTGCTATTGTTTGTTTGTTTTTATATCTACATATTTGTAAAATATGTTCTCATTTGACCTCAATTGTTGTAAGTAAGTACATAGTTCTTTTTAAGCTTTCACGGCCGTTATTAATATATTGATGAGTTTCCGGGTTGTTATGCCGTGGTCTGTGCAGAAATTGTTCAGACGTTTCGCCGGTCGTAGCTGCCGGCATCTTCAGTAATTCTACTCCGGTTGTGGAGAGGTGACTGACGTTATTTGGTGATTCCTATCTGGTTGTCGAGAGGTGACTAATGTCAACTGCGATCTGGTAACTCTTCTTATACCAGGACTTGTTCGTGTAGACTGAGATTGAACGTTAGCCAAGCCGAGGTCATTCAGCGAAGTGGAGGTAGTGGGATCCGCGGCTGAAATGGGCAGCGTAATAGTGGGGGTGTTGCAAGTGGCAGCGTCTATTCTCCGTTCTTGTTTGTTTCGGAGGACTGGTTTCCACGCCCTGCTGACTCGGAATCCGTCTTCTTTATTGAAATTCCAAGGGTGTTGTTCTATTTCCAATGCCTCACGTCTAGCCAAGTTGTAAAAACCTGTTCCTTTAACCAATGCCGTCGTCTGTTCAAAGTTAATAGAGTGTATTTCCTCCATGGCGTGCATAGCTATGGCTGATTTGTCAGAATGCTGTAGCCGAAGGGCCCTTTGATGTTCTTTTTTCCTTGTAATTATGGAACGTGTGGTCATGCCAATATACACCTTATCGCAATCCCAGCATGGAATCTTATATACCCCAGGTGTCAAGAGAGGGTCTAAGCGATCCTTTACCAGACGCAAACACTGTTGTAGCTTCTTGGTTGGAATAAACGTTGTTCTGATGCCTTTCTTTTGCAAAATCTTGGAGATCCGATCCGTTACACCTTGGATATATGGTAAAAAGGTTCTTGGAGATGTTTCGTCAGTCAGATTTGGTGCCCTAGGTATCCTTGGTGGATTGATGACACTTTGAATGTCTTTTTTGCGATATCCATTAGCCTCTAGTGCCCATTGAAGATGCTTCAATTCTTTATCTAGATGTTGTGTGTCGCAAATAGTCTTCGCTCTGCTGACCAAGGTGTTGATTATTCCCCTTTTTTGTGCCGGATGATGGTTGGAGGAGGCATGGAGGTATCTGTCCGTGTGGGTTGGTTTACGGTAAACTCCATGTGCCAACCGTCCTTCTGGTGGTCTGGTGACTTCTACATCCAAGAACGGCAGTATCCTTTCTTTTTCTATTTCCATCGTGAAACTGATGTTGGAGTGTCGGCTGTTGATGTGTTCTAGAAATTCGTCGAGCTTATTTTTACCGGAAACTCATCAATATATATATATATATATATATATATATATATTGATGAGTTTCCGGTAAAAATAAGCTCGACGAATTTCTAGAACACATCAACACATATATCTTATATATATATATATATATATATATATATATATATAAGTACATAGTTCGTTTTTGACACGTTTCTGTGATTTTTTTATACAAAATTATGTAGGTAGAAAGGTAGGTATATATTTTTTAGAAGAATGAATAAGTAGTTTTGTATGAACAAGGATTTTTCTTTTTAGAACAGAAAATTTATTTCTATAAAAGTTGTTGAGAATGATAAGGACTTTCAATATAATATAGAGAAAAACCGGTATGTTTCTGGGAAAATAATATCGATGACGTCACAGCGGCCCTTTTCCCAAACATCAAAAAAGCTAATTTTTGGTCAAAATTGGACCTTAGTATGTCCCATTTAAGAACCCCTTTTCGAAATTTTATTTTGAGTTTTTGTGTTCCCGCTGTAGGCCTGGGGCGTCGAGTTTGGATCACCCTGTACATATTATTTCTAAAATATTTCTACTACGAATTCAGTTACTTATTACGTTACTAACGAGCGTTCATTTAAAGCAGTTTACCTCAGGAGATCTCTATAGGTCCCAGATAAAGTGCAAAATGGTCAGAATTCGCGAAAAATGACAAATAATATAAACAAACTGACGTACATTTTACCTACAACTACAAGATCCTATTTTGAGGTCAAATTTTAATGAATGCTTTATGTTAATTTGTATTTATTTTCAATAATCTATTTCTTAAAATTCCGAACTTTATAACTTAAGTTATAAAATTATAAATTGCATAAATAATCGGTGAACACGTTTTTACAAGGAAAGTCTAATTCTCCATAGGTATATCAACTGATTGATTATATACGTAACCAGTTCAGTTAGAGTACTTAGTAACTTTACTTAACTAATTACGTAAAATTTTTACTTTATACAACTAGTTACGCAAAACTGGACGTATCATCACTTGCTCAGGTTTTGAAAGATGTCACTTTATACTATGTCAAAATTAGGAAAAGTATTTATAGACATCTATATCAATTAACTATACAGGGTGTCCCAATAAAGACTCCCGTCGCCGATATCTCCAGAACAAAAAGAGATATTTTAATTCTGCAAACGCCATTCGCTAGGACGTGAAGAGGGCATTATTAGTAACTGCTAAGAGTTCATTTTGACATTGGCGTATAAATGGCGCTGCGGCGCAAAGAAACTTTTCGATCCTAGGAACGTTGGAACATAGCGCATTTGACAGACTGGATAATTTGGAGAAACTTTTGTTCTATGGACAATTTTCCTATTGTTACTAGTTTCTGAGATAACCGCTCTACCATGTAATTTACAAAAAAGAGCTAACTCGCCTAAAATTAACTTTAGAGGAAAAAGTTATTAAAAATATCTTTGTAGTGCACTAAGACGAAGAAAATAGCGGCACGTGTCAAATTATTACACATCCGGTTTGACCGGAAGTACCGGAAGTTATCCATTTTTCACTTCAAAATGAATCATACTGTACAATTTTCCCTAAAATTTGGAAAAAATATACCTAATAACAATAACACCTTGTAGGTACATGTAGACAACGATAATTTGGATGAATTTATTTTTATTAACCGAAGGTGGCATTATAGAAATTAAACATGTATGTTTACAATAAATATGTTCAAAATTATTTCCATACCTAAATATGAGCAGCGGCTACAGCACTGTCTTTACCGCATTCTCCATAAACTAATACCATATTTTAATATATCCTCTTAAGTGTGATTAACCATTATTACAAAAATTAATAAAGTAATTAGGCAAGAAACAAATTGACAACGATAGAGAATTACCTGGGCGTTTGAAGCTAAATATCATATTGAAACAATCAAAGTTATAATCCGATGACTTTGGAAACAATGGACAGAGACAGAGCCACCTTCGGTTAATAAAAATAAATTCAGCCAAATTGTCGTTGTCTAGATGTATGTAGGTATATACATGGTGTTATTGTTATTATATGACACTGGAAATTACCTTTATTACTTTTGCGGGATAAATTATACAGTATGTTCATTTTAAACTGAAAAATGGGTCACTTCCGGTACTTCCGGTCAAACCGGATGTGTAATAATTTGACACGTGTCCCTATTTTCTTCGTCTTAGTGAACTACAAAGATATTTTTAATAACTTTTTCCTCTAAAGTGAATTTTAAGCGAGTTATGTAATTGACATTTTAGAGCGGTTATCTCAGAAACTAGTGACAGTAGGAAAATAGTCCATAGAACAAAAGTTTCTCCAAATTATCTAGTCTTTCAGATGCGTTACGCTCCAACGTTCCTAGGATCGAAAAGTTTCTTTGCACCGCAGCGCCATCTATACGCCAACATCAAAATGAACGATTATCAGTTTCGAATAAAGCCCTCTTCACGCCCTAGCGGACGGCGTTTGCAGAATTAAAATATCTCTTTTTGTTCCCGAGATATCGGCGACGGGAGTCCTTATTGGGACACCCTGTATAATATAATCATGAAGTTTGTTTAAAGATCTTAGATAATTTAGAGGATCTTAGATCGTTTTGAAGATCTTAGATCGTTTAGAAGATCTTAGATTGTTTAGAAGATCTTAGATCGTTCAAAAGATTTTAGATCGATTGATCTTTTTTAAACAGATCATTTTTAAACGATCTTAGATCTTTTTTTGAAAAACGATCTGATCTATGATCTAGACCTTTTCTCTTTTTTGGCGCGATCTTTCCCAGCGGGTATCCTTGTACTCAATGACGTTAAAACACATTGCTTGTACTCAACGAACGGACCTCCTACAAATAAAGCTATTTTACTGGCAACTGGACCAACCTGGAATAGACCTGTGCATAGCGCTGTTTCAAGCAATCGCCACTGGCGCCACACGAAGAAACAAATTTACACGGTGGTTTTAGTTAAAACACCATTGTTGCAGAATCTTTTATACCCAAAATAAAAACATGCAAATATGTCTGTTACAACGAAGTTAATATTCAAAATAAAATAAAATATTTGTTTGTTATGTCCCTCTAATTTGACAAGTTCACATGGCATATTTCCATATATTTTCTTAAGAAAAGCGAGTCTAAAAAGCAAGCAAGAGTATTTGGTACCTTTTGGTTTGAAACGCAGTCCATGGCTAGTTGTAGTATGTGAAAGCATAAAACACATTAGATTTGTCAGTTTCTTCTTTATATGGAGGACTATTGGTTCGCTTTGAAGTTATAAACAAAATGTTCTATTTTCATTCCTGCATACGTTAAAAAATACTCTTCCAAAATAATATCTTTAATTTTCGCTTCTTCAGCTGGTTGATAAGACCATACCATAATTCCAAAATAGTGTTTGTTCTCCTGAAATTCACCTAATGGTCTGTGCATACCATTTTCTTCATGTGCGCGAAAATTTCATGTTATCACAAACAAATCTACCTCGAAAAGCCGTATTAATAGGATAAAACTGCCAAATACTGGATGCAAAGACAATTCGTTACCGTAAAAAGAAGGTAAATCGTAATAAAGCTGGATATTTAAAATTTTGGATTTTTTAAACGTCAGAAACTGACATCCCAATAGCCCCAGAATGCCCTCCTATAACCTATAATTTTTTTCGTTGTGTAGCGCCACCCCAATCCGTAAACAACAATGAAATATGACGGCATGCTCGGGTCTTTAATATAGTGTTGGTCCAGCTCGCAATGCCACAACTGAAACCCCAACACCCAGGGGCGGATGGGCTATATCTATTCAGCCCGGGCATTTGTCTCCCAAGCGGCCCCTAAATATCTCATTTGGCTTTATAGATTTTTTTCATTTCTTAATTATTATGATAAAAATTAAATGTAAATAATGTAATTTTTTAATAAAACAAGATATAGAAGGCATAAAACTTTTTCTGTAAATATAATATACAAAAATATCAAAACACGCGGAAGCGTAGAAGAGCCACACCGTTATTTTATTTTTATTGAAGTCGAAATTATGACTTTGACTCGAAGTTTCGAATTTAAAAGTCGAAGTTTGACTTTCAAACTCGAAGTCCGAGTTTCAAAGTCGAAATTACGACTTTCAAAGTCGATGTTAAACTTTTGAGTTGAAAGTCGGAATTTCTAGATGAAAGTCGGAGTTCGATTTTTTAAAGTCGAAATTTCGAGTTCATAGTTGGAATTTCGAGTTCAAAGTCAGAATTTTGAGTTCGATAAAAATAGAATAATAGTGTGGCTCTTCTACGCTTCCGTAAAAACACGTAAAGAAATATTAAAACAAAAAATAACAAAACAAAAATACCTCAAATAACAAAACAAAAATACTTATATTATGGCCAGTTGCACCGTCGTACTTATCTTAAATTAACTACTTAACAACGATTATTGTAACAATGGTTGCCTTTTATCTTGTCAAATAGTTAAGACTGTCTTAAATTTTAAGATACGGCGGTGCGATGGCTGATGAGCCTCCAGGCCTGCGGCGGCCCTCCGGCCCTTCGAATGACCGGCCCACCGGGCATTTGCCCGGTGTCCCGCTGGTCCCATCCGCCCCTGCCAACACCGAACCTACCCCTGAACCGGATATACTGGCACTGCTGCTGGGGCAGCTGCTGCTGCTGCGCCGGCGGCGGCGGGGGCAGCGCGTCGTCGGCGCGGCGCGCCGCCCGCCTCGCCGGCGACGACGCGCGCGCAGCCGCCGCGCCGCAGCCGCCCCTCGCCGAACGGAACGAGCCGGCGGCGGCGGCAGGCCGCAGCTGCGGCGGCTGCACGCACAGCACGTCGCGGCTCATCCGGTACGACGTCACCGAGGGCGCGCCCAGCGTGCTCTCGCCGTCGCCGTCGAAGCCGCCGATGTCGATGTCGGTCAGCACTGGAAGGAAATCGCGGAATTAGTACGGCATTAGTAGTCACATTGTGTAGCGTGAAAATTGATTTTCAATAGACGAGCCGGCACCGTCGCAATGCCGGACGAGCACGATACCCAAGCCGATTTTAGGCGATCGTCTGGTTTTTAGACGCACAGGATTGCTCGATCTCATAAGCGTCATGTTCGCCAGTCGGCAGATGGGTGTGACGTCAGCGCTAGACTAACGGTGTTATTTGTACATCAGCGGTGCGGGTTTTGACTGTGTTTTCTTTATTTTATGTAACCTGTTTTTAGTTTTCAATCTATTATTGAATATTTATACTAAATTAGTACCATCTTGCTTAGTATTAAAAGCGTAAGAACTAATATATTTTGTCAAATTATCTCTCTAATATCGAATGTTTTGTGCCATTATATGTACTTATATTTTATCATTTTAAATACACTTTACCCTATACTTTATTTTTATTATTTATTTAGAATACATTATGACAGGAAGGAGGTGTGCTGTTTATGGTTGTAATACAACTTACGCTTTAAAAAAAGCAGGCGAAAATATTATGTTCCATACCTTCCCCAAGTCAAAAGATATGGTTTCACAAACGATTAGGAGAGCATGGGTGGCAAGATGTAAAAGAATGGACCCTAACAACAGTCATATTTGTTCTCGTCATTTTACGGAAAATGACTATGAAAGAGATTTACAGAGTGAACTGCTAGTTACCTAAAAGAGTTTAACCTTTCCATCTTCATCCAAAGCTTCTTTAACTACAGATTAAATCTGGCAAGAAGAGTAGTTGAAAATGCATTTGGCATTTTAGCCAAACGATTTAGAGTTTTTTGACTAAAATTAATTTGAATGTGGAAAAAGTGCAAACCATAACATTGGCATGTTGCACATTACATAATTTTTGAGACCCGAATGTCCTACTTCCATCCTAGAAGAGCTTGATAAAGACTATATATTTCAATTTGGACTTTCTTACCAAACATGCTCACCAAGACATGCTTGCGTTGCTGCCCAAGAGGAGTTTTGTGATTATTTCGTGAATGAGGGAGCTGTGCCTTGGCAGCGGAATACATAAATAAAACATATTGTAACATTTCACACACTTTTTATCTAAGTATATTATCTTTAAAACTATGTACTCTCCTCTTTCTCGTCTAATGCCTCAAACAAAACTAGTATCAAAATATAGCCTTCCTTGTGTTCAAATTTTCAATGTTAGTACTCCTGAAGTTCACGCAAAACTTGACGGAAAATAGGACATGCTCTAATTCGTGAAGTAACTTCATGAAGAAATTCATGAATTAATTCATGAAAAAATTGCCAGTGTAATACACGACTTTTTATAATAATTTGCCCTTGCAGTGACTTCATGAATTAATTCATGAAGAAATTGTCAATGTAAAACAGGCATCCACAGAGTGTGTACCAGTACAGGTGCAATAAAACCAAATGTCAAGTCCTATAAGCGCCTTTTATCGAACCTTTTGTGAAACATAATTTTCATAGTATTTATTAAGAGTATTATACTCGTAATAAATTGAAACTAAAATTTGACATACATTATTTTTAATATTAATTTATAAAATAATATCGCAAAAGATTAGTATCATACTTACCGTCTTTCAAACGTTCAAAATACTTTGTATAATAATAATATTTTATATTTGCCTCAGCCAGGGGCCTCGTCAACTAAATTCCACAGGAGTCATAAAAAGTTGAACTTCAGTGCCTTGGTACATAAATAACTATTTTCGAAATTTTCTTCTATGCAGTTATTCCATATATTGGCAATTTTATAAATTAATCCCTTAGTCTTGATACATTCTAAGTAAAAAATAAAAGTTCTCTGTACTCTTAATAGTGTATAAAAATCAAAGGATTGGCAAAAGTAGCTCAAAAACACAGAACATCCACAGAAAACCCACCCTTTCTATATTTTAAACGGTAGCTCCCGGCGCGCTTAGCAGATAGCAGTCTAGCGGTGACGTCACGCCGGCGGAGAGATTTGCCCGATCGAGCGATCCTGTGCGTCTACCGTTCTTGGGTTTTCACCTCGGTTATCTTTCTGGTTGTCCTTGGTTTTAGCCCTTGAATAACCAACAAATGTCACCATTGAATCTCGCCTAAATGTGTATGGTTAACCCAAAAGTAATTTAAGCGAATAACCAAGGAGAAATGTCATACTACTACCCGTCTATAACCTCACTTATATTTGTGTTTGTTGGGTTTTGTTTAAATTTGTTACAAAAAATGAATTTTTAAAAGCATGTAATAAAATTACATTTAACAGAAGACTCGCTATTTCCATATCTCCGACTTCAACCTGGAACCTGGACATCTTCACACTCTTCACCTTCAGCCTTCAACGTGTACACAAAAGAGTTATGTATTTTTGCTCCTATATATATATTTTTTTAAATTTATGGATCTAGATGAAAAAATGAAATCACAACACTTGCCTATATCAGCAAATATATTTTTAAGTTTTGAAAAATTCAAACTCGCAACAAATTGGCAAATCTAGCAAAAATGACATTTGTTGTTTTTAATAACCGCGGTAATTATCCTGCTCCTGAGTTGAGTAAATACCGCGGTTATTGTGGGTTACAACGATGACGTATGAAGGGCTTCTTTGTGACGTCAGAGAGCTATAACCAACAATAACCGAATCGCGTAAACGTGTTTGGTATTTACCGGTTATTAATGGTTATTCGCCGAAAATCGACTACAGATAACAGTCCGCGCCTTAGACAAGGAAAGAGAGAGGACACCGCGCTTCTAACCTGCCGTGTATAGATTTTGTGACGTCGTTTTGAACGGCGGCAATTTTTATATGTGTCAAACAAAGCGAACAAACATGTGTCTCATACTCAATTTATCAGCAAAGGTTTCGTCTTCGAGAGTATTGTAAAAACAACTGGAGAAATCATATAACATATATATGTCGTTGGAATCAGGACGAAGTGTAGATTCCAAAAATGCAATAATATACAGGGTGTTCTGCTAAAAAAAAACATAAGCTTGGTTTGTTCAGCTTTTACTAAACACCCTGTGTCAATTTCAATAAAACCATGGAAAAGCTCACGAAAAACCTTAAAACTTTTATCTCTACAATTTTTTCTTTAACTTGAAAAATAAAGAAGTTAAGGGGGTGTTCCTCTTGGATGGATCACCCTGTACATGTAAGTCAAAATTAACTATACCTTTTCATTTTTAACATTTTTGTGATATATTGGTTAAGAACCCGTTTCATGCTAGGCAGGGACTCTTTAAAATAAGGGGACCCAGCATGTCACAGTCTATCACATAGGAAAAGTGAAGCCTTGTTTTCTGTATATCTCCAAGGAGACCACATAAGTGGGCTGGTAAAATGTTATGTCATATATGTCAGTGTCCAACTGCCATCAAGTTTTATGTGACATGCCAGTGCCATAGATTCCAAAGGAGGCAAAATATTTCCCAACATAGTTCACAATTTTTAAGTTTTCTAACTTCCAGATAGTCAATTAAAGGTAATGCGGCCGCCTGTAGTAGTCCCAATAATTGCAACCAGATTTTTCTTGTCTCACCTTTAGTAATCCTACAATTCCCATTACGTGGGCATTACGTATAAGTATAGGTAATTCGAAACAAATCGTATTTCGAAAATTTTAACTTATTAAGCAGGTAGATTCAGTCAGGTCTTTTTTTAAACAGTTTTTATCTACAACTATAAGTTTATTTTACGTTTGTGAGGTACCTTGGGAGAGAAATAAAATTACAAAAATTTTATAATGAGCACCGAGAAAAACTACAAGTACAAGACCTAATCTTAATAGTCCATCCCGAAATCTGTGAAAGTTCTTTGGGTAGATACATTCAACAAGGGAAGAAAGTTCAAGTACGTACCTATTATACCTACCTAATATTACAAATGGTTTGAGGAACCTGGTAACAAGGTGCAATAGCGACAAATTCTCAAATAAGCAAAATCGGCACTGACTTACCATATTTATATTACTTAAATTCCTGAAAATAATTGCAGGAAACCAAATTCAAATAGAAAATAAATTTGATTCATTTGGCACTTGCCATATTCTGTGTTTGTTGACAGAACATTGTCAAGTCTAATTTTTAGAAATCATATTAATTTTTACTAACAATCAAAGTACCTGTTATATCCATAGATTCTCCAATAAAATTGCATACTTGGCATCATTGAGACCATTAGAATGGGGAAAGAAACGGCCTCACTTTGGAAAGTATAATGCTGGGTCCCCTTACTTTAAAGGGTCCCTGATGCTACGCCACTGGCTTGTCGTGCGATGTGCTAGTCGGTAACACGGCCGCAGGCGCTGTTAGGCCAGAGCATATAAAACATCCAGACATATAACTCCCCATGGCGGGAAAATTCTGCGCACCTGTTCGCGCAGCCGCCATTTGGGAATAGATTCTGTCAAATGGATGCAGTGTCGGGGCGATTGGGCAGTTCTTTTTTGGCTGTATGAGAGATATTACAGTGCCGTGGAGTGTGTTTTTTTGTAAATTGTGCTTTGTGCTAGTATCTTTAAATAAAGAATGCCAGGAAGGTATGAGGCGCCATTTCGGACTAAATTATTATTTTTGAATATATAAATTTCTCGCGCTAATATATTTTTTTAATATGATATTTATAGAAATTTGCGTGAATAATCTTTTTGTAGTCGAATTTATATATTACGCATCGCCCAAAAGTATATATTACAGTAAACGCAAAAAAATATATCAAAACACGATATATTAATTTGGTGCGCCAATATACAATAATTTAGGGTACCACTGGTCGTCACCAGAGGTCGCGCCGCGCATTCCTAAAGTGCACCGGCAACGCTGCAGCAGAAAGGGCAGAAGCCCGAAGTCGAAATATTTTTTTTATATGATATTTATAGAAATTTGCGTGAATAATCTTTTTTTAGTCAAATTTATATATTACGCATCGCCCAAAAGTATATATTACAGTAAACGCAAAAAAATATATCAAAACACGATATATTAATTTGGTGCGCCAATAATATAATAATTTAGGGTACCACCGGTCGTCACCAGAGGTCGCGCCGCGCATCCCTAAAGTGCACCGGTAACACTGCAGCAGAAAGCGCAGTCGAAGTGATTATGATTACCGACGTACTGGATGTTCTTTTTCTGTGTCAGGTTTGGGATTTGATGTTTTGTGGTGTATAACCCCACAATCATCTTACATATTAGTTTCCCGCCCGCATGATCGTTTTCGTTTCGCCTTCGTTTTGTTGTAGGAAGTGGCTATTTATACGTCCGACGTATATAAAAGTCGGTATACGTCTTGCACTCTCATTGGTGGATTGAGTCACGTGACTTCTTTGGATGTACATTTAACTCCGTACACGTCCGAAGCCGAAGTAAACATTTGATACGTTCTACGTCGGAAGCCGTCGGAAGTGCATTTTTCTCAAGCATCTTTGCAATAAGGAGCGTATTTCCTCCTTTTTGGGGGATAAGCTCGCTGCCGTATGAAAAAAGAAGGGGACATTCGCATCATATTGTGGCAGTCGGCAGCGATGCGCGCTGCCGTATGAAAAAAGATGTGGTAATCTTTTCCAATGGTGTAACGTCGGGCGAAAATAGGGGATAGGAACCTATCTAGCCAAAATTTCAAGAAAATCGGGGGTGGGTTTTACACAGGGACCCTTTTTATTTTAAAGAGTCCCTGGTTTTACACCATTCTGCGCTTTCTGCTGCGGCGTTACCGGTGCACTTTAGGGATGCGCGGCGCGACCTCTGGTGACGACCAGTGGTACCCTAAATTATTATGTATTGGCGCACCAAATTAATATATCATGTTTTGATATATTTTTTTGCGTTTACTGTAATATATACTTTTGGGCGACGCGTAATATATAAATTTGACTAAAAAAAGCTTATTCACCCAAATTTCTATAAATATCATATTAAAAAAATATATTAGCCCGAGAAATTTATATATTCAAAAATAATAATTTAGTCCGAAATGGCGCCTCATAGGAAGGAGTTAAAGCTCTATGTGTATTAAAATTCCGAACTAATTTCTCCTGCTTGTGCTTACTACACATACTTTACTAATACCACAGACATATATAGCTTATAGGTCTGTGCTAATACTAATACTAATCTGTATTTCTGAATTGATTTTCCCGAATACACCTCTGACTTCTATTCCCCCAATATGGCGACGAGGTCATTGATTTTGCGGATGATTTCTCAAGAGTAAGTATACTGCTGGTTGCTTTATATGCTCTGGTTAGGCGTCATCTCTTTTTCCTTGTCTAAGGTCCGCGCGCAGGTGCTGTGATTGGATCTCGATCAGACAACGAATCTGCTGCTGATCGCAGAAAATTCCAGTTAGATTAGGTGGTAATATCTCTTTTTCGAATTTCCATATAGTACCACAAAACAGCAAATATGGACACTAAATGGTGAATTATTCAAGGCCAACATAGATATTAATATTATTTCGGCGGCCCTGACAAACAAGGGCGGAACGGCCGAACTTTCGTCTCTTTTTTTTAATGGACTCGTCTATTATCCAAGTGACATAGAAATTAAAGGACATTAAAATTCAACCATATATCATATAAGTATGTACATGGAGTCCAAAAATGATTAAAAAACAAAACGGAACCGCATTTTTAGAATTAACTTGTAAAAAAAAATTAAGGCGATTTCCATTATGCCAATCACAAAAAATATTCAAAGAAATAGGCACTGCATTTTTATTTCAAAATTTAAAACTTATTTGATAATTAATGCATTTTTTGTCACTTGGGTCATATGTTTCATAAAAATGCGGAGCCGTTTTGTTTTTTAATTTTATTTAGACTTAATGCATCACAATAATTCAATTTCTATTATACATAGGCTTCAGTGCAAATAAATGTTAAAACGACGTTCAATAAGGACAAGAATGAAGTGTGATTGGCAAGCGGTGACTGCAGAAACTTGCAAGCATAACCACTGAACTAAAAAATACCTGTAAAGCGGGTACCTACCTACACATAAAGCACAAATTACATGTATACCCTATATGAAGTTAACTCCAGTTGTCTGAGGATAACTTCTATAGAGGTAATTAATTTTTTATCATCTTTGTTGTATTTTAGCTGAAAAAAGTCGTGAATTTTGTTTATGTATAGATTGGTGATATTTCACCTGATTTAGTCTCTTACCCAATTTAGTCTTTTTACCTGATTTAGTCTTCCCCAAAAAAAAACAACTATAGAGTTGCTTCGTGGGTCAATTTATAGTTTATTTGCCATGTCGTATTTGCCATGTTGTATATGTATTTCTTTTGTATTTGTATTTTCATATTTGCGATGTAAATAAACATTATTATTATTATTATTATTTTGGGCATTTTGGCAATTTTGTTCTGGGATATTTGATGTAATTAAGTTTATATCCTAATTTAATGGTTGAAGGTACTTCGCATCCAACATAACAGAATTTGGAATCATTTAATATCATCTTCTGAAAAACACACATTCTCATCGATATTTAACAATAAAAAGTGAATAGATTGATAAATCTAGTGATATAAAATAGTTTTTTTTCAGGTATAAAAATTGCAACATTCTATGAATAATAGCTTTTACATTTGGTCAGTCATTTAATTAACCCTAAACTTGATTTAAAATTTATCATTAATTAAAAATATTCCCCTTATGATCCGAACTTTTTGGTGGAGTCTGTTTAAATATATATATATATATATAGAGGGTGGGTTTTTTCGATGCCCAACATGGGGATCTCGGAAACTAGCAGAGCTAAAACAAAGGTTAATTGAATGCTCAATCTAATGCCCCTTTTGGATTTTTAAAAAAGTTCATGGCTCACTAGATATTTTGAAAAGAGTGATTTTTTGCTATTTCATCAGATCTCTCTAGCTCCGTTATTTCTGATTATACAGAAAAACTATAGGGACAAAAATTGAAGATAATTTTGGGCTTAATATGATAATCTGATCCAATTTTTTTTGTTGTATGTGATTTTTGAGATATGATATAAACTTGTGTTTTTTTAAATGTAAATCATAGTTGGCTGTGGCCTTATCAAATCGACCATTTTTTGAGCTTTCCAAAAATATAATACTCGGCATAGTTATTATAAAAAATAAAAGAGCTATGACTAAGCCATGGAATATTTTCATATTTTCATATTATCATATTTTCTATCAGAAATTCTTTCTATAGTCACTGGTTCTATTTTATAATAAGGCATACTTTCAAATATTTTATTTTTAGCTGGTAACAAAATGTAACAAAATAAAACAAAAATTATCATGATGGAGCTCCACCACATAATTATTTGCCCGTAAGAAATTACCTAGATCAGCTCTATCCAAATAGTTGGATAGGGAGAAATAGACCTATTTCCTGGCAGCCCCTATCCCCCGATTTGTCTGTTTTGGATTTCTTTTTGTGGGGAACAGTACAAAATAAAGTATGAGACAATTGTTGAATTAAGAGCAGCTGTTTTAGAAGCAATTGCCAGTATTGACAGGCCCTCTCTAAGAAAGGGCACAAATTCAGTTTTAAAAAGATGCAATATTTGCATAAATAATAATGGTGGATTGTTTGAACACCTTTTTTATATTAAAAGGTGACCTTTTAAAATAATAATAATTTGAGTTTGAGTTTTTAATTTTTGTTTTATTTTGTTACATTTTGTTACCAGCTAAAAATAAATTATTTGAAAGTTTGAAGTATGTCTTATTATAAAATAGAACGTACCTAATTATGAAAATATTCCATGGCTGACTATGTGAAAATATAAAAAAAATCAGAAAATTAGCAAAAAAAACCTCTTTTCAAAATATCTAGTGAGCCATGAACTTTTTTAAAAATCCAAAAGGGGCATTAGATTGAGCATTCAAAACTGCAATTCTTTCCCCATTTAACCTTTGTTCTAGCTCTGCTAGTTTCCGAGATCCCCATAGTGGGCATCCAAAAAACTCACCCTGTATATATATAAAAGCACAAAGGTTGGTATAATAGACACACACTTCGCCAATTTTTCGGAGTGCACATTTTTGTGCCAAACCTCTCGGGAAATCATAGTTAAATTTCCTGACATGGCCCAACAGCGTACTCTGGTTTTTATTGCATAGGCTATAATCCACTATGACTACAATTTGCACAAATTAAGTAATTTTAAACAAAAATTGTGTCACTATCGATCAATGAGCCACCGCTTAAAATTGCGATGGCTCACATAGCTGGTTACACAAACGAATGTTGATCGGTAGTTCAATTAAAAAATATATTTATTTCCCTATAAAAATAATCTTAACTGAGGCACCCTTTAAAGGGCACCCATAATTCAGTTTGTATCCTCAGCGCGTTCCGCAATTAAATTTTTTAATATAGGAGAGCGCAATTTTGCAATTAAGTACCCAATTAACTTTATGCAAGATGCTGGATGCTGGGACCACCTGGGTAACATATTTCATATTGGCCTAGCATATTTTTAAGCTGTGCACTATTTACCTCATAATTATGATTAAGTACCTACTTTTAGAAGAAGAAAAAGCAAAACAATATATTGTGTATGGGAACTAAAATAAGGTTGAGAGCTTCTTAAGCCTTATTATTATCCTAAATTGCATGTGATTGTAGAGCTTCATTAATAAGGTAAATAAAATTTAATGCAAAATAGTAAGGTTCCTTGTTAAATCTGATAATAAAAATAGTTGCTGCATGTTGGTTCGTAGGTTTATAGTTTATAGTGTATAAGCGGAGCTATTTGCAGAAAATCCATTTACCATATGGTCTATATAATGACAATTTTACATAAATTGACTTGAAAAGTATTGCCAATTACTAGTTTCGACTTCTGAGAAAAATATGTAGTATTCTAATTGCAGTTGCAGACATCTGTTGCAATTTTCACTTAATAGTATTAACAGTAGTTGTAATCCAGAGTGAGTGCAATAAATACCGCAAATAAATTATTGTATCGTCAAAAATTCATACATTTTCTAGAACAAAAGTTTTTTAATTTTCAATGTTATAAATGAACTTTTTTAAACCAAAAGGCAAAAAACCGCTGTCCTTTGTTCATATTACAACAGCACAGCAGATATTAACTATAGCATAGCAGCATAAATAATCACTCCGGTATGAATTTTATTTAAAGTGGTTTCATGATTGATACTTGTGTTCTGTAGAATTGGAAATTATAATAGTGACTATTTCCCTCGTCTTAATTTCTACCAATTACAAACGCGCAATTTTGAATTACAAATGGTTTTTAGATGGAAAAACTGTATGACAGCACCTGTCAGTAGTTTTTTCGAGTTTACCCGCGGCAAAACTTGACAACTGTTGTATAATAGGTAGTATGTTTTGTAAGTGGTATTTTCGCTGAAATCCTAGTCTCTTAGTTACGTCCTAGTTACGCTAACCCAATATTGTGGCAGCTAAAACTGATAACCCGATAACTTCTTCTCATTACCAAATTTAATATAGGACTAGAATATATGTTTTCAGTTAACATTGATCTTTAAATAAGTATCTATTAGCACAAAAAACATATTGAGAACCGAAAGTTCAATCTAAATGAGAGCTAGCTGTCAAACTAACTATCTGCAGTTGTTAAATTCTCTTTTTAAATACAACTCGTGGTATACTCAAATTATTTTAAGAAGTCCTTACTGGGACTGTCAATTGGTAATTTCGATATCCTAAGTTGGCATCAATACAGCAAAAAATGCAACCGGGTCATAAGTTCAGGTCAGTAACGAGCCCATTTGCACTAATAACACGAAAAGTAACACGAACAAGAACAACACAGATGACGGTAAAACTCACGAAACGTAGAAAACCCGCGAATATTTTCATTACCGAATGTTTGAACCAGTTTGAACGATCTGGAAAACCTATTCACTGTCACTTTGACACACCGAAGCTAAATTTGCGTGAGTCCGCCCCTAGACGCTGCCAAAAGCAGCTGATTATTACAAAATACCAAAACGAAAGTGTTCCCATGACGTTTGAAATTATTATTAAAATAAGTTGTAGTCATTGTTATTTTTATTTGTAGCAGCATAATCCTGATTGCAATAGGGTTTTTATTTTATTATGCTCTTTTTTTCGTATCACTTGGGTAACTTTTCACATCATAAATCAATGCGTGACGTCATTAACTGGTTGATACACATATACCAATGTTATACCCATGGTTAACAAAAAATTCCTAGGGATTTTGTGGAGAATGTCATCTGACAAAATCGGGACTTCTTACAGTAATCGGGGTATATGCCTAATAATAGATAATACCTTTCCTTCATTTATCACTCATTATAGTCCCGATGCTAAGAAAATACCACTCCTGCTGCGCAGTCGTGGTATTTTCAGCTTTGGGATTATAATTCGTAAAATTAACGAAAGGTATTATCGATAATAGGCAGACCACTTGTTATATTACCCCTGAAAATACCCATACCTACTTATTGGAATACCATCCTCAGACCAAAAACATGACTCTACATGTTATGCACATCGAAATATTATTATTGTCATTCTTTACTTTCTTGACAAAGTCGCATTTTATTAAATCACCCTGTAACGCAATTTCCTCTTCGAATGCTGAAGCAATTCAATTTACTCCGGAGCATGTTGTTCCGGTCCATGCTCAAAGAGCTCATAAAATACATAGACAAGATTACTTTTCTACAGTAAGTACCTAACGTTCCTTCGTAATAATTTGTAAATAATTATTCTAAAATTGCTAGGTATATTTTCCTTACTCAAAGACGCGGAAATTATATTCTGAACGTTAATAATTCTAGAGGGTAGTTGGCGGGTAGGTATTAGATATCAAGATTATGAATTTTAACAATTAGATATTGCAATAATAATTACCTAGGTATTTGATTACAATTTTACTTTCTAATTTCTGGGTACACCAATAGTTATTTATGTAAAAAAGTATACTTAGTTTGAAAATTCCCGTTTATATTCTCTCTATAGTAACTGATTTAGTTTTACTAGAATTTTTTCAATAACGATGGAAATTCGGTTCGAACATATCACACCAAAATGAAATATAAAAAAAATATGTATACAGGGTGTCTCGTCAGTAATATAGTACCATGTGATCACGTGCCTATATTTTTACACCTCCCTTATTTTCAATATTTTTGAGGTTAGGAAAAAAAATTTCAGATAAAAGTTTTAGACAAAGCAAGCTTTTATCAGGGTTTATTTAGTTTTATACAGGGTGGTCCAAAGTTTATCAGCAATACTTTAAAAACTGCTAGAAAATTTCAAAAAAGGAGATTTTTTCATATAAACATGTATCGAAATCCTAGCGGTTTTCGATATACAGGGCGTTAAAGTTCAATTTTTTTTCTTCAAATTATCTTTTATTTCTCCTAAAAGAAGACAGCTAAGGCAAACATATTTGGTACAGTTTAGACACTCATTAAATACTATAAACTAAAAATAGTTCAGCCCATTTACTTCCACCAGTGTCGGAGAGACGGGGGTCAATCATCCAATTTTTTTTATAAAAAAATGGTACGCCACTGGAAAAGTAATATTTTTTGCCTTCACTAGATTTTTCAATAAATTCTAAGAAAAAACTAACTAGCCAGTGATTGTTTACGAATAGAGTAGATATCTACTACATTAGTAAAATTAATTTGGTACCCCATTAAGGAAACTTTAACGATTTTTTAAAAATAACTTGAATGCTTCTCACACTAATCATATCCATGTTAGCATGTGCAATTAGAATATTAAAACACAAGGGTCAATCAGTTATTTAATTTATCTTCAATCATGTGATTGTTGAATGAGGAACATTACCTCAAACATTTTTTTCAAATGCTTGAAACCTTGAATAGTATATTTCATTACGAGTCTGGAAATAAAGATTTTTCGGTGCGCGCGTGACAAGCACGGAAAAATCTATTTCTGGACGTGTAATGAACGATATTTTTTATTATACTTCTTTGAAAACGGAAACTTAAAACATTTTATCGGCATATTATAATCAATTTAATTGACAAAAAATAAACAATGCAGACAATATAGTGTTTGGTATGTATGATGCGTTTCCATGGTTACTCTCAAATTATTTCAAAGGTGCTTTGTTGTAAATTAGTTATTGTCAGATTCTAAGGTGAATAAAACGTCAAAAATATTACAGAAATGTATCTAAATATTAGGTTATGTTAAATATCAGAGAGCATATAGAGTTTCTTAAATTTAGTTTACTTTGCTGTATATTTATATTTTAAAGCCATATATTCGGTATTTTTATTCAGCGCACGGAAAGTTTTTCCATGCGCTGTTTCCGTGCGCTAGCCCGAAAAACCCCATCTTTCATTATTGCTAAAACAGATGAAAATAAGGTGTTTTCAAAGAAGTATAATAAAAAAATTTTTCATATGTGAAACAAAAAATCCCACATCCCACATCCTCCGATAAAAACGTCACAGTCAGTAACAAACAACATGAAGATCCCAGGCGAATACTAAAACACTTGGCCAGCCCCTTGTTGTACTTACTGCTTTTGTTCGTCTTGAAAAACCATTTTCTCTTTTTACCGCGGTTTTTCTGCTGCTGCGTCGCCAAATGCCCTGAGGGTGATTAAGACAAAAAGAAAATTAAAACCCGGATTAAAAGGGAGATTACGTTTTCAGTTGTACGGCCACAATAATTGCTACGCCTTTACCTAATTGTTTTTTGGCCGAAAAACAGCAAATTACAGTGTCTGGGAATAATAGATCTTGAAAATTTTTTTCATAGTATAAGTAGGTAAGTTATGGAATGGGAATGAGTTAAATCTGTAAGATAATATGTTTATAACGATTAAAATAGTATATTACATAGCGAGAGTTGTAAACAGCTTATTACGTACGAGTGGAAAAGTTGCGCACGAGCCGCGCAGCGGCGAGTGCTGTAATTCCACGAGTATGTAATAGGCTTACAACTCGAGTTTTGTATTATAATTTTTCTTCGACGAAAGAAAAACTATTGCAATAGATAAACTATACTTCTGATTATCTGACAGGCAACAATTAGTATGTTGGTTAGTTGCTATGGTGACGCGGATGCCGCGCTAACAAGGCACCCGTGATAATTGCGTTTTAATTAAGAACAGATACGTAATTTTTTTTATTACGTGTCAGTCATTACGTGTCAGTCATTACGTGTCAGTGTTCGTAACAATGGATTTACTTTAACCTAAACTGTCACTTAATAGGTATGTTACTATGTAAAAAGATTATTCACGCAAATTTCTATAAATATCATATAAAAAAAATATTTCGACTTCGGGCTTCTGCCCTTTCTGCTGCAGAGTTACCAGGTGCACTTCAGGGATGCGCGGCGCTACCTCTGGTGACGATCAGTGGTATCCTAAATTATTATATATTGGCGCACCAAATTAATATATCGTGTTTTGATATATTTTGTTTGCGTTTACTGTAATATATACTTTTGGGCGACGCGTAATATATAAATTTGACTAAAAAAAGCTTATTCACCCAAATTTCTATAAATATCATATTAAAAAAATATATTAGCCCGAGAAATTTATATATTCAAAAATAATAATTTAGTCCGAAATGGCGCCTCATATGTTACTAGCATAGGAGTAGAAAAATAATATTACATTGTTTTGAAGTGTTTTGTGTTGTGTTTTGGAGGTTACAACGTAAGTTGACGTTTACGTACTGCGATCACTCAATTCTAATCGCCAAAAGGGAATGAATGGGCACGAACTTCCCGACCTAACCATTATCCGCAACAAAGCGGAAAAATCTGCGTAGATATCTAAAGTTCAAATCAAATTTATGATCGATCCTGCCAGCGAATAATAAATTAGCTTCCAATGTAATGGCAGAAGCTTCCTCGGGAAAACTCTGACAATACCACAATACAATAAAGTCGGCTTCGTGGAAATTCGCGATGCTCGTGCCGATTATCATCGCTTCCTATCTTCGCGTGTATACAGGGCGTCCCAAAGAAATATAAACGCGCTTATGACGACTCACATTATTTTCATAATGGGAAAATTGCAATAAACGTATAGGTAACCCTAGAACAACTACTGTAGAAGAGCAAGTCGTAAATATCATTTAAGAAAACGTTGTAAATTTATTTGCAAAGTTCAGGTGGCTTATTTTTTGTAGACATCCGATATTACTTTTTGTATTCCTTTTTCACATGTTAACAAAACAATTAACAATAAGACAATGCGCTGCACTTTCTGAATAAAATTATATTATGCATTCTATTTTATACTGCAATTATTACGCATTTCCTTTGCTTATCTTCGATGTTGACGCACGAAGTTTACATTCTTATTTATTATGCTGATTTATGTATCTTCAATATGCGGAAATGCGCAAATTGTCCCTTTCAAGTTATTATCGTAAAGGCATCAATAGGAACCTTTCCTTAAATAATTTAATTGTTTTTATTAGACATTTAAAGTGTCATTTTATACACTACTGTAAAAAACTTGTATTGTAGAATTTAAACAGACAGTGTGTTTCACTTTGACTCGAGACAATTTCATATTTTTCGAAAGATGAATGAATAATTTTCAAAAATTTTTTTTCAGCATAAGTATACAGTTCCGGCCATAAAGAAACTTTGGATATACATTGTGGTCTTTTAAGTGTGCAACATATAGGACTTTTTTTTGTTAATTGCACAACCAAAATACAGATATTGCCGAAAGTTGATGCATGTCAAAATCATATTAGGTTCACTTAGAATGGTTGCAAGTTAAACCGCATACAGGGTAGGTACAAAAATATAAAAATTGTACAAGAGTAAAGTACCCTTATTTCAAAAAATTCAGCAAAAGGTTATTAAGAAAACTTGTTTAGAATTAGGTAAAAGCTGTGCCCAAATACCAAAACATAGCCTCCTAAGAAGTAGCTTTATCTGTTTTACACGGTCTTCCTGATTTTGGAGCATTACTTAAGCTTCTTCGATGATTGTTCATACCTACATTGCAATTGTTTGATTTTAATTGCCTTGCAATTTCAACCTTTTTCTCGCCGAATCGAAATTTTTCGATAATTGATTTTCTTATGTCTTCTGACAAACTTTTCCCTTTAGGCATGTTAGTAAAACTGTATTGTTCTAAGAACCACACAATCTTGGTACTACCAAGTAACATAGGAAATGAGACTAAACTCAAAGGTTTTTTTACTTTTGTCCCACAAAAATCAAGGGAAAACATGTATTTAGCAAAAACGGAATCGTGTCGCGTTTTTTCCATGTTGGAAGTTTTTTAGAGGACAATAGATTTATACTCAGCGATTCCAAAATACTTTGAATCAATATATGTAAATAATTATTAATAAATTATTTATTTGTTTCTTCACGTTTGGCCGATACCGTACCTAGATAACTGTAGACGATACCGTTTTTGTTTTCATGGCATTCATGGCACGTCTGATTTGATTTATAGGTCTCAACTTTTTGAATAAATCAGAATTAACTAAGGATGGAGGATGATGCCTCCAATTATTGTAAGGAAATGTTAAAAAAAAATTCCAACTTTGGCACCATTTGGTAAACTTAGAATATTGACATTTTGTACAAAGGGTTTTGAACTATGTCCAATTCGATGGCACAGCAGTAGGCCATGGAATAGGAAAATTTCAAAAAATCCAAACACAAATTGTAGAGCTCTTCGAGTACTATTTATAGGCCGAAGAAAATTTTTTTAATATCGTCAAATATTTCGTAAAATACGGAATTGTCTCGACTCAAACTGAAACACATAGTATACAGGGTTCCCATTCAAATATTGCCATATAAAATGCAAACGAGGTAACTGATTGAATTTCCCTTTAGATATGGAGATGATTTGTCATTTTGCGGTTAAATAAGTAATTACTCTCATCAATGATTAACTGTAATGTTGAAAGGTGATTTTTTTTCTCTGCAAGACTTAACACGATAATAGGTAATTCTCGAGGTAATTCTTGTTATTTTTATAATTTTTTAGCAGTTGTGTAAAATATTCTTTGTGATTTGAAATGTCTAACAACGCATGTTTTTTGTGGAGATTTCGATTCAAACTGGTTCAGCAGAAGAGATCTGACATGCATTTCGGCAGCACGCAAAACTGTTATGAAATGGGTTCAGTTACCTCGTTTAAGTTATATGCGAATATTAAAATGGGTAGTTTAGTATAGTTCAACGCAGGAAAGAAAACGTTTCTAAAGAATGCGGGCAGCGTTGCGAGATTTCCTATACGAGTAGTCGTTATTTATTGACGAATACAAGTTTAAGCATATTGAAGCAGAATTTCTGAACTCTGTAATGCCGAAAAAATAAAGCTAGCGTCATGCTACCACTTACTCATTTTTATTTATCATTTATTTTTAACGCGGTATAATAAAACACCTATTATATTTTTTCCAACATCGTTGCGTCTATCATCGCCTTTGAAATACGGCAACAAAGCACTTTGCTAGCGAACCGGCCGACAAAACCAGTTAGCCAACGCGTTTTGTGCCTGTTTCTATAGTACGTAAAGTTAACTGCGTATTTGGGCTACCACACAGCGCTCACTTTTTCGGCCGCCGGCAAGTTTGGCAGAGAGCTCAGTGGCGTTTCGTATGTTCGGGAGTTAACGTGCGCAAAATGAGTAAACAGGGAATAACGTTGCATTCTCAAGCACGAGAAATAATTTCCAATGTTATAAGGGTTTGCCTTCCTCCATAGCCTAACGCATCACCGTTAAGAATAATATTAACAATAAATTAAATAACAATTTTATGAAAATTAAGTCAGCGAGTTACACAAAATTGAGCTAAGCCCCTGAACTGTGACTAATTCTATAATATTTACGAGTTTCTCCCCGTTGCGTCGCACGCAGTCTGCCGTAAGGAGGACTATATCAGCGAGATTATAGGTAAATGTAATACTTACGGGACAGTCTATTGTCAAGTGTAGGATGTTCCCAGTCTTCATCGCGAGGTATCCACTCCCTGCGCCTCACCGTTTCTTGTCTGGTTGTGCTATGGCTGTCCGAAGGCAGTCGTCCCATTCCTGCAAAGAAAACATTATTAAGAATACATTCTACATTGTAGAATCCGTTGGTAAATATCTTTAAAATTCGCGGTGGCGACCGTGAGGAAACGTTGCTTAGCTTAGATGGCTTAGCCATTGTTTTGATAGGAACCTACACTTCCATACTTACAATAATTGTTAAATTATTGTTAAAATATATTGTTACAATAATTGTTAAAATATCAAACCAATTTGCTCTCAAATAAATAACATTTAAAAGTGCCTCTCGGTAAATAAACACCCTGTACATCTATCGCAAAGAATCCGCCCATTGCAGTTTGCAGGTTCTGCACTAAAGCTATTGTCGGAGTTGGAGTTACGTACTCAGAATTGAAACTCACGAAGTAGAGGCAAAGCAAATGGGAAAAATCGTTGCTAGGCTTCGTACAATAAAGCGAAATACTTTATAGGCCAGAGTAAATGCCTGTTAGAGCTTGAGCTGGTTTACGCTGAATTACAGCCGTCTATATACCTTGAATTGGAGTGCTGCAAGTAGGAAATAAAGAAACTTATTGCTAATGCTGCTAAGTAAAGTTGATATACGAATTAATAAAAAGGAGGCTGTTCCTGCACACATTAGTTGAACAGGGCTGCATTTTAAGAACCACACACCGGATGACTTTACATAAATATAATTTTATTGCACCTTATATTATTTAGAAGCAACAAGGGATAAGATGTAATTAAGTAAATAAACATTATTTATGTATATTTAAGAAATACAACAATATCCATCTAGTAGAAATGAAAATACCGGGTTTGCAGCCATCTTTCAAACAACCAAACTTTCGTTCAATTCGTTCTTCAGGGCTAAAAAATATGTATTCAATGTAAAAAAATTCAAATAAAATTGTTAAAAACACTTACTACTAGCTCGAAGTTAATTTCTGGGTTTAAAAAATCCAAATGTAATGTGTAACACATAATAGATATATGTAGATATTATGTTAACCATTTGATTTCTTCATTTGACGAAAAACAAGAAATTGTATTTCCCAGCAACTTGTTCTTCCTTTTGTGTATAAGTAAAATAGTATATTATAAAAAAGGGAATAGAATGAGTATAAAATTTATAAATCAAATGTTTTGTAAATAATTTATTTATAGCAATGGACAACAATGCTAAAAAACAAAAACAAAGGATATGAGATTTATTGAAAAAATCATTATTTGTTGCAAGTATATAGGCAAATGGATTTTTAAAGTTATGATAATAAAATCAATGTTAAAAAAAATTTGGGTTTAAGGGAAGGGAAGGAATATCAAATCGAAAAAAAAAGCTGGGATAAGGCATTATACAAAGTATTATTAGTAAACAACATTTTTTGTTTTTAGGTGTAAAAGTTATAGTAATTAGTTTTATTTCATCGATTAAATGTAAGAATAAATTGAGATAAAATCATTTATATCAGTCTTTTTATTCAATGAACAATCTTCTTTATTAATTTCAATTATTTCTAGAAAAAGTCTCTTAAGTTGCGTTCTTTTTTTAAATGGTAAGTTGATTGAAGTTAGCAATATGACCTGTGTTGATGATGTGTTCAAATAAAGCAGAAGAGTTTTTATTTAGTCGAGCATCACTTTTGTGTTGAATATCCTGTTTTTTTAAATTTTGCGAGGTTTGCCAATATATTTTTTTTATCACAGTTACAACATGGAATGCAATAAACTAAATTAGATTGGTTTAGAATTTGTGTTGGGTCTTTTAAATTTTGTGTATAGATTTCCAATAGGTTTGACATTTTTTAAAGCAATCGTTACATTTTCATCGTGAAAAAACTTAATAATTTTTGGTGTTAAGTCATGAATATAAAGAAAAGAGCTGTAAAAGGTTTTAATAATAAAAGGAGCATTAGTCTGTAAATGAGAGTTATTATTAGTATTTATGACATTTCTTGTATTAAATAAAATTTTGTTTAATAATAATAATTTTCTACAAAAATTTGTTTTAATTTAATTAAATTATTTTGACGTAATGTTGGATGAACTAATTTGATAATTCGGTTTTTAAAGCTAAAATAAGGTTAATTTTAATTTTGTTACTATGATAAGAATTGTAATTGAGATATTTTCCAGAATTAGTAGGTTTAATATACCAGTCAGTGATTAATGTATTGTTAGATTTTTTAATAACTAATGTATCAAGTTCAATCGAGTTGTTAATTTCAATTTTAATTTCAATTGTAAATGAGAGTTATATGTATATAATCAATTATATCATCAACGTATTTCTTTAAAAATACTACATTAAAAGAAAGCTTTGACAAACATGCATCTAACAAATCACCCATTCTATATTGAGCAATAATAGGAGAAGTAGAGCTTCCCATTGATTGGAGTGCCAAGAAAAAAAATTAATCGAGTTAACACTTCATTTTTAATTCAAATTATTTTTCCTTTAATAATGTTTTCTAGAAACAATTTCTTGGCACTCAATATAAGTTGTAGGGGATCAAAGTATGAAAATTTTTTTGTATCTGTAATATCCTGTTTTTTTAAATTTTGCGAGGTTTGCCAATATATTTTTTTTATCACAGTTACAACATGGAATGCAATAAACTAAATTAGATTGGTTTAGAATTTGTGTTGGGTCTTTTAAATTTTGTGTATAGATTTCCAATAGGTTTGACATTTTTTAAAGCAATCGTTACATTTTCATCGTGAAAAAACTTAATAATTTTTGGTGTTAAGTCATGAATATAAAGAAAAGAGCTGTAAAAGGTTTTAATAATAAAAGGAGCATTAGTCTGTAAATGAGAGTTATTATTAGTATTTATGACATTTCTTGTATTAAATAAAATTTTGTTTAATAATAATAATTTTCTACAAAAATTTGTTTTAATTTAATTAAATTATTTTGACGTAATGTTGGATGAACTAATTTGATAATTCGGTTTTTAAAGCTAAAATAAGGTTAATTTTAATTTTGTTACTATGATAAGAATTGTAATTGAGATATTTTCCAGAATTAGTAGGTTTAATATACCAGTCAGTGATTAATGTTATGTTAGATTTTTTAATAACTAATGTATCAAGTTCAATCGAGTTGTTAATTTCAATTTTAATTTCAATTGTAAATGAGAGTTATATGTATATAATCAATTATATCATCAACGTATTTCTTTAAAAATACTACATTAAAAGAAAGCTTTGACAAACATGCATCTAACAAATCACCCATTCTATATTGAGCAATAATAGGAGAAGTAGAGCTTCCCATTGATTGGAGTGCCAAGAAAAAAAATTAATCGAGTTAACACTTCATTTTTAATTCAAATTATTTTTCCTTTAATAATGTTTTCTATAAACAATTTCTTGGCACTCAATATAAGTTGTAGGGGATCAAAGTATGAAAATTTTTTTGTATCTCTAATACATAACGAGTTACAGCGCATTACTTATTATGACAAAAGGTCCTCGGGCAGAAGACAGAAATGTATGTACTAAATTTTTGCCAGGTAAAATGTTATTAGATTTTATGCTATACAACTTATAAATCTATCTTTACTTTTTCTGTTGGCAATCCCCCCGTCGTTAGCAGAAAAAAGGTATTCAATATGCAAAAGATAATACAGGGTGTTCCTCAACCTATACGCATAAACTTGGGAAATTGTAGCAGAGGACAAATAATGGCCAATTATCGAAAAAAAAAATATAATAAAATATTTTTTGTTTCGGAGATACTGTGAAAAAACATTTACAGATAATAAAAAATTAAGAAGATAACAAGTCATGATAGCACGTACGGTATTTTTAGCAGTACTCTGTTGTTAGCTGTCTTCAATGACATCTTAACTGTAAGACGCTATTCGTGTTTATTTTCACGCGATTAGAACAAAAGTATGATACGTAGCTTCACAAACGAAGAACTTATGGACATAATATGGCATGCTGCTCCTAAATTCAAGATGGTGGAAAACCTGCAATGGGTTGATGGTCGAAAACTCGGATTCAAGCTTTCTATATGGAGTACTATCGTTAGAAAAATTTTTTTCCAATGAATTGCAATATTAAACCTTAAATTTACTGGACTACTACAACTACATAAAAGAATAGGGGAGACAAGAGACAAAGTGCTTTTTGAAATCATGTGCTCGGCATAGTTATCTAATATTTCACCCTTTATTATGAAGTACTATAGAATGCGGTGCATAAAATTCAGTATAATATAGTGCCATATTATAATATACTAGATACTCTTTACTCTTTTTATTCGAGCTATATATTTCGGTTTTGCTGACGCTGTCGAAGTTAAGTGCTACTTTGTATTGTAGACATAAAAATATACAGAATGAGAATGTGGTATACTGGGTTTTAACTTTTAACAACTCGCGAATGAAACGTTCGACCTGGCTTTTAAAATTTTTCACATCTATACAGTTTTTCATTATGAACAAGTTTTCTTAATAACATTTTGATGTGAAAGCTACACAAAGTGCACTTTTCTAAATAAAAGTGGAAAAATGGCAAGAAAACATAGTACCCAGGCCTAGACTTTCTAAATTTCGCAAACCTACTCAGTTTTTCATTCTGAACAAGTTTCCTTAATAACATTTTGCCGTAAAACCTACAAAAAGTGCACTATACACTGTGCCCCGGATAAGAATGAACAGCATGGGGATATTGCAAACGGTGAGAGATAGAGCAATGGTTAAATGGGGAAAAAGTTGCGCAATTTCGAGGTCAATAAAATGGCACAAACAGATTTCTAATATCTATTTCGTTTTTGAATTATTTTGCAAAAAGTAAAATTTTGCGTTTTTGATTTTATTTTTTTTCTGAAGTTGTTGTCACAGATTGAAAAAAAATAAAAACACTTTCTTATGGCACTTTTTAAAGGACTTTAAGATAGCGTTTTTAGATTTGTTCTACAACGGATCGTTTTTGATCGTTCAACTTAATTTTTTTAAATACGGACCTGGATTTTTTTGCAGATTTTGAAAGCACTTTTCATTGCAAATACCATGATGTATGACACGAAATATTTTTAAAATGTTTTGAGACAATTATACTGAAAATTCTTTTTTTTTTCATTCATTTTTTTTTCTAATGCGGACCTGTATTTAATAATAAGAAGTGTAAATATTAATCAGTATTGTCAACAATTTAACTTATAACTTATTTTTCAATTGAAGAACCAAAAAAAAGGACGGCAAAGAATAATAACAGTCACATACGATAATAAAAAATAAATAAAAATCCTCCACCTAGAAGGCTTTGAAACAACGAAACCAACCCCTTGTCATTTGTCATAACTCCCACTGTATCATTTAGTTAACAATTAGTATCATTAGAAACGGAGGGTGCTTTTTGAAATGACGGCAAATTTAACATGTCAGCATGTTATATCTTGTGTCACAGAAATAGTGTAGAGGCCGAACGAATATATTGTTGCAATTAATAAATGGCAAAAGTTATTGGTTTCGTTGGCTTAACGCTTTCTTCTCACAATTAGAAAAAGCGAAGAATTTACTCCAAAATACAATGCGACAGTGTTTGCTGTACAACAACAGAGGAAAACACCAGACAGGGCCGTATTTAAAAATATTAAGTTTTCGAAGTAAAAATAAACTGTAAGTTAATTTGTTGTCAATACTGATTAATATTTAGACTTCTTATTATTAAATACAGGGCCGCAATAGAAAAAAAAAAAGAATGGAAAAAAAAGGAATTTTCAGTATAATTCAGTATCAGTATAATTGTCTCAAAACATTTTAAAAATATTTCGTGTCATACACTATGGTATTTGCAATGAAAAGTGCATTCAAAATCTGCAAAAAAATCCAGGTCCGTATTTAAAAAAATTGAGTTGAAGATGGTTTCTCAAAACCAAACGTTTTAGAACAAATATAAAAACGCCATCTTAAAGCCCGTTAAAAAATAACTCAAAAACGAAAAAAGATATTAGAAATCTGTTTGTGCCATTGTATACAGTGTATAATAATGTTGAAATTAGTTTCTTCAAGTATGTCACAAATTACTTTTCAAACCAAGCAGGGCTGATCCCCAGAAGCTCAAATTTCAACTCGAATTTTTCTTTGTTATTTACACTTTATGTGAACTCAATCTGGGGAAACACTGTATACTCTTAAATACAAAATTTAATTTTGAACTAAATAGGTATGTCTCTTGGCTTATTATTAAAAATGTGCAAGGAATTAAAAGGTCTGACTCACCCTGTGACTCGAACTAGTAATACCATAGAAGAATCTTAGTATAGATTCTTCTATGAACATCTTAGTAGATTATTCTATGGTAATACAATAATTTTTGTTACACAAGTTCTTTCACAGACTCAAGGCTATAATAATTATTTACATTTTTTATGATATAGGTATGTATACATATCTTGATAAATATCAAGATATACAGGGTGAATCAGTTTTTTGTAGCAGGACTTTAACAGGTCATAGATCTTCAAAAAATAACTGAACTTTCTTCTATAAACTATATCATTTTAAGGCCTTATAAAAAAGTTACAGGGTGTTAAAATTGTAATAAATATGTGGACTTTATTAATTATTTACCAAACTAGTTGAGATATTTAAGTCATATTTGGTATACGCTATAACGGTACGGGTTAGCATAAAACCTGTTAATATCGAACATCTTGCACAACCAGTGGCGGAGAAGTGGGCAAGTGGGTAATTGGTAAAATTATTTTTGAAAAAAAAAAGAATCACCTTGTATTTCAACAAAAGGTATTGAATTCCTTATGTAGATTTTAATTGCAGACAAAAATGTCCTCTTGGTATTTGTTTGCATGTGTGATAATTTAATGGCAAATTTCGTTTTTTTGTATTATTTCGGGGTATTTCTGAAAAATTATCTAAAAAAATTGCTCCATAAGTAACACTTAAAGTAGAAATAATGTGTTTGCTACCTGAAATAAAGTAACTTTTTCCAATAAACTTACCTATTTAAGACTATACTTTTGAAGTTACAGGGTCTAAAACATTTAAGGAAGATACAATTAACGTTACGCTCTGTATTTTGAAAAGTAAAACCTTGAATGGGTTAGTTTATTGGAAAAAGTTACTTTATTTAAAGTAGGAAACACGTTTTTCCAACTTTAAGTGTTACTTATGGAGCACATTTTTTAGATAATTTTTCAGAAATACCCCGAAATAATACAAAAAATGAAATTTGACATTAAACTATAACACATGCAAACAAATACCGAGAGGACATTTTTGTCTGCAATTAAAATCTACATAAAAAATTCAATACCTTTTGTTAAAATACAAGGTGATTCATTTTTTTTTCCAAAAATAATTTTACCAATTACCCACTTCTCCGCCACTGGTTGTGCAAAATGTTCGATATTAACAGGTTTTATGCTAACCCATGCCGTTTTAACGTATACCAAATATTACTTAAATATCTCAACTAGTTTGGTAAATATTCAATAAATTCCGCATGTTTTTTCCAACTTTAACACCCTGTAACTTTTTTCTAAGGCCTTAAAAATATATAGTTTATACGGAAAAGTGTAGCTATTTTTGAAGATCTATCACCTGTTAAAGTCCTGCTACAAAAAACTGATTCACCCTGTATATTTTGATATGTATCTTAATACAAATATCTTTTATATATATACCAACATGCCAACCTTGATTATACGACATCCTTTATACGTCCTTTGCAACGCCTTTGTGTTACTTATTGCCAAAGCACAGATGAGGCCAAGCCTCTCTAGAGGTGGCTGCCTAATACACTAAATCCATTATAGGCCAGGGAAATTACGGTAAAAAATAACGAAACCTAGACAAAATTCATAACCGCATTTTTATAATGCCATCACAAAATATTGGTAATAAATGAACGCCAGAAATGTTTTTTATACAAAATAAACATACGCGTGTGGGCGTTTTTTTAGAAAAATACATTTTCTTGTTGTAATAAAGACGGCATAAATATTAACTGCGAATATTAAGCTGCATTTATTAGTAAGTAAAGTATATAAAGTTAAGATTGATAAATTAAACAGATTACGTTTGCCCAAGTATCCGAATATGATGTAAAAATGACATTTTGCGTAATATTTTGTTGGGCAAAAATATTCACTGCGTTTTTATTATTTATAATTATACCTTAAAAATCAAGTATTAACAGTTTGTTCTGAAATTAAACATATTGTTTTGCTGGAAATGGCATTTTAAAGAAATTTGAAGCTGTATTTGAGAGCAAAATTATTAACTGGCTGATTTTTGTTAAACTTTGTAAGTGGATACTAAGTCTTGTTAACTTTTTTGAAATTAAACAAAAATAATTGGTAACGGAAGTATTTTTGCTTCTCCTATACAAATGGCAAGTGACAGTTGACGTAGTGAGGTAGTATATGTATATTCATCGTAACTAAATGTTTAATTGTGCCCTATATGATTCAATACAGTTAGGTATAAAAAATAGTTAAGTAATATTTTTGCTCTACCGATACAGACGACAAATGACAGTTGACCTACATGCGCCCTAAATAAATATTTAATTTCGCTTTATGTGATTTAATATAGTTATATTGTAAAAAGTTAAACAAAAAAAAACAGTTAATATTTTTGCTTTTCCTAAAGAAATACAAGTTACAGTTGACCTATATGCGCCATAAATAAATGTTTAATTTCGCTATATATGATTCAATATAGTTATATTGTAAAAAGTTAAACACAAAAAACAGATATAAATGTGTTTAATTTTGTATAAGTTACATTCTATTTGTAAAAGGAAATGATCAACTGCAATAAAAAAATAGTTAATATTTTTGCCTTTTGCGGAAATAGAAAATTATCCGATTTTTATATCTCTTTGTCGATCTAAGTTACTTCCATATTCCTAAAATGTTTAATTTCTTAATATATGTTAGCAAGGGAAGTTTCTTACCTAAAGAGCCTAAAAAAATCCTGTTAACATTTTTGCTCGAAATTTCTAACGAAAAATATGTGTTTTTTGAGAAAACTCAAGGTTCCGTTTTTTCAAAATGTTTAATTTTTGGTTTCTACCAACGTATTTACTTATAACTTTGATATGGTAAAACAAAATTGCAGTTAATATTTTTGTCTAGGTCAAATTCTATTTTCCCTGGCTTATAAAACGCAGTGAATTATCTGTGCGAAGTATCTTTGCGAGTGTCTTGGTTTTCGTGTTTTGATAGATTGGAACTCTGGAAACAAGTAATGGAATCAAGCGGAAGCCGAAGTTATTATCGCCGAATAGAAGATCCATAATGGCCGTACTGGGGATAAAAATATAATTGCTTTCTGCACAATCGGGACTATTCTGGAGTCCGCGCCGACTCATCGGTTTCGTTTTCTAATTATCCGGAGTGCGGAACTTTTATTGTTGGCGCCCTTCGCTCATATTACTTCATTTGCCGGCGCAGGATAAATCGAATTACGATCCTCGGCGACTTCAATTGTTTTCGCTTGGACGGGCGGCGCTGGCCAACTTTATAATGTGCCCTCCGCGTACCGTGGAAAATGGGAAAGACCCACAAAAGTTGATGCTGGGATATCGGGATTTTAATCCGCTTTATATTTCTGAAATATCAGAGCAGTTTGACCTTTATTGGCGCGGGAAGACCATTGATTTATAACTGATATCAGCGCCGGTTTTAGCTTGACTACCGCCGGGTGCTAAGTTTAAAAAACGCCTTCTCCCATTTTTTACTTTTGGCCAAAAAGCTAAACTTTTTAGTTAGGAGGTAGTCAGAAATTAAAATAAATTAAAAGTAAAAAAATATTTTTAAAAAAAGCTTTTATTTAAATGCGCTAAAAAGAATAAAATAATCTTTTCTTTTAAAACTTTTACTATCAACTTATAACGTCATTCCACAATTTATATGATATAAAAGCTTGTCGCGAGATTTAAGTAGTGGTATTTACTTAGTTTGAAAACTTAAATCTCGCGACAAGCTTTTATATCATATAAATTGTGGAATGACGTTATAAGTTGATAGTAAAAGTTTTAAAAGAAAAGATTATTTTATTCTTTTTAGCGCATTTAAATAAAAGCTTTTTTTAAAAATATTTTTTTACTTTTAATTTATTTTGTAATTTTTAGTTTGGCCAGGTGTCTGAGTCTATTCATCTCAGTTAACGCATCATTGTTGCAAGGTCGTTTGCCGGTTAGTTTAGAACAGTCTAGCTCTTCAATGAGGAGACCTTCTAATGACCATCTTGGGTGTTCCGCCATGTTGGATTTAGAATGACGTCACACATATAATCATGCATTGTCATCCAAATTAAACATGTGTACAAAATTTCAGCTCGATCGGTTGAAATTTAACTAGTCCGCCATCTTGAGTGTTCCGCCATGTTGGATTTAGAATGACGTCACACATATAATCATGCATTGTCATCCAAATTAAACGTGTGTACAAAATTTCAGCTCGATCGGTTGAAATTTAACTAGTCCGCCATCTTGAGTGTTCCGCCATGTTGGATTTAGAATGACGTCACACATATAATCATGCATTGTCATCCAAATTAAACGTGTGTACAAAATTTCAGCTCGATCGGTTGAAATTTAACTAGTCCGCCATCTTGGGTGATCCGCCATGTTGGATTTAGAATGACGTCACACATATAATCATGCATTGTCATCCAAATTAAACGTGTGTACAAAATTTCAGCTCGATCGGTTGAAGATATCTGCTTCAAAATTGAGTTGCAAGATTCCACCCGAACAAATTACATACATACATACATACATACAAAAATGAATGTTTGTGGTACAAAATGCGCCGCAGGCGAAAATTTTTCAAAGTCAAACAGTTTAAATTAACGAAAAGAAATTCCAAGCAAAACATATTCTTGTTAACTGGTGGTATTTTTTTTCACTATGACTCATAACATTTGTAGCCAGGCAAGAAGTCCTACTCAGTCTTCTTTTATAGAACAACTGTTACCAATAGAAATTTCGAAATTTGTTTTAGTGTGAGCCCATAAAAATCATTGCTTTTTAAACCAGCTATACAAAAGAAAGCAGAGGTGTTTGGTTACTAAAATGCGCCGTAGGCGAAAATTTTTAGAAATATAAAGCACAATAGAAAATTACAAAATCATAACAGTATAATGTATTTTTCATCTTTTGTCAATGTAGGGGGCTTGAACCTCCAAACCATATACAGCCCTGGGCTTATGTATGAGAAAAGCCAGGTCTCGTGGAATCGGTAGTTAGCTACTTGACAATAATATTCAATAAATGTATCATGTTACACAATATTACATGTCAATTTTCCAATTTATATTCAATCAATGAATCACTGTTGTGTATTCTGCGTTTAGGATATTTTCACTTAGAAATTTTTATTTTCGTCCAAAAATCCGGGGTGGGAGTAAAATCTTCAACGTACAGATGAATAAGATGATGATATTATGTTATGTTATGTTTGCAGACGACGATCGAAATGAAGGTATCGCGTCGTGAGCGACATAGGAACAAAATGTGATTTATTTTTAGTTGACCAGCTTATACCGCCTCCTAAAATGTACCGCCGGGTGCTATTAGCGCCCTAGCACGCCCCTAAAACCGGCGCTAACTAATATAAGTCAAATGTGCGAGATGCCCTGGTTCGTTTGATTGCTAGGCACAAAAAGTACTGCCTATAGCAACACTTACCCTGCAAGGACCTTAAAACCATTGGCAAATAAGATTGACCTAATAGACTAAAATCGATAAGCAGTCACTTAACACAGATTTAAAGCACCCGACTATAGTAAATGGCACGGGCGTAGCCAAGGGGGGGGGGGGGTTTCGGGGGTTCAAACCCCCCCCCCCCGAAATAAGCAAAATATTACCTAATATTATACCGAAAAAATACGAGGAGTGAAGAGTTAAATTATTATTACGTTTGAATATATGTAGTAATAGTAGCGCCTAGCGCCATCTTTTGACGAGAGGCAGACGCAGTTGCAGCCGAACTATTTTGTATTGTAGGGACACTTTGCGTTGTTTCTCGATTATTCGCCACGCCCCTCGGTCGAAATGAGCGGAACTTTGTGGAAGTTCGTGGAAGTTTCTGGACGGCTACTGGGCTGCTATATAAGCGGCGCCGCGGCGCGTGACCGCGCTTACGGCAGTATTGTTCCATGCGAACTCGAAGCGAATAAAAGTGAAAAGTGGTGAACGAATAGTGAAGAGAATACCGTGTAAGTGAGTGATTTTAGTGCGCTGTTATTCGATGACCTTGTTAAGGATAGATACGTGAATCATTATTACTGTCGAAAAATGGAGGGGAAAAAAAAGGAAGGGTGATAAACTTAAAGGTATGGACTACTGGAAAAAGTGGTGTAGTCAAGGTCAAGGGGTTTCTAATAAAGAAACAAATTTGGATTTAGCTATCAAAGCTTCAGCTACCTTGCATGCTGATAAGAAGACTGCCTACCCCGAAATCTAGTTTGGAATGCCTAGATATGTGCAATAAAAACCTTTATCCTAATATTTACACATTACTACAAATCTTGGCTAACATTCCTGTATCCACTGCTACCCCAGAAAGGTCTTTCTCGAGCCTAAGGAGACTGAAAAACTATTTACGAAACACTACAAGTGAAAACAGACTTAATGGTTTGGCTCTAATGAACATTCACTATGGAATGGAAATTCATGCAGATGAAGTAGTGGATATATTTAAAAGAAAAAGCCGAAGATTTCTTCTTTAATGGTTTTAGATTTAGCGCAGAGGAACGAAATTAATTTATCCATTTCATTTAAAGTTAAGAACTTTATAAATATGTCGTAGTTTTTCGGATGAATATATAGATATTAAATTTCATGTAAGTATATTTTTGTTGTTTTATTTACTTTTCAAACTAAACCCCCCCAAAACTAAATCCTGGCTACGCCCGTGGTAAATGGTAATACCCGGGTTCGAGTCCCACACAAAGCCCCAACTTTTTTAATTATTGTCGCTTTGTTCTGCCTCTTATATTTATCACTGATAATCATTTGTAGTAATTGAACAATGATTATTATAAAGAATATTACTCACAATCTACTCCATAGTGTATTTAAAAATTAACTTAAAGTAGGTACCTATAATATGTACTTAATTGTCAGTAGCAGGAAAAATGTTATACATTACACTATGCGTAAGCTGGTTTTTTTTTGGCCTCGGAGGTACTTTTAAGGACCGAGGCAAGCCGTCAAGGCCAAAAAGTGCACTACGCATCTCGCTATATAACTTATTAATAATTCTAGAACACGATGAATTAATATTGTTACACTCTGTATGTCGAGGAAAGGATTAAAAAATAAATCAATATACACGGTGTTCCCACCTATTGACCACAAATTCTTTGCGCTAAAAAAATGTTACTTTTAGATAAGTTAGGTCTCGGTATGTAAAAGTTGGATTTAAAATAATGGAGATCATCAAACTTCTGGTGCTGCTATGGGTTCTCCCTTGTCCCACGTGATAGCCAACTTATTTATGGAGTCTTTTGAACAACAAGCTGTTGAATCCGCATAGATCTAAAACCAAAATGTTGGTTTAGATTATGTGGATGACACTTTTGTAATTTTTACCAACCTTTACCATAGAGGTGGAAAAGGACGGTTTCCTTCCTTTCTTGGATGTGTTGGTCTCACGGAGGGTCGATGGTTCTCTAGGAAACTCGGTCTACCGGAAACCAACGCATACAGATAGAGATAGGTACCTTATAGGCCAGTCAAATTCCATTTTGAGAGTGAAGTTTTTAGGGACATTTATTTCTAAGCGGCAATCGATAGCTTTTTTTATTGTAGAATGTATATATAAAAATCCCAAAAAATCCTATGTGAGCTAAAGCGGCCATCTTGAAAAATGGCCGCCAAAACATACTTTTTTTAAATCCAAATATCTCAGTAACCTTCAGTCCGATTTGGAATATCTTTTTTTTGTTTTGTTCCAATTTCTTAGTACTATAAAAAGTGCAATGCTGAAAATTTAGAAAAAATCAAAAACAAAGCCACAACAACCATTCAAAAACTTTAATATAATTTTTCGCTTAAAAATTATGTTTAATTGCATTTTAAATCAATTAAAAAGAAAAATATGAAAAATAGTTCCTACAAAGATTTAATCTATTTAATTGTCTACATTTCGATTTTTTTGTCAACTTTTTATCTTCAATATTAACGGAGTTATGACTTATTGTTGGTAACCATGCACCATCGTTATCGCGAATGCAACGCAGTGTAATGTACTTTTTGCTAGCCGAATTTACTTTTGAAAATAAAGTTCTTACCATTATGCATATCAACAATAGTTTTATGCCAGTTTTATGCATAAGCAAAATATAAAAATCAAAATAAGCCTAAGGAAAAAGATTTTTTTTTGAAAATGTCTGCCCGCTTATCCATCGAAACGATATGTTTGATATATGTTCGATTTGTTTAGAAATAAATAAATAAAATACTTTAATAATTATTATTATAAGTTTAAATGAGAACAATAATTTTGCGTGTAATAATATTATGCATCGTAAAAATTTTCTTCGGGGGCGCATGCTGTATATTTTCAGTCAATTCCATGGCAATTGTAGCACATAGAACTGCAACGTCCCGTTTCGGTGCACACACATCTTTTTTGGCAGCCATCTCGACATTTGCAAAATAATAAATTAAGGACTTCCTCAGCTGACAGTGAATTTCCCAACCACAATTGAATTTGTAGGTACGTCCTAAAATTTATTAATTCTAGTATTAATACATATATTATGTTCCTATGTTTACAGGAATTTATATACCTTAATATATGTTGGTCCAAAGCATCTCTCGTAGGAGGGAACACTGCCAAATCAAACCAAAAGATTTCCCTAGTGTTTGTTTAGCGATTCCAACATTAAAGAGCCTGCATCTTTCGTTGTTAACGTGGCTAGTGCCTTCTAATCCATACAATAGCAACATAAACTCATGACTAACCTCCAGCAACATATCCATATCAGCATTAGAATATTAGAATCATTAAAAATTAGTAAATTCGGCTAGCCACAGTACATACATTGCACCGCGTTGCATTCGCGATAACGATGGTGCATGATTACCAACAATAAGCCATAACTCCGTTAATATTGAAGATAAAAAATTCACAAAAGAACCATTGTAGACAATTAAATAGATTAAATCTTTGTAGGAACTATTTTTCATATTCTTCTTTTCAAATGATTTTAAAATGCAATTAAACAGAATTTTTAAGCGAAAAATTATATTAAAGTTTTTGAATGCTTGGTGTGGCTTTATTTTTGATTTTTTCTAAATTTTCAACATTACACTTTTTATAGTACTAAGAAATTGGAACAAAACAAAAAAAAAAAGAAATTTCAAATCGGACTGAAGGTTACTGAGATATTTGGATCTAAAAAAAGTGTGTTTTGGCGGCCATTTTTCAAGATGGCCGCTTTAGCTCAAATAGGATTTTTTGGGATTTTTACACATTCATTCTACAATAATAAAGCTATCGATTGCCGCTTAGAAAAAAATGTCCGGGACTACTTCACTCTAACCCCCTTTTCTGTCGAAATTTGACTGGTCTATTAATGGTTTCTCCTATAACCACCCATCCCAAAAACAATCCGTTATTAATTCCTTAGTCTATCGAGCAATATCCCTTTCAGATCTTGATAAAGAACTATATCATCTTACTATTAATGTTCTACTTGCCAACAATTATTTTTATCATAGTATCCAGCATTCAGCACTCTTTCAAGGAATTTACTAACCACAACAATAATACTAACAGACGCCTAAATAACCCGCCGACCATTATGGCTTTCCTTCCTTTCATTATATCCATAATATAACCGATCGCAATCTCCAAAATTCCAAATCGACATAACATACTAACAAGATATTTTCTAAAATTTATTTGTGGCGTAAACAGATCCACTGAATTTTAATTGGGTTTTTCGCCACCAAACTGGTTAAAAGACAACTTTTTCAAGTTGCCTGGAAAATTAATAAATTCTTAACAGTAAATGAACTAAACTTTGAACTCGTAACTCAAAAAATATCTTCAACAAATTTGTTTCCTAGCTTTCGGTTATCTTCCTCCTTTCTCAACGATCATGTTACGTCAAAGTGAATAAATTTCAGATTAAAATGGCATGACAACAGAAACAATAGCCTAGCCACCTGTCTAATATTGTACCCTGTGTTCTACCTAATTATTTATAAAAATTTGTTGAAGATATTTTTTGAGTTACAAGTTCAAAGTTTATAGTTCATTTACTGTTAAGAATTTATTAATTTTCCAGGCAACTTGAAAAAGTTGTCTTTTAACCAGTTTGGTGGCGAAAAACCCAATTAAAATTCAAGGGATACTAACAAGATTTTCTCCCTAAATTATCCCAATATTACGCGGCACCCTTTCTTGCTTAGTGATACTAAGATCCTATCAAAATCGGCCCATCCCATCCAAAGAAAACTCCTTGAAACCATTAAAATTAACCTTAACAATCTGAACCGTGATCAGGGTTTAGTTTTACATAGTTTTTGGCGCGCGTTTTCGCCTGTTCCCTCTATTTACATGTTTCTATAAATACCATCACAGGTAATAAGAACAATAAGTCTCAGTGTGATTGTCGAGCCCTGAGGATGTCCCGTGCAATCGAGGACGAAAGCTTGGAACGAGAAGTGTCGCTGACGCAGGTTCCATCCTGAAGAAACCCAAATCCATCACATTCTACCCGTGGAAGTTTCCAATCAAGATTAATTTTATCAATAACTATTAGCAAAGTTCGTTTTTAAAATTCCCCATTTCATAGGCTGTATTTTGAAATAGAAGCGTCCCAGCGAAAAAGTGTCATAATAAACTCAATTATTTTAGTGCTAAGAATCTGTGGTCATTGGATTGAACGATATGCATTTTATATGAGCCTCAAGGCATAAGGCCTTTAAAAATAAAAGCAAAGAAAACGTTATTCCCAATTTTCTTTCTACATAGAAAAGATCTCAATCTAAATGAAGAGCGTATGCAATATTAATCAATTTTCTGCAAATCGGCTTCGCAGCAGGGCAGTTTTCAATTATTTCAATCCAAATAGAGCAAATCGCAACGAAATGTCATTAAAATTCCAGCTCAGGTATATCCCAACACAAGTAAACAAGGATAAAAAAAAATCGAATTAAAGATTGACATCATATTTTTGGCCCGTTGCAATACCAATTCAGGAACCCCCTGTATATTTCAGAAGTAAAAAGCTTGCGGTTAATGAAATGACTAAATTTTTTAAGACACGCTGTACCACCTATAAAAATAATAATAAAAAAATAGACAAAACATTAAATTGTTGCAAATGTTATTATGATGTGAAAATCAAATATTTTCTGAAAGTAAATTGGCAAATTTAAATTTAAATTTATTACCAAAAACAAAAATTGCATTTTTTAACATTCCTCCAGTTAAAATGTGTAGTAGGTACTTGCAAATGACATGGCCTTGCTGGCTATTTGTGCTCATTATTATTTGTTTATTTACGGACGAGCTGACAAAAAGCAAACAACTTTATTATGATAGGATTTTTCATGTATAACAACCTACGCAAAATGAATTAGGATGCACATCATAAATTATTGCTTCCCGTTTCATTTAGCACCTGTAAACGTGTCTTTAGGGTAACTATACAGAGAAATAACTAATTTTAGCAGTTTGTTAGTCTAATAACCTTTAATACATTTAAAAAAACGGTAAAATAATTATTCTTTTTTTCAATTCTCTACATTGCGATTGCGGTGTCATTATTTGATTTTTCATGGATTTTAAAATAAATTTGAGACAACTAAAAAGTAGGTACAGGGTATTTTTAATTTCTCTAAAAAATCATTATTACTTACTTGAATTTTGTTGGTAAAATCCTGTACAGGCCTTTGAGGGGTGCTCAATACAGTGTCTTTCACAGATTTTTACAAGCTTTTATTTAACTTCACATGTTAGTGTGTGTCGAATCTTGCAAGCTGAATTAGAACAACTTCTTGACATCCGATTGAGCTGAAATTTTGCATACACCTTTAGTTCCGGTGACAATGCAATACGCAATACTCAATATTGTAATACTTTCAAAATGGCCGCCGCTCCAAGATGGAGGATTATGTATTTTTTATCAACTCCCTTAATATGGGTATTAAATGAAAGTGATTGAAAAGTAGAAAACGATAAAGTTAGTGACATCACACTAAATTCAATATCGCCGCCGCTCCAAGATGGCGGATTACCTATTTGATACCCTTTGATACCCAACATGGGTATCAAATAATGAAAGGGCTCGACGGGTAGAAAACAATAAGGTGAATGACTTCATACGAAATCCAATATGTCGGCCGCCCCAAGATGGCGGACTAAATTTCTTTACTACCCTCCTGACATGGGAATAAAATAGGTATTAAAAAGCACAAAATAAAATTGAAAATAAAAAAAAACTTTTTAAAAACAAGCTTTTATTGAAGCCATGTACTAAAACGAATAATATAAGATTAGGTTTTAATTACGACAAGTTTTTGTAAATTGAAAAGCTTGTCGCGCGAATTGTAAAGAAAAAATGCATACTTTGGCAAATAGGTACTTGCTTATCAACCAATCACTGTCCAATAAAATTAATTGGTACCTACTTTCATCAACATTTCGCGCCACAAGCTTTTCAATTTGCAAAAACTTGTCGCAATTTGGAATTTAATTATCTTAACGAAAACCTAAACTTATTTTATTCGTTTTAGTACATGGCTTAAATAAAAGCTTGTTCTTGAAAAGGTTTTTTTTTTATTTTCAATTTTGACATAATCGCTAATGTGTTTTATTAATTTTTTTAAAGAGGTCATTTTTGCTTGACAAATTCATTTTATCAGGTGAAATCTGGGTGAAATTGCACAAAATGTATAACTTTTTGCAGGGTGACGCAAAAACAAATGGGTCACACTGTACATAACACAACATATTAATTCAATATGAGCAGTTCGGTCAGTTTAAAACAAAATCATAATGTGCCCCTGGGCACGGAACTTCCTTTTTATAACCCATGTGGTTTATTTGCCTCGGCCGTACAGACCTCTGCAACTAAATTCCACATTCGTTTTAAAAAGTTTAACTTCAGTGCTTCGATACAGATATAACTATTTTCTTTTTTATAGAAAATCAGCAAATACACGCTTTCAATTGTATAAAATTCGAGGTCTGTTTTATTAATAACCTCTGGATTGAGAAATTTCTCCTCTTAAGTGATTTCTCGAGTGTTCTAAAATTAGGCCGGAAATGCTGTGAACTTGGAAGTTTTGGGGGGGGGGGTGCCCCAACTTATCCTTATCATCCCAATTGTAATCCCCTATCTACGAGTAAGTGAATAACTGGCACCTGAGACCCGCAGAGGCACTGAATAAACGGAGATAATATGATTTTAATTAATTATGTATCGCACCCAAAGTAACTAATAAATACTTCATCCAACAATTTTCTCATACCACACAAAAAAATTAGTTCAGGCTGGGAGATAGTGACAGATTTTTGGTGATGCGGCTATTATTGTCACGTGAACTTGTATTCTGAACAGGCTGTCAATGAGAAGTATGCAAGTTCTTGTTATGAAACTGCTGAAAAGAGGATGGCATAATCATTTTAACCATTATTTATTCGATGTAAGTTTTATGACAAGAACTTACACACTTATTATTGGCAGCCTCTTCAGAAACGTGGAAAAATTAAGTATTAAAATAAATAAACGTCACGTGACAATAGTAGCCCTTTGGTTCCACGTTAACGGTATGCCTATGGTTTTCTGAGGAATTTTCTATTTTGAACTTCATTATAAAACACATGGCAGCCTGACTAAAATCATACCAAAACGCATATTTCTCGAATAAATAATAGAAACTCACTTTTCCATGTGAAGAACCCAGGATGATTCATACGTTATTATTGTGATATAATATACGCAACATTAATGCCCTTTGAAAGGCATGCTAAGTAAAAGCACGTCCAAAAATCTGTCACTAGGTATACCTTCCGGTCTAGTTGGTTTGCATGCAAAAAATGAAGTCATAAATTGAATGTTAAAAACTCAACGTTATAGTTCTAGAAGATGCCCAACTGTAAATAAAAATCTTTGTTTCCGCGTAAATGAATATTTATGTTCTTATTGTTCTTTACTTCTTTACCATTGAACACCATGTGTATTTGAACGCACAAGGATCCCTACAAAACATTTAATATGAATCTTAGTAAAATAGTCAATCATTTGATTTTCCATAACTCGTTACGGAACACTTTGTATAGGTACTATACAAATAATAAACTACTAAAGTTGGAATCGGCTCGATTTGTTATGTAACTGACCCAAAAATTCTTATAATCAGCGATAAATAAGAAGTTTTACCCTTGACTGCCTCGCTGTCGGTTGTTCTTTTTTTATTTTATTTATTTTCGACATCCATTTCTTGTTTTGTTAAACTTCAATAAATTACTATAACGAGTATAGTTTGCAATAGGTTCTCACTATAATAAAATAGGTACTAACCCTTAAATAAAAACAAATTATCAAAAAAATTAAAACAGACTTCAAAAATTTGCCCGTATGTACACTACACTAAAAATTAAAAAAAAAAATTAATAAAAAATAACACCGACTTCACAAATTTGCCCGTATGCATATTTCAACTAAAATTTTAGAAATATTTTTCTCTTTCTAAATTGAGTTATCTTTGGATTTCGTGACAGTCAAGACAAGGAATTTAAATCTATTTAGATATGAATACATCATATCCTACATACATCATAACTTACTGTCACCGACTCCAAAGATAACTCAATTTAGAGAGAGAAAAATATAAATAAATTTGTGTAGTCAGTGTTATATTTTGTTATTTTTTTTAAATATTTAGTGGAGTATGCATACGGGCAAATTTTTGAAGTCGGTTTTTAATTTGTTTGTTAAAATTTTTTTATTTCTTATTTTTTAGTGAATTATTAAGAAATATCGAAATCGGTCCAATATTAAATTCCATCCCCTATTTGTCCACCCTTAGGATTGAAATTTTTCTCTTCAAATTTAATTTATCTTCATATTTAAATGTAACCACCCCTAAGGTAACCCCTTTCTAATAAAATAAGAATTATCCAAATCGTTCCAATATGAACTTTCATCCCCTATTTATCTACCCTTAGGGGTGGAATTTTTTCTTCAAATTTAAATGGGGCTACCTCTAAGGTACTCCTTTTCTAATAAAAAAGAATAATCGAAATTGGTTTAATATGAAATTACATCCTCTATTTGTCCACCCTTAGGGGTGGAATTTTTTCTTCAAATTTAAATGGAACCATTCTGTAGCTACACCCTTTCAAATAAAAAAAGAATTGTCCAAATCGGTTTATACGGAGTTCTGAGGTAACAAACATAAAAAAAAAATACAACCAAATTGATAACCTCCTCCTTTTTTAAAAGCGGTTAAAAATATCTGAAAGCTTGTTCATTCGATTTAGGACACCCTGTCTGTGAATTGACTGTTCAATTTGAAATAAAATGCCGCAGTTATGTGCATTGTGCAATGCTCCCAGTTGCCCATTTGCTAGGCCATACGTTTTGTATCCTGAAAAATGAGTTTCTAAAAAGCATGCAGCACTTTTGCTGCAGCAGTAATAAATGAAAAACGCACTGCCCTTCCCATTACTTAATTTTTCCGTTTAGGAGAGAACACAAAACCACTCTCGCCTCTGGATCGATTAAATACTTCTGGAGGTTCGTCTAGACAGACGTCGAGGCGGGCTTTACCAAAAGCCAAACTTAATTATTGTCTTGATGAACGGCAAGAACTACAGCTGATTAAAACAAAAACTAAATGAAGAAGGACGGGGTCTATTTTACTTGTCAGTTTTTGAAACAGTCAAGAACAAAAGTCCTGGGGATTCCTACATACATCTACCATCTATACCTACGATTCGTACAATGTTTATCCATATGTACAGCGTGTCCCAAATAGTTTGTCCTACGCCCTGGATCTCAGGAACCGGAAGAGATACGAAAAAAACTTGAATACAAAAGTTGTCAGGTTGGCAGTGGACGTAACCTCCCTTTTATTTTCACATATACAGGGCGATTCGTATTTGCAGGACCAAAATAAAATATTTAGATTTTGACAATTGCATTAATCCTTGGGAATATTTGCATTCTCCATGAAATTTGCTGCAGAACCGTTTTTTTTTGTTTTGTATTTTGGATGCAGCGTTGCCAAGATATCGAATTTTTCTTGGAATTTAGGGACTTCGTAGAGGTTATGGAAACTGAATGCTGTATAGATATCAAAGATATATTTTAGCCGAAGTGTGACAGCACAACCGTGTGTGGTGTGGTATGTCGAAATTGGTTTTTGCATCTACAGTGTGTTCATAACAGGCTCTCATAATCGGATAATTTCAAACAGCAATAACTTATTTTTTTCAAATGGAATGACCCATATTCCTATAGTTTGTCGGTTTGTGTAAATAACATTCTATACCAAAAACTACCCGTTTTCGAGATATTTAGTATTTAAGAAAATTTCTTTGCATTTTTCATTCAGGTGAGAAGGTTTTATCAAGCAAGCCATAACTATGTTTCCAGACAGTGGCAGAAATAATTGTCATTTTAGATAATACGGGAAATAAAATTCCTATACCCGTATACAGTATGTCCACGGATAGACATTACAAGAGGACAAATGGACAAAAAATTTCATTTTTCGACAAAAAGTCATTCTTGATAAAAGTTTCTGCTTCTCGAAAAAATATGGTTCACGAAGAGAATTTTCGATTTTTTTATACAGGATTTCCAAAAAATACAAAAACATGAAATGCCATCAAGAATAAACTGCCTTTATTTTTAAAAATATCAAAAACTTTTACTTAAAAAAGTTGTTTATAATTAAAAGATGTGTCCGATTGTCACTTTTCAAACAAATCAGCCAACTCCGTTTTTTTTATTTCCAAGTGTGAAACTCCTTTGTGTTTAAAATTATCAAAAATATTTATTTAGAAAAGTTGTTTAGAATCAAAGGACGTGTCAGAGGGTAATTTTTTACCCATTTAAGTCAAAGTCGTCCGATTTGCTTGAAAATTTACAATCAGACACGTCTCTTAATTCTAAACAACTTTTCTAAATAAATATTTTTGATAATTTCAAATACAAAGGAGTTACACACTTGGAAATAAAAAAAACGGAGTTGGCTGATTTATTTGAAAAGTGACAATCTTCTTGAAACAGTAACATTATATCTATAAAAGCTTTTTCAGTCAGCTAAAAACATTGAAATATTGTCAAAGTGCTACCACTACAATCAAACGGTTAAGCTAGCGTAGAAGGGACACGCAGTTAACTATTTTAAAATTCAGACTTTTTTCTCAAAATTTTGATCTTTTTCTCAGAATTTTAAAATTCGGACTTTTTTCTCAGAATTTTAAAATTCAGACTTTTTTCTCTGAATTTTGACTTATTTAAAATTTTGAGAAAAAGTCTGAATTTTTAAATTCAGAGAAAAACTCTGAATTTTAAAATTCGGGGAGAAAAGTCAAAATCTTGAGAATAAAGTTAAAATTTTGAGAAAAAAGAATTTTAAAATTCGGAGAAAAAGTCTGAATTAAAAAAATACTACGTGGCCCTCCTACGCTTCCGTAATTTATCCTGACTGGCGACTAAATTTGGGACTGACCGAAACTCCAAAATTGTAGTCTACCAAGTTAGGAAACAGTTCAAAGTTTTAACTTTCAGATAATAGAGCTATTTTAGCGACACTATGAGGTGGTCTATCTTAATTAACTCCTATCAAAGAACAAAAGTCTGCTACAGGGACAATGCCAATTGTAATTAACACATGTTCCAGTAGTTTTAATCGAACAATAGTCCAGCTTCCAGTTCCAGTTTGGTCTCCTGCACATGCAGATTGGATATTGAATTAAACATACTATTTAATTGGCATAGAACTGACAGAATGCTGTCAAATTAGTATAGTAGAAGAAATTTATAAAATATCACTGAAATCCCAGTTTAAAATTGTTAACTCATTTTTGTTTGTTTTTGAAATTCGTAGGTAGATTTTTTCCACCAACATACCACTTTTGTTACATCGTTCGAAAGCCCTAATTTTTCTAAACATTTTTCATTAATGTCATTTTTCTTTATTCTCTTCCGTTAAAAAGTTGTGCTTCAAAAACGCACTGAAATATTAATTTTTGTTAATCGCAAACCGCGTCTTTTGACCTTCTTACCTTCTTACATGCAAATCCAGGACCGGTTACACTTTTTTTATACCCCCAATTTGTCCTGATTAACGCTGCGGTGTCAGATTTTAAACAAAAAAAATCGCTAAATGCATTTAGTGAAAATTGAGGGTATAAAAAATTGTAGCCGGTCCTGGATTTGTATGTTAACAACGGCAATAAGGTCAAAAGACGCGGTTTGAAGATCTTTCAAACAAATAATGGGTCGGGGGAATATCCCCAAAAATAATATAACTGAAAACGATACGTAATTTGCGATTAAAAAAATTAATATTTTAATTTTTTTGAAGAATAACTTTTAACGGAAGATAATAAAGAAAAATGGCATTAATGAAAAATATTCAGAAAAATTAGGGCTTTCGAACGATGTAACAAGAGTGGTATGTAGCCGGGAAAAATATTTCTTGGCGTCGCGGCGCCTAGCGTCGTATTTGCAGAGTTGCTAAATGGGCTAATTTATTCCTTTATACACCCTATATAATCTCCCGTACATTGTTCACCTGCTATGATTATATAGGACTCGTCTTGGCTCCCCTTAAAACGTTTTAACCACTTTAAACTTTATCTTATTACCCACCTTTAAATAGAATAAACTTGGACAGCTTGAACTCTGTTTAATATTGCATTACTATTAGTCTCGAAGAAGTAACCAAGGATAGAGGGAGCAAAAGCATCAAAATGCACACGTTTGTAGTCAACCAACATAACGGAAATTTACCAAAGTAAACAAACATTAGGCCCGTGTGTACAACGTTTACCTAGGCATATAGGCTAGGGAAAATAGAATTTGACCTAGACAAAAATATTAACTGCAATTTTGTTTTACCATATCAAAGTTATAAGTAAATACGTTGGTAGAAACCAAAAATTAAACATTTTGAAAAAACGGAACCTTGAGTTACCTCAAAAAACACCTATTTTTCGTTAGAAATTTCGAGCAAAAATGTTAACTGGATTTTTTTAGTCTTTAGGTAAAAAACTTCCCTTGCTAACATATATTAAGAAATTAAACATTTTAAGAATATGGAAGTAACTTAAATCGACAAAGAGAGATAAAAATCGGATAATTTTCTATTTCGGCAAAAGCAAAAATATTAACTACGTTTTTATTGCAGATGATCATTCCCTTTTACAAAAATAGAATGTAACTTATACAAAATTAAACATTTATCTGAGCCGCATGTATGTCAGTTGTCACTTCTCATTGATATAGAATAGTTTGTTTAACTTTTTACAATATAAGTATATTGAATCATATATAGCGAAATTAAACATTTATTTAGAGCGCATATAGGTCAACTGTCTCTTGTAATTTCTTTAGGAACAGCAAAAATATTAACGGTTTTTTTGTGTTTAACTTTTTACAATATAATTATATTAAATCACATATAGCGAAATTAAACATTTATTTAGGGCGCATGTAGGTCATAACTGTCATTTGTCATTTATATACTTCCGTTACCAATTTTTGTTTAATTTCAAAAAATTTAACAAGACTTAGTATCCACTTACAAAGTTTAACAAAAATCAGCTAGTTAATAATTTTGCTTTCAAAGACAGCTTAAAATTTCTTTAAAACGCGATTTCCGGTGCAACAATACGTTTAATTTCAGAACAAACTGTTAATACTTGATTTTTAAGGTAATTATAAATAATAAAAACGCAGTTAATATTTTTGCCCAACAAAATATTACGCAAAATGTCATTTTTACATCATTCGGGTACTTGCGCAAACATAATCTGTTTAATTTATCAATCTCAACTTTATATACCTTACTTACTAATAAATGCAGCTTAAAATTCGCAGTTAATATTTATGCCGTCTTTATTTCAACAAGAAAATGTATTTTTCTAAAAAACGCCTACACGCCTATGTTTATTTTGGTTAAAAAACAATTCTGGCGTTCATTTATTATCAATATTTTGTGATGGCATTATAAAAATGCGGTTATGAATTTTGTCTAGGTTTCGTTATTTTTTACCGTAATTTCCCTGGCCTAATAGATTATATCCTGAGAAATATCAATTTGGCCACACACCACATATTTTCTGCTTCCCATTCATTGTATAGAAAATCAGTCACTATATCCAAAATACTAATAAATAGTTATAAATTAAGAAAAAAAAATACGTGAAAAAACGAAAATTCGCACGTAAACAATGGAGTATGTGGCATCACTCAAAAAAGATGTTGGGTCTGTTTACTTCTTGTTCTTGTTCTTACTCCCTCTATCCTTAGTTGTTTCTCTGAGCTAATAGTTTAATAGTGTGCTCGGGAGGTGTGAGTCTTGTGTAGTTTCAACTGCAGAGCTTCATTTTTCGAATATAACATTCTTGGAAGTGCCGAGAATTTTATTTCTATCCTACACTTACCCGTTTGAAGTAGAGTTTAAAGACCTGCCGCCTTGTGAAACTTTAAATAATGCAGCAACCTGAAAGTCGACGAGTTTCTTTTGGACCACGTATAGTATAGAGTGATGGAACGACGAAACAAACTTTGCGAGTTCTTTGCATGGTTAAAAAGAATTGCAAGTAGAAAGGGTGATCGATTGTAGTTTGAACAACTCTTTGACGGTGGCTTTATAGCACTATCTTCTTTGTGAAATTTCAATAATGGCGTCGCATTGGAAAACTTCTAAAGCACATGCAGCAACAACAATAATAATCTTCGGCCAAGAAAATTGATGAAGTTTAGAATGAAAAATTTGTTTCTAATGCCTTTATAACTATGTGAATGGTAAATGGAAAAATGAAAAATGGGAAAATGGAAAATATACAAGGTGTTTCAAAAACAGTGTACAGTCTTCTAGTGCTAAAGGAACAAGGAACATCGAAAAATAAGACGAAGAGTTCATATAAAGGTGGGGTCAAAGACGCATACCTAAAAAGATAGAGGGACTCAACATATATGCCGACTAAATCTGTCCAATATAAGATTGCTTCATCTACAAATGACCAATATGGTACTGAACCATTCCTTCAACTTAACACATAATATGCAGCGTTGTACAGCTTACAGCAGTTACAGCTTACAACGTTGTACAACAATGGTTTCTAGGGATTTCCGTAGTACTTGAACGAATGCTATCCTAGTTCTTAATTCTAGCCGCAAATGACAACGAAGACAAAATAATAGTAATTGTCCCCCTCCCGAGCACAAACATTCAGTTGCTTCTGGGGTGAGGGTGAGAATTATTATTAATATTATTATCTTTTAGCAAAGCTCACATTCATTCACAGTAGGTTTTGCCTAAGAAAAACAACAGCAAAACGACTTCAACAGAATTATTTGTTATTTCTAGAACCTACCTATTAATATACAATAAAACTCTTGGGTTTCGACCATACAAAACCGTAATTTATTTGTTAATAATACGATGTATGTTTCGGCACAAAAGCCATCATCAGGTAACTAACATTTTGTATATTTTAACATATTTCTAAAAGAGGATAAAAGTTAGTGGATATTTACAATAGAAAATAAAAAAATAAAAAAATTGAAGCATTCAAAAAGCGAAAGGTAAACAGTGTAGCTACTCTAAGCTACTTAACAATTTAACAATTTAAACAATGGAATGCATATTTACAATTAAAATTTCTTTTAGTCAAAATAACATAGGACTAGCCAATGACGTCTAGGTTATAATGTCTTTGGGACTAGCAGATACAATGCAGAACGAACAGTAAGTACCTACTATTGACGTGCGTGAATTTTTTTTTTCACATTTTGATAGAGCAAAAAAGAGAATTAAATTTATTATTTATTTATTAAAAATTCAAAGAAATATTGTTCTGTTTTTAATTAGAAATTGCAATTATAGAGTATGTATTTACTTTAAAAAGAAAACACATTTATTTTATTAGGTGGTAATAAAATATGGGAAAGGTTATTATAATACCAGTTCTAAAAATTGACACTGTCTCTTTATATCATTTTATATAATCATTTCTAATATGTTTCTCTTATGGTAATATTTTTCTTTGCAAACAATTTAGGTAGGTATTATCAAGATCAAAGAAATGGTTGTTTTCTAAAGTATGTTGGCCAAGTGCGGTTGTTAGGTCCAATATAATCTTTGTGTAAATATTGTTTTGTTTGGGCTATGTATGGACAATAATTATTGTTACAATAATTGATTTTGTAAATAAGATTGGTTTCATTTTGTGGATTAATGGTAAGTTTGAGTTTCGTATAAAAAGCTTTGGTTGTTTTTTAAGGTTTATGTTCTGTGTTTATATTATATTTAGCAAATTTTGAATAGCATTTGAGACACCATGAATATTGGAATAGTAACATATTTTTTATTAGTTTTGGATGTTGTTATAATAGTGTGGCAAGGTTGGTAATGGGACTTATTGTAAATTTTGTTAATGCGCTTTTTAATGACGGGTTTGAAAATCGTTTCAAGATAATTATTTTTTCTTAGGTCACTTTTTATTTTATTTAAGTTGTGTTGTCTAGGGTTCCTGAGGAACTTTAGTGTTGTCTATGTTTTTCATGTGACAAAATGATGGGTTATGGACATTTGAATCAAAATTCAAATACCTTTCAGACCAGTTATCTTTTGTATATCAACTAGTTTCAACATTTCTGTTATGGCTATTATAAGATATTGTTATGTCAAGAAAATTTATGTTTTTATTGTTTTCCATTTCGATTGTAAATTGTAATCAGGGGCAGGGGTGAAAACTATATCAGAAACTAGAACAAATTCTATATAGATCAGGCTGGGTAACTATCTAGCCTAGATGCACAATAATGGCCCAAAATTCGTTCCGTATCTCGACTTATTGAAATAACCGAAAAGTCATTAGTCACAACTCGTCTATTGTTTTCCAGAGAATGCAATATCGTCGGCGTCCTATCGATTCTGTTCGTGTGCTCCCCGGGCAAGCACAGCACAAAATAAAAAAGTCAAAAATCCTTCCGTCGTCGAAAAAACAGGGTATGGCTTTTGCTTTATATCCTGAAGGTTTAGTTTTTTACACCAGTTTATACCGGAATGAATTTTAAACGGAAACGGTGAGTTTTAACCAGTATTTTCTCCATAGACGTTGATGGATGTGTTTATACAATCGATATGAGAATAAGAAATAACTTTCAGTTGGTTAACTGTCAACTTTATTCTTAAAATTACACGTGCGCATGCGCGAAAATAGTGGCGGGAAAAATTAGGTAATATTTCTAAATTTAATTAGTGAAGATTAATGAACATATTCCACACTCTATTCAAACTAAATGCAAGTGGCGCGTAAATATTTACATGATGGAAGCAGGTGAACAATTCTGAGGGCTAATAAGAGGCAGGGCCGCATTAAGGACGATCTCTATGAATTTTATAATATAAAATATTAAAATAATATGCCCCAGTATTAAGAAGTTTAAAAACAAACTTTTATGGCACACCTAGTCATTCACTTACCTGCAAATTTCTACTATTAACACAAATTGTAGCTCCAACAATTAATAAACAGCGAAAGAATTATATCGGAAAAAATAAAGTTCCACTTGCAACTCAATACACCTCCGTAAGAAACACCGACTCGCTGCACTCTCCCGCCGGGCCAGACTTTATTATGATGTGCGTATCACGCTCTAGCCGTGCAACAACTTGTGTTTATGTTTCACTTGCGTTTAGTTTGAATAGAGTTTAGTGTGGGTAGATTAATTAATTATTTATTATTACTATTTGCATTTTCTTCACTATACGGTGAACAAGGTACCTTAATGCTTGCTTCTCCTACGACTATAGAACTTGATGCATGCCGTTTTGCCAAAATTTAAGTAAAATACCACTAAATGTTCTCTACTGCCTACAAGCATATTTTCTTGCTGGTTTCTAGGATATGGAGGCAATATAGGACCAGGTACATTAAAGAATCCTGGCATATCTTCCATGAAGTACATTTAATGTCGCCCATTATTTTAACACTGTCGTAATATCCGTGGTCATACCAACTCAACAGTAATTTTTCACGTCGCCTCACAAGATAAAGTGATGTCTTTATAGTTCTTGCAATGCCTGTAATAACGGCAAATATATTACGAACTTGATCTTCGCGTGAATTCTTTGCGATGCTCATAAAATACTGTGTAATGTAACTTTGTAAATGAGCCATACACCATCTGGAATTTATTATATGCCTCACATGAAAAATTAAAGCAATCTAACCTTGTGCGACCCGAGATGCCTTCTATAATGTAGTTGGATACTCAAATAAAGGTACTTCACAATTTACATTTTTTGTTATTCACCTCGGCTTTTTAAAAAGGAAAAAAGCAAAACATGGTCCAAATAAATTAAAAGTAAAAAAATATTTTTAAAAAAAGCTTTTATTTAAATGCGCTAAAAAGAATAAAATAATCTTTTCTTTTAAAACTTTTACTATCAACTTATAACGTCATTCCACAATTTATATGATATAAAAGCTTGTCGCGAGATTTAAGTAGTGGTATTTACTTAGTTTGAAAACTTAAATCTCGCGACAAGCTTTTATATCATATAAATTGTGGAATGACGTTATAAGTTGATAGTAAAAGTTTTAAAAGAAAAGATTATTTTATTCTTTTTAGCGCATTTAAATAAAAGCTTTTTTTAAAAATATTTTTTTACTTTTAATTTATTTTGTAATTTTTAGTTTGGCCAGGTGTCTGAGTCTATTCATCTCAGTTAACGCATCATTGTTGCAAGGTCGTTTGCCGGTTAGTTTAGAACAGTCTAGCTCTTCAATGAGGAGACCTTCTAATGACCATCTTGGGTGTTCCGCCATGTTGGATTTAGAATGACGTCACACATATAATCATGCATTGTCATCCAAATTAAACGTGTGTACAAAATTTCAGCTCGATCGGTTGAAATTTAACTAGTCCGCCATCTTGAGTGTTCCGCCATGTTGGATTTAGAATGACGTCACACATATAATCATGCATTGTCATCCAAATTAAACGTGTGTACAAAATTTCAGCTCGATCGGTTGAAATTTAACTAGTCCGCCATCTTGAGTGTTCCGCCATGTTGGATTTAGAATGACGTCACACATATAATCATGCATTGTCATCCAAATTAAACGTGTGTACAAAATTTCAGCTCGATCGGTTGAAATTTAACTAGTCCGCCATCTTGGGTGATCCGCCATGTTGGATTTAGAATGACGTCACACATATAATCATGCATTGTCATCCAAATTAAACGTGTGTACAAAATTTCAGCTCGATCGGTTGAAGATATCTGCTTCAAAATTGAGTTGCAAGATTCCACCCGAACAAATTACATACATACATACATACATACATACATTGCAAGTTAAATAAAAGCTTTTAAAAAGGGAATTGTTTGACCTTTAACCTAACCTCAGTTTTAGCTTTACAACAAACTTTCTGCACTGGATAAAAAATAGTTTTGACCCCAATGGTAAAAAGAATAAAAATGAAAGTTGGTATAAACAAAGTCACTTGGAACAGCATAAAAACGCTTGGGCGGCGTGTGCTTTTTAAAACAAGACCGAGTCTTAGGTGGCGCGCGGCCCTTAATAATATTGTAAAATTTTTATTTAAATCTAAAAAAGAATAAAATAAACTTTGATATAATCCAAACCAAACAAACCAATAATTTTGTTTCACACAAAAATCTATACACAAAACCAAAATCCGTAAAATAAAGCGCAATCCTTATTTCCGTGCACGGCACTGGTTATACTGGCCTAACTGGCCCACGTCGACACCTGCTCCATGGATCTCCGAAACGCCGACCAATCAAATCGCTACGCTCGCTTTCTTATTGGCTGCCTCCTTGACTAGGTCGACGTTGACCGCATAAAAACCTTTGAATTTTATACTGGTGATTTCTGCTGATCAGTGGTATTTATTTGCTGATAAGTGGTATTTTTATATTTGGTAAATACTATGAAATAGATCGCGCCCCGTATATCACTGTGTTCCAAGTGAGTTCATTTATAATTTTACCAGGGTAGCTCGAGAACAGGCGCCCCGGCAATAAAATACGAGACAAAACACTTTTTTAACCACATTAAACCGAACCTGATATTAGTATTAGAAAGAGATGAAGGAGACAGAGAAGATAGATATTGTAGTAAAAACAAGTGACTGCATATTCGCCTAATATAACATCACCAATTACCTACTTGCATCGGTTACATTGTTCGACGGCTGGCCATGTGCATCGAAATGCTATAATTTCACAGATCTTAGGATATACTTGCGTAAATAGTTATAATCGATATGGCTCTTTAGAGACCTTTTGACAATATTATATGGTGCATTAACCTTTACTAGAGGCCCTGTATGACACGAAAAGTGACAGTTATTCGTTTTAGCAGAGGTTGGACAACAGATTTTGGCAGATCTAGTAACATTGTTTTTATTATATTCTTATCTTGGCGGGTGCGGTTTGTCAACAAACTGTCGACAAATTTATTGAGCGTGCTCAATTTATTTTACAAAAAGGAATGTTAATTAGTTTATCTCGGACGGCATCGGACGCAGACGGCAACATTCGACAGCGTTTATAAACGGCTGCACGTAAAAATATTGGGATTGAATTTTCGACGCAAACGGCAACGGCGAGCGCCAACGCAAACGACGAGTTTATAAATCCGCCTTTTCAGTTAAAAATAACATCTTGTGTAATAAGAAACTGCAAGAATTCTGAGCAGGATGAATTTTTCTTAACACCATTTCCAAAAAGCGCAGAAGAACGAGCACGATGGTGCAAATGAAATACCCTAACATGAGAGTTGGAAATGATACGAAAATTTGCGAGGTAAGTAAATTTAATTACAGAAGTATCTCTTGTTCCTTTTTATTTTTTGTTTGATCTGTGATTTTAATCTGCGGAATAATTTTCTTAATCTGCATCAGCAACATAACATAAGATACCTAAATTAATACCTATTAAATATTAGTACCTATTTGATTTCAATAAAAGTCCATACAAACCCCTTATTAGAATTCTTATGAAAATTTCCCAATGTTAAAGAGATAAAATTAAAATGTTTGCCCTTCAAGGAGGTAAAACCTGTTAGGTATATTTACTGGACCGGGATAGGCATTTTTCGTTTCATGCAATAATAAAAATGTAAGTATATGTATATGGATATATTAGATAAGTTGTGCGTGACAACTTTGGATTGGTTTATAAGTAATATTTTGTTACTGCGTAAAGGAAATTTTTCTACTACAAAATTCTCATAACGAGGAGACGTATTCCAGAAAACTATACAGGATCTTCCTCATCAAAACTTCCACCTCCATAATTTTTTGACCTATTTTGTTAATTTTTTTTTTAATTTTCGTTGCTTCTCGAAAGAAGAAAACTAAAAAATACGAAAAAAGTTGTTTGCAATTAGAAAATTCTTCCTATCGTAAAATTTAGAAAGAGAGTGTAATATGTAATTTGTAAATACTTGTTCTAATACATTTTTTCGAAACCTCCTATAGGAAAAAACGCCACGAATAAATAGCAATAAAATACTTGCAAAATCTTACTTCTAAGGATATTTTAGAATTTATAATAACTGTTAGAGAGAGGCAGTTTTGAAGGAGCTTTATTTTACACCAAGACCAACAAAATCGGACAAAAAAGAAGTTAACACGGGTGGGAAAATAAAGAACTCTTTTTGTGTAGTCAGTTAAATGTGTGAGCTTATATTCCATTACAAATTTCTTGCTGATAAAAAAATAGCATTTGATGGCAGCGTTTTATTATGTTTAGGTAGCTTAAATTTATAGTTCTTTAACTTTCAGAGGTTCACTTCTCCGACATGGATTTTGAGTGTCAGGTTGTGCTGAAGAAAGGATCATCTCCTGCAACGTTTGATGAACGTGACTTTAGCAAGAAAGAACCATTATTAAATATGTATAAATTTGTAAGAACTTGTACTAGTTTGATTTTTCCTATTTACTTGCAATATATCTTTGAAAACAAAAATACTGTTGTCTCCTTTATTGAAATGTAGATGATCTCTCTTGCATTAAATAGTTATTTATGTACCAAGGCACTGAAGTTCAACTTATTATGACTCATGTGGAGTTTAGTTGCTGAGGCCCTGTCTTCTTTATTGAAATGTAGATGATCTCTCTTGCATTAAATAGTTATTTATGTACCAAGGCACTGAAGTTCAACTTTTTATGACTCATGTGGAGTTTAGTTGCTGAGGCCTCTGGCCGAGGCAAATAATAAACCACATGAGTCATAAAAAGAACTTCAGTGCCGAGGTACATATTATATTTTTCTTGAAATCGGAAAAAAAAAGTTTTATTAGGCAAGAAAATAATAATAAGGGATCACCCGTCCACGAACCGACTACGCGCGGCGTTGCTTGACTTTACCGATCGCTCTACCTAGGACAAGTATAATGATGTACGGCACCTTCTGACAGAAAAACCAAACTGCTGCTTCTTGTGCAGCCTACACAACAAATCTATTGATTTTAAAATTTACTAAAATATGTATACTGAAGGATTGCGCTCCTATAGGAAACAATTTCGCAATGTGTACGAAAAGTTAAATGAGCCTTTATCGGCCGGGTTTTGAATATTTGGTCACTTTTGACGGGCGATTTCTCCGCGTCTGACGTTTGATGTTTACATCTCGCCAAGGCCTACTTATTGAAAAAATCGTACAATAATGGGCTACATTATTGTACGATTTCTGTGCTTTTAATGACGATTTTGGGACATTTTAATGCCGATTTCAAGAAAAAATTATTAACTTTTATTTTACAAAAAAAAGAATGAGAGACGAATATATCGATATTAAATACCCAGGTACTCATTTTTTTATTCAGCCTAATTCCCATTATTAGTGGTTGATTCATATTACCAAAACAAACTTTCCAACTTTTTGTTATGTACAAATTTTAGTATTAATTGTCTTAAAATTATGATGGTAGGTATAAGAAGAGAGTTTGAAGAAACGAAACCATACAGTAAAACCATTTAAAAGACCTTTTTTATTTTTAAATAAAAGTAAAAAAATATTATTGCAGCTACGATTCCTATTGAAGAAATATTCGAAAGTTTGGTTAGTTGGTATGCTAGAACCTTGTCTAATTTTATGTACATACCTATCTACATTACCTACCACCCTCCTACAAAAATTTAATAAATGTTTTTATCCTGATATCCTAAAATTGCTTTTTTTTGGAACAAATTATATGTTTCTTCACTTTTCCATTCAAACTTCAATAATAATTATTATTAGTGAAGCTTTGCAAATAACATACTACTACCTAACCTATTTACCTATTTATTGGTTTTATCTACATTTTAAACTGTGCCCTCATCTACCTACGCTTATTGCAATTAACTGTCGTTAGTTTAACCTTAAAATCAAATTTTGATACATCTTGCTGCTAGGGGAATGCTAGAAAGAGCGAAAAAATATATGTCTGTTGCACAAAATGAATTTCATAGGGAAAATAAGACCCTCGCCAGAGAGAGAGATCCGATCGTTGTCCAACCTCTGTTAAAACGAATAACTGTCACTTTTTGTGTCATACAGGGCCTCTAACCTTTACGTTGTGTTTGACGACAACCTTAAAAAACCTTAAAAGCGAAATATTCTGTTACTTGTAGAATATGTATATTTTTGAAAACTGCGTGACGCTTATGTCCTATATTCTTTTTGTGGCGCCAATTAGAGTTTTTATGCTGTTTCAAGTGACTTTAGCAAAAAAATAAATGAATAAGACGAAATTCTGGGAGATGAATCACGCAGTAAGTACCTAATTAACGCAACGCAATTGTTCTTGGTTCGCATTATTCTTTAGTCGATTTTCTGAATTAAAACAGACTACCCGTAGACGGAGCAGACCCCGTTATTCAAAAGAGAAAAGTTTAAAGAGCTTTGGAACTTCGCAGACTCAGTTCTTGCCATTTATTTACAAATCGGATCTGACTAGATTAGTATGGAAGCTTTGTGTTTTCTATTAAGGTACCGAAGTAGAGAAACAGGCTCAAGGGAAATAAAGCCATAATATAAAATTAAGTTTGCCTAAAAATATTCGGAATCGTAAAATAACCGAAGTAAGCCCAGTCAATGAACATGATAAGGAGAATCTCTTATTTTTTTCGGAAAGCAAACTTTTTTATCTAGAGTAACGGATTTTGATCTCCTTGTAAAAGGTGGAGGACATACAGAGAACAAAGTTGTTACAAAAAATAGGTCTTTGGGCTTAAATAGAGTAAATTTTCACAATAAACTTACCCTTTCAAGGTTTTACTTCCCAAAATATAGAGCATAACATTAATTTTATCTTCCTTAAATGTTTTAGACCCTGTATCTAGCCTTAAATAGGTAACTTTATTGGAAAAACTTACTTTATTTAAAGTAAAAACTACATTTTTTCTACTTTGAGTCTTACTTATGGAGCGAATTTTTAAGTTAATTTTTCAGATATACCCCGAAATACTAAAAAAAATCAAATTTGCTATGAAACTTTGACACATATGAAAAAATGCTAAGAGAACGTTTTTGTTTACACTTAAAATTTACATCAGAAATTGAATACCTACGTTTTATTGCTATACAAAGTGATTCTTTTTTTCTAAAAACAATTGTACTAATTACCCACTTCTCTGCCACTGTTTGTTCAAGTTAAAGGTGTTTGATATTAACAGCTAACTTTTGTATAAGTAATTTTTTTATAAGGCCTTAAAAAGATGTAGTTTATACAAGAAAGTGGAATTATTTTTTTGTTTTCTATCACCTGTTGAAGTGTCCCGCAATAAAACTGAATCACCCTATACTTTTTACAACCCGATCATATTTATTTGAAATAGAAAATTGTTATACCTGCCTACCAATAATATATCAATCTGTTTAATTGTTATTTTCCTGAAAATAAAATAAAGAAAAAATCAAAATTAATGTCATAAGATTTTTATTTAAATATTAAAACAAATTAATTCCAGATCCTTCTTAGTTACCAGCTTATGGTACTGGAGGTTCTAGTTGCCGCATTATTGCAAACTCTTAAATAACTCGCCTTTACTACTCGTAGTCAAATATTTTTATCTATTCATATTATTTTTCATAACAACAAATAACATAATAATTATAATATATATACAATGTGACCCGGATAAGAATGAACAGCATGGGGATCTTGCAAATGGCGAGAGATAGAACAACGGTAGACTGGGGAAAAAGTTGTGCAATTTTAAGGTCAATAAAATGGTATAAACAGATTTTTAATATCTTTTTTCATTTTTGAGTTATTTTGGAAAAAGTAAAATTTTGCGTTTTCGATTTTATTTTTTTCTGAAGTTGTTATCACAGATAGAAAAACAAGAAAAACACTTTCTTATGGCACTTTTTAACGGGCTTTAAGTTGGAGTTTTTAGATTTGTTCTACAACATTTCGTTTTTGAGAAACCATCTTCAACTTTATTTTTTTAAATACGGACCTGGATTTTTTTTTGCAGATTTTGAAAGCACTTTTCATTGCAAATACCATGATGTGTGACCAAAATATTTTTAAAATGTTTTGAGACAATTATACTGAAAATTCATTTTTTTCCATTAATTTTTTTCTATTGCGGCCCTGTATTTAATAATAAAACTGGGCTGAACGACGCGTAGCGGAGTTCAGCCAAGAAATCGAGTGTGGAAAAGACACTTTCCGCAAGAGTTAGGAACACTATTTTTTCTACAAGCGTGCGGAAAAGCAAAGAAATTCTTTTCCGCACGCATTTTAGTTTAGAAAGTGTCACTTTTCCGCACTAGTGCGGAAAAGTAGTGCGAAAAAGTATTTTTCCGCACTAGTGAGGAAAAGTAACACTTTCTAAACTAAAATGCGTGCTGAAAAGTGAACTTTTCCGCACGCTTGTAGAAAAAATATTAATCAGTATTGTCAACAATTTAACTTACAGTTTATTTTTACTTCGAAAACTTAATATTTTTAAATATGGCCCTGTCTGGTAAGTGTTTTCCTCTGTTGTTGTACAACAAACAGTGTCGCATTGTGTTTTGGAGTTTGGAGAGAATTCTTCGCTTTTTCTAATTGTGAGAACAAAGTTTTAAGCCAATGAAACCAATAACTTTTGCCATTTATTAATTGCAACAATACATTCCTTCGGCCTCTACACCACTAACATGTTAAATTTGTCGTCATTTGAAAAAGCACCCTCCATTTCTAATAATACAAATTATTAACTAAATGATACAGTGGGAGTTATGACAAATGACAAGGGGTTGGTTTCGTTGTTTCAAAGCCTTCTAGGAGGAGGATTGTTTAAATTGTTGACAATACTGATTAATATTTACACTTTTTATTATTAAATACAGGGCCGCAATAGAAAAAAAATAATGAAAAAGAAAAGGAATTTTCAGTAGAATTGTCTCAAAACATTTTAAAAATATTTAGTGTCATACATCATGGTATTTGCAATGAAAAGTGCTTTCAAAATTTGAAAAAAAAAAATCCAGGTCCGTATTTAAAAAAATTAAGTTGAAGGTGGTTTCTCAAAAACGGTATGTTGTAGAACAAATCTAAAAACGCCATCTTAAAGCCCATTAAAAAGTGCCACAAGAAAGTGTTTTTCTTTTTTTTCCATCTGTGATAATAACGAAAAAAGATATTAGAAATCTGTTTGTACCATTTTATCGCCTTAAAATTGCGCAACTTTTTCCCCATTTAACCGTTGTTCTATCTCTCAGCGTTTGCAAGATCCCATGCTGTTCATTCTTATCCGGGACACATTGTCGTCCAGTTCTGAGCTATGTTTAAAGTTTCAAGTCATCGGGAAATTAGTTTCAAATCGATTGCAATATTTTTTGACGAACAGGCAAACAGCAGGGGCCTATAACACAAACCCTACAAGTTACACAAGTGTAGAAAAAAATCTTACACTTGTTATGATTCCGTAACGCAAAGTATATTGTATGTACATTTGTACATGCGCCGCACTTGTAATTACGGATAGTTTTCTACACATATAACCGCATTTTGTAACACAATTTTCACATGTGTATGGTTGTGTTACAATATTTACTACACTAGTATAAAAATGTCTACAAGCCTTGAAACCTAACTACTATAATCTAGTAATGCACTGACTATCGATAAGTTAACATATCCGCTCATTCTTTGTCGGTTTAAGCATGTGGTCAAGTGATTCTGAAAGTGATTTTGAGGATGACCTTATTGAATAGCGTTTTCGAGAAAGACTTCAATTTTCTGACCGATGCCGAGAAATATGTATGTGTCATACATGTGTCAGGTCCGTATTTAAAAAAATGAAGATGATCCCTCTATCTCAAAAACGAAACGTCGCCCCGAAAATCTAAAAATACCACGACGTAGTCCAGAAAAAGTTGCAATGAAAAAGTATAATTTATTTTTCAATATTATCGCATATGGCGCCAGAAAAAAATAAAATCGAAATTTCAAAAATTCAGCAACCCATGAAAATATTTTAACTTTTTCAACGGCATATTGTTAGACACCCAAAGGCGCAAGTTTGCCTCCATTTGACCAACTTCGTATCTGTTATGGTTTCCGAGATCCCCATGTTGAGCACCGGAACTGAATCACCCTGTATATGCATACTTGCAGACCGACATAAAGGTTGGATACATTTTTTCAGCATATTGCTCAACTGGTGGACGTGGACAGTGTACAGGGTGTTCCCGTATATTTTGGCCCACCCCTAGAGCCTCTATTTTTCGAGTTAGAAAAAAATTACTAAAATGAAAGTTGCGGGGTACCAAGGTGTATTGCCCCAAAAACTAATGGATTGACAGGAATGCCCTTGCCTAAGTTGAAATGTTTTTCCATGGCAACCTTGATTAAATAATAAAGATCGTATTTATCTGCAATTTGGAATATCACGCGAATGCTTAGAGCAAACATATAACATATTTATATTGCTGGAATCGGAAAAATGCGTGCAATTCAAAAATCTACAAATATACAGGGTGTTCCATTAAAAAAAGTAAGTTTATATTTTTTCATAAATTTGCGACGCTCATTTGTTTTATCTAGTAACAGATCCTAGCGGTTCAGAAAAAACCCTACAACTTTTATTTAAGTAATTTTTTTCTAACTCGAAAAATATAGGCTCTAGTGGTGGGTCAAAATATACGGGAACACCCTGTACATACATACGTATACCTACCTACCTATAGTGCGTTAGTAAAAGTGCATCTGTTTTCAAAATATCTTTGAATCAATGTTGATAGATCGTTCTTGCTCTCTTTAAACAACTACATATTAGTATTTGTAATATCACAGATAACAATATGAAGGATGAGACTGCAGCCTAATTATAAGATCAACTGACTTACCTGTAAGGAAGTTTGAGCTGAATTATACTGCAGTCTCATCCGATTATTACAAACCCTCCCTGATCCCCACCCTTAACGATCTATCACAAAATAAGCACTGAGATGGATTTTAGTGACGATCAAAAGTGACTGGCGACGGTTGGGACAAAAAACACCTTTCTTTAAACGTTTGTATGGCGTTTGTACAGAATGAAGCAAACTACATATTAGTATTTGTAATAATCGGATGAGACTACAGTATAATTCAGCTCAAACTTCCTTACAGGTAAGTCAGTTGATCTTATAATTATGTTGTTTGTTGTTATAAAACATTGTCGTCCAGTTCTGAGCTATGTTTAAAGTTTCAAGTCATCGGGAAATTAGTTTCAAATCGATTGCAATATTTTTTGACGAACAGGCAAACAGCCGACAAGAAAGCGAGCTAATAAAAACGCGGCAAAAAAATACCTTGTGCGACTAAAAGCCGCCGTGACGGAAAAACGTTTTGCCGCGCCGTTAGCGTTGTGGAAATCGTTGCGGCCGTCGTCGGGTTTCCGCCTTTTAATTCGCGGCCGGATTAACGGCGAAAAATTTCGACGGCCCGGCGATAAAAGGCTTACGACAATATTAATTAGGATTTAATACGGCGCGAGCGACGGCGGCGGTTTGCCGCCCCGCCGGCTTTCCAATTTCCAACGGCCGAACGGGCGACGTGCGGGGGCGCAATTAGAACCACGGGTTTTTAATTGGAATCCATTGGCAGCCGGTGGCATTTTCCGACCAATCAGATGTTCGATGGCCTTCTTGCGGATTCATTTATTTCCTATTAGCGGCAAGGTTTCCCAAGCTACACTCTATTCAATCAAAATGCAAGTGGCGCGTAAACATTTACACGATTGACGCACGTGAACATTTCTGAGGGCTAATACGAGGCAGGGCCGCATTAAGGACGATCTCTATGAATTTTATATCCAATATAAAATATTAAAATAATATCAAATCAAATTTATTGCAACGTTATAGTTCCAACAATAACACAAAAGGGATAGCTTTGCCTAAGCTACATAGCTTGCATGCAATAAACTAATCCCATTAAAATTATAAGGAATATATATGGAGAGAACTTTAAAAACAAACTTTTATGGCACGCCTAGTCATTCACTTACCTGCAAATTTCTACTATTAACACAAATCGTAGCTCCAACAATTAATAAACAGCAAAAGAATTATATCGGTAAAAAATTAAGTCCACTTGGAACTCAATACACCTCTGTAATAAATAACGACTCGCTGAACTCACCCGCCGGGAAAGATTTTATTGCCGACTAGCCAATAGCAAGCCGATCACGTGCATATCACGCTCTAGCCATGGAACAACTTTTGTTTATGTTTCACTTGCGTTTAGTTTCAATAGAGTTTAAGCGTACAAGTTGTCCAACTTTAAAACTGTACAAATCCGTAAAATCTTCATTTTTGGAGATAATCGCCTAAACTTTTTTTCTTTGAAAGGCCTACATAAACTGCTCCTTTTGACCTTCCTGCCATTTTCAAAATGAAAATCCAGGGCCGGCTGCGATTTTTTTATATCGCCGATTTTCACGAAAACCATTTAGCGATTGTTTTATTTAAAATCCGACCCCACAGCGTTAATCAGAACACCCCAAAACCCCCATATACAAAATTTAAACAAAAAATATACAGGGAGTTGCATTTTGTAGACTCTCAAAGTCGAGCAAAATAGGAATTTTAAAGACATCTGGCTAGTCAAATATGCCATGGAATCCCTCAAAACAGTTGAATGGACAACAGGACCACTCAAAATGTGGGTGTGAAAAGATTTTCTTAAAAAATATACAGGGTATTTTTCTCTGAGGATTCTCAAAATTCTGAATTTTTATTAAACTTTATACTGTGGTCATGAGTGCTCTGGAATCATTGAAAAAATATTAATAAACACAAAAGTAATTTATTTCTTTACCAAATGCCAACCAACAAATAAAAACAATTTAAATTATTGGATATTTCTCAACAAAGTCACTTGTCTAAGATGATAATAATTATATTATGAAAAAATTATTATACATAGGTATTATTATTATTATCTATAAATCTTCTCTAAAGCGCACAGTCCGACAACACTGGCAATACTAATTTATGGGCTTGGGTCAAGGCATTATTCGATACAGCCAGGTTAGAAGAAGAAGAGATCGCGGTACGACTTACATAGCACCAAAAATAGGAAAAACTATTGTGACGTAAGTATACATTTAAAAATCGCTCAAATTAGCGGGAAAACAGAAGGTGGATTTTTTCTCTAACAAAGCTGCAAAATAACAAATTACATGTATTACAATATTACCTGTTGAAGGTAAAGGGAATTCATTGGCACTAAATTTGAAAAACCGTCAACTTCCCTATTGGAGGTGGCATAGCTACATTTCCGTCTGGATCTTCTTTATCCAAGCTCGACATTTTATATCTAATTATAAGCCACGTCCAAAAAACTAACTATTATCTAAAGGATAAGCGGTCGTTAAGAGCATTCAGTGGCGGTCCCAGGATTTTGTCAGGGGGGGGGGCTTGAACGAAGGAAGAATATATTTGAAAGCAGGGCCGTGGCTATGCTATAGGCTTTGTCTAAATATGGACCCATAATCATTTGTAATTTGTAACCAAGAAGTAGAAGTAGGTATAGTATAAATGAACTCACTTGGAACACAGTGATATACAGGTACGGGGCGCGATCTATTTCATAGCATTTACGACGCTCCACGCTCTTCTGCTGGTAAAGATACCAGACTTATCAGCAGAAATCACCCGTATAAAATTCAAAGGTTTTTATGCGGTCGGCGTTGACCTAGTCAAGGAGTCGCGCGATAAATTTAATTTGAATTTTACCATTGGATGTTAATACATTAATAATAAATAATAAGGAAATACCCAACACATAACAAATACGGAAAAAATTGGCCAGATGGTTTTGTTACTATATTCGCCATGCAAAATAATATGAACTGTCAAACTGTAGACGCTTCGTTTATATACGGGTGAGTCACATCTAAAGTCAGAGCCGAAAACACAAGGTAGAACTCGCTAAAATAAGCACATATTCTTAATAAACATTAGCTCAAAAACGCTTGGTTCTCCATATACAGCGTGTTTTCCATTTCCAAAAATAACATATTTTTTTAATTTCTTTCGAGCCCATTTAGGAATTCCAACCAAATTAGGTACACATTATTCATTGGACGGTTGCCATTTTGTGCAATAATTTGACCCCGGTTAGATGATCAGCGCCGTAGATACAAATAGTTACTGTAAATAATTGTATAAAAAAGTAGTACGGTCCTGTGCCAAAACAAAAAAAATTGCCTTTTTTGGATAGCCCATTGAATTTGGAACAAAAAGCGCCTCTTGGTATTTTTTTATTTCTGGTACAGTTTCTTCGTAATTTCGGATTTTTTAAACTAGTGCCAAGGTGATTATGCTGGCATTTAAAATAAAATTATTGTATCTACGCCGCTGCTCATCTGAACAGGGCTAAATTATTGCACAAAATGACAACCCACAATATGTATCAAATTTTGTTTTGTTGGAATTCCTAAACAGGCTCGAAAGAAATTAAAAAAATATTTGGAAAAGTTGGAGAACCAAGCGTTTTTGAGCTAATGTTTATTAAGCATATGTGCTTATTTTAGCGAACTCTACCTCGTGTTTTCGGCTCCGACTTTAGATGTGACTCACCCTGTATATGAGTTCATGGCAATCTCGATGAAAATAATAGACCCTACTTCGGAAAATTGCAATGAAGATGTAATGAATGGAATATTCATTATGGTGCCAAGGAAATTATTTAACCGATTGAACTTTCTTGTAAAAATAATGTTTAGCGATGAAGAACAAAAAAACGACTTATTTTTAAAACTTCATGTCATGTAGTAATAAAACCGCCGATTTTTTTTCGATATATTTACCTCAACCTACCAACAACAAACAATAAAATGAAATAGCAAATGTAATTTAATTCTCCATAATATCTCTTTCCAACACATTTTCAGATTTACTTTTTGAATTTTTGGGCGTGAAAACACGTTATTTTGGAACGTACCTACTCTTACGAAAAACTAAAAATTTGTCCACGATCATTTTGCGCAGAGGAACATACAAAGGTGTGAAGAAAATTTAATATATTCGATTTTTTGAAAGAAATGCACCGTTTGTGGTATATTGACTTCTTTGAGTTCATATTAAACAAATTCCCTTTTATTTAAAGATTAGAATGGATTGGGATAAATAAAATATGTTCAGCATTAAGTAAAACCATGATTTATTTGGGAGAAAACAAACGTCATAATATGAAATCGTTTTCGAGAAGAGTACGACCGAAAATTTATTGCTTATTTCTGCGCCTCCTCTTAAAAAAAGTTGTTCAAAATTGAAATAGCTGTCAATTCCAAAATCACAACCAGCAACACGGAAAAAAATGTACCGTGTTTTTCTGTGAATAAACTATTAAAAATTTAAAAGTTATTATAATTACTTCTAGCACGAACTAATAATTTTCTAATGAAAATCCTACTACCATACCGTTTTCTATATTAGTTATACAAATGTTATTTCCGGTAGCCAATTTTCCAACCCATTTAAAAATAAATTTCTGTGATTATACCACAACTATGAGTACCGGGAATTTCAAGTTTATAGAAAGCCTATTTATTTTAACCGCTTCCTCAAATTCTTATTGCATGAAAACCACAGCTTCTGCATATGTATTTTGATATCGTTTCAAGGTCTGCTCATTTTACTTAGAGAAACAAATAGCAGTACTTTTACAAATGTAGGAGAGCCTACAAAAGCAGTCAACCGTTAAGATGACTATGCTAGATTTTCACATGGATTAACACCTAGTTTTTGTTTTAAAGCAAACAATTCATAAGTTCAAACCGATTTCGCATCAGAAATTGGATCAAGTACCTCTCAGGTACAGGGTCATTGAGTGTAAACAAGTGTACACTTTTGTTCAAATTCTCTTAAACAACATTTTTTGTATAAGGCGTATTGGTTCAAATAATCGTATTTTGGTTCATCTATCCCTGTATACATTGACATAGAAGAAACCTGTATAAACTGAACAGGTCCATTAAGTACGAGTAGAACTTGGATCAACACTATATTAAAGACCTGTGCATAGCGCTGTTTCAAGCGATCGCCACTGGCGCCACACGACGAAACAAATTTACACGGTGGTTTAATGTTAAAACACGATTGTTGCAGAACCTTTTATAAAATAAAAACATGCAAATGTGTCTGTTACAACGAATTTAATATCCAAAATAAAATAAAATATTTGTTTGTTATGTCACTCTAATTTGACAAGTTCACATGGCATATTTACATACATTTTCTAAAGAAAAGCGAGTCTAAAAAGCAAGCATGTGTATAATTTGGTACCTTTTGGTATGAAATGAAGTCCATGGCTAGTTGTAGTGTAAGTAAGCATAAAACGCATTCGATTTTTCAGTTTCTTCTTTATATGGAGGACTATTGGTTCGCTTTGGAGCAATAAACAAAATTTTCTATTTCCATTCTTGTATACGTTACAAAATACTCATCCAAAATAATATCTAGAATTTTCGCTGCTTCAGATGGTTGATCAGATCATCCCATAATTCCAAAATAGTGTTTATTCTTCTGCAATTCACCTAACGGTCTGTGCAGTGTGCATACCATTCTCTTCATGTGCATGGAAATTTCATGTTATCACAAACAAATCTAATTATAAAAGCTGTGTTAATAGGATAAAACTGCTAAATACTGGACTCAAAGACAATTCGTTACAGTAAAAAGAAGGCAAATCGTAATAAAGCTGGATTTTTAAAATTTGGTACAGACAGTAACTGACATAGTATACTATAACAACCACAGAATATCCCCCACCCAAGAACGGTAGACGCACAGGATTGCTCGATCGGGCAAATCTCTCCGCCGGCGTGACGTCACGGCTAGACTGCTATCTGCTAAGCGCGCCGGGAGCTACCGTTTAAAATATAGAAAGGGTGGGTTTTCTGTGGATGTTCTGTGTTTTTGAACTACTTTTGCCAATCCTTTGATTTTTATACACTATTAAGAGTACAGAGAATTTTTATTTTTTACTTAGAATGTATCAAGACTAAGGGATTAATTTATAAAATTGCCAATATATGGAATAATTGCATACTGAAGAAAATTTCGAAAATAGTTATTTATGTACCAAGGCACTGAAGTTCAACTTTTTATGACTCATGTGGAATTTAGTTGCCGAGGCCTCTGGCTGAGGCAAATATAAAATATTATTATTATACAAAGTATTTTGAATGTTTGAAAGACGGTAAGTATGATACTAATCTTTTGCGATATTATTTTATAAATTAATATTGAAAATAATGTATGCCAAATTTTAGTTTAAATTTATTACGAGTATAATACTCTTAATAAACACTATGAAAATTATATTTCACAAAAGGTTCGATAAAAGGCGCTTATAGGACTTGACATTTGGTTTTATTGCACCTGTACTGGTACACACTCTGTGGATGCCTGTTTTACATTGACAATTTCTTTACATTCAATTTCTTGATGAATTAATTCATGAAGTCACTTCAAGGGCAAATTATTATAAAAAGTCGTGTATTACACTGGCAATTTTTTCATGAATTAATTCATGAATTTCTTCATGACGTTACTTCACGAATTAGAGCATGTCCTATTTTCCGTCAAGTTTTGCGTGAACTTCAGGAGTACTAACATTGAAAATTTGAACACAAGGAAGGCTATATTTTGATACTAGTTTTGTTTGAGGCATTAGACGAGAAAGAGGAGAGTACATAGTTTTAAAGATAATATACTTAGATAAAAAGTGTGTGAAATGTTACAATATGTTTTATTTATGTATTCCGCTGCCAAGGCACAGCTCCCTCATTCACGAAATAATCACAAAACTCCTCTTGGGCAGCAACGCAAGCATGTCTTGGTGAGCATGTTTGGTAAGAAAGTCCAAATTGAAATATATAGTCTTTATCAAGCTCTTCTAGGATGGAAGTAGAACATTCGGGTCTCAAAAATTATGTAATGTGCAACATGCCAATGTTATGGTTTGCACTTTTTCCACATTCAAATTAATTTTAGTAAAAAAACTCTAAATCGTTTGGCTAAAATGCCAAATGCATTTTCAACTACTCTTCTTGCCAGATTTAATCTGTAGTTAAAGAAGCTTTGGATGAAGATGGAAAGGTTAAACTCTTTTACCTAGCAGTTCACTCTGTAAATCTCTTTCATAGTCATTTTCCGTAAAATGACGAGAACAAATATGACTGTTATTAGGGTTGAAACTGTCCATTCTTTTACATCTTGCCACCCATGCTCTCTAATCGTTTGTGAAACCATATCTTTTGACTTGGGGAAGGTATGGAACATAATATTTTCGCCTGCTTTTTTAAAGCTTAAGTTGTATAACAACCATAAACAGCACATCTCGTTCCTGTCATAATGTATTCTAAATAAATAATAAAAATAAAGTATAGGGTAAAGTGTATTTAAAACGATAAAATATAAGTACCTACCTATTAAATAACCCAGTACCTACAAAAAAAATCGGAGACAATGACGAGGAGATCTCAAATCTAACTTCTAACCTATAATGGCACAAAACATTCGATATTAGAGAGATAATTTGACAAAATATATTAGTTCTTACGTTTTTAATACTAAGCAAGATGGTACTATGGTACAAATATTCAATAATAAATTTAAAACTAAAAACAGGTTACATAAAATAAAGAAAACACAGTCAAAACCGGCACCGCTGATGTACAAATAACACCGTTAGTCTAGCGCTGACGTCACACCCATCTGCCGACTGGCGAACATTACGCTTACGAGATCGAGCAATCCTGTGCGTCTACCGTTCTTGGGCGCCACCCCAGTCCGTAAACAAAAATGAAATATGACGTGATGTTCGGGTCTTTAATATAGTGTCGGTCCAGGTAGAACAACAAAAATGTACTTACGCAGTTTTTGACGATCAGCTAGCCAGTCATCCAAAGACACGATCATGTTGTTGTTGTCTCTAGGCTTTCCATCGTGGGAAAACCTCAGAGCCCTCCTCCTCTCCTTGCTAGTCAACGTGCACTCTTCCAAAAGTTCGAACCAGTCTTCTAGGCCGTCTGCCGCCCTCAGGTAGATCTTGCCGTCTCTACCAAGGAGCAGGGCCACAGTACTGAAAGATAAAATTGAGTTTGGTACAACCCAGGGACTCTTTAAAGTAAGGGGACCCAGCATTATACTTTCCAAAGTGAGGCCTATTCTTAATTTCCTCATTCTAATGGTCTCAGTGATGCCAAGTGTGCCATTTTATTGGAGAATCTATGAATATAACAGGTACCTACTTTGATTCACGGGCGTAGCCAAGGGGGGGGTTTCGGGGGTTCAAACCCCCCCCCCCCCCGAAATAAGCAAAATATTACCTAATATTATACCGAAAAAATACGATGAGTGAAGAGTTAAATTATTATTACGTTTGAATATATGTAGTAATAGTAGCGCCTAGCGCCATCTTTTGACGAGAGGCAGACGCAGTTGCAGCCGAACTATTTTGTATTGTAGGGACACTTTGCGTTGTTTCTCGATTATTCGCCACGCCCCTCGGTCGAAATGAGCGGAACTTTGTGGAAGTTCGTGGAAGTTTCTGGACGGCTACTGGGCTGCTATATAAGCGGCGCCGCGGCGCGTGACCGCGCTTACGGCAGTATTGTTCCATGCGAACTCGAAGCGAATAAAAGTGAAAAGTGGTGAACGAATAGTGAAGAGAATTAAGTGTACCGTGTAAGTGAGTAATTTTAGTGCGCTGTTATTCGATGACCTTGTTAAGGATAGATACGTGAATCATTATTACTGTCGAAAAATGGAGGGGAAAAAAACGAAGGGTGATAAACTTAAAGGTATGGACTACTGGAAAAAGTGGTGTAGTCAAGGTCAAGGGGTTTCTAATAAAGAAAAAAATTTGGATTTAGCTATCAAAGCTTCAGCTACCTTGCATGCTGATAAGAAGACTGCCTACCCCGAAATCTAGTTTGGAATGCCTAGATATGTGCGATAAAAACCTTTATCCTAATATTTACACATTACTACAAATCTTGGCTACCATTCCTGTATCCACTGCTACCCCAGAAAGGTCTTTCTCGAGCCTAAGGAGACTGAAAAACTATTTACGAAACACTACAAGTGAAAACAGACTTAATGGTTTGGCTCTAATGAACATTCACTATGGAACAGAAATTCATGCAGATGAAGTAGTGGATATATTTAAAAGAAAAAGCCGAAGATTTCTTCTTTCATTTAAAGTTAAGAACTTTATAAATATGTCGTAGTTTTTCGGATGAATATATAGATATTAAATTTCATGTAAGTATATTTTTGTTGTTTTATTTACTTCTCAAACTAAACCCCCCCCAAAACTAAATCCTGGCTACGCCCGTGCTTTGATTGTTAGTAAAAATTAATAATGGTTTCCATGATTTCTAAAAATTAGACTTGACATCTTTGGGTATTCAGTCAATTTCGCAACCAGATTGTTCCATTTCAACACGGATTTATGACTAATCATTCTACTCAATCCAATTTGTCTGTACTAACGCAATTTTTATCTGATGAGGTTGACAATGGTAATCAGGTGGATGTTATTATATATACGGACTTCGAAAAAGCATTCGATAAAATAGATCACTCAATCTTGCTAAATAAGCTGGAAGTATTCGGACTTAACCATACAGTTAGTGCTTTTATTAAATCTTATCTGAACCTACGCTTTCAATATGTGTGTTACAATGGCTTTAATTCTCCCAAATACCTAGCATCATCTAGAGTCCCACAGGGATCAAATCTTGGGCCATTACTGTTTTTACTATTTATTAATGATATTGGAGAGGGCCTGTATTGTCCGAAATTACTATTCGCAGACGACCTAAAAGTTTTTTCCTCTATAAAATCTATCAATGACTGCAGACTTCTGCAGGATTTGCTTAATGTAATAAGTAACTGGTGCTTGAACAATAGGCTATCCCTCAACGTGGGTAAGTGTAAAGTGGTCAGCTATACTAGAAATAGGAGTATTTTTCAATTCCCATATGCTGTTAATAACGTAGCTTTAGAGCGTTACGAGAGTATGAAAGACCTTGGAATCGTTTTTGATAGCAACTTGTCATTCTCAAATCATATTCTAACCAAGGTGGGTCAAGCAACAAGAGCATATGGTCTTATTGTACGCAACTGTCGGTCGTTTAATGATGTTAATGCCTTAAAAATGCTTTACTTTGCCTATGTGAGATCAAAGCTGGAATATGGCTCGATAGTATGGTGGCCGTACTATAGCTGTTATAAAGCCTTAGTGAAAAATGTTCAAAGAAAGTTTCTGAAATTTATGTTCTTCAAAGTACTGGGTTACTGTCCTGAAAGAGGTTATCCGTATAATTATTTAACAGCCCGATTTAATATTGATTCCCTAGATTTAAGGCGGAAGTCTGCATCTCTCACCTTTTTGTATAAACTTGTTCACAATGAGATAGAGTGTCCAGAACTTTTAGCTCAGATTAACTTTTTAGTGCCAAGAATTCAAAGCAGGGGTAACTTTACTTTTTATTGTATCAAGGCTAGGACCAATTTGTATACCTTAAATCTCCACTATTTGTAATGTGTAATACTTTCAACAGATTATCTCATTTGTGTGATTTGCATGCTGATAAGCTTCCTCAAATTATATATTATCATGCTACACAACTCCTGAATGACAATGTTTCTTTTTTTGTACCTACATTATATTTGTAAATTTTCTCTTAGAAATCAGCAAATTTTCTTAATATTGTCCTGTAATTGGTTATACTGTTGGGCAATAAAGCTATTATTAATATTATTATTATACAAGAGCAGAATGTGGCAACTGTCATATGAAAGAAATTTATTTTATAGTTGAAATCATTTTGAAATTGATTTCCAGCAATTATTTCCACGAATGTAAGTAATAAGTATGGTAAGTCAGTAGTGCCGATTTTGCTTATTTAAGAATTTGTCGCTATTGCACCTTGTTACCAGGTTCCTCAATCCATTTGTAATATGTATACTGGAACTTTCTTCCCTTGTTGAATGTATCTACCCAAAGAACTTTCACAGATTTCGGGATGGACTAATAAGATTTGGTCTAGTAGTTCTAATGATGTAATTTTTCTCGGTGTTCATTATAAAATTTTTGTAATTTTATTTCTCTCCCAAGAGGTACCTCACAAACTTAAAATAAACTTGTAGTCGTAGATAAAAACTCTTTATAAAAAAAGACCTGACTGAAGCTACCTGCTTAATAATTTAAAATTTTCGAAATACGATTTTTGTTTTGAACTACCTACTTATACGTAATGCCCACGTAATGGGAGTTGTAGGATTACTAGAGGTGATACAGGAAAAATCTGGTTGCAATTATTGGGACTACTACAGGAGGTCGCATTACCTTTAATTGGCACATCTGAGTATCTGAAAGTTAGAAAAGTTAAAAATTTTGAATTATGATGGGAAATATTTTGCCTCCTTTAGAATCTATGGCACTGGCATGTCCCATAAAACCTGATGGCAGTTGGACACTGACATATAACATAACCTTGTATCAGCCCCCTTGTGGTCTCCTTGGAGTCAACAGAAAACAAACTTCCCCTCAAGGCTTCAGTTTTCCTATGTGATCAGTGGCGTGCCCATGGGGGGGCGGTTTCGGGGGTTCAAATCCCCCCCCCCCAGCAAACGAGAAGTGAAGGAAAAATGGGAAATAAAAGAAAAACCGAAAAATTACTCTACTAAACTACTCTATTAAACAAAAATGTTATCTTTTATGAGTTAAAACAAATGCACACTTTGTAGTCTAAAAACTGATATTCGGATAATGATAATAATTGCGCACTGTACAGTTCTCCTTCTGCGACGTAGCTACAGGGGTAGGGGTACAGAATATAGATGATCAAATACATCTGTACCGTCAAATGGGACGAATCGGGATGCTGCGCTGGGGTCAATCGCGACTCGGGGCAAACAGGTTTTCGGGAAAATAACTCGCCGCGGTGTCGCGAGGCTAATCCCATATAGCAAAATTACATTGGCGGAATATTCTGATAATATTTTTTCAGAGAACATGCATATTGTAGGAATAACATATTCATAAAAACTGTAGAAACATTATCTGAACATTCAAGCAACATTCAGGTGTTTGCCTTTTGAAGGTACTATTTCACGTATTATAAATATCCACAAATATTCATTGAAGATTAATTTGAAACTTCAGAAGCATTTTTGTATGTTCTATGTATATCCATTTAATATTCACGTGTAAATTGTAAAATGAAAAAAAAACGCTAACGCCGGGTGCAGGTTTCGAACCCTACGACCATCGATTTACAAGTTAAACGCTCTGACCAACTGAGCCATCGACGTACTTGGAAATATTAACTAAAAATAGTGTAAGCTAGAATCTCGGTGACGTCATGATATTCCAGTTTCGCCAATCGTGAACATTGATCAGATAAGTATATCGTGAATGTCTTTATACAACAATTTGTGAACATTCATAAGATATTTGCTGTATGAATATACTATTTAACATGTTCCAGCAATATTCCAAAATTGTACATTCCTAAGGTGAACGTGCCTGTAATGTACTTAAGTTAAATGTTCAATTTGTAAATATTTATAAGAACCACTAAGTTAGGAATATGTTACACAAGATATTGTGGAAATATACATCATTTGGACATTCATCTAATATATTTTTTGTATCTGCGCTTAACAAATATCTTGGTTACATTATGCACTTACTGAACATATTTCGTAAAATATTGTAACAATGTTTTATAAATATGGGGGAATATTTTTTTGCACATTAGGAACTTATTTTGTATATTCAAAAAAACTTGATTTTGTATTGTAGGTTTATTAAAATCAGTTTTGTTCCTTTTTAAGAATAGCTTTTTTTTAATTTTTAGTATATTTTTTAACTACCAGTCTTAGATTTTTCTCCCCCCCCCCCCCTCCCATTCTCCCTCTCCTAAACCTCCATTCGCTTAACCCCCGAACCCCCCACCCAGACACAATTTCTGGGCACGCCACTGTATGTGATAGACTGTGACATGGTGGGTCCCCTTATTTTTAAGGAGTTCCTGGTATAGTCAAATTATTTTAAGAAGTCCTTACTGGGACTGTCAATTGGTAATTTCGCCATCCTAAGTTGGCATTAATGCAGCAACCGGGTCATAAGTTCAGGTCAGTAACGAGCTCATTTGCACAATGAATAACTACTAATAACACGAACAAGAACAACACAGATAACGGAAAAACTCACGAATCGTAGAAAACCCACGAATATTTTCAATGCCCAAAGTTTGAACCCTTTTGAACGATCCGGAAAACCTTCACGGTCACTTCACAACACCGAAATAAAATTTGCCTGAGTACGCACCAGTCGCACCACAGCCGCAGCCGCGAGTAGCTGATTATACCAAAATACCAAAATGAAAGTGTTTCCATGACGTTTGAAATTATTATTAAAATGAGTTGTAGTCGTAGTTATTTTTATTTGTAGAGGCATAAACCTGATTGCAATAGGGTTATTATTTTATTATGTTCTTTTTTTCCTATCACTTGGGCAACTTTTCACATCATAAATCAATGAGAGACGTCATTAACTGGTTGAGACACATTATACCAATGCTATACCCATGGTTAACAGAAAATTCCTAGGGATTTTGTGGAGAATGTCATCTGACAAAATCGGAACTTCTTACAGTAATCGGGGTATACAACCACAACTTAAAGACATCGCCTGCTTTCCGTTTCAGAAAGACAGTTGCGGACCTGACACATCGACACATCAAAGAGATGCTGGCGGGCTACCGAAGAATATACCCATAGTTGCGTGCCCACCTGTAAGTCTTCTTGTTCTCCCACTGTACGCGGTCGACGTCCACCAGCTTGACCTTGAAGAGGAACTGGCCCATCTCGGAGATGCGGTCGGCGCCGGAGGCCCTTCGGAAGCAGTGGAGGTAGTCCCTGGTGAGGACGAAGTAGCGCTCCTTCCAGCGGCTGAAGAGGCGGTCGCGCTGCTGCCACAACAGCCCCCTCTTGATTGCTGGGGCCTGCTGGTCGCCGCCTGTCGACTGCCTGCTGCTGCACGTCGTCGACGAGAGCAGAGACTGGAAGGAGAAGCGGAGGGAGTTGAGTAAAAAGTCGAAGAAGATTCCTCGAGAAATACGTGATGGTTGAGGTGCAAAACGGCAACCTTGGCATTCATAAAGGGATGCTTAAAGTGCCTTGTTTGTGGTACAGACCGACGTAACCTTGTATAGTAAGTTGGAGGTCACATTAAGTTCAAGGCTTTGTACCTATTAAAGAAACATTACAATTTATTATGTCTTTTACATGGATTCCACCCCGCAGAATCCGTACTACCTGAATTGATAAAGTGTTGATAAGATAAAGTGTTGATAAATACCTTCCATAAAATAAATTTTCCTTAAGTTATCGATTGCTTCAACCATTCTTTCTAAATATATTTTTGCCTGCATCCGCGTTGATCTCTATACGGATACTAACCACTGGTTGATTACGATTACAATGCCATAAAAAAGGCTATCTATATTATTTTGATCCCTTTGCTGTTGTGATTTATAAATTTTGCTACATCAGAGCTGATTCTAACGAAAAAAAAAACGACCAAGGAGAGATATGTGGAAATTAAATATTTATCTTTCAATTTGGAATCGTAATCGCAATCCTGGATAAAACAGATATTAGAAAATAAATTATGTACGGTTAGACAGCTACTCGGATAGTTGTGCTGTGATGTCTTTGATCCACCGATATATTTTGAAAGGTTTGAAGATACTTACTTGAAAGTTTTAGCTTATTCGAGTTTTTCCTGATTACACAGGAAAGGAAGGGATTCTGACAGTTGTCGGTAGAGTGTGAGTGATAATGATGTTAAAACAAGCCATAATTGATAGATGATAATTAACGTCCCCAAATATACAATAAAATATAGTTTTTCTCATACTTCGGTCGTTTTCGGTCGAATTCTTAAACTTTCACTGTTTTAGGTTTCTGACAGAGTAAACTAGATGGCGTTGGTATACATCTTACCCGCTACAGCTGGTTAAAGATTAACTTAAACCATGAATAGTTCCTTGGTATTTTGAACTGGGTTTTGGCAATAACAAGCTAGAGACTGTCTCGGTCTACCCACCCTTGAACGGTTGAGCATTCGGCACTGTCGCAATGATAAAGGCCCGCCAGCTGGCGACGCGAAACGTCACTACGTCATCACAGCGTGGTAGCTTTTTGTAGTTGTTTACGTTTACTTGTCTGGCGATTTTCGTGTTTTAAAGAACGTTTGTCGGGTTTATTGTGTTTTGAAATGTGTTTTTTAGTAATATCGGAAGCACGATAGACTTACCCACGGTATGTCAGTAACGAATCCGAAAACAAGGCAAATCTGCGCATCTACGTCAGTTGCGAGTCACGAATTCAAAATGCGGTTGTGTTTTACGATTTTTTATAGTTTACAGTTTAATGTGTCAAGAAAAAATTGTAAACAACTGCCAGTCCAGCTCGACAGTGCTTTAAAATAGGCCAGAAATGCCGGGATGTGCAGTCAGCGTGTGTCAAAATAATAACAGAAACAGTAAGGGAACGGAAATTAAGTACTATAGATTTCCCAAGGACAATAATCTTGCCAAAAAATCGATTGCTGCATGCCGCAGACAAGACATATGGAGCAATTTAAATTCTGACTCGCAACTGACGCGTCACAAGATGCGCAATGACATACCGTGGGTAAGTTTATCGTGATCGGAAGTGGAGTTTTATTAATAAGGTAGTAAAACAGCAGTGTTACAAAATAAAGTGATTAAAATTCAATTTTAGTTTATAGGTTTTAGGTTATGTCTATAGTTTCGGACTTATTTAAATCATGCCGTGGACGTGTTCCGTTCCCAACTGCATGAGAAACTGCAAAGGCGGTCCTAAAGTGTCCGCTTTTTCCTTCTCTAAAGACCCCATTTTACTGGAAAAGTGGGTTAAGGTCATCAAAAGAGATTTTGTTCCCAGGGTAAAAATGGTTTTGGTTTCGACTGTTTGGAGAGTTTTATACCTAACAATTTTACATGATTAAGCGTAACCACCTTAAAATCAGGAAGTTTTATGGTTTTATTCGTTCGAATTTAGTTGTATCTAGGCACGCAAATAAAGAAATAATTGGCATTTACGAAAATTTTACTGAAAATATGACTTTCACTTTCGTAGATTATTATCCGTGTTGTAAAACCATGAGCTATATATGTAAACAATCATTTTAAAGTGTTTTTTTATTAAATTTACCAAGCTGACATCTTGAAATTTGAATTTGGCGCCTTAGGCCCACCTCCCTTAGATTGCGACGGTGCCGATCCATTAGGTATTGGATGCTGGTTCACTCTGTCAGTTGCCGGAAATAATTTTTCTCAAAAGCCATAAAACTATATTTTATTGATAATTGTATTATCTGCTTTTACCTGAAAATAATATTACTCCAAAAATATCCTATAATAGTTATCTTTCAGAATATTCATTTTAATATTCTCGACGTCGGCAAAATTCTATTAAGGTTTTACCGCAGTTTATCACTTCGAGCTTTCGCCATAATTTGGTTACTTAATCTCCAGAATTTCCGGCCTCTTCCTAGAAAACCGAGAACAATGTGCATTTGCGCCAGCGAGTGAAGTCTATATACAGGGCCACGCCCATGTAGGTACAGCGTGTCCCAAATAGTTTGTCCTACCCCCTAGTTCTCAGGAACCGTAAGAGATACGAAAAAAACTTGAATACAAAAGTTGTAAGGTTGGCAGTTTTATTTTCACATATACAGGGCGATTCGCATTTGCAGGACAAAAATAAAATATTTAGATTTTGACAATTGCATTAATCCTTTGGAATATTTGCATTCTACATGAAATTTAATACAGAACCATTTTTTGTTTTGTATTTTGGATGCAGCGTTGCCAAGATATCGAATTTTTCTTGGAATTTAGGGACTTCGTGGAGGTTATGGAAACTGAATGCTGTATTTTTATTTTAATAGATATCAATGATATATTTTAGCCGAAGTATGACAGCACAACCGTGTGAGGTGTGGTATGTCGAAATTGGTTTTTGCATATACAGAGTGTTCAGTGTTCATAACAGGCTCTCAAAATCAGATAATTTCAAACAGCAATAACTTATTTTTTTCAAATGGAATGACCCATATTTCTATAGTTTGTTGGATGCCGGCGTCCAAGCCCCATATTTTATGTAAATAACATTCTGTACCAAAAACTACCCGTTTTTGAGATATTTAGTATTTAAGAAAATTTCTTTGCATTTTTCATTCAGGTGAGAAGGATTTATCAAGCAAGCCATAACTATTTTTCCAGAGAGTGGCGGAAATAATTGTCATTTTAGATAATACGGGAAATAAAATTCCTATACCCGTATACAGCTTGTCACGCTATAAAGGTCGCTTAATTGTAAAATTGGCTATATTGTATACAATATAATATCAAATTTTAATTTTTGCCCATGAAATATAGGACCTAATGTGCGTCTACACAACATACCACACCAGACGTGCATAGATTTGTGCCCTTTTTTATTTATTTTATGGCTTAAACTTATCATTTGGTTACGAGGTATACTACCTGCATTACCGTCGAGGGTAGGCATATCGAAAACTTATTGTAAATATAATTTTTTTTGGTTATATTTTTATCCATTAAGAAAATATAAATATTAATTCCTGTTGCCCGTGAAAGCTTCTATTTATTTCATATTCTAATCACTAATGTAAGGAAAGCGACCTTTTTAGTGTGACCAGCTGTATACGGAAATAGGAATTTTATTTCCCGTATTATCTAAAATGACAATTATTTCTGCCACTGCCTGGAAAAATAGTTATGGCTTGCTTGATAAAACCTTCTCACCTGAATGAAAAATGCAAAAAAAATTCTTAAATACTAAATATCTCGAAAACGGGTAGTTTTTGGTATAGAATGTTATTTACATAAAATGTGGGGCTTGGACGCCGGCATCCAACAAACTATAGAAATATGGGTCATTCCATTGGAAAAAATAAGTTATTGCTGTTTGAAATTATCTGATTTTGAGAGCCTGTTATGAACACCCTGTATATGCAAAAACCAATTCCGACATACCACACCACACACGGATGTGCTGTCATACTTCGGCTAAAATATATCTTTGATAACTATTCAAATAAAGATACAGCATTCAGTTTCCATAACTTCCACGAAGTCCCTAAATTCCAAGAAAAATTCGATATCTTGGCAACGCTGCACCCAAAATACAAAACAAGAAAACGGTTCTGTAGCAAATTTCATGGAGAATGCAAATATTTCAAAGGATTTATGCAATTTTCAAAATCTAAATATTTTATTTGTGTATATATGAAAATAAAAAGTGGTTACGTCCACTGCCAACCTTACAATATTTGTATTCAAGTTTTTTCGTATCTCTTACGGTTCCTGAGATCCAGGGGGTAGGACAAACTATTTGGGACACGCTGTACATGGAAATTAAGAAAATGAACTGGGGATTTTTATGCGATAATATTAAAATTAATAAGTTACCACCAACTGCTATTATTTTAACCTATTGGATTCAGTAAACCGAAATATATTGTACACCAAATGGAAAATGAAACAGTTTATCAGTAACTACCCCCTGTAGCTATCCACCAAAACGTTTTAGAAGGTAATAAGGGTAAGTTTGTCTGGAAAGTTCGCTTGTTTAATCTACAGGAAGGCGGCCAGGAATGTATAGGTATGTTTACGTGCTCCTTGGCGGTTCTTGTGGGAGGTCCGGTTAATAAATAATAACCCTAAATGAATAAATAATTCCGGAGAAGGGGGATACATTTATCTGACCGTTTTCGCTAAGCACCCTCTGGGAATAGTGGGGGCTAAAAGTGGGGATATTTTGTTGGGGCGCTTTTCCTGAAAAAGTTTTTTCTCTGTAGACCGACCGATTACATTTTGACCCTTTCCAGACAATAGCGATACGTATAAATGAGTTTCTATGTATTTGAAGTCAGTAAATAAGTAGGAAAGAACTCCCCAGATAGCAAGGTACGAAATATACGTCACTAATTACGTCGACATCACCAATATTTTGACGTAAAAATGACGTCTAATACCTACTCAACAGTATGTATTAATGGTATAGAGACCATAACATTTTTAAAAGGTAACATATAACATTTTCCTTTGATGTCCTTTAAGGACCACTCTTTAAAACATTCAGATAAATTTGTAACAATATAAACATTTACAAGATAAGGAATTATAAAATTTACCAATAACTCTTATTTCATCAAAACTTTCAACAATATTATGTATTTGAATTATACAATTATTATTACTGAAGCAATATGAGTCAGCTTTCAAATAAGAATGAATACTTAACAAGCAAGAATTAAAGTAAATTTTTTTATACTGTTTCAAGTTCTTCCTATAATAAACAATGGGCCCATCATTATGTGATATCTCTAACTTCAATTGTTTATATATGAAATAATTCTTATTAGTTGCTGTTGACTCACCAGCCTCATAATATATTCTACGGCAAATCTGTTGTAAAGGATTTTTTGGAGACCTAACATATTTCTTCAGTTGTCCTAAATAGTTCTCGAAGGGAAAAGCCGAGAAAGAGTCGAGAGTTCCATAATATATTACGCAGTTTCTTGAGACTTTCGTTTCTCTTCAGTGGCAAGCCTCTTTGGTGCATGTTTAAGCCAGACCTTTATTGCATAATTTATTTCATTTTCTGTTATATCACATGTTGATAAAACAGTACCTAAAATATAAAAAGGTTTTTTTTCTCACAAAAATTGCCGTGTTTAGTTGCCGATAAAAGAGAGGAGCCATTCAAATACTGAAGTTCCCATCAATGGTGACTAGTGACAGATAATTACTTACGTCACATAGGTATATGGACACTATAAAAATAATAAGAATATAGTTACTTTATATTCTTGACTTGTGGAGAAGTGACAACCTATGTTTTTAATTGCTCAAAATAAAATTAATAGAAAATTACTTTTTCTTGAAATCGGCACTGAAGTAACCCATTATTGTACGACTTTTTCAATAAGTAGGCCTTGGCGAGATGTAAACATCAAACGTCAGACGCGGAGCCATCGCCCGTCAAAAGTGACCAAATATTCAAAACCCGGGCAATAAAGGCCCATTTAACTTTTCGTACACATTGCGAAATTGTTACCTATAGCAGCGCAATCTTTCAGTATAAATATTTTAGTAGGTTTGAATATCAATAGATTTGTTATGGAGGCTGCACAACAAGCAGCAGTTTGGAGTTCAGAAATTTTCACAAAATGTGTAAGTTACTTTTTTTTTTCAATGAGAATGTGAGGTCAATGGTAAATGCCGGTTGAAAATTGAAAAAGTTGTTACAGCGACGATGGTTTTATTGTCTAAAAAATCTCTGATTGTTTTCGAGCGTTATTTTTTTCATTTTAATTTTTTTTTCAAGAATATCATTCGAAAACGATCAGAGATTTGTATTAATCGAAACGTCGTATTTAGAAATAAATTAAGACAATGGAAGTCCGACAAGGGATATTTACTCAACAACCTCGTCTACAAACTACAAACAAAACACGATTTTATTGCTACTATGTTTACATCTAGACGGCCATGACCAACGATAAAATACTCACTTTGTCCTACATTATGGTTCTTAACCAAACGCGGCTCAATATTTAGGAAAAAACACTTCTTGATTGAATGTGGTCTCACGGGGCATCCTATAATAAGTTTGGCGGTCTGGAGAATTTTGAAATTTCAACTTTCCTTGCCACTTTCGCTGCAGAATAAGGTTATGTCTCAGGACACTTCAGTAGTATCGCCACGTTGCCAAATTACTTTTTTAAGCACTTGTGACGTCGTAAGTGCTTTCCCGCCAAATATCGAAGAAGGTCTAAAAACTTGTCAGTTACGTAAACATTATTTTTAGAAATAATCGTAGGGTCTTATGCAAGGTTTTATCAAGTTTGTAGAATTTCGTCCAGTACCCTAATCTTCATTTCAGAGTTTATCAGGAAAACGAAAATTGAATCCTGATTTATGTAGACTATACTCTTGCTTTCCAAAACTTTCTATGATTGTTCTAGTTTTTGTAGTTTAATAATAAATATTTCTCTAAATTCTTAAATTTAAATTGACTATTCCCAATTTTAAGTGAGTATTTTATCTGGCTCATACTTTGTTCCAGAGTTTGTTTCCTTTATATTATACTATCGAAATCTTCAAATTTTATTAGGTATTCTTATTTCACATTTTTTTTCGAAAAAAATTAAAGCCTCTAGGTAGTACCGAAAAATAATTATTTGATATAAAGAGCATTCAAAGAATTAAGAATGTGAAATACTAATAAATTTGGTGCAGATATTCCAAAATAAAAAAAAAATTAAGTGCCGGTCAAGATTTTTTTAAATAAACAATCCTGTATATTAGTTATTTATGTACCAAAGCACCGCAGTTCAACTTTTTGTGACTCATGTGGAATTTAGTTGCCGAGGCCTCTGGCCGAGGCAAATAAACCACGCACTTCAGTGCCGAGGGACATATTATATATATTTTTTGAAATCGGAAAAAAAAATTTATCAGGCGAAAAAATAATCATAAGGAATCACCCGTCCAAGAACCGACTGCGCGCGGCGTTGCTTGACTTTGACGATTGCTCTGCCTATGACGAGACACGGCACTTTCTGACAGAAAATCCAAACTGCTGCCTGTTGTGCAGTCTCCATATAATAGTTATTTATGTACCAAGGCACTGAAGTTCAACTTTTTATGACTCATGTGGAGTTTAGTTGCTGAGGCCTCTGGCCGAGGCAAATAAACCACATGAGTCATAAAAAAAACTTCAGTGCCGAGGTACATATTATATTTTTCTTGAAATCGGAAAAAAAATGTTTTATTAGGCAAGAAAATAATAATAAGGGATCACCCGTCCACGAACCGACTACGCGCGGCGTTGCTTGACTTTACCGATCGCTCTACCTTGGACAAGTATAATGATGTACGGCACCTTCTAACAGAAAAACCAAACTGCTGCTTCTTGTGCAGCCTACACAACAAATCTACTGATTTTCAAATTTGCTAAAATATGTATACTGAAGGATTGCCCTTCTATAGGAAACAATTTCGCAATGTGTACGAAAAGTTAAATGAGCCTTTATCGGCCGGGTTTTGAATATTTGGTCACTTTTGACGGGCGATTTCTCCGCGTCTGACGTTTGATGTTTACATCTCGCCAAGGCCTACTTATTGAAAAAATCGTACAATAATGGGCTACATTATTGTACGATTTCTGTGCTTTTAATGACGATTTTGGGACATTTTAATGCCGATTTCAAGAAATAGTTATTTATGTACCAAGGCACTGAAGTTCAACTTTTTATGACTCATGTTGAATTTAGTTGCCGAGGCCTCTGGCCGAGGCAAATAAACCACATGAGTCATAAAAAGAACTTCAGTGCCGAGGTACATATTATATTTTTTTTTAAATCGGAAAAAAATGTTTTATTAGGCAAGAAAATAATAATAAGGGACCACCCGTCCATGAACCGACTACGCGCGGCGTTGCTTGATTTGACGATCGCTCTGCCTAGGTAAAGTAAGACAAGACACGGCATCTTCGTACAGAAAAACCAAACTGCTGCTTCTTGTGCAGCCTACACAACAAATCTATTGATATTCAAATTTACTAAAATATGTATACTGAAGGATTGCGCAATGTGTACGAAAAGTTAAATGGGCCTTTATCGGCCGGGTTTTGAATATTTGGTCACTTTTGACGGGCGATTTCTCCGCGTCTGACGTTTGATGTTTACATCTCGCCAAGGCCTACTTATTGAAAAAATCGTACAATAATGGGCTACATTATTGTACGATTTCTGTGCTTTTAATGACGATTTTGGGACATTTTAATGCCGATTTCAAGAAAAATATATTATTCAGGTTGTCAGGTTGTCACGTGAGTATATTATAATAATATTATAACGAATTTGAACTGTTCGGAGACTAAAATGTTCGCCGATTACATTGACATGCATTTTCCATCAGCACCCAACACGGTACCTAATTGTAGGGCACATATTATAATCATCAATTAATCAAAAAGGACGCGAAAACGTCAGAAATCCACTTTGTAACTCGATCGGGCCATCGGGCCATGACCAATGTTTGATAATGGACCATCGGCGAAACGTACAATTTCCCCCTTATTTGGAACCAATTTATCGCTCGTTTTGCAATATATCGATGAACGACATACGGTGTGAACGATCTCAGATGGAATTTAAATCGAAAGTGAAAATGCCGTTTATCAAGAAAGTGGCTAATTTATTGCGTTATTACATGCGGGTTGGATCGAGTGGAGCCAAATGTTAAACCAATTTTGGATAATAATATTATTGTTATATAAAGCGCTAAAGGTGTATTTTAAGCCAACTTCTTCAAAGGCTGAAAGGTGGAGAATAGGTAATTGAAATTATTTATTAATTATAATAAATCTTAATTTTTGGAGATAATAGCATAAACCTTTTTTTAAAGGCCTTCAAAAACCGCTTCTTCTGACCTTCCTGCCATTTTCAAAATGCAAATCCAGGGCCGGCTGCGATTTTCTTATACACCCGATTTTCACCAAAACCATTTAGCGATTTTTTTTATTTAAAATTCAACCCCACAGCGTTAATCAGAACATCCCAAAACCCTTATTTACCAAATTTGAATAAAAATATACAGGAAGTTCCATTCTGCAGGGTGTCAAAGTTGAGCAAAATAGGAAATTTAAAGGCATCTGCCAAGTCAAGTGTGCCATGGAATCCCCTCAAAACAGATTCAACTGTTGTTCAACAGGACCACTCAAGCTGTTGATCTGCAAAGGTCCAATACAAAATATACAGAGTGTTCTTATCTGTGCCATCTCAAAATACTGACTTTTTGGAACTTTATACGGGTCAAAAATCGAGTAGGTATATCAAAACCGCTCCACATACTATAAACGAACTAAATCTAAAAAATACAGTCAGTAAATCCATATCAGTTAAGGTGGCTGGTGTGCCACAACAGGAGACGCACAGAAAATGTATCATCTTAGACAGTGACTTTGTTGAGAAAGGTCCAATAATTTAAATTGTTTTCATTTGTTGGTTGGCATTTTGTAAAGAAATAAATTACTTTTGTGTTTATTAATACTTTTTCAATGATTCCAGAGCACTCCTGACCAGTATAAAGTTTAATAAAATTTCATAATGACCATGCATCTGTTTTGAAAGGATTCCATGGCACACTTGACTCGCCAGATGTCTTTAAAAATCCTATTTTGCTCAACTTTGAAACCCTACAGAATGGAACTCCCTGTATAATTTTTGTTCAAATTTGGTGTATGGGGGTTTTGACGTGTTCTGATTAACGCTGTGGAGTCAGATTTTAAATAAAAAAATCGCTAAATGGTTTTCTGGAAAATCGGGGGGTATAGAAAAATCGCAGCCGGCCCTGGATTTGCTTTTTGAAAATGGCAGGAAGGTCAGAAGAAGCGGTTTTTGAAGGCCTTTCAAACAAAAAAAAAGTTTAGATGATTATCTCCAAAAATGAAGATTTTACGGATTTGTACAGTTTTAAAGTTGGACACCCTGTATGACTTAACGAGCGAGTATGATAGTCATTATTACCCTTATGAGAGGGGAGTGGTGCAGATTTCTTGTCGGACCCTGTATAGTCAAACAAATTTCACCGAATAAAGACAACAGATATTATCTGCTATAAGATATGATTTGAAAGGATACTGAACCGGTATATTTTTATCAAATATTAAACATACCTAATACCTCTGCAGTGAACTTTCATTTTTATTGCTTCCTGTGTATACTGACTATCGGCAGTTAGGTACCTACTGTTTTACAAACTCGTGTTACCAGAAATAAAAACAGTGTATCGAATTAACTAGTTTATTGTAGCGTTTAGTAAACGGAAAAATAATTATTATTTCCTTTGCGAGCACGCATATATCACATCGGAGATGTGAAATCTGCAAAACAAATGAGATTTTTAAGTGTATATTCGCAATAAAAGTGTTGTAACAACATAATATAACACCCGCAAAACATCACATCCGGGCATTATTTTGATAATATATTAATAACGAATTTCCTGCGGTTTTTCTACCAAATATATATATTTTCTTGAAATCGGCATTAAAATGTCCCAAAATCGTCATTAAAAGCACAGAAATCGTACAATAATGTAGCCCATTATTGTACGATTTTTTCAATAAGTAGGCCTTGGCGAGATGTAAACATCAAACGTCAGACGCGGAGAAATCGCCCGTCAAAAGTGACCAAATATTCAAAACCCGGCCGATAAAGGCTCATTTAACTTTTCGTACACATTGCGAAATTGTTTCCTATAGAAGCGCAATCCTTCAGTATACATATTTTAGTAAATTTGAAAAACAATAGATTTGTTGTGTAAGCTGCACAAGAAGCAGCAGTTTGGTTTTTCTGTCAGAAGGTGCCGTACATCATTATGCTTGTCCTAGGTAGAGCGATCGGTAAAGTCAAGCAACGCCGCGCGTAGTCGGTTCGTGGACGGGTGATCCCTTATTATTATTTTCTTGTCTAATAAAACATTTTTTTTCCGATTTCAAGAAAAATATAATATGTACCTCGGCACTGAAGTTCTTTTTATGACTCATGTGGTTTATTTGCCTCGGCCAGAGGCCTCAGCAACTAAACTCCACATGAGTCATAAAAAGTTGAACTTCAGTGCCTTGGTACATAAATAACTATTTTTTATCAATACATCTTCGTAACTACGTACGTTTCAGCTTAGTTAGCCATCATCAGGTTACAATATTACAAGTTAAAAACAATTTAAAATATCAAGAAAATACGTCTATTTTTTTCCTTTGCTAAAACCATTAGAGAAAACCATTGGTAGAAAAACCCCAGGAAATTCGTTATTAATTTGAAAAAAAAATCTACCAGGAAACAAATCAAAAATCCAATCAACGGTTTTGGGAGAATAATAACCGGACTACAGTTATGGAACTGCCTAGAAGAGACCTCAACAATTTTAATAACACTCTAATGGTTTTAGCAAAGGAAAAAAATAGACGTATTTTCTTGATATTTTAAATTGTTTTTAACTTGTAATATTCTAACCTGATGATGGCTAACTAAGCTGAAACGTACGTAGTTACGAAGATGTATTGATAAAAAAATATATATATATTTGGTAGAAAAACCCTAGGAAATTCGTTATTAATTTGAAAAAAAATCTACCAGGAAACAAATCAAAAATCCAATCAACGGTTTTGGGAGAATAATAACCGGACTACAGTTATGGAACTGCCTAGAAGAGACCTCAACAATTTTAATAACACTCTAATGGTTTTAGCAAAGGAAAAAAATAGACGTATTTTCTTGATATTTTAAATTGTTTTTAACTTGTAATATTGTAACCTGATGATGGCTAACTAAGCTGAAACGTACGTAGTTACGAAGATGTATTGATAAAAAATATATATATTTGGTAGAAAAACCCCAGGAAATTCGTTATTAATTTGAAAAAAAATCTACCAGGAAACAAATCAAAAATTTTTTAATATAAGATATATACAGGGTGTCCAATTTAGATGGAATAATGGATATAACTTTTTAAATACACCTTGTATAAAAAATGTCTCAGAGCAGAGTTTTACAGTTGATCTATCTGCATATTTTGGCGAATTTGGTGAATTTTTTTGGGAGCCCGTCATTTCGTTGCTATGGCAACCAACTTCGTTTTTTTTTTTAAATTGCACCATTCACTTTTCTATTCAAATTTGGAATCAGCTTCGTTTTGTGCATACGAACATGTTAAATTTCATTGGGGTTGCATAACAACATTTTTTGAGAAAAAGTAGAATTTCTGCAAGTACGAGAAAATTTAAATTCGAGAGCGTTGCCTAAAAAGTAGGCCATGCCATGCCTAATGAAAATTTTGACATTTTTGCATGTATTGATAACTTACCGACGACAGGTAAATCATGTTAAGCTTGCAAAATGTGTTTATTAATAAATAAATAGGCACAGTAAATCAATGGTACCTAAAAATCAATTAATCTAATGCTCGAAATGTTCTCCATTCACAGCGAGACAATGGCCCAGTCTGTCGTAAAAACTACTAAGTACATTCTTAATCCATTCTGGAGGAATCAACGCTAGTTCGATTCTTATGCGCGTTTCTAATTCGACTATATTTTGGGGACACTTTTTATACACCCTGGATTTTAGGTGTCTACACAAGAACAAAAAACACACGGGGTATGATCGAGAGACCTCGGAGGCCATTCTATGGCCCCCGCCTCGTCTGCCAATCCAAGATTGTGGAAAGAGTTGGTTTAAATAGCGGCGCACATCACGGTGCTCCATCTTGCTGGAACCAGATATCCTCGATTGGCATACCAAGGGCAGGAATCGCCTCATTTTGCAAAAGATGCAAATACCTTTCGTCAGTCAAATTACCATTTAAATAATAAATGGACCAATAATGCGGTTGTCATAGATACCATAGGTATTAGTTATCATTACATGCAAAAATGTCAAAATGTTCATTAGGCATGGCCTACTTTTTAGGCAACGCTCTCGAATTTAAATTCTGGCGTCCTTGCAGAAATTCTACTTTTTCTCAAAACTTTTCTTATGTAACCCCAATGAAATTTTACATGTTCGTATGGTGCCATTTAAAAAAACAAAGTTGGTTGCTATTGCAACGAAATGACTGACTCCCAAAAGAATTCCAGGTAATATGCAGATAGATCAACTATAAGAAACTCTTGTCTGAAACATTTTTTATACAAGGTGTATTTAAAAAGTTATATCCATTATTCCATCTAAATTGGTCACACTGTATTTTAAACTTTTTCTGGGGTAAGTACCTATAGGTACACCTAATTGTGAAAGTGAATATTATTATTATTGATATTATTAAAAAATGTGGCAGGTGCTTTCATCAAGTATTTTTTAGTGCCTGTAGGTACCTACAGGTATAGGTAATTGAAACCTCATCATCATTCAGCATGAAAAAAAAACTTGCACCTTAAAGTGTCAAGAATGCACCAGAAATATTACCTGGCATGTGCTTATTTTTAATTTAATGAAGCATTTCCTCTCGTTGATTGTAGTTTTTCACTTTTAATGCGATATATCTTAGAGACCTTAATAATGACCGATAATGACCATCTGCGATGTAGTTTTTACTTTTGCAACTGTTGTGATTTCATAATACTCTGTTTTTTGTCCTCGTACTCTGGTTCCTTGTTTTCGAATTCAAATTTCAACGACTTATGTATTTTACCTAGTTGTAATAATTGTGATCCTCTATGAGAAGATAAATTTATATGAATGCCTTTGATCTCTTCTATTATAGTTAATAACTATTAAACCAATTAACTAAATGATATTGTTATTAGTCCTATAGAAAGAAACATCTGCCTGCATATCTAATCTAAACTATGTCGGCTACTGTTTTAAGTTTTATCACGTAATTTCCACATAATAAACAAAAGCCGCCAAGATAAAAAAAAATGTGAGTCAAAAGTCACGGTTTCCTTCCGGTTGTGAATATGAATATGTCCCATTATCATGCAGTTTAACAATATTTCCTGATAACAACAACAACCGCACACATCTTTATGAATATTTAGATATATACCTATGTAAAGTGATTAAGTACATACATAAATAATTTAAAGGAATCAAAACGCTCTTTTAGGTACTTATATTTTTCGGAAAGAACTGGATGTTCTCTAGATTTTCTACGTAGATGGTACTATACAATCTAAAGTGAAAAGAAAATAGATCAAAACTGCAAGTTTACGGCTTCCAAATTGGCTCACAAAGTGTTCATTTTCGCAAAAACAAGTGTAGATAAGCAAATCGATTAATTTAATTTTCAAATTAGGTTTTTCGCCACCAAACTGATTAAATGACAACTTTTTCAAGTTGCCTGTAAAATTCATAAATTCTTAAGAGTAAATAAACGAAACTTTGAACGTTTAACTCAAACAATAACTTCAACAAATTTGTTTTCTGAGCTTTTGGAAATGTCAAGTTAAAATGTAATGACAACAGAAACAATAGCCTACCCACCTGTCTGATATTGTACCCTGTGTTCTGTCTAATTATCTAATACTAACTTCTCGTTGAATAACTCGCAATAATATTTTACTGAATTCAACAGAACAGCAACACAGTTGTCCGTATTTCCCAGAATAAATGCTGATTCTTTAATTTTTTGTCTATTTCCTACTTCTTTTTTGAGAATTGGTTTGGAAATATCCCACAAAATCCTATGATTGTTACTAAAAGAGTGTTTACATATTTTTGACTTAAAAATTTGATTTTGCCTTTATGTTCTTTTAAACGAACATTAAATGGCCTACAAGTCTCCCCATAGCATCGATCTTAATGTATTTTTGGTTTTAAATACTGTTCTGACATTAGAACAAAAAAAACAATTACAAATTAAATGGATCTGTTTCCGCCACAAATAAATTTCCGAAAATATTTAGAACGAAAATACAAATTGATTAATTGTGAAAGTGAAAATAAATCTACATAAAACTTTGATTATTGTTCTTTACTTAGGCACCCACCGATTAGATTTTAAATGAAGGTAGTGCGGTTTCCTTGTATTCTGTAAAAAAATTTAACCTCATTTTATTATTTATCTTAAAAATTACAAAAAAAACAGAAACGGGCTATAACTATTACTTAATGATTTAATTATCTGTTATAGCAATTACCTTATTGATTACTTTAGGGCAAATATTTATTAAATTATATCATTATTTTTGCTTTATGTGTGTAAGTTAGCCTAGACATATTCATTTTTAGCGAATTTAAATATACATAGGTATAAATAAATATACATAACAGAGATTCTCAGGCACAAGTTGCTTCTACAACTTGAGTGATTACACTTATTTTCACAATGACTAACTTTATCGGGTGACTGTTGTATTGCATTTTGTGAAAAGGTAAAAAATTAGCTTATCTAATCTAGGTTATACGATTTCTTATAGCCACATGGCAGTTTTTTTTTTGTAAATGCAATAATGAACATAAAGTGTATTTTAATCGCGAATCAGAGACATTTATGGGTACACTTGACCCAATAAAGAATGTATAACATAAAACAGATAACTTCAATAATCTTACGAATTCGAATTGGTTTATTAAATATTTAACAAATATAGTACAGAATATTTCCCGATTGCGAAAAATGCTAAAGTTGCCTAAAAGCTCATTATTTCAAATTTAGAATTTACCATAGAGTCCCGAACTCCAGAGCATTTCGGATTAACTAATTTAATCTACTTAGGAATGGCAAGGTCGTTTATTTCAATAAAGACTAAGTGGTTTTATAGGTATTATTATGCCTCCACGGAGCTGAATTATTCCAATTCATGCATGTAATTGGGCTTTCCAAATAGACGTGGATAGCGGTAGGTACTCCCAATAAATGGGATTCGAATTTAAGTATGCAACATATGGGACTTTTTTTATTAATTGCACAAATAAAATACAGACATTGCCGAAAGTTGATGCATGTTTAATAATCATATTAGGTGCACTTAGAATCGTTCCAAGTTAAACAGCATACAGAGTAGGTAAAAAAATATAAAATATGCACAAGAGTAAAGTACCCTTATATCAAAAAATTCAGCAAAAGGTTATTAAGAAAAGTTGTTTAGAATTAAAAGCTATGCCTAAATACCAAAACATAGCCTCCTAAGAAATAAATTTTTTGTCAATAATTAATTTCAAGTTTCTTAATAAACATTTAAAATACAAATTTTGCACCTTAAATGAGAGTTTTTTAATATTACTATTATCATTACTAATATTTTACCTTGTTCGGAAGAATTTTTGCGAAATTTTAAAGTTTTGTTTAATATCGTTGCAACAAACATGTGCAAACAAACAAATATGCTTGAATTTGAACAAAGTTATGCGAAATTGATATAATTTTGAGTGATTTATGAAATTGTATAGGGTGAATATTAAAACGAATTTTTTTTGGGAAATTATTAATGTTTTTCAAAAAAATATATTTCTTTTTCTTAGGAGGCCATGTTTTGGTATTTTGGCATAACTTTTAATTCTAAATAACTTTTCTTAATAACATTTTGCTGAATTTTCTGTACTTTACTCTTGTACAATTTTTATATTTTTTTGACCTACCCTGTATGCTGTTTGACTTGCAACCATTCTAAGGGCGCCTAATATGATTATCGAACCTGCACCAACTTTCGGTAATATTTGTATTTTCGTTGTGCAATTAATAAAAAAAAATCCCATATGTTGCACACTTAAATGACCACACTGTATATAAATACCGACTATTTTTTCATTTTCTCTCGCTGACCTACTATTTCAACGAATCATTTATTGCCTTTGCGACATTTCCACGCGCTCCTTTGTTTAAATTCCTTTCTTCTACCCGATTACTTAAAATTCAACATTTTCGTCGGTGGCCTAGGCGATAACGTAAACTATGCAACCAAATAGATAGACAGCTGTTTGTTATTCGATATCGTCGATGGTACTAACAACTTGTACACATTATTTGTAGTAGGTACTGCTGGTTTGGGGTCTCGGTCTGTCCCACAAAAGAATGGCCAACTCAGGCGGACCGAGCCGCCTTGACACGTATCACATTTTTATTGCTTGTATGTAAACTTAGCATGGTCCAAATATTTACGCATGCAACATGTTGGTATACCTAAAATGGGGATGTAGGGTCTTGATATGGGGAATTAATTTTTTAGCATCTAAAAATACAAGCACAGTTTGGCAAACGTAAACAGAAGCTTAATAATGGGTCTATTACATGAACTTGTTATTTAGGTATTTTTGGTGTTGCGTAGAGGTTTTCATATTTTTTAGACAAACCGACCTTTAAGAAAAATTAAAAATATATGGGTATATTTTACCCAAGACAGTAGGTACGGCTACTGAAGAAAATTCTAGCACTGTGCTTGACTTGTACTTAAAATTTTTCTATTAAAAATCGTGAGTTTTCGGTCCAAAATATTTATTATTAAAATTGTTTCGACGTTTCGACAACCTAAAAAAAGTTCTTGTTAAAATATTTAATCTTCGAGGAGATAAGGCGAGAGACCAAAAATAGTATGAAAGCATATAAATTCAAGTATAGCGTTAGTGTATTTTTTTTCAAAGGTAAAAAATATTGTGTGTACAGTAGGGTCCTATTATAAATTTGGGTGGAAAATAGATAGTTTTTGTTTATTATTTAATTGTTTAAGATTAAATTATTGTAAATGTGGGACAACTGATTAGTATCAGAACGTATGTGTATTGTATTTGGGTGTTTTTTTATATTTATCATTTCCAAAACATTTATTTTGTAAAAATCATTTTCAAAATCTAAAATATTAGGGTTGTTGAAATTAAAGTTGTGTAAATAGTCAAGTGTATGATTGCTTAAAGCAGCAGAGTGTTAGTTGTTATTTCCGATACTTACTTAGTTTATGTTCATAAATTCTTTTTTCAAGATATACTTAATTTATGTTGATAAATACTCATAAATACTTAATTTATCTTCATAAATACTGATGTCGTCTTATTTCTTTGTATTCTGTTTATTTTTTGCATATACTTACTAAATAATAATGTTTATAGGTTTGTAATATAACATCTCACTTAACATTGCTTAATGGTGCTTTATTGACATAAAATAATTGTAAAGAAATACGCACCCAAGCTAGTGGTTTTACATACCACTTAGGCCTACCTTTGCATTAGGTATATAATTAAGTTTTAATATATGTATCTTACGCTGTAATTTCTACTTATCTGCCTATACAATAAACTTATACAATAAACAATAAACTTAATTTATGTTCATAAATTCTTTTTCAAGATATTGTTTGTGAACATAAATTAAGTATCAGAAATAACAACGAACACTCTACTGCTTTAGGCAAACATGCACTTGACTATTTACACAACTTTAATTTCAACAACCCTACGATGTCAGATTTTGAAAATGATTTTTACAAAAGAAATGTTTTGGAAATGATAAATATAAAAAAAACACCCAAATACAATAAACTTACGTTCTGAGACAAATCAGTTGTCCCACATTTACAATAATTTAGTCTTAAACAATTAAATAATAAACAAAAACCATCTATAATAGCACCGTACTGTATACCTACACAATATTTTTTACCTTTGAAACAAAAAAAAACACACTAACGCTACTTGAATTTATATGCTTTCATACTGTTTGGTCTCTCGCCTTGTCTCCTCGAAAATGAAATATTTTAACAAAGAACATTTTAATTAAAAAACAAATACATATGTGAAACAACTATAATTTTATAACTTCAAAAAAATAATTATATTATACATATACACCGATGAATTTTTGAAAAAACAACAAAAGCTGACTGCCTTTTTTGGTAAGTTTCCTTAATAATTAAATTTATTTAAGAATTTTATATAAAGATATTCTTTTGTATCCTCATTTTGTACAATTACATTTTTCAACATGTACCTATTACTTTTAAGCACTTATAATAACTAACATTCAATTTTTCCTTTTAATTTTTGAAAAAGATTTTTTTTTTAAATATTCAGTACCTAAATATATGAAGAAAATCTTTTTATAAGTCCTGATGATGACAACTAGGTTGTCTAAACGTCGAAACAATTTTAATAACAAATATTTTGGACCGAAAACTCACGATTTTTAATAGAAAAATACAATAATTTACTATCAAGAAAATTAATATATACACTTGTAATTAAATGACTAAGTAAATAAGCTAACAGTAGTAGGTATGCTCCAAAAAATGCGTTTATTTTATAACATCAAACATGACGCAATAAATATCCAGTACAACATTGTCGTGACTCACAAAAATTTCTCCAAGCATCCAAATGATGCATGCCAGCGATCTTTCAATTGCCGTGATGAGTCCGTTGGCTAAATGAATGAGACATTAAAAGTACAATCCTGGAGACAATAATTTAAAACGCGGTTGTGCAGCGATAATGGCTCGCAAATAAATTCTAAAGCCCGGGGCCAATTGGTTAGTCACACTGTCTGCCTGATTTGCAAATCAATATGTTGAGCAGTTTCGAGAATGGCCACGACAGTTTCTAGGTATTGTGGTTCGTAGGAAAGTGCAAATGTTTATTTGTATTTGGAATGTTAATATAGTTACAGCTATAAATATTCAGTGACCGGCAGAAAGTTGAACACAAAAATTTAATATTTTTAAACTCTGATTTCGAATAATTTAAATTTCTAGTTGCTAATCGAACAAAATTTAAGTTTAGTAGCAAATTCATGTGTTATCTGATGATAAGTTGCACTTGCGGTATTTTGTTTTTTTTGTAATACACAGGGTGGTCGAAAAAAATACAAAAAAGTTAAATTTCTTTTTTTTACTAGGCGGCTGTGACTTTAAATTTGACATCCACCTTTGATTTCAAACAACTTTTGTAAGTAACTTTTTACCGTATTTTAAAAAATAAGGGTACTTCACTCTTGAGTTATTTTGACATTTTTGAATCTACCTCGTATCCAAAAAGAAATATTTAAATTTTTATATGTGCGTTTTAATTAATAATAAAAAAGTTTTCCATTTGTGTCCAACTTTCTGCCGGTCACTGTATTACGGCAAACACAAAATTCCCACATATTGATATCAAAGATATGCGCATCTTATCATCTGGTGTGACAAATATGACATCATACATATCGAAACGCGACGAATGTCTATAACAGGAAATGATTGCAATTTAACTGCAAGTTGTAATGCGGGGCCTGGTTTTTAAAGTATTTCTTTTTACTGCGCCGTTAATAATTTTGTAAAAAGAACACTTTTGATGTATTTTTTGCCAAATTTGTTATACGGAAGTTTTGGGGGGGTGCTGCGTAACGCCATAAATTCAGATTGACTGTAAACAATCGCTAATAGGGTTTCCTGACAATTCCCTATTTTAAAAAATCCTAGCAGGCCATGAAATAAAATAGAGAGCATTCTTTTTCCATGTGTCTGTTTTATACAATCCGGGGAAAAATCAGATGCAACGAGCAATTTATACTACGAGAGAAGACATCCTTTCAAGCACATTTTTGCAAGATTGCAACACAATTTGATTAATAGTGTTAGAGTAATAGTTAATAGATTTGATTAATAGTAGGCCGAAAAGGTAAGTACGAGTTAAACAGAGATAGTTAGGCATTTTCCCCGGATTGTATAAAACAAATTATCATATCCCATTTTTCATAACTTTCAAATTTCATTGTAGGTATGTATGTTATAAATTATAAAGTTTATAAATTACACAAAAAGAGAAAAATCTTTACCCTGCCTAAACAGCCTTACTGAAAATTTGACAGGTAGGTAACAGTAATCATTTTTTCACGATTGTTTCATTGTCTCACCGTCCAAAGCCTACTTGTTGAAAGGACGTGCTTCCAATTATACACATGAAATCATAAAAGCTATTAGTAATTGATAACTACTTAAGTAAATCATTAAGTATTATATATTTTTGGAATGGTAATTTTTTGCTCTATTAAAAAATGCAAAAATATACAGGGTGTTCCATTAAAAAAATAATATTTTTTATCCGTAACTCTTAAACCATTGACTAGAAAAAATGTAGTAGCAGTATTGGATTCTACGTAAAAAAGTACTTTAAGAATGTTTTTACAGAAACACATTTAAAAAAAAACGCCCTGTAACTCATGAACGGTGACAGATATCGATCTGCGGTTTTCGCCATTAAGTTTATCATAAAAAATGAGCCTCAAACACCGACATCAGTTTTCGTCTATCTCTGTCAAAAATAAGAGTTTCCCTTTAAAAGTGTCCAATTTGGCCCACCCTGTACAGTATCCAATTGGGACACACTGTAGTTACAAAAGTAGACACCCGGTATATTTTGGTTAAATTTTACGATACACGCTGTATAATCCGCAAGTCTACCTTTGTAAAGTTTGCAAGTTTTAAAATATAAACCTTTTTTCTCTATCTGCAAAACTTAGAGAAATAATGCGGGGGTCAGAGTTTTCCCGTGAAGACTTGTACTAGTCGAATTAAATTACGGCTTTAAGCTTACATTATATTGTAATTGGATGAAACAAAATGAATATTATGTATTTTGATGCGATATTTCCGAAAAAAACAAAAAAAATCTAGCAGTTAATCAGATATGCCCAAATTTGGGATTTGGTAAATTTTTCGAAAATTTTAATTTTTAAATGTGTAAACGCTAAATTTTTCATAACTCTGGTAAAAATTAAGATATTTGAAATAACAAAAATGCGTTTTGAAGGTAGGGAATGTGACTCTATCGATATCCAGAGGGACGCAAGAAAAATCCCAGAATTGGGCATATTGGCCTAATTCCATTCTTTGCCTGCAACGGGGCAAACTATTTGAAATTTTTTAATACCATTTACAGAGCTTATTCTTGAATGTCTATTCTTATATGGGTATGTCAAATTCCACCGAAATCGGACAATAATTGGCCAAGATATCAAAGAATTAAACTAATTGTTTCCCCACAATTTTTTTCGAAAGTCTGAAATGGTACAAAACTGCCAAAAATGCACTCAATGGCTCGAAAAAATATTTTGTGTCTAGAATACACATTATAGAAAATTCGTCAAAAATATTTTGTTTATTTTTTGACATTGTTCAATGTGTGGGGGACCAAAAAACATGGGTTTTGGCATTGAATAAGGCGAATACCTTAATCAATGGTTTTGGGAAAAATTGCCTAAAATTGTCAATTTTCAAACTAAAAATAAGAAAATTAAAATTTGATTTTTGTTTGTGATTCCCAATTTTAATTTAATTAATTATTATTATTGAATTAATACAATTTAATTAAATTATTACAGTACACTTTTTGTGTATTTTTTGTGCCTTTACCGATGAAGTGATTTTTTACCAAAAGTTTTTTTAGATATTTCCGCAAAACAGCGCGAAAATCGCATGAGAAAAAATTCAAAAAATGCCCACCTTTGGCTTTTTTGCGAATTTCCGAAAAAATTCGCTGCGGGACCGAAAAAAAGAACAAATTCTTTCACATTCACAGCCACATAACACTTATAGTTTCGCCACAAATCCATCGTAAATTTCGTGTTCCCGGTTCTGATCGAAAAAAAGAAAAACTAAAAAACAACTTTTTAGTAGGTAGGTATACCAAGCCGCTGGCGAAGAGAAATTCGCTGTGTGTTTATTTTTACTATCGGAGTGTTACTTGCAAAGATAGTTACCATTTTTTATGGAAAAGTCCTGAAAACCCGTTTTTCCCCAATTTAGAAAATTTTGATTAACTGCTACCTTTTTTGCTTTTTTCGGAAAGCAGATCCACTTTGTTTCACCCAATAACAATTTAATGTAATCTCGCGAGACTTTTTCTCTTAATTTAATTAGACTATACATTTTGAAGAATATAATATATTTCTCAATTTTCACCTCCACACAAATTGAATACACAGTGTCGTCGTCAGCCCATTGTGACGGTCAGCACGCACACAGCAGGAAATGCCTTCGCTAATATAAACGACCCAAAGGCCCATCAAAATTCAGCTGACGGTATCGCCAAACAAAACTCCTGTAAACTGATACCCGATTGAAAATAAAATTAACTTCGATGCCAAAGAAATTTTGATAGGTGGTGACGTCAACGCTAGCAGAAACCACAGATAAACCCATTAGGCAAGATGCACATTGAGACACACGCGGCACAGCCCACGCATGCCAAGGCAGCCCACGGTAGAAAGTTTTGGAACATTTTTTTTTATTTTTTCATTTTTATTTTGCGGGATCCATAAGGTTCAAACCTCAGACAAATAACAAATTTAGACAATATAACCAAAGGTTACGTTTCCTATGCCACAAATCCAACACTTTACTCTTCCCATCGTTCTTAAAACTACACTAATTCACTAATTACTAACTTAACTACATGTATTTTGTCCAATAGCCCCAACATCTCCTAATAAAAAACAAGAATAACGCAAAAGTAAACACTCGAAACACATCAACACAAATCGGCGAAATCTCAAGGAACTCTGTTATATCCTCACTAGCCCAAAAATTGATTGGCAGAAACTTGAAACTTCGTTGGTATGGGCTTATCTCTTAATTGTAAACAATTTTTCATAGTACATTTTTTGTCTACAATTAAAAATAAGGGCAAGTACTTTTTACTCTTTAGCGTTTTTCATATTTTCGAATCTCCCCCGTATACGAAATGAAAGATTCAAATTATTCGAAAACTGTTAAAAGTAAAACAAAAAAAATCTCATATAGTACGTACTTTCTGCCGGACACTAGTATAGTATTTCTAAAGTCACTTGGAACAGCATAAAAACCTGTGAATTTTAAACGGGTGATTTCGGCTGATAAGTGTGGTATTTTTACCAGTAGCAGAGCGTGGTAAAAGCTATGAAATAGATCGCGCCTCGTACCTATATCACTGTGTTCCAAGTGAGTTCATTTATATTTTACCAGGGTAGCTCGAGAACAGGCTCTTCCGGCAATAAAATACGAGTCAAAACACCTTTTTAACCATATTAAACCGCACCTGGTATTATAAGTAAAAGGAGATGAAGGAGACAGAGACGATAGATATTGTAGTAAAAACAATTGACTGCATGCTCGCCTAATATAATATATCACAAATACTAGCATGGGCTACACTGTTCGACGGCCGGCCACTTGTACAGCGAAATGCGGTGGATAGGCGTGCCATAATTTCACAGATTTTAGGATACCTATACTTGTGTATATAGTTGTAATCGATATGGCTTTTTAGAGACCTTTTGACAATATTGTATGGTGCATTAACCTTTACGTTGTGTTTGACGACAACCTTAAAAAACCCTTAAAAGTGTAATATTATGTTGCTTTTATAATATGTATATCTTTAAAAAACTGCGTGACGCTTATGTCCTATATTGAGTTTTTTTATGCAATTAGAGTTTTTTATGCTGTTTCAAGTGACTTTAAAAATACTATACCTACCTATAATAGGTCTAGTGAACATTCGCACTTGCAATTTGAGTGTTTGACAGCGCATGCGCGGGACTGCCCTAGGGCAGTTTTAGACTGAACTAAAACTCGCCACGGGCAAATATGTTTTTGCTGTTGCATTTTCAATTATTCGGACTTAGTTCGGAATTTAGCTATCGGTAGATAAGCGTGTATCTCAATGTGCGTCTTGCCAACAATATATTATCAGCCCCCTACTTATAATGTATTATCTCTAAAACTTTGTCATAACATATAGAAAAGAAAACTGAATATAATGATAGCTTTACCACAAACGTGCAATTTTAAATCGTCAAAGAACGTAGGTTAGGAGCTACTTATTTCTTAACTCCAGTTTTTTCAACTTGGAAATAAACAGGCATCGCATTTCCTTTGTCTATGCGCAATTACTGTACTGTAATCAATGTTATGCAAATCAGAAATTCATTATAATTGCCAAATAGATTAACCCAAATTCTTATTGACGAAATAATTTGCAAAATAAAGTCATATCCGTTTTTAAGGTGACATGAAATTCCTTACTTAATTTCATCGGTTTATAAAGAGTATTTAGAATCGCAGAAGGTAGGTAGTGATTCTTAATTTCGATCCTCTTTATAATAGGGAATGTTTTACATGAAAATGAAAATACTTTTGCTAAAAGTATTGATCTATGGACAACAGAAGTTATTAAAAGCTTCAACAAATCGCCTTCGTTACCGCGCAGTGAGCAAATATTGTACAGGGTGTCCCGAAATTAGCCTCCCATAATTTACAAGCGCATTTTGCGACCAAAAAAAAGAAAAAGTAAATCTAGATCAAATTCTGAGATTTGGTAGGTATGCGGTTTAACCTCGGGTTTCACACTTACCGAGGTAGAGATAGTTTGACATTCTTCAGCATAGGTGTCCCAAATGGGAGATTTCTTTAGAATATATAAAATTTCTGGGTATTCTACGAAAAAAAGGTGCTCTTGTTGAACTTCGATAACATGCACCTAACAAATGAACAAATGAAAAAATTAAAATTTTTCTGCAAACATAGCCTAAAAAAATACCCTTAAGGGCGCTATAGCCTCCGAAATGGACAGTTTCGTGAACGATTGTTTCTAAATATTTCCAAAGTGAGCAAAGATAAAATTCTGAAATTTGGTGTGTTAGAGAAAAGAAACCATGAAATAGCACACACAAAAATTGGGGAATTTTAAGCCCCTTGACCCCCCCCCTATTTGGGACGCCTTTCGTGAAGAATGTCAAACTATCTCTACCCCGGTGAATGTCAAATCTCACAGGTATACATCACATATCAAATTACAGAATTTTATCTTTGTTTGTTCTGAAAATATTAAAAAAAAAAAATTGCCAAAGTGTTCATTTCGGGGGCTATAGCCCCCTTATGGGGAATTTTTGAGGTCGTGTTTATAGAAACTTTTTTATCTTTTAGGTCTCGGAATGCGGTGGTAAATTATTATGGCAGGCTAATTTTTAATACGCATTTTCAAGGCAGACTGCAAAAAATTTTCAAAACGATGTTAGTTGAAAACGGTGCATGCCATCGAAGTTGAACAAGAACACCTTTTTGTAGAATACCTTGAAATTTCTTAATTTCAGAAGTGTATCTTTGTTCGCTCTGGAACTATTTAGAAAAAACCGTTTGCCAAAGTGTCCATTTCATTTTTTTGGGTCGAAGAAAGCGGTGGTAAATAATTATGGCAGGCTAATTTCGGGACACCCTGTATACGGTCATGGAATCCCCTCAAAACAGTTGTATGGCCAACAAGATCACTCAAAGTGTTGGTGTGCAAAAATTCGATACAACAATTTACAGGGTATTTTTTTCTGGGCCATCTCAAAATGCTGAATTCTTTCTGTCTAAATGATAGGTACATTTTCTGTGCGTTTCCTGTTGTGGCACACCAGCCACCTTAACGAGGCAAGTCCTAACGAGCCTTGATCAAAAATATATTATTTTGCTGGGTGTGCGCTTCAGTTGGAAGAAAAATATGTCTGTAATTTTCTTTCTGTTAAATATCATTTTCAACATTTCAACTACAAAATAATTATAATAATTATAGGAGTATCACAACTATAAATTAAACGAAAACGTACCTTCTTAAGTCTTTTTAAATAAGGAAGTTTTATAGAATACCAAAGTAGGTATTATAATAATCACTTTGTAGAACACCTGTATAAAAAAGCTGACTATAGGGGCATTGCGGGGAGGAAGCAAGAAATGCCAAGCATTAGTCAAGTTGCCGTTTGTTATTTTAAATTCAAGTACATAGTAGGAGGCATATTATATTATTATTGCCTGATGGTGGTCCCTATTAAACATCCTCTATCCTCTGACTCACTATCTTTACTTCCTGCATGCAGATATCGCCGAATTCGACAACGACCGATATTCTTTGAACATACGGTACATAGCGCGACTCGTTATTATATTTTTTCTTTAATATTGGATTTAGGAATAATCGATTGAACGCAGGTTTTTGGGCTATTTTATATCACTTTTGGCATTACAATTTTATAATTTAAAATAATAACTATTTTAATTATGTAATTAAATACATAACATATAACAACGATTTTATATCGTTGATACACCGGGCGGGCCGAAGAATTTTGGACTTTTTTAATTTAATCATATTTTTTTAATTCGTTTCGTTATCAATCGTTTAAAAAAAGTCATCGTTGTTTGCAGAAAAGAATAAGCTATTGACAGAATGCTTCAAAATGGTCGATTTTTTAAAATCCAATATGAAGGCGATGTTTAAACTTAGCCCTTTGTTTGCGCTAATTCTTTTTGAAGGAAAATTCTGGCATGATGCAACCGCAATGCAAAAAGTGAGTAAAGTGCTTCTTCCTCTACATTTTGAGACCACTGCGAGGAAAATTGGTCCATCGGGGGCGGAGATATACGCAATAATAGAAAGCGTCATTTTCATCGTTCATATAATATGCTGCAGGACTGGAACTGTTTTTATCGCACTGTAGTCGTCGCTTGCAGGGGTTCAACTTTACCCCTGGTTAAAATTTTGTTACGAGTCAAAGATTCTCTCTCTTACTATAATTAATGATACTTTGTAGTATTATTATATTATTAGGTAAGCCAATTTTAGTATGTTAGTAAGTTTCATAGTATGACTTTTTGTTTCGAATAAGTAATTCTGGAGTCTACATTTTGGGTTTTACCTAATAGTTTAGCCACAAATAAACCTTTTATGATGAGTTCGCAGTCGTATTAGGTATAGCCACTAATCAGACGTGTGTAGTACAATACCTAGGCACATAAAGAAGAAAAAAATGAAAATTATTTTCACTTACTCTCCCACCCTCGATTTACTTGAATTAACGAATAAAAGCGTAATCTTTCAGAGGAAGGACAATTAATTTTAAGTATGGCCGCCATCTTGGATTCAGAAATCAGCCATTTTGAAGTTTTTTGTTAATATTCCAGCCTATCTGCAATGTAAGCGACGGTGCGATGGACAAAAGAACAAAGACAGTTCCAGTCCTGCAGCATATGAAAGATGAAAATTACGCTTTCTATTATTGCGTATAGCTGCTCCTTCGTTTGGGCCGATTTTCCTCGCAGTGGTCTCAAAATGTAGAGGAAGGGCCATTTTACTCACTTTTTGCATTGGTTGCATCATGCCGACATTTTTTCTTCAAAAAAAAATTGACCAAACAAAAGGCTAAGTTTAAACATCGCCGCCATGTTGGACTTTAAAAAAATCGGCCATTTTGAAGCTTTCTGCCAATAGCTTATTCCTGGTTCCAACGATGCCTGGTTTTTTAAAATCGGTTGATAAACAAAAAAAAGTAAGACAAAAGAGTCCAAAATTTTTCGGCCCACCTGGTATAATAATTATATTATTTATGTAATTATTCAGGATGACTTCCTATAATAGTAAAACTATCCGAAGTGAAATTTGTTTAAGTGAATGCCAACAGAAAAAAAAACAGAAAAAAATTGTACTAAAATTGAGAGGAAAATGTTATATATTTGGGGATTTTGGGGTATACCTAGTAGACATGTTTTGCCACTCATTTTTATTTTGAATACAATAAAATAAAATTTTGGGCAGAAAATGGAACGTTTCTTTCAGTTTCTCCTCCGACACTCACAAAATATCAAGTTTAGGTCAAGCAAAAACAAAAAGGGTATGTTAAGACGGTTAAGGGCTAAGTTAGGTTGGAATTGCCACTTCTTTCTTTGACCATAGACCTATAATAGCTTTGACCCATATTTAGTTATCGAAAGGTTGCGTTTGCTTGTGAAAAAAATACAAATAATATTATATAACTTTCATGAAAAAGTGAAAATACCGAAATTTGAATATGTAATAGATTTGGAGTTGAATGTAATAAGATGCACCAGCACAAGTACAATAATTATTGTAAGGCGGGCTTCTGTACTTTTTGGACTTAGTTCGTCTATATGTCTGGGATGGTTTCGGTATACAGGGTGTCCGCAAATTACACCGACAACGCTTGACAGATAATAGGAAATGTGCTTTTAGAACTTTTTTTAAATAAACATATGTCCGCCGACGCGTTGTTTTTAATATACAGCGTGTTAAAATTTACTCATTGAAACGATTTTTTTAAATTATTTCTGTAACTACAAAAGATATCACAAGTCGTTTGTTTCATGGTCTTCTGCTAAATCGTATTTCCAAAGCCTTCTATGGCTTTTTGTATTTTTAAGAAATAATGTGTTTTTCATGTTTTTCAGTTAAAATTTCAATTTTTACAAGCCAGGGAGTCACTTCTCAATAAAATTGAAAGACACATTTTTTGTTTAGAATTGATTGGGGATTGCAGAACCAATTCCGTTTACTTATAAAATCAATCTGTGTAAAAGTTCTTTTGAAAAACGGAAGGTCGAATTGCCACTGGCGCTCTAAAAAATCTTGCATCACTTGTTTTAATAGCACCTTCTGACGTTATAATCCCTACCAAATTTGAAATCGATATCTTTTGTAGTTACAGAAATAATTTAAAAAAATCGTTTCAATGAGTAAATTTTAACACGCTGTATATTAAAAACAACGCGTCAGCGGACATATGTTTATTTAAAAAAAGTTCTTAAAATCACATTTCCTATCATCTGTGAAGCGTTGTCGGTGTAATTTGCGGACACCCCGTATATACTCGATTTTTTACCCCAAAAAATTCAGTAATCAGAGATGGCTCAGAGAAAAACGAAAGAGATTTTGTATTGGATCTTTGCGCACCAACACTTTGAGTGGCCCTGTTCACCATTCAACTGTTTTGAGGGGATTCCATGGCACACTCGACTCGCCAGAACAAACGGGCCGTCCCGAATTTGGTGACGCAGACGTAGCGTTGTCCTGCCGGTCACGCGCCCCACGTTCGCGAATAATATGGCCTATTGATGAACGGTAATTCCCGGCGAAACGACCACACACCACCAAACTCGATTTCGGCACAGTTGAGGGAATACCCAGTTGTATGTCTTCCTGTCGGCGCCTTTGATCTCGGCGGTAGTGACTTTCGTTTTTTATTCAAAATCATTCTCCAATAGAATCTCACTTTGAAGTCACGTTACTTCTTTATTTTAGACCACGCCCTATAAAAATCGATGGGACACAGGACCGGGATTAAATTATTTTCTTACATTAATGGTTTGGATATTATTATAACGTCTGTGCACAGTTGAAGGAATAATTGTTTATACCTGTGGGTACACTGATGGCAGAGTACAGGTAAAGAATTCTGGGAAATCCCAAATCTGGTGGAATTCCCAATATATTTGAGTACATCCCTGATGCTATCCTCGCATTCCATTCTTTAGTGATTATGGTCTGCGCGATAAAAGCATTCTACCAGTAATGGCGTCGACTTTTCATACTGGATATTGTTTATCCTGTGATTTCGGCAGCAGCGAAACTTGACAATCGATGGAATCAGTGGCGCAACAAGGGGGGGCTGCTGGGCTGCAGGCAGTCGGTCTGGCAGGCAGTCGGTAACAGGGCAGAAACAAATCACACGCACACGCGCCGCGGGCCTCAAAACCTAAAACCAAACCTGCGAAGACCTGAATTATATGCGCCTGGCCTTCTGTTTTCTACTGTCCTTCATATATGACAGGGCCGTAGATAAGGGGGGGGGGGTTGAGTGTTCAAACCCTTCCCACTGAGAAAAAAGAAGAGGAAACATATCTTGGTGATGTAACTTTACAACTTTCTACTCCTCAGTTAAAACGTCTGTCCTTAACATTTCTAAAAAAATTTGCATGCGGCGCATTTTAATAAGCGAACGCCTCTTTTTAATTCCTGCTTTTAAAAGTCAATAATCATTATGAATCCACAAGGAAATAAATTTCTATAGGAAGATACTCACCTATCTTTATATTCTACCTTTGGCCCTTTGAGAGGACATGTTAATTTATAGGATGTGGATGTGGCAATAAATTTATAGGCACTAACTTATATTTTTACATCACTCAAGGAATTCTCTCTCGGGCATTTATGTAAAAGAAAAAAAGAGTACCTACCTATACTTCTTACAGTTACTGCATAGTTAAATTATTATTATTATGGTTCCACAGTTAACAAAGAAAAAACTACAAACAGTTGCGTAATATTTTTTTGCTAATATTAGGTTACTTAATTTTTTTGTACATTAAAAATGTTTGACCTTGAAAATTTGAAAATTTTCGACTGCGGCGCAATTCTTCTCAACGAGCCCCCCTGGCAATAATTTCTGGTTGCACCACTGGATGGAATAGATATAGGCGCTAAATGGTAATGGTATCAACACCTTACTGAGGGTGTTTACTTTTATAGTGTAAACCACTGGTAACTTCTAAATTTTGACTCACTATAAATTGACACCCCCTTAACTTGTTAGTTTTTGAGGTTAGAAAAAAGTTTTTTTACAAAAGTTTTAGATACTAATACAAAGTTTTTTGTGACGCTATTGGACCTTATGTGTTCTAGAAAGCCGTGGTAGACATAACCTATGTTTTTTAAATGGAACACCTTGTATATTTTTGGATTATTAAATTCTACACATTTTTCTGATTCCAACAAAGTATACAGTGTGTCCCAGGATAAGTGAAACGAGAGGTGTAAAAGACCAAAAATTTTCGAGTTCGAATTTGGCCATTTGGGGTCCAGGCCTGCTTGCCTAGAAAATAATTTTCAATATATTTTTAATTTGGAAAAAGAAAGTAGGCCCTGACAGGAACGATTTATTTATTTTATGTGTAGGTTAAGTGCCCTTTCTCGACAAGATATCGAAAAATTTCATTAGAAAAAGTTGCTTAGAATTGAAAATTATGTCCCTATGCCAATTTTCAAAATAATTGGCCTACTTTGATTTTCGTCCATTTTATTTCCTATAGGTAGGTGACACCTCCCGTTTCACTTATCCTGGGACACACTGTATATAAGTTATATCCTTGTCTATCCATAGACAAGGGTTATATATATGTTCGCTCCAACCGTTCGGTCAGAACTGAGCCTTTTTTGTGGGGGATTACTCCTTGGGTCATAGGTTGTTTTTTCTAACCTCAAAAACTAACAAGTTAAGGGAGGTGTCAAGCCACCCTGTAAAGAAAGGGTTAAATTAGGAAAAAGTTGCGCATTTCGAGGCTCTATAAGGCCCTTTAAAGAAATCCAAGATAGAAAAACTGAATTTTTTTTATTTATTTAATATATGCTTCATGGGAACACAATGAAACTTGGTATGTTTGCATAAGTCGACATGGGCTATCATCAGGAAGTCTCAGAAAATTTCTATGCCCACTAGATCTCTATGATTTTATAACCATCTTGGGATGGCCAGAGGCCTCAGCAACTAAACTCCACATGAGTCATAAAAAGTTGAACTTCAGTGCCTTGGTACATAAATAACTATTATTTATCGTTTCTATTGTAAATATTTAGATTAATTAAAGTGGTGCGTTAATTTTCTCCAGCAGTTTATTTCTTATCATTATTAAGTTGAATTCTCAAATATATTTAAGTAACAGAAGTTTTACTCCTTCCTTCCGTTGTTCTTCAAAAAAATGATAAAATTAGTGAGAAATGAATAGCAATTTCTCCAAGCTTATTGAAATTTAACCAAAATATTGCGGAAAACGCAATTACTTCGATTTATCATTTACCAATTCATGTGTTAAATCTACTATGTACACGCGATAATGTCATCCGTTCCACATCATTCTGTTTGTCGTTCCGAATTGGGTATTTTGAAATGAAGTACACCAGTTCCGTAACACTACTTTGTACAGGGGCATCCAATAATAATTAAAGAAACATTAATAAGACGTTTTTAATTTTTGCGTATGAAACATTATATTTTGAAACATGTAAAATTAATTATTTGGAATTTTTGCACTATTTTTCATATAATTTTAACGGATTAACATTTTTTTCTTTAAAAATTAGAAATTTCACTGTTCCCTAATGAATGCCAAGGAATTTCCTGTATTATTCAAGGTTTCATAAAATTATAATCGCAAATTTTACAACTCCATGCGGAAAAATATACATTACAAAAGCGAAAACCTCGAAATTAAAAGAAAGTTCAACGCTTTGTGCTGCTTTAATGGCAAATGAAAGTGTAGCATAACCAAATGCGGCTTGCTGAGTTATTCGAATTGCTACCATAATCAAAATTATAGTCGTAGAATTAGTAGAATCACGCAATGTCGTTGTAGCCGTAACTTATTATTAATTTCAAATTACTGCTACTGAAAGCCTAAACAAGATTAAACAAACATAAACAAAATTCCTTGCTTACGCTATCAAGACTAAACCAAATTTAAATACTTATTAGCATAACATGAGTTATCAATGTTTTGGTTCAGCGAATCTTGTAACACAGCATTTGTAAATATTAAATAATTATCAAGAAAAATTTGAGTGACGTAAATGGCGATACCAAGTTCGAATTGGGATTTTTAATTTGTACCTAATGTAAGTTCAGATAACTTTACTATACAGTGTGGTCATTTAAGTGTGCAACATATGGGATTTTTTTTTAATTAATTGCACAACGAAAATACAAATATTCCCGAAAGTTGGTGCATATTCGATAATCATATTAGGCGCAATTTGAATGGTTGCCAAGTCAAACAGCATACAGGGTAGGTAAATATAAAAATAATTGTACATGAGTAAAGTACCCTTATTTCAGAAAATTTAGCAAAATGTTATTAAGAAAAGTTGTCTAGAATTAAATGTTATGCCTAAATACCAAAACGCGGCCTCCTAAGAAAAAGAAATATATTTTTTTGAAAACATTAATGATTCCCTAAAAAAAAATTATTGTTTTAATATTCACCCTAAACAATTTCATAAATCAATCAAAATTATATCAATTTCCCATAACTTCGTTCAAATTCAAGCGTATTTGTAAAATTAACTTAGATTTTTAATTTTTTAGGGAATCACAAACTTCATGTTTGTTGCAACGATATTAAACAAAACTTTAAAATTTCGCAAAAATTCTTCTGAACAAGGTAAAACATTAGTAATGATAATGTGTATATTAAAAAAACTATCATGGTGCAAAATTTTTATTTTAAATGTTTATTAAGAAACTGGAAATCAATTGACGAATTTTTTTTTCGTTAGGAGGCTATGTTTTGGTATTTAGGCATAGCTTTCAATTATTCTAAACAACTTTTCTTAATAACCTTTTGCTGATTTTTTTGAAATAAGGCTACCTACTTTACTCTTGTTCAATTTTTATATTTTTTGACCTACCCTGTATGCTGTTTAACTTGCAACCATTCTAAGTGCACCTAATATGATTACTGAACATACGTCAACTTTCGGCAATGTCTGTATTTTGGTTGTGCAATTAATAAAAAGAAGTCCCATATGTTGCACACTTAAATAACCACACTGTATAATTACATTGTAAGACAATCTTGCAACAAATGCTGTCTCTTTGTATCCAAAAATTATGTTTTCATTGGCACACAAAATGTACGCTATAGTAATGCTATGTAAGTATTATAATTATAGAGGTGTGTGGCAAAAAGTGCAATTAAAAGAAAAAAAATTGGATGTTCTGATTTTTAAACGCTTTGTCAAAAATTTCTAGACTTGGTCACTATAAAGTATAAAAAATAGCTTGCCGGAAGCATATTTTTATTATAGAAGGAAGCTAATGATCTGTGATAATTTTGATAATATTTATGGTTATATCCAAGATTATACAATTTCGTCGTTAATTAAAACGAATTTACATGTATTTCTAATAAACAAATACCGAAATAGCGAAAAAGAAGAGTGGAATTATTTCGAATCACCACTAATCTTATCAAACTTTCCCGATTACGAAATCGATAAACTCGGCGGCGATTGGCGATGCAAAATCGAAACTGACACATTTATGTTTTGCTGACTAAATGAAATTTCACTGAAAACCAGGTGATAATAATTACCAATTATAAACATGCATGCGGCGGCGGTAACACAAAACAATGAAAGCTATTAACAACTGGGGCAGGCTTAAATATCTGAAACGACAAGAATTAAGCGTATATTAAATGGACGTTTCGTGCAATTGACCTTCTTGTCGTTACCCAGTCGCACAGCGCGCAACAACGGGTGACGAGCGCAGAAAGAGAATGGGCTAATTAAGGCGTTAACAGCGGAATTTTGGGTAGAATAGCAAACAGCCAACACAACGAGCATGTCGAAGTGCTTTTAGTTTGTATTAGCAGAAAACACAAAACAGTCTTTTAGAACTACGTACTGATCTGGCGGTGCTAAAGGTGTCCTCTGGCGAAGAGTGTGTAACAATATATCCATAATAAGAAATCGAATAAGCATAGGAGATGGGTACGAAGGTGGCGCCGCCTCTACTATCCAATTTGCCCGTGCTTCACTCCACCACCTCCCACTACTTCATTCCCTTATTATAACATTTTATTATAATCACATCCCATTTGCTATTCGCTCGTGCCTCTCTCTACGCTGGTTATGTTTTATTGCTCTCAAGTATATCCTTTTTCCACTGACTTGATTTCTCATTATGGATATATTCTCACACATTGTTCGCCAGACGACACCCTTAGAACTGCCAGATCACTATAAGTTTTTGCCGGCAGATGCAAATTAGTCTCCCCTATAACTTTTTAATATTTTTAGATCAAACTCGTAGGGAATTTTATGCACGTTTCTGGGATATAAACTCTATACAAACTGAACGCAAGTGAAACATAAACACAAGTTGTTGCATGACTAGAGCGTGATACGCACGTGATCGGCTTGCTATTGGGTAGTGGGCAATAAAGTCTGGCCCGGCGGGCGAGTGCAGCGAGTCGGTGTTTCTTACAGAGGAGTATTGAGTTGCAAGTGGACCTTTATTTTTTCCGATATAATTCTTTCGCTGTTTATTAATTGTTGGAACTACAATTTGTGTTAATAGTAGAAATTTGCAGGTAACTGCAAATAAAAGTTAGCCATAAAAGTTTTTAATACTGGGGCATATCATTTTAAAATTTTATATTGTAAAATTCATAGAGATCGTCCTTAATGCGGCCCTGCCGCGTATTAGCCCTCAGAATTGTTCACGTGCTTCACGTGCCACGTGCCACCATGCTTACGCGCCACTTGCATTTAGTTTGAATAGAGTGTAGTAAGAAATTTTATAAAGCGTGTTTCACAACTGCGATGCAAACCAAACTTATGTTTTTGAAATCCAACAACCTATATATTTCTGCATTTTGGAAAGTTGCTCGTCAAGGTAATCAAAACTATATTCAACTTTCTATCATTATCTTTTCCGTTTTTTGAAATATTAGACAAAACATATTTGTTTTAACCAATAGAATAACACAATAGAATTGCAAACTGATATACGATATTCTCGAAATAACCTAACAATTTCAAGAAAATCTTAAAAGCTACTAAACAATTTGGGACTTTATTATGTTATTCTCTCGGTTAAACCATATTTTTTGTCATTACGTCGATCAGATACTTATCACGACATCCACAAATTTAAGTTAAATAACTAATAATATCATAAAATTTGAAAACGGAGAAAGATAGTGATACAAAATTTAAACGTCAACGAAAAGTCAACGCATGAAAAATAAAAACGTGAAAAGCGTCCGTTTCATTGAAGTTTCATTGATGTTTCGTTGACGCTTCGTCTTTGCGTTGATGCCTCGTTGATGTTTTTTGCACAGAGGGTAGGTACAGCGTACACTTGTACACGCTTCTACATAATAATAAATTTTGAAACTCCCTTAGCTTAGACTTAGATTACACTAGAATTTCCAAATCTAGCTTTGCGCTGAAAACTATAGTGACCAAAAGTTAACCAGAAGTGTAAGTCTGTGGGCTAAATTTTAATTGATTTAAATTTTTTATCATTTTTAAAATCGTAGGGTAAACTATTACATAATTCAAAGCCTTGATAATATATATATATATATATATATATATATATATATATATATATATATATATATATATATATATATATATTGATTCTATCCAAAATCACTACCTACTAAATTTAGTCAATATAATATCCACTTCGTCTCTTTTATTATAATTATATTAATCAACATTGTATTTAATTTTATTAAAAAAATATGCCGGAAGCAAATAATTTTTCATAAATGAATAAATGTAATGTTTCTTTAATAATTATTATCCTTTGTCTAATAATAATATGGAACAATATTTTTAATGAATAACTAAAACTTTCTCATATTTATATTTATCACAACCCAAAATGATTTTTAAATAGGTACAGGGTCATTCAAACTCGGCGTCCCAGGCCGGTAGCGGGCAAACGAAAAGAGTAAAAAAAAATCTGCATGTGGGATCTTAAATGGGACCAATCGTAGACCAAATTAAGATTAAAATTTTAAAAAATGACAAACGGCGCCAGGCGTCGCGACTCCCGGTATAATTTTTTTCTAACGAACATACTTTTTTTATTGCACACGTGGATACCTCCATTTTTTCTCTACAACTTTTATCTAAGGCGTTTTGTCAGTTTTTGTCCGCTCAAGAAGTTACAGGGAAAAATATCCAGAAAATTAAAGGGGCTAATCGACTCTGAACTCTGAGTAGGCCATGACAATTTGTTTGAACTTGTCAGTTTGGCATTACAATTACAGCACTAGCATAAATCAGTGTAAAAAGTAGTTGTTACGGCGTATTATTTTTAAATAATTGATAATGAATCATATTGGCGTACCAGCCACATGTAGCACCTGTTCCGTTGAGAAAAACAAGAGAACGAATGATCTATCATGATGAAAGAAGAATATGTCGCTTCCGTCACCTTTATATTTTAACGCGAAATAGATTATTTATTTCGAGTTGCCCGCAGTTTATTTCACCTCACCAGCCTAGCCTTATGGTATTACAGTCCACATCGGCATGTTCATGTTCCATCGAGTCGGATGCTGGGCGAGAAGAGAGGTTGAAGAAACGAGCATTATTCGAGGTAACCGGGCGGCGGCGGCGTTAGCGTGCTAACCAGGACGAAGCGAGGGACGAGGCGACCGGGCGATCTACGGTTGCGAGCAGCGAGCAGGAGACCTACGATAGAAACAGACGATTCCTGTGAGTCCGATCCAAATTATCCTTTCCCGATTAGTGTTGCTTGAATTGAAGTAACGTGCGAAAATGGCTGAGTTAAGCCAATTACGATTTAAACGAGGCCAAGTTAAGGCTAGTATTACGCGATTTCAAAAGTTTCTTAGTGCGATTGATACAACGAATCCCTGCGAGAATGATATCATTCAATTAAAATTACGATTAACGCGACTCGAACCGATTTACAGCGAATTTACGAAAATTCAGAGCGATATCGAATATTGTTTACAAGCGAATAATGCGAGCGAGGAGGACATAAACAAAGAAATGTCCGAAAACGATAATTTAGAAACGATTTATTTTGACTTAATGTCTAAGTTCACTGTCATTATTTCAAAATTCGAAACCGAAAAACACGAGAATGTGAGTAATCAGAGCGCGAGTAATGCTTATCTAATGCCGCAAATTATGCCTTCGAAATTGCCAGCGATGAATATTCCAAAATTCTACGGTTCGCTGGACAAATGGCTGGATTTTAGAGACTTGTTCATATCGATTATTCATAATAACAAATGTCTTGACGAGGTGCAAAAGCTGCACTATCTACGGGGTTCGTTAGGTGGCGAGGCATCGGAAATTATTGAATCTTTGCCAAAAACCGGCGAAAACTACGAAGTAGCGTGGGAGGCTCTAAAAGATAGGTACGAAAACAAGCACATAATTGTTTATAATTACATTCAGGCACTTTTTGACGCACCTACTTTGTCGAGGGAGTCACATGACGAACTGCGGAAGCTTTACGAGATTTTTAATAAAAACCTTAGGTGCTTGCAAAACTTAGGGTTAGACACAAATTCTTGGGACGTGTTAATTATTCATTTACTCGTTTCAAAGTTTGACGGGCGAACTAAACGCGATTGGGAAGCGTTTGGAATCGAGGGAGATCTACCTACGATGGTAGAAATGCGACAATTTTTAAAAAATAAATGCGAACTTCTACAAAAGTTAGAACTTAGAAAGCCACAGCAGGCACGCGATAAATACGATAATCAATCAAGAGATAACAAATTTCGAACACAAAAATTTGAGCAAAAATCGCAGTCTTTAGTAGCTAATCGAGAGACGACGAATAATTTGTCCTGTTACTATTGCAAGCAAGGACACACAATTTTTAAATGTGAGGCGTTTAATAATTTAAATCCAAGCGAAAGATATAGACAAATACGAAATTTAAAATTGTGTGTAAACTGCTTTAATCCGAATCATGCTATAGAACAATGTAATAGACCAGGGTGTCGAAAATGCAAATGTATGCATAATGTTTTACTGCACGGCGGAAAATTCGAACAAAACATCGCGGCAGAGCGAGCGCATAGTAGGCCGACTGCAATTCCGGGCCACGTTCAACCGGAGGCTCCGGTACCAGCTTCAGAGGGGAGAAAAGACTCTATCCAAGTGTTTTCTACGCACTCAACGCGGTGCTCGGAAAATAATTCGAATATGAGCCAATTTGACGAAGCGGTTTTCGTTGGCACGGCCGGCGGGACAAAACGGCTACAGAATGAAAGTGATCCTTACGCACTTTTAGGAACGGCACTCGTATACGTGAGAAACGTTCAAGGAAAAATATTCACAGCAAGGGTATTACTCGACCCAGGGTCTCAAAGCAATTTTGTGCGCGAAGACTTTTGCGGAAGGTTAGGATTGACAAAAACACCTGTCAATTACGCGATTTCAGGAGTTGGTGATAATTATACCATGCCTTCTAAAAATAAAACGACTTTAACAATTAAATCTCGAATACACGATTACTCAAAAGAAATTAATTGTTTAATCTTAAAGAAAATAACGAAACCAGTTCCACAATTTTCATTTGACCCTTCTCAATTACCTATACCGAGTGATTTACCCATGGCCGACCCTACTTTGCATGAAAGTGGCGTTATCGACATTCTAATAAATTCGACTCTTTTTTATTCTTTGTTGATAATGAACCAGATTGATGTAGGTAATGGTTTTATACTACAAAATACAAAGTTAGGATGGATGCTTAGTGGAGACATTTATTTTCTCTTTCCAAAGTATAAACAGGTGTCTGCTCACGTGTGTGTGGACAATAATCCTAGTGAAATAGATAACTTAATTGTCAAGTTTTGGCAGGTTGAGGAATGCGAAAGGATCGAGAAAAATAATGATTTTTGCGAAGAGCATTTCCAGAAAACGGTTACGCGAAACGATGATGGGCGTTTTATTGTAAGCATTCCATTTAAAAATCAGCTGGAGGAGCTAGGCCTTTCGAAAGAAATGGCGCTCAAGCGATTTGGCAAGTTAGAAAAAAAATTGGAGAAGGATAATGATTTGCGGAATCAGTATACCGAATTTCTTAGTGAATATGAGCGATTAGGGCACATGCGAGAACTTCAATGCGATATAGGTACTCTTGAAGATGGTTCAGCTTACTATTTACCACATAGGGCGGTTATAAAAGAAAGTAGCACTACGACAAAATGTCGAGTAGTTTTTGACGGCTCCGCAAAAACAAGTAACGGTCTGTCATTAAATGATGTTCAATACGCAGGTATTACGGTGCAAGCTGAGTTGTTCGACATTCTCTTGCGTTTTAGAAGATATCGGTTCGTTATGAATGCAGATATAACGAAAATGTATCGACAAGTATTAGTACACCCAAAACAAACGAAATTCCAAAGAATATTTTGGAGAGCAAGTCCCAACCAACAAATAAAATGTTTTGAACTTCTTACGATAACATATGGCCTTTCGTCATCTCCATACTTAGCAACACGGTGTTTGTTGCAACTTTCGATTGAAAATGAATCAAAATATACCGAAGCGAGTAAAATAATAGCTAATAGCTTTTACGTAGATGATTTATTAGCGGGTCATGACTCGCCATCCGAACTTTTGAGATTACAGGGCGAAATATCAGAGATATTAGCAAGCGCTGGGTTAGAATTACGCAAGTGGTTGTCAAATAGCGAGGAACTTCAGAATAAATTTCGAATTAATCATAATGTAGAATCGAGTAAAATAAAAATAGGCGAAAACGAGCAGAATAAGACCCTAGGTTTATTCTGGAATGCAAAATTAGACACTATCGAGTATAGTATCGATCACGTGACATTTCAAGGTGGCGTATTAACTAAACGAATTATTTTGTCTATAGTAAGCCAAATATTTGATCCTTTAGGACTTGTTGGGCCTATCGTTGTACGCGCGAAAATGTTGCTTCAGGCTTTATGGAAAGAAGAGCTCAGTTGGGATCAACAGGTTCCCAAAGCGATTCGAATAAAATTCATTGAATTCTGCAATGATTTAAAAGTATTAAATAAACTAAAAATACCTCGGTATGTTTTAAATGAAAACGCGACAAATTTCGAGATGCATGTTTTTACCGACGCTTCGGAAAAAGGGTATGGCGCATGCGTATATCTTCGGAGTAAAATTAGCGAAATCGAATATTGTACCAAACTTCTGTGCGCAAAAAGCAGAGTAGCTCCTATAAAGAAATTAACTTTACCCCGTCTAGAGTTATGTGCGGCGTTTTTAGGTGCTAAATTAGCAAGGCGAGTGCGACAAATATTACATTTAACTTTTGACAAGTGTTATTATTGGACTGATTCGACAATTACATGGTTTTGGATTCAGGGTAGCCCTGACAGATGGAAAACCTTTGTGTCCAATCGAGTCAGCGTCATTTTATCTATTACTAGTAAACACGATTGGCGGCATGTTAAGTCTCAGGACAATCCTGCCGACTATATATCGAGAGGTACAACAGCAGCCGAACTTCTGCTAAATAACCTTTGGTGGAATGGACCCACTTGGTTATCCTTACCAGAGGATCAATGGGATCTATCTACTACACCTACAGGCGCAGTCCAAATCCCCGAACAACGAACAAATACCGCGATTAACAACACAGCTATGATTAGCAACACTGAAATGTTGAACGAATTTAATATTTTTACCAGATTTTCGAGTCTCAATAAGCTAAAGGGAGTAGTTGCTTATTGTAAGCGTTTTTTCTATAACACTAAGAATAGTAATAATAAAATTACGGGTCCTTTGAGCACGACTGAATTAAATGATGCGACTAGAAATTTGATAAAACTGACACAAGGGCAAGTGTTTAAAAAGGAACTTATCGATTTAAGGAATACAGGGACTGTTCATAAATCAAGTAACATTTTATCTTTGCATCCGTTTATTGATTCTTTTGGAATCATCCGAGTAGGGGGAAGATTAACCAACGCGAGTGTAGGTTATAATAAAAAACACCCAATAATTTTACCGAATAAACATCTTTTTACTGATTTATTGTTTCTTGATGAACACTGGAGGTTGCTTCACTGCGGTCCGCAGCAACTCCTATATTCGATTAGAGAATCATATTGGCCTATATCAGGTCGTAATATAGCAAGAAATGTAGTACATAAATGTGTAATTTGTTACAAGGCTAGACCTAAGGTTTGTAAGTACCTAATGGGCGACTTGCCTATAGAAAGAGTTAGTCAGTATACTCCATTCGAGAACGTGGGTTGCGATTATGCAGGTCCCTTCTTATTGAAGGATAGAAAAACAAGAAAACCTTTACTGTCAAAATGTTGGGTATGCATTTTCGTTTGCTTATCTGTTAAAGCCATCCACCTAGAACTGGTAACCGATTTGACCAGTCAAGCATTTTTAGCTTGTTTTAAAAGATTTATCGCGAGACGAGGAAAACCAAAAAAAATGTTTTCAGACAACGGTACTACCTTTGTTGGCGCGAATTCCGAGATAGTCAAGTTTTTGAAAACCAATAAAAACACAATTGCTACGGCATTGTCTAGCGAATCAGTGGAGTGGCGGTTTATTCCTCCAAGATCTCCCACATTTGGCGGTTTATGGGAAGCAGGGGTTAAAAGCTTAAAATATCATTTAAAGCGAGTTGTTGGTAATGTTCATTTACATTACGAAGATTTTTCGACCATACTTACACAAATCGAAGCTATACTCAATTCAAGACCACTGAGTCCCCTCTCCTCGAATCCCGATGACTACATTCCACTTACCCCCGGTCACTTCCTAATTGGCCGTCCCATAACATCCCTTCCCGAACCAAATTTACTTCCTATTCCCGAAAATCGTCTTACGCAGTATAGAAGACTGCAACAAATGGTCCAAGGATTTTGGCAGAGATGGAGTCACGAGTATTTATCAGAACTTCAGACACGTCTCAAGTGGAAGGAGAATGCCGATCAGCTGCTAAGCATCGGTAGTTTGGTCTTGGTAAAAGAGGACAACCTTCCTCCTTTACTTTGGAAGACAGCTCGGGTGATCGCTCTTCATCCCGGCCAGGACAAAGTCACAAGAGTGGTGACTATCGAATATAGTGACAAAAGTGTAGCAAGACGCTCCGTTAACAAGGTGTGCGCGTTACCTCTGTGAGACATTGAATTCCAGGATATGACTTTTGCCAAGAATAACTGGTGTTAGTTGTAATAGTTTATTTTGTCAAAATGACAATTTTAAGCATTGTTATATTTTACCCTTTGGTTTAGTTGTTGAAATTTTGTAAATTTCAAGACCGGCGGTATGTTACGGCGTATTATTTTTAAATAATTGATAATGAATCATATTGGCGTACCAGCCACATGTAGCACCTGTTCCGTTGAGAAAAACAAGAGAACGAATGATCTATCATGATGAAAGAAGAATATGTCGCTTCCGTCACCTTTATATTTTAACGCGAAATAGATTATTTATTTCGAGTTGCCCGCAGTTTATTTCACCTCACCAGCCTAGCCTTATGGTATTACAGTCCACATCGGCATGTTCAGTAGTGTTTTGTAATGGCCACACACGACTATAAAGTAAATATGCTACTTATTTATGGAGAGGCCCAGAAAAATGCTAGAAGAGCTGCAAATATTTATCGACAAAGATATCCTGAATCACGCGTTGCATTGGTTATCGATTTTTCTGGTGCATTCTCAAAATAATTTAATACTAATGCTATATTTTCATCACTCCTGGCCCTTCTTCTTATAGTTTTGATTTTTCTGATATTAAATGCAACTTTATTATTTCTTAGATTTTGCTCTAGTCGCAAAAACATTTTCTGGGCTTTTCCATAGATAAGTAGCATAAATATTTACTTTATCGTCGTGTGTGGCCATTACAAAACACTACTTTTTACACTGATTTATGCTAGTGCTGTAATTGTAATCCCAAACTGACAAGTTCAAACAAATTGTCATGGCCTACTCAGATTTTAGTGTCAATTAGCCCCTTTAATTTTCTGGATATTATTTCCTGTAACTTCTTAAGCGGACAACAACTGACAAAACGCCTTAGATTAAAGTTGTAGAGAAAAAATGGAGGTATCCACGTGTGCAATAAAAAAAATATGTTCGTTAGAAAACAATTATACCGGGCGTCGCGACGCCTGGCGCCGTTTGTCATTTTTTTAAATTTTAATCTTAATTTAGTCTACAATTGGTCCCATTTAGGATCCCACATGCAGATTTTTTTTACTCTTTTCGTTTGCCCGCTACCGGCCTGCAGGGGCGTGCGGTGACATTTTAAGTAAGGGAAGCAATGTTTAAAAACTTACATATTTGTAATGTAATTCGATTCTTCGATCACTTTTTGCGAATTCGTCAATGACGTCATCATAAAAACGTCGATGCTCTAACATGTTCTGAAGAAGTATATTCTCAATAGACAACAGCGATATCTGTGAAAGTCATTCATTCATTTTTGTGGTTAAATTTTTCATAGGGGGTTTTGCTCTTCCGTTTATAATTAATTGAAGCTTATCCGCAAAGTTTAATGTTGAAAATCCCTTTATTAGCATACACTAGACATTCACACACACTCTTCTTACTTAATAATTGTCCAACTTTAACATTTTCAACGTCATTCCCGATAGCCGCAGTTGACGGTATTTGCATGTCCACGTCCGTATTATTGTCTTCCATATCGCCCGAGATACGACGCGCGCGACGCACCGACGCAGATCAAAACCAACTAAACTAAACAAAGAACCTGCCGCAACGATAGCTTCCACGCCCGCTTAAAACAGGCGTTCTCATTCGCGTCAGGTGGAAAGTTCAAGAACCTCTCGACTATCGAACGCTACAGAAAAGCTGGCGGCCGGCATAGCTTACATTGTACTGTACTGTCGCTCGGTAGGATGGGCGCAGTCGGAGTCAACGCTGCATTTGCTATAGGCATAACATATTGTAGATTTGAAATATGATATATAAGATAATTTTTAGCGTTTTTGATATACCTAGGTAACTAAACTAATTGCTTCCTGTTTAAAAATTCAAAAATTACATTTTATCATTTTATATTGTTTTGGTTTAGGGGAAGCACTGCTTCCCTTGCTTCCATGGACTGCACGCCCCTGCCGGCCTGAGACGCCGAGTTTGAATGACCCTGTACATACCTATAATATCATGAACAAAACAAGTTGCCCTTTGGTAATGTACCTATCTACCTATATTAAATAATATTGTCTTTGACTGAAGGTTTAAATATTGTATTATTTGTAGTGGTTTAAGGTAGTAAATTATTCTCAACATAGTGAAAATCATCGACTTAATAATATACATTACTAACACAAATATCTCGCAGCTTTCATAGCAAAAAGCAGTTTCCTTGGATTTTACAAAATAAAAAAAAACAAGATTTTTATTTGTTACGGCGTATTATTTTTAAATAATTGATAATGAATCATATTGGCGTACCAGCCACATGTAGCACCTGTTCCGTTGAGAAAAACAAGAGAACGAATGATCTATCATGATGAAGGAAGAATATGTCGCTTCCGTCACCTTTATATTTTAACGCGAAATAGATTATTTATTTCGAGTTGCCCGCAGTTTATTTCACCTCACCAGCCTAGCCTTATGGTATTACAGTCCACATCGGCATGTTCATGGTCCTTCGAGCCGGATGCTGGGCGAGAAGAGAGGTTGAAGAAACGAGCATTATTCGAGGTAACCGGGCGGCGGCGGCGTTAGCGTGCTAACCAGGACGAAGCGAGGGACGAGGCGACCGGGCGATCTACGGTTGCGAGCAGCGAGCAGGAGACCTACGATAGAAACAGACGATTCCTGTGAGTCCGATCCAAATTATCCTTTCCCGATTAGTGTTGCTTGAATTGAAGTAACGTGCGAAAATGGCTGAGTTAAGCCAATTACGATTTAAACGAGGCCAAGTTAAGGCTAGTATTACGCGATTTCAAAAGTTTCTTAGTGCGATTGATACAACGAATCCCTGCGAGAATGATATCATTCAATTAAAATTACGATTAACGCGACTCGAACCGATTTACAGCGAATTTACGAAAATTCAGAGCGATATCGAATATTGTTTACAAGCGAATAATGCGAGCGAGGAGGACATAAACAAAGAAATGTCCGAAAACGATAATTTAGAAACGATTTATTTTGACTTAATGTCTAAGTTCACTGTCATTATTTCAAAATTCGAAACCGAAAAACACGAGAATGTGAGTAATCAGAGCGCGAGTAATGCTTATCTAATGCCGCAAATTATGCCTTCGAAATTGCCAGCGATGAATATTCCAAAATTCTACGGTTCGCTGGACAAATGGCTGGATTTTAGAGACTTGTTCATATCGATTATTCATAATAACAAATGTCTTGACGAGGTGCAAAAGCTGCACTATCTACGGGGTTCGTTAGGTGGCGAGGCATCGGAAATTATTGAATCTTTGCCAAAAACCGGCGAAAACTACGAAGTAGCGTGGGAGGCTCTAAAAGATAGGTACGAAAACAAGCACATAATTGTTTATAATTACATTCAGGCACTTTTTGACGCACCTACTTTGTCGAGGGAGTCACATGACGAACTGCGGAAGCTTTACGAGATTTTTAATAAAAACCTTAGGTGCTTGCAAAACTTAGGGTTAGACACAAATTCTTGGGACGTGTTAATTATTCATTTACTCGTTTCAAAGTTTGACGGGCGAACTAAACGCGATTGGGAAGCGTTTGGAATCGAGGGAGATCTACCTACGATGGTAGAAATGCGACAATTTTTAAAAAATAAATGCGAACTTCTACAAAAGTTAGAACTTAGAAAGCCACAGCAGGCACGCGATAAATACGATAATCAATCAAGAGATAACAAATTTCGAACACAAAAATTTGAGCAAAAATCGCAGTCTTTAGTAGCTAATCGAGAGACGACGAATAATTTGTCCTGTTACTATTGCAAGCAAGGACACACAATTTTTAAATGTGAGGCGTTTAATAATTTAAATCCAAGCGAAAGATATAGACAAATACGAAATTTAAAATTGTGTGTAAACTGCTTTAATCCGAATCATGCTATAGAACAATGTAATAGACCAGGGTGTCGAAAATGCAAATGTATGCATAATGTTTTACTGCACGGCGGAAAATTCGAACAAAACATCGCGGCAGAGCGAGCGCATAGTAGGCCGACTGCAATTCCGGGCCACGTTCAACCGGAGGCTCCGGTACCAGCTTCAGAGGGGAGAAAAGACTCTATCCAAGTGTTTTCTACGCACTCAACGCGGTGCTCGGAAAATAATTCGAATATGAGCCAATTTGACGAAGCGGTTTTCGTTGGCACGGCCGGCGGGACAAAACGGCTACAGAATGAAAGTGATCCTTACGCACTTTTAGGAACGGCACTCGTATACGTGAGAAACGTTCAAGGAAAAATATTCACAGCAAGGGTATTACTCGACCCAGGGTCTCAAAGCAATTTTGTGCGCGAAGACTTTTGCGGAAGGTTAGGATTGACAAAAACACCTGTCAATTACGCGATTTCAGGAGTTGGTGATGATTATACCATGCCTTCTAAAAATAAAACGACTTTAACAATTAAATCTCGAATACACGATTACTCAAAAGAAATTAATTGTTTAATCTTAAAGAAAATAACGAAACCAGTTCCACAATTTTCATTTGACCCTTCTCAAATACCTATACCGAGTGATTTACCCATGGCCGACCCTACTTTGCATGAAAGTGGCGTTATCGACATTCTAATAAATTCGACTCTTTTTTATTCTTTGTTGATAATGAACCAGATTGATGTAGGTAATGGTTTTATACTACAAAATACAAAGTTAGGATGGGTGCTTAGTGGAGACATTTATTTTCTCTTTCCAAAGTATAAACAGGTGTCTGCTCACGTGTGTGTGGACAATAATCCTAGTGAAATAGATAACTTAATTGTCAAGTTTTGGCAGGTTGAGGAATGCGAAAGGATCGAGAAAAATAATGATTTTTGCGAAGAGCATTTCCAGAAAACGGTTACGCGAAACGATGATGGGCGTTTTATTGTAAGCATTCCATTTAAAAATCAGCTGGAGGAGCTAGGCCTTTCGAAAGAAATGGCGCTCAAGCGATTTGGCAAGTTAGAAAAAAAATTGGAGAAGGATAATGATTTGCGGAATCAGTATACCGAATTTCTTAGTGAATATGAGCGATTAGGGCACATGCGAGAACTTCAATGCGATATAGGTACTCTTGAAGATGGTTCAGCTTACTATTTACCACATAGGGCGGTTATAAAAGAAAGTAGCACTACGACAAAATGTCGAGTAGTTTTTGACGGCTCCGCAAAAACAAGTAACGGTCTGTCATTAAATGATGTTCAATACGCAGGTATTACGGTGCAAGCTGAGTTGTTCGACATTCTCTTGCGTTTTAGAAGATATCGGTTCGTTATGAATGCAGATATAACGAAAATGTATCGACAAGTATTAGTACACCCAAAACAAACGAAATTCCAAAGAATATTTTGGAGAGCAAGTCCCAACCAACAAATAAAATGTTTTGAACTTCTTACGATAACATATGGCCTTTCGTCATCTCCATACTTAGCAACACGGTGTTTGTTGCAACTTTCGATTGAAAATGAATCAAAATATACCGAAGCGAGTAAAATAATAGCTAATAGCTTTTACGTAGATGATTTATTAGCGGGTCATGACTCGCCATCCGAACTTTTGAGATTACAGGGCGAAATATCAGAGATATTAGCAAGCGCTGGGTTAGAATTACGCAAGTGGTTGTCAAATAGCGAGGAACTTCAGAATAAATTTCGAATTAATCATAATGTAGAATCGAGTAAAATAAAAATAGGCGAAAACGAGCAGAATAAGACCCTAGGTTTATTCTGGAATGCAAAATTAGACACTATCGAGTATAGTATCGATCACGTGACATTTCAAGGTGGCGTATTAACTAAACGAATTATTTTGTCTATAGTAAGCCAAATATTTGATCCTTTAGGACTTGTTGGGCCTATCGTTGTACGCGCGAAAATGTTGCTTCAGGCTTTATGGAAAGAAGAGCTCAGTTGGGATCAACAGGTTCCCAAAGCGATTCGAATAAAATTCATTGAATTCTGCAATGATTTAAAAGTATTAAATAAACTAAAAATACCTCGGTATGTTTTAAATGAAAACGCGACAAATTTCGAGATGCATGTTTTTACCGACGCTTCGGAAAAAGGGTATGGCGCATGCGTATATCTTCGGAGTAAAATTAGCGAAATCGAATATTGTACCAAACTTCTGTGCGCAAAAAGCAGAGTAGCTCCTATAAAGAAATTAACTTTACCCCGTCTAGAGTTATGTGCGGCGTTTTTAGGTGCTAAATTAGCAAGGCGAGTGCGACAAATATTACATTTAACTTTTGACAAGTGTTATTATTGGACTGATTCGACAATTACATGGTTTTGGATTCAGGGTAGCCCTGACAGATGGAAAACCTTTGTGTCCAATCGAGTCAGCGTCATTTTATCTATTACTAGTAAACACGATTGGCGGCATGTTAAGTCTCAGGACAATCCTGCCGACTATATATCGAGAGGTACAACAGCAGCCGAACTTCTGCTAAATAACCTTTGGTGGAATGGACCCACTTGGTTATCCTTACCAGAGGATCAATGGGATCTATCTACTACACCTACAGGCGCAGTCCAAATCCCCGAACAACGAACAAATACCGCGATTAACAACACAGCTATGATTAGCAACACTGAAATGTTGAACGAATTTAATATTTTTACCAGATTTTCGAGTCTCAATAAGCTAAAGGGAGTAGTTGCTTATTGTAAGCGTTTTTTCTATAACACTAAGAATAGTAATAATAAAATTACGGGTCCTTTGAGCACGACTGAATTAAATGATGCGACTAGAAATTTGATAAAACTGACACAAGGGCAAGTGTTTAAAAAGGAACTTATCGATTTAAGGAATACAGGGACTGTTCATAAATCAAGTAACATTTTATCTTTGCATCCGTTTATTGATTCTTTTGGAATCATCCGAGTAGGGGGAAGATTAACCAACGCGAGTGTAGGTTATAATAAAAAACACCCAATAATTTTACCGAATAAACATCTTTTTACTGATTTATTGTTTCTTGATGAACACTGGAGGTTGCTTCACTGCGGTCCGCAGCAACTCCTATATTCGATTAGAGAATCATATTGGCCTATATCAGGTCGTAATATAGCAAGAAATGTAGTACATAAATGTGTAATTTGTTACAAGGCTAGACCTAAGGTTTGTAAGTACCTAATGGGCGACTTGCCTATAGAAAGAGTTAGTCAGTATACTCCATTCGAGAACGTGGGTTGCGATTATGCAGGTCCCTTCTTATTGAAGGATAGAAAAACAAGAAAACCTTTACTGTCAAAATGTTGGGTATGCATTTTCGTTTGCTTATCTGTTAAAGCCATCCACCTAGAACTGGTAACCGATTTGACCAGTCAAGCATTTTTAGCTTGTTTTAAAAGATTTATCGCGAGACGAGGAAAACCAAAAAAAATGTTTTCAGACAACGGTACTACCTTTGTTGGCGCGAATTCCGAGATAGTCAAGTTTTTGAAAACCAATAAAAACACAATTGCTACGGCATTGTCTAGCGAATCAGTGGAGTGGCGGTTTATTCCTCCAAGATCTCCCACATTTGGCGGTTTATGGGAAGCAGGGGTTAAAAGCTTAAAATATCATTTAAAGCGAGTTGTTGGTAATGTTCATTTACATTACGAAGATTTTTCGACCATACTTACACAAATCGAAGCTATACTCAATTCAAGACCACTGAGTCCCCTCTCCTCGAATCCCGATGACTACATTCCACTTACCCCCGGTCACTTCCTAATTGGCCGTCCCATAACATCCCTTCCCGAACCAAATTTACTTCCTATTCCCGAAAATCGTCTTACGCAGTATAGAAGACTGCAACAAATGGTCCAAGGATTTTGGCAGAGATGGAGTCACGAGTATTTATCAGAACTTCAGACACGTCTCAAGTGGAAGGAGAATGCCGATCAGCTGCTAAGCATCGGTAGTTTGGTCTTGGTAAAAGAGGACAACCTTCCTCCTTTACTTTGGAAGACAGCTCGGGTGATCGCTCTTCATCCCGGCCAGGACAAAGTCACAAGAGTGGTGACTATCGAATATAGTGACAAAAGTGTAGCAAGACGCTCCGTTAACAAGGTGTGCGCGTTACCTCTGTGAGACATTGAATTCCAGGATATGACTTTTGCCAAGAATAACTGGTGTTAGTTGTAATAGTTTATTTTGTCAAAATGACAATTTTAAGCATTGTTATATTTTACCCTTTGGTTTAGTTGTTGAAATTTTGTAAATTTCAAGACCGGCGGTATGTTACGGCGTATTATTTTTAAATAATTGATAATGAATCATATTGGCGTACCAGCCACATGTAGCACCTGTTCCGTTGAGAAAAACAAGAGAACGAATGATCTATCATGATGAAGGAAGAATATGTCGCTTCCGTCACCTTTATATTTTAACGCGAAATAGATTATTTATTTCGAGTTGCCCGCAGTTTATTTCACCTCACCAGCCTAGCCTTATGGTATTACAGTCCACATCGGCATGTTCATTATTAGTTATTTATTGTGTCATTGCAGAGAAAACGAATAAATACAAAATTTCAAATTACGGGCGCAGGCATATTTTGCAACAAACGCTTTTTATTATTAGCTGATCTTTTATGAGTTATCATAGTATAATAATATGCAGCAGGTGAGTCACTTCTGTCAAGGTTTATAATAACATCCATTTTCTCGGTTGCTCAAGAAAATGACTAGCATTGTACGAAGGAAGTTGGAATTGTTTTGATAAAGATTACTATTATTAAACGCATGTTAACATATTGTACAAATTGCTTAACTTGTCTACTACCTGCAGTCAATACATTCCACCTAAATACCGTGAAAGTCGTTGTTAATAAATCTTATGGAATATTAAAAAGAATAGATTGAAAATCCACATGCCATTATAAATGGTTACATTAATAGGCGGTTAAATAATAATAGCATTATTATAATGGGAGTAGGTGTGTATCAGAAATAATTTGCAGTTCCTGATGCAAAGTACTTAATATGATCACTGATCTGATCACATAAAACATATTATTGTTATATTAACGACAACGACACTCGGGGCCGAGAGACCAGGTATATTTTTTTGTAGCGAACATACCTTTTTCAGATATTTAGGTAGTCCTATTCTTTTGTTTTGAAGGTCCTAAATAGCACCTACCACTAAATTAGTTATTTTTCTAAAGTAATATGAATCGCCTTGGATTTTAAATTTCCTAATGAGCTTTTTTCTTGCCTGAGAACTATGAAAATTACCGATTTCACACGTATTGTATAATTTTGGTTGTCCTCTATAGGTAAAATAGCCGACCGGTCAGTCACGTGTTCGAAAATGATCAATTCAGGTTACATAATTTGTGTCGTAATTTGTTCTTTTGTTATGTATATTTACAGACTTAATCTAATCGTCGAAAACAATGCCGAGAAAATTTAAATTTCGGCAAGAGAATAAAAACTTCTGAACATAGCGGATTCTGTGTGAGACAGCACCAATCCCATTATTTGATATTCCAGGGATGAACGTACAAAATTCCGCAACCCAGATTTATTTATTTATTGCCCAACAGAAAAATCCATTTACAGGACAACATACAAAGATAAATATAAAGGGAACATAGCACCACAGAAAAAATAAAGAAAACTGATTATAAAGTAAGCACAGCTCAATCAATATAATCAACATAGTATAGGGAGCCCCACGCAGGGTATCTACCCTGTACAGTACAATTATCAGCGGACTAATACTAATACTACCCAACACATAACGTGAAATTATGAAAAGCACTCAATGGCACACCTCAAAAAAGAAGGCTTGGAGCAATCAAACAGATCACATTCATCAGGCAACATATTATGGAGACTGGATGTAAAATAAATTGGCGACTTAAACATTATATTAGTACGAGCATAGGGAACGTAAAATGTAGATGTTAGCCGTGAATTAGGTCTTGGTACTCGTATGTTTAGTCTAGAAAGAAAAAAAGGAGAATCTATATTGTTTCGGATACAGTTATATAAAAAGGAAACACCAGAAACGGATCGGCGAACTATCAATGAACACATATTAAATTCATTAAGAAGTGCCTGATGGTCATATCCACGAGGAGGGTACATGCCGTGAGTTTTATAATAAAGAAATTTAAGAAATTTTCTTTGAACATACTCTAATTGCTTTTCATGGGTTTCATAAATTGGATGCCAAATAACAGAACAATATTCCAGTTTGGAACGGACGAGTGAAAAGAACAGAGTCTTCAAAGCCGCAATATTTGTGAAGCCTCGACAGTGTCTCAACAAAAAAACCCAAAGTTTTGTAGGCAGACATCGAAATATTATTGAAATGCTCATTGAACGACATGACACTATCAAAGCGGACCCCAAGATCATCAACACTGTCCTTAGAAGCAAGACTTGTGTTACCTAATTTGTAATCAAATGTTATATTTGACTCTTTTCGAGAGTACCTAACCACACTGCACTTGGCAGGGTTTAAATCCAGGTGATTAACGACACACCAAGCATCCAATTCACAAAGCTGCTTCTGGAGAAATAAGCAGTTCTCTAAGGATTGTATTGAACAATAGATTTTTAAGTCGTCCGCGAACAAAAGTTTACCACATTTGAGATTATCAGTAATATCATTGATAAATAGAAGGAATAACAGAGGCCCCAGATTGGAACCCTGAGGAACTCCAGAAGTGGCAACATATTTGTTAGAATTAAAGCCATTGTAACATACGGACTGAGGGCGGTTCTTCAGGTAAGACTCAAAAAATGAAACGAGGCTATCACTAAAACCAGCCAGCGAGAGTTTTAAATTAAAAAGTAAGCAAAATCATCCCGCGACATCGCTCAACGCGACACCGAAATCCTACCACATATACATACATCTGGCAACATTGCAAGTAAGTAATTATACACTGAGTGTAGAAAATAGTGCTAAAAAAATGTGCTATATTTTGTCAAACAGATCGATATTTTCTCATTATTATTTTTACAAAAATGGTGCTACTACTCACTACTATTACTACTATTTCCTCATTAGGCGCACTTAAAAAGTATATTACTTTTTATATTCTTTTTCAAAAGTCTTAATAAAGAATTCATACTAATTGGATACACACTGTAACTGTCTTCTTCACTTCATTCACATGTTTCAACATGTCTATAGTAAAATCGAGCAACTCTTACGCCTGGCGTAAACAAGAGCACGTGAGTTGAAATATTCGCCAGGGCCGCACTGAGGCACGACCTTTATTTAATTTTAGTTTTACAATGGTTTACATCAAAATATTTGGAAAAAGAATTATTGGCTTAATTAAAATGGTTCAAAACATCGATAAAATTATTTGTGGCAGTGTCTAAATAGCTGAAAACAACAATGTAAAACCGCGTAACTACACTTTTGCGATCGAGTACGTCCCTGTTGCCGACTCGGGTGAAACTTTATAGCCTACCGACAAATCGCGGATCGTCATTGAACACGTGGTTTTATTTACGCCAGGCGTACGGATTGCTCGATTTTAGTATAATACGCGACTGAATTTAAGATGCCAACGCCCCGACGGGCACTATGCGAACTAACTAGGTATATGGGCCATTGTCACCTCTAGCTTTGGGCACACTTTGGGTTTACACTGCGTTGTTCTTTGTTCTTGTTTATTGTTCTTGTCGTCTTCTATGTATTTTGTGGTCGTCTTTATAAAGTTATTTGGTTATTAGGTAAAACTTCCCCCCGACAATCGGCGCCCGCCGATTGTGGGGCGAAAACAGCGGCCGGGCCGGACGTAAACACGGCACAAATCTTTCCAAATTTCGCGGTTTCCGCGAAGTTTCGATGTTGCAAAAAGGTTTAATGTCCGAGCTGTTTGTCTGCGCCAGATGTGTTTTTGAGCTCCTGTTTGTTACCACTTCGATTTGAGCAGTCTCCAAGCAGATAAATTTCCCGAGATCCCTCCACTGACTACCTGGCAGCGCCAGTAAGTCTTACATGTAAAAGTACCATCGTAATCGGCGTATGTACGGGTTTTGTGGCTGTTTTTGCTCCGAATAGCGTGCTGTGCTGTTCTTTTTTGTTTAAAATACAAGACTGGGTCGGGACAATCTGCATGGGCGGTCCATTGTTTTGAGTTGACTTGAAACTTTAAAATTCAGCTGGATTGATATTAATCTAACTACATGGCTCCAGTATCGGTGGTTTGTGCTTGCTGCAATAAATCATATGATGCTATTTCTATGATAAAGTGTTCTGTTTGTAAGAAGCAGTTTAAAAACTCTTGTGTTGATATTACGTCGGCAGAGGTTCGAATGCTCAACTCCAACAAGGGCTATGACTGGTCTTGTAGGTCCTGCAGATCGCTTGGAAGCGATATAAAGGATTTGAAAGCCATTATAATGAAGCTTCAGGAGGATATCCAAGAGCTAAAATCGATTAACGTAGACAATACATCTGTGAACCAAGATACTTTGTTCGAGGAAATCGTTGCTGAGGTTGATGAACGTGCAAAGAGACGTAAAAATATTGTATTGTTTGGTATTCCTGAGCAGAACCAGAACGAGTCTGATGCAGATCAGAGGTCTGCCGATAAGAGAGCTGTCAAGGATGTGTTATATGTTTTGAAACCGAATTTTAATGTCGATGAGATTAAGCCTTTCCGACTTGGTCGACCTGTTGAAGGTAAATGTAGGCCCATAAAAATTCAGTTAGACTGTGATCAACATGTTGTTGATCTCATCCGAAATAGCAAAGCGCTTAGAAATTCTCAATTCAAGGACAAGATATCCATTTCTTATGATCGTACCGTACGGCAGCAGTCCTACTACAGAAAACTAAAGGATGAATTACAGGAGCGACTAAACTCAGGTGAATCTAACTTACGAATTAAATACGTAAATGGTATCCCAAAAATTGTTTCGGAAAACTAATCAGGCCCAGCAGTAACTCCTCCAACTTACTAATTTATTTTCAAAACGTTCGTGGGCTTCGATCGAAGTTTCACATTTTTTCGTCGTCTATTAGTGCTTGTGATTATGACATTTTGGCATTATGCGAAACAAACCTGCATCCGGATATCCTTAGTAGTGAACTGTTTCCAAGCCAGTATGTAATCTTTCGGAAGGATCGAAAATTCAATGTCGTCAATGAGCAGTGCGGTGGTGGAGTGCTTTTAGCCATGAAACATGTTATACAATGTAAAGTTATGGATGTACCGGAACTAGACAATAGCTTTCCTCTAATTGATGTTATAATCTGTAAATGTATGATTGATTTCAAATGTTTTTATATCGTTGTTGTCTATATCCCACCATCTGTATCTGTTGACGTTTTTGAGTTGTTTTGTGAAGCTATTGAAGAGGTTCAGTTTTTGCAGTCAGGGAATGTCATTTTACTGGGTGATTTTAATTGTTCTCACTTTGTCCACTCAGATAATTCAGACAGAAAAGTCAATGCAGTTCATGGCCTGTTAAGTTTTCTTAACATGCGCCAATTCAATGGCGTTCTCAATGGAATGAATAGATTGCTTGATTTGGTCATATCTAACTTTAACTGTGCTGTGTCAAGGGACAATGCGCCTCTGGTACCTGAGGAAGCACTATATCATCCAGCATTGGAAATAAGTATTGAAGACCTTGCTCATAAACTGGAGGCCTTTCCTTCACGCAATGATGATAGTTCCTATAATTTTCGCAAGGCTAATTATCCTGATCTTTATCAGGCTTTTCTTCAGGCAGACTGGTCCTTCTTGGATGGTATTAATGATGTAAATCAGGCAGTAAATAGTTTTTATAGTTATATAAACCGAATTTTTGACAAGTGTGTTCCCAAGTTCAAAAATTTCAGCCATAAATACCCATCCTGGTACACTGCCGAAATAATTAGTACTATAAAACTGAAGGCAAAGGTTTTTAAGAAATATAAAGCAAATAGGAATAATGTATTTCTCGATGAGTTCAGAAGATTGAGGTTATTGGTAAAACAACTTATCTCAGTTGCATATCACCGTTATTTAGAACAAGTCCAGGCATCTGTTTCGTTTGATCCTCAGAGTTTTTGGGCATTTGTACACTCTAAGAATAATTCAACGAGGATACCTGGTGAGATGAGACTTAATGACGTAACTTTTGACTCCCCTACAGGTATAGTTGATGGTTTTGCAAGTTACTTTGAGAGCGTGTTTGTTGTGCCACATGTTGGTGGCACCGGACGTGGGGACTTTGTGTTGGGCGACTCTTCCAGTATCGATTTTGCAGGCATTACGGAGCGGGAAATAATTATTGCATCATCGAAATTGAAAAATAAGTTAACTTCCGGTCCGGACTCTATTCCCTCCTTTCTAGTTAAAGACTGCATTGGTGTTCTTTCGGCTCCACTACTTACATTGTTTAATTTAGCTACTAGCAGCAACACCTTCCCTGACATTTGGAAGATGTCAAGGGTGTGCCCGGTTTTGAAGTCTGGTGATCCTTCTGATGTGCGAAATTATCGGCCTATATCTATTTTGTCGAACTTTGCCAAGGTTTTTGAAGTCGTTTTGTATAACAGAATTTATCCATCTGTACGCAATGTCCTTTCCCCACATCAACATGGATTTCTGTCAAAGAGATCCACTGTCACGAATTTAACATGCTTCACTCAATTTGTAGCGAGCCGTCTTGACAAACAAAAGCAAGTTGATGTAATATACACTGATTTTGCGAAAGCGTTCGATAGACTTGATCATGGTATACTCATAGAGAAGATTAATATGTATGGTCTTAATTCCTCTGCATTGGCCTTGTTGTGCAATTACCTTGATCAGCGTAAACAGTCTGTTTTCTATAACGGATTTCACTCGTTTGAATATACTCCAAAATCAGGTGTCCCACAGGGCTCGAATCTGGGACCCTTATTGTTTCTCTTGTTTGTTGATGATATTGCGAACTCGCTCAGTTGTGGTAGAGTGCTATTTGCTGATGATCTAAAATTATATGCCGAGGTTAATACCATTGAGGATTGCATACACTTACAGCTTGATCTTGATCGTATTCATCAGTGGTGCAACGAAAACCGGCTTCACTTGAATATTGCTAAATGTAAAGTCTTGAGCTATACTAAAAAACAATCGACTTTGGCACACAACTATAGTGTTTCCGGATGTGCTCTTTCTCGTTGCGATTCAGTGAAGGATTTAGGTGTCATTTTTGACTCAAAGTTGTCGTTTGTCGACCATATTTCATGGAAGGTTACCCAGGCCTCTAAGGCATATGGCTTCATAGTAAGAAATTGTCGTACTTTCACACAATTCAGTCCTTTGTTAGTCTTGTTCTCAGCTTTTGTTCGCTCTAAACTTGAATATGCCTCAATCATATGGTGTCCATTTTATAGATGCCATAAAGTAGCCATTGAACGCGTACAGAAAAAGTTTCTAAAATTTTTGGCTTTTAGGGTAGACGGAATATATCCCGCGATGGGTACTCCATATGTTGAGCTAACAACTAGGTTTCAGATTCAGTCCTTAGATTTGAGAAGGAAATGTGCAGCACTGAAGTTTTTGCATAAGATTCTGCATAACGAGATAGATGCATGTGATCTCGTCTCTCAAATTAATTTTTATGTTCCATCTATCATTAGAACTCGCAACTCAAACACTTTTTATTGTGATAGAGCGAGAACAAATTTATTTTTTAGAACACCTTTGTTTTTAATGTGTGATAACTTTAATAAGCTGAGTGAACACTGTGATATTAATTTTCATAATCTGAATGTAATTCTAAGAGAGGCTGCTGATAATTTAGACAACTTCACTTTTTAAACTTTTTCTGTGTTCTGTGTATACACCATAATTATTTGCCTTTTTTCACTGTAATGTTTTGTCACTTATATCCGGGTTTTTATATTACTTTTTTATATTGCTTCTTTATCCTGCTTTCTTTATGTAGTCTTTTATGTATAGTTTATTAGTACCTAATATGCATATGTGATTATCTTACTCTTTATTATATACTTGTCCTGTAAATGGGGGTTACCTGTTGGGCAATAAATGCTATATTATTATTATTATTATTATTATTATTATTAAAATAGTGTGGTGCATATAGTAAAAATTCATCCGGATTATAACCACAAATATCGCCATGAAAAGTGAGGTGTCAAAGGAAATTTTAAAATTCATTTTCTCGGAAACTACGCCCGAGCACCAAAAACTAAGGTCAGATTCGTGTTCAGGGACCCCGAAAATAGGGAGGTAGCCAAAATTAAAAAAAAAATCGGGGCAGACATACACCGCGGGAAACTGTACTTACCGGTTATTATAAAGTTTAAACATTATTGTTTATGATTTATGTAATTGCAAAGGCAACAGGCAACTAAAAATGAACTAAAAGCAGAATTCGAAATAGAGAACTTTGTTGGTTAAATTAAATTGATTCGAAACTTGTTCCATCTCGAAAATGTTTTCAGGAACAAACGAACAAAAAATGTTTAGGTTAGGACCTCGGCGATCGAATCAAGACGGTTTTTCGTCCGAATCTCGCACTAAAACTTCGTAATTACACTGCATAACACTTTAGCATGTTCAAATTCCACTTCTGATAACTGTGGGAGGCCTTTTGGGCGTGGTAATCATAATAAAAATCACATTTTACTTGCTTTATTTCATTTTCTACCAACTCTTCTTTAACTCTTCTCTCTTTTTTGGCACAAGCGTGGCGGGAATATTTAAACATTTGAATTCAACTGTTGTTATTTACTACATTATTATAATAGTCAACTTTAGAAAAATAAAGCTTTTTTGACTGATTGAGGGACATAATATATTGGTGTATTGGATATTTTTGATATAGCGTTAGATAGGGATCTCGCAGCGCAGTTGTCGGGCTGAGACGTGTGTCTACAGGTAATAAGAAATGAGAAAAGACGACAGGGGCTCGGATGCATTTTGTATTATGCCAGGGACTGAGGGAACAAAAAAAATCCATTACGATATGACGGTGTGTAGATAACTTTGCCCTGAGACGTCTCAGAGATTGCATGAAGGAAATGCGGTTATTCCTTGCGAATGTACATTAGGTTGAAAATCTGCGTCTACGAATCTAAATATTCATAGCGCGGAATTTGAGTATGCGTCAGGCGAGGTGTGAATCATAATCATATATTTGTTTTCGGGGAATTGCTAAATAGTTTTACGGTAATCTGTGAAAATTGTTCATCATAAGATCACCAAAAGTCAATATACTCATAAAGGATGTTTTAGTGGCATGTCAGGTAAAGGATATCAATTGAAAAAAATGCACTCCAGCCGGGACTCGAACCCGGGACTCCTACTGTGGCCGTAGGCACTTAACCAACTAAGCTACCGGAGATACGGGTTCCATCGGCTATAGGTGTTATTTATTCCAATTGATATATAGTTAGTAGCGGTGAGATGTAGGAGACTTCGGCGTCTTCTACAGCTACTTGAAGGGGTTAGAGGGTGTAGGGTAACCATTCATTATTGTTGGTTATGTGAACTTCCTATTTGTTCATCAACCCACAAAATTCGACATATAGTGACTTAATCTAAGTATCGAACGTGGAAATTCTTACCTACAATGTCAAGCCAGAAAATGAAACACAGAAAGATTTTTAGTAGCTGTAATTATAAATGTCAAGCCAGAAAATGAATCACAGAAAGATTTTTAGTACCTATAATTATAAATATATTGACATTGTAGGTTAGAATTTCCACGTTCGATACTTACATTAAGTCGCTATATGTCGAATTTTGTGGGTTGATGAACAAATAGGAAGTTCACATAACCAACAATAATGAATGGTTACCCTACACCCCCTAACCCCTTATTTATAATTACAGGTACTAAAATCTTTCTGTGTCAATATACTCGTTTGAGGAAACCTATAGCGTATAAAGAATACCTACTAATGTCATTATATATATCTACCAAATACTCCAGAAATAAATAAATGTTGTCATCATTGTTTATACCCATGCTACAATCTCTCGTCAGTCTATCTCAAGCTACTGGATACTTATTGTCTATCTAATAAGGAGAAAGTCCACTCAAAAAACTTTCCAACGAAATGAAATTGAATAAGGAATTACGGTTTACCACCTCTTTAGTTTTTTCCGTCTACTAGTTTAGCTGAACAATCAATATAACTAGTTCTATGTAGCTATAGGTAGCTCAACTAGTTGCTACCAATTGGTACATCTATACATTACAGCCATTTTTTTTATTAAATATTTGAAATCAAAACTCCAACATGCTTTTCTGTTAATAGAAAAAGTTAGTGATTTATGAGTATCGAGGTTAGGTATCTGTTAATGTCACACCCAGAATCTAATGAATATACCGAATTCTCACTTCTGGTAATTTGTATGATTTATTATTCGTTAATAATTTTTTATCGGGCAAAAAATTTGTAACCAAATTAAAATATCCCATCACATTTTGGATCAATGAGAGTGCGTCCCAATCTACCCTGTTGTCAGAATTATGATATATATTTCCAATATTAAAGTCAGCTGAGACGTGAGAACCAGATTACAGTAGTAGGACGTTGACAAAAACGCTAAAATTGATGCAATCAGCATTTTAGGCTCTTGACGTCATGCCCATAGAAAATGTGACCTTAATATTTTATTTTAGCCCATTTCCCTGTCGCAAAAACTAGGAAAAAATAGTTTCGGGCCCATTTTCAGCATACCCAGATACTCCATGATGCATTTTTAAAAAATAATGTGATAAAGACCATTATCGAGACTACTCTCATTTGCAGAAATGCCTACTTCTACTTCTCTTTTATTCATATGGGTTTCAGGAGAGAGAGAGACATACTTGAACATCTAGCTCAGATAACACCTTTTGCTCTTTATCTGCCCCTATCAAGGTGTAGTTTCCAGGGAAACTTTTCTAATTACCCGCTTCCCGATCGCTTCTCTCTGCCGTAACGGGTCAGCTTTGTCTTTACTAGTTCAGTATAGAGTTCCCAGATTGGGAGAGTTAAAATGCCACTTTTTAACAGAAAAAATAATTTTTCAAAAATCACATAAATTTTGTGGATGAAAAATAATTTGGGATATATTTCATGAGCGTAATAAACTTCTGATGTCAGGAACATCTGTGATACACGCCTACCATCTATGAGGTAAGGAATATACTAAACAAATGGCGGGTTATTTGAAAAGCTCCTCAAAATAAACAGTTTAATTATTATGAAAAAGTGAAAAGTGTAATGAAGGTCACAATTATTAAACTGTAAGTTTTGCCAACAAATAGATAGGACTTAGTAATAAAATTGACGATTGAAATACAAATTTGTTAAAATTATTGTATTAAATTTATATAGGTATAATATAATCTAGAACAGATCCGAACAATGTCTTCTAATTTCTAATATGGGTAACCTCTGCTCTAGTTTTTGTTCAGTTCCAATAATTTTATCAGCTATTGAAGATTGCGGTCTGCATAAATTACTACTACTTTTTGGATACGTTCCAAAATACCTACACATAGTTTATTGGCAGAAAATATAGTTCCACAACAGAAAGCTCCTTAACAACACCTGTCAAATGGACTCCAACTACAAACTCCAAAAACAAGCAGATTGCATTTCTTATGAAATGATATTGTCCAAAAATATAATCTTCCCACTTCGTAGATTAGCCAGCATTTAATAGTGGACCTCAATATCAATATCAATGCATTTGGAAAATATTAAGCTTCAAAGTTGAAGTCCATTTGACAGCTGTCATTAAAAATAGAAGGATCTCTTTGTTCTGAATATATTTTCTGTGCTAAAATATGTATGCATTTTTTCTTTACAATTCGCGCGACAAGCTTTTCAATTTGCAAAAACTGGTCGCAATTTGGAATTGAATTATCTTAACGAAAACTTAAACTTATTTTATTCGTTTTAGTACATGGCTTAAATAAAAGCTTTTTTTTAAAGGTTTTTTATTTTCAATTTTATTTTATGCTTTTTAGTACCTATTTGATTCCCATGTCAGGAGGGTGGTAAATAAATTTTGTCCGCAATCTTGGGGCTTTCATTTGATACCCATGTTGGGTATCAAATAAGTAATCCGCCATCTTGGAGCGGCGGCCATTTTGAAAGTATTACAATATTGAGTATTGGATATTGTATTGTCACCGGAACTAAAGGTGTATGCAAAATTTCAGCTCAATCGGATGTCAAGAACTGGTTTTAATTCAGCTTGCAAGATTCGACCCACAGATCGCTTGGATTGGTAGTATAAATACCTACTTGTCGTTATGTACATTAACTAATTAATCGATTTAGTTGATTTTTGTAATTTCAGGTCAAACGTTTTTTGCACTTATCTGCCTTGCATGTGCCGTTCTTAAATCTTTAATAAATTTAATTATAAAAACCAATTTAGGGACCACACAAGCAAGTCAGACAGACACGCAACAAGAAATTATTGTTCGCTTTGATCAGAAACAAATTGACACTTTTTTAGGAATGACCACATTACATAAAATGTCTCAGCTAAGACTACAGCTATTGTGTGTTTGTTGCCACCAGCCACCACCCACGCAACTAGACATCTATTAATTCCGTGGCGATCACCCAATTTCGCCATCCTAAGTTGGCATTAATGCAGCAACAGGGTCATAAAGTTCAGGTCAGTAACGAGCTCATTTGCACAATGAATAACTACTAATAACACGAACAAGAACAACACAGATAACGGAAAAACTCACGAAACGTAGAAAACCCGCGAATATTTTCAATGCCCAAAGTTTGAACCCTTTTGAACGATCCGGAAAACCTTCACTTCACAACACCGAAATAAAATTTGCCTGAGTACGCACCAGTCGCACCACAGACGCAGCCGCGAGTAGCTGATTATACCAAAATACCAAATTGAAAGTGTTTCCATGACGTTTGAAATTATTATTAAAATGAGTTGTAGTCGTAGTTATTTTTATTTGTAGAGGCATAAACCTGATTGCAATAGGGTTATTGTTTTATTATGTTCCTTTTTTCGTATCACTTGGGTAACTTTTCACATCATAAATCAGTGAGAGACGTCATTAACTGGTTGAGACACATATACCAATGCTATACCCATGGTTAACAGAAAATTCCTAGGGATTTTGTGGAGAATGTCATCTGACAAAATCTGGACTTCTTACAGTAATCGGGGTATAGGCGTTACAACCGAGGTACACGCTAATGGATTACACTTGGGATTACATGACAAATATAAAATATCGGAGGATGTATTTCACTGGGGCAAATAATATGTATGTAATAAGGAATTTTCTCTACAACAAAAATGTTAATTGTTGTATTTTTACTTACGATTCCCATTAAGTCCATGGCTAGACGTTTTTATTGGATGGAACTATCAGTTTACCTGAAATATAAAAATAAAAATTCAGGTTAATTCGCTACATTTTGAAGTATAACCTAAATATGTTGGTATATGGACCTTAGTTATTATTATTAGAATTACCACTATCGTTATTAGCTTCTATTGATTTTATTGGATTTTCAAGACCTGTTTCAGTGACTAGTTGTTAAACTAAACTAAACCACTACATATACCTACAGATCAATCCAGAACCGTTGTCTGGCATACAATGTATATAAGAATAATATATAGCCAAATTTTTGTTATATTTTTTTCGTATCATGGCTAGAAATATTCTTACACATTGTAGACACTAATGGACTGTCCAGATCTGTCTAGCCATATGCGTTTTGATGTATTCATTGGTTTTGATATGATTTTAGTCAGGCTGCCATGTGTTTTATAATGAAGTTCAAAACAGAAAATTCCTCGGAAAGCCATAGGCATACCGTTAGCGTGGGCCCAAAGGACTATTATTGTCTCGTGAACTTGTATTTGAATAATTAATTTTTCCACGTTTCTGAACAGGTTGCCAATGAGAAGTATGCAAGTTCTTGTTATGAAACTGTTGAAAAAAGGATAGCATACCGTTTGCGCATGTCCAAGTACAGTATAAATTGAATGTTATTTAATCATTTAAACGATTTCTTCGATGTAAAGTATTCAATTCAATGCTTGGTTATTGGGCTGGGCTACAAAGCCATTAACCCAGTTCCGGTGAACGCTTGAACAACACCCTTCTGTTTCTTGACGGTACTAGTCTGGCTTATGCCATTTCCCCTCAAGATGACCAAACTGCTTTTCTTGCGTTATGTGCTATTCTTCAATGAGTCTTTTCTTGAACAGTTGCTTCGATTTTTATCTTCATCTTGTTTCTTGAGTTAAAAAGAGGATATTAGTTTGGACAAAACAACACAGGATATACTCTTCTCGGTCCTGGGCACCATAGGAGCATTGGGAAAAGGAACAAAAGGAAGCCTACTGGAGTAACACTCCGGGACAAAGACAAGCGAAAAGATTTTTGACCTATTCGCCTCAGAACGCCAAAAAGCTTCTCACTCTAAACAAGAATGAATTAAGACTCATCACAGGTCTCCTGACTGGACACTGCCCTATAAGATATCATCTTAAAAAAATGGGCAAAACAGACAATGGACTATGCAGATTCTGCAACGAACGGGATGAGACTAGCGAGCACATACTGTGTGAGTGTCCCCTCTTAATTCGAAACAGACTTAAATATTTCGAAAGGATCAATATAAATCCAAATGAAATTGGCAACTTAGCCCCAAGGAAAATACTAAGCTTCGTCAAAAGCCTAGGTGACCTTGGAATTTATTAGAGCAGGGTCATTCACAAAAGATCTAATTAGGTCGCAGTGAAGAAAGGCCGTAAGGGCAAAACAACCCCCAAGAAATCTACAATCTACAATCTACCATAGGAGCATTACAGAATCTGGAAGGTGCCACGGTTGATTGTAAAGGACCCAGGGATGAATATAGGGATATTTCACTTGTTCGGGAAGGAATAATGTCATGTTTGTCTTTAAAGTTTGATGTCGTTTAGCATAAGAAGTCTCATGGTTAACTTGATAACGTCACTGTTTGTATTGATTAACAGAGTGTGAATTGATATGTTTTATTATTTTGTGGGGGATGTTTTCACTGATCAGAGTTGCAATGCCTCCGAATCCATCTGGTCGGTCTTTTCTGGATATAACATATTAATTTGTTTATTTTAAAGTGATCTTTGTTTTTTAATTTTGTTTCATTAAGTAAAATAATATCAGGTTTGATATCGTGAATGAGAATTTTTAGGTGGTCTGTGTTGTATTTGATGCCGTTACTGTTCAATTGAAGAACTGAATCCCATTGTCGAAGTTTGTGAGTTCGTTTTGTGTCAATAGATTGGTAACATGTTGCATAATGGATTCCCTGTGTTTACTTTGTGAACATATCTGGAAGGTGCCACGGTTGATTGTAAAGGACCCAGGGATGAATATAGGGATATTTCACTTGTTCGGGAAGGAATAATGTCATGTTTCAATAAGACCCGCGTCCTCGGTGTCTTTTGTGCTGATCTTCCATTTGGTGAGATTAGTAAACTGCTATGTGCCATATGGTCATTTTTAATATGTTGAATTGTTTGAAATTTTTCTCTTCTTTTGTGATGCCACTGCACTGTATGTCCTGCTCCCTCTGAGACTTCTTGGCGCAAACGGTATGTCATATTTTCTTCAGCAGTGTTATGATAAGAACTTATATACTTGTTCAGAAACGTGGAAAATTAAGTAATAAAATACAAGTTCACGTGACAATAGTAGCCCTTTGGGTCCACGTTAACGGTATGTCTATGGTTTTCTGAGGAATTTTCTATTTTGAACTTCATTATAAAACACATGGTAACCTGACTAAAGTCATATTAAAACGCATATTTGTCGAATAAATTTAAACTCACTTTTTCATATGAAGAACCCAGGATGACTCTCTGATTTATACCTTATTATTGTGAGAATACATATATACGCAACATGCCCTTTGAAAGGCATACTGAGTAAAATCACGTCCAAAAATCTATCGCTATCTCCCGGTCTAAAAAAACTTGTTTTTAAAAAACTATTAATTAATTTATTATTTTTTAGTTCCAAGAGTGTTAATCCTCCATCTCGGAGCAGTGGCCATATTAAATTTAGTGTGATATCGATGTCACTAACTATATAGTTTTATACTCTTCAAGCCCTTTCATTTAATACCCAAATTAAGGGGATTGTAAAGAAAATAGGTAATCCGCCATCTTGGAGTGGCGGCCATTTTGAAAGTATTACAATATTGATTATTGCATATATGGTACATATTGTCACCAGAACTGAAGGTGTATGCAAAATTTCAGCTCAATCAGATGTCAAGAACTGGTTTTAATTCAGCTTGCAAGATTTGACCTAAATATACACTGCAAGTTAAATAAAGGCTTGAAGAAAAGCAATTATTAGAAAATTTAAATGAGGATTAGTAAACAAGAATAAATTCCGGAGAAGAAAAATCAGGAACATTTTCCTTCTTACCCCAATTTATGATGATATGATATGTCTCCAAATTGCTGCTATTTGAACTTTACTCAGGTAAGTTGGTTTAATCTTAGGATTATGACAATTTTACAATGCGTGCGAAAATTAAAGGGCTGCAGTAAATTGGAGAACAGTTAGAAATTGGCAAATATGCTTCTTTTGGTCTATATATCTATATTATATAGGTACCTATTCACTTTCAAATTGTAAACATGTCTTATCTCAATAAAACTTCGTGTAAAAACATAGGATATTTTTATATTATACTATCCAAAAATATCTCGTGTCTTGAAAAAAGTGGAATGGCTTAAATGTTACTCACAATGTTTTTGCGTGGCTTGTATCGACTTGATTAATCTATATGTATGATTTGCTCCAACCCCTTTTCAAGCTTATCTTAACAATGGCAAAGAAAACAGGGCTACCAAGAAGAAATATCACAAAATTGCCTAGTTCCTTTTCTCGTCACCGGGTCCCCACAAATTTGCCACTCCCTTTTTTCCGTCTACCTACATCCAAACCGAAATTATCGAAAACAAACCCCATCGGATCTTTTTCCTAGTCGTAAAGAGCGAATCCGTTTACCCCGCACGTTCGGTATTCAAGGGACGTCGGAGATTTTATCAGACGGAAAACATTCCCAACTTTCGGCATACATTACGATAATTCAGCGTTGTCGGCGTCCCCGCGTCTAAAATAGTGGCTGAAATTTTAATGGCGTTCGCAACACCCTTTTCCACGGAGGGGTCGCCGGTTGACGCCAAAAAAAACGGGAAAAATCTTTTTTATATCCGAGGACGCTCCAACGAATCGAATTACGAAACGATTCGGCCAGCGGTTGGCATGGGTTCGACTATATCGTTCAACTGCCAATGCATATAAAAATGTGGCGAGAGAAATATAATTTGCAGAAAAAAATTTTAAACCGGCAAAAATATGACAAAATTGCTAGTATACAGGGTGATTCACGTAAGTGGTTCATTAGAAGTTTACGGGGAAGGAGTGCGAATTTTGATTTGAAATTTTCGTTACTTATATAACAGGTTGTAAACTTTCTTTCTAAAATATTTTCAACTTCCGATCACTTCCGGTTATACCGGAAGTTGATAGCAACTTTGTTATTTCAAATAGAACACCCTATATATTATTACACCATTTGGTTCCCTATTAAATTACAAATCTTTTTTCTGAAATAATGTGTACCCTATTCCTAACCCTTTTCGAGATATTCGCAAATTTTTGATTTTTTTGAGTGTTGCAGCCATCGACCATAGTGATGATAACTTTGAAATTTATGAATCTGGAAAACTGAAATTTTGGACTGTCGTAGGCGAAAGTCAACTTTATTAAGTGGTCTGTATGCCATTTCAAAATATTGTACAGGGTGTTCGGGAAAAAATTCCCAATATCAATATCAAACGGAAACCCATATTTTTTTTATTGCACGGAAGCCACATCATCAGTCTTCCACCAGCCACAGGCCGCCAAGCAGAATACACATCTCCGAATTACAAATCAGTGACGTGCTAATATCTTTATTTTTGTCTTACTAGATTCTCGACAGAATCTCGATTGTAGCCTACATACAAAATATCATCGTTGTTTAAACCAACCGAACTGCTCATACTGAAAGATAACGTTTGAACTTGGAATATTAAATTATTCATTTTGAATCTCTGGTAGCGTGTGAAACGTTGCAGAAAAAATGATTTTGTTTAAGAAGTGTTTAACAAGATATCGAGGTATGAACATACAGAGCCAATTTTTATATTTTTAAAAGTGTTCTTTTATTTATTATTATAAATAGCTCATTATATACAAGGCGCCAGGTTTGTATAATGGCAAGACCCGAGTTTTCTCCACTACTTTCACAGTTCCCGCCCATTCATCACAACTTCTAAACTGCAGTTTAGAAGTTGTGATGTTGCTGTCAAGATTGCGCGCCAATTCTAATTTTTTAACGGTTAGATTGAGCTTCTGCAGGAACTGTCATAAAACTGCGATGTTTTTTTTTATTAAATAGGGGCTGTATCCTATAATGTTGAACGGTGTTTGGTACAGTTAAAATTCAAAAATAATATTTGAGATTAGTATTGTTAATATGTTTTCATTTTGCAGTACCTACCATGGCTCATGGGTAACAGTGAGACAATTACAACAGGGGAACTGTGAGACGTATTACTACTCATAGGTATGTCTCACTGTATTATAGATAAATATTGCTTACATTTTTGTATACTTACAATGTACTAAAAATTAAAAGGTTTTCAATTTATTTTCAGAAATAAACCCATAAAATTTTATGCATTTTGTGTATAATTATCTCTACAACTTCAACTAAAAGTAAACAGGTACTTTCATTAGTGTCTGTGTTCCCCATGCCTGGGTAACAGTGAGACGAATGTCAAGTGTAGTTTCAATTTACTTTAGACTTTTAGAAGACAATAGTATGACTATGCTGTTTTTCACATAGATTTGGGAATCATTAGGAATCAAAGTGCTAAAAAATGATTTTAAAAAATTCATAGAATTTCGAATTATTGTAAAAAGAAAAAAGTGAGTGTCTAACTCGGTTCCCCTATTTATAAAATAAAACATCTATCGATCGATCCGTCAATCTCTATACCCTTTCAGCCTTTTTTTGGACAACGGACCCCAAACCCCAATTTGCAACAGCTCCTGTTTTAAACTCGAAATTATCGAAAAGCCCCAAAAACCCGCCGGAACTTTTTTGGGACCGTAAACTCTGAATTTGTTATCCCCGGACTTTAGTATTCCAGGGCCGTCCGTGTACACCACAGAGATTTTTATCATTGGAGGGGAACAGCATTCCACGTTTAAACTTTTGGAATACCTTACTTTAGAGCTCAAAAACCGAGTTTTATAAAATAGTACATTAACAGACTTCAAAATTTAAGCTTTGCATAGCTTATTTGTGACCAAAATCGAGAGATATTTAGGTCTACAGAAACATGTATCAATAATTATAACAGCTAATAACTAATAACAGACATTTTACAGATTTAAATTTGTTTATATTTGTGATCATCTTTCGTATATAATAATAATATGTTTATTAAAACACAAAAAACAATAGCCATTAACAATAATTAGAATAAGGAGTTATTTATATTGGATTACTATTGGATTAGAAGATGGTAAATAAAGTGACCAGGCAATTAATTATATGCTATTTAAAAAATGATAGTAAAAGGTGAATTAGAATTAAATTGACACAAACGCAAAAATTATTAAAATTAATAACAAAACTAAAAAGTTAACAGAGGATATCTGTAGAGCTTAACTTGATTCTCAAACTACTTGATTTAACTTAATTAAGTCAAGTCAAGCTCAAGTCAAGACTGCCTTACCAGATATCAAGTCAAGTCAAATAACCATTTGTCAAGCACTGGAAAAATCTAACTCGATCAAGAGAATTGTGCGTTAAATTAATATTTTTTTTAGCTTTTAAATATCAAACATAATTATTTTTAAAATGTTAACCAATCAGTTGATGATTTCAGCGTTTATTTCCCTCATACTGCTTGCATCCAATAAAGTAGCTCCTTCCATAAAAATCCAACCAATGATATGCCTCTGCTAGCGATAATTTGCACTAGAGCAATTACCGGTAAAATTTTTGTAACAAACAATAATAACAAACAAGTTAGTAACAAGCACAATTCAGAAATTTAATAAATATTCCAGTTGAATAAATTTAAGGGTGCGCAAGGCACCCTAACATACTCTTAAATAATTTCTCACTATCAATTGTTTCCATAGCTACCTAGATTTCGAAAAATGATTAGAATAAATTCCATGTTTTTTACATATTTAACCCTGTAGATTTGAAAAGACAAAAGATACAGAAAATTTATTTCTATAAAAGTTGTTGAAAATGATAAGGACTTTCAATATATAGAGAAAAACTGGTATGTTTCTGGAAAAATAATATCGATGACGTCACAGCGGCCATTTTCCCAAACATCAAAAAAAGCTAATTTTCGGTCAAAATTTGACCTTAGTATGTCCCATTTAAGAACCCCTTTTCGAAATTTTATTTTGAGTTTTCGTGTTCCCGCTGTAGACCTGGGGCGTCGAGTTTGGATCACCCTGTACATACCTACTTCTTAAAGTTTGTGTGTTTCACACTGTTCTAAATTATGCAGCTTATAAATTATGTTGCGGTATTATTAAGCATTATATTAATGAATTTATATAACTTTTACATTGCTAAATTCTTGTTATTTAGACCTCCGCCTCCGTTTAAATTTATGACACATTCAGAAAATAAACCAACGCCGACAGGGTGAGGTATAGCATTTGCCTTGGATAACCAAGCTCATGTTTGTTTACTCGAACGCTACAGTCAAAGCTGTCAATAAATCCGTTCAAAATGAGTCGTTTTGGAAATGTAAACATAGAAAAAATTAATACAGAAATTATTAAATGCCGGAAATTTTTCTAGATAATTTTATTCTCAAGCCCTATTTTGCCCATTAGCAAAACCACTCGTACAAATTGGGCTTTTATTTTCAGAGATAAAATCCTTCGCTCTCGGGATTTTATCAGAAAATAAAAGCCCAATTTATACTCGTGATCTTTCTAGGCAAAATAGCGCTTTCGAAAAATTATCGATAACATTTCCGACACTTGTGATATTACATACGATAATTTGCACAAGTGCAATTATCGCTAGCAGAGGCATATGATTGGTTGGATCTTTATGGAAGGAGCTACCTTATTGGATGCAAGCAGTATGAGGGAAATAATCAATGAAATTCTACTCTCGCCGTAGTCCATTACCAAATTTAATATAGGACTATAAGATATACACCTCCAGTTGAGTTTAAGCATGATAATTAAATTTATTACTATAGATGAAACATTATTTATAATTTTTGTAGTTAATTGATTGACAAATTTGGTTGTTGAATTATGCCTACCTCCCCCTGAATGATTAAATTATTTGCAGTTGTTAAATTATCTTCCTAAATACAACTCGTGGTGCACCTAATAATAGATAATAACTTTTGTTCAGGAATGCTATAAAAGTAAACTTTCAAACATTAGATAACACGGGATAGCAACAGAAAAAATATAAACTCAAAACTCAACAAAAACTCTACTAAATAAAATAGATAATAATACAAAACTTAAACGATGCAATTCTATTATTGTAGGAACTTGGAACATCGGTTGCAAATTAAATTGAAGTCGGCTCTTACTCTAAATATTAATAGCCTTGTTTGCCATATACAGTGCGAGTGTAGTTTTTTTTCGATGTTTGGTATGGGAATCTAGGAAACCATCAGAATTAGAAGGAATGTTAAATGGGCAAAGATTTGCAAATTTGTGGCTCAAGCAAGATTGCCTTTCAAGTCATGTCAAGAATTGCTGAAAAGTCTCAAGCTACTTGTCTTGATGAACCATTAGATATATGTCATTGGGAAGCCCTCTCTCCATTGAGAGAGCCTAATCTCGGCCTCGAAAAAAATCCTTAAGAATGTGTTGTAGAGTTACGGACATCCTGATCCTGTATAATAAAATTGAAAAATCGAGCCTAAGCACATATACACTCTTTTCTTCGACTATTAGTGCATCTCGTATTTCTTGAAGAACCAATTACATTGCTCTATCTCTTTAACCTTTTATACTTGAAACACTTAGCTACTATCTCATTGTTCTACCGCTAGGTTGAACCGAAGCCGAGCAGTTTACGCTATGCATGCCTGCGTTGTAAAATCTAAATTGCCTCTCCCATACACCACAGTTATGCCTTCACGGTTTTTTCTTTGCAACTACCAACAATTAAATTTAGTTTACCGTTGTGTTGATAAAGTATAACTACTATATTTTGTATAATTATGCATATAGGTTAGATTAACATACCTATGGGTTATATTATGTTATTTTCCTGTTGTTTTAAATCAGTTGAAGAATTTTATCCCAACTAAACTGTGCAATCATAATAGGACAGAATTTAATTTTTTCCACACCTCTTCCGCAGAAACAATTTTTATAGCTATTCAGTTAATTATATTTGAACTTTAAATTTATTTACATTGAGATACCAACTGCATTTTGCATACTAATAACTATTTAAAACATATTTTCGTCTCGTTCATGTTTACAGACAGACTTTACTATTATTATCTTATTAGCATATGAATTTACATTAGATGAGTTAGTCTCATTTGAATCATGCCACTATTTATATCGTAGACCGACGCAAAATAAATGTTTCCTTTTTGGAATTAATTTCATATTTAAAAATGCTTTTCACATTGTTTGTCCGGTTTTTGAAAACAGACCTTTAACTTCACGCAAGTAAACATAAATAAATTTTCCTTCAAATTCAAAAACCCATAGTTTATTTTAAAGTTTAATTCAAAGTAAAGTGTGAAATTGTGGGTAGCCAGGAAAAATTTACTTAATACATTATATAGGTACACGATGCGTAATATGTTTTTATGGGTAAATGCATTTACCCATCTTGCAATCTAAATAACTATTTGTGTAGACCAGGCTATTTGAAAATTGTTACCACCTAACCAGTGGACTACTTTGATTTAACCAGGGCATGTTTTAATTTTTCGCCATTAAATTAATTTGCAATGAACATTTCAAGAAATTCGCGATGTGTAATTTTATCAAGAGAAAGTTAACCTCTAGTAATATACGTAAGAAACGAAACGTACCTACATAAAGTGAAGCAGCTTTCATAAACTGAACGCTTTTCTAAATAAGCGAATATACAGGGTGAGTTTTTTTCGATGCCCACTATGGGGATCTCGGAAACTAGCAGAGCTAGAACAAAGGTTAAATGGGGAGAGAATTGCTGTTTTGAATGCTCAATCTAATGCCCCTTTTGGATTTTTAAAAAAGTTCATGGCTCACTAGATATTTTGAAAAGAGTGATTTTTTGCTATTTCATCAGATGTCTGTAGCTCCGTTATTTCTGATTATACAGAAAAACTGTAGATACAAAAATTGTAGATAATTCGTATCCAATTTTATTTTGTTTGTGATTTTTGAGATATGACATAAACTTGTTTTTTTAAATGTAAATCATAGTTGGCTGTGGCCTTATAAAATCGGCCATTTTTTTAGCTTTCCAAAGATATAATACACGGCATAGTTGTTATAAAAAATAAAAGACCTATGGATAATTTTCTGATTTTTTTTTAAATTTTCACATAGTCAGCCATGGAATATTTTCATAATTACGTTCTACTTTATAAAAGAAAAAACTCACCCTGTATACCTATAAATTTATATAAAACGTAATATTTTGTAGTTCCGCTATCTTCCTAAAAATATTTGAAGACTCTTACGTCCGTCACACACAATTTTGTAGGTTTTCTCTGTGAGTCACGTTATCTATCTTTATAAAATCTTTCGAATTTCGTCAGAGTACATAATGCGGAACGATATAGCATAATATGAAGTCATAGCAATACCACTAACATAAAACAGGAGAGTACCTAATTGATTCAGGTTCTTCTGAACAAAATAATAAAAATAAATGTCTAAGACAGCCAGAATAAAATGCACTTGTGAAAAGAAGGAATAAAGAAACGTTACTCTTCATTGTACCTGAATAAAAATAGGCAATGTGTCGAATTTACTCCTGCTAGTCGGCTAGTGGAATATCGTGTCGACTCTTTTGAAGCCCTGACGACGAAATAAAAGTGTTTCGTGCAATCTGTTGAATAAAAGGCACGGATCAATCATTATTATAGATATTAGGGAGCAAAATATACAAGGTGAGTCAGAATGTATAGTAAATACTTTAAAGGGGTGTTCGGCGGGTGATTTTAAGGGGGGCCTTTCATATAAAATTTTTCGATTGGAGCTTTCCTTGCCAAGTTATTCGGGTCTACAAGGTGACCCAAACGTATTTTTTTTGTTTATACAGGGTGTCCCGTTAATAATGGTCCATAGAGCAACTGCACATATTTGGGGCCAAAATATGACGATTGAGGCTAATATGCCTTATAGAAATGTTGTTTGTTTAAGAGATACAGGGCGTTGAAGTTCATTTTTTGAGTTGAATTATGGCTACATCTCCCAAAATAATGAAGCTGCTGAACTGAAATTTGGCATTGCAATGTTTTTGAGGATGGAGAATAAGCTAAAAATATCACTTTTGCTGTATCTCACAGAGGGCGCCACTTGCGCTGTTTTCGGATCGTTTTTTTACTCCTAACTTTTTTGAGGTTAACTTTTTGGTCTTTCAGGACCATCACTTTAGAGCATCTTTTCATTCTGTAACAAAAAGGTACTCTTGTTTCATAACGATAAAATCAACCGTTTGCGTTGAAATTGGCAAAATGTGCCCCGAAACACCTGTTAACTTCAACATTCGAAAAATACATATTATGTTAGGTTATCGTTATGAAACAAGAGTACACTTTTGTTGCAAATTGAAAAGATGGACCTGCAAGACCAAAAAGATAACCTCAAAAAAGTTTCAGCAAAAAAATTAATAGGGGTTGTTAGTTTTTACCTTTTTTTAGGGCACTGTGTAAATGAATAAACTACCCTAAAGCGTCTTCCAGTAAGTAGATAACACATACCAAATTTCAAATTTTTAAGTAGCGCCGTTATTGAGATATAAATAAAAAAATACTTTTGGGTCACCCTGTAGACCCGAATAACTTGGCAACGAAAGCCCAAATCGAAAAATTTTATATGAAAGACCCCCCTTAAAACCACCTGCCGAACACCCCTTTAAAGTATTTACTATACACTCTGACTCACCCTGTATAAATACAGGAAGTATAGCCCACGTTTTTGAAGTGGGGTAAAAACGGCCATAATAATAATAATCACATAGTATTTGGATAATATTTTGTATTTACTGTATACCTCTACCTCGGAGAGACTGGTACGTACAGGGTTATTCACTGAGAATTGACCCCCCACCTAACTTTTTGTTTTTTTAAGATAAAAGGGTGATTCAAAAAACAAAATCAATGGTTCGGCGAATACTTTTTTATGCCATGACCGTTTAGTGTACAGGGTGTTCCAAAAAAGTAGGACCAATGGCAACTTAATTTTTTTAAATGGAACACCCTGTATATTATTGGATTTTTGAAATCTGCTCGTCAAGGCAATCAAAATGATATCAAACTTTGTGGCATTATCTTTTTCCGTTTTTGAAAAATTCCGTATTCAAATTTTATAGGTACTAAATTTATTTAACTCGAATTTGTGGATCTCGTGATAGATAGACGATCAATGTAATAACGAAAAATATTTGTTTCAAACAAGAGAGTAATATAGTGAAACTCCAAAATGTTTAGGAGCGATTATATTCTCGAAATAAAGAATTTCAGGAAAATCGTAAAAGCTCCTAAACATTTTGGAGTTTCACTATATTACCCTCTTGCTTAAAACAAATATTTTTCGTTATTACATTGATCGTCTATCTTTCTCACGAGATCCACAAATTCGAGTTAAATAAATTTAGTATAAAATTTGAATACGGAATTTTTCAAAAAGCGGAAAAAGATAATGCCACAAAGTTTGATATCATTTTGATTGCCTTGATGAGCATATTTCAAAAATCCATTAATATACAGGGTGTTCCATTTAAAAAAATTAAGTTGCCATTGGTCCTACTTTTTTGGAACACCCTGTACACTAAACGGCCATGGCATAAAAAAGTATTCGCCAAACCATTGATTTTGTTTTTTGAATCACCCTTTTATCTTAAAAGACGAAAAAGTTAAGTGGGGGGTCAATTCTCAGTGAATAACCCTGTACCTCTGGTAGAAACCTACATGTGGATGCCTTCAGAAAATCTTTTATTTAGCGCCTAGATGTTAATAATTCAAAACTCTTTTAAACTTTTAATGGAAACATCGATCCAACCAGCTCGCCTATCCTAGATTTTAGCTTTTAGTTTAGATGTGGTTTTAAAACTTTCAGCCATTGAGCTAACGAATCATATATTTTATTTGAAATACATTTTTTATAAATAAATGGGAAATTTAAATTTAAAAAACGAGCTAATAAATTTATAGAGAAATATGTCAATTTTAATTTAAACAATGGTCTTGGTTGACAGTGCTAGATTAAGTACTATAGTAAACTGGGTTAAAGTAAGCACGCAGCCCTCTCTATTGCCTGTTGCCTGGGTTTGAAGTTAATTATTCTAAACCTGGAATTGTGTAGGAGCACCCAGGTATAAAAAGAAACCCTGCTAAAACAAAGAGTTCGCCGTAAAATGCCAGGAAACGTAAATCCTAACAAACAGCCAAATCCTCCTTTATTTTTATTTACCCCTTTACCAGAAAAGGCTGAAAAGTTATATAAATATAAAATTGTTGTATTTGTTAACTTATAATCTAATCTTAAATCCACTTCCAATAAAATCCACCCATAGGCCCTCTAATTTATGGCATTAAACAAAATTTGCAATCAAATTGATCTGAACGACTGATATTTTTTTAGAATTCAAGTTACCATAGTTGCAATATATATGATAAAACCTGATACGGTGAATGATTAAAATTCTTACGTGCTTGTGTAATCCAAGACGAATAAGCACATTATAGATGCAATTGCGATTTGCCTCAGAAGGCATGATTTTCTATTATAGCAATGCGAACAAGAATGTCACCAAACATCTATAGAAAAAAATTAAATTCTATAAATACAAATATTTGCAACATACGGTCAATCTATCAATTTTCTGCCCCAAATGCCAAATTTAAGGTAAAGTCAGATTTTTATAAAACATTCGTAGTGTTTTTTATATAAACTAACTTTCAAAAAGTTCTATAAAAAATACGAATAGGTGGTTAGTGTTTCTACTCTTTTTTCTCAGAAAAACTATTAAGTTCTTGAAAAAATAACAAGAGTAAAAAAGTTTCTAAATTAATTGGGCGAATTTTTTCTTTAAATAATAGTTATTTATGTACCAAGGCACTGAAGATCAACTTTTTATGACTCATGTGGAATTTAGTTGCCGAGGCCTCTGGCCGAGGCAAATAAACGAGCCAGAGGCCTCGGCAACTAAATTCCACATGAGTCATAAAAAGTTGAACTTCAGTGCCTTGGTACATAAATAGCTATTTTTTGAAATCGGAAAAAAAGTTTTATTAGACAAGAAAATAATAATAAGGGATCACCCGTCCACGAACCGACTACGCGCGGCGTTGCTTGACTTTGAGGAGCGCTCTGCCTATACAAGCATGATACAACAAAAGAGAGATATGATATTTAGCCGCCTCAATTTCGTTCCCTTCTGCGCAATTACGTCACGCGGTAAGTTCCCGCCCACTTATGACATGCAAAGTATTACAGTATGTCCACTGATTGAGTTTACAAAGGGACAAATGGACCAAAGAGTAACTAACAGTAATTTTACAACGCAAACTTCCGCAAATTGGCTGAAAATGCAGAGAACACACTACAATGACACTCAGACGTTTCTGACGTTTCGGTTGTTTATAACCAGATGATACAACTTGTACCATTGTTTATAACCGCGTGACGCGCCAATATGGTGTCCAACCTGCGCAATATCATATCTCTCTTTTGTTGTATCATGTATACAAGTATGACAAAGACACGGCGGCTTCGAACAGAAAAACCAAACTGCTGCTTGTTGTGCAGCCTCCATAATAAATCTATTGATATTCAAACCTACTAAAATATTTATACAGATAGATTGTGCTGCTATACAGGGTGTAACTAAACGGATGGTCAAAAATGAAACCACGTATTCTTGGAGTCAAAAGAAGGGCACTTCTTCATATATTTTTTTCTCGTACGGGTCGTAGTTTTTTTTATACAGAGCGTAGAAGTTTAGAGAAAAATACACATATTTCTTAGTATCTTTAGAAGTATACGACATATTTTCTTCAAACTTGGCGTGGCACATGAGCGGATGAGCCGTCAAACTTAAGGTTGATATGAAGCTTCTGAGGCCCCCAGTTGCGGAGATACAGGGTGTTATTAAAATTAATTAGTTCAGAAAAATGTGAATACCCTGTATAATCCCATTTTTTACATTTGTTTTGAGCGGTGACTTCAATGGTTAACAAAAAGTATCTCTTAGTATTTTTTCATATTCGCAGCCGTTTCTTAATTATTTTCAAAGAACGGCAATGCTGCAATAAACAAGTCATTTTAAGAATAAATCTATAGCAATCTGTGGCTGTCAATTAAACTTTATTTAGCAAAATACGAAAGCAAAAACGATAATGAAAGAAACTTAATGCTATTAGAAAATTATTAAATTATTAAATGTTCGAAATGACAGCCGTCTCTTTCAATACACGCAATTATGCGTTTCCGCATGTTTATTACTGCCATGCATTGGCAAGTCCAGGGACCCTTTAAAGTAAGGGGACCCAGCATTATACTTTCCAAAGTGAGGCCGTTTCTTTCCCCATTCTAATGGCCTCAATGATGCCAAGTATGCCATTTTATTGGAGAATCTATGAATATAACAGGTACTTTGATTGTTAGTAAAAATTAATAATGGTTTCTAAAAATTAGACTTGACAATGTTCTGTCAACAAACACTGAATATGGCAAGTGTCAAATGAATCAAATTTATTTTATATTTGAATTTGGTTTCCTGCAATTATTTCCAGGAATTTAAGTAATATAAGGATGGTAAGTCAGTGCCGATTTTGCTTATTTGAGAATTTGTCGCTATTGCACCTTGTTACCAGGTTCCTCAAACCATTTGTAATATTATGTAGGTATAATAGGTACGTACTTGAACTTTAGTTGTATAGCTATAACAGTTCTAGCGCAATTTCCCCATGTATTTCGTATGGGGGCTAAAACGTGGTCAAAACGTGACCAACCGCCGCGACTTCGCGAGACTTTCTCCGACGCGAGGGGTGCCGAAGACGTCCGGCTTTCGCCTTCGCCCCAGCCGCGACCGAAAAACGACTAGTCGTTTTCCGAGTCTTTAGACGCTTTCCGAGTCGTTTAGACGTTTTCAGAGTCGTTTAGTCGTTTTCCAAGTCGTTTAGTCGTTTTCCAAGTCGTTTTCCGAGTCTTTAGACGCTTTCCGAGTCGTTTAGACGTTTTCAGAGTCGTTAAGTCGTTTTCCAAGTCGTTTAGTCGTTTTCCAAGTCGTTTTTCGAGTCGTTTAGTTGTTTTCCGAGTCGTTTCAACGTTTTTATAGTCGTTTTTACAGTCGCTTAGACGTTTTTCCGAATCGTTTAGACGTTTTTTCGAGTCGTCTAGTCGTTTTCCAAGTCGTTTAGTCGTTTTCCAAGTCGTTTTCCGAGTCTTTAGGCGCTTTCCGAGTCGTTTAGACGTTTTCAGAGTCGTTTAGTCGTTTTCCAAGTCGTTTAGTCGTTTTCCAAGTCGTTTTCCGAGTCTTTAGACGCTTTCCGAGTCGTTTAGACGTTTTCAGAGTCGTTTAGTCGTTTTCCAAGTCGTTTAGTCGTTTTCCAAGTCGTTTTCCGAGTCTTTAGACGCTTTCCGAGTCGTTTAGACGTTTTCAGAGTCGTTTAGTCGTTTTCCAAGTCGTTTTTCGAGTCGTTTAGTTGTTTTCCGAGTCGTTTCAACGTTTTTATAGTCGTTTTTACAGTCGCTTAGACGTTTTTCCGAATCGTTTAGACGTTTTTTCGAGTCGTCTAGTCGTTTTCCAAGTCGTTTAGTCGTTTTCCAAGTCGTTTTCCGAGTCTTTAGGCGCTTTCCGAGTCGTTTAGACGTTTTCAGAGTCGTTTAGTCGTTTTCCAAGTCGTTTAGTCGTTTTCCAAGTCGTTTTCCGAGTCTTTAGACGCTTTCCGAGTCGTTTAGACGTTTTCAGAGTCGTTTAGTCGTTTTCCAAGTCGTTTAGTCGTTTTCCAAGTCGTTTTCCGAGTCTTTAGACGCTTTCCGAGTCGTTTAGACGTTTTCAGAGTCGTTTAGTCGTTTTCCAAGTCGTTTAGTCGTTTTCCAAGTCGTTTTTCGAGTCGTTTAGTTGTTTTCCGAGTCGTTTCAACGTTTTTATAGTCGTTTTTACAGTCGCTTAGACGTTTTTCCGAATCGTTTAGACGTTTTTTCGAGTCGTCTAGTCGTTTTTCGGTCGCGGCTGGGGCGAAGGCGAAAGCCGGACGTCTTCGGCACCCCTCGCGTCGGAGAAAGTCTCGCGAAGTCGCGGCGGTTGGTCACGTTTTGACCACGTTTTAGCCCCCATACGAAATACATGGGGAAATTGCGCTAGAACTGTTATAGCTATACTACTAACTTTCTTCTCTTGTTGAATGTGTCTACCCAAAGAACATTCACAGATTTCGGGATGGACTGATAAGATTAGGTCTTGTACTTAGTTCTAATCATGTAGTTTTTCTCGGTGCTCATTTTTGTAATCTTATTTCTCTCCCAAGGTACCTCACAAATAAACTTATAAGTAGTTGTAGATAAAAACTGTTTAAAAAAACGCCTGACTGAAGCTACCTGCTTAATAATTTAAAATTTAGGAAATACCATTTTTGTTTTGAACTACATAGGCTTATACGTAATGGGAATTGTAGGATTACTAAAGGTGAGACAAGAAAAATCTGGTTGCAATTATTGGGACTACTACAGGCGGCCGCATTACCTTTAATTGACTATCTGGAAGTTAGAAAACTTAAAAATTGTGAACTATGATGGGAAATATTTTGCCTCCTTTGGAATCTATGGCACTGGCATGTCACATATAAAACCTGATGGCAGTTGGACACTGACATATAACATAACCTTGTACCAGCCCACTTATGTGGTCTCCTTGGAGATATACAGAAAACAAGGCTTCACTTCTCCTATGTGACATGCTGGGTCCCCTTATTTTAAAGAGTCCCTGGGCAAGTCGATAGCAAAAAGTGTATGTCAGTCAATTCTTCGAATGAAAATATCATTTTTCAAAATATTGATATTAAAGAGCATAATTGACAGCCAAATGATTCAAATAATGCCAAGTTTAATTATTGACATCCACAGATTGCTATTCTTGAAATGACTTGTTTATTAGCAGCATTGCCGTTCTTCAAAAATAATTAAGAAACGGCTGAGAATATGAAAAACTACTACGAGATACTTTTTGTTAACCATTGGATTTACCAGTCAAAACAAATTTTAAAAATGCGATTATACAGCGTATTCATATTTTTCTGAACTAATTAATGTTAGTAACACCCTGTATCTCCGCAACTGGTGGCCTCAGAAGCTTCATATCAACCTTAAGTTTGACAGCTCATCCGCTCATGTGACACGCCAAGTTTGAATAAAATATCTGGTATATTTCTAGAGATACTAAGAAATATGTGTATTTTTCTCTAAACTTCTACGCTCTGTTTAAAAAAAAACTATGGCCCGTAGGAGAAAAAAATATAGGAAGAAGTGCCCTTATTTTGACTACAAGAATATGTGGTTTAATTTTTGACCATCAGTTCAGTTACACCCTGTATAGGTAACAATTTCGCAATGTGTACGAATGGTGAAATGGGCCTTTATTGGCCGGGTTTTGAATATTTGGTCACTTTTGACGCACTTTTGACAGACGCGGAGTCTGTCTGACGTTTGATGTTTACATCTCGCCAAGGCCTACTTATTGAAAAAATCGTACAATAATGGGTTACTTCAGTGCCGATTTCTGAGCTTTTAATGACGATTTTGGGACACTTTACTGCCGATTTCAAGAAAACTAACTTACAAAAAAGTTCTGTAAAAAAATATCAATAGGTGTTTCAGAATTATATACCCTTAGTAGGCATAGGGTACAAAAAGTAATTCTACCGAAAGTGCCTTCCAACGTGCTGGTAGGCACCTAACGTATTCCAAAATTCAAGTTCATAGATCATTACGGAACGCCCTATATGTTAAAAAGCATAATATATAAAATTAAAATTTAAAGAGTTTTCTTCTCTAAACTTAAAATGTGTTCTTTTATTAAACAAACAATTTTCTGAAATGTCAATGACAGAGAAGTCTGATACTCACACCTTTTAAAGAATACGCGTTAAACAGTGTTAAGTATTAAAATGGTTTGAAATTTATTTATATTTTAGAAAACAAATTGTTAAATGTGGGAAAAGCATATCAACAGAAAAATACATAAATGTAGGTTTGTAGGTGTGCCTCAAGGTAGTGTTTTGGGACCGTTATTATTTGTGTTATATTTATCAAATATTTTTGTTTCATGTAAATATCATTTTTTGCTGATGATTCTGTTATTTATTGTTTTGAAAGAGATATATTTATACGCTAGAGCAACAAATAAATTTAGAATTGAGTAATATTAGTGAATGGTTGAAAGTTAATGAAATGAAAATAAATTCTTGCAAAACAAAAGGTATGGTACTAGGGAATGATTTTGTATACAATAGTTTTATTAAAAATTGCAGTTTTGAAATTGATAATTCTAAAATTGACGTACCTAGTAAAATTTTTTTAAATATTTAAGAGTACTTAAAAAACATGTTGGCTATATTTGTAAAAAGATTTAAAAAAATGGTGTGTTAGGAAGACATATAATATATGTGAGTGAGTGGACAAGAAAATTAATTTATATGTAGGTATCACAAAATAGGGCTATGAGGATAATTTTAGGATAGGGTCGGTATAGTAGAACTGTAGATATGATGGATAAATTAAATTTGATGTGCGTTAAAAAATTTTTAGAATACAGAACTCTATTACCAAGTTTAAAACTGTATATACAAATCCGTAAAATCTTCATTTTTGGAGATAATCGCCTAAACTTTTTTTTGTTTGAAAGGCCTTCAAAAACTTTTGAACTTCCTGCCATTTTCAAAATGCAAATCCAGGGCCGGCTGCGATTTTTTTATACCCCCGATTTTCACGAAAACCATTTAGCGATTTTTTATTTAAAATCTGACCCCACAGCGTTATTCAGAACATCCCAAAACCCTTATATACCAATTTTGAATAAAAAATATACAGGGAGTTCCATTCTGCAGGGTGTCAAAGTTGAGCAAAATAGGAATTTTAAAGGCATCTGCCAAGTCAAGTGTTCCATGGAATCCCCTGAAAACAGTTGAATGATCAACAGGACCACTCAAGAAATTGGTGTGCAAAGGTTCAATACAAAATATACAGAGTGTTCTTATCTGTGCCATCCCAAATTACTGAATTTTTGGAACTTTGTACGGGTCAAAAATCGACTATATTAAAACCGCTCCAGATACTATAGTCTATAAACGAACTAAATCTAAAAAATACAGAAGCCTGCTAGTCACTAAGTCCATATCAGTTAATGTGGCTGATGTGCCACAACAGGAAACGCACAGAAAATGTATCATCTTAGACAGTGACTTTGTTGAGAAAGGTCCGATAATTTAAATTGTTTTTATTTGTTGGTTGGCATTTTGTAAAGAAATGAATTACTTTTGGGTTTACTGATATTTTTTCAATGATTCCAGAGCACTCCTGACCAGTATAAAGTTTAATAAAAATTCAGAATTTTGAGATGGCTCAGAGAAAAATTCCCTGTATATTTTTGTAGTAAATCTTTTCACACCAACATTTTGAGTGGTCCTATTGACCATGCAACTGTTTTGAAGGGATTCCATGGCACACTTGACTCGTCAGATGTCTTTAAAGTTCCTATTTTGCTCAACTTTGACACCCTACAGAATGGAACTCCCTGCATACTTTTTGTTCAAATTTGGTATATAGGGGTTTCGGGGTGTTCTGATTAACGCTGTGTAGTCAGAGTTTAAATAAAAAAATCGCTAAATGGTTTTCGTGAAAATCGGGGGTATAACAAAATCGCAGCCGGCCCTAGATTTGCATTTTGAAAATGGCAGGAAGGTCAAAAGAAGCGGTTTTTGAGGGCCTTTCAAACGAAAAAAGAAAGTATAGGTGATTATCTCCAAAAATGAAGATTTTACGGATTTGTACTGTTTTAAAGTTGGACACCCTGTATGCAAAATTAAATCTAGAATATGTATTTGAGAAGTTTGGTAGTAAAATTCAATGAAATTCATGTACATAACACTAGAGGTAATTTAAAATTTTCTCTGGAACATAAAAACAAAAAAGATTTTCAAAATTCCATTTTTTAAGGTATAAAATTGTTTAATAATGTAGAAAATGATTTTAAAAATATTCCATTCAAAAAATTTAAATTGGAGTTGAAAGAAAAATGTTTGAGTAATTTAATTAATGAAAATGGTTAACTCTGTTTAAAATAGATATGAAGGTTTTATGTTATAATTTATTATAAAAATGTATATTGTATAGCACCTTGCTAAATAAAGTTATGTTAAATTAAATATACTTAAGGCCGATATAGGTCACCATGTTTTGGTCATTCCGACGTAACAGGAAGTTCCTGATCCCCAATGACCCACTAATTGGGTGCAAGTCGGCTAATCGCCGTTGTCAGTTCGGTTCGTTCTGCCGAAATGGGCGTCTAATTAATCGGCAGAGAGAGAATGGGCGTCCTGGCGTTCATTCACTGCAGCCTCCGCTCCAGCACCTGCGGAATGAATGGGGGCCTTGTTTCAAAGCGTCTAATAAAATCTAGTAAGCTGTCAGAGGCGTATAACCTTCGTTAAACTCAGGCGGCTTTAATTAGACAATTGCCAGAGGTATAGGTAACATAATGAGAAAGTTCGAATTAGATAAATGTCTCTAAACATGCGGTTCAGATTAGTGTAAAGCGATTACTATAGAAACTTTATTTTCCTTCATTTACAGAATATACTTAACGGTTTTTCCGAAAGTTACGTCATAATGTATTTGCACAAGGCCTACTATAAAGGCAGGCCCTGGCGCACAAAAATCACGTGACCATCTTAGTCAGACGTTACATGTCATTTGTCACATAACTGAAAGCGGCAGCTTGGGTTTTGAGAAGTTTTCAATGTTTAAAGTGTTTTTAAACGTCTTAGTTTATTAGAGTATTGGTGCCGCTCGCACCGACGCGACGCGACGCGTGAGCGCTGTAAGGGGAATTCTCCCCCGAACCACAGAATAGGGAACCCGGAATGGACTATTATGGACATGGGACAGTATTAGTATTGGACAGTGGAGCCTGAGACACAGAGGAGTGAACTGCTTACGGGAGATCCGCGAGTTCAGACGGTCCGGGTGGCTGGAAGCCGTTCCCGTTGACCACGTTCGGGTTTGTGTATTTATTGTATTCACCATTCACCTTGTGCGAAATAAATCAGTGTTGTAACCTACTCGAGGATTTTCGTTGTCGACCTACGCCCTGATATGGTCTTTCACGCTGCCGATCAACTGAGACCTCGTCAATATTTACAGTATACCTACTGAGGTTAGTTTTCATTTTTATTTCGTAAAAAATAATCTAAATACCAAATATTGGGTCTGTTTATATTATATTTATACATATTACAAAAGCCAGGAAGAAAGTGTCGCCATAACAAACATTTGTTTTGCCTCGGGATGAAAATTTCCGCCAAAAATGGATTCGTCAAATCCCAACTGAGATTTAATTTCTAAAAAACCCTTAAGTATGTGTGGCTAACACATTTTCAAGAAAGTGAAACAATAATTAAAGTGGACAAATGTGCTGTGGGAGGAAAATACCTATAGAGAATATCACCTAAGCTAAAGGAAGGTGATGTCCCAACAATTTTTGAGAATGTGCCAAAATATTGTGAGTGCAGTGCCGTTTAACTCTCAGCCTAAAACAGCTGAGGCAGGTTGAAAATTGTGAAAAAACAATTAGAGAAAGCTTGGATGCACAAATCCAATAATGTAATAGATGAAAGAAAACTTGCCAAATTGTTACGAAATTTGTTTTTTCTACTTATCTCCAAAAATGCCTTTCATTATAAAGAACTAAGTTGGTCACGTGACTACGCGATTATGCGTTAGCGCCGTGGCCTGTCTTTATCGTTGGCCTCGGTATTTGCAATATGTAAATAAATCCTATCGAATTTTTGCTCGGATGTAAATCAGGCTTTCCTGGTCATACGTTAAGTTAGCTACAAATCAACAATCGCGGCGGACCTTACTTTTTTCATTTTATGGAATGAGAAAATCCTAACCTAGCTTTGTTCTGTGTATTATAAAGGTTTTATGTTTACAACGTTTATGAGTGATTTGTTTGCAAAGTTTCTGTAAAAACAACCAAATTATGTTTAAAAAGTGTTTTGTGAGCTATTGCAGTAATAATACCAAAATCAAAGAAAATGGTACGCGTAGTACCATTTTCTTTGATAATACTAGGTATAGGTAACAACAGCAACAAGATTTTTGTTCAATTATCACCTGGACCCTGGACTCGAGAGGAGAAAATTATGGTTTGATGCAGGTCGCTGTCATGAACCTTCTTCCAAAGATATATTATTGTCGTGAACATCATTTTGATGTAAGTTTGTACATAAAATGCCATGTTTTCTTGTGTGGTTAGGTGTGCAACAACGGAATGTGTGATCGTTTGGAATTCTGGCGGTTTTGCGCAAAAAATAGGGTCTCTGATCCCTTCTGTTAGGAGACAATATACAATATCGCACTGCCTTTTGGAGATTTGAGATTTCTATCACAAATATGTTGTTTTCTGTTTATTGTGTGATATTTTCATTCAGACTCAGATTACCCACCTTCATTCAGAGTACACTTCTTTACGTATTGTATAATGTGAATTATTGTACAATTTTACAATAATATAAATAATAATTATCCCATTTCAGTAGCGAATGATGAAATTTCTCTTTTATTAAATAATCAATTAATTACATTAACAATAAATGCTCTCACTCATGGTTCTACAGAAATGGTATCCAGCAAAGGCTTAAACAATATTTAAAAATCTGATATGAAAAATGTATTATCTTAGCGACGAAAATAAAAGGTCTTCCGCCTTCTAATTTAAAGTTCAAAACACATACTACGTCAAAGCTATTTTTCCAGGTATTCTAGGCAGATTTTCAAACATGATTCGTTCTTATAACTTGCATTGTTATTGCTATAATGCCAGTTGATTTAAATGGTCTTATTAGTTTACAATTCTCGGAAAAAAGTTAACCTAAAAGTTTAAATAAACTAAAAATTTTAAAAATTCTTCCGCCAAACCACAAAACATAACCGATAAGTCTTCTTCTCCCTAAACCACAAAACATAATTGATGATCAGCTGATGAATTATTGTAGATCAGGAATCAGGGTTATTGGACACTTGTCACTTTGCTTTCGGCAATATTCGGCCCTACATAATGACGTATTTTTACATTCGGCTCTCATTCGGAAATTCAAATTTTATTTTCAAATTATGGGCTTTGGAAATAATTAATAGAACAACAATGCCTATATTGTAGACATGTTTCTTAATCATGGTCCTTTCTAACACCGCTGTTTTGAAAATTTGATAGAAGGAAACAACCCTATTGCGTCATGGGGTTGCATCCGGTCTAAGCCGGTCCTATAATGATTTTATATTATAACTCACAACATATTAAAAATATTATTTTCCCAACCTTAGGATGCTGTTCTGGTATTTTATAGAATGCATTTTCCTCGTGCAATTTACCCAACCTTCATAAGGAATACAGCTATTTCATATTTTCTTATGGCGATGCCTCGAAACTTAAGCATATTTGATGCGAATCACGCGGGTAAATTTTACCCTATCTCTGAAAAATGGTGCCGAACTCATTTGCTATTCGTGTTGGCCGATGTTCTGTTGGGAAACCAGACAATTTCTCATAAAATTTTCATAAATATGCCCCTATTAAACGGAAATGTGTTGATAATGCGATAAAAACATAAAACTGACGTTAAATTATTTATAGAATTCATTGCAAACTTTAATATTGGTGCAGAGCTCCAGTTTTCACATGGGGAGAGGCGATATGAATACCTGTCATGTGTGGCCTAGATTTTTATTGGGAACATCTGTTTTTTTATATTAGATCATGTGTCTGTTTAGTGTACCCCACACAATAATGAAATTATATTTTATATAAACAGGGGGAATATCGAACTTTGAGTTGAGTTGAGTAGGTACTGATTGAATTAGAACTGGAGGATTGTCTTTGAACTAGGTCAATACAAAGCCAGAGGTATAAGGCGCATCTTATAATGTATGGGTAATTATACAGGGTGAGTTTTTTTCGATGCCCACTATGGGGATCTCGGAAACTACAAGAGCTAGAACAAAGGTTAAATGGGGAAAGAATTGCAGTTTTGAATGCTAAAGCCCCTTTTGGGTTTTTAAAAAAGTTCATGGCTCACTAGATATTTTGAAAAGAGTGATTTTTTGCTATTTCATCAGATCTCTGTAGCTCCGTTATTTCTGAATATACAGAAAAACTGCAGAGACAAAAATTGTCGATAATTTTGGGCTTAATAAGATAATCTATCCAATTTTTTATGTTGTTTGTGCTTTTTGAGATATGACATAAACTTGTGTTTTTTTAAATGTAAATCATAGTTGGCTGTGGCCTTATCAAATCGGCAATTTGTTAAGCTTTCCAAAAATATAACTCGGCATAGTTATTATAAAAAATAAAATAGCTATAGCTAATTTTCTGTTTTTTTTTTAATTTTCACATAGTCAGCCATGGAATATTTTCATAATTACCTTCTATTTTATAATAAGATATACTTCAAACTTTCAAATATTTTATTTTTAGCTGGTAAGAAAAAGTAACAAAATAAAACAAAAATTATCATGATGGAGCTCCACCACATAATTATTTGCCCGTAAGAAATTACCTAGATCAGCTCTATCCAAATAGTTGGATAGGGAGAAATAGCCCCGATCCCCCGATTTGTCTGTTTTGGATTTCTTTTTGTGGGGAACAGTTCAAAATAAAGTATGAGGCAATTGTTGAATTAAGAGCAGCTGTTTTAGAAGCAATTGCCAGTATTGACAGGCGCTCTCTAAGAAAGGCGACAAATTCAGTTTTAAAAAGATGCAATATTTGCATAAATAATAATGGTGGATTGTTTGAACACCTTTTTTATTTTAAAAGGTGACCTTTTAAAATGATTATTTCCCTCATACTGCTTGCATCCAATAAGGTAGCTCCTTCCATAAAAATCCAACCAATGATATGCCTCTGCTAGCGATAATTTTCACTAGTGCAATTACCGGTAATTGCACTTGTGCAAATTATCACTTCGTTGCTTAGCAACCGCGAATCTGTTGGATACAAACACGTACCTACTTCTTAAAGTTTGTGTGTTTCACACTATTCTAAATTATGCAGCTTATAAATTATGTTGCGGTATTATTACGCATTATATCAATGAATTTATATAACTTTTACATTGCTAAATTCTTGTTATTAAGACCTCCGCCTCCGTTTAAATTTATGACACATTCAGAAAATAAACCAACGCCGACAGGGTGTAGGTATAATCGCATTTGCCTTGGATGCCCAAGCGTCATGTTTGTTTACTCGAACGCTACAGTCGAAGCTGTCAATAAACTCGTTCAAAATGAGTCGTTTTGGAAATGTAAACATAGAAAAAAATCAATACAGAAATTATTAAATCGTATTCGTGAAATAATCTCGACAAATACCACTCGTGCCGGAAATTTTTCTAGATAATTTTATTCTTAAGCCCTATTTTGTCCATTAGCAAAACCACTCGTACAAATTGGGCTTTTATTTTCAGAGATAAAATCCCTCGAGCTTCGCTCTCGGAATTTTATCAGAAAATAAAAACCCAATTTATACTCGTGATCTTTCTAGGCAAAATAGCGCTTTCGAAAAAATTATCGATAAAATTTCTGCCACTAGTGATATTACATACGATAATAATTTGAATTTGAGTTTTTAATTTTTGTTTTATTTTGTTAGGTACATTTTGTTACCAGCTTAAAGCAAAATATTAGAAAGTTTGAAGTATGTCTAATTATAAAATAGAACGTAATTATGAAAATATTCCATGGCTAACTCTGTGAAAATTTAAAAAAAAATCAGAAAATTAGCCATAGCTCTCTTATTTTTTATAATAACTAGCCGAGTATTATACCTTTGGAATGCTCAAAAAATGGCCGATTTGATATGGCCACATCCAACTGTGATTTACATTTAAAAAAACACAAGTTTATGTCATATCTCAAAAATCACAAACAACATAAAATATTGGATTAGTTTATCTTATTAAGCCCAAAATTATCTACAATTTTTGTCTCTACAGCAAAAAATCACTCTTTTCAAAATATCTAGTGAGCCATGAACTTTTTTAAAAATCCAAAAGGGGCATTAGATTGATCATTCAAAACAGCAATTCTTTCCCCATTTAACCTTTGTTCTAGCTCCACTGAAGTGTTCTGAGACATAACCTTATTCTGCGGTGAAAGTTGCAAGGAAAGTTAAAATTTCTAAATTATAACCCCAAACTCCCAGATTAGGATGCCCCGTGAAACTACATTTAGCCAAGAAGTGTTTTTTCGTAAGTGTTGAGTCGGGTTTTTCTGCAATATTTTTTGACAAGGTTGGGCCTATAGGTACCGCAAGTTTTCCCTTTATTAATAACTCGTAATACTTTACTATTACTACAAGATACAAACCTTTGCAGTTTTATCCCACGAATTTCGGTAGACGTGAACGTCTGAGTATATATATTAGATCCATGAAAGCATCCAATTTAGGCAAATTATCTATCGGATTTCCTTTTCACGTCATCCTTGTTCATGATGATTTACCTACACTACACCACTAATAACACAATAACTACACAAACAATATAACAAAAAATAAGAAAAACACTATATAGTAAATCGCACAGATATCTACTAATGATTTGATTGTGCGGGTGGGCAAGTGGTGTTGCCACATACGCGAATATTTCGGAATTATTGAAGTCTGAATATTTATCGTATATTATGTTTTGTTTATACACATATTTTAACCAAAGTGTCACATGACAGAGACAGAGATGAAGGATATAGTTTTCAGCGCATAAACATACACCATTTTGCTATAGAAGAGTGAATAAACGGAACACATTCGTATAATAACAAAAAGTATATATGTTACAACATTTTTGTGTGCAATTACATTAGTTAAAGCTCAAAGGTTGCTTCAAGCTAGAGTTATTTTAATAGAAAAGTACAATTTGCCCTTGTTCCACGAATTATTGCAAACGGGCACCGGCAACGTTGTAATTCCGTTTCTCCTGAGAGGCACAGAGTTGCCACGTTCGCCGTTCTGGACAATGGAATGACGAAACCGTAGATTTCGGCCTGAACAAAATTGTGCAACTTCGTCTTTAATTATCATAAATAAATAATGGTGAAAAGCCGTTGTATCATTGATTACGTGTTATGTTGGTGCATCTACTGTAAACTGAGTACAATTTTAGAGCAATTAAAAATATTGTCAAATACCCTATTCTCGCAAAAGTATTTTTTTATGTTTTTTTTTATTTCTTATCTTTCGTGAATTTTAATTTGTTGAAGTTTTCATATTTTCTTCTATTTTATCCTATTACAATAATTATTAGCATTAAAACACTAAACACTAATAAACCTGCCTTAACGTTTTTTGCAACAAATATGATGTATGATTAAATCAGATAAGTACTTATTCCTCAGTGAGTGGGATGTGCCTAGCAAGTTTGAATTTTAAAATCTACATCTTGTCTAATTAAACAAATTATCACTTTAGTCAGTTTTAATATCACACAGACAAACCGGGTACAAAGATAAATTATTATTTCTTCATTGCTGTTATCAAACCGACGATTTGTTATTGTAATGATTTTAATAAAGACATCAGCGATCCCCATTATAAATGGCTGAGTTAACCTACAACCTACGGCTTGTTATACTCTTCAATGACAACGACTATTTTTTAAAAATATCGCCCCACAAAGGGCACATTATAAAATCCTTTGTTACAAAGTGATAAATTCTTTGTGGAATTTTTAAAAGAAATTGTCTTCAATTAATCTTTGCTTATCGCAATACGCGTAATTAGCAAAAAGAAACGCGTCCAGGGCGCATAAATATGTATAATCTCAGTGTATATTTAACTCAAGGGTGGTCAGATACAGGGTGTTCGAAAAATAGACGGAGATATTTTAGAGGGTGATTCCCTGTTAAGAAATATGAAAAAAAGTTTCTATAAACATGGGTCCGGAAATGCAGAGTTTTCAAGATGCAGGATGTTAAATATATTGCATGTCACTGGACAAAATTGGTTTATCAATTTTTGCAAAAAAAATCACAAGTGCCTTGGAAAACAAATAATCAAAAGCATTTCTAGGAAAGAGTGTTATTGCAACTTTTCCAATATCATAACATAAAGTACACTACAACCAATTTTGTCCAGTGACATGCAATAAAACGGTTTTTATTTTTTTTTCTCGAAAACGAAGTGAGATAGGAAAACAATACAAGAGGGAAAGAAGTTGTATTTTTAGATGCTTAATCAAACAAAAAATATTAAAGTTACAAAAAAAGGTAGTGGCGTACATTTTTTTGATAATAATATTCGCTAAGGTGCCCCCCGGGACGCCACTGGACTTAATAAATTTAATCTAGTTAGGGCGAAATTAGCCTCTTAATACAACAAATAACATTGCCAAATTTCAACAGAATCGAGTAAATAATTTTTAAGACATTAATAATTTCATGTTTTATTTTTTTTTATTTAACATCCTGTATCTTGAAAACTCTGCATTTCCGGACCCATGTTTATAGAAACTTTTTTTCATATTTCTTAACAGGGAATCACCCTCTAAAATATCTCCGTCTATTTTTCGAACACCCTGTATAATTTTCACAAATAAAGGTAAATGAACCGAGAAATATAATCACAGAAAATATATTATTCATAACAGAGAGCTCCTTAATGACAGCTGTCAAATGGACTCCAACTTTAAAATGCATTGATATTGAGTTCCACTCTTTTGAGAGAGAGAGTTGTTGGCTAATCTAAAAATTAGTATTGTGAGTGCCGCCGTATTATCCATAGTCCCTTGTTCGGGGATACCAATAAATATATGTTGAAAATGGGGAAGAACAGAGTTGCCGTTCTATGAAAGGTCGAACATTTTGGTGAAGAAACTCTACCTACCCAACTTCAAATAGGTCTGCGCTGGACCGACACTATTAAAGACCCGAGCATGACGTCATATTTCATTGTCGGTTACGGACTGGGGTGGCGCCACTCGACGAAAAAAATGGCGACTTATTCTAGGCTATGGGGGGCATTCTGTGGTTATTGGTATGACAGTTAGTGACGTTTGAAATGTCCCAAATTTTAAATATCCAGCTTTATTACGATATGCCTTCTTTTTACGGTAACGAATTGTGTTTGCGTCCAGTATTTAGCAGTTTTATCCTATTAACACAGCTTACACGCATAATGGTATCTCAGCTAGGCGAACGAAAATTAAACTCTTCTGCGCACCTACGTCACCTACAAAAAAATTACAATAAAGCAAAGTTGTCACGATATATAGAGGGGTGTTCAGAGTTGATCCGGAACACCCTGTAAAATTGTGATGCGCTGCACGATTTTAATGAATTGTTGTGTGTGTGTAGAAAGTGTCCTTTTACGTGTCCCACTAATAAAGAAAACAGAAAAAGAACACAATCGTACCGTTTTAAAACAATACCTAAATATGGCATATTTTCTGTGATAATTAAGTATTATTTTAAAACGGTAGGATGCTGTTTGTTCCCAGTTTTCTTTAGTGGGACATTTTTAGGATCTTTCGAACAAGCCTATACGATTTTCAAATATTTCCAAAGCATTCCTGATTCTTAATTTAAAATTAAAAAAAAAACATTTTTTCCAACTACAAGGTCCTATAGAAATGTTAGTTGGCGATATAGGTAAATTCATAAAACGTAGGGTATTTGGGTTTCCGAAGTGCTAATTAAAACTAAGTTGCCAGATTTTCAATAAAAAAAAACACTAATAGCATTTGTTAACATATCGTATCGAAAAAATCATACTTAAAAAATATGGCATATTTAAGCATTATTTTAGAAAGATACAACGACGTTTTTTGCTATTTTCTTTATTAATATAACATTTTTGGGCTGTTTTGAATAAGTTTGCATGTATAAATTTTAGTCGGCGAAGTAAATTAATAAAACTTGGAACATTGGGGTTTCAGGGGGTACTGAATAAAGCTACGTTGCCAGATTTAAATAATTATTACAGCCTTAAGTCCGTATACTGATAGTGTCAGCTTAATGGAAGTTGGAAGTGTGACGGACGTTAGGGGAAAATTGAAATGTTGGTTTGGCAATGTTTGGAGTTTGTATTCTGTGTTCCTCGTTGAAATAAAGTAACCAAACATACCAAAGAAAAAGCTGATGTATGGATACATTCTGATGGATGTTTGTTTTTACCATATTATTATGTATTTCTACCTTAGATATTTTGATATTTATATAAATATCATGATATTTTGTCAACCTTGCAATAAAGCTTCTTAGTCCCTGATATACCTAATAAGCACTTAGTTTTTCCAGCATTTTAATTATATTTTATATCTGGATTTAAATTGAAGCAGTCAATTAAATGTAATGACCAACGATGGAAAAAGATAAAGATAAAATCCCTAGGTAAACAGACTACGGTAGGTAATATTACTTTGTAATAATCCTGGTCGTGCTTTTTAACAAGTGCTTTCAAATATAATTAATATTGCGATAATAGATTAAACCAAAAATTAATGAAAACATCTGTTATCGCTTTAATGTATCTTAATAACTGTAACAAATTTCATCTAAAAGGTATCTTTGATATAGATAGATATTTTCGGAAGATAAGATTTGCGTTCAATATTGTAATGCCGATTTTCGATTTCTAATATGTAATTATACCTACTCTATCATTTTATGCTGTTGCTTCCTATTCATGCGTTTTGTGGTTTTTTCGCTTTCACAAGAAACATGATCGTTGGTAAACTGTAATAGGTATTATCAAAATATATTAATATTAGACTACCAATTAATTTTTGAAATATTGTAACTGCCAAGTACTTTAGTGGTTTAGTTAGTAAGTAGTAAGAGTAGTTAAGTAAAGCGGATCCTGGCTCAAAGATGGCCGCCATATGTGAGCCAGCTTCCGCATAAGGGTTTTGAGCCTGAGCCAGGATCCGCATAGGGTTTTCGGGGATAAAATCTAGCGGTGGGGGGGATTTGTGTGGGGGGATCCCCTCCACTTTTTTTAGTATATATTTCGATGGTTGATTGGTAAAGTACACAGTTCTCACTTTTAACTTAACTAAATAAGATTAAAAGTATGGCATCGTTTGTGACCCATTTAAATAACAGTTTGTTCCTGAAGAAATTCATTAGGGTCCAAGATTTGGAAGTCAACCGAAAGTTTGAGGTACATGCATTTACGAAAATAAACACCAAGTTCGGCGAGAAGATATCCTTGGAATTCGACGATTTCAAAACAATTTTACCGCAAAGGTTCACGGTAGAATTTACAGAAGAACGAATTGAGCAAGTAAACAAGGACATTTTCAACGGGCGAAAGTATTATCTTATTAGTTATGGACCTGTCGGGAAAACAACTAATATTCAATTTTCCGTCCAAGAACCGGAACAGCTATAAAAATACTTTGGAGTCTCACATTCGAAAATTACAGAAACTAAAATATGAAATTGATATATATGAAATTAATAAGAACTTTAAACAATTAAAAATAAAATATATATAGCATAAGAGATGTTTCATTTCTTCTACCCATAGTAAATTAATAAAATAACAAACTACCCAGCAGGTGTACAACAAAGTAATAGTATAAAAAAAGTGCAAAACTGAAACTTGAATTAAAACCAAACACAATTTTTTCTTGCAGCTTGATGTAGCTCCAAACAAAAAATAATAATGCCTAATGATAAAAATTCTAACAAAAATAATAATTTCTGTGCCCTCTAAGGAAGTCCATACATAGTCCCCATGCAAATTCCCCATGTAAAGTCCCCATTTTAAGTCCCACTTAAGCCGCCCACTTTAGACGCCAACTTTCGACGCCAACTTTCGACGCCAACGTCTCAGTTGGATGCAGTACTTTTATAAGGATCTACTAAGTAGGAGGAAGCTTTTCAGTTCCCACCTACAATTCTATAAACAGCCAATCCAGCGCAGATAGTGACTCGAACCATTTTTGGCATAATTCCAGAGAAAGTTAACCCTTTCAGAGTTTTACACCCGACCGTTCAAATTAGTTACACCTTCACCTGGTTTTAGTACCTTGAATCTTTTTGTGCCGAGTCAACAAAAATGCAGACAAGTTTGCCCCCTTTTACTTTTATAGCAGGCTGTTCACATTCTTTAGACTTTCACCTGTTTCTAAATCTTCTTGCGCGACCCTTCCTTCAAGGGATAATCTTACATAACAATGATCCACTTTTAAATGTTTTTTGTCAGACTTTTTTTTATAGTCCTGTAAATGGCATGTTATAAAAATTTACTGCCTGGTAGTTTTATAGCAGACTGTTCAAATTATTTAGATTTTCACCTGCTTGTAAATCTTCTCGTGCGACCCTACCTGAGATTTTAATAAAAAAAGGCTTTCAATGTTAAAACTTAAATGAGAATATTTTGCTGTTATTGTTATTTTGATAAAAAAAACTGTGTACATTATTAATATTCCACTTAAAATTCCTCGATAAAAATATTGCTTTAAAGTGGGTTAGTAAGGAATAGGTAAACAAAACTAAACAAGAAACCAGTATATAAATAAAACAAACTAAAATTAATTAATGTTTTGTTTTATTAAAATAATTCATATATTTTGTTACAATAAACTTATATACAAATATTAGCACTGTCGTTGTCTGCGTAGACGGTCGAACCAGCCTTCATAATATGCATAATTATAAGTCGTTCGATTTCGTATTATGTCCTCATTATTCGCAAATCGAAAATACCCTGCCACATAGCCAGATTCGTATTCGATTTGACGCTGATGATTAAACCACCCTGCGTAGTACGCCTTATTATATGCAATGATATCAGATTTAGCCATGTAAATGTCATTAGCGTTCGCAAAACACTGACCGTATCTGATCCATCCATCTTGATATCCTGCACCATATTGAACTTTATCCATTTTCACGTCACCCTCCAGAAAACGCCTATTCTTACCAGCCTGATGATCAAACCATCCCGCGTATAAACCTTCATTATAGTGCCTCACATGAGTGTCCCTTAATCGCCTAATTGGATTTGCGTTTTCTTCCGTTTTCCACTGACTATACGAACTCCATCCTGCACTGTATCCATCATCTGTCACTTTTCTTTTATTCTGAGAATACATCTCAACGAGTGTTATAAACTTTTGCCACAATTATCTAACTGAAGCAATATTTAATTCTTTGTATTGAATTGAATTTAGTGAATTTTGTTAAGGATGTGGCTGCCTTTTATATTTAACGTAAGCATTGCCTATCCCCACTCAACAGCGTTGTCGTCTAATTAGAAAATAGAGCAATTTGAAGTAGAAAATTTTTTGGCAACGCCGAAGGGGTGGAGTTACCCCCACTCCCACCAGAGCAAAGTTAACGCCTAAATTAAAAAGTAGCAACGTTGAGAGCCATCCCCACCAACGCATTCATTTTAAAATCTACAAAAGGGTGTAGAAATTCAGCAAAAGCATCAGTTTTCTAAATTTTGTTGAATTGTGTTCGAGTTTTGTCGTGTGTTATTTTTAAATTTATTACTTTGCTTATAATTATGAGTGTGTTCCAAACTAAGGCGATTGTCCACTACAATGCTGTTGTGAGGGTAAGTCAAAACTTATTTTTTTATAATTATTAAATACGTTATTTCAATTTGCTTCGAGAAACTATTTTGCTTTTTCGCATCAGAAAATTTTTAGCCAACTTTTTTCTTGTTAGCCGCAAGTTGGAGATTTTCTTATGCGAAAAATATTTTTTTATTTGCGATATACTAACATTCAATAATTATTATAGTCACCATCTGCTTATAATCTCATCGAGACGCTTGCGGCAGAGGGGTCAGTTGAAAATTCATCTGAAGAAAACAATGTTGAGCATGTAAGTAGACATGTTTATGAATTCTAACAAATAATAAATGTTTATCTTATACTTATAGTATTCCGAAGTGGACGATGAAAGCATTAGAAGCGCAACATCGTTTGCTGTGTCGCAGATCGAGCGTGAGCTGGCACATGAACAATCGGCATATGTACAGCCTGCACAACCTACCGAATCGGCACATGTGCAGCCTGCGCAATTGACATATGTACAGCCTGAACAACCCGCACCTGAATATTCGGCACATGTGCAGCCTGCGCAATTGACATATGTACAGCCTGAACAACCCGCACCTGAATATTCGGCATATGTACAGCCTGCACAACCTGCCGAATCGGCACATGTGCAGCCTGCGCAATTGACATATGTACAGCCTGAACAACCCGCACCTGAATATGAGCAACCCGCGCAACCTGCAGGGCATGCGTCGCCTGCTCAGTCTGAGCAAACCCACCGGCAGAACGTCTCCAGTCCTGTGAGGACTGTTGGGAAAAATATGGAGACGTTGAGAGCGGTTTATAACAGGGGGCGCCGCACAAACAGGTTTCCGGATGACAGCTTCGATTTTGAAGATCCAACAGCTGGAGGACGTCACAATTTGGAACTTAATAAAGTGCTGGAAGATAATGTTGTCGTCTTACAGCTTCAAAGTAATAAGCTGGCCAAAAACAAGGCTGGTTTAAAAAATAAAATAGATAGGTTAGATAAATTAAGAAAAATTTTAGTAAATAGGATTAGTATAATAGAAATAGATGAAGCGCGTGTGAATAAAATATTAACTAGTTATAAGTAAGCATAAGTTGAATCATATATATATAATATTACACATAGTTTTAAACCAACGCTTTGTTATTCATTTCTCACCCAATACCATTATAAACAGCAAGCAATAAAATTTTATTACGTGCAATACAGAGTCGCTCGGTAGCTAAATACAAAAGTAATATTTTTCTCCTAAGCAGACCATACTTTAGCATAAGCGTACGTGCACACTTCCGGCTGAGGGAGATGTAAGAAAGGTAAAAAATATAGTCAGGGGATTTTACATAGCGATCGTCCTCGCTCGAACTCGCACGGACAAGCGGTAGCAAGCGGATACCTAAAATCCCAGAACATTTGTAGTATCAAACTGTAGTTTTTAAGTAAATATTTTATTAAACGTTTATTTTCTTATATTCGAGAATTTAATTTAAATAATAATAATAAAACAATTATCCAATAATACATTTCATTTACAATAATACCAATGGTCTAGTTTTTGCACCTGTTTTACATATTAAGCATGTATCTTGCCGAAAAGCTATGCTTTAGCATAACCGTACGTGCACACTTCCGGCTGAGCGATGTAAGAAAGGTAAAAAATACAGCCAGGGGATTTTACATAGCGATCATCCTCACACGGACAAGCAGTAGCATGCGACTACCTAAAATCCCAGAACATTTGTAGGTATCAAACTGTAGTTTGTAATAAAATATTTTATTTCACGTTTATTTTCTTATAGTCAGGAATTTAATTTAAATAATAATAACAAGAACAGAATTATCCAATAATACATTTTATTTACAATAATACATTTTATTTACAATAATGGTATAATTTTTGCACCTGCTTTACACATCAAGCAGGTGTCTTGCCGAAAAGCTATGTAAAGCTTTTCTTTACAGGCACTACACCGCATGAATCTTTGCAAAGGCATTTCTGTCAAAGAAAAATGTAAAGTTTCATGCCGATGCTTCGCATTGTCGGTGAAACCATTCAGGGAAACCTCTGTAAAATCTACCACATACGCACGGTAACAATTTAGGCACAAACGCGCCCTTTCTGTTACCTTTACATATGCGGCAGATACACAGAGGCCCCCCACTGTCCAGTTATTATAACCCTCGGTCGGGTTAATGGGTACACTTTTCGCCACGACGGAGTCATCGCGGCCAACGTCTACCCCTTCATCTTCGTCACTAGCATCATCGTCGTCAATGTCGTCGATGTCTCTTCTCAATTCTGCAGGCACCGTTTTCTCAATCTCTTCTTTTTCTTCTAACGCAAGTTGGTATAGGGAATTATGTATGGAGGCAGCCATTGTTATTAAATTTAATTTGTTTGGAGAAAAACTGTAACTGATGTCTATTGAGATATCTCCAGAGTTTTTATAGTCTAAAACATCAACCTGTACGAGATCTCTAGGAGGGGATCCCCCCCCCCCCCTTTCTGATGATGCCAAACTGTTTTCGTATTAAAAGAGGGGTATAAAAGGCACACTTTAGCTAAGTGAACCAATGTAATCGTCTAAGTCTATTCAAGAAAATGACTCCATCCATAAGATACTTGGTAGATGTTGATGGTTTCCACGTCAACGGAAAATTTTTAGTTAAGGAACTTGGAATATTTGATATGAAATGGAAACAGTCCACCTCCAAATATTATTCTGTTGGAAGCTATTACGCTCTCAATTCAAAAGATGCCAGAACCGCAAGGTGGGTCACTAACAATCTTCATGGATTGAGATATGAGGATCAGAAAGGCGACCAACCGCAAGACGACATCATCAAAGAATTTCGGCGTCTGGGCTTCAATTCAGGTGATCAAAACATTGGTTATAAAGGCGGACATGTGGAGTTGGATCTCTTAAAGGCAGCAGGATTTGGACATTTAGCCTATAATATAGAACAACTGGGATGTCCCAAATTTGATATTATAGTCGGGGAAAATCCTGAATTATATAATCAGGTTAAAAAAAATCAATGTAAAAGACATTTGCAAAATTTACGAAAACCCGTGCACTGTCCTCAGGTAGAGTTATGTGTTTTTGCAGAATACATTTATAAGTGTTTGTAATATATTTAGTTAGTAATAGTTTTTTTTAATACGTTTTTTATATTATCCTGTACATACAAATAAATATTTTAACATATCTTTTGTGTTTTATGTCCTATTTAAATATATGCTATAAAAAGTGATACATTTTTTTTAAATTTTAATTCCTCCATTTCAGAAAACTGTATTTTTTGCTGTTTTTTATTTTGAAATAAATGGAACAACTAATCTGCATATTTGAGTTATTCCAAATTTCATAAAGATTGCAACTACTGATTTTCTTTTATGAATTGACGTGTGATCAATACAATGAAAATATTAGATTTTTAATACAGGTCGTGCCCTCTATTTCTGTAGGGAAACAACTACAGTCGTGCTTCAAAAGTACTACCAATTGATCGATATTTCGCCGAATACTTTACCCTTGCAACAGGTATGCGCAAGGGGGTTCGAAAGATACCGCTGGGTGGTTCGAAGGCCCCGCCGTCGAGGGCGCGCTATGAGTCTCAGGAACGCGGCGGCTGCGCAGTCAACTGGGTTTACCTGGCTGCGGGCATTCTCTATGAATTTTACAATTTTTGTTGCATGATTGTATTGTGTGCTTGGAGAAGGGACCATCTTGCCAACCCAGTATAGCGTTGTCACTTTTAAAATACAAATATGAAATAAAATTCAAAATATTAGTAAAAGTTTTATTTTTTACAAGTATATTAGTTACAATATGAAGGTATTTAATAGTGCAATTGTCTTTCTATAATCGTCCACATCTTCTGAGGGCCATGGAGAACAACAAGGACCATCTTGCCAACCCAGTATAGCGTCAGGATTTTCTTCGTACTTTTTTACGTTTTTATTTAACCATTCCATAATTAAATGCACTTTGTTTTCAGACGGTTGAAATTTGTAATTTAGTTTCAACTTAGTTAATGCAGCCTTAAAATTTTCTATATTCTTTGGAATTGCCATATATGCAGCCGCACATATGAAATCGTCAATACATTTATATATATCGTTGTAATTTTTTTTCATATTTTTCACTTGATAGGCTTCTATTTTCGGATTATACGGTAACTCCACACCATCAGCATCGTAAAGTAAATTAAGGACGTACAATTGGTGTGCAAAAGTATCTTTTAAACAATGATCCCTCAAAAGCTTACCAAGGTCAACGACATTGATTTCATTAATGCCTTCTCGCTCGAAAATATCACCAAGTATCCGTATAAAGTTATCCATTCTTCGCTTGCTCTCCAGCATCAAACAATAATCGGCCTCGTCGCACTCTTTACTTTCGGCAATTGTTTTGAAGCACTTATCAAATATTAAAAAATTCGGTTTATTCAGGAGAGAAATTAAATTTTTACCGTAACACGAACGTTTCATTTCGTATAGCGCGGCTCTGAAAGCTCTGAATTCAACTGTAAGCTGCACCATTTTGATACGTATGGTAGGCAATTTCAACATCTTATATTGCCAGCTCCCTATCCCCTCCCCTTTCGTGCCGAAACAGATCCTATGAGAAAACAGTGGGGAAAAATAGATTAAAAAGGCATGCAACGCATATAGATTTTCAAAACGTTTCGAAACAGCTAAAGCTAAGAATAATTTATTGCTAAGTTTTCATTATGTCATTTGTTGAAAGTGACAAAATTGTTCAAACTTTCGAAAAAGCATTGGATTTATTAAGGGACAGCACGCAGGAAAGAGTTTTAGAGCAATGGACAAAAAAATTACAAGCAAATATTAAATTACATAATACTGCAATAAAGAAAGGAGACTATAATCACGGTACGCTGATGAAACTTCAGACAAATTTGGGTCATCTGAAAAGGATCGGCGTATACTTTAAATCATGGAAACATACGGGGGCTGGTCAAAAACGTGAAAAGAGATCTGATCGATTGAAGTGGGAAGACACTCAGTCCGCCTTTCAAAATAGAATAAGGTCAGGTATTATAGTAAACATACTTCACATAGATATAGTAAAGTTTTTAAATGACGCATTTTTTCCTTTTAAAAATCGTATAAATCAAATTTTACGTTCTCTAAATGTAGTTAAAGTAAATACTGTCTTCTGTGGTGAATTTGTGAAAATATCTGGCGATGGTGAAATCTTTAGTAACAAGTATTTTAATACAAAAAATGCTGCAATCGATCGTGGCGTTGATATAAAGCAATGGTTTAATGACAATGTTAGCGCTATTATTTTGAGAAAACTTGACGATTTTGAAAATGAAGGGTCCAATTGGAGCTTACATAAAATATTAAGTTTAGAGGTTAATATAAACAAAGTTGGATTTGGAAACGGTGGAACGTCATACATAGCTCTGCCCTACGAAATTTCAAGTAAAAAAGCGTGCATTAACGTCCAAAATCAGGATGAGGCTTGTTTCGCGTGGGCTATCGTTTCAGCGCTTTATCCAACACATTCTAATGCGCATCGAGTAAGTTCATACCCTCATTACTCCACAGTTTTAAATTTGGAGGGGATAGATTTCCCGATGACATTGCCACAGATTACAAAATTTGAGCAGTTAAATAAAATATCTGTAAACGTGTATGTTCTGGAGTTAGTGGGCAAAGAAAAAACATCTAGATTTATGACTGTACCTGTCAGATTAACAAAAAATAAACTTGATAGACATGTGAATTTACTTCTTATTCAAAATGAATATTCGCCAAATATCGGGGAATTCGAAGCTCCCCCTCAAGACGAGTCGATGGATAATATAAAATATCATTTTTGTTGGATAAAGGATCTTTCTAAATTAGTCTCAAAACAATTAAACAACCATAAAAGACGTGTATTTATATGTGACAGATGCTTAAATTATTTTACATCTCAAGATAAATTGAACGAGCATGCTACTAGCTGTGAACAAATAAATCAATGCAAAATTGAATTTCCCAAGGAAAAATTTATTGAGTTTAAAAATTTTGCACATAAAGAACATGTACCTTTCATAATCTACTCAGACGTGGAGGCGATGCTAACACCCGTCCACGATCTGCAAACCGAGACGAAAACTAAAAAATATCAAAAACATGTGGCCTATAGTGCTGCATTCTATTTCAAATGTACATTCGATGACTCATTATCTTTCTACAACAGCTATCGTGGACCCCAATGTTTATCTTGGTTTGCAGATCAGCTGGATGAGACCGCGAAATTTGTAGCCTCTAAATTAAAAATTGTGGAGCCTATGGACGAAACCATTAGCCTTAAGGATGCTAGCGAAAACTGTCATATTTGCGAGAAAAAATTCATAGACACTGACATAATTGTGCGCGATCATTGTCACTTAACCGGCAAATTTCGCGGCTACGCCCACCAAAATTGTAATTTGAATTATAAGAACTCTTTTATGATTCCCGTAGTATTTCACAATCTAAGTGGATACGACAGCCATTTTATAATAAGGGACCTTGCCAAAAGAAATCACATTACTCTGCTTCCGATAAACAAAGAAAAATATATTAGTTTTACTATGTTTGATAATGAGACAAATATCAAGTTTCGCTTTATCGACTCTTTTAGATTTCTAGGTTTTTCGCTTGATACTCTCGTTTCCTCTCTAAAAAGTGACGATTTCGTAAATGCTAAAAAAGAATTTCACCATTTGTCACCTGAAAAGTTTACATTGTTAACCAGGAAGGGCGTTTTTTGCTATGATTACATAGACTCGTTTAAAAAATTAGAGGAAACCTCATTACCTTCAATCGATCAATTCTATAACAAACTAAACGATGTTGAAATCGACGAAAAAGACTACAGACACGCACAATTAGTATGGGAAAAGTTCAATATAACTAACTTGGGCGAATACTCCGATCTGTATTTAAAAACCGATGTGATGCTGCTTACAGATGTGTTTGAGAATTTTAGAAAATCGTGTTACAAAAACTATGGATTAGATCCTGCTTGGTATTACACATTACCGGGATACACTTGGGACTGTATGCTCAAATATACCAACTGCAAACTGGAGACATTCCAAGACATCGATATTTTATTATTTTTCGAAAAAGCTGTAAGAGGTGGAATAAGTCAGTGTAGCCATCGCTTTTCCGAAGCGAATAATAAATATATGCGAAGCTATGACTCCACCAAACCTTCCAAATTTATTGCCTATTTCGACGTTAACAACTTATATGGCTGGGCGATGTGTGAGCATCTCCCTTATGGCGGATTTGAATGGATTGAGGACTCAGAGTTTGACGTTACCAAGATTGCCGACGATGCAGACGAAGGCTATGTCTTGGAGGTGGATTTGTCGTACCCAGATCATCTGCATGATGTGCATAAAGACCTCCCGTTTGCAGCAGAGCAGCGAAAACCACCAGGATCGAAATTTTCCAAGCTTATGCCCACACTTCATGACAAGAAGAATTACATAATTCATTACAGAGCGCTTAAACAGGCTTTGAGAAACGGTCTAGTTTTGACCAAAATCCACAGAATTCTGAAGTTTAAACAGGCCCCCTGGCTAGCTCCTTACATACAGTTTAATACACGCTTGAGACAGCAAGCATCGTTAGAATTTGAAAAAACTATAATCAAACTCATGAACAACGCAGTTTATGGTAAAACAATGGAGAACATAAGGAAACACAGGGTTGTTAAACTATTACGCAAATGGGCTGGTAGGTTTGGAGCAAAACATTATATTTCTAGCCCACGTTTTAAGAGCAGAACCATATTTGATGAAAATTTAGTTAGCGTAGAACTAAATAAGACGAGTATTATTTTCAATAAGCCCCTCTATGTGGGAATGGCAATACTCGATATCTCAAAAACATGCGTTTATGAATTTCATTATGAATTTATGCTACGCAAATTATCTGACTGTACGCTCTTGTATACCGATACTGATAGCCTAGTATATGAAATACGCTGTAATGACGTTTTTAAAGACATTATTAAAGATAATATAGAACGTTTTGATACTAGTGACTACCCCCAAGATAATAAATATGGTATTCCATTGGTAAATAAAAAAGTTCCGGGATTAATGAAAGATGAACTTAATGGTAGCATTATAACTCACTTTGCGGGTCTTAGATCTAAGATGTATGCTTATCTGATTGAGGGGAAAAAAATTTGTATTAAGAAATCGAAAGGAGTCAAGAAAAACGTTGTATCGAGACATATAACGTACAACGATTATGTAAGTTGTTTGTTTGACAAGAAACAAAAAATTATAAACCAACGTTCTATACGTTCGTTTGCTCATGATGTTTTCAGTCTCGAACAGTCTAAAATTGGCTTGAATCCTTTCGATGATAAGCGATATTTAGTTAATAGTATTGTAACTCTTCCTTGGGGACACAAAGCTATAAGGCATATTGAATGTAATATGTAAGGATGTAAAAATAAAAAACCCATATTTGTAGAACGTTGTTTTATTAAACCAACCTTCTTCTATACAAATCAGCCAACAGAAACTCTTTGTAAAAACAGAAGAGTTCAAAAATACAAAAGGTTTCTATACTAAATGTAATATTACATAATATTAATATAATGTCTGTTTCATTTAAGTTACTACTTACTACTAGATGATTGACTTTATCTAAGAAATTACAATAGAAATCATAAAAATCAAAGCGGAGCAAAAAGCCAAATCTCAAAGATGCACTTATGCTAACGTTTAACAATTCAAAAATATCTGCCTCGGTAAAATAAACATACACATTATTTTTTCTAAGCGACACGTGCTGATTTCCATCGGCGTCAATCACCGTACTTAGAACCATACGTGAGTCGAATCTGGCAAACATTGGAGCTCCACCATTATTAATAAATTCACATACATGTTCCAATAATTTATTCCATTCAGAGTAGTTCAAGGAAATTACTGTCCGATCATGACAAAGGTATGTGATGATTACTGCTGGCTCAAAATATTTCTTGAGACTCAACCCTGTATGAATGAATAATCCATTAGTTGATTTGATCGGAAAACATGCTGCCAAAAGCAAAGAATCTTCTACAATATCATTTTCACTGCTGCTTACATCGGATTCGTAACCACTGTCAGACATTTTGGCGGTTCGTTCACCGAGAGAACTACACAATGTTTGTTTCGCTTATCCACGAGTCGTGGCTTTTATCTAACCCGAGCCATCGCACAAGAACTTTCCCCCTCCTCCTTTGAAGCACTTTTTCCACCAAATAGATGTCAGGATTTGCCACTTTTTGCAATTCTTCATTATAAAAACCACCCTTTATAGCTCTTCCACGTAAATCTTCTAACAAATATGTGGGAGGATTGGTGTGTTGTACTTTGATTATTTTGAACAACTCCGTTGTCCAATTAGGTCGATATCCCTTGTCAAATACATGTCTAGCTTTACTTATTCTCACAATGTCACCCTTCCTAAATTTACGAGTTTTGAAAACTTTTAAGTGACTGTTGTACACATTGGTGACTAAATGTTGCTCGTTGTTTTTGTTAACTTCACCAGGCTTCATTTGTATCGTTCTATGTTTCCTATTATTGTACTCATTTACTACAGTAGGCAAAATATCAATCCACCTATATTTTCCATTTAGACTGAAATACTTGAATAATTTTTCTTTCAAAGTTCGTATTACTCTTTCCACTATAGCTGCCTTTTTGTCGGTAAATGTACTGTAGTGATTAATTTGAAAAGTTTTCATCAATTTCTGGAATTCAGAGTTGTAAAATTCTTTACCCTGATCGGTTTGTAAATTGTGAGGCTTGCGTCCCCCACTGTTTTTTAAAATATCTTTAAAAGCCTTTGTAACATCTGCTCCAGACTTGGATTGTAGCGGTCTACACCAGACATATTTGGAGAAAGAGTCAATTACAACTAATATGAATTTATTACCTCTATTACAGTAAGCATATTGATCTAACTGAGCAAGATCGGCTTGCCAAAGATCATCTAAGCCTTTGATAATAGTTCGACGTCGAGGATAATTTTTTCGAGCTGGTTTATGGAGTTCCCTAACTAACCGAACTTTTTCATCACTATGACCGAAATTCATTGTTCAACTGCTCAATTCCAACTTAAAATGAAATTACTTTACACCGCTCTTTTGTTTATCCAATTTCAGTTGTTCTTTAATCACATCCTGCTCTTGTGTTATTTTCTCTATGGCAGTTTGCAAAGCAACAGTATTTAATTCTAACAACTCTTTAAAATCCTGTATTTGCTGGGAAACGTTATTTTTAAAGTCGTTTACTGACCGTAATAAAAAGTTATGACGCTCATCTAATATATTTCTAAGCTTTTCGTTATCTTTATTATATTGAAATGAAATAGCTGAAGCATCGCTATTCAATTTTTGGTTTTGGGACAAAGGAGAGTGCACAATGCCGCTAGCCTTTTTGTATTTCGACGAGCGTCCGAACTTGTTAAGAGTCATTTTGTAACTAACTGTATATTGACAGTAATTATACTTCTAGTAAATAACTTTAGCTTCCTTTAATTCATTTAAGATGGCTGCGATTTCGTTGTCGTGAGAAGTGTTTCCGGCATCTTTAGAAGCTACAAGTAACTTCAACCTATCTACTAATTCATTGACATTATCCCAGTATACGTACTCTATGGGTTTTGTGTTATAAGTAAGCTGCATACCTGTACCTTGCGCATCTTGAGTTTTACTTTTTATTAGAGGTCTAATGATATTAAGGTATTTGGTCTTGTGAGAACCCCTCAATTTACCATTCGATGTAAGGTGAACACCAGTTAACATTAAAATTTTCTTGTAATTTAACAAATCCGCCTGACTGTATTCTGGATATTCATAGAAAATGAGTTGGTAAAGTCCGTCGGTGCTCTTGAAAGGAGTGTTATCGATTATTATATCTCCCGTGTCTTTATCAAAATCGATATGTTTATTTCCTAAGGTCCATGTGTAGGTACTGCGATCAAGTTTAGGACCATAAGTATTATCAATATCAGCAGATTTTGAGATGAAATTTTGAATGTATGGTAAGGCCGTTTCAGGATAACCATAATCTGCGTCATCTTCAACATCATCATCGTATTCAGTTACTTGAGATGATTCTAAGACCGTTGTAGGTAATGTATTTTCTCCCGATATTTCAGACGGTAACTTTTTACTTGGCGTACTAGTAAATAATTCTATCTTAGGTTTTATCCGAATTGCAGTTTGTTGCTTTGATCCTACCTTAACTTTCATATTATTTTTTATTTCGCTTAGAGAATCTTTTACGGGCTTGAATATCTTATCTAAAGTCTCATCCATCTCAGATTTACCCGTTTTTAACGCAGCATATTTTCTTCTAATAGATCTAGTTAGCTCTTTAATTTTTTTAGCACGCTGTGCTCTCTGAATTTGTTCTTGTGATGTCAAGGGCATGTTGGCTACTAATAAAGATACCGAGTCACTAGAGTTTTATATAGCTATCAAATCCTTTTCTGTATCGCCCATTATCTAAACTAAAGTCTTTGGCTATCACTAATGTTCCAAAAACACTACCATTCCAACAAAATGAGCAAAGGTTTTTAAACTGCTCGTAGGTGATATCTGGTGACACATGTTCATCATAGACATGCTTCAGATTAACGTCATCCTGTTTGAACAGAATAATCATGTTACAATTGTCTCGTATTAATTGCTTAGGAATTTTAGAATATGTCTGACAAAGATAGACAACATCTATAGATTTATGACGTCCCATTGAATAAAATTCTCTAATTTTATCTTGTTTATCGCAAGCCACGTCATCAAATATGAAAACCGAATTTTCTCTAGCCTCTGATGGACCAATTACATCATCGTTTGAGTTAAAGGGAAAATATCCAACGCCACTAACTTGTTTAAGCACGTCTTGCAATAACTGATACTTGGGTTGGTACAGTGACTTACTGTACAAGTAAATATTCTCGAATTTTAGTCCGTTTTCATTAAATATTAAACTAAGTAAAGCGTTGGTTTTTCCACATCCGCTAGGTCCACAAAAAATTGCCCTAAATGAGTTTGGAAACAGTACACCGTGTTTAGATTTAGCACTACTTTCTTGCACAATATCTAGGTTTTCTACTGGAAGTGAAACTGTCTGCTGATGGATTTGCATCGCGTCTTTCGAATCGTTGTATCCAACGACCTCGCTAACAACTAAGTCGTTTTGAAGTTGGTGGATTCTTTTATGAGTTTTTTAAGTTATCTTTTCTCGAAAACGTTTTACTACAGAATTCACACATAAAAATAATAGTTCTGTGAATATTCTTGTGTCTTGTAAAACTATCCGATCTACAAAATGTTGTACCGCAAATATCACACATATACATCACGTAGGTGGGGAATAAAACACTGACAATTATACTTAATTTTATCTTTATTATATACTAACACATTGTTACAATACATTCATACTATATTTTTAATTTGCCTTTGGATCATTTGCCTTCGGATCACTTGCCTTCGGATCATTTGCCTTTGCCTTCCGATCATTTGCCTTTGCCTTCGGATCATTTGCCTTTGCCTTCCGATCATTTGCCTTTGCCTTTGGATCATTTGCCTTTGCCTTCGAATCATTTGCCTTCCGATCATTTGCCTTTGCCTTTGAATCATTTGCCTTTGCCTTTAGATCATTTGCCTTTGGAGTGCTCCAAATTTTCAGTTCCATATCTCCCATCTCTCTCTTTGTGTAAGTACTATTTTAATCATGAGTTTTGTTACTAACAGCGATGAGCACACCGTAATGTAATAAACCAGAGGAACAAGAGTAATTTCCATATTATATTCCTTTTGTTCGGGGGTTAATTTAGGTGCAGTCGGGGTACTTTTTGTAGTATTTGTAACTTCAGAAATTTTCCTCCATCTAGTTTCACCAATCGTATGGTTTTTAAATTTAAAATGAAATTTAAATTGCGTTGAATTTTTCGGAAGGATAGCCATTGAAATTGCACTTCCAATAGAAATAAATGGTGAGCATTTATCATTGCTTCCACAAACAGAGATGTTAGTCTGATTTAGCTCATTGTGAATATAGAACACATTATTAATTATTGCTAGCAATGAAATGTGACCCGCTCTCAATAACATCTTGGACAGGACTGTTGGATTTGACTAATTGTTCTTAATTTACATTACATCTCTCACAATTTCACTTAGTGGTAAATACTCCATAGTACAATCATGTATAATTGTGCAGTAGGCTCGAGTTTTGGCTGGAAATCCTTTATTGCTTTCTATGTCTAACTTAACGTCAACAGTGTTTATTTTTATAGACTCATTTCTTCGAGAACAATCGATAACAAACAGAGGTACATACGATTTATATTCCGTATAGCCAAGTAGGGGTCGTCTATCTTTATTCATATAACTCGAATAAAAATCCACGTAATTGTGATAGGCTTCCTGAACATTATTTTTATCAAAATCTAACCTTAGACGTTCAAAAGGAAAGCATTCGCCGTTTAAAATTAATCTCACATCGGTTATATTTATGTGATCAAATTCTGCAGTACTGGATTTAGGATTGTCATTGCGGTCAGTCTGGAATGCCACGATGACGTATCGAGGAGAGGTTAATGCACTTGATGACTTTACAGACCATATCTCCCTTTGAGCACCGGTAGTAAGAGCTGGCAATTCATGAAGTTCCCATTTGCGAAAGGCAAATATAATTGGACGATCAATTTTCATGGCCTGAAGAAGGTTAAGTCTAATTAAATCGTTCGGTTGTATATGCTTAACTTTTAATTCTATATCGGAAATTGATATTTCACAAGAATCGTTTGCAGTAGGTAGCAATAAAGCGTTGTTATCATTTCGAGCTCGTATCAATCTCACAGTTTGTTTACCACAAACAGCCAACTGATAATCATTGAACATCCCAAACAAATGATTCAAGGGGATTCTGGAAATAAATGAGCTATCGGTGCTTGCATTAAAATGTTTATTAACTCCAGCCCAACCGGCTGTCGCCATGCACTTTTCTTCATTAGGAGAATAACACAAGTATGATCTAATTGTGCTCACAATTCCAGGATTTCGCACTGTTTCTATTTCTTTGCCATTTAGCTCGTAGGAAACAGAGTCAAAGAAAAATGCAGGTGCATTGTTAACAAAGTTACAGTCCCCTTGCATGTCGGTTAATTTTCCTTTAACATAAATCACAGCATCATACATCAACAGCCATGCGTCTCCCTGATTGACAGTTATTTCCACAATATCGTTGTTTCGAAAAGATTTTACAAATGGGTAGTAGGTACGTTTTTCCAGGCGTTGAATAGATTCATCATAGTTTGGACTGCGATGCACATTGAACACCTGAGGAGTTAACGACATTCTGACCAATTGATTTTAAAAACTGAAGATTTTCGAAAGTAAGTACACGGTTGCGACCAGCACCTTTCAAAATTGACGACTTTTTAGAATGATCTGCACGCTTCGACGATTTCTTCGTTAATGACTTTTTACAGAGAAATGACTGCAATTTATAAGGCTTATATGCGTCCCCAAAAATCAAAACCATTTTTAATGAGTTAAACGTTTCAATTCTAATCTCACAATTATTTCCTCGCCTCTAAAATTTACCGGTCTGAAGTTCTGATCGAGAATGTTTAATGTTATGTTATAGATCTCTCGCTTTGTCACTGGTATATATAGCAAATTTTTTGGCGTTTCGTCTATAGCATATCCAGGATCATCAACAATAGCAAATTCATAAATGGTATGTGTTGGTTGATTTTTATAGTATGCTCCAGATGTTATGTTAGAATCTATGTGTATCGTTCTAACTTTCACTATATTCACAGGCAAATCGGAGATGTGTAATTTGTTCGATTCTAACAAACGCTCGGAGAATCCCAGCAGTTTTCCAATAGAACCTTCTTTTCGGAAATCGATAGCGAAATTTTCACTAAAAATTTCACACTTTAAGGTGCTGTTATTAGGTTTTAATATAATTCTATCTTTTTCGACAAAGTTTTTTCCAAATTTAATTTTTAAACTGTTATTTATACACTCTTCTATTGCTCCTATTTCATACGATCCTGTAGGAATTTGTATAGTTATGTATCCCTTTTTACCAACAAGATATAGCTTGTCTTCTTCACTCTCGATATTCGGCACGCTGTTGTACGAATGAAATCCCAACAATGCTAAGCCATACTCATAATCCTCATCTAAATATATAGGACTGGTAAAGTCAATAGACAGCGTTGAACTAAATCCATGTAAGGTGAAAAGCATAGACATCGTCTTCTCGTCTTAACTGTCACCTTTATACAGAAACTCGAGACACAAATGCCCGCAATTTATTTCATCAAAATTCTGATAAGAATCGTTATTATATATTATTTTTACGTTCTTTCCCAAATACTGAACCAATTCTTTGGGCGGTTTCAAATTACCAAAACTGTCAAAGTACTTGACGATATTTCCTCTTTTCTGATAGGCTACCCAGTGAGTTCCCGGATTTCGCTGAACATCCAAATTTAAAATGACCGACTCGTTTTTTCTCACCTTTTTAGGTAGCGTGTCTCTCATAAATACGCCTTTAAAAAATGGTATGTTAAGCTTTGCCGCGAACTTTATTAAATCTCTATCTGTTAAAGGTCTGTTGGGTAGCCTCAATGAGAGTTTTTTTTCAAAAATAGTCCGAATCCTCCGCGTTTATTTCTTCTTAAATAAAGACCCGAACCTTTTTTGCCAACAGGTTCCATCGACTGTTTCGTCACACTCTTTTTAGCATTATTTACATCCAAAATGGTTTTAGCTACAGCACTTGCTCCACCTGCCAAAGAACCCAATGCCCCTAGAGCTCCTAGAATAGGAATAAGAGGAAGAAATCCGCCAGTTTTGCTTTCGAATGGAATCAACCTCGGTATCCTCAAATTCTTTTTTCCAATCTTTTTAACAATCATACGGGCAGCTCTTACAGCAGCCAATGACGATTTTTTCAAATTCTGAGTGTTATTCAAGTCCTTAGGAGTAAAAGATTTTCTGAGATTTTTTTCCACTTTTTTTACGATGTCCCTTCTAAAAGAAATCGGTCGTCGTTTTTTAACTCCCATACCCAATTTTCTTTTTACTTTCATGGCAGTTGTTACAAGCCAAGAAGCAGCCTTCTCACTAAATTTAGCGTCTTTGGATTTTACTCGATCCCAAGCACGATTTTCCAATTCTAAATCAGCCTTGTGTCGATCTTCTAATAACTTGCTGTTTGAATACAAAATATCGTGGGTCCTACACGCTGCGTCCAATTTATTTATACCAGAATCTCCTCTCGTCAGACGTTTCTCTAACTTAGTTCCAGGCCCACAAAACTGATATTTAGGAAGGTGCAATTCAACTGGTAATTTGTCGATTAAGGAATTTAGTAAACCTTCCCCGTGAACTGACAACATCCCACTGATTCACAATACACATAAACTTATAAAATAAGGTCACCCGAAACAGGACGTTAAATCAAGGAAAAAATATTCTAACCGCGGCGTTTATACCTGCCAACCGAACCCCGAAAGCCCTATGCGGATCCTGGCTCAAAAACCCTTATGCGGAAGCTGGCTCACATATGGCGGCCATCTTTGAGCCAGGATCCGCTTTACTTAACTACTAGTAAGTACCTACACTCTATTCAAACAAAATGCAAGTGGCGCGTAAACATTTCCACGATGGAAGCACGTGAACAATTCTGAGGACTAATACGAGGTAGGGCCGCATTAAGGACAATCTCTATGAATTTTATAATATAAAATATTAAAATAATATGCCCCAGTATTAAGAAGTTTAAAAACAAACTTTTATGGCACACCTAGTCATTCACTTACCTGCAAATTTCTACTATTAATACAAATCGTAGCTCCAACAATTATTAATAAACAGCGAAAGAATTATATCGGAAAAAAATAAAAGTCCACTTGCAACTCAATACACCTCTGTAATAAGAAATACCGACTCGCTGCACTCGCCCGCCGGGACAGACTTTATTGCCGACTAGCCAATAGCAGGCCGATCACGTGCGTATCACGCTCTAGCCAAGCAACAACTTGTGTTTATATTTCATTTGCGTTTAGCTTGAATAGAGTTTTAGTTTCAAAAACGAAGTTGTTAGGTTTATTTCTAGGCAGTTCATTATACCGGCAGGAGCTCATAAAGCACTAAACTATACAGGGTGGCCCACCACGAACTGCATCGATCTATATATGGAAAACTAAAAGTAGGAAAATTCTGAAAATTTGGCACCTCACCAACGCCGATGGGCGCTGCTCATCTAAAATATTTTGGTGAATCTGGCACTTCCGGTTATACCGATATATGTCCTATGTCATAATCCAACCGTTTTTGAGATATTTGCATTTTTCCGAAAAAAATTACAGATGCAGACCTAAAGTTAATTAGCAATTTATACGAGGAAACCGCGAAATTTCAAAAAGAATTTTTGGCATCGTGTAACAGAAGCCCTGGCCTAGTGATCTCTATTGAGAAATAAATCCGTTCACAAAATATGAATAAAAATTACATTCAAAATGTGCTTAAATCTCGAAATTTTCAAATGGAAACCCCCATTTTTTTTAATGCGATCTTATTCACCACTAAAAATAACGACAACTTTGTGTAAGGTTTTCTATACCTAAATGCCGTAATTTTCGATTAATTTACGAAAAACCCACTTTTCGTCCATAAAATGCGGAGTTTGTTTAACGCTTGGAAAATCATATTAGCCGTGGACGTTGAAAAGACAATCGCGGCTGAGGAAATGTCACTTGGTTTATAAATTGTTGTGGACAATAATGCCGGCGCGCTTAAATTACACAAACAAAGATTATTTAAATTTGTTTATTATCTACGTAGAATGCAACAAAGTAATATCAAGAAAGTGCGATACATACATACAACGTCCACGGCTAATATGATTTTCCAAGCGTTAAACAAACCCCGCATTTTATGGACGAAAAGTGGGTGTTTCGTAAATTAATCGAAAATTACGGCATTTAGGTATAGGAAACCTTACACAAAGTTGTCGTTATTTTTAGTGGTGAATAATATCGCATTAAAAAAAATGGGGGTTTTGAATGTAATTTTTATTCATATTTTGTGAACACCCTGTATAAGAACGGATTTATTTCTCAGTAGAGATCACTAGGTCAGGGCTTCTGTTACACGATGCCAAAAATTCGTTTTGAAATTTCGCGGTTTCCTCGTATAAATTGCTAATTGACTTTAGGTCTGCACCTGTCATTTTTTTCGGAAAAATGCAAATATCTCAAAAACGGTTCAATTTACACATAGGACATGTTGCATGTTTTTGTTCCAAAATGATGCCTAGAATCCAAAAATGCAATAATATACAGGGTATTCCATTTGAAATAAGAAAGTTGATATCGACTTCCGGTATAACCGGAAGTGCCAGATTCACCAAAATATTTTAGTTGAGCAGCGCCCATCGGCATTGGTGAGGTGCCAAATTTTCAGAATTTCCCTACTTTTGGTTTTCCATATATAGATCGATGCAGTTCGTGGTGGGCCACCCTGTATAGATAAAACGTAGAATTAAAGTACAAGTATACTATCGTTAACGGTGAAAAATCGCGGCTATAGAATTTTAAATTAAATCTGCGCCTAACGGTTAGTACTGGACTCAACTGCATCTCTACAATAGTCTATCATAGTTTATAGACTGTTTCCCGTATAATACAGATACCCATAGCCAGGCACTTGCACCGTTTTCAACTCGAAGAAGAGCAATAAGCAATAAGAATGTTACTGAAGATTGTCTAAACAAAATGCACTTAATGCGTTGAACCAATAGCACTGATCTTTAAAAGTACGTAAAATTATGCCATGGTTACAAAAAGTAAACACCTTGTCTGAAATATCGACTTGAAATTTGGTACACGTAATCTTGCCTATATAATTCGAATTGCTTTTACGCGAAGTCGCTCAACGGAAAGTGGTGGAAATGGGGGAATGAAAAAGTTTATTATCCACAACCATATATTAGTAGTAGCCAAAAAAGTTTTGGGAAATCGAAAACACTCTTCAAACTATCCGAAAAAGTAGTGTTTTATGGTTCTAGTCATTGTCAAACAGCACATTTATTTTAGCCAAAAATTTAACTTGGCAGTTTCACATAAGTATTGAATATGTTTTCTATATTGCATGATAGTTTTTATGAGTTTTTCGAAATAATACTGTCCAAATCAAAGAAGGCGACAAAAAGAAACAATGACTAATATCAATTGGAGAACTAAAAAAAGGACGACAAAGACTAATAACAGTCACATACATACGATAATAGAAAATTAATAAAAATCCTCCACCTAGAAGGCTTTGAAACAACGAAACCAACCCCTTGTCATTATTTGTCATAACTCCCACTGTATCATTTAGTTAACAATTTGTATCATTAGAAATGGAGGGTGCTATTTCAAATGACGACAAATTTAACATGTCAGCATGTTATATCTTGTGTCACAGAAATAGTGTAGAGGCCGAACGAATGTATTGTTGCAATTAATAAATGGCAAAAGTTATGGGTTTCGTTTGCTTAAAGCTTTCTTCTCACAATTAGAAAAAGCGAAGAATTTACTCCAAAACACAATGCGATACTGTTTGCTGTACAACAGAGGAAAACACTTACCAGACAGGGCCGTATTTAAAAATATTAAGTTTTCGAAGTCAAAATAAACTGTAAGTTAAATTGTTGTTAATAATGATCGAAATTTAGACTTCTTATTATTAAATACAGGGCCGCAATAGAAAAAAAATGAATGGAAAAAAAGGAATTTTCAGTATATAATTGTCTCAAAACATTTTAAAAATATTTCGTGTCATACATCATGGTATTTGCAATGAAAAGTGCTTTCAAAATCTGCAAAAAAAATCCAAGCCCGTATTTAAAAAAATAAAGTTGAAGATGGTTTCTCAAAAACGAAACGTTGTAGAACAAATCTAAAAACGCCATCTTAAAGCCCGTTCAAAAGTGCCATAATAAAGTGTTTTTCTTTTTTTTTCTATCTGTGATAACAACTTCGGAAGAAAATGAAATAGAAAACGCAAAATTTTACTTTTTTTAAAATAACTCAAAAACGAAAAAAGATATTAGAAATCTGTTTGTGCCATTTTATTGACCTCAAAAATGCGCAACTTTTTCCCCATTTAACCTTTGCCGTATCTCTCACCGTTTGCAATATCCCCATGCTGTTCATTCTTATCCGGGACACAGTGTATAAAAATTTCCACAAATAAAAAAGTTTCTCGCTTAGTGAAAATTGCATTAAACTTTTTATAACCTTGCAATTTTGTTGCTATTTAAAGTGGTTAATAAACAATATCGAACAACGACGATGGCATTCGCTGTAAGCGCTCATATGTTAGCTTTAATTAAAAAAAAACGAGTCGATAGCTCCACTACTCTCAAAGATATGACGATGGAAACGTAAAAAAACACAATTTCCGTAAATTGCCAATTTCGACAGTTTTTCCGAAATAAGAAAGTCCTCGACCACAAAAAAAGTCGTAAATCGCCATTTCGTATGCAGAGTGATGTACTTAAGAGGCTACGATACTTATGAAGTCCGCCCGAAGTGCCCGACTCAATTCAGGACAAACGTCGCTCGATTAGATATGCCTATCCTTTTCCTTCCTCTAGTCCCCACGACTCCCCACTCCAGCCTGCCCCTTCATAGTGCTACGATTGAGGGGCAGGCCGGCCGTGGGTACTACACTGAGAAAAATCTGTCATTTTGTAAAAAAACCCTGTTTAATTCAATATGAGATATTATTCCTCAAACTCAAGCAGAAGCTTTTTTGTAACTAACAATAATCAATTCAATTACAATTGATATTGAATTCTAATGAATAATTTAAATGTAATATTTTATTTCAATAAATAGCATGTTCTGGAATTGATTCTATAATACTTCTTTTCTAAGCACATTCTTTTGTCAGAACAACATAACGTTTCATGGTGTTGAATTGAATAGGGATACATTTAACTGTTCATTATACTGAAATTACAACTATTGTCACTGAATTTTTGCTGGATTTGTAATACTTAATTGTGGGTACTAATATCAATTATAGCCATTCACTTGCAGTGTTCATTATGACTACGAACGATATAGAGTGTAGGGTTGATTCAAAACCTTTAATTTGCGATCACTGTGTGCACTCCTAAGTTAACCCCCAGTTAACCCTGAAAAAATCAACTTGTTTTAAAGAATTTTTTTTTACCCTTATAAAGCACTTTAGATAGTGGTGATCTTTTACCTATATCTCGTGAAGTATTGAAGTTAAAAAAAAAACTTCATGAGGGAAAGTTTTAGAGAACGTAATAATGTATACATAAGAAGAAAAAAAATTGTACACATGAGAAGAAAAAAATTTGCAAAAAAATGTTTGCAAAACCACTCCTATTGCGGGGTTCGTAACACGACTTCGACGGTGATTTTTTGGGGTTATACTCAGGACGCTACCCACAAACAACCCTGAAAATATCTACCTGTTAAGAATCATTTTTTTCTACCTCTATAAAAAATGACAATTTGCTTGGACTATGACTACTTACATTGATGAATATAAAAGTTGCAATTAAGTTATTTTGTTCATCCAATGAATTATAATGTTTTTTCAGTTGCTTCTGGGGTACTCTTATATAGTTTGGAGTAGTCTGAGGGTGAGAATTATTATTATTCAAATAAAATAAATTTAATTGTTTAAATAAAACATAAGATATTTTAAAACCGAGGTTATGCTTTCATTGTAGTATGCCAATTTTAGTATCGAAGTGACAATACGTCTTCTTAACGGAAATTCAAACTATTTTAAACTTATTGGTTCATCTGCAATTACGTCAAAAGTATAGATTATATTGTTGGGACCACATGGATTTGCTTGTATATTTAAAGTAGGTAAAGGAAAAGTGACTATATACACGAACTCACTAAAATCACAACAGTCTTTTTTTCCTGTGTAGACGTGTAGATAATATGAAATAATAACTCGTGCCAGCAGCCGCCGACGGCCGCCGACGGGTCACACGAGTCTCGCCGATGCCGACGAAGAAGCGCGAATATATATTTAAAAAACGGCGGTGGCCTGTTTGCTTTATTGCAAAAATGATATTTTTCAGGGCGTTCACTTTTCGTTGGCAATACACTGCATAGCTTTTTGGCGTCGAAGCAATTTTACTATTATTTTTCATATCAGCAAAGGTGCATGCTATGAAGGGTTCGTGTATAAAAAAAACTTCTGTAATTGCTCAATTATAAAATCTAAATTAACGATTCGATTACCGAATTCTTCTTGAACCACATTAGGGTCAGTTGAACATCTATTAATGTTTGATTGGATAATTGTTCTGCATAATAGTGTTGCTACGACTAAAAAAGTGCGTCTAAAGTCTACTTCTTCAAAATGTTTTATATAACTAGTAGGTATTCCATATTTACATTTGTGTAATAATAAATAAATCTAACTAAAAACTTTATACACTGTAAGAGTTCACTTTAGAGGGATTAGAGTGAATAGGCCATATTATATCACAACGGTTTCGTTAATCTATAAAATTACATCCTCAAGGACTAATTTATAGAGTTACGAAACTGGTCTCCCTTTTTAAATAAAGTAATAGTTGTGAGATAATAGGAGCTATTAATTTCTAATCCCTTGTAAATGTTCCATTCAAAGCCCTGTTTTTCCCAGAAAGTTTGTTTCCCAAACCCTATGCACCTGCAGTACTACTTATACCTAAATCCGAATAAGTGTGCAAAATGCAAAATATGTAGGTACCCCTCTCTCAAATTCTGGAAACCATATTAGGTACCTACGGGAATAAAAGCACTCAAGCCCACAAATTACTCCTATTGGTTTCACTACATGTGACTGTTGTGACATCATTATCAAACATTATAGGTATTCTTGCCCTGACTGCGGTTCAGTTTCAGAACCTTATTCTGACAAATCTGAATTATCGAACATCCTAGAAAATGTATTAAAATGTCATAAATTCGACAGACTGGAACAATAAAATGTACTATTTTTATTTTGCCCGATTTTCAACTCCAATGACTTTCGAACAATCTTCTAACGAAGAAGTTTGTAAAACTGACTGGATGTCAGAATTATTATCGTTCCCTCTGGAAAGTATATAAATTAGCTTTTATCATGCAGCGATTTACATAGGAATTCGTTTTCAAAAAATGCTTCACATGACCCATTTATTTGGCAAAATTATTACTTGTACCTATCACATTTTTAAAGTAAAAATCAAGCGCACAATTTGGTCTAGAATTTAAATTTACTCTTTTTGCACGACCAGGCTATTTTATGCCCTAGGGATTAAACCATTTTACACAAAAGCAAAAAGTAGGTACTTTGTGAATAATAATTATTTATTTTCTAAAATTTATTTGTGGCGCAATGGATTAATAATTATTTATTTATAATTCCTGGAATAATAATAATAATGAGTATTATTATATGCCAGTCGACATACATAATGTCGCGGTAGAAAATATTTTCTTCGGGTACTCGGAAATATAAATATTTGCTAACATACTAACATTCAAAACAAGCGAAACACAAATAAGGGAGACTGAGACTAATAAAATGAAAAATGAACCATCTGATATCGATTGAAAGTTCTCCTGACGTGGTTTCCGAGCCCGGTGAGTACGCCGAAGTAGGGGGAAGTAGGGGAACCACGAGTTCCAGCGAACGCCCGCCCGCCTATCTCCGTACGTCTAATTCCTGCTCGAATGGCCAATTCACGGATCATTTTATTGCCGGGCAATGGGTTCGTAGTTTTCAAATCATAGCCAAACGAACAAACGTATCGACTTGAAAGTAGTCTTAAAATAATGTTATAGAATGCCTCAATCGTCGTTGTGTCCTTCGAATTATTTTTGAATGGTGGAAATACTCGAAATTCTTAACCGAATATAGTCGAATTTCGGGTATGTTTGGCATTTTTTTTCACAGTGTCGCATTAGTCCTGCACAGTTCGTGATACACAACGACGATTCTTCGTAGTTTTATCTAAGCCACAAAAAAAAATCAAGTGAAAATATTAAGAAATGCAAGTAGGAGATGTAAACTATGAAACCCTTGAAAATGGGGGGTATCGTAGCGCCTTAACAGAACCTATAGGGTGCGATCTAGTTCTACCTTGAAAAAAATTTTTTACGACTTTTTAGCCGGATTTCGCTCCACTACCCCCTGAACACGGGATCGCTGGCAAACTTTGCACTTTCAGGCCAGGGAAAAAAAAATTTGACCTAGAAAAAAATATTAACTGCAATTTTGTTTTACCATATCAAAGTTATAAGTAAATACGTTGGTAGAAACCGAAAATTAAACATTTTGAAAAAACGGAACCTTAAGTTACCTCAAAAAACACCTATTTTTCGTTAGAAATTTCGAGCAAAAATGTTAACTGGATTTTTTTAGACTCTTTAGGTACAAAAACTTCCCTTGCTAACATATATTAAGAAATTAAACATTTTAAGAATATGGAAGTAACTTAGATCGACAAAGAGGGATAAAAATCGGATAATTTTCTATTTCGGCAAAAGCAAAAATATTAACTACGTTTTTATTGCAGATGATCATTCCCTTTTACAAATAAAATGTAACTTATACAAAATTAAACATTTATCTGAGCCGCATGTACGTCAGCTGTCACTTTTCATTGGTAGAGACTAGGCAAAAATATTAACTGTTTTTTTTGTTTAACTTTTTACAATATAACTATATTAAATCACATATAGCGAAATTAAACATTTATTTACGGCACATGTAGGTCAATTGTCATTTGTCATTTCAAAATACTTCCGTTACCAATTTTTGTTTAATTTCAAACAATTTAACAAGACTTAGTATCCACTTAGAAAGTTTAACAAAAATCAGCCAGTTAATAATTTTGCTCTCAGACAGCTTTAAATTTCTTTAAAATGCGATTTCCGGCGAAACAATATTTCAGAACAAACTGTTAATACTTGATTTTTAAGGTAATTATAAATAATAAAAACGCAGTTAATATTTTTGCCCAACAAAATATTACGCAAAATGTCATTTTTACATCATTCGGATACTTGCGCAAACGCAATCTGTTTAATTTATCAATCTCAACTTTATATACCTTACTTATTAATAAATACAGCTTAAAATTCGCAGTTAATATTTATGCCGTCTTTATTACAACAAGAAAATGTATTTTTCTAAAAAACGCCCACACGCGTATATTTATTTTGTATAAAAAAACAATTCTGGCGTTCATTTATTACCAATATTTTGTGATTGCATTATAAAAATGCGGTTATGAATTTTGTCTAGGTTTCGTTATTTTTTACCGTAATTTCCCTGGCCTATTTCGAATTCTACGCGATTCGACCCCCACGCAGGGTTGCCATTCTAATTTTGCTTTAAAAAGGTGACTTTAGTGACCATTTCTGAGAAAAAATGTTATTTTTAAGTGGCCCCTTTCCAAGAAAAAAGTGACTTTTAGTGACTTTCGAGCATGTCTGTATTCCTAAAGGAATAAATTAAATATTTGAAAATGTTTTGGAATATAGATAGGTATCGGTGTAACAGTAGCAAATGACATGAATAATATTTTGTAATTTTTATTTAAACCTATCACTTTGGAGTTTAGAAGAAACTTATTACCGCATCACATAGGTATATCAAATGTATCTATCACTATATAAAAAATAACATTTTCTTACAATAATAAACACCCATTTACGCAGTTCTGCTGCTCCTTTTAACATTGCTGCAAAGCAATTTAATCCATATTATCTTTGTCTATTGCCTTACTTAGGCGCTGATCGGCTTCTATAAACACTTTTTCGGATCGCTTATTTTTTTATTTTTCAACTTTATATAAACTTTTTATTGGTTTCTTTTATTATTATTATTATACCTTGAATCTTGTAAAAAAATTTTTACTTTTAAAAAATAATTAAGATATGATTGGACAATAGTTGAGCAAGCGATGATAGTTTGTTTTGTACCCGCAAGTCCAGAGTTAAAAAGTAAATATACCGTTTATTCGAACTTTTTTGTAAGTTATGGAATTTTTAAAATAAGAGAATTTTTACTTACATGTTTAAAGTACCGCAATTTAAAATCAGGTAAGAAATTTAAAAAAGGGCTACGAGTCGTCTTAGGTATAAGTGTTTTGTAAGAGTGTACCAAATATTAATTGAAAAGAAAAATATTTAGGTCCAAATTCTATGTCCGCAAAAAAGTAATGTCATAACGTCCAAACTGGAGCAAAAAATTTCTAAATAAAAGTTGATTTCTCATCCGACAAACTACTATTCTTACATGCCATTTGGAAAACTAAATATTCTAACATACCAAAAAGTTAGAAAACGCGAGCTGAACCACTTTAAGAAATGAAAGCTTACTTTATTTTAAAACAAAAATGTAGGTCTTAAATGGCTTCGTTTTGAAAATGCAGTGTTGAAAAGTGTTGAATTAAAAAGAATTTAATGCTTTCAAAATATTTAAAGAGTTGTTAATGGGTGCCGTTAAAAAAATAAACACAAAAAAATCCATGTAAATTCAATAAGTACCTACTGAAATTAGTCGAAAATCAGTATTTCAAAGTTTTTCATTTTTTTCGGAAACGGCTAATTCAATTGAAAAATATTGCGAGGTGTCTTTTGTTTAGAAATAAGTGCTAAGTCAGAAAATCGTATTACCTACATTAAAAAAATCTGCGCCTTACTATTTTTGTCTTTAACTTTAAACCACCGAGCAGGCTATCCCATCGCACGGCTCTGCTAAAATGAAAAAAAAATTTTAATTTGATACGACCTGGTATTTTCAAATTATTAAAGAAAAACTTCTTTATAAAAAAATCAACACCCTGTATTTTCTAAACGAAGCCTTTCAGCACCTATACTTATATTAACTTTTTGTTTTAAAATTTTAAAATCAAGTAAGCTATAATTCTTCCTAAGTTTGTGTACAATACGTATTCATTCATTTTGTTTTTGGTGGAAAAAAAACGAAGAAAAAAACGATTTTATCTTCCTTACTTTAAATTCAAATTTGCCGGTGTGTGCAGTTCCGGTATTAATGTGACTTTTAGTAACATTTCCGAGGGGGTAACCACTCGGTAAAAAATGTACCAGTATTGCGGAAATCATTAGGATTTCCAGTGATTTCACACGATTTCGCAAATAATTAAAAGATTGCACGGGATTTCTACGGATTTCGCGGTATTTCGCATGATTGCGCAGAATATTTCATGATTTCGAAGGATTTCCTGTGATTTCGCAGTAGTTTATTTGATTTCCGCAATCAAATTTTTGTAAAATTAAATAAGTAAGTACATCTTTATGAACTGTCATAGAAGGAGGGGGTAACAACGAGGTTAACTTCGTCTTTTGGAAATCATGGAAATATTCGTACATGTTTGAATGTGTAGATAATATTTTAATAATAATTTGTGGTGAGCATGCGCGTTGGACGTATAGAGTGCAATATGCCACGTAAGTGACAAAGTATCGGACCATTTGATATTGGAGGTTATGTTACAGAAATAACACAAATCAATTTAACATGATGTATTATCATAGTCTGGAAAATATTGACATAAAAAGACGGAATAAGCGAACTTTTTCTCTCAGATTTTTTTATATAAAAGTGTAGGTTTTGAGGTCACAAAACATATGTCACGCAACCACCAGCAACATACATCGTTTTGAGATACAGACATAAGGATATAATAATATATGATTTTTCGCGTTTTTCGACCAAAAACTGCCAATATCTCAAAGATGCATCTTTTCGAAAAAAAAAAGTTTCAAATAAAAGTAGTTCAAAATTAAATTTCCTATAAAATTGCTCCTATCAAAAATTTCGATTTTCCCAAGCGTTTTTCCGTAAAAGCGGAAAACCCGTATGCATAATTAAAAATGCATATAAATATACAGGGTGATTCAAAACTATGCGGCACCCTTTCAGGGGCGTAATTTACTCGTTAAAATAAGACGAAAAGTCCATATCAACATGGGTCCAAAAACGCTTAGTTACGAAGATACAGGGTGATTAAGCTTTCAAAAAAATATATTGATTTTTGTTTACATCTTCCAAATCAATAAGAATATTTAAACCAAACTTGGTACACAATAATACCCCCATAGGGTGACATAACACATGTTAATATCAGGTCTCCAAAGTAACCAGTGGCGGAGGTTGGGTAATCAGTACTGCCCTGTACAATACAAAAATTTATTATCTTGTCGAATAAACAATACAATATGGAACAAAAAATGTATCTTTCATTTTTTTCATATCTATCTCCCTTTCTCGGAAAATTGGAGTTTTTCCTATTTCTCATATTTTTTGGACTCTTTACTTTACTTTGAAGTAACTATTATTTTAAGTAAACGAAATGATTTTCAAATGGAATTGAAGTAGGAGTAGGTAATTTTTGATACTAGAAAGGCGCTAAGGCACAAAATAATAATAATAATATTTTGAAAGCTTAATCACCCTGTATCTTCGTAACGAAGCGTTTTTGGGCCCAAGTTGATATGAACTTTTCGTCTTATTTTAATGAGTAACTTACGCCCCTGAAAGGGTGCCGCATAGTTCACGCATAGAATCACCCTGTATATGCGGTTTTTCTGCTTTTATGGGAGAACGCCGGGAAAATCCTCTAGGAGCTATTTTATAGGAAATTTAATTTTGAACTACTTTAACTATTAGCAGTTTTTAGTCAAAAAACACGAGAAATCGTATATATATATATATACAGGGTGTCCAACTTTAAAACTGTACAAATCCGTAAAATCTTCATTTTTGGAGATAAGTAATAGCCTAAACTTTTTTTGTTTCAAAGTCCTTCAAAAACCGCTTCTTATGACCTTCCTGGCATTTTCAAAATGCAAATCCAGGGCAGTCTGCGATTTTTTTATACCTCCGATTTTCACAAAAACCATTTAGCGATTTTTTTATTTAAAATCTGACCCCACATCGTCAATCAGAACACGGCAAAACCCCATATACCAAATTTGAACAAAAAATATACAGGGAGTTCTATTCTGCAGGGTGTCAAAGTTGAGCAAAATAGGAATTTTAAAGGCATCTGCAGAGTCAACTGTGCCATGGAATGCTCTCAAAACAGTTGAATAATCAATAGGACCACTCAAGCTGTTGGTGTGCAAAGGTCCATTGCAAAATATACAAAGTGTTTTTATCCGTGCCATCTCAAATTACTGAATTTTTGGAACTTTATACGGGTCAAAAATCGAATATATCAAAACCGCTCCACACACTATAAATGAACTAAATCTAAAAAATACAGAAGGCTGCCAGTCAGTTAAGTCCATATCAGTTAAGGTTGGCTGGTGTGCCACAACAGGAAAAGCACAGAAAATGTATCATCTTATACAGTGACTTTGTTGAGAAAGGTCCAATAATTTAATAGTTATTTATGTACCAAGGCACTGAAGTTCAACTTTTTATGACTCAAGTGGAGTTTAGTTGCTGAGGCCTCTGGCCGAGGCAAATAAACCACATGAGTCATAAAAAGAACTTCAGTGCCGAGGTACATATTATATTTTTCTTGAAATCGGAAAAAAAAATGTTTTATTAGGCAAGAAAATAATAATAAGGGATCACCCGTCCACGAACCGACTACGCGCGGCGTTGCTTGACTTTGCCGATCGCTCTACCTAGAACAAGTATAATGATGTACGGCACCTTATGACAGAAAAACCAAACTGCTGCTTCTTGTGCAGCCTACACAACAAATCTATTGATTTTCAAATTTACTAAAATATGTATACTGAAGGATTGCGCTTCTATAGGAAACAATTTCGCAATGTGTACGAAAAGTTAAATGAGCCTTCATCGGCCGGGTCTTGAATATTTGGTCACTTTTGACGGGCGATTTCTCCGCGTCTGACGTTTGATGTTTACATCTCGCCAAGGCCTACTTATTGAAAAAATCGTACAATAATGGGCTACATTATTGTACGATTTCTGTGCTTTTAATGACGATTTTGGGACATTTTAATGCCGATTTCAAGAAAATTGAAAATTTTGCACAACTTTGATAGCCTGCAGAATGGAACTCCCTGTATATTTTTTCCTAGGAATGTCGTGTCGTGCTCGTGTGCCCGAGCGCGAGCCGAACCGGACCGAATGTCTCCGATGCCTCGGGATTTCACAGAGGATTTCGCGGATTGCGGCGATTTCGCAGTTGATTTCGCGGATTGCGGGAGGATTTCGCAGATTGCGGCATGATTTCGCAGATTGCGGTATGATTTCGCAGATTGCGGGGGGATTTCGCTGATTGCGGCGGTGATTTCCGGGATTGCGGCCGAAAATGTACCCGTATTTCGCAGAGTGGTTACCCCCTCGGACATTTCTTTAAAAAAGTGACTTTTTAGTGACCACTGATTAAAAAAGTGACTTTTAGTGACCCAATGGCAACCCTGCCCCCGCGTCACCCACCTGCGCGCACCCGGAGCCGAGGTCGGCCGCCTGCACCAACATCCTTCGGGTTGGCGCTTACGCAGCGCACCGCGTGACGACGAACGCGCGTCGCGGACAGCCGACGCCCGCACCGCGACGCACCGGGCGAGACTGAACCGCGCCGGCGGAGGCGGGGGCGGCGGGCGGGCGCTCCCGAGGAGGTCGCGAAATCGTGAGCCCAAATCGTACCTCCAACTCGCATATCGGATAATAAGGTGGTCGGTCACCTCAGACAAATAATAAACATATACCAACCTTATGGCTGCGTTGTAATCGGCCAACATAAAAAATGCCTACTCGAAACGAAAACAACAAATTTGACACTTAAGCCTGCATCATAATAATATATGATAACCAGAGGTTACGTTTCCTATGCCACAAGTCCAACACTTTACTCTTCCCATCGTTTTTAAAACTACACTAATGTACTAATTACTAACTTAACTATATGTCAAATAGCATAATTATTGCCGTTGTTAATGTTTCTTATTCCAAGATCATGATCGTTTTTAAGACAACATCAGTATATTGCTTAAATGGGTACCGAATAAATATTCAGGGTGACTCGAAAAAGTGGCTAAGTAATGCTTCCGATTAAACCGAAAGTCAAATATAAGAACCGAAAATTTTTTGTTACTCCCTGTATTCTCATTAAGAAAGCCCGAATTCTAGACAAATTGTCTTTTTTGCCATTTTTTCATTTTTGATCCATTTTCTGCCATTTTTGCCTATTCCATCCATTGTCTGCCTTTTATGGAAAAAAACTGCCCTATATTATTAAATTTCAAGACATGTTTTGTAAATTTAAGTGTAGGTAGGTAAATTCGAATGTCGTAAAATTTTACTTCTACTATCTAGTAGTATATTACACACCGAGGTGCGAAGTGTTTCATTACTGTCGAGAGATGAAGCGCCTAGTAAAAAAATTAACACTTTCAAACTTCTAAAAAGTCAGAAATGTCAACATTACATACATGGTTGTAAATAAACTTTATTTACAATCCTTGTTAAGGAATGGAACATTAGGGGCAGGTAGGTAGATCTCACATTATTGCAAGTGTGGCAAAAGGGGAAGAGGCCTAAAATAATGTATATTTGTTTTATTTCATTCGTCTTTGGCACCCAGTTGTAGTCATCATTTTACGCCGTCAGATAAAAGTGTAAGATATCGATATCAGTTTGAAATGCCTTCTAAAATTTGTGCATGGATACATCCTTACCCTGAGCTTTCCCTCGATGGTGATGGTGTTTTTTGCAAACCCTGTGGCAAAGCAATAAGGTATTTTTTAAACTTTATCCAATACTTTTATTTATTTTCATTTCCTTTCTTAGATTTCAGACAACAAAAAGTATTTTGTAGATCAAGTGGATATTTATCCACTTCAACAAAGAAATTGTGCAAGAAGAACTTCAAATAACATGTCCCAGTTAAGCATAGGCAGCCACTTTCAGTAAATTCAAGAAAAAGCAAACACGAAGAATTTAAATCAGATTTGAGTCGGTTTTTGGTTGAATCGAATATTCCTCTCGGTAAATTAAGTAGGTAATTCTAGTTTTAAAATGTTCATCGAAAAATGGAGTAAAAAACACAAGCTCCTGGCGAAAGTACTCTGGGAAAGAATACTTTGTAATACTTTGTAATAATTGTAATTGTTAATTGTACAAAAAAAATATTAAAATCACCTTTTTTGCTTATATTTTTCCCTTTTTCAAATTTTGACTGCCTTTTTTACCTTTTTTTATAGGCGCCTTTTTTAAGTACTCATTACTATAACATTCCCTGATAAAATAGGACCGCAACTTTTTCGGAATCATTTGTTGCAATATCTTTTGATGATCCCAATCTAAAATACCTGAAATCTTATTCGGAATCGTCATAAAATTGTAAATAATTATAGTTTTTGGATCTTATTTTTATCTAAAAATAGATGTAGATACCTATAGAGACCTAATTGATTAATTACTACAGTAAGTTTTATTTCAATTTTTTTTTCTAAAACGCAACATGTGCGTGTTTCACCAAATCTTAAAATTCCTCAAAATGTTTTTGTCAGATCGATTATAAATATTTACAGAAATAACCAATGACGCGTCGTATAAATAACTATTTGGATTGGTCTATATATTATTGACCTTTAAAATCAAATTAAAACTTTTTGAAAAATCGAAAATATGAAAAAATATTTCCATGAATATTACACTCGTACATTATTGCCACAATGGAACATGTACTGTATTGATAATCGAATACGTACACAAAATCGAATATGAATATACCTACCACGTCGTCAGCGATCAGAGCAACCAGATATTGTCAGAATTAATTTGCCTTGTCAGTTTGTAGAGATTCGATGTTTTTGAATCCCTGAAATATTCTTCCGAAAAATGCAACTCGTTCTTTAAAATTAATCAGATAATTTTTAAGCACTGGTAGATATTATCACCAATTATTTTGTAAAGGGTGAAGACACAGACCTATATAGTTTCGGTGAGGATTAGAATTAGGGTCAGGTGCGGGGTACAGGATAAGGCTATATTATCTAAATGGTAAACTGAACCGTTGACTGAATTCAGTCAACGACTGGACGTATGAATGTGTTCTAAAAATTAGAGGTGGTTAAAACGGAATTTTAAAAATGTATGTACGAAGTAAATATAAATAGGTATATTGCAAAAAACAATTTTTAAATTGGAATGTTACTATAGATTATTTCTGACTAAATATGAAAATGTCATAAGAGTATAAACTATGAGGCGCCATTTCGGACTAAATTATTATTTTTGAATATATAAATTTCTCGGGCTAATATATTTTTTTAATATGATATTTATAGAAATTTGCGTGAATAATCTTTTTTTAGTCAAATTTATATATTACGCATCGCCCAAAAGTATATATTACAGTAAACGCAAAAAAATATATCAAAACACGATATATTAATTTGGTGCGCCAATATATAATAATTTAGGGTACCACTGGTCGTCACCAGAGGTCGCGCCGCGCATTCCTAAAGTGCACCGGCAACGCTGCAGTAGAAAATGCAGAAGCCCGAAGTCCAAATATATTTTTTTATATGATATTTATAGAAATTTGCGTGAATAATCTTTTTTTAGTCAAATTTATATATTACGCATCGCCCAAAAATATATATTACAGTAAACGCAAAAAATATATCAAAACACGATATATTAATTTGGTGCGCCAATATATAATAATTTAGGGTACCACCGGTCGTCACCAGAGGTCGCGCCCCGCATCCCTAAAGTGCACCGGTAACGCCACAGCAGAAAGCGCAGAATGGTGTAAAACCAGGGACTCTAAAATAAAAAGGGTCCCTGTGTAAAACCCACTCCCGATTTTCTTGAAATTTTGGCTAGATAGGTTCCTATCCCCTATTTTCGCCCGACGTTACACCATTGGAAAAGATTACCACTTCTTTTTTCAAACGGCAGCGCGCATCGCTGCCGACTGCCACAATATGATGCGAATGTCCCCTTCTTTTTTCATACGGCAGCGCTTATCCCCCAAAAAGGAGGGAATACGCTCCTTATTGCAAAGATGCTTGAGAAAAATGCATTTCCGACGTAGAACGTATCAAATGTTTACTTCGGCTTCGAACGTGTACGGAGTTAAATGTACGTCCAAAGAAGTCACGTGACTCAATCCACCAATGAGAGTGCAAGACGTATACCGACTTTTATATACGTCGGACGTATAAATAGCCACTTCCTACAACAAAACGAAGGCGAAACGAAAACGATCATGCGGGCGGGAAACTAATATGTAAGATAGAAAGATTTTTAGTACCTGTAATAATTATAAATAATAAATGATGTTTAGTGGCATATCAGGTAAAGGATATCAATTGAAAAAAATGCACTCCAGCCGGGACTTGAACCCGGGACTCCTACTGTGGCCGTAGGCACTTTAACCAACTAAGCTACCGGAGATAAGGGTTCCATCGGCTAGGTGTTATTTATTCCAATTGATATATAGTTAGTAGCGGTGAGATGTAGAAGACTTCGGCGTCTTCTACAGCTACTAGAAGGGGTTAGGGGGTGTAGGGAAACCATTCATTATTGTTGGTTATGTAAACTTCCTATTTGTTCTTCCACCCACAATATTCGACATATAGCGACTTATTGCAAGTATCGAACGTGGAAATTCTAACCTACAATGTCAAAGCCAGAATATGAAACACAGAAAGATTTTTAGTACCTGTAATAATTATAAATAATAAATGATGTTTAGTGGCATATCAGGTAAAGGATATCAATTGAAAAAAATGCACTCCAGCCGGGACTTGAACCCGGGACTCCTACTGTGGCCGTAGGTACTTTAACCAACTAAGCTACCGGAGATAAGGGTTCCATCGGCTAGGTGTTATTTATTCCAATTGAGGTTCAAGTCCCGGCTAGAGTGCATTTTTTTCAATTGATATCCTTTACCTGATATGCCACTAAACATCATTTATTATTTATAATTATTACAGGTACTAAAAATCTTTCTGTGTTTCATATTCTGGCTTTGACATTGTAGGTTAGAATTTCCACGTTCGATACTTGCAATAAGTCGCTATATGTCGAATATTGTGGGTGGAAGAACAAATAGGAAGTTTACATAACCAACAATAATGAATGGTTTCCCTACACCCCCTAACCCCTTCTAGTAGCTGTAGAAGACGCCGAAGTCTTCTACATCTCACCGCTACTAACTATATATCAATTGGAATAAATAACACCTAGCCGATGGAACCCTTATCTCCGGTAGCTTAGTTGGTTAAAGTGCCTACGGCCACAGTAGGAGTCCCGGGTTCAAGTCCCGGCTGGAGTGCATTTTTTTCAATTGATATCTTTTACCTGATATGCCACTAAACATCATTTATTATTTAATATGTAAGATGATTGTGAGGTTATACACAAAACATCAAATCCCAAACCTGACACAGAAAAAGAACATCCAGTACGTCGTTAATCATAATCACTTCTCGACTTCGGGCTTCTGCGCTTTCTGCTGCAGCGTTGCCGGTGCACTTTAGGGATGCGCGGCGCGACCTCTGGTGACGACCGGTGGTACCCTAAATTATTATATATTGGCGCACCAAATTAATATATCGTGTTTTGATATATTTTTTGCGTTTACTGTAATATATACTTTTGGGCGATGCGTAATATATAAATTTGACTACAAAAAGATTATTCACGCAAATTTCTATAAATATCATATTAAAAAAATATATTAGCCCGAGAAATTTATATATTCAAAAATAATAATTTAGTCCGAAATGGCGCCTCATAATAAACTACCTTTATTTTTAATCTTATTTTTAAATATAATAGCAAAACTTGTTATCAAGTGTGTTTTTTTCTGATAAATTTATTTCTTTAATATTTTCTTTATTTTGTAACATATTTTGTAAATATGTAAAATAAATAAAAATTTATGTCAATATGTACAATAAAAAAGTTTTTCGTATTATTCACTCTAATTCCGTCGTAACTTTTAATTCGGAACAACTCTTTATAGTGACACTTTTTCGAAAGATTAAAAATAAGGTACCTAGGTAGTTTTGTCTTCTTATGACATTTTTATTTCTTTTTTCTGGACAACCCGTACATGAAATGTTATTTTTCCCCTACGGCACCCTCTCATTTTAAAAAGAAACAAGACTTTCTTATCGACTGTGCGTTTTTTCCCGTAAGTGCACAATAAAAAACTTCTCGCTCTCATTCATTCTATTATACCGTGGACATACCACAATATTCCGAACGACGTTTTTTCGCACCCACCTGAGTGTAGCCGGCCCGCAGCAGGCCCTGCACGCGCCGATCGCCGCCGTCGTCCCCGTGCCTCAGTATCGCCCGTTCCACCCTCGCCAACGTGGGGGAGTCGAGGATGCCAGCCGGCGGCGGACGCGCCTGCACCAACATCTCGCGGGTTCCAAACGCCGACCACCACGTGCCACCGGCCACGGACCGCGAAACGACGGGGTCCAACCGTTCACAGGACGAGACTGAACCCGGCCGGCGGCCGGCGACGAGGAGGTCGCCTTGTTCGGCCGCCGCCGCCGCCGCGGCCGACTCTCCGCGACGCCTAAATCCCGCGACGGTGGGCTTCCCGCAAAGTCGTCGCCTCGCGAGGCAGGGTTTTGATGTGGCAACGTTGCGTTGCATGGGTGACTTCGAGACGGAAAGCCGGATTGCGGAAACCTAGACAAAATTCATAACCGCATTTTTATAAATAAATCACAAAATATTGGTAATAAATTAATAAATGAACGCCAGAAATGTTTTTTATGCAAAATAAATATACGCGTGTGGGCGTTTTTTAGAAAAATACATTTTCTTGTTGTAATAAAGACGGCATAAATATTAACTGCGAATTTTAAGCTGCATTTATTACACGGGCGTAGCCAAGGGGGGTGTTTCGGGGGTTCAAACCCCCCCCGAAATAAGCAAAATATTACCTAATATTATCTATCCTTGTTAAGGATAGATAATATTACCTAATATTATCTATCCTTGTTAAGGATAGAGACGTGAATCATTATTACTGTCGAAAAATGGAGGGGAAAAAAAGGAAGGGTGGTAAACCTAAAGGTATGGACTACTGGAAAAAATGGTGTAGTCAAGGTCAAGGGGTTTCTAATAAAGAAACAAATTTGGATTTAGCTATCAAAGCTTCAGCTACCTTGCACGCTGATAAGAAGACTGCCTACCCCGAAATCTAGTTTGGAATGCCTAGATATGTGCGATAAAAACCTTTATCCTAATATTTACACATTACTACAAATCTTGGCTACCATCCTGTATCCACTGCTACCCCAGAGAGGTCTTTCTCGAGCCTAAGGAGACTGAAAAACTATTTACGAAACACTACAAGTGAAAACAGACTTATTCACTATGGAACAGAAATTCATGCAGATGAAGTAGTAGATATATTTAAAAGAAAAAGCCGAAGATTTCTTCTTTAATGGTTTTAGATTTAGCGCAGAGAAACGAAATTAATTTATCCATTTCATTTAAAGTTAAGAACTTTATAAATATATGTCGTAGTTTTTCGGATGGATATATAGATATTAAATTTCATATAAGTATATTTTTGTTGTTTTATTTACTTCTCAAACTAAACCCCCCCCCCCCAAAACTAAATCCTGGCTACGCCCGTGATTTATTAGTAAGTAAGGTATATAAAGTTGAGATTGATAAATTAAACAGATTACGTTTGCGCAAGTATCCGAATGATATAAAAATGACATTTTGCGTAATATTTTGTTGGGCAAAAATATTAACTGCCTATTTATTATTTATAATTACCTTAAAAATCAAGTATTAACAGTTTGTTCCGAAATTAAACATATTGTTTCGCCGGAAATCACATTTTAAAGAAATTTGATGCTGTCTTTGAGAGCAAAATTATTAACTGGCTGATTTTTGTTAAATTTTGTAAGTGGATACTAAGTCTTGTTAAATTTTTTGAAATTAAACAAAAATTGGTAACGGAAGTATTTTGAAATGACAAATGACAGTTGACCTACATGCGCCGTAAATAAATGTTCAATTTCGCTATATGTGATTTATTGGAGTTATACAGGGTGTCCCGAAATTAGCCTGCTATAGTTTACCAGCGTATTCTCCGACCTAAAAAATGAAAAAAGTTCCTATACACATGGCCTCAGAAATGCCCCCTAATGGGGCTATAGCCCCCGAAAGGGGCAGTTTCACAAACGGTTTTTTGTAAATATTTCCAGAACGAACAAAGATAAAATTCTGAAATTTGGTATGTGATGTACCTGTGAGATTTTATATTTGCCAATGTAGCGATAGTTAGACATTCTTAAGAATGATTAATCATAGGCGTCCTAAATGGGGGGGGGGGGTTAAGGGGTTAAAAATGCCCTAATTTTTTTGTGGGTGCTTTTTCCCCAAATTTATTGCTATATTATAAAATTTCAGGGTATTCTACGAAAAAAATGGTGCTCTTGTTGAACTTTGATAGCGTGCACCGTTTTCAAGTAAAATCGTATTGAAATTTTTTTGCAGAGGGCCATGAAAATGCGTATTAGCATTGAGTAAAGGAATAAATAGGGGTTTACTCAATGGTATTAGAAATTAGCCTGCGATATTTTACCAGCGTGTTCTGCGACCCAAAAAAATGAAAAAGTTCCTATAAACATGGCCTCAAAAATTCCCCCTTGGAGGGCTATAGCTCCCGAAATGGACACTTTGGCAAACGGTTTTTTCTAAATATTTCCAGAACGAGCAAAGATAAAATTCTGAAATTTGGTATGTAACATACCTGGGAGAATAAATCATGAAAAAACCGCACAAAATTTTTTTTGGATATTTTTAACCCCTTGACTCCCTTTATTTGGGACGCCTATGATGAAGAATGTCAAACTATCTCTACCTCGGTAAACGTCAAATCTCACAGGTATATCACACACCAAATTTCATATAACTTTATCGTTGTTCGTTCTGGAAATATTTAGAAAAAACCGTTTGCTAAAGTGTCCATTTCGGGGGCTATAGCCCCCTTAGGGGACTTTTTTTGAGGCCATGTTTATAGCAACTTATTCATTTTTTTGTACCAAAAAAAGGTGGTGGTAAATTATGGCAGGCTAATTTCTAATAGGCATTTTCATGGCACTCTGCAAAACATTTTCAAAACGAGTTTACTTGAAAACGATGCATGCTATCGAAGTTCAACGAGAGCACCTTTTCTTCGTAGAATACCTTCAGCTTTCATAATTTCGCAAGAAATCTAGAAAAAAGTATACAAAAAAATTTTGGGGTAATTTTAACTCCTGAACCCCCCCCCATTTGGGACGCCTATGATTAAGAATGTTTAACTATCGCTACATCGGTAAATGTCAAATCTCACCGGTGCCTCACATACCAAATTTCAGAATTTTATCTTTGTTCGTTCTGGAAATATTTACAAAAAACCGTTTGTGAAACTGTCCCTTTCGGGGGCTATAGCCCCATTAGGGGGCATTTTTAAGGCCACGTTTATAGGAACTTTTTTGGTTTTTTTAGGTCGTAGAACACGCTGGTAAATTATGGCAGGCTAATTTCGGGACACCCTGTATTGTAAAAAGTGAAACAAAAAAAAACAGTTAATATTTTTGCTTTCCTAAAGAAATGACAAGTGACAGTTGACCTATATGCGCCGTAGATAAATGTTTAATTTCGCTATATATGATTCAATATAGTTATATTGTGAAAAATTAAACAAAAAAACAGTTAATATTTTTGCCTAGTCTATACCAATGAGAAGTGACAGATGACGTACGTGCGGCTCAGATAAATGTTTAATTTTGTATAAGTTACATTCTATTTGTAAAATGGAATGATCATCTGCAATAAAAACGTAGTTAATATTTTTGCTTTTGCCGAAATAGAAAATTATCCGATTTTTATCCCTCTTTGTCGATCTAAGTTACTTCCATATTCTTAAAATGTTTAATTTCTTAATATATTATGTTAGCAAGGGAAGTTTTTTTACCTAAAGAGTCTAAAAAAATCCAGTTAACGTTTTTGCTCGAAATTTCTAACAAAAAATAGGTGTTTTTTGAGGTAACTCAAGGTTCCGTTTTTTCAAAATGTTTAATTTTTGGTTTCTACCAACGTATTTACTTACAACTTTGATATGGTAAAACAAAATTGCAGTTAATATTTTTTTCTAGGTCAAATTCTATTTTCCCTGGCCTATAGGCAAAACTGGCTACGATATCGTATGACGAATGCGCCGGTGTTGTAGATAGGCTTGGCGAGAATTCGGAGTGCTGGGATTTCGATGTCACGGTAGGGTGTGGCGTGGCGCACATGCCACCGTGGCCTCCTGGTGGTCGACGGAAGTTTCGCCAGTGGTCGTGGAAAAATATTATAGGTTACCTAGTGTTCGAGCGCTGGAAATAAGACGTTATCAAAAATGTATGTTCGCTTGTTCGCTTGCCTGTGTAAACAGAATTGTATTTACAACTAGCCGGAAAAACTAGTGAATTTGAAAGATTTACAAAAAATATATGTATGTTTAAAATACTCATAGATAGTAATGAGACCATTTTAAAAGTTACAGTTGCCACAAATTAAAAATATCTCATATGTAACTAATTTAGCAGCTATGACTTTTAAAATAATAAATAATAATAGTCATTAGTATCTATCTAAGACAAGGAAAGAGAGGGGATACCGCGCTGGCCTACCTTGCCGTGTATAGATTTTGATAGGTCGTTTTGAACGGGCGGCCATTTTATATGTGTCAAACAAAGCGAGTACGTTGTGAGTTAATTTCGAGAATTTGTGAAGTAAAAGTAACAGTGATTAAGGGGAAAATATACTCTAACGATGGTGTATTGTTCAGCGTTTGGTTGCAAAAGTAAAAGTGAAAAGCAAGAGCCCGGGATTTACTTTTAACAAGCTACTTTTGAAAGATGCCCTAAAACTTTATTTTTTTCTCAGTAAAGCGGGGACGCATTTAAAAGATACTTTCGGTCTGAGAAGCAAAGGGGCCTATGTGGGAGGAGTTCGAATCTCATAAACAAGGAGTGCACGTGTGGCTAGCATACGATGGCAGACATCGGGGCGGATCCTGGGCATGCAGCGTTGCCACGCACTCAGATTGCAATGCCGGTTACCACATATTTTTAAGAGTGCTGGAGATATCCGCTATAAAATAAACCCCTCATCCGGCATCGCAGCATATGAATATAGGAGTTCGTTAATATCCAATAGACTTTCAGAGAGGAAGGGGGACTGCATTCTTCGCATTCCTGCCAAGTATCACCTTATCGTGGCTCAGCTTTATAACTTCTTCAAATTCCTTCTACATTTTAGCACAGACCTATATAGCTTCGCTAAGCTATATAGATCTGTACTTTTAGTATGGTAAAGTGCATTGTTTTGTTTATAAATAGGACCAATACTTTAACATCGTTTTTATTGAAAATTTCTATTGATTATGATAGTTTCATAAAACATGGGCTAGTTTCCATGGGTGTGCATTATTTATATTATTTCATTGATTAGAAATCGTCACAAATCAAATAAATATGTTTCAGCACTTTGACACTAGCTTTACATTTGGGAAACTATCTGCAAATAAATAACAATATTTCAAATTACGTGTAAGTCAAAATTAAGTACCTTTTCATTTTTAACATTTTTGTGATATTGGCTATGAACGCGTTTCAATGCTACGCCACTGGCCTGTCCTGCGACGTGCCAGTCGGTAACACGGATGCGGGCGCAGTTAGGCGTCCTCTCTCTTTCCTTGTCTAAGGTATACATATTTTAGAAATACTCTTTCAAATAAATAAACAATACACCTTTCAAATCCACCAGTTTTCCAGCTAATTGTATAAATAAAATTCTATTGATACCGGCAACCTTAACTTTAGAGATGGGAATATTAAGTCTAATCGAAAGTTCACTAAATAAATTTTGTAAATTCCCGAAACTTTTAAAACTTTTCTTGTAGATTTAGATTCCTTGAAACGTTAGATTTTTAAAAATACTAAACACACCGTACATTGTACATTATAGAACCATAAAAGGACGAATCGAGATATAACATATCACACAGTAAAGGGTGATCCACATAACATTTTACCCCCTTAACTTCTTTATTTCTCAAACTAAAGAAAAAATTGTGTAAAAGGGGAACAAACCAAACTTATTTTGTTTGAGGGAACAACTTGTATATTATTACAGGGCGTTCAAACTTAAATATAAATAGAGTTTAAGAAAAAATGATGAAAATAGTTCCCCTAAAACGTTCATACCGAATAATTTTGAACCTACTCCGAATCAAAGTTCATATTTGCATGCAGACTATAATAATTATTTTGCCCTGGACCGGAAATATCAACCTTAACTTTTCTGTCTGGATGATTACAAAATTACCTCCTGCAACGTCTGAAAGGCGTCATTTTCATCATTTTCTATTATAACCAATTTATTATGACATGTGTGTGTATACCTACCAATCGATGGAATCTGTGTAGCGTGGATTCCGAAAATTCAATAATATACAGAGTGTTCCAATAAAAAAACATAAGTTTGGTTTTATATATTGTTAGAATGGTTAGAAAGGTGAAAACCCAAATTGACCAATCCCCACATTGCCAAAAACCTTTTTTCCTAGAAAAAATAATTTAAACTTAAAACTTTTAACAAAAGTTATAAATCTTGAAAAACCGCGAGTAGTAGATATACATATTCGTTACATCCTCGAGTAAAGGATATATAATAAAATATATAAGAGAATGACTAGGTGTGCCATAAAAGTTTGTTTTTAAAGTTCTTAATACTGGGCATATTATTTTCATATGTAATATTATAAAAATCATAGAGATCGTCCTTAATGCGGCCCTGCCTCTTATTAGCCCTCAGAATTGTTCACGTGCTTCCATCGTGTAAATGTTTACGAGCCACTTGCATTTAGTTTGAATAAAGTGTAGAGTGAATTTATAGAGTTGTGTGTTTTTTATTTATTTTTTACTTCTACTTGATGAAAATAAAATATTTTTCTTGAAATCGACATTAATAGCTCAGAAAAAGCTCAGAAATCGGCACTGAAGTAGCCCATTATTGTACGATTTTTTCAATAAGTAGGCCTTGGCGAGATGTAAACATCAAACGTCAGACGCGGAGCCATCGCTCATCAAAAGTGACAAAATATTCAAAACAAGGCCACAAAAGGCCCATTTAACTTTTCGTACACGTTGCGAAATTGTTACCTATAGCAGCGCAATCCTTCAGTATACATATTTTAGTAGGTTTAAATATCAATAGATTTGTTATAGAGGCTGCACAACAAGCAGCAGTTTGGTTTTTCTGTTCGAAAGCCCCCTACGTCATTATACTTGACCTAGGTAGAGCGATCGTCAAAGTGAAGCAATGCCGCACGTAGTTGGTTCATGGACGGGTGATCCCGTATGATTATTTTCTTGTCCAATAAAACATTTTTTTCCGATTTAAAAAAAATGATATGTACCTCGGCACTGAAGTTCTTTTTATGACTCATGTGCATAGACGTAACTAGGTCGTATTTTTAGGGGGGGCTGATCAGGACCGGCTCAAGATTTTTCGGGGCCGGGTGCCGCATGAAAATGCGGGGCCCCGACAAGGAATTTTTTAATCCATTAAGAAGAAATTTTTGAAAGTCGGTACGCTACTTACAAAGGTATATTTTTTACATGTCATTCTGTAAAATGGTAGGCCGGGGCTACGAGTGTGGATCACTACTGTGACGTATATAGGAATTAATTTCGAGTGGTGGAGGGACAATTTTTGTGTCTTTTTTTTTTAAACAAGGGCATTTAAAATAATTATAAAAAATGCGCCGCAGGCGAAAGTTTTTAAAAATTAGAAGAAAAATTACATAAAATTAGTCTTGGGAAATCCCAATAACTTCAAATTTACAAGCTGGAGTGAATATTTTCAAATTCTGAAATGGGGTTCTGTCCCACCCTTCTAAATACGTTACTGATTGGATCACCCTGTACCACTCTTGAGGTGTCACACCCAAAAACGTTAATTTTAAGGCTTCAAAAAATAATGTATAGGTCTATCTACTGGTAATTTTAAATCATTTTTAATTCATTTAAGAAAAAACATTATGAAGAAGTAGAGGTTTCCGAGTAGAAACCAGAGAAAAAATGTTGGGAATGTCTGCTATTTTGTGATGCAAGATTATTTACATAGTACATATTATAACCAAACAACAATAGATACACTAGATGAATAACAAAAAAAGTCTGGAGTCTGGCACAGCAAAAGTACATTCTCCGACGCCCGTCTCGTCTCTCTTTCTCTCGGCAGCAGGCACGATGTGTTCGCTCTCGCTTGAGCGTTTCAATTTCAGTCGGATTTTGTGGGGGCACAAGGCGCAAGCACAGCTTACCGCGCAAGATTCCGCAAGAGCAAGCGATTGGTGGAAACTGGTGAATGTAAAAAGGCGCGTGCGGTGTTCGCCGTGTTGCGTAACGTTGCGTTGTCAGAATGTTAGATCTATTCTGTTTACGAGAAGCATATCTTCGCACATCCTTTACATTTTAGGGAGGGCTAATAGAAATGTAGGGGGGCTAAGCCCCCCCTAGCCCCCCCCCTAGTTACGTCTATGCTCATGTGGTTTATTTGCCTCGGCCAGAGGCCTCGGCAACTAAATTCCACGAGTCATAAAAAGTTGAACTTCAGTGGCTTAGTACATAAATAACTATTATTCTATTGTGTCGGTTTATTTTCTGAAACTACATGTCATAGTATTATATATCTTTTTCCAGAACAGGACAGTCTAGATTTCATTTCTAATTACCTCAAAGATTGAGTTGTGGGACAATTAGAAACATATACAGTTTTTTTAATTGTTTTACATTTTTTTCAAAAGTGAAACCATTTTAGTACCTACTAAACGCTATCCTTTATGTAGCTAATTACATTACCACTGTAAAAAAAGTGAATTTGATTTAATTATTTCTAGTGTGGTTTTAAGGTCTTTAAAGTTAAAACTTGCAAAAAGTGGTCCTAATTACCCTGGTTTCCCCTATCATGTGATAAACGAAAAACGCAGATATAAATCGTTTAATTTATACATTATAAATTAATAATTATAAACCCTTTGGCACCCTCTACATTTTTGGGGATAACAACACAAAGTTCGAAATTTCAAGCTCTACACTTTTTGTCCGCATACTTTTTTAATCCAACCAATAGGAAAGAAGATAAATCGATTCCAATTTGTTTTCAATATGGTGGCTAAATGTCCTGTCCTTCTCTAAAGAAGAAAAAACATTCATTATGCATATTATTCATTCATTGAAAAAAATCATCTAGATAAAAATTTAAAAAAATAATAAAAAAAAAACAATAACTATGAACGGCTTGGCCTTTATAGTATCTAACCCCAATACATGTCATACTAAAAACCCTAAACTACAAATAATATACTTATGTAAATAATATGTAGTCTATTGACGCCCATTGGCGCAAAGGGAATAGGTACGCGATCCAACTTAGTAGAAATTTTATTACTTACTCAGAATTTGCGATTTTCCACTTCGAAATTTGCAAAGCTGCCAGACTCGATGGTATTTTCGTTATCCTCCATATCGGGGCATTCCACAAAATAATCTCCGTTGAGGCGGAAACACGGAAGAAATTGAAAGTGTTTCATATAAATGCGGGGGATGTTAGAGGACTGGAAATTCCTTTGGGATAAGAGGGATTGGTTTTTATGTAAGATATCGTTTGGTTTCTGAGAATTGCAAATTGCAACTATGGGAATACCTAATCCGATATGGATAACCCAACAATGGCAATTATTGCAAACTTAACAAAGTATTATATGAAAATATGCCGTTGTTATCTAAGTAAAAGATAGCATTGCTTCTTCACACCCTATTGTTGACTTTTTTTGAGTGGATAATGGATCAGTATTTTCTAGTTACATTTCCAGGATAAACATGGATGTGATCAAAGTAGGAATTTCTAGTTCAAAGTCGAATTTCTTCTTCCAAAGTCGAAATTTCGAGTTCAATAAAAATAAAACAACGGTGTGGCCCTTCTACGCTTCCGTATTTATAAATATAGATTTTACACTTGAGATTTAGGTGTAGGTTTGCTACTGGCACTTAAATTATTCATTTTGTCACTTTAAAGATAACAGACAGGCGACGTTTAAAATTTTCATTGGCTTTTACTGTAATGGGAAGCAAGGTTTGAGTTCCCATACGTAAAAATTGTTTCATTCAAAATTTATGCATTTACGTGAAAAATCGAAAACATAAAATTCGCTCATTAGGCGAAATGTGCTCACTTTATTTATCTATTTACATATTTAGTACTATTAGTTAGTTTCTTATACTAAGTGTTCAAATATCGAATTAAGGTAAAGGCCGTTGAAATGTAAAAATGTCTAGCTGCAATTCCTCATTTCAGAATTTATAGGTATGAGAAAAAAGGACAATGAGGATTTGTTAGTCCATCTGTATGTGCATTGACTTCTACCATAGGAAATCTTAAATTCAATTTTTTACTCATTTCTTCTGATCTGAAATGAATAAAATTGAAAATAAAAAAACCTTTTTAAAAACAAGCTTTTATTTAAGCTATGTACTAAAACGAATAAAATAAGTTTAGGTTTTCGTTAAGATAATTCAATTCTAAATTGGGACAAGAAAAGCTTGTATCTCAACCTAATGTTATTTTTTAGTATTGGTGAGATGATGGCGTGATCCGAATTTACTAGGAAAAATAACTTGGCACCAGACAAATCCTAAATAAATCCAATTTTATTGATGATGTTTTGCATTGATAGGCATGTCAATTTACGTTTATCTCCGTTACAGTATCATACCATTGAGTAAATGATCCTACTTAATAATTTTATTAAAATAGGTACGTACCTGTGAATTTGTTCATTTCTTTTACTCTGCATAATTCAAAAATGAAACAAACTGTTGACTATAGATAACCTTGAAACCCCTTTAAACTGGTAACTAAAACCACACTAATACTAAAAATTAGCCTGAAAATAGTTGTTTCTGGCAAAACAAGACTATCTGGCTTTATGATATTATTTATAATTATTCGTGCACTTTTCATATTCCATAGTAATATATTTATTTGTTATAAAAAATTTTGATGTTTGATCCAAGTTACAGAAGCAGTAGATATAAACAAAGTCACATGACCGCATTGCGGTCGATTACCAGGGTCGGACTAATATATGAGATTCTGCAACAAGTCTGCGCACCATTCTACCTATGCAGAAACTCTTTGATCGCACTCGCCGCCTAAACACTTGAGATTTTACGACGGTCGGACCAATAAGAGAATAGGTCACATCGCGACCACGTGGTGGCCAAAGTTTTGATTCACTGGGATATAGTATAGGTACCTATTTTATTTTAATTTTTACTAATGACTTATCTATTACCTAACTGAGTTTCTTTGATTAGGAGGTCTTTATTCATGCATGCATTTTCTCCCATAAAAATAAGTCCCTCTTTCCTAATCATAATTAACAAAAATTACTTTAAAGAAACCATTTAATTACTCTCTAAACCGTCAAAAAGTTTTGTTATACAATCCATCAACCATCATTATGAACTTTTCTTAAAATTCATGAGGTTTATTATGTATAAATTGTCCACGAAAGTGAAAAGAAATTCAATTTGAGGTTTATAAAAGCCGTAGCTTGCTTACGATGTCTTTCGGGCAGAAATGATTTAAAACTGGAGCATTTGTAATTAGTGTTCTGCTTTCTTTTCTTGTCATGTCGTTATTATAGTACTACCTAGTTGCCGACAAGAGTAAAATAATGCACAATTCATTTTGCAGAAGAAGAAAGTTTTCAAGATCAAACCATTAGCAATTAGAAGTATCTAAGAAACATCAATAATGTTGTCTGTATACCTAGTTTCTAGTGCTCGGCAAACATTACGCCATAAAAATCTTTATGGCGGCAAATCTCTGCTAATTGCAGAGGATGCCATTAGTGCTTTCCTTGGCCATTACGAAAAATGTCGAGTAGATAAGATGTCAGCGTCGCTCAGACTTTTTAGAAATTTAAAATTGCATTATTTTTGACGTATAGGTATAGTTCATTGATGTATAGAGAGATATTTTCTTTGGTTAGCGGTTTTACCTTTGAATAAAGAACCCTAGGAAGGATCAAAGTTTGGGCTTAACGCTCGACCGTGTTTACAGTGGCGCGCACTTTTGGGTTGTTTCGACAAACTAATTGAGGCAGAAGTCCTAATTTTTCGAAAAATCAGTACCTACGACCTACAACACAGGCAAAAAATTATAAGGCACGTGTATGTCTTTAAATTTAGGAATCCTCGATAACACATACATTTCCAATTATAAAGAAGTAGGTACCTACACAAACGCCTATGCCACTTTGGTGCATGACCTCAAAAGTTAATTTAAATTACAAAATTACTTACCGATGGATTATTATCTTCAAACATTGTAGTTTTGGCGGTCAGGGAAGTGCCACAAGCCGCACAGCTAAGCATAATAACTCAAAAAAGTATCTAAGCACCACATACTGACACCTATCACCGAGTCAGATATCAAAATATTGTGCCAACACTTGGTTACTACTCAGGGCGATTTCCTTCTCACGTATTTTATAATACATACACACAGAGGTTTTACTACTTCCTGTGATTCTTTATTCAAAGGGTTTTACAAAATAAATTTTACACATTCGATGCTAGTGTACAAATTTTGAACTAGAAATACACTTAAATTTTGTATTTTTTTTAATTTAATAAAAATATAATCATACCAATAGAACTCATTTTTTCATTCATAAAGTACATACATATATTTTATTTGGCATGATATATCATTTTAACAAAAGGTATTAGGGACATAACATATTATAACATTAAAACATTTTATTAAACATTAAAACGTAAACTACAACATTTGATTAAACACATTCATATTATCATATTTCATCTAATAATTAAAACCTTAATTAAAAACATCAATATTTCGAAAACAATTAAATTTAGATATAGATCATCATTCATAAAATTATTTAAAATTTATCGTGGAGTTTAAAAATGTAATTATATACATAATACATGGTGTTCTAAAAAATACTTGGTGATGATTTAGAAGAAACCTACATTAGGTAACATTGTTGTTCGAAAAGGTGGGGTACAAAATATGATGACTCACCCAGTACATTGAAGGTCAAATCACTAAAAGTGGTCAATCTATAAATTTCCATTGATAATAATAATACTTTAGTAAACACTTACCTATTTTATTTTTACCTTAATTAATCTTTTATATAACACTGGTGTATTTATGATTCTGCGTTGCATAAAAATTTGACAGCTTCTTTTTTTATCTTCCATTCTTTCTTAATTTCCAAAATATTGAATTTTCATTCGTTTACACAACTGATGTGAAGAAGGTAAGGGGCATGCAGGTATTCTAAAATTACAAAAGTTTACTACTTTTTTTTATAACAACTATAAGTAAAGCAGGTACCTAAATTTTACAATTACCATTTAGGCGGCAACTAACGTAGAACTTTTAAAGTTTCTGCTTAAAAAAATTTGGCGATGTCAGTCGCGGCCACAAAAAAATATAACTTAAAAATTCAAAAATTTGTATTTTTGCCCTTGTCAATGTGTTTTTCATCTGAAAGAAATTGTAAGCCATTTTGGTGAATGTATTATTAATAAATCTGCTGTTTCTAAAATCCACTTACAACTTTATTTTAATTTTGAAAAATGTCATTTCCAGTATATTTCATCCAAAACTTAACATCGCCAAAACGTTTCTTTTAAACAATACATTTCAAAAAATTGTATACGTGATTTTTATTCTTTAAATTTTTAATTATGAATAATCAAATTTTAATACACCTAAACCTTTTAATTTTTATTTTTTGACATGCATCAATTTTTATTAATAAGTACATATGTAGTATAATAATACATATATTCAATATATTTACACGTCATTAATTGAGGTGTCAGGTGTCACTTTAATTTATGAATATAAAACATATAAACACACAATAAAAAGGAGATTTATTATTCTGGATTTGAAACAAAGAACACCGAGCCATAGATTCATCTGTGAAAAAACACCTAGGAGCCAAGGTTTTAAAACATCAATATTGAGAACTGGGCTATCTTAAAACTATAACATGACGACGCCCCCGACATGTACATACAGCGTGTCCCAAATAGTTTGTCCTACCCCCTGGATCCCACGAACCGTAAGAGATACGAAAAAAACTTGAATACAATAGTTGTAAGGTTGGCAGTGGACGTAACCTCTCTTTTATTTTCACATATACGGGGCGATTCGTATTTGCAGGACAAAAATAAAATATTTAGATTTTGACAATTGCATTAATCCTTTGGAATATTTCCATTCTCCATGAAATTTTTTACAGAACCGTTTTTTGTTTTGTATTTTGGATGCAGCGTTGCCAAGATATCGAATTTTTCTTGGAATTTAGGGACTTCGTGGAGGTTATGGAAACTGAATGCTGTATCTTTATTTTAATAGATATCAAAGATATATTTTAGCCGAAGTATGACAGCACAACCGTGGGTGGTGTGGTATGTCTAAATTGGTTTTTGCATATAGAGTGTGTTCATAACAGGCTCTCAAAATCGGATAATTTCAAACAGCAATAACTTATTTTTTCAAATGGAATGACCCATATTTCTATAGTTTGTTGGATACCGGCGTCCAAGCCCCACATTTTATGTAAATAACATTCTATACCAAGAACTACCCGTTTTCGAGATATTTAGTATTTAAGAAAATTTCTTTGCATTTTTCATTCAGGTGAGAAGGTTTTATCAAGCAAGCCATAACTATTTTTCCAGACAGTGGCAGAAATAATTGTCATTTTAGATAATACGGGAAATAAAATTCCTATACCCGTATAGGGGTATAGTATGTCCACGGATAGACAACCCAAGAGGACAAATGAACCAAAAATTTCATTTTTCGACAAAAAGTCATTCTTGATAAAAGTTTCTGCTTCTCGAAAAAATATGGTCCACGAAGAGAATTTTCGATTTTTTTATACAGGGTGTCCAAAAAATACAAAAACATGAAATGCGATAAAGAATAAACTGCCTTTATTTTTAAAAATATCAAAAACTTTTACTTAGAAAAGTTGTTTAGAATTAAAACAGGTGTCCGATTGTCACTTTCCAAACAAATCAGCCAACTCCGTTTTTCTTATTTCCAAGTCTGAAACTCTTTTGTGTTTAAAATTATCAAAAATATTTATTTAGAAAAGTTGTTTAGAATTAAAAGACGTGTTTGATTGTAACTTTTTAAGCAAATCGGACGACTTTGACTTAAATGGGTAAAAAATTACCCTCTGACACGTCTTTTAATCCTAAACAATTTTTCTAAATAAATATTTTCGATATTTTTAAAAGCAAAGGAATTTCACACTTGGAAATAAAAAAATCGGAGTTGGCTGAATTGTTTGAAAAGTGACAATCGGACACATCTTTTAATTCTAGACAACTTTTCTAAGTAAAAGTTTTTGATATTTTTTAAAATAACGGAAGTTTATTCTTGATCGCATTTCATATTTTTGTATTTTTTGGACACCCTCTATAAAAAAATCGAAAATTCTCTTCGTGGACCATATTTTTTCCAGAAGCAGAAACTTTTATCAAGAATGACTTTTTGTCGAAAAATGAAATTTTTGGCCCATTTGTCCTCTTGGGATGTCTATCCGTGGACATACTGTATACCGGTATAGGAATTTTATTTCCCGTATTATCTAAAATGACAATTATTTCTGACACTGTCTGGAAAAATAGTTATGGCTTGCTTGATAAAACATTCTCACCTGAATGAAAAATGCAAAGAAATTTTCTTAAATACTAAATATCTCGAAAACAGGTAGTTTTTGGTATAGAATGTTATTTACATAAAATGTGGGGCTTCGACGCCGGCATATAGAAATATGGATCACTCCATTTGAAAAAATAAGTTATTGCTGTTTGAAATTATCTGATTTTGAGAGCCTGTTATGAACACACTGTATATGCAAAAACCACTTTCGACATACCACACCACACACGGTTGGGCTGTCATACTTCGGCTAAAATATATCTTTGATATCTATTAAAATAAAGATACAGAATTCAGTTTCCATAACCTCCACGAAGTCCCTAAATTCCAAGAAAAATTCGATATCTTGGCAACGCTGCATCCAAAATACAAAACAAAAAACGGTTCTGTAGCAAATTTCATGGAGAATGCAAATGTTTCAAAGGATTAATGCAATTGTCAAAATCTAAATATTTTATTTTTGTCCTGCAAATAGGAATCGCCCTGTATATGTGAAAATAAAAGAGAGGTTACGTCCACTGCCAACCTTACAACTTTTGTATTCAAGTTTTTTTCGTATCTCTTACGGTTCCTGAGATCCAGGGGGAATGACAAACTATTTGGGACACGCTGTGCATATCATCACCTAAAAAGCATAATCTGTTTATTTATTCCTTGTAAGCCAAACAAAACTCGGTCGACTCGACGAACCGGGACC